>OX439483.1:2180571-3657916 GCA_949320155.1 Melangyna quadrimaculata
TTGGTTACAGCTTCAGTGAGTAAATGTTTCCCTTTCCAAAGTTGAGCTTTTCCCCTTAAAAAAACTGCTCTT
Organism: Melangyna quadrimaculata; assembly: GCA_949320155.1. Classification (NCBI taxonomy): domain Eukaryota; kingdom Metazoa; phylum Arthropoda; class Insecta; order Diptera; family Syrphidae; genus Melangyna; species Melangyna quadrimaculata. Next base: position 2,180,644 of record OX439483.1, read on the forward strand.
ATTCCCTTTGACTCCAATTTGCGAATAGAAAGCAAATTACAGGATAAGTCCTTAACAATTAAGACATCTTCATGACACCAGCAGTTGTCTTTCCTTTTACTGATAGGTTTCCATTCACCGTTCCAATTTTCGTTGCCATTAAATAGACTCCATTCCTTGCAACTGATATCTCGATCGGGATGTTCAAAACTTTGCACGCGGTCATATATTTTTAGTCATTAAACACGTGATCAGTAGCCCCAGAGCCAAGTTAAAACTTAAGACTATTCTTGGCTTCAGCTTTAAGACCCATCTCTGTATGTGCAACGAACATGAACTTTTCAGCTTTCCACTCTTGCATTCAGTATGCTTGTGCCCAAGCTTTCCACACTAATAGCATTTAATCTTGCTTTTTGAATACATTGCCACAGAATCGTTTTGCTGTACATTTGAGTTTTGTCTCTTTTTGGCATGATCCAGGATCCGCCTCTTTAAAAACTCTATGGTAAGATTTTCCACATCCATATTTTCTAAAGCTGTGACCAGAGTCTTAAAAGAAGATGGCATTGTTAATAGTAGATGACATATAACATCAACTTTTCAAAGACTGCTCCTGTAGATCGCAAATCTCGAATCAGTTTGTCGAACCTTAGAAGATGTTTGTTCCATGTCTCCTCCTTCCGGACACTTAACACTTTAGAGTAAGTATGCTTTCCGCAAAAAAAGTTGTGAAGCAATACTTTTCCTCTCAAAAGTCCCTACAAGACTCTCAAAAATTTCTTTTGCCGTTAGTTTGTCTTTAACGTACTCCAGGTGACTGTCTGCTATGCGATGAACTATGAGAGACTTGCATTTCTTCTCCTTTTTACATAATTCAGTTCTTTTTGCTTCCTTATCCTCGGCTACTAATATATCAGCCAGGTCCTTGATGAATATGAAGATGATATAAAGGTTTTATTTAGTTTTAGTTAAATAAATTAAATTAGTTAAATAAATAAATTAAATTTCGCAGTTTTATGAGAATATTTTCTAATAAAATTATTGACAAGAAAATATTATTCTACAAATAGAATACTTAAATAAATAAACATAAGGTACTTATAAAACAAGTGCCGTATTTCAACACGAAACGCATGAAAGTTGTGCTTTTTTTGTTTCCTCCTCTGTAACATTTCATTTCATGTTCCAATAATTTTTGAAACGTTTCAGATAATTTGAAAATTTTTCTTTTTCGGCCTTGTAATTTTCAAACGAATGAATATTTGAATGCATTGAAGGCACTTGCAATTGCGCAACAAGTTGAGTAATCACCATCTGTTGTTCTTGAAAAGCTTTCAGAATTTGTTGAAGCTGCTTTGCATCCATTTGAAGTTGAAGAATTTGAAAATTGATAATAAATGAAATTCTCACGTATTGAATGTTGAATGTTGAAATCTCAAAAATCTTCTTCACTCGTCGCTAAATTATTATATAGCAAACTGAAATTATGAAGCATCTGTTCTATCTCGCCAATAATGTGCAACTTGTCCATGGGAATATTTAGCCAATGGTTGAAGACACGGGCGAGTTTTGAACGAATCTGTTTGCCTGGAATCTGTTGGATGTACACGAAAGTCTGCAGAAGAATTTCATCATGTTCTTTTTGGGTGGATTTGTCTTTGGACATTTCGAGGATTTCATTGAGTTCTTCCATAATTAATGGCGAGAGAGTTAATTAATGGCGAGAGAGTTGAATAAAGTTTGATATTTTCTTTGACTTTCTTCGGTGAACAGGCGGCCGGAAAATGAGAAAATGAAATCTTTTTCTTCAAGACTTGGCTCGATGCAATCCGATTCGTGGCTAGTTGTTCGTTTTATGTTGTCTCGTTAGAGCATATGGTACATTTCTTTCTTATCCCATCCTCGTCGCAAAATGATTGTATGTATCTTGAATAAGAAATAAACATCGCTCAGCCAATTTCTTCACAAAGTACTAACACTGGGACCGGTACTAGTCCTAAAGTTAGCACTCAAATTAATATCAAATAATTTCTTCACACAAGTACTAAGCCCTAGTACTGTCAATTTGATTCCGAGTATTAGTTAGTACTCTGTTTGTTCTAGCTAGCTCTTCAAAATCACCTAGTACCTGGTTATTATACCAGTTGTTAGTACTCAAATCGGTATCAAGTGATTTCTTCACATAAGTATTAAGCCCTAGTCCTGTCAAATTGGTACCGAGTACCAGCTAGTACTTCAAAATCGGTAGTCTAGTGGCGTTAATACCTAAATCAGATCAATTAATTTGAATCGTTTCAATAAATATTGCACATTTTGTATAGTTTAAGGGCGTTGATTTTCTAAAAATAGGTAAAAAGTCCGTTTGTTTTATTTTATCGTTTTGAATTCTTTGTGCCTGTAACATATATATCATTTGCACTTATCAGAAAAAGTTCATCATGATGCAACAAAAAATCCGCTTTTAGAAAAAATGATATACATTATGTCGTTTTATAAATATTCACCCCTATTACGGTTGTCGTGTCACTTAAACGACAGTAAAACGACACGTCCTGGAGGCGGCAATTGATATTTTATTAAAACTAATTTCGTCATAATGATGAGATGGTTGGAGATTGGAGAGAATGTCGAAGATTTGGGTTTATTTAAACGCCAACTGTTGCCTCTAGAGCCTTGTCGTTTTATTGTCGTTTTAGTGACACGACAACCGTAATAGGGGTGATTATGTAAAAATGTTTTTACATAAAGCTACATATATACCTAAATTGGTATGTGTAATATTTGTTTTAATTATTTATCCGTCAATACGGTAAAGCGTCATATTTTTTACAGATTATTATTAATAAAACTTAATTTTTGTTAAAGTTGCCAATAATAACAAAAGTGCATTTTTCTGATGCATCGTAAAAAGCTTAATAAATTGATTAAATAACTTAAAATATATCTGTGAAGCAAATATGACGCGGCCACGCACTGCCTTGTAGGCAGAAGGCTCTATGAAAATGGCTTGGAGGCTTTTGTTCAATACATTCATTATAGGTCTAAAAGTGCCTTTTTTCTCAAACCCCAACAAAATTGGTTAAAAACCGTAAAATTTTAATTATCTATTAATTTATGATTATCTAAGAACGCCCAAAAAAACGCATTTTCAGCGGGGTCTGTCTAGGGTTTGGCGGCCACTTTCACCTGAATAAGTGCAGGTTAAACAGAACGTGATCAATGGGAGCGGTCAATCTTTTTCCAGCTAGGAAAGAACGCTACAGTCAAATATTGTTTGCTAATTTTAACATATGTACATACATAATGTAGAAGTCCAAAAAGTGCACCTATGCTTTGATTTTCTTTTTCTCGGTCCGCTGCCACTACGTGCTGGCAGCTAAACGTATTTTCTAGATTCTTGAAGATCTCCTGCAAGCGGTGCTTACGAGCATTTTGTTTGTTTTTGTTAACAACCAGCTTATAAACTTGCTGCTATATGATGTTCCTTGGCAATAAATGTCCGTCGTGTTTCTTGCAAAGATTCCGTTGTTGATCCGGTCGGAAGGAAATAAAATTAAAAATTCGTGTAAATATTAAATACAAATATCAAAATAATATTTGAATTGCCAAAAAAAATTTCAAAATCACAGTTAGACCAGTTTTAGGCGTATTATGTCCTAATACTGCCTTGTGAACTTAGATCCGGTACTAATGATGTGAAGAAATGCTATGGTACTAACTTTTTGTTAGGACCGAGTATCAGAGCTAGTACCTGGTCTAGCTAGACTGAGTACTAGACTGGCTTAGTACTTTTGTGAAGAAATTGGCCGTTAGTAACAACAAACAATTATATTTATTAAATAAAAATATAAACTAATAACTAGGAAAACTTTTTATCGAATGAATATAGAATTTAAAATATTATATTGAAAAATGAGCAGGGTAACTAAGTTTCTTTATAATTTGCATAGTAAATTATTACAAGACAAGTGTAAATACTGTGTATTGAAAAACACCACAATGTATCAAATGAAATTTGGTTCAATTTAATGAATTAGTACAATTCGGTCAATGTATTAATAAAGTACACAAAACTAACTCACCAAGAACCCTGCCAAGTTTTATAATAATGACGGCCAAATTTGTAGAGAACATCAGGAAAATGACCAAGTTATGGGTGATCAAATTCTCATTTTACCGATTAAGCAGAATATTGTTTATATTTCTAGGAGCACATTTCTAGCGCACAGACGGGCGATTACTTTACCCGGGGTTTAGACAAGCGAGTAGAACTAGTAGCATTTGTATCATAGTGTTAGTTTTATGGATGGATGTGTGACTAGTAGCTTTCTGCGCGTTTTGTCAACTAGTATGATTTTTTTAAATATTTCATACAGAAAAATATACAAATTATGGAAACTGTGGAAACAAAACAAACAAATGAAAACAATACACTACACTAGCAGGATAACTGGCAGGCAAAAATATTATACTATTTGCCCTGCCAGTCGACTCTCTCGTGTTCAGATACACTAACACACATATACGATACTAGTTCGACTCGCTTGTCTAAACCCCGGGTTAGTTATTTTTACTCGTTGATTTATCAGTTAAGAAGATTCCTATTCTTACAAAGCGCAAATGTTTTAAGGGGGTGGACAACAAACCCTTAGAGTGAGTGGCCATGGAACACACCCAGTTCATTTTTAAGCCCTATCTCCCCAAATAAAAGCAAATACTTTTTCACATATCATTATGATTCAAGATGATCAGATCGTATGTATATTTTTAACAGCTATCAATTCAACTAGTTAAGCTTAGAATATTCGTTTATTTCACCATGATTACCCGAGCAGGATGATAGCCATTTCTACCTACAAACTCTACATAAATAACGTCTGCCCTAGTTGTGTGTGACCTCAAATACATTTTATTTTATTCACCTTCTGCGGTGTCTAACAAATTGTTCAAATTGCTTAATATGTCTATCGAATTATAAAGCCTGTCGGTTTAACTTAATCAAGTATGTGAAGGCTTTTTTAGAGAGTTACTTACTTACTTAATATTTTAGAAGTATTTAATCAAGTGTTATAAAAATTCTACAACTTTTTTCTTTCAAATGTTTAGTTATAATGCCGCCTTCGGCGCTGGATGCATTAACACGGCTTAATGTGGAATATCCAATGCTTTTTAAATTGATCAACAGTAAAAAAAATAGAAATTCTCATGCTGGTGTCTTGGAATTTGTTGCAGACGAAGGAAAAGTGTACCTTCCTTATTGGGTGACTATACGAAATTGATATATAATTTTTATTTATCTAAAACATTTATTTTGTTTGAAGATGATGGATAATTTGCTACTAGAAGAAGGAGATATCATAACTATTGAAAGTGTATCACTTCCGGTGGCAACATTTTCGAAATTTCAACCACATAACACTGACTTTTTGGACATAACCAATCCTAAGGCTGTTTTAGAGAATGCTTTGAGAAACTTTGCTTGTCTCACAACTGGTGATGTCGTTGCAATTAAGTACAACAAAAAAGTATATGAATTATGTGTCCTTGAGACAAAACCTGGAAATGCTGTCAGCATCATTGAATGTGATATGAATGTAAGCCTTTCATCTGTTTCATTGGTTTTTTTTCTTAAGAAAAATTATATTTAAGGTTGAGTTTGAGGCTCCAGTTGGCTACAAAGAGCCCGGATCGTCAAAGAAAGAAGAGAAACCCGAAGAAGAAAATGTTGAGAATATGGAAGAAGATGTTAACACATTTAGCGGTTCTGGAAATCGCTTGGATGGCAAAAAGAAGAAGGAAGCCCAGTTGTCGCAGCCTGTCATGAAAAAAGTAATTGTTAAACCGTTTAAAACCACAAGCACCATCAGCAAAAAACTTTTGGTTTTATTTTAGATTTTAGCCCGTGGTATTCCTGACTACGATTATCAGTTAGGAGTTATAAAATTTGATCGCAACGTGAAGCCTATCAGTGATCGTGTTCTAAAGGAAGAAACGGCAGTAGCCGAATTAGAGAACTTCCAGGGCCAGGGGTTTTCAATGAAAAAATCCAGGAAATAAATTTTAAAGTTTTTTATGAGTTGATTTGTTTGCTTGAAAATATATGATTTTATGTAATTTATTGCAATTTAAGAATCCGGAGAACATAAATCGACTTCAATTGAAAAGTTTGACGTTTTTCAGAGATAAAGTATTTTTTTAAGAATTCTTTTATAAATTTAAAGTAAGCTTAATAGTTTCTTCAGGTGCTACTGGCGGCGGTTTGATAATTGACATGGGGGGCAGTCTTCTAATCTTGCGACCATGTCTACCACCTTTACGTTGCCATAAACCAGAACGAGGCCGGTTTCCCATTTCCCTCATTTTCTGAGCACTACCGACATGTTCCTTATTGTGCTCAATGTTGGAAACACGACCTGACAAAAAAAAAGGAGAAGTGTAATCAATAAAGTAAAATAAAATTTATTTTAATTTAATAACTCACCAACTGTAGCCATGCACGTTTTATCAAATGCATATTCTCTTTTAGAAGGCAGTTGTACGACTACTCGATCGTCGAATTTTCTTAGAATTGTTCCAAAAGTTCCCGCAGAATGAATTAAGTGACAAGGTTGACCTGGGTTCTTCTCTAGGCAATGGATCCTTGTGCCTGTAGGTAAAGCCCCAAGAGGAAAAGCATCTCCCTCATTGGGACGGACTTAAAAAAAAAAATGTTCTTAAAATGATTATATAACGAAAATCGCAAAAACACCTGGAATTCTGGGAATAAACCTTGATGTTTTTATTATGTCTCCTGCCTTCATGTTTTCTGTTGCCAATATATATTTGAGCTCATCTCCACATGCAACCAGTGCAACTTTAGATGTCCTACAACCATCAGTAATTACATCTACAACTCGTTCTAGCTGAGGTGGACCTTCAAGTGGCCCATCCCTTACCCACTTAACCCAGTGGTATTGCTGTTTAATACCACCACCAATACCTTTTGCCACCAAGCGCCCAGACTCTGGATCTCGACCGGCTAAGTGGCTTATTTTTAAGGGTTCAACGGTGTATTCATCGGTGAAGTGCACAATGCGACGGAACGATTTTCCGCCCCCTGGCTTTGGTTTCTCAACAACTTTGCACTTTTCACGATATTTTATAGAAGATCCAAGGATAGATTTGTTACAGAATCGAAGATTTTGGGTAAATAAACGACTTAAGTTATTCATATTCTTGGTTTTGATTTATTTAATGCAAAAAAAACGAGGATCTGTCTGAGGAAACCAGAAATTTATTTTCAATTCGGCTTTTCGCGAATTTATCTCTGTCTTTTCTCTTTCTAAGTTTGACAGTTCATTACGAAAAAAATCTAAGGGATCAGCGTTACCAAGTGTAACAAATGTAAACAGTGTTACACTCATGGACGTATTATATATGGACTGCTAGTCAAGTCTCATTTCCATACAAAATCTCCTCTGAAAATTATTCCTCCTCTCCTTGGCGACGAATCACCTCTTGGCGCAAAATGGTAAAAAAATACTATTTTTCAGCTCCATCTGTTGTCACTATGGGCTGAGCAACCATTATTTGCCCTAGAAACTAAGGACATCTCATATTATATCTTATGAAACCAATAGATCCATCTGACGTTCGATGTTAAGGTTAGACCGCACACAACTGCAGCGGAACTACACTACACGACGCGCAAAACATTATTTGTATAAAATTGTATGAGCTATATCGCACTAAGCGGCAACTGAACTTCATACAATTTCATACAAATTATTTTGAATCGCAGTTCCGCTGCAGTGCAGTTCCGCCTAGTGCGGTCTAACCTTTAAGGTATCAATTTTTTTTTTTTTTTAGTTTCCAAATAAATTAGCCTTGTATCATGTCGTGGGTTGAGCAAAATTTTGTATATAAATGGATTTTTAAACCTTTCTACCACCCGTTGTCTAGATCCAGCAATAAAAGGTATCAAGCAATTGCCAATTCTTAAGGCTTAGACATAGACCTACTTTTGTACAAAAGTACAAAAGTGAGAAATTAAAATGCTCGTTAAGGAAACAGGCTTGCAAAAAACCAAACGAAAATTGTTCTGACACATATATTAAACCACCATACACAATTTTCCATTGTTTTTTTACAAGCAGGAGTCTTCAGAATAGATATTTATTTCTCACTTTTGTACTTTTGTACAAAAGTGGGCCTATGTAGTTAAGCCTTAAAGGCATAATGCTGGATTCACATGTATCTTCGTCTGCATAATGCAGAAAAGTAGAGCAGGACAGATGTATAAAAAAAATCCGAACGAGTAAAAGAGAACCATCAAGAAGATGAACATGTTCGTCTTCATTTCTGCATTATGGCACTTTCCTATAATGCAGAAACGAAGTTCTTCTGCATTTTGATCTTTTCTCTCTCTCTAACAAAAATACATTTTGTAATTTGGCATCCCCTTTTTTGTGCAGAAACCAAATGCAGATACATGTAAATCCACCATTAACTACATAGACCTACTTGTGCACAAAAGTACAAAAGTGAGAAATTTTAATGCTGGCTACAGAAACATCATGCTGGATTTACATGTATCTTCGTCTGCATAATGTAGAAAAGGAGAGCAGGACAGATGTATACAAAAATCCAAGCGAGTGAAAGAGAACCATCAAGAAGATGAACATGTTAGTCTTCATCTCTGCATTATGGCACTTTCCTATCATGCAGAAACGAAGTTCTTCTCCATTTTTATCTTTTTTCTCTGTCTAACAAATATACATTTTGTATTTGGCATCCCTTTTTTTTTGCAGAAACCAATTGCAGACACATGTAAATCCACCATCAGGCTTAATAGATATTTATTTCTCACTTTTGTACTATTGTACAAAAGTAGGCCCGCATGTAGTTCAGCCTTTAACTACATAGACCTACTTTTGTACAAAAGTACAAAAGTGAGAAATTAAAATGCTCGCTTAGGAAACATGCTTGCATAAAAACATAGGAAATTTTTCTGATACATAAATTAAACCACCATGCACAATTTTCCATTGTTTTTTGCAGACAGGTGTCTTCAATAATTTATATTTATTTCTCACTTTTATACTTTTGTACAAAAGAAGGCCTATGTAGTTAAGCCTTTAAGACTCTCTTAAACCAATGCGAAACATTTGATGCGGCGAAGAAACATTCGTCAGTCAAAATTAATTCATATGTTTCTCCGCCGCGTTGGGTGTGGGTACTCTTATATCACCATGTAAATAAATTTTGACATGCGAATGTTTCTTCGCCGCAACGATTGTTCCGCATTGGTTTGGCAGAACCTTTACTTGTCCGGTACATCAGGTAATACGAAATTTGGTTGAATTTGCGTTCCCGTACTTTTGCACAGTTTTGATATTTTTGATAATATTTCAACGCCGTTGCTCTCCAAAATCTGACCTATAGTTTCTATCAGTACCAGTAATGTGAAATAAAAGCCACAGATAAGAAGATTGTTGCAAGTTGTACTTGAATGGCAAACAGAAAAAAGTTGACAATAATATTTTATGGCAAACAGTGGAACAAAAATGAAAAAAAGTGTTTTTTTGCAGGGTAGATAAAATTGTCGAAAAAAACGACATCCGAACTTATGTCGTTCTCGGTTGGAGGTTCGGAGTTACTCCTTTTTTGGCTGTGAGTATTTTTCTGTTCCGGAATTAATAAACGAGTAGACCCGGAACACATAAACCCTTTCATCGGATTATTTGTCAAATTAATTTTACTCGACTGAACGTGCAAAATATACATAAATATCAGACAATTTACGCACACTCACATAAATATTTCACAAATTAGTCTCGGAACAATAGAAAATATTCGATTGGAATCAAAAAGGAGTAGTACCCCAACTAACAATTCAGCTTCTTTTAGCTAAAAAATATTGATGTGCCGCAGGTTTCACTTTATATAAAGCTTCGGTACGGCCTTCTGCGGAATTAAATTTCTTATACATGTAACGAGCTGGATAACTCCTTCTTTAAAGCCGAATAGAAATAAGAAAAAGAAGACTTACCGAGTTTGCGAGCTGTCACTCGAATAGGCTTCTATAATTGATATTACAGAAGATGATTGAAGATGTCACTTTAAAAAGGCTGCGTAAAATTTTTATATAAGTTGCAGCCTTTAAAAGTTTTCTGTAAGCTTTATTGAATTATTCGATTCGATACGGCTTGTTAAGTCTTACTCAAGAATCATAAAAGAATGGCCACGCTCGGGTGGTAAGCAGACATATGGTATCTGATACGTTTTCGAACGACCAGAACCGTGTATGTTACCAAACCAAACGAAAACCAAGAAAATAAACAGGTGAGATATCAGCTGTTAGTATGAAGTATCTCTTCCAAACCAACGCGAAAGCGGCACGGAACATTTGCCAACAGCAGTTTTTTTTTGTTGTTTATTTTTTATGATTGTGAATGATTCGCCCTGCATAGCGAATGTTCCGCGTTGGTTTGGGATAGCCTTAATCCAAACAGATCCGAACATTTTTGGGATAGCATTAGATTTCGTTTTGATATCAGCTGTTTGGTTCGTCGGCTGGTTTTTGCTTTAGGCATTACAACAACACAAACAACTCTAGATACCATTGGCGAAGTACCCGAACGTGGCCAATACGTCAATCTATAATAAAGAAGCTCGAATTTGTATAAGTCATTTTAAAGAAGCTCTTTAAATAAACTCTATTCACATTTATAATTATATATGTATATTAAATAAATTGAACACGTGGAGAGAAAGATAAATCATTTTACTTGATTTGTCTTTTTGAGCATTCGGAAAGCTAATTTTCGTTGGTTTAAGACATAAGCTTCAATGCACGATAAACATGAACGAGGTAAATGCACATCAGATAAACTAACATTTGGCATTTTCGTATATCTGGGTATTTATGTGACGTCACGGTCAGCTTTTATGTTTTTGTTCTATTTAAAGTGAAGACCATAATTAATTTAAGTATTTAAATAAATTGTTTTTAAATTCTTAATGAGCAGTTTAAAAATAGAAACAATTATAATAACAATCAAATAAAGTTAATTATTTTTCTTTTCTCCGAACATAAGCAGATGATTGTAACGTCACACCCGTAATGAGCATACCTTGTTTCTGTTAATCGTGCTTAAGTGGCCGTGTTTTTTCGGATTGGAATTATCAAAAATATGCATTATTACTTAGTTTATATTAAGACTTTTGATATTTATTTGAGACTATTGAAATGAAAATGGAGCAAGGGGACTGCTAAACAAATCGTTTAGGTACATTTGTTTCCTCACGCGAAATGTATAAGAGAGTTAAAGAAATCTTGTTCATGTGTGAAAATTTTTATAGAAGCTTGGATTTATTTAAGGAAAATTTAAAGTTTTAAAAAAGCGAAAAGGCTGATTAAGTTTTTGCATCTTCCAAATTATATCTAAGATGGCTGAGTGGGTAGAGTGATGGTATATCACGTAGGAGCTCCCGAGTTCGATCCCTAGTGAGGTCAAAATATAATTTATGTTTTATAATTGTTTTCAATACTATAATTAATAAATAATTGAATTTGATACTTGATTTCAGATAAAATGCAGTAAAAATTACATTAATAAATACAAATTTATCTTTCTTTTTTTTTATTTATTTTTGTTCACCTTCTATAAGACTTGTATTTCACTTTTATACAACCATGTCCGAAGCTATCTGTCAAGTTGAAGTGTCATTCAAATTTTCAATATCGCTCGTTGAAACTTCGTAGGCTTTTATACAATCTGCTACTTTTAAAAGATCTGCGAATAAGTTTATAAGAAGATTTTCCGAAATCACGTATACAAGCTATATTAGCTTGAATAACATTCTCCTTTTTATGCTTAAGTAAACTTAACAAATGTCTTATGGAACTTCTGAAGCCTATTCTATTAAGCCGAATCGAAACTGAAATGTTAGTTGGGACTGTTCCGAAATCCAATCGAAAACGACATAAGCAAAGTCATCGAAGCAAAAATGCCCAGAACTATCACGAAACTTAGATATCCCCATCACTACCTTTCAGCTTTTGGAAAAGCTGGCAACATAGAAACAAAATACATTCAAATAAAAAGAATTATCTCGTATAAAAATTATTCCGATCGTTAATAAAAAAAAAAATGTGAAAAAACACAATTTTAAATCACAAATCAGAAAATAAATAATTTTACAAAACAATAGTCGTCTTGATTTTGTTTATAAAAAATATTTTCATTCGTTGGCTCAGATATTTTGACGTTTTCATACAAACTATCTATTTTTTTTTTTTTTTTTATATTAAGCGCGTGCAAAAGGGGTTGTGACTACCCTTAAGATGATATACACAGCACGAGCGATTAGGTAGATTGGAGGGGATTTAAAAGGAGATACCGATGCACATTGGTTTTGAACGTCTGTAGATCACAATGGGAGGGGAAAATTGAGCTGGGTAGAGCATTTCACATTCGAGTAGTGCGACTAAAGAAAGAATCTCTGTACTTAACAGTACGTCCGAAATTGGGCTCAAGGGTAAACTGATGGGCATTCCTAGAAGCGCGAGTATTACGGTTGAATTGTTTAAGGGGAGGAATGCAACTGGCTATTTCACTAGAGCATTGTTTATGGAAATAACGGTAAAATAACGAAAGACACGAAACATTTCGACGGTGCTCAAGAGATGAGAATGTTTCCGTTATAGTTCTTTCACCTATCATTTTAAGAGCTCTCTTTTCAATTCTATCCAATAAACTCAAGTGGGTTATTGGAGCACCTGCCCAAATGTGAGAGTTATACTCAAGTTTTGGACGAATAAAGGCTTTGTAGATCACAGCCAGATCAGAAGGGGAGAACAATTTCTTGCATCGACGGAGAAAACCTAAACACTTAGCAGCATTTTTGGCGATGTCGAATATGTGGTCGTTCCATAAAAGGTGGTCTGTGACACACATACCGAGGACTGAAAGCTTTTCGGTTTCCTCAATGCAAGTGCCACTCATGGATAGTGGCATGGGGGGTGGGTTTCGTTTTAACGACAGTAGACAGCATTGAGTTTTTGAAGCATTAAATTCTACACGATTTTTTATTCCCCAATGGACAATGCTGTCGAGATCAGAATTTAGTGAGCTTATCATACGCTGCCGTTCAAGTTCCACATCCGAAGGACATGGATGAGAATCTGTAAACGAATATGAGAAGCTGAGGGTACTGTCATCAGCGAAACAATTTAATGGATTAGAAGTTTCAGATAAAAGATCGTTTATGAATATAAGGAAGAGAGTCGGAGACAGAACGGAGCCCTGGGGCACACCAGCATTTATTTTGTGAATTTCAGACTTGAAACCATCCAATACAACTTGTGTTGAGCGGTCCGAAAGGTAATTTCTAATCCAACGAAGAAGAGATTCATCGATACCAAATGCACGCATTTTCGATAAGAGAGCTTGATGCCAAACTCAATCAAATGCTTTGGAAATATCAAGCGCAATAATCTTACTTTCTCCAAAACGATGTAAAGATTGCTACGAAAGCCGTACTGCCGGTCATTAAGAAGCTTTCATTCTTCGAGATATTTCTTTAGCTGAAAATTAATCAGCGTTTCCATGACCTTGGAAAGAAGGGACGTAAGCGCAATTGGCCGATAGTTGGAGGGGGAAGAAGACACGCCTTTTTTAGGGACAGGCTGGACAAATGCTGTTTTCCATCCACTCGGAAAGAGACCAGTAGAGTAGGACAGATGGAAAAGCTTACGCAGTGGTTTTGCCAGCGTTGAAGAACACCTCTTCAGAACAATGGGAGGGATACTATCCGGGCCAGCGGATTTGTGTATATCGAGATCTTTCAGAACTCTGGCAACTGCACGAGTGCGGAAGAAGATTTGTCCCATAGAATCATTTGCGCTCTCAAGTACAGGAGGAGTCATATCACTTTCAGGCAGCGACGAATTAACAGCAAACTGTGCTGCAAGCAAATTAGCTTTATCGATTGAGCTGACAAAAGGAGTATCGTTGAAGACGAGCGTTGGAACCGAGGACGAGGTGGTGTTTCGTATGTTTTTTACAAATGACCAAAAATTTTTACTACCTTTGGGACATTGTAGAATTTTTTGCCGTAATTTTTGATCATGTAAAAATTTGGTTCGTCGAATATGAACGTTACAGGTCTTTCTAGCTTGTTGAAACTTTTTCCGGTTTTCCTCTGTAGGGTTGGCTTTATAACTTCGGAAGCTTACTTCTCTAACCCTAATAACCTCTTTACAGCTCGAATCAAACCATGAGTTTTCTTTGGGTTTGATAGGTTTCACCCTATTCGGGATAAAATTTCTCATTCCACAAAGAATTAAGTTTGTAATCATATCTGCACTGGAATCTACGTCACTATCGAGGAAGCATAGTGACCAGTTAAAGTTCCTGAAGAAAACATTGAGACCGTCCCAGTTGGCTTTCTCATACTGCCAAACGGTTCTCTTGGGAGTTTTTTCTTTAACTGTGTTTTGGTGGCACGAGAAATTCGCAGATATGACACAATGGTCTGATGTGCCTAGAGGCGATAATACACTTATAGTGTATTTATCAGGGTCAGAGGTAAGAAACAAATCTAGAGTGTTGGCGGATTGACCTGCAACGTCAGGAATCCGAGTAGGCTCGTCGACCAGCTGAGTTAGGTTGTTTATCTCAGCAAAAATCTCGACATACCTTCCTTCGGGTGTTGTCTGACCCGAATAGCGTAGCCACGAAGAATTATGTACATTGAAATCGCCCGTAACAACGATTTCACTGCGCGGAAAATGGGAAATAATTCTCTGGATGGAGTCGGATAGTGCATCGAATTCGTTGGAAGTCGAATTACTATCCAAACTAGGACTACGATAAATAAAACAAGTATGGATGATGCGCTTATGGATGGTGAATTTAAACCACATGAAATTAAAGTTCGTATTCAAACATGAACCATATTGTGGTTGAAGCTGATAAGCTACATCACTGCGAACATACACGGCGAGACCATGATGTGGAAAAAATAGAGGCACTAAGCTATAACCATGTAGGCTGAATTCCGAGTGATCGGTATTTTCCCCTACCTGGGTTTCACTTAGTGCCAAAACAGCTGGCCTGTTTTTCACAGTATGGACATATGCAGCACAAAAATTCTGCCTCAGTCCCCGAATGTTGCTGTAGTCAACCCTAAATTCACCCACCATTACAATAAACAGACATAAAAAACCAAATCAGACGGTTATCTATGCTGATATCAAGTTTGGGCCCCTAATGACTTCTCAGTACAATACTACTAGTGTTATGCCTAAATGAGCAGTGTACTGATCCGCCCCTGGATACACAAAATCAATAACAGCAATTTATCTGATATGCTTCGGCTTAGTCCATCATAGGAATTGCATGTAATGATACATACATATACTACATATAATAACTAAGCCAAAGCACTGTGAGTGAAGTGGAAAGGAGAGATTAGGAATTACCGCTGTGCTATGCCTGTTTGTGGTTTGAGCATCATAAACGTCGCTACACGGGTGCACTTTTGTTGTTGTTTTTATGCACTGCCACTTGCACTTTTTTTTTTATTTGTAACTTGCTTAAGTATGTATGTAGTCTATTGATTCTATTGATTTGCGCGGCGCGATTTGTGTTGGTTTTGTATTTCTAATTTTCTTATTTGTTATATTTTAGAGGGAAATGGGTATTTTATTTATTTATTTTTTTATAAAAAGCGGCAATAGGAGGAAAAAAAACAGAATATTGCAATTGATAGGGTTATTGACTAGTAAGTTCACAACGTAATTCACACTCCTACACACGTCCACTCACGGTGGGTTGCAGATCGGAACTCCCTAACAAAATAAAGTAATTTGGGCTGGCAGTACTTTTTCTATCTGAACTTAAGTTAAGAACCGATAATTATCTGAACTTAGATAAGTTCATATGGACTTTAGTTGTTTTTGTATTTTACATGTAAATTCCTTAGTTCAGATGTTGCTTTTTTGTCAAATTCTATCTGAACCTGCAAAAAAACACGGCTATTAACTACAAAATAAAATTTAAAAATAGTGGAACACTTGTTACATTTGTACCATTGTGGTAACGATGATTGTTAACCAATGGTATAAAAGATCGAAATCCTGAATGCCAATTTTAAGTCCCCTTTCAAACAGGGAAACCGTTGCTGGAGATTTTTTTGACGTGTGTCTTTAATTTCCTTGCATATTTCACAAAAATTGCCGGAGATTTTCGTTTGTTTCCATAAAGTCTATTGGCTAAACGCACATTACGGACAGTGTGAGAAGGAATGTGATAAAAATCTTCTCAAACGTTGACCGGGGAAATTTTTTTCATTCCCCTTACTTCTTGCCCTTCTCGCCTACAAACTCCCAGTTTCCAGCAACTCAGTTTCCTTGTGTGAAAGCAGTCTAAGAATCTTTTATGGTGGAGATCTCTGTTGCATCATAACAGAAAATTCATAGCAGAATAAAGCCTGATCCACATCTGTGTCGTGTGCTGTGCTGTGGAGTCGTGTGTCGCTGTCATTCCATATATTTTAGTCGCCACACTGCAACACAACGCACGAGACAAATATGGTTCTACGCATATAAAATACATTGTAGCGATAGCGACACACGACTCCACAACACAACACACGACATAGATGTGGATCAGGCTTAACAGATATGGCAAAATAGGCTTAATTATTTATGTTCGTGTAAATGCATGTCATTCATAAATTAATTTTGTCATTTTAATGTCAGATCTTACGACACTTGTCGATCGTGTAAATCAGGCATAGATATGAGATGAATTCGCCATCTTGTATTCTTGAGAACCAAAAAATACTATGATTAGGAACGTTCACTCGCGATGACGTCACGACTTAGTCGACCAGAACTGTCAAGCATACCTTAAGCCGGATCCACACATATCTCGTGTGTTGTCGCTATCGCTACAATGTATTTTATATCGGTAGAACTAAATTTTCTCGTGTGTTGTGTTGCTTTGTGGCGCATGAAATGTATGAAATGACAGCGACACGCGGCTGCTCCCCAATACAACACACGAGACCAGTGTGGTTCTGGCTTTGTAACATTATTTAAAGCCCGGGCCACAACGCGGTCTGGCCACTGATCTCTATCAGCCGTATTCATTAGAATCCGCTGAACAGATGAATAGTTATGCACTGCATAAGGATTTATGTAGCCACTATACAACGTTGCATAAATTGTTATGCATAAAATCAAACGATTTTCAACGATTCGGTTTTAAAAATGAAACTGGAACGAAAAGATTATAAAAACTTTATCATTGCAGCTGATTCAGGTTATTCCAACACATCGTACATGGCGACACCATTACTTGAATGTACAAATCCAGTAGAACAACTATTCAACGAATCAATAATAAGAAGTATAAATGTTGTGGAGCGGAAATATGGTGTTTGGAAAAGACGCTTTCCTATTTTGTCTCTTCAAATGAGAATTAAAACAGAAACTGTCCAAGATGTTATTGTCACAACAGCAGTTCTTCACAATAAAGCTGTCGATTTTCATGAAGAGAATGTGCTTGAAGCAAACATACCACCCGTTGAAGCAATTGATGTCGCTGGGATAGGATCTAGGATCAGATAGTAGTGATAATATCGGTTATTTTCCGGCAGTTCTTCAGGCCAATACAGCATTGAATACACCATAAAAGCAATAAAACACAGTCGCAAAATTTGTATATTGATTGATTTATTACTGCAAAAAATTGAATTGTAAATTAACATTACCACATTTATCTTATTGTATATCAGATGATTCAGGGAATAAATTTTTAATTTCCATATAATTTAAGGATTAAAATTTTTCGTTAGTAGTTAGATAAAGTTTCAAAAAAAGCACAATTGTGAATTTACTAAATTCCTCAGTCTTTGGAAATCCTCCGATGGATCTTCAACTGTGATGTCAATAACACTTTTCTGGCCTTAGTAATATTTGAAGTTTGTCCCAATGCGTAGTTTTTGGAACGGAGGGAGAACCAACATTTGACTGATTCTTGGGCGAATGTTTTGAGGATATGCATAGTTCTCGTAAATGGTAGTATAGCCCGTCGCAGCGTATTGACAAACACCATCGCGATGACGCAAACGTCAATAAAAATGAAAAAAAAATTAATTCTTGATTAAGTTTTGACAACCAAACTGACAGAAAGACTGGAAAATGGAACGATTTGTGGAAAACCCATGATTTGTTAATCAAGCTGAAAAAAAGTGAACAAACAGTCTTTGATTATCACGGATCTGTAATCATTGATTAGGAAAAATCCGTGATAATCAAATCGCTGATTTAACCCACTGTGAACAAATTGGCCCTAAGTATCATAAACTTACTTGCGGTAACTTTTTTTTTAATAAAATACAAACCAAAAACAGAAAACTTAAAGTAACAAACAAAAAATGGTCAACAATACCAAGATGGGGTGCATCCCCAAAGCATGATGATGAAAAAACTCTGCAAACAAACTAATAGAATTAAATCTATTTTAATTTGTTATTTGGTTTATACTTTTTGGACACTGGGAGCTTTGTATCTCTTTTTCCATAATTTTTGATGTGGTTGTTAGTGAGATTTGGGTT
This sequence comes from Melangyna quadrimaculata, assembly GCA_949320155.1. Taxonomy (NCBI): domain Eukaryota; kingdom Metazoa; phylum Arthropoda; class Insecta; order Diptera; family Syrphidae; genus Melangyna; species Melangyna quadrimaculata. Next base: position 2,199,235 of record OX439483.1, read on the forward strand.
CTTTAATGCTAAAAAAAAAACGATTATTTCGAAAAAAACGTATACTACCCAATCCACATCATTCATTGCTTTTAAATGGATGTTCTCCTGTATGAGGTCTGTCGTGGACTGTTAAATGTGTGAATTGAATAAACTTTTTATCGCAATATTTGCATTTGTGCAGCTCGGAATCATCATGCTAACGCATGTGGTAATTGAATATTTTCAAAGAGATCATTTCAAACTTTTGTCCACAAGTCAGGCATTTACGGTCTTTGTCAATGCGATTGCATTCATTATGCTGCACGATCATTTTATTTCCGCCTCACTTCTTGCCGCATATTTCACAATTCACAACTATTTGGGAATGAGTTCGTGAATGACTGTTTCGTTTTGCCAAATTGGTAATTTTATCTGGCAGCAGCTTTCGAATTATAGCGCTGTTGAATGGGCGTACTATCTTTCCAATCAGATTGGTCGTCAAAGAAGTCTCTGGCCTTGCTATTTCCTCCAACTTGCATCTTCTCCAATTCGATGTATTTCCATTTGTCCATTGTGACCGAGCCTACAAATGACAAATGTACTCCCAGACCACGAGTGCTTGATCACTCCAAGCAAGCATATCCGTATGCCGTAACCCGTAAGTAACTGATCCATTGTGGATTATGGGCTCCGCATTCAAAGCATTTCAGCAAAAGAGTAAATTCAAAGCACATCGAATAAGATTCGAAGGTCATAGTTTTTCTTCATTTTTCTTTGCATACTTACACTGTTTTTTTCTGATGGTTTGAGCTCTTGCAACGTTGCAACACATGACGGGTACGGGTTCTTGGACTTGCAATGATTTAAGTAAATATTCTTCGGAATTTTCTTTAGGATTTTAGTTGGGTCAGTTGCAGAGCATTTCTTTTGGTTTTGTTATAAAAATAATTGTCTCTGGCTCTTGCTAGTTTTTACTTTCATAAAAAACAGCCTTGCCGAAGTTTTTTTTAACTTTTCATTTTATTTACATATTGTGTAGTTGAATTTATATTGGATGTGTTTTTAGGTTAGACCGCACTAGGCGGAACTGCACTGCAGCGGAACTCTGCGATTCAAAATAATTTGTATGAATCTCAGTTGCCGCTTAGTGCGATATAGCTCATACAATTTCATACAAATAATGTTTTGCCGCGTCGTGAAGTGTGGTTCCGCTGCGGTTGTGTGCGGTCTAAAGGTTAGACCGCACTAGGCGGAACTGCACTGCAGCGGAACTGCGATTCAAAATAATTTGTATGAAATTGTATGAAGTTCAGTTGCCGCTTAGTGCGATATAGGTCATACAATTTCATACAAATAATGTTTTGCCGCGTCGTGAAGTGTAGTTCCGCTGCGGTTGTGTGCGGTCTAACCTTAACCTTTAAATTGAATTTTCATTATTTTTCGTGAAAAAAAAACAGAAAAACAAATTTTTGTGTAAACTTTCTGCAAAAATTATAAATTTAACTGCGGGAATTGATCACTCTGACAATGAACGTCAAGCCAACTTTGTTGACGTAAAAAAAATACCCGTTTGGTAATTGATGATTTTTCTGTTTTTGCTGTGAATTTTTCTAACAAATTCAGAAAAAAGTTTAAGATACCAAACACACCCCGTTGCAAGTAACATTTTAACGTCATCTTCAAATGGAGTCAAAGTGGGAGTGGGTCTGGCGTTCTTTGTAAAACTTTAGACCGCTTTCACACAAGGAAACTGAGTTGCCAGAAACTAGCTAATTTGTGCCCGAATCACGATTCGTTTTTTCGGTTGTTTCGTCTTTCGTCTTTTTGACAGATTGGGTGAGGGGAGTATAGAAATGTAGAGGGAAGGAAGTAAACGAAAGCAGGACTGAAAATTTCAAGACTTTTTCTGGTTGAACTTGTTGAACTTGGAAAATTGTTTTTCGTAATTGGATACACCTAATATACGGTTGTATTTGAGAAATAAGTGATTAAAAAATATTTTTATTTATTACTACTGATTAGTTTGATTTGAACAAAAATTATTGATTTGAAGAATTGTTTTTCGTAATTGGATACACATAATATACATACGTTTGTATTTGCGAAATAAGTAATTAATAAATATTGTTATTCATTACTACTGATTATTTTCTTACAAAACAACCCCAAATTCCATGAACGTCAAAATAACGAATGGAAGTACGTACGTATTTTCGCGAACCATATAATCATGACCGTTCGTGCCTGTCAAAAACACGAAAGACGAAACGAACGGAAAAACGATCCGTACAATCAGGCTCTTTGTAGCTGGAGAACGGTGTGAGGGGAGATTTGTTGTCTTCCTTTTACGCCCTTCTCGCCAACAACCTTAAAATCACCGGCAACTCAGTATTATACGGTTCGTTTTCTCGTTCATTTCATCTTATTGAGAGGCACGAATGTTCCTGATTACCATGGTTTGCGAAAATGTACCTGATTAAACGATTCATTTTTTCGGTTGTTTCGCCTTTCGTTTTTTACACGATTCCTTACACGATTCGTTTTTTCGGTTGTTTCGTCTTTTGTCTTTTTGAAAGATTTGGTGAGTGGAGTAGAAATGTAGAGGGAAGGAAGTAACGAAAGCAGGAATGAAAATTTCAAGACTTTTTATGGTTGAACTTTGACGTTTCTGATTTGGCAACCACAAAATGCTCCTCGATGTTAGCAAAAACCGATTTGAACAAAAATTATTGAATTGAAAAATTGTTTTTCGTAATTGGATACACCTAATATACGGTTGTATTTGAGAAATAAGTGATTAAGAAATATTTTTATTTATTACTACTGATTAGTTTCATACAAAACAACCCCAAATTTCATTAACGTCAAAATAACGTACGTACGTATTTTCGCGAACCATGTTATTATGAACGTTCGTGCCTGTCAAAAAGACAAGATACGAAACAAACGAAAAAACGAGCCGTATATTCAGGCTCTTACTTTTTTCATTTTTTTTCTATTCAACTATTCAACTCCGTCTGCTCTATCAATTTATTCTGAACTCATAGAGCGGGCTCAGAACATGTTCAGAGCGAAAAAATAAACACAAAGTTGGAGCTCTGAATGCTCTGAGCTAAAAAAGAAACACGGATGTGTTTTGACAGTTCAGGCTCTGCTCTGAAGTCTGAACTAAAAAAGAAAAACGCCCATTATCAAATTTCTCTGATATCTCATTTCAGAGGATTAAAATGTGTGGCTTCCCGGAAAATCTGATAAAAAGCATTTCTGATGGCTTCAAGCTTCAACTACGGTTTTACCATTAATCTTGCTAACTTATAATGTTGAATTTAAGACTTTTCGTAGTATGCGTTTGTCTTTCTTGAGGTGATGTAGCCATATGTTCGATAGCAGTTTATTGTTTTTTCATCGTTTTCCCTATATTGAAAAGTAGCTGCATACTTAGTCCAATACTGTGAACTTCACATCGACTGCTATGACCATTGTCCTGATAGTCTCGAATTTGAGCATTTTCTCCTTTTTGTGATCCGATGATGGCTGATGGCCGAAACGCGTCATAAAAAATAAATTAATTATAACAAGACTATAAGGTGTTTTTATTGACTTGTTTGGTTACTATAAGGGGTATTCACGATCTGGTGCAACGAGCCTAGTAAAAGTGCGAAATTTTATTTTTTTTAAGTGGATCATGAACGCACTTTTCTTATCTTCTTGCAACACTAAAGCAAATGTCATGTTTGACATTTGTTATTTGTTTTTGTTTCGAACATATCTGAAAATTTCAATTTGATTTAATTTAAATTTTGTTCATAACAAGATGCCAAAAAAACGGAAAAAGAAAATATTACCAAATCTTAATTATAGTCCGAATTTTAAATGGAAAATAATAGTAAAAGATGATGACGACGTCACATCAATTGGATGTATCCAATGAACATACATTTGTTTCTGTTTAACGTAATCAAGAATGAGTGAGCTGTCAAAAACACAATTTACAAATTTTACAATGTTGTATTTTTCTGTTGCAATAGGTTTCGGGTATTGCTAAAGTGCGAAACTGTTGTAAGATTGCACCTTGTATATTTTGTTGTTGTAGTTTTGTAAGATTTTACACTTTTGCACTTTTACAATGATACTAGGCCAGTTGCATCGGATCGTGAATACCCCTATAGTTAACTATAGTAACAAAAAAGAACGAGAGTTCCAATGTCATAGTTAAAAAAGTTACTCTTGGTGACTTTTCATTTAGGAACGATCAAAGTTAAAAATATAGTTGATCTGTCAAACGGAAGGGGTTGGAAAAAAAATCGAAAATAATGAGAAATAATAATCAAGAAAAAATTGTAATTGCATCAAATTTATTTAAAAAAATTGTATAAGCATTTTAAAAATGCCTCTATTTTACAAATTAAATCACTATTAACTTCATTTTTGCCCGGAATCGAATCATTTAACAAAATATTTGCAATTTGTTTTTGTTTTTTTTTTTCTTTCATTCTTTACACACATTTCTTTATTAAACAGTTTATCTAATTGGAAGAATACAATTTGAAAGAAAGTAAATTATTCAGAAAACAATTTCAAAGATCAAAATCGATATAAAAAACAATAAAATTGCAAACAAATAACTAAAAAACTGAAAACAATTCCCAATTAAAACACAAAAACAAGCACAAGCTAACCACAAAATGATAATATTCCAATTTCAGCTGTGTTTGACAGATTAACTTTTCAACTCATATCAACGAGATGAGTTGGAAAAGGTTACCAAAAGTAATTTTTTGACACTTCAACTTTGAGTTTAGGAATAACTCTAAAGGCTTAACTACATAGGCCTACTTTTGTACAAAAGTACAAAAGTGAGAAATAAATATCTATTCTGAAGACTCCTGCTTGCAAAAAAACAATGAAAAATTGTGCATGGTGGTTTAATTTATGTGTCAGAACAATTTTCGTTTGGTTTTTTGCAAGCATGTTTCTTTAGCGAGCATTTCAATTTCTCTCTTTTGTACTTTTGTACAAAAGAAGGTCTATGTAGTTAAGGCTTAAGACGTCAAAAAGTTACTCAAAGTTAATAAAGGAACGACGAGAGTTAACTATTACCCCGTTTACAAACAGAATCGAGAGCTCGAGTTGGATTAGGGTCGGATTTTCGACCCAGGTGTTTCGTCACGTGAGTTGAGAGCTCCATTTGAAGTTGAGTTGATATGGTGTTTAGATTACATTTAATGGAATGGCAACAATATATTTATTTTACACAAAAACAGTCTAAATTTAATGAATTTTAGGACAAACTTCACATAGCTATCAAAACAAATAAATAATTTTACTCGCACGTGTGCAAAAACACTGTGGTGAACACATCCTCAAGACCGACTCTTCGACCCAGGTTTTTTACCAACAATTTCGACTCGACTCCGCTCCTGAAGTGGAATCGAGTCGGTTGAAGCTTATTTCAAGTCAACGCAGGTATACAATGGGGCCAAGCGAGCTTGAAGCTCGCTCGAATACCTCATGTAAACGGGGTATAAATAGTCAACTATAGTTAATTTTAGAAATAAAAAGAACGCACTACAGGTTATTCGACTTGTCGATGAGTGTGAACCCCACTAAACATAAGAGTGTACCAGTGTTACGGGCCACTTTATACTAGCCACTAGCCGTAAGCTTTTAGGTAAGAATTTTATTCACAATAGACATCTCGACTTTTTCTACTTATCATTATCAATCGCAATTATCGTTTCTGTCCGGTTGATATCTGCCTGGTGCTGCCTGCCATTTTCTTTCGCCGATTTACTTCAGACGTCTGTAATTGAATTTGCTAATTAAGTTTTTTTATAATCCTATAAAATGCCTGTTAAAGCTGTATGTGTTATTAACGGTGATGCAAAGGGCACAATTTTCTTCCAGCAAGAGGCAAGTACAAACACAAAACATATGTACATAATTTAGATAATATTTTGCGATAGAGAAAAAACTGAACTTTAAACTGCGAACGCATAGGTACTATGTAGGAGTAGGTAGCATGTACAATGTACACACTTTGCCTACATGATTTTCATAGTGGCTGCATAATCTTATTACATTGAGTGTTTTAATTGAATTCATCTGAGGCTACCTTCTCTATCCCTGCCCTGCCTCAATGGCTTCGTTATGATAATTTTAAAAATCTTAACGCTTTACAAAGGACGTACAATTACATATAGGTATTTGCGTATTTCTTTGTTTTTCATCATATGTACCTGCCTACCTATTTTTCGACAATATTAAATTGCCGGGTTATGATAGGTTCATTCTTATCTATAAGTTTAAATTGAAAATGCTAGAACCTTAGACATTTATGCTTTTGTTCTGATGTAGTTTTCTGTTATCCATTATTAAATCAACATCGATTTTTAATTATGTAACAAAAATGTCAAATAACTGAACTAAATGATGCAGTCTAAACTTCTGAAAATGAATTATGACCACTTGCGTGGCTTAAAAGATAATTGGTACTAGTACTACAGTATAAGTACTATACTACTATGTAGGTACCTACCTACATGGGTTCTTTGTGGGTAACAATCTTTATTTACCAATGACTTAAAATTAAAATAGGTATTCGTTAAGGTAACTACCTAGGTATCATCTTCTCTTGCCACCGCGACTGAAAATTTTGCAGCGCGGCGTGTTTCAATTTATTATAGGGTAAACACACCAGTATCCGGACACTTAACGTCTTTCTTAACTTTGACCGCGTCTCATTTCCTTACAAATGCTACCGTGGATATTTATATTGTTTTAAAGAGTGTAGATATTTCTTTAAAATAAAGTGTCCACATAATTTGCAAATATAACATTGTAAAAATTAATATAAAAATTCAAAAAAGTTCGATTTTTACTAGTATCCGGACAGCAAAATGAATGCTGTTTTGCGTTGGATTCACTAAAGGTTTCACTCTTTCTAAAATCCAATGGAACAGTCCAAGATGCTTCTACTCAATTCTGAGGTTTGGTATCTGTATAGGTGAATCGTCAAATAAAAATTATTTGCTACCACACAAAAAGTGAAATGTAAAACACGAGTGTATCAACTCCCAACTTCCAAATAATATTTTTTGTTAAATTTTTTCTAAATTTATTTATTAGAATTTACCAAAAATTTAGATTTTGGATGCAATTAAATTAAAATCCAAAGTTAAAAAAAAACTTTAAGTACATTGCAGTTTGTTTTGACGTTTGAGTTTGAATGTATTAGTGCTTCTTGAGTGGATTCTGATTTTAAATCATGAATCTAATTTCTCTTCTCAGAATCGTCAGAAGCGTACTTTTTGTGCCAATGGAATGGTTTCAGAAGACTTCCGGACGTGCAAAGGAAAACGGCATTAGTTTCCGGACGCTTTTGTTTTAGTATCCGGACGGAATTGTTTTGTATGCAATTTTAGTACATTATTGAATAGAATGAATTAACTCTTTCGCTCATTGATACATTATATACATAGGTGCGTATATAATGACGGTACGTAATGGATATCTCGGTTCAAACGTCTGTTTAATTAGTCTTGTTTTCGTGTCACGAGTAATAAAAAATTATTAACATGTATAACTTTAAAATACACCTGAAATCAAAAGACACGTGTAATCAGAATACATGTATAATCAGAGTGCGCGTGTAATTAAAAATCGGTGTATATTTTGTTCCTATTTTAACCTCCCAAACGGATATTAGAACCTTGGTGGCAAAAAAGGCTTGTTTTGTTTAGATAATTCTTTAATGCTTGCACGCAATAGCTACTAGCTGCAATTTAGGTCAACAATCGTTTTAAATAACATAATACTATGTATATGATAATGTTATACTAAATACACCTGTAGTACTAAAAACACATGTACAACTAAGACCCTACACGTGTTAATACACGAACAATTCGATTGTAGGTATATACGTAGGAACATATATCCCATGTACACGTGCAATATAAAGCTTTAAATGTTACCTATATCTACCCTTCATTTCGAGGTTAGACAGTTTTAGAGTTATGCTAGGTTTTCATTGGAGCCGAAATGAGGTAATTTCGGAATTTTCTCATTTGGAACGTCAAATTTGTATAGGAAATGACGTTCCAAATGAGCTAATTTTGAAATAACCTCATTTCGCGTCCAATGAAAATGTACTATTAAGCTCCGAGCTCCGACAATTTTTAGAGCCTAGCAAGGTTTTGTTGAATCAGTTATTTTTTCACTTGTAAATTTTTTTAAAACCCGTTTTTTAGTAATTGTTGTCGGATCTGATGTAAGAAAAATTAGGAAATATGATTCTTTCTGTTTTGTCTTATGTTTAAAAATACTTTTAGTTTGAACTAGACCCACTACTGCACGTATAAACTGAACCTAATTGAATCGCTGGAGTTTTCAAAGCCACCATATTTTAAAACTACGCCATACAAATTTGAATCCAAGAGCTCTGGTTTGAACTCTATGGGGATGGGCAGCTTAAGCCGTTATAGGCTCCTCTAAATCCGCCACTTCATTCCTTGTTATAAAATGCAATTTTCGTTGGGTTTTTTCCAATTCATATTTTTTTCTTTTAATCAATCATAGCAAGTTGGCCGACTCAAGGGTCATATTTAGCACCTGTTTCCATTGTGCTTAATTTGTATCTTCTAATATCCTCAAGGGCCTTAAATTTCGTAAGGACCTAAAGGATCATTTCCTCGAAATGTGATTAAAGCTGAAATGTACAAAATCTTACATTTTAAACTGTTATATTCGCGATTGTTATACATTTTTATTTAATATTAATTTAACGGACTTACCGCGTACGAATTAAATTATTCAAATTAATTGAATTACTGCACCCGACGTTTCGAGAAAGTTCCATTTGTCGTGGTCACGGGTCAACTGATGGCTTATGGGTGGAAATTGCTTCTTTTGTTTTTACATTCTCCTTCGAAAATTGTACCGGTGTGTTTATTGTTGTGTCAGTTGCATTTGAGATGGTAATTTTTGTTGGAAATGCACTGCTTCTTGTTGCGATGATTGTTGTTGTTGCAAGTTTATATAGCCTTGTGTGCATGCAAAGCTCACAGGGTTTTGAGTGAGAAATCGGCTGTCCGGATACTGAAACATAAAGTCCAGTATCCGGACAAGTGTATTTTGTATGAAATTTAAGGATTTGGTATATTTTTATTTAATATTTATTTAACGGACTTACCGCGTACGAATTAAATTATTCAAATTAATTGAATTACTTCACCTGATCAGCTGGCGCATTGATTTTGTTGTTTTGTTTTAATTTGTGTATTAGTACGAGAAGCTATTGAAATTAAAGTGCATACAAATTTCAACCGAGACCAAAGCTTTAACTTATCTGGTACATGGTATCCATTGATACACAAATTAAAACAAAACAGAAACAAAATCAATGCGCCAGCTGATAAGGTGAAGTAATTCAATTAATTTGAATAATTTAATTCGTACGCGGTAAGTCCGTTAAATAAATATTAAATAAAAATATACCAAATCCTTAAATTTCATACAAAATACACTTGTCCGGATACTGGACTTTATGTTTTAGTATCCGGACAGCCGATTTCTCACTCAAAACCCTGTCCGAATACTGAAAATCCGTTAGAAAAATACAATTCTCTTTTGTTCAATCATGTAGAATATACGTACCTTTTATTAAAGATCAATAAAGCATACATTTAATATTTTTCTCCTGTTTTCAGTATCCGGACACTGTCCGGAAACTAAAAATGAAGAACAAAATTTGTTTTAGTACCCGGACACCAAATATGTTGACAAAAACATAAGTTTTATTAACTTTTATGCTTTAAATAATAAAATCTATTATGTTTTAAAGCCAATTAGGCACTTTCTTTTAGAATAAATTAATAAAGACTGCATAAAATACTTAAATCTCTTAAACGCTTCCACTATTTTTGTTAAGACTCAAAATGACATTTTAATGTTTCTCTTATACCTACAAAACTGAAAAGACGCATAATTCTTACAGTGGTTAATGTATATGAAACTTTCCATATATTTTTAAATACATAAAAGATTGTATTTTGATACTTATTTCATCCCGATATTGTATAATATGCCTATTTTGCTCAAATAAATGACCAAGTGTCCGGACACTAGCACTGTCCGGATACTAGTGCATTTACCCTAGGTTGGATTTTTTAATTTGTTCAAATAAAAACGAAAGTAGATTTAGTAGGTTTTAACCAATTTTTACTTGCTCCGGGAAAATACACGTTTATGCTAGCTAGTTTCTGTTTTTTATTCCATATTTATTTTAAGTAGATAGTAGGGTTCATTGACCAATTCTCAAAAAAGCCATCAATATATGTTTGTATATGCGCAGGTATGTAGGTGCAATTTATTGTAACTTTAATAATTGTGTTTATTTGATGGTGCAAGGAACTCTAAAATACCTAGTTCTTTTAGTGGGTATTTTGCCCACTTTAGATAAAAATAAAGAACTTTTGAAGCGAAAAAAAATATTTCACTTCAATGCAAAAATAAGAGGAAGTTGAAAAACATTTCTTACTTTATTTCACAAATGATTACACCTTAATACAAAAATTCTCATATTATATTATATTGCGGTGTTTATTCTGATTATAGGGAAAACTCATACTTTGTATGTTTGTGCGTAGGCTTATGTTCACATTCCTTGCCGTTATTTCTTACGGCCGTTACAATTTTAAACTAAAATTTTTGAAAGTTTTTCCAAGTCTTGTTTTCATTAAACTTACATTGAAGATCAACTTTCTGGTATTTAAAGAAGTATGAGACATAATTTTCTAAGGGCACAAACTTAATCATTTTTTTTTTTTAATTTTTCATTTAATAAGTTTCCTTCCTTCCCAAAATTGGGAACGTGAACAATGGTCGAAAGTTTTCCTCGGAATTTATTGTCATAGGAAATATATTTTGCAGGGGAGTTCGGTTGTCACTTCAATAGGCTAAATTGGAGTCTTAACGATTATTGGAAAAGTATTTATTACTAAGGAGGATTTTTAACAACGATAACTCGTTATTTTTTTTTTATAAATCTATTTTGATCAATACAGAACGAAAACGCACCCGTAAGCGTTACTGGCGAGGTTACTGGTCTTTCCAAAGGCGAGCATGGTTTCCACGTGCATGAGTTTGGAGACAATACAAATGGTTGCACTTCAGCTGGCCCGCATTTCAATCCTCACGGAAAGGAGCATGGAGCACCTGTCGATGAAAACAGGCATCTTGGTGATTTGGGAAACATTTTAGCCTCAGGAAATGGACCAACTAAGGTTTGTTTTGCTAAAACCTACCTACTTATTTTATACATCCATTTTTGAATTCAAACATTTTGTGGAATAAATTAATATTTGCAGGTCGAAATCACAGACAAGCTGATTACTTTATTTGGATCAAATAGTATTATAGGGCGAACTGTTGTTGTTCACGCTGATCCCGATGATTTAGGAAAAGGTAAACATGAATTGAGCAAGTCAACTGGCAATGCTGGTGCACGAATTGGATGCGGTGTTATTGGAATAACTAAAGCATAAACGTAAACTAAACTTAATGGGATTAATATGTTGGTTTTCTAAGTAGAAAAGTAATTATCTGGTTAATCAAAATAAACAATTGTTCCTTTGGGATATAAAGGTATATTTGTTGTATTATTATTGTTTTTTTTTCACCACATTGTTCTTTAAGAAACAGACAGACTGGTTTTCTTATTAATTATAAGTGTCTGAGGGCATTTGTATAATATCATGATGTTTTTGAAAATGAAAAAGAATCTGCTTTAGCTATTCTCCTCAATTTCCTTATACACTTCACGTTTATATTCATCTAGGCCTCCTTCAATGGCTCGCACAGTTCGATTGCCGCATACCCAAAGCTCTTTACAAACAACTTTGATTAACCTTTCGTCGTGGGAAACTAAAATAACTCCACCCTGAAAATGTAAAAATATTGTTACGTAAATCATTAAACGGAACAAAATGTTTACGTACTGCAAATGTATTGATAGCTTTTCCTAATGCATCTATCGTCTCAATATCCAAGTGATTTGTAGGTTCATCAAGAACCAGGAAGTTTGGTTGAGCTACAAATAAATATGAAAACACGATGTTGTTTGTAAAAGTAAATATATCAGCACAGTGCAACTCTAGCGTGAGCTACAAAGCTCTTATAATAGAAAAAAAGAACAAAAATACAAAAACACTTACCCATGCACATTTTTGCAAGAGCAACTCTGGATTTTTGACCTCCTGATAAACTTGCTATGCTCTGCAGAGCCAATGTACCAGAAATTCCAAAACTACCAAGCTGCCTTCGATAATCTTCATCTGGTTTTCCCGGGAAAAGTTCTTCCAAAACCCCCACGCACGTCACATTCATATTCAAATGATCGACGTGATGTTGAGCGAAATAACCTATTCGCAGACCTCTATGCATAACAATGTTTCCATGGATCGTACTCAATTGACCAACAATTATCTTTAAGAGCGTAGATTTACCAGCACCGTTTTCTCCCACCTAAAATATAATGACTGTTTCTCTCTTTGAAAGTATGCATTTTTGCGAAACTTACAATACAAATTCTGGAATCAGAATTTGCAGATAGATTGACATTTGAAAAAACTGGCAGAATATCGTTGTCATTGTAACGAAATTGAATATCAGACATAGCCAGAACCGGCGGATTAAGCGGATCAACTTCTGGGAACTTCAGTTTGACTTCTATTTCCTTCTCTACAGGTTTCAATTCCGGCCTATAGCAAATAGGTGATTAAAGTCAAACACATAGTAAGGCTTTTGTAATAAGTTTTTAAACTTACAGTTTTTCAAGCATTTTAATTTTAGATTGTACCGAAGAAGCTCTGTTTGCGTTATAACGAAATCTGTCGATAAATTCCTGAACATGCGATCTGTGCGCCATTTGAGCTTCGTATTCTCTTCTCTGTGCCTTCAATTTTTCGTTTTTAGTTTTCTCGAATTGCTCATAGTTCCCCCTGCAAGTTTTTTTTATTTATTTTACTTAAAAGCTTAAGAATGCCTTTTTGGTATCTTACTTGTAAACATCCAGAATTTGAGAATGCAAATGAATTATGTCCGTTGGCACAACATCTAAGAAATTACGATCGTGAGAAACTACAAGAAGCGTAGTCGGCCACGTTTGCAAATAATTCTCAAGCCATATAATCGCCTTAATATCCAACATGTTAGTCGGTTCGTCAAGTAACAATAGGTCTGGCCGAGAAAATAGTGCCCGTGCTAGAGCCAGCCTCATACGCCAGCCACCAGAGAAAGACTTTGTCGGATTACTTTGCATTTCGGTGGTGAAGCCCAAACCTTTCAGGATAACTGATGCCTTTGAAACCGCTTTATCAGCCTCAATATTTTGCAACTGAATGTAGACTTCACTCAATTCCGCACTTAGTCCGGCATCTTGGGTTCCGTTGTTGAGCTCGGCAAGGATTTCCTTTTCTCTCTTCAACAACCGGGTACGTTCGAAATCGCATTCGAGTACACTGTCAACGGCTGGTGTGTCATCGCCAACTACTTCCTGCTCGACGTGAAGTACTGAAATATGACTTGGAATGGCTAACTGACGATCAGATATCATCCGCAGCAGTGTGGTTTTTCCCAGACCATTGCGACCAACAAGTCCATATCTTCTACCAAATGAGAGAAGAATATCGGCATTCTGAAGCAGCACCCTGAATAGAAAAGCTATATGAATCCCAACAATTAACATTTTTTTAAGCTTACTTATCACCAAAAGCCAAATCAAAGTTTTCAATTTTGATATCCATAGAACGGTTTGTGCCTTTCAGCTCCATTTTATTACTTTTTTTGCTGATAACCTGCGACGCTGTTGCAGTCTGTAATTTGACTTGAGTTGGCTGGATAGTTCTGTTGTCCAATCTTTTTTCGAGTTTTTGCTGCAATTTGGCTTCCGCCTTTTCCAGCTTTTTGGTGTCCACTTTCTGTGTAATGAGTCGCTTAACAAATGCCTTTTTGGAGAAATAACAATAAAAACTTACATTTCCAGCATCCTTGTTGACAACCCATATACTTTGAACGTCCTTGTCGGTAGCCTCCATTGTAGCTGCCATTTCGGCTATGTTCACCGGGGCATTAAGGACCTTCTTTGTTTCATGTGAGGATTTTAATTTGATAATGTTAAAGAACTGGTGGCAAAGTTCTCTGCAAAATGAGAATTTAATTCAGTTTTGTTTCAAGCTTATATGTGACACGTTTTTTTTTTATTTCACAAAATGTCTTTCCACGTTGCTACGCTCCTTACCTGATATTGTCTTCAGTTTTTTCTGCATTAATACTCTGTAGGATATCACCAACTGCCTCATAGATATCATCACAGCTTTCAAAATCATCCAGACTACCGCACAAGACACCTGAAATAGTGTTTATTTAGTTTAAAATATTTATACTTTCAATTCTCCTTGCCCTCCACATATTCTTTCAATTCATCGTCCATTGCGGGAAATTCTCGTCGCAAAATACCAGTGAAAGCACTCATCTTGAAAATTTGTTGATGGAATTATTGATGTAATACGAGATTTTGATGGCTTTTAGTAATTTTGTTAAGAAGAATAACTAAAATGTGACTGAATGAAGAAAAAGAAATTCCAACACCTGTAAGTGGGTTTTTGGCTGACTATTTTATCTTGACTACTGGCTGGCTTATGTGGTTGTGGTTGGTATAATTTTTGACATATGTCAAATAGAAAAAATCCTGTCCTTACCATAGGGTATGTGTGTACATGTTTAGCCGAAACTTTTTACCCTGAGGCTACATGAGCCAGTACCATTGTATATAAATATCTATAGTTCTATCAAAAAACCAAAACGACGGTGGCGGTGCCACTGGCCTGGGAGGGCATTTGCTCTGTAGATAATGTAGAGTTATGTCGTTTTCGATTGGATTTCGGAACAGTACTACTCCTTTTTGATTCCAATCGAATTATTTTCTTTTGTTCCGAGACTAATTTGGGATATATTTATGTGTGTATGTTTAAATTGTCTGATATTTATGTATATTTTGCATGTTCAGTCCACTGATCTCTATAATACACTGGATAGTGTATTCCCTACAGAGTATAACAGTTTTTTTGACTCCTTTTGAAGATGACATTTGCACAGAATTTGTACGTTTTGACATCTGTCGTTCACAAAAAAAAAACTTGAAATGTATTGTCGTCAATGGTGCCCTACCATGTTTTAAAGCGTTTAACATTTATTGTCAAATATATACTGTTTTTTTTTATGGAGAAAAGGGATTTTAATATTTTCCAATGTCCAGTTCTAGTTAATTTGATATCGATAGGGAGTTAGTTCCCTATATATTATTTAATTAACAAAAACCGAAGTGTCATTTAGTTATAAAAATAAGAACTTTAAATCAACTCCATCATCTTTCTAGTGCAGTGTAGGGGAAATTAGAACATAAAAAGTTTGCATCCAGAATTTTAGATGTACTTAATTGTAGGTAAACCTTACAAAACGAACTATTTAATTCCCCACATTGAAAATAATGATGTGACCCGCTGGAGCAGCGGCCAACAAGCACACATCGACCAAAGTAGTTGATGGAATTTTCGTCGGTACAATCGACTTGCCCGATGCCAATAAGGTAAACTCTTTAAGGTTAGACCGCACTAGGCAGAACTGCACTGCAGCGGAACTGCGATTCATAATAATTTGTATGAAATTTTATGAAGTTCAGTTGCCGCTTAGTGCGATATAGCTCATACAATTTCATATAAATAATGTTTTGCCGCGTCGTGAAGTATAGTTCCGCTGCAGTTGTGTGCGGTCTAACCTTTAGGCACTGAGATTAGTGCCGGATTCGAAGGCATTCTTAGAGACCTAGAAACCAATTCGAGTGTATATAGAGATCAGTGGTTCAGTCGAGTAAAATTAATTTGACAAATAATCCGATGAAAGTGTTTATATGTGTATGTGTGTGTTCCGGGGCTACTCCTTTATTAATTCCGGAACAAAAAAATACTCCGAAAACATTATTCAGAACAGCCAATCGAATTATTTTGGAGTAAGCGGAGTTAAAAAGGAGTAACTCTGAACCTCCAACCGAAAACGACATTAAAAACAAATTGAAAATCTCATTAAATCTCTCTAGCGATAATCACTCCGCCTATAGGCCTAGACTATCGTTCCGAAATTCGACTGATTAAAGACTCTCCCAAACCAATGCGAAACATTCGTTGCGGTAAAGAAACATTCGTCAGTCACAATTATTTCATATATTTCTCCGCCGCGTTGGTCTGGGCACTCTCATATATCACCATATAAATAAATTTTACCATGCGAATGTTTCTTCACCGCAACCAATGTTCCGCATTGGTTTGGGAGCGCCTTAAAGGCTCTCCCAAACCAATGCGAAACATTCGGTGCGGCGAGGAAGCATTCGCATTTGGTGTGGGCACTCTCATTTATCACCCTGTAAATACATTTTAAAAGGCGAATGTTTTTTCGCCGCGTTGGTGTGGGCACTCTCATTTATCACCATGTAAATTAATTTTGACTGACGAATGTTTCTTCCCGCACCGAATGTTTCACATTCAGATCTGTTATTCTGCTATGAATTTTCTGTTATGAATCATAAAAGATGTTCACCATAAAAGATCTTTTATAATTGGTATTCAGCATTTCGAACTTTTATAAAAGTCTGTTATGGAACTTCGAAAAGGAATTTTTTATAGGAACAGACCTAAAATCTGTTGCCGTTACCAATAATCAGCTTAGCTTTGCCTGTGGTAAACAAAATATTTATTTACTTAAAGTTGTTGAATGGTGGTGTTTGTGGTAAGCAAAAATAAATGACGCAATTTACCTAAGAATTGTATTTAATCTAGCAATAATAAATTATTTAACAAATAATTTATTTCTAGCACATCAGGAATATCAAACCGACTACAACTTAATTTTCTTTGATGCCAAGTGTTTGGTGCTTCCGTGTATTAAAATAATTTTGTGTGTTGTGTATAAATAATTTATGTTCCTATATTACGAATATATATTTTTGACGAAATAAAAGATAAATATCGATTTTTATTTCATTTCTTGAAATCTTTTATAATAAAAGTCACAAAAATTAGGCCTATTCTGCCAGATCTGTTATTCTGCTATGAATTTTCTGTTGAGAATCATAAAAGATGTTCACCATAAAAGATCTTTTATAATTGGTATGGAACTTCGAAAAGGAAATTTTTATAGGAACAGACCTAAAATCAGCTATCAATCAGCTGGTCTGCTGTACGTAAACAAACTGTTTCGTCACTGAAAGTAATACTACGTTTCCATCAACCACTAAACCGAGATTTAGGTAGTGAGATTTGTTTTGTGTTTCCACTGCACAAAAAGAGGATTATGGCAAAACATTCAAATGGTGTTTCATTTTTTTGATATGAGGTGGAAGTGAGATAGATAGTTTTTGTTTACATTTCCATCTGTCAATAAACGAAAATAGGTCGGTTCCACAATTATTCTTCGAAAAAAAAGTTTGTTTGATTTGACAAACTAATGTTTCCAAGTAGATTTAAATGAGTTTTATTTGAAATCTTCATTTGAGGAGATTAAAATTTGTATGGTAAATCTTGTAGATTTCAAGGAGATTTGTGATAATCTTGCTAAATCTCCGTTTAGTGTCTGGTGGAAACGTAGTATAACCTGTGGATTGGTGGTAATTTTTTCTATGAATTCTGGCATTTAATTAATCAATTAATTAATAATTTAATTTTTGCAAACCGGGAACATCAAATTGTGCATTAAAGGTTTGACCGCACTAGGTGGAACTGCACTGCAGCGGAACTGCGATTCAAATTAATTTGTATGAAATTTTATGAAGTTCAGATGCCGCTTAGGGCGATATAGCTTATATAATTACAAATAATGTTTTGCCGCGTCGTGAAGTGTAGTTCTGCTGCAGTTGTGTGCGGTCTAACCTTAAGTGTTTTTTGCTTTCGTGTAAAAAAAATAATTTCGTGTTTTGTGCAAAAATAATTTATATACCTAAATAAATATGTATGTATGTATTCTTATTACATTTGTCTCGCTGTATAAGCATTTATTGAATAAATAAAAGATAAATACCAATTTCCAATACGAGTAGCTCGTTCACGGAATGTTTCAGTTTGGGATTGCGATTTACGTGAACGTATATACTGTGGTAAATATGCCCAGTTATGTAAACAACCACACATTAGTACAACTTTCCGCGCCATCTTTGAGTGAAATAAATAATTAAATCCATCACGTTTGGTGTCCAGGCTACTGGAATAATTGAACGAAACGAAAAAGAATCATCTAGCAGAATCCAGAACCCTAGAAAATTCTAGAACCCTTTATTTCGGATATAAATACAGGGTCACCAGTCCGAAAAGGGCAGTTTGATTTTGAAAGTGAATGAATAAATGTCAGTGTGATAAAAAGTTGCATACTTGTGCTTGGTTATAATAAAAGAAAAGTATTTGAAATAAAAAGCGTTTTATTTTGTAAATTAATTGCAGTTTCAGTTTGAATAAAGGAAATAAGTTTTATTTGCGAACCCTTAGTAAAATACAACAATATAATGCGAATGCAAAACGATCAGAAAAAAACAAATAAAATGTAATATCGGTTAATGCTCTCCCAAACCAACGCGGAACATTATAATTCGTTTACCCGTTCTCCACAAAAGATTTCACATCAAAAAAGCTCACATTCCATTTCTCCGAAGCTGTTGAGGAGAATATGACCTCAGCATCAGTTAAGGTTAGACCGCACACAACTGCAGCGGAACTACACTTCACGACGCGGCAAAGCATTATTTGTATGAAACTGTATGAGCTATATCGCACTAAGCGGCAACTGAACTTCATACAATTTCATACAAATTATTTTGAATCGCAGTTCCGCTGCAGTGCAGTTCCGCCTAGTGCGGTCTAACCTTTATAGAGTAGAAGATATCTCCTCTCTCGCAGCGTTATGAAGAAATGAGCCATCAAATTCAAAAAGGTAATTTAAAAAACAATATTTTTATTGCAAAAATTTATTAGATCAATTTTGTTGCAGAAGTACAAACTGACATCCAGTGTGCTTGGGAGAAAGGACAGGTCTCCTAAGCAATTCATTGAATATCCAAATAGGACTTTCGATTGATTGTGTTTAAATTTATGATTCGTATTGGTTGAAACTGTAAAAGAAAAATAAATTTATTTTTGTTTGGAATTAATTTAATCAGAGATTTATCTCATCATAATTCAGTTAACACTTATGGCTGACAAGACTTGTCAAATAAAAAATGAAAATAAATTTTGATTTAAAAATAAGCCACTATTTGTCGTTTGTGCAGAACACCAGAACGATAAGTAGGTATAAAGAATTTGTTTCGCTCCAGGTGTTTCTATATCACAGAGTTTCAAGGACTTATGTAGTAAATCGATTAATTCTTTCTCTAATTCGGGTGTTGTCTGCAAAGAAATCATTTTTAATTTCTGTTAAAATTTTACTTCAGATTCATTAAAATTGAAACTTACGTTTGAGCTGAAAGCCTGCATCTGTTTGCAAGTGCAAACATTGCCATTGAAAACTCCCAACTTACTATATCCCACAGATCTATATTTCATTTACGAGTTCCAAGAACAATTTTTGCCTTTTCGTAATATTTGTGGTTTTTTTTGGATTCCATAAAAATATCGCCCGAATCTGCCATATCAAATGGTGGTAAATTAATGGTTTCATCAGCAATTCGGAACGTAACAATATTACTGAATAAATCGTCGCCCTCGAAACGTAGCGGTGCGAGAATATAGCGACCTTGTTTTTCATCTAATGGTGTTCCTGTGTCACCAAAGCGCACATCACGAACGGGTAGGCATTCCTTTTCACGAATGTCTCCATCACTGTCTTTGGGCCATACCATTCTCTCAAAGTCGCATCAGGGTTGCCGTTCTAGCGACTTTGTCGCTAGATCTAGCGACATTTCAATTTCTTCCGCGACAAAAAATATTTTTATGTCGCTAGATTATTTCTAGCGACTTTTCTATCGACTCTTTTGAAGGTAAGAATTTGTGAGTTTCGACACGCAAATACTACTTTCTTTATGAAATGCCCTCGTGATTTTTCATTCCTGGCATTTAAGTTAATTTGAAATTATCTATTTCCATTAATTGGATACTGAAATTCACTGTGTGTAACAGGCACACGCACATCAAAACATATGCAAAGTGTAAGGCGAGTGACCGCAGTAGTCTGCTTTAAGCAATTCATCTGTTTTAAATCTATTATATTCCTAAGTTTTTTGTTAATTTAAGGCTAAGGTTAATTGAAGTTATTCAAAGATAATTTTTCTTAACCCTTATTTACCAATTTTTGTCTAGCGACTTCTAGCGACTTTTTGGCCCCATAATTTCAGCCAATCTAGCGACTTTTGGGGGTTGGTCTAGCGACTTCTTATTTCAGCTTGCGGCAACACTGAGTCGCATTACAGAATTAAGTTGGCCTAGAATTCTATATGCGCATTTCCGAGATCCTGGCAGTGAACTATAGCCCAGTAGTCCATTGGTTGATTGTTTTAATTTAATTTAATTGCATTGCATTTAATGCATTTGGTAATAAAACAAAACTTTATCGATTTATTTATGCGTTGCATGTATATTGCAGCAGTAAAAACATACTTGGAGGATTTAGAAGCCTTGCAGCTCGACAGGAGTAACTAATTCGTTGCCAGCAGGAACGAGATCAATGTCCAGGACAAAGTTAATTCTTTTTCGTTGTCAGAATTAAAGATTGCCACTTGTAATAGTTGAATTGCCCTTCATAGTTTTCCAAAGCCCATTTTCTTTGTTATATAAATTCTATAAATGAGAAGTTAATAACAAGTTATAAATACAATTTTTCATTTAATAATTTTCAATTTAAATACAAATTGTAGGAAACTGCTTTCACATTTTCACAAAAACAAACCAAATGGTTTGCATTTTAGATGTTCTTCAAAAATTACACGAATACGAATCTGACATTTGGATTTTGGACGTATAACAAAACGTCATTTCCAAAACGTCAAATGTCGAGAGTTACACAATTTTTCCGCTTTGCACCGCCGGCCGCTCGTGTCGTAAAGCAAGAACCAACGTGAAGTTGGGGGCTAGCAGTCCATATTAAGGCTCTCCCAAACCAATGCGAAACATTCGTTGCGGCGAAAAAACATTCGTCAGTCAAAATTAATTCATATGTTTCTCCGCCATGCGACATGCGAATGTTTCTTCGCCGCAACGAATGTTTCGCATTGGTTTGGGAGAGCCTTAATGATTAAATACGAACAGTCGTATGCGATGTTGCCCGTTTCTCAATATTTGTAGAAGTGAAGTCGGATATACGACTTTTGGAATACCAACATACGACGAATACGAGTCATAAAAACGAGTTTCAGAATATGAGTGACTATTTTGGCTAAAATTCCTTTAAATTATAAATTATTCTATCCTGAGAAACGTCAAATTTTAACACATTTTTATTCACCACGCTGGTGTCAAAATTTAACCAAGATAGAAAATTTAACCAACATTTTAACCCAATTCACACACGGCCTAATGTGTGACAATTAAAGACCAAATTGACGTCAAACTGTGTCAATTCCACGACAAGTGAAAACCTAGCATACCAAAATAAAATAAACCTGCGGAATGGTCGTGTTTTGTTCCGCGTGGATAAATTATAGTTCTATGTAATTTGTCTATTAGGTACCGTTCCTGAATTTGATGTATCCAATTTAAAAAGTTGTGCGAAACGTACACTGGAAAGATTAAAGGCGAAACCAATGCGAAACATTCGTTGCGGCGAAGAAACATTCGTCAGTCAAAATTAATGTTTCTCCGCCGCGTTGGTGTGGGCACTATCATATATCACCATGTAAATAAATTTTGACATGCGAATGTTTCTTCGCCGCAACGAATGTTCCCCATTAGTTTGGGAGAGCCTTGAAGCAACTTCTCTTTTACCTTTTATCCATAAAAAGTGTTCTGTGCTTTCCTGTGTAAAAATAATTTAGCTTGAAATTACGTATTTGTGTTTATAATTATGTATTTTAATATTATTGTGGTGAACATGCCCATTTGTGCAAACAACGACATCTCTTATTCTTCTATAACAGAATAAATTATAGTAATGAGTTCCACGCCATCTATGAGCAAAAGGTTAACAAATGTTATCGAATACATAAACCACCCAATACCTAGACCACTCTATCATTATTCAATACCTAAACCACTCACATCGTTATCCAATACCCAAACCATGGAACTGCTGTAATTTGTAATTGGTCGAAAGCTTTTGAGCTACTTATGGAGGAGAAATACGTTCCAGCATTTTCCAGAAACCCTAGAAGATTCTAGTAGTATCTCGGATATAAATACACCGCCACCAGTCTGAAGACCTCACTTTGATTTTGAAAGTGAACGAATAAACGTCGGTGTAAAATAGTGAATTAAGAGTTGTGCTTGTTATAATAAAAATATTAGAAGTTAAGTATTTGAAGTGAAATAAAGGTGTTTTATTTTTGTAAAGTAATTGTTGTTCAGCTTGAATAAAAGAAATAAGTTTTATTTGCGAACCCGTAGTAAAATATTACATTGGTGTCAGAAAAAGTGGAATAAAACTTATTTAATCGGTGCATTCAGATAATTAATGGTGAAGATTGATTAAGTGTAAAATAAATAAAAAGGTGCTTGTGAAAAGTGACATTTAAAAATATTACAATAGAAACAAAATGGGTATAATTGTGAATGCATTAAATTGTTTTGAACTTAAAACAGAACTAAACAGACGAGGTCTTCCTACCGCTGGAACGAAAAATGATCTCATTATTCGTCTGCAGGAAGATTTAAGGCAACACGGTGAAAATCAAGACACGTTTCTATTTGAAATTGAAATGTTGGAAGAACGAGGCAGCCGCATCGACAAATGGCTGGGATGACGAAGACAAGTTTACTGCCCTGGAGGTTCTGCTGCTGAATTATTGCAAACCATACCAGCAGACCAAAATGGCAACTTCTGTGCTCTTGTTCAGGCCATTGACAAACGCTTTGGTGATGGCCATATGCAAGAAGTCTTCCGCGTTCAACTCAATACCAGAGTCCAGAAAAGAGGAGAAAGTCTGCAACAACTCCAAGCAGACATTGAACGGTTGGCGCATCTAGCATAACCGACTGCAGGAGACGAAATTACAAACCAGTTAGCAACAGAGGCTTTTGTCCGTGCAGTGTCCGACCTCAATCTCTAGCGAGTAATTCGAACTGCTGGAAAACGCACGCTTTCTGAAGCATTAGCCTTCGCGCTTACTATGGAAGCATCAAAACAGACTTCTTTAGGAATTCATGGGGTAAGAAAACTGAAAGTTGAGGAATAATCTTGTCAGAGAGCTGAATTCCAAAGAAGGCAACGAGAAGGACCTGCTCGATGCTGGAATTGCAACAAAACCGGACATCTCCAGCGGTACTATGCAGATTGCCACCATGAAGAGTCACCTGTCAACATTGTGGAAGCTAAAATAATACCCCCGAACAGGTAAGCAATAACATCAACGCTTCTGCTCGCCCTGTTTCCCAGCCGGAAAACGAGTAAGAACCAACTTCGAGGGGCAGAAGCTGGTTTCTGGTATCGATGGCCCCAGAACCACCATCCAAGTCTGGCAGACTAAACGAAACTATAAAAGGTTGACAGTGGATGCAACATTTAATGGCAAGATTAAGTTGGCTACAATTGACACCGGTGCCACAGCCTTCATTGTGCGAAGAGACTAGTCAAGATGACATGGCTACATAACACAAAAAGCTACCGTCTTAAAACTGCGACAGGTGAGGCGGCAAGAATGTATGGAGAAGTTCGTCTTTAAATCCGTTTGGCAGAACTAGAGTTTCCGCATCTATTTTTGGTAGAAGATATATGTGACGAGTGCATAATTGGAATCGACTTTATAAAAGAGCACGGATTGATTTTGGATCTCGGTAAGCAAGTGCTGAAGTACCAAAATGTAGAGATTCCTATGGTTTATGGAAACGAAAACTCATCAACTCTAAGAACTGTCATCAAAGAAGACATATGCTTGCCTCCCTCCTCGGAAGTGTTTGTTTGGACGAAAATAGAGAAAAAAAATACATTCCTTAAAAACGTTAGACTTTTACAGCCATATTGATAAAAACAGAGCCTAACTCACCTGTAACTTTCGAGCTCTCGTGTGAGCATATATGAGAGATAATTGGTGAATTAAAACGTATATTTACTTTTCTTATTTAACCCTTCACTAAACCATCAACTTCGTTGTTGGTTTAGCTAGCTCATAAGTGGCAGGTATATAACTCCTAATCCATCACGAGTTAATGATAACTCGCCGCTAGTTCCCTTTAATAATATCGGGGTTAGAAAACAATTTTATTAAAAACAATAAGGAACAAGTACATGCCTACAAACCAAAACTCAGTAGTTTGCTTTGAAACACAAACAAAAAGCATTCTATAAATGTATGTGTTTCTTTATTTACCGAAAATTCTCCCCTCAAAAAAAGTACTTTTGTTTCTCCTAAAAAAAAATAAAACTCTTCTATCGTAAAAGGGAAGAAAGCGATGTATACGATGCACAAGGTTTTGTCTCATTTCGTATGTGCACAACATGACACTTCAAATTCTGAAAAAGGTATACCTATCGGAAAAGGTGAAATTAACACAAAAAAATTAATCATCTCGTTTATAAACAGCACCTTATTATTTCACACAAAAAAATTGAAAGTCAGTTACAAAAACAATAAAAAGACATTACAATTAACGCGAATGCATTTCGAACGCTTCGTTGGCGATTATCATCAGTACTAACTCGATTTTTAATTTGCATCGATTAGTCTAACATCCAAGAGAGTGTATATACGAAAGCAACGGTCACGTGCTATACCAAAGAGATCAGTGGTGATCTAATTTCGCCTTCTTCTGCATTCAAGTTATTGGTTTCTTTTTCTATAAAATAACTCTCATACGCATCCAGTCTGTTGCACTTATTTACATGTTTTATCAAGCTGACTGTGTGATCATTTTCTCCAATTCCATGGCCTTCAGTTACAACATGATGAACAAAAGCTGATTGTGTCAGTTTGTTCCTTTTTGTACAATAACAATCCTCCTTATATCTCACTTGTATACTGCGTTTTGTTTGGCCAATATAACGTCGTTTGCATACACCACATTCTATAGCATCAGTTAATTATGTCTTTTTTGACTAAAGTTATTGAGGTTTACCTACCTATATATCTTTTTGTTATACCTAATAATAATTTCAATCTCTATTTTTATGTATTCTTGAACAGATATTATATCGAACAACAATGTGTGCGAAAAACTTAATATTATTATTACTTATTTACATACCCTCAACAAGAGAATTGATCAACTGGAAAGCCAAAATGCTATTCGTTACGAGGTTATCATTATTGCATTTGCATATTTGTATAATTTATGATTAGAACACACGTTTTGATTTCCATAACTTTGTTTGGATAATGAATTCTATACAGCACAGATACTTTCATGTTTTTTTTTGTTTCGAGCCTATATGTACCCTTATATATGTCTTAGACGGCTTTCACACAAGGAAACTGAGTTGCCAGAAACTGGCTAGTTTGTTGGTGAGAAGGGTGTGAGGGGAAATTTGTTGTCTTCCTTTTACGCCCTTCTCGCCTAGAAACTAAAAATCGCCGGCAACTCAGTTTCCTTGTGTGAAAGGGGCCTTAGAGTTCCATATCGGCACAGAAATTCTTCATTCGGATTTATTCAAATATGAACATACGCAGCTAGAAAGACCCCAACATTATGACATGACAGCTCTTTGACAAAAATTTCGATCCACTAACTCAATGCGCTTCCAGAGTTGAAAGCCAACCATCCCCACCGGAATCGAAAAGTCGCAGACAAGCGTTGACAGGGTTTCTCAGTGGCAATAAGTCGTATCCATCTGCATACCGTCCCAGCCTTGGTTGAAGCATTGTTGCTAAAGGAAATCCAAAGCACTACCTGTGAATTAAAATAAAATTAGAATCTCAAACAGCGCATGAATTTTTTTCATGAACTAACCAATGCACCGGCACACTTACAGCAATGTCAACAACTCCCAATATGTTAAAGTGTCCATGGTCACTACGCACCCTTCTGACTAGTGTTCAATAAAATGCTACAAATAAAATTCTGAGGGAAAACATAATAATCAATCGCAACGTCCAAAAAATGATTTCTAATTTCGCCGGCGAGAAAAACAATGAGTACATCATTGAAATAGAAGCAACGTTTCCCATTGGTTCGGTGGCACAAATGAGTGACGTAGAGCTTCGGCTCAAAAATTCTGAGTATTGCGGAAAAATTGGTAACATTCTGATTAAGGTTCAAAACATCTAAAAATAATAAAAAAAACTTACTTATAGGAAATCTATTTGAGGAAATATAGTGGAATCTTTTAAAAAGTTTACCGGTTTTTAGCTGCCGATTGCGCTTAATGCTTTAATGTTGTACAAAAAACATTGTTTGGTAAATTCATTTCTTAAAAATAAATTAATCGTTCTAACCAATTGTTAATATTCTATTTTCAGATGCTTGTGGTGGTCTTATGGGACGAGATACATTTAAAAAAGAACTCCGAAAGTGTGTTCTAACATAACCGTTTCTATAAGAAACAAAGAAATTATATTTAAATATTGTAATTAAATTTAAATAAAAAATACAAATGTTTTCATTAGTGTTTTATACTTTATTGTTATTACTGCATTTCAGATTCATAAGGTCAAGGAAACCATTTTCGGCGATCCTCGTGAATTTTAAGATTGTTAAGCCTTAAATACATAGACCTACTTTTGTACAAAAGTACAAAAGTGAGAAATGAAAATGCTCGCTAACGAAACATCCTTGCAAAAAAAAACATACCAAAATTGTTCTGACCCACAAATTATACCGCCATGCACAATTGTCCATTGTTTATTTGCAAGCAGGTATCTTCAGAATAGATATTTATTTCTCACTTTTGTGTTTTTGTACAAAAGTAGGCCTATGTAGTTAAGCCTTTATGCAGCAAACTGTTCAATTATTGGAACGGCTCTAAAGTCTGAACAATTTTTTTATTTATTTTGATAAAACTCGCAATAAACTGGTGAATTTGTCCTCAATGAAACTAAATCATTTTTTAAATTGCATGATATGATACAAATTAATATGAACAATTGAATCTAACAAATAGTTTACATTATTGAAAACTATTCGTTATATTCAATTTATTATATAAATGTATTTCATATATAATTTCAAAAGGCTTTCAGAAGAAACAAACTACTTCTTTTACGTACAAGTTTTAGCAGTTATATCCGTATTTCTAGATTCGAGAACTCAGTAATTGTAGTAGTACGGATATAACCGGTGAAATGTATACGCATAAGAAGTACTTTTAAAGGTCAAGTTTCAGTGCTTTTCGTTATGGTTTAAGAAACTACTGGCGAATAAACATTAGAAGTTCTTCAAGTAGTGCTTCGCTGATATACATTTGAAGTGCCTTTAGGTCTGTTCCACACCTTAAGTATTCCCCGTGAAGTGAACATTCGCCTGTGGAGAAAGTGAACTTTTGACATTTATCACTGGAACACACTTGTGAGTGCGCTCGTGAACGATTGATATTTGAAACATCAATGCATCAAATGCTTACCACAAAATAAAACTTAACTGTGTAAATTCATTATGAAAGAATCTTTTGTTGCATTTTTTTTTAATTTTTCAATTTGCTTCGAATATTCTAAAAGCACGCTGCGCAAAGAAAAAACTGAAAATAAATGAGGCATGCACAGAAACTAAAACATTATCCAACTGTCAAACCTTTAGCCTAGTACATACTTGTGAACCATCTCGTGAACCCATACAAATTTCGCAGCTGCACAAAATATTATTTTTTTTTTTAAAGTTCAATAAAATATTCTGTGTTGTATTCTGCCATGTTGAATTTTGTTTGTTTGTTTTCTGTTGTGTCAAATACCGACATACTTTTGTGTTTTATATATTAAAGGTTAGACCGCACACAACTGCAGCGGAACTACACTTCACGACGCGGCAAAAAATTATTTGTATGAAATTGTGTGAGCTATATCGCACTTAGCGGCAACTGAACTTCATAAAATTTCATACAAATTATTTTGAATCGCAGTTCCGCCTAGTGCGGTCTAACCTTAAAAGAGAAACATGATAGTCTCGCATTTGTAATGGAAATGAAAACAACATGCAATATATGGAACACGTCTTGTAAAATTGGAATTCCAAACATCTGAACGAAACCAAACAAATCTAAATGTCAAAAAACCGTTCTTTTTATGCTACACCATTGTGGACGACATTTGTTTGCGACCTAGTGAGCGATTTTAATGACAGCTTGTGCTACAGCGATTTTTACCGTGACTAGCGACTTGCATTGTGTTCAAGGGGTTAGACTGAAAATCACAAATGCACAGAAAATCACAGAATTTTAAAGTAAAGGAACGGACCTATTAAGTATTGGTTAGGGTTGTTTTTCACTTCATTCAAAATATAAAAAAAAAAATTTATTTAAATTCCAACTTATGCATCTTTGTTTTTCACCCTTCCACTGTTTTTTTTTTTATTATTTATTTCTGGGTTCTGCCCCATAAAATTAGTTTTAAAATTTAACTGGAGGAAAATGGAACTTTAGTTTATTGTTTCGTTTATTAGGCTTTTAGAATTAATAGTTTTCGGTGCAACCGATAAATGTCATTTTTAAATCTAACGAAGCAATACAAATTTAAAACAGCTTGGTGCCACTGGCCATTAAAAAATCAAATCAAAACAAATAGGGGGGTTCACACTCATCGACAAGTCGATCGACCTTAGTCGTGTTGCTAGCGTTCACATTTGTCGACCGCCTCATCAACTTCATTTGTAAATAAATTCTCAAAAAGCAAACACGGCGTAGTATTAACTTTTTGTACCAGTTTCAGCGAAGGAAATTCATATTATTTCCCTTACATTTGTGGTTTTACTTCTATTTCAACCCATTCTCTATGAATCTCACAAAAAAATTAAAATGAAACACTAAAATCCAAATTTTCAGACATATCAGTTGTTCAACTAGGGTTCACATTAGCTACAGCGGTCGTTCGAGCAAAATATCAACAAATTTGAAAAACTTCCGACAGTCGTTCAACTTGTGTTCACATTACAAATTATGTGACGTTTCGACACGAGTTGATGAACTTGTCGATGAGTGTGAACCCCCCTAATAAAATTAGACGGCTTTCACACAAGGAAGCTGAGTTGCCAGAAACTGGCTAGTTTGTAGGCGAGAAGGGTGTGAGGGGAGATTTTTTGTCTTCCTTTTACGCCCTTCTCGCCAACAAACTAAAAATCGCCGGCAACTCAGTTTTCTTGTGTGAAAGGGGTCTTACATAATATGGATGCGTTCAGAACTTGATTTGTTACAATTTTGAACATTAATCTACTACACTCACTTTTTTTCACTTCATGTCCCGGTCCATAGAGTAAGTATACTACCTAGAGGCCCGACTCGTACCCCCCTTGCCTTAAACACCCGCAAAATTTATTTGTGGTGAATAAGAGAAACCTCTCTTAAATCTACTCTTTTTTTCATATCCGTGAATCCGTGTGAGTGGTGGATTAAAAAACAAAATGGCTTAATTTGCTCAAACTGACAGATACGTTTTTTTTGTTGTTTTGTCAAAAGTGACAGTTCAAAATAAATTACGTGAAATCGTGTAATTTTTTCTTTTAATTTTAATAAAAGTTTTAAAAATATAATGTACTGTGCCTTTGTGAGCCTGTTAAGAAAATACCTATGTTTCTTTAGGTATTTTATATTCATTAACTTGCAGATGCACTCTCTTTAATAATTTAGAAACTCGACCTTATGAACGTTTCAAACAAACATACATTTTTTTATAAATTTCTTATTTTTCTTTCAGAATTGATTCCATGTTTCTTCTATCGTTGGCCAGTGGAGAGATATCAAAACACGGTTAAGTTAGTCATTGGCAAATCCCAATCTAACTCAAGCCCACCGAGAGGCTATTTCGGATGTGTTAACCTTCTCAGCCGCTGGGCAGCAACAACAGCAACATTTCATTGTTAACCAATTGCAAAATCTTGGCCTGATGCATCAGGTCAACAAAATTCCAAGGCCAAGTAGAAATGGTAATGCAGGCATAGATGGTGGTCGAAGTGGCGGTTCCGCTGCATTAACCGGTGCCTATCAAGCCAATAATGGAGCAGGTTTTGGAAATAGTCGCCGAACCTACTCTCAGGAAGAATTCCAGTCGAAAGCAAACTTCATCCTTCACAATTCTATGTTTGTTTCTTCTTGTGCTTTCACATTTTTACCATTTTTATTATTTTTTTTTAATATAATTTCAGATACGATAATGAATAGACAACCACCAATCGTGAATCCGATTAGCTAGAACCGCTAACCAAATAGACAACTTACCTAAATATACTCTCTGCAAATTCAACTAATTCTGTTGTATTTTAATCAATTTCCTGAACAAAACCGTATCCAACTCATAGGTAAAAATTGAAAATTACATTAATATTCTAGTTGAAAAAAGTGTGTTCCGTTAAGTGATGGAAAACCACAAAAGTACAAAAAATAAAATGTGTTTTGTGATTCGCCACATCTTTCGCAATAAAAAGTTCCACAGCTTAAAAATAACTTCTCCCTACGCGCACAGAAAATAAAAAAAAACTCTAGAAATTATGGATGATTTGGATGCTCTATTAGCTGATTTACAAAACAACGTACCCGGCCAAAATAAACAGCAATCAACGACATCATCAACAACCTTTTAAGACAATTATGGAGGTACACTTGGTTAAAACTTCAGTTTCTCCTTCCTTCTCCTTCACTTCGCCAGCATTCAATGGGTACTATAGAACATCATTCAGCAGCTAATGTCAATAACTTATCTGATTGGATAATCTGTTGCATGACTTGCGGATATAAGGTAGTAAGTATTTATATCAATTTGTATTCTTATATTTTAAGGAGAAAAGACTTTGTTCCTAACACTTCGAAAACAGTGCCCATATGGATATATTCCAAACCTTGGCAGTTGATTTGTGCGATTTGTGAATGATTGTGAATCACTTACATCCTTGGGGTCTATTATATAACCAGTTCCAAAGATACACCCCAATCCATTTTAAGATTTTACTTTTCCAAGTGGACAGCGAAAAGCTTTTAAGGTATATCTTTGGAACGGGTTCTCCAATAAAGGTGGTTGATACCTTTCTTGAATCAGCACTTCCTACTCCCAAAAGAAGCATCAACAATTTTTCCAAAGAAGAAGTATTAACAAAAATAACTCTTGGAATACGTATACCACATTCCAAATAAGTGTATTTCAAGAGTGATTTTTTTCAATAAGCATTTTATGTAAAAATTGTTGATGCTGGTTTTGAAAGTATCAGACGCTGATTACAAAAAAGTATCAACCACCTTTTTTGGTTAACCAGTTCCAAAGATACACCCCAATCCATTTTAAGATTTTACTTTTCCAAGTGGACAGCGAAAAGCTTTTAAGGTATATCTTTGGAACGGGTTCTCCAATAAAGGTGGTTGATACCTTTCTTGAATCAGCACTTCCTACTCCCAAAAGAAGCATCAACAATTTTTCCAAAGAAGAAGTATTAACAAAAATAACTCTTGGAATACGTATACCACATTCCAAATAAGTGTATTTCAAGAGTGATTTTTTTCAATAAGCATTTTATGTAAAAATTGTTGATGCTGGTTTTGAAAGTATCAGACGCTGATTACAAAAAAGTATCAACCACCTTTTTTGGTTAACCAGTTCCAAAGATACACCCCAATCCATTTTAAGATTTTACTTTTCCAAGTGGACAGCGAAAAGCTTTTAAGGTATATCTTTGGAACGGGTTCTCCAATAAAGGTGGTTGATACCTTTCTTGAATCAGCACTTCCTACTCCCAAAAGAAGCATCAACAATTTTTCCAAAGAAGAAGTATTAACAAAAATAACTCTTGGAATACGTATACCACATTCCAAATAAGTGTATTTCAAGAGTGATTTTTTTCAATAAGCATTTTATGTAAAAATTGTTGATGCTGGTTTTGAAAGTATCAGACGCTGATTACAAAAAAGTATCAACCACCTTTTTTGGTTAACCAGTTCCAAAGATACACCCCAATCCATTTTAAGATTTTACTTTTCCAAGTGGACAGCGAAAAGCTTTTAAGGTATATCTTTGGAACGGGTTCTCCAATAAAGGTGGTTGATACCTTTCTTGAATCAGCACTTCATACTCCCAAAAGAAGCATCAACAATTTTTCCAAAGAAGAAGTATTAACAAAAATAACTCTTGGAATACGTATACCACATTCCAAATAAGTGTATTTCAAGAGTGATTTTTTTCAATAAGCATTTTATGTAAAAATTGTTGATGCTGGTTTTGAAAGTATCAGACGCTGATTACAAAAAAGTATCAACCACCTTTTTTGGTTAACCTGTTCCAAAGATACACCCCAATCCATTTTAAGATTTTACTTTTCCAAGTGGACAGCGAAAAGCTTTTAAGGTATATCTTTGGAACGGGTTCTCCAATAAAGGTGGTTGATACCTTTCTTGAATCAGCACTTCCTACTCCCAAAAGAAGCATCAACAATTTTTCCAAAGAAGAAGTATTAACAAAAATAACTCTTGGAATACGTATACCACATTCCAAATAAGTGTATTTCAAGAGTGATTTTTTTCAATAAGCATTTTATGTAAAAATTGTTGATGCTGGTTTTGAAAGTATCAGACGCTGATTACAAAAAAGTATCAACCACCTTTTTTGGTTAACCAGTTCCAAAGATACACCCCAATCCATTTTAAGATTTTACTTTTCCAAGTGGACAGCGAAAAGCTTTTAAGGTATATCTTTGGAACGGGTTCTCCAATAAAGGTGGTTGATACCTTTCTTGAATCAGCACTTCCTACTCCCAAAAGAAGCATCAACAATTTTTCCAAAGAAGAAGTATTAACAAAAATAACTCTTGGAATACGTATACCACATTCCAAATAAGTGTATTTCAAGAGTGATTTTTTTCAATAAGCATTTTATGTAAAAATTGTTGATGCTGGTTTTGAAAGTATCAGACGCTGATTACAAAAAAGTATCAACCACCTTTTTTGGTTAACCAGTTCCAAAGATACACCCCAATCCATTTTAAGATTTTACTTTTCCAAGTGGACAGCGAAAAGCTTTTAAGGTATATCTTTGGAACGGGTTCTCCAATAAAGGTGGTTGATACCTTTCTTGAATCAGCACTTCCTACTCCCACAAGAAGCATCAACAATTTTTCCAAAGAAGAAGTATTAACAAAAATAACTCTTGGAATACGTATACCACATTCCAAATAAGTGTATTTCAAGAGTGATTTTTTTCAATAAGCATTTTATGTAAAAATTGTTGATGCTGGTTTTGAAAGTATCAGACGCTGATAACAAAAAAGTATCAACCACCTTTTTTGGTTAACCAGTTCCAAAGATACACCCCAATCCATTTTAAGATTTTACTTTTCCAAGTGGACAGCGAAAAGCTTTTAAGGTATATCTTTGGAACGGGTTCTCCAATAAAGGTGGTTGATACCTTTCTTGAATCAGCACTTCCTACTCCCAAAAGAAGCATCAACAATTTTTCCAAAGAAGAAGTATTAACAAAAATAACTCTTGGAATACGTATACCACATTCCAAATAAGTGTATTTCAAGAGTGATTTTTTTCAATAAGCATTTTATGTAAAAATTGTTGATGCTGGTTTTGAAAGTATCAGACGCTGATTACAAAAAAGTATCAACCACCTTTTTTGGTTAACCAGTTCCAAAGATACACCCCAATCCATTTTAAGATTTTACTTTTCCAAGTGGACAGCGAAAAGCTTTTAAGGTATATCTTTGGAACGGGTTCTCCAATAAAGGTGGTTGATACCTTTCTTGAATCAGCACTTCCTACTCCCAAAAGAAGCATCAACAATTTTTCCAAAGAAGAAGTATTAACAAAAATAACTCTTGGAATACGTATACCACATTCCAAATAAGTATATTTCAAGAGTGATTTTTTTCAATAAGCATTTTATGTAAAAACTGTTGATGCTAGTTTTGAAAGCATCAAGCACCGATTACAAAAAGATATCAATAGCCTTTATTCGACAACCTGTTACAAAGATAAAGTCCAAAAGCTTTTCGGTTTATACTTTTTTTCCTTTTGTTACCATTATTTATTTATTGAATATTACAATTTTTCAATATGTGGCTGTAACTACATTTTTGTTTTATTGCAGACAATTCCGCGGGCTAATCCTGGTCATTGTGAAGTTCCCCAGTGCAACTCTTATAGAAAGGGTGAAATTTCTATGTTTTACCTTCTAACTAATCTAAACTATTTTATTCAAATCTAAGTATTTTATGGGTATATATTTTTATTTTTGTTACAAGTAATTTATATTCATAAGTTTATTATTTTATAACTTAATAATTGTAAATTTAATACTTTTTTAAATAAATGGAATGAAAATACTATGAAATTATTTCTTAGATTTCTATTAAATACGATTTTAAAACCTTTAGAATGGAAGTAAAATTTGAACTTGCCTTTTTTACATGAAGGCCTCCGCGGATCTATCAATCTTAATTCCTTCTGCTTTTATTTGATTCTCAAAGTTTTAGTAGATCATTTTAAAAAAAAAACAAAGAAAACAATTTATTCTCGGCCGAGATTTTGTTTTGATTGAATTCTGAGTATGAGTTTTAAATTAGGTCGTGGTAGTAAAAACTACAATCAATTTAAATATAGAGAAACATTTCAAACAAATTTCATATTTCAATTGATTATAATGATCAATACGAGTACTTAAATTAAGACTGAGTACCATTTCAATCAACTAAATCAAGATAGTGGTTTGGAAATAATAGCGTTTTTTAACTAGCACTTACAAGTACTTTGTGTGTTTTTTTCTTGATATTGTTAAAAGTGTTCTTATAAAATGCTGTTATTTCCAAACCATTATCTTGATTTAATTGATTGAAATGATTCTGAGTCTTAAATTAAGTCCTGGTAGTGAACACAACAATCAATTTTAATATAGATAAATATTTCAATAAAATTTCATATGGGACACGTTAAAAAAAAAAATCGACTGAAATTTTTCAAACGTGTTTTATATGAATTTGTTTTAAATATTTATCTGTACTAAAAATGATTATAATGATCAATACGAGTACTTAAATTAAGATTCAGGACCGTTTCAATATACCAAATTAAGATGGTGGTTTTGAAATAACGGTGTTTTATAGCTACTACTTACAATGATGATTTTCTTGATAAATTTTTAAGTAGTTTTAAATATTGAAATAAAAAGATCTGTTTCATAGTTGAAACATTTATTTAGTAGTATCGCTGCTAAGCGTTCAAATCCTAATCCGGTGTCAACATTTTTCTATGGAAATTGCTCTATAGTGCCATATTCACTCATAGGTTATGAAAACATTTAGTTTAAAATTAATTTTTTTTTAATCGAACAAACAAAATATTATTTTATTTTATTTAAATAGGAAGGTTGTTTTCTATGCAAGTCTTCAGACTTGATTGTTCTGAAACTTCGCTGTCGCACGTTTCATATTCTTCTTCTGATTGAGAAGCGAAGAGTAATTGGACATTTCATCATCTTTCTGGTAAGGTTCTTGATTTTTTGAATTAGTTTTCAGTGGGGTTGGATCGGTTTTCTTAAGTTCTTCATGCAATTGGTCTATAAAGCATCTCAGAAATTCGTGTATCATGCTGCTGAAATGCTTTATAATCTTCTGTAAAAAAAAATAATTTTTTCCAATAAACAAAAATGATACTCTAACGTTAAGCAAACTATAATTTTCTGTATTCATCAAACTATTAAAATGACTGTTTTTATGTTAATCGAGATTTTCTGCATGCATTTGGTGCAATATGAATCGATTCCAATTCTAAAAAAAAAAAGAAATTGAAAATTAAAATAAAATAAAATAAAATACTGAAATAATTATTTGCCCACCTGGATTAAGCTTACAAGATTGACATTCGAGGATCGGTCAGATAGAATCAAACCCAATGCCGAAGCTTTGGGTACAGTACGAAATGAACGAAGAAAGTTACTGGCTTGACAGGGTGATGCAGCTAAAAAAGAAACAAGATAGGTAAGTTATTTTAAACAAAGTTACTCCTATTTTTTTACTCACCCCTTGATTTATCAAGCATGTGAAAAAGATAACCCAATGCACAAGACAAGCAAAACTCCTTAGCACATGAATGAATTAACAGGCGCTTCCTTGATGGCTCAATGAAATACAGAATCTGCAGCATTGAATTGCAATACGAATTAGGCAGTGTGACTTCCAGGCCAGCAAAACATGTTTGATTGTATTGCTCAAATTCGAAGTCTTGAGTTCCAAGCTTTGTGTACTTCATATCCACTTTTCGATATCGTTTTGGTATAATTTTTACTCCATTTTCGGTAGTCTTATTTGAATTCTGGATTCCATTTCCATTATTTGAGCCAACGCCATTCGTTTACATCAAGTATGGTATTTGATTTCGTCTATCAAGGCGGGGATTTGGAGAATAGCCAATAGGTCCCTGCATTTTCATTGTTGCTAAAATGTCCTGATCTATGGGTTCGGGTCGCCTGTACTGATAGCGTAGCAGTTCCTCAGACCAATCACTGAACCAACTTGTGCCGGTGACCAAATGGGGCAAAACAATTAACGATAGCGGGAAATTTGTATCGGTTATCGGAACCATAGGCAGCTGAGCAACTGGATCAGCAAACTCAGTTTCGCGGGAATATCCATTGAACTCTCGTTGCGGACTGTTAACCGACGCAAGAATATGTCCCCAGATTGATGACCAAACGACATTGCCTGCGATGATGAACGATTCAAGAAATTTGATGAGGCCCCTCTACCGGTTAGAATTGTTAGCCTCTGTTTCTTGGAACACATATAGAAGCCAATCGACCGACCAAATGTCCAAGGATTTGTTATTTAATCCCAAAAAAGCGCACGGAAAAAAAAGATCGATTCGAAAGTCGGGGATCCAAAAAATAGACCAAAATACGTGTTCCGGGACATTTTATTGCTGAATCTTTTGGTGGGAATATTTTCGCGAAAAAAATAAGCAACATTTAAGTTTTTCCGGCTAGTTTTATCGACAATAAATAAAAATACCGACGAAATTTAAAAAATTTATAAAAATTTGTTTTGTTGTCGAAGACATTGCAACAAAAACAAATGTCAAAAAAACCACCACTCGGTTCTCAGTTTTGCTCAGCAGCTGTAGTGGTGGAAGTGAAAATTAAAGGTACGTACGCATTAAATTTCAAGGGTTTGGTTCTACTTTTTGATTACATTTTCTTTGTTTTCAACGTAAATAGTCATATATAATACCGGATTTGTATGCCAGAAGCAATAAAAGGCTATATTAAATAAAGTTGTTGTTCATAAACATTTAGAAACATCAATTTAATTGACAAAAAATTTAATTTTTGAAATTAACGGATTCCCTTTTTTGAATACCTGATTCACCAATTGAGCACATGACCACGTTTGAGCAAATGCCCTAATGCATACATACAAAGCTCCTTTTGTCCCATTTAAAATGCATTGCAACTGCACACATCCTTACTGAATAGGGCATAAATCCTCTCAATTTAGCTTGTAGGGTGAAAGAGCATGGACACCTTAAGTCGGTTCTCTAGGTAGTATTTTCTCTATGTCCCGGTCTAAATTGAACGATTTTTCCAGTGCCGATCTTTTGTTCGTTGGCGAAGAGAGTGAAAAGTCCCGGTCTACATTGAACGATTTTTCCAGTGCCGATCTTTTGTTCGTTGGTGAAGGGAGTGAAAAGTGAGGGGTAGGGATCAAATCGTTTGTACCACAAAACTCAGACGATTTTTCCAGTCTGTTTATGTTCTCTTTCGCCCTCTTTCCAGTTTTTTGTGTGTGTTTGGTGTCAGTGTGCCATTGGGTTGATGGTGTGAGTGAATATCAATGCAAAATGAAGAGCATAGTGATACAAAAATGAAGAAGACAAAGAAAAAATCTCATGGAAAAAATCGTTCTGTGTACATTTCACACGATTTCTGGAAAAATCTTCGTGGAAATATCGGGCAATGTAGATCTGGACAAAGTGAGGGGTAGGGATCAAATCGTTTGTACCACAAAACTCGAACGATTTTTCCAGTCTGTTTATGTTCTCTTTCCTTTCTTTCCAGTTTTTTGTGTGTGTTCGGTCGTTTGATTGTTGAGTGAATCTCAATGAAAAATGAAGAGTACAGCAATACAAAAATGAAGAAGACAAGGAAAAAATCTCATTGAAAAAATCGTTCTGTGTGTACATTTCACACGATTTCTGGGAAAATCTTAGTGGAAAAATCCGGCAATATAGATCGGGACTATGGCCCGGTCTACATTGAACGATTTTTCCAGTGCCGATCTTTTGTTCGTCGGTGAAGGGAGTGAAAAGTGAGGGGTAAGGATCAAATCATTTGTACCACAAAACTCGAACGATTTTTCCAGTCTGTTTATGTTCTCTTTCGCCCTCTTTCCAGTTTTTTGTGTGTGTTCGGTGTCAGTGTGCCATTGGGTTGATGGTGTGAGTGAATATCAATGCAAAATGAAGAGCACAGAAATAAAAAAATGAAGAAGACAAGGAAAAAATCTCATGGCAAAAAATCGTTCTGTGTCATTTCACACGATTTCTGGAAAAATCTTCGTGGAAATATCGGGCAATGTAGTGTTGGTTAAACATCGATAGTTTTCATTTCTGAAAGTATCGATAGTTTTGGGAAAACACTATCGATAGTTTTACCAAATTTCTTAAAAAGCATTAAAAAGGCTTTTCTAAAGCTCGTTTCACACACATTCGGTTTCATTCGGTTCGGTCTCTATTCGGTTTGTATTCGGCTGTGTCTGATATTTGTGAAACGATAAAACGGCAAAAATAAAAACCTAATAGAAACCGTAAAGCACCGAACGATCCCTCGACACGAGTCAGTTTTATTCGGTTTTAAAACGGCACGTATTCGGGTCTAGGGCACACAAAGTAAACGTAGCGTTCACACATATTCGGTTCATTTTCGATTTTTCAGATTTTTTTTAATACATTTTATTTAATTTTAATTATTAAGGTTCGACCGCACACAACTGCAGCGGAACTACGACGCTTATTTCTCGTATTCTTTCTCATATTCGAAGTTTACTTAAAATAAGGAAAAGGGAACAAAATTCCCGGGAATCTCTCGTTTAGAATAAGAGAGTAGGAAAAAGGGAAGTATTTCCCCGGGAATTTTTATTTGGAATTGGGCTGAATGAAGGATAATAAGTTGTTTTCCTCGAGGTTACGAGTTGGGGTCCAAAATTTAGTATTTTTAAATATGCATCCACATACATACGTTCTTTTTTTTTAGCTTTTCAAAAGACAACAATTAAGTCTGCTTAAGTCGAAAAAAAGACATTCAGCCCACTTCTAAATAAAAATTCCCGGGGAAATGCTTTCCTTTTCCCTACTCTCTTATTCTAAACTATAAATTTCCGGGAATTTTGTTCCCTTTTCCTTATTTTAAGTAAACTTCGAATATGAGAAAGAATACTACGAGAAATAAGCTGGAATTCTAAATGTCCACAAAATGTAAACGTATTTGATGTGACTAGCATTTTAATTTTGGAGGAACAAATCTCCCGGGGAGTTATTTTCCTGGGGAAATTTTAGAATTGGGCTGATTATAATTCCGTAGGAAGCCAATTACATAATTCCACCAATTATATATTTAAAACCTTAGTTGAATGTTTTGGATAAGATCAAATAAAATAAAAATAAAATTTAATGCTCAAAAATATATTTTATTTAATTATTTGTATATTCTGTACCCAAATAAACAAGTTTGTGTAAGTAACTGAGGGCATATGTCCTTTTAAGTTATTACTGCATACAAAAAAAACACATATTTTTAATTTTAATATGATGCTGCAAAATAAACAAAAACAAAATAATTAATTCTAAATGTGTCTCATGCTTCATTCAAATAAATTAGTAACGTAATTATAACATAACCATAGAAATAATTATAATGTGTATGTATAATTTGTTTGATGTATAAATATATATACAATCAAATACCAAGTGCCTTGTGTCGGAAATTATAATAAAAATTTTCAGCCACCAAACAATCAATAAATTAAGACATGGGTATTTTAATTTAAATTAATTAATCTACGCATACCACTATTATTTTTTGTTTTACAGAGATACAAATAAGTTTTTGTCTCTCAAAGTATGATTAGACAAAGATATACTAATATTTAACAAAAAGGCTATGTATGTTGAATTTTGTTGACCAGTGATGTTACAATTAAAAAGAAAACAATCTTATCTACTAGTTTAACTTTTCAAAAAGGCAAAACCAACTGCATTTAATGCACGATTATCATGTTACGAAACAAAAATTGAAATACAATATTATTGATCGTTTGGACCAAACTTTAATGCATGGCTATTAACTAGATTTGATTGACTACGTAGGCACGTTTGCCGCAATCGATTTACGATTTCTTGCTCCGCGTCCCGAAAGCAAATATGATACATCCAAAACGCCTTCATTCATATGAGTATTCTTCTTCGACTTAAGCTTCTTTATAGCTGCCAGCACCACTTCCAGACGACTTCGCTTCTGCTTCCTTGTCTGTGTTGTATAAAAATGTTTAAAATGTATGGTTATGAAAGGTTTATCCATATAACTTACATTTTCAGGCAGAAATTCTTTCCGTTTTTGTACCGCAGGAACCATAGTTGTCTTCTTATTGGATAAAATATTTGTTGAAGTGGATCCAGATATATTTTCTGCTGCATCCGTCTTTTGCCGTCTCGGTTTCAGTAAGGCGGGATCAACATCATGGGGCTATATGGAGCAATATTGGTATTTAAATGATTGTTTAAGCTATGCAAATACAAAACCTACCGCATATGTCTTGCAGACTCGCAGCTTCTCTTCGAATTTCCTGAACGCGTAGTTCTTTGTGCACGCCGGCCAGTTTATTTTTGCTTTAGAAAAGAATCTAGCTGATTTATCAACTCTGAGTTCACAAATAAATACATGATCTTCATTTGTGCAATCAACAGGGCGACCTTTGCAAAATGTTGTACGGTCAAGAACCCAACAACGACCAATAACCAGCTCGATCGGTACAAGTTCATACAATGGCACACGAACAACTTCATTCGGATAGAAACGCCTAGATGGTTCATGAAAAGTTTCATGCGGTCGCAGGAAATGATGACCAAAAATAACACGCTTCCCATTTTGATCCTTCCATAGCCTCTCCACTCGAAAAATGTCACACTCTGAATAGTCTATTGCACCTATAGTCTCGTATGTGTGCTTTTTGTTTGGACAAACGACGCCATTTTCATCCTTGATTGGTATATCACGCAGAACGTAAACCGTATCGCCTTGACGAATTTGTAAATCACCCCGCATTAGGGATAAATAGTATCTATGACCATCGTCCGTATAATCATCCAAAGGAATTTCTCGGTCAACAACTCTTGAATCACACCTTTCGCACAAGTAACTATCCGCATTAACAT
Source organism: Melangyna quadrimaculata (assembly GCA_949320155.1). Taxonomy (NCBI): domain Eukaryota; kingdom Metazoa; phylum Arthropoda; class Insecta; order Diptera; family Syrphidae; genus Melangyna; species Melangyna quadrimaculata. The sequence continues at coordinate 2,240,917 of OX439483.1, forward strand.
CGGCCTTTGTACATTCCGTATGCTGCCAAACATTACATCGTGCGCATTGGATCATAAGACCTTCATCTTTAAACAAACCACATATGCAATTTATTATGTCTTCTGTAGTTGCTTTTGTATGCTTGGACTTGGACGAAAAATTCTTACTAACAACACCCGTTGGTGGTTTTTCAATGCCAGCATTCGGTCGAAATCTCTTCAGACTGTTTTTGTCAAGAGCTAGTTCTACTAGTTGATCGTAAAAGCTATCTTTTGTTTTGAAGTATAACTCCGAGATATTCTTAATAATTGAAAGCTTTTCAGGATTTTCTTTATGAAACTCTCGCATTGCCGATAACAGATTTTCTAATTCTTCGTCGAACTCCTTCGGGACCTTGTAATAACCTTTCTCGACATTAGCCTGAATAGTAGAAAAATCAACAGGTTTAGGTGTGATGGCTTGTTGTTTTGCGTGTTTTCCTTTTTTCTTCATTAAAATCGGATACAATTTAATAATTTGCGGTTTATCAGTATCATCTTAAAAAATATACAATGAATCAGGGCGTTTTGAATAAATAATTTATTATATACAAACCTTTGATTTGCTCTAATGCTAAACATATGTCCCTGAACACAACTGCCATTTTGGCCATTTTTTCAACTTCTGGATCCTGAACAGCCTGTGCTAGCCCACGAGTTTGAATACTTCTTGCTGACCGCAAAGCTGATATTTGCACAGCAATGGAAGAAGGCGTCGAAGGTCTTCTCTGAAGAGCTAAGCTTGTTACTTGTTCCGGCTTACTCGCCTCATATGGTGATCCTTTTGACTTAATTCGACGAACCTTCCATACAAAATATATTAACATCCTTATATGTAGACCTTCAATTAAATAAGCTTGTACTTACCTTTTCAAAATTCCTAATTAAGAAGATTCTCTGCAACCCAATCAATCGCTTGTCTTTTTCCGACAGTTGCTGCAACATTTGGGTCATTACAATATCCTTGGACTGAAGACGTACAACATCTTTACGTGCTGATCCCTGCCTCTTTCGCTGTCGCCCAAATCGCCTTCCATCTGTCTGACCTGCAGAGGTGTCAATTGGTTTTGGTGGTTCCACAAGAGGTTTTATTCGCTGAGACTTTCCGCCAATCACTCCACGACATTGTGGAGTGTTACAGCGACATTCTTGACCCTCGGATGGATTGAATAGTGAAAAGTTATAATCGTAACTTATCTCCTCACCAGCATCAATATTCCGTGCTGCAAATAAAGCCATTCTTGACAGACCATTTACTGACCATTTTTGCATTTCACAATTAGGCGAACAAGAATGATTTACAAATCGCCCATCACTGCCCATTCGATGGCCATCTATTACCAATCCACCATCCAAGTGCAAACAATAGTGATGAGTGTCGTTTACATAGAGCGTGGCCATTCGATCCTTGAACTCCTTTTCAGTTACAACCTCTCCGACATACTCCAAAATATATGTTCCTTTCTTTATAGCCAGGTTTGTACGCACTCCCCATCCCTTGTTCTCGGTCATAAAGCGCTCAACACCTGGAGCAACTTCATGCCGCTGTATTTTTTGATTTTTACACCTTTCTCTAGTTGGACAACTTGAAGGAGAGCACTCTGTATAAACCATGCGGTTCAAACAATCATCACTACACCCTATATCTGGTTTACAGTTACAAGTAGGTCGATCAATGTTGTTCGTATTTGGTCTTACTTCTGCACAACGGTATACATTTGTGCGAATCTTTCTGTAATTCCAACTGGGTACAGTTTCTCTAGTAGGAAGCTTACCATTGGTGTATGACCACCATATATCGTAGGGTAACTGGAAATCAACCTCAGTTCGCCGGAAGAACTTTTCGCAATACGGAGGTGCAGGTAACAGAGGTAGAATAACAGGTAAGACTGGCTCACAAATGGCTTCTTTCACGTGATTCAAAGCGATTTTCTTACCCCTATTAGGATCTACGACTTTGTAGTAATCGGATAAGAGTCCAGCCGGAAGATAAGTTTTCTTCCACTTTTGTTTTCGAGAAGTCGATTTGCTATCCTCACTTAGAACTGATACCGACGACGATGATTCTGAATCGATGGTGTTAGTAGCATCACAAAATGCTGCAAGCGGAAGTGGTTCCTGTTCCAACAGGTCAATACCTTCTGATTCTGATTTCTTTACAGGTGCTTTTGCTGCTTTTCCTGGTTGATTTTTATCCGGATTTTTTTCTATTTCATTTTTGTTTAATGGGTCTAAGGCTGATGCTTTGTTTGTTGCTAGAGTGACTGTTGTTCGGCGCTTGAGGCGTATCTTACAAGTTGGAAACGTCATTTTTAAAAGAGGATTGACACCGACTTTCAGTGGTTCTGCTGTCAATTCCTTCTTTTTTGATAAAGGTTTAGGTTGATCCTTCTTTGGCAAAATACTTTGCTTTCTATTTTTAGTTGCAGGCGTTAAATTTTTGGCAGAACGAGTTCTGCTTGGCGTTACATCCCGTGAAAGCAGTTTTTTGTTGGTCCCTTGCAAACGTTCAAGACTAACCACTGATAACCGCGGTGTTCGGTTGCGCTCCAAAAATGTGGCGCTTGGCTCGCCCGTTTGTGGAACGCGATCACAACTTGGCTGAGTTTTGGAATCGCTTGTTTTGTTCTCCGATTCGGTCGCTGCTGACAATTCACTAACCTTTCTTTTTTTACGCTTAACAGTCGGAAAACCAGTTCTATTGATTTTCTTTCGTTTTCTTTTCAGCATATAATTACATCCTGTTTTATTTAGCAACGACTCAACAACTCTTTCTGCTTTGCCGCTTGAAGATGCTTCTGGAAACGTTTTGTTGTGCAGATCTAGCAGATCCAATGGAGACTCAGCTTCGGCCTTTGTTATTATCGAGGTGTCGCCGAGCTTTGATATAGGAATTTGAATTTCTAGCTCTACTGATGGTTCAAATACACCCGGCGGTGGGAAGGACGATTCACTATTCACAAGTGCAGACGGAGCACTAATTGGCGTTACTTCACTCGAACAATTCCCACTAGCATTAGCAATTTTAGAAACTAATCCTTCCAATCGGTTTCGTTTTTTGTTATTTACAACCTCAGATGGGGCACTTTCTGCAGCTCCACTTTTCGATGAATATGACTTGGAATCGCTGGTATAGTTTGGTGAGTTACTTCGACCATCAGATCCACATGTCTGTAGGAGATGCCGCTTTTTCGGTGTAATTGCAGCTCTGGTAGAAACTGTTCTGCCACTTGGTTTTGTGACATGAACACTCACCTTTGGTTCAGCCGCTTCCTTATGAGACTTTAAGGCTTCTGTGGCATAGGCTACTGAAGCTTTTTCTGTTTTGTCGCCAGGTGTCAATAGGTAATGTCTCTTCTTAAGAGGCAGTTTGTGGTCATCTGGGCTAGAATTGCACGCCTTCTTGTGACGTCGCTTGCTTGTGGTACTTGCTGTGATGTTCATACCATTTGATAGTGCAAAATCTATGTTTTCACTTAGCTTTCGTTTTTTGAGATTCCTTTTATTTTGATATATTGACTTTTGTGGAGCTACTCGTTCACTGCCAGGTTTTTCTTTGGCATATCCACTAGCTACTGGTTTATCACAATGAATACGGCACATGGTCGGGAAAGAATTCGTTATAATTTCAATTTCAGTCAGTAGTTTTGAATCCACAACCACCATCTTGCTGCAACCAAATTTTATGCTCTTTCTTCGGTGACGTCTTTTGACTTTGGAAACTCCTGAAAAGAAACTGCTACTACAGAAACTCGCAACAGATGACCGCCGTGATTTCATTTTACGCGAAGAACTCATTTGCAGGGGTAATTCGGTAGCGACTGAACTCTTCCTCGAACGAGAACACAGCTTGTTGCTTATTGAGCCCAGGAAATTGTATGTGTCTTGAGACTCTTGGTCGACATTGCTTGTATCCAAATGCTTAGTTCCGGTTAATTGAGAGGTCTTACTCCTCCCAAAGTACTCGCCTGTTGTGATGTATCGATTGATTTCACCGTATTTTTTATAGACATTTGATGTTTCAGTGTCTTCAACTAAAATTTTTGGTTTACACACCACAGACCCGCTGCTTTCTTCGCTACTCTGTCCTAAGCTCAGACCGGCCAATTGCAAAATATCTTGCTCATTCAAGTTAATAACTGATTTAGAGTGGCTAACAGTGGGCCTTCGCTTGCGACGGAATTTAGATCGACGTTTTCCATCACAGCTCTTGGTTCTACTCACACGGCTATAGCAACTTTTCATACTGCAACGACTCTTTCCACTGGCATCGCTTTTATATCCAGAGTAATGGTTATTTCGTACGCTATAATCACTTGCATACCCACTCTTGGCGGTTAATATTTTGCTGCAAACTGTTGTAGAAAATCCACCGCCATCACTTTTGTATCCACTTACGCTTGGTCTACGAAATTTTGAATTTACATCGATTTTCCGCCAAACAGGGTCCAGTGAATCGTCTTTGTTGTTTGTTTTGCTCGGCAACGATTTGTTGCTAGCACTTGCAGAAGCTTGTTTTGTAGCTGTTGATTGCTTTCGAAGCTTGCTTCTTGGAGGTGGATAGAGCACACGCTCGTTCATAGCATACATTCTTTTATCCAAGTTAACAATATCAATTTTTGGTGGTGAAAGACCTCGCTCCAATTTCGCCTGTGACCTAGATCGCTCAAGGTGATTTTTTGGCGATGGAGATGTGCTCTGAGCAGTGGATGAAACAACTCCCGAATCAGCCGATTCATTGATTACCGGTGCAGTCGCAGATTTCTTCGGTCTGCCTCTCTTCTTTCTCAGCAGGGTCTGCTCACCACCATTCAAAAGATTTATGCTTGCCTTGGATGTTGTGGCCTTTTCATTGCTTCTATTTCCTTTGTCCGCACTTTCCGACAACATCTGCGTTTTTTCCATGAAATCTTGCAGCAGCGTTGAAGTGTATTGGATTTTTGGTTGTGTACAAATTGATTGAGAGTCAGAATCGCTTTCAACACATTTGATAGCTGCATTCACTAAAGCTGGTAATTCGTTATCACTTGAAGAAAGACCTATGTTGTCATCGGGAAGTACAGTTGGCTGGTTTAAGCTGCTTAGTGGCCGATCCTTTATTTGGTTTGTGTTTATTTCACTTGTTTTGTGAAATAATATTTGTGGACTGTGAGTTATCATTCCAAATGGCATCTGCTTTGTATCATGGTGTTTACCTGTCTATGGATTGATATTGGTATTAATTAAGCTAAATATATTTTTATAAAATCAATTAGTAAACTCACTTTTTTTCGTTTAAGTTTTAATTTTTTAATTTTTCCCGAACTACTAGCCTCTGACCTTGAATCACTTTCCTTAACATATATGGAACAAAATGATTTTACCGCCGATCCTGTTGATTTTCCAGATTCTAATGGTGCCAACATTTGTTCGTTGTTCATCTTTTTTGGCTCGATATTATTGTTATCCGAACGGATCTTCACATCCTCTCGTCTCAAGTCGGTGGTCTTCCGTCGAATGGCTGATATTTTCATACGCAGTCCGTCAGTATCGGATCTATAATTATGAAAAATACAAATAAAAACTAGTGTAGTTGTTTATTTCCAAATATACCTTACCTTAAGACGCTAAATTGTGTGGTACTTTTTCGTCTTTTCTTATGCAAACGTTCTGACATTGAACTTGATCCTGTAGCCGTGCAATCGGATTCCTAAAATTAGAAAAAATTGCATTTATGTATTATAAAAAGGAAATTAAAATAGTAAATAGCATCATACTTCATTCTCGCTCGACTGTGGTGCTGCCTGACCCACAACCTTCGCTTCATGATGACTTTTGTGTTTCATTATTTCGAGTCCCTAAAAATTATAATTTTGTTTTTATTTAAACACAAAATTAATCAACAAAATCTTAATCTTCTTTACAAAAATACCTCAGTTATTATTTCCTTAATCTTATCTTTAGTAAAAACTAAAAATTTTAAAATGTTTTCCTCAAGCCTTGCTAGGGGAAATAGAAAAGTTAAGTTAAATGTACTTCTGTCATATCGACTATTATGGCCATTGGACGAATTAGATAAGTACAAACAGTTTTTTCTCAAATGCCCATTTTTGTTGAGTTTTTCTAGTGTGAATTTTAGTTTAAGTTGAAATATAGACTATCAGATTTCTAATAAATTTATATGAATGTCAAGATACAAGAAGCACTAACTTTACCTTGAATTACCACTTATAATATGAATTGACTACTAACTTATAATAGTTACAAAGTTCGCTCTCAAATGGGACAAGAATAAATATAAAATTGGACTACCAAGTACACATTTGTTCTTATAGTTAAGTGGCTTAGAATAAATTGTATTCTTAATATACATATAATCTAAAAGCAAGAAAAGAACTTTAATAGTTTGTATGTACATATATGTACAATAGGAGTGTGCGTTAAACTTTGTTGTCTGATATTCAAGATGGATATAATGTATGTATACATACTAAAGTAAATTTCCTGACCATCGCTCATGTTTTGCATTTCATTTGTTGTGAATTCACATGGCGAAAGTGAATTTAGTTGTTCCACAATTCGTTATTGTGAATTGGAATTTTGAAAAAAAAAAAAAAAAAAATGGATTTCTGTATTTCGGTTTATTCCATTTTCTGAACGAATTCAAATCACTTTGTTTATGTTCTGTGAAAATGGTAGTTGCAGTTATCTTGTGTATTTCAAACAATTTCTCTGCGAATGGTCGCAGAATTTGACACTGACATATATGAGTTGCGAACTGCCATACAAAAAGTTAAGTTTCAAATAATAAAAAAATTTATTGTCTGTTTTTTTTTAGAAAAGAACATACAAAGATATTTAGTTATTTGCAAATAATTGTACCCTTTTTCAGTGGAGTCACTTACTTTTTTTAGCAACCAAACCAAACAACACGAGTAAAGTGCCATTCATATGAGCTGCGTCTGCGAATAATTCTTTTAAAGCTATTTCTAAAACAAATATCAACTTCAAAAATAAAATTTCTGGTGTTACTCGTGTTGTTTGATTTGGTTGCTAAAAAAATGAGTGACTCCGCAGAAAAAAGGGAAAAATGATTTGCAAATAATTAAATATCTTTGTTTATTGCTTTCTAAAAACAGACAGTAAATATTTTTTATTAGTGATTTGCATATAATTAAATATCTTTGTTTATTTCTTTCTAAAAACAGACAATAAATATTTTTTATTATTGGAAACTTCACTATTTTGTATGACAGTTTGCAGATCTCTGCGAAATGTCAAATTCTGCGACCATTCACAATTCGCAGACGCAGGTCAAGGCTTCATATGAATGGCACTTTATACCAGACATTTTATTTTTGACGTTAACTTCGAGCGAATTATTTGTTCGCAGCTTTGTGGAATGCGTCTTGTATTTGTGGACAGTGAATTTTCATTTGACAGTTCGCAGGTCGCAGGTCGCAGTTGTTGGCCGCGTAGAAAATATTAAAATGTTTTTTTTTTGTAAGTTTAACTAATTTAATGCAATATTTTCTGTTTAAATTTTAAAATATAATCATTTATTCCATTTGTTAAAACACTAAAATAAGAATAAGTTGATATTTGCTACATAAATAGCTTTAAATGAATTACTCGCAGATGCAGTTCGCAGCTCATATGTATGGCGCTTAAATTTGTCATGATCAAATTTGTTGGAAATAAAATTATGATTTGTCATAAAAACTTTTTTCTGCGTAGAAATTGAGATATCGGAGGGCCTCAGCAATCTCAGTTGCCTGAACAGGATTCATCAGCAAAAATCTCAGTTTGGCTGTCAAAATACTGAGGATTTTTGGATTCGCTTGTTTAGCTTTTGACGGAGCAAAATCTCCGATATCTCTGTTTCGCGAACGCGACTAATATTTTTGAGGTTGACGTTTTAATTTTATTTTTTTTTACTTTTTTTTACTTTTTCACATTTTTCTTATTTCCTAATAAACTAACGTAAATTGTTCTCATGATACAAATTGTAGACCACAAACTTTAACAAATTTTCATATATTTTAGAAGATGATGGAATATCCCAGCCCAAAGTAAGAGCTTTTGGAAAATTGGCTGCTAAATCAATGGAGCCCATAAAGTAGAATAAAGATAGACATTTTTGTGAAATGAAATATTGGTAAGCTGATTTCTTTATAAATGAAAGAAGGCTATTGGAAAAGCTTATGTCCGGCTATTCGGTACGCCATGACCCTGGCGAAATCCACCATTTTGGAAAATGCGAATGGACCTATAATATCTATGCAAAAATGAATATGATGCGACACCGCAGTCAAAAGTTACAGCCATTTTGGTATTTGTTTTAATTTTAATAACAATTTAGTATTTTATTTACTCCGGAGTTTTTTTTTTGACTGCGGTATCGCATCATCTTAAAAAATAAAGCAAAATGTTGGAAATTTAGTATTTTAAAATTCTTATTTGGTGACTAATTTACGTTAGTTTATTTGAGACTACAAAAATGTGTAAATGTGAAAAAAAAAAATAATAAAACCGAAAAAAAAATTAATGTATGAACGAAAGATAATTTATTTGCCTACAAGTTTGGTTTTTCCTCTAAGATCCTCTAAGAAAGAGAATCCACATAATAGTCCTCAGTTATACAAAATTCAGCCTTCCTATATTTTGTTCCTATTCTATCTATCTTTCCTGTGCTGTAGGGGAAAACATAAGAACATACAGCAGTAGAAGGTATCACTTAAATGGATGGAGAAACATCACATTTTGCTAGAGGTTTCTCAAGTGAAGACAAATCTCACACCGAGTCATTGTGGCCAATTTGTCTACTTCTTTAAATAGTGAGGGACCCCCAACAAAAGATGGTTTGAATTGAAGAAATCGATGAAGGTCTTGTAAAAGGTTCTTTTTCCCTTAAAATATCGTCTTTACTCAATCTAAAATTACCATAAACACTTAAAAATAGTCAAGAATTTACTTTATTTATCATAACAATTCATATATTCACGCACTCACATTTTGTCAGGAAAATCTAATATACATATTTGATTTGTCTAGCAAAATAATTGTTCTAATTTTTTCTTTGGAATTCTGCTTTCTTTTTTTCCTTAAAATTGTCTATAATATTGCATCCATGTCGGTCACTTCATTTCATTTAATACACCTACCTATTGTACTTTCATATTATGTAAATGAAAATGAAGAAAAAACGATTTTTGGCTGCTACAGTTTCCGATAGGCAGTTTTATTTTGTAAAAGGTAGATCATAAAAACAATAGTGGACATAAAATCGTTCAAGGACCTTTTTATGACGGTTGTATCAAAGAAATTATTAGTCTTAGAGCTATATATAAATATACATGTATGCAAACAAAATTTCTCATCTAGGAAACCTTGTTTCCAAAAACTGAAGAAAAACTTTCATCTGTTCAAACTGTATTGCGAAGCAAAGATATTCACACAAACAAAAAAGCGGATACATTTTGTTCGTATTCATCATCCTTTATGACATGTTTAATTAATATCCCTAATTCAACTTTTTTTTTACAAATCTTAAACTCGTACTATTGTATGTATGAACATACAGTAACATAAGTAAAAACAAAAGCTATTGATATGTTCTATGAAAAAAGGAATGGAATTGTAAATTAAAAAAGGACAAATTTTACTATAAGTGATAATTTACAACAGTAGTATTTTATTTAGATTTAATTACATTTACATATGTATATGTACATAAGCCAACTTCCTAGTTTTTATCAACGAACTAAATCTTATATAATTTTCCCAAATGCAGGCTGCAATGAAATTTACAAAAAAAAAAAGAGTTTTTCTCTTAAAATATATACATATGAAAAAAAAAAACATAAGCATTGACACTATGTTCATCGAACTGAAACAATAAAATAAAGTTTTTTGCTAGTTTGAAATACGGACTATTTTAATTTTGTTCAAAATATATGTATCAAACAGTTTTTTTTTTATTTATTGGTTTGGTTGGTTTTTATTTGCGTGCATATAAGTTATCCAACAGTTCATACGATGCATACACATACACAATACCAGTACGGCGTTTTTTTTTTTAAGTTTATTTTAATGAGGACCTTACAAAAAAATAAAATGTATGACTTGATTGCACTCATATCTTCTTTTGGTTTGAGCCAATAAAGTAAAGTTGATAAGCATTGAATTTATATAACTTGACATATTTTTTCGTTGTCTCCTAACTAATTATTATTCATTAATTAGTTAGAAGACAACGTACAAAAATGTCAAGTAAAATAAATATTTAAAAAAAAAAAATTCTTTAATTTTTGAAAAATTGATTTATGCAATATTACCGAAACGATAATAATGAAAATGATAAAAAAGTGTATAATTTTTATTGCAATTACATAATATATTCATGAACATACTTTTTTATTTTTAGATTCAAATTTTATAAATCAGCTGATGTAAGACTATTTAAAATTTGTTTTAAGCTAATTTTAAACATACGTAATGTTAATAATTTGATATTTGCAAGAATGTACAAATTTTCTATTTTGTGTCAGTTGTTTTTAAAATTGCTTTCAATCCTATTGTGAGTTCCGCGTGAAAGAAAAGCCGCCCAGAAAAATTAAATTTCACTCTTCCCTTATTGTGAGTTTCGGGCGAAAAATGTTCCCTTTCGTAAAAATTCCCTTATTGGCACTATTGACAGCATTTTTTTCGTGTGAAATATGTTATGTGATTTACAGCAAGATTTCCATTTAATTTTTGGTGGCGAACGAGGCAACACTTGTTGTAAAATAGAGGGTGAAACTTGCAATAGCTTTTAAAAAAAAACATTTTTGGGCGAAATGATTTCCGGGTAAAACTCACAATAGGGCTGTTTGTGTATATCGAGTGAATATTATTAAACTTCTGAGTTTTTAGTCAAATTAAACCTATTAAACAGAGTAGATAATATGGCCGTAAGTAAATTTCAACAGATGAAATCTTATCATTCGAGTTTTTAAAGTCTGCCTGCATTCATCTTCCAGTAAAGTAACTCTGGTTTATCTCATGACTAAAAAACTTAGCATGAGTGGGCACTAGGCAACACTTCTATTGTGTTTCATTTATTATTCAATTGTGAAGTTTCGGATGCGTTTGCGTCCATCTTCAGGAAATTGAGAATTTAATAAAAATATAATTGAAATTTGTTGACTCGATCAACTCCTTGGAAATTTAGTTTAGTTATTTTTTTAATTAGAGCCAAATAATCTTTTAAATTAAATAAGCTCTCCAAAGATGGATGTTGAATGAAAAAAAATCAAGGAATAATGAAATAAAATAATAATAAATGTGATGATGAACTACCTTACCAATGATTATTGAAAAAATTAAAAGTTACGTTATGGGGAAGATATGGGTCAAAATGAATTTTTTTTTGGAGGTGAAATAATTAAATAGTCGTATGCTATATTTCTGCATTAAAATATTCAATGATTAAACTTTCGAAAGGTCTCAAAATCAACAGTTAACTTTTTGAATGATGTTTTCAATGATAGCTATAACTGGCCCTTATGCTAGGTTTCCACTTGTCATTGAAAAGACGTAAATTGACAGACTTTCCAGGGTGGCTTTTACCAACACAAAAAGCAAAGAAAGTAGTAGTAGCGAGCAACTATAACTCACCCTGTCTTGGAAAGTTTGTCAATTTGCGTCTTTTCAATGACAAGTGGAACCTAGCATTGTGTATTTCAGAATACGTATCCAAAAAAGTAGGTCCAGCTTTAAAAAGGTGCTGCAAATTAATTTAAGGTCTGAATTTCGAACTTCATTACATGCAGACACATGAATTTTTAATGGTTAGAAAAACAAATACGGATTTACAGTTACAACTTAGGAGCAGACGGTTTTTGCGATTGTTTCCTTGGTCGTAAATTGTTGGCAGATGTTATTTGTGATACAAATTGAAGGCAAAACGGAAATGTTAACGACCCCTTGTAACTTAAAACTACACACAAAACCGGTCGTTCTCGAAAGCCAGCACTTAGAGAAAGCAAACATGTAGGTATCAAGCGCAGATGTCATCAATTGAGATTCGAATTTATTTCCGCTGCGGCTTTCGATGAGTAAATAAAACATAAATGTAGCTGAAGAAAAAATTAATGTAGCTATGTCTGGCCAATCTGATTAAATGGTGGGCACTAATAAGTATTATATTAATGAAATATATTTGTATTCTGAACACTGTGATGGAATGAATTTATCTTAAATCGTCTTAAATTAAACAAAACTATAATACATAGTAGCAAGAAAGCGCCTTCTCTACATTATATTTTTTAGTTGGTTCTGTATTTAGAAATCAAAAAGTTACCTTTAGGAAATTCATTACTTCAATCAAATCATTAGTTGTAAATAAATTGCGAATATTGTTGTGCTATAAATCCTGTTTGGTTAAGTTTTTTTCACATATTAATATGCCATACGACTTTCCTATCTAGGTCAAGTTTTACGAAAACTAAAGATTCTTTATACCAGGTAAAAAATTGTTGTTTTTTTTCTTACAAAAATTATTAATTGAATAAACATTTAAAATAACATTGTTTACAAAACTTACGGAGACAAAAATGTTTTTAATTAATTTTTTATTATTCACATTCTAAAATGGCGCCGTTTTATAAGCGTCTACGACTATGAAAATATTCTTCCCAGCCACTTTTTGGACGACACAATTTTATTTCAATTCGAAATACGCCATTTAACCAGCTTTATGGAGATTATTTAATATAGAATGTAGATGTGGTTTGATTGATTTGTGTTTTTATGGAGAAGTAGATAATTGAATAGTTGATTAAAATTGTAGTGTTCTTTTTATAAAAAATAAAAATAAAAAAACAACAAATTACACTTTTTTACAGACCCATCAAAGCTGATGGAAACGTCTCACGTCTGGCGCTAAAGACGAAGCTTCATTTGTTCCGAATCGGAAAAAACGCTCGTGTCAAATTTCAAAATTTCGGAGTCAAAAAGGCGGTGTACGTAAATACCCCGTTTAAAGGCCCTCCACACTTTCCCACTGAGTATTATGGTGGATTTAGACTGCTTTCACACAAGGAAACTGAGTTGCTGGAAACTGGGAGTTTGTTGGCGAGAAGGGCAATAAGTAAGGGGAATGAAAAAAATCTCTCCGGTCAACGATTGAGGAGATTTTTATCACACTCCTTCTCACACTGTCCGTAATGTGCGTTCAGCCAATAGACTTTATATGGAAAAAACAGAAATCTCCGGCAATTCAGTTTCCTTATGTTAAAGCTACAAGGCAATTAAAGGAACACGTCAAAAAAAATCTCCAGCAACTGGTTTCCCTGTGTAAAAGGGGACTTACATGTATCTGCACTTGGTTTCTGCACAAAAAAAGGAATGCCAAATACAAAATGTATATTTGTTAGATAGAGAGAAAAGATCAAAATGCAGAAGAACTTCGTTTCTGCATTATAGGAAAGTGCCATAATGGTGGATTTACATGTATCTTCATCTGCAAAATGCAGAAAAGTAGAGCAGGACAGTTGTATACAAAAAATCCGAGCGAGTGAAAGAGAACCATCAAGAAGATGAACATGTTCGTCTTCATTTCTGGATTATGGGACTTTCCTATAATGCAGAAACGAAGTTCTTCTGCATTTTGATCTTTTCTCTCTATCTAACAAATATACATTTTGTATTTGGCATCCTTTTTTTTGTGCAGAAACCAAATGCAGATACATGTAAATCCACCATAATGCTGAAATGAAGACGAACATGTTCATATTCTTGATGGTTCTCTTTCACTCGCTCTTTCCTGCTCTACTTTTCTGCATTTTGCAGATGAAGATACATGTAAATCCACCATCATGGTGGATTTACATGTATCTGCATTTGGTTTCTGCGAAAAAAAGGGATGCCAAATACAAATGTATATTTGTTAAATAGAGAGAAAAGATCAAAACGCAGAAGAACTTCGTTTCTGCATTATAGGAAAGTGCCATAATTCAGAAATGAAGACGAACATGTTCATCTTTTTGATGGTTCTCTTTCACTCGGTAGGATTTTTTGTATAGATCTGTCCTGCTCTACTTTTCTGTATTTTGCAGATGAAGATACATGTAAATCCACCATTATGGTGGATTTACATGTATCTGCACAAAAAAAGGGATGCCAAATACAAAATGAATATTTGTTAGATAGAGAGAAATGGTGGATTTACATGTATCTGCATTTGGTTTCTGCACAAAAAAAGGGATGCCAAAAATGTATATTTGTTAGATAGAGAGAAAAGATCAAAATGCAGAAGAACTTCGTTTCTGCATTATAGGAAAGTGCCATAATGCAGAAATGAAGACGAACATCTTCATCTTCTTAATGGTTCTCTTTCACTCGGTCGGATTTTTTGTATAGATCTGTCCTGCTCTACTTTTCTGCATTTTGCAGAAAAAGATACATGTAAAGGTGGATTTACATGTATCTGCATTTGGTTTCTGCACAAAAAAAGGGATGCCAAATATAAAATGTGTATTTGTTAGATAGAGAGAAAAGATCAAAATGCAGAGGAACTTCGTTTCTGCATTATAGGAAAGTGCCATAATGCAGATATGAAAACGACCATGTTCATCTTCTTGATGGCTCTCTTTCACTCGCTCGGATTTCTTGTATACATCTGTCCTACTCTACTTTTCTGCATTATGCAGATGAATGGTGGATTTACATGTATCTGCATTTGGTTTCTGCACAAAAAAGGGATGCCAAATACAAAATGTATATTTGTTAGATAGATAGGAAAGATCAAAATGCAGAAGAACTTCGTTTCTGCATTATAGCAAAGTGCTATAATGCAGAAATGAAGAACATGTTCATCTTCTTGATGGGTCTCTTTCACTCGCTCTAATTTTTTGTATACATCTGTCCTGCTCTACTTTTCTGCATTATGCAGATGAAGATACATGTAAATCCACCAGAAGATACATGTAAATCCACCATTACAGGCCGACTCCTCAGGCCATACAGATGTCCAACATCACAACCACAATCCAATCAACAAACAGTGCATTTTTACTCACTGGGCTAGTGACATGGGCTCCATGGGATTTTTTTAGACATGTTCATAGTCCGGCCATCGTTAATGGCCTGTGGAGGCGGCCCGTTATCGGAACAGTACTACTCATTTTTGATTCCAATCGAGTTATTTAGGCCTGTTCGGCGCAATCTTTTCTTTTATCAATTTCCATACAAATCTTTGAACTGTCAAAAAATCTTTTATTAATTTGTATTTTGCAGTTCGAATTCTGTTATGAAATCGGTTATAAACCATAACCCTCATATTAATAAACGAAGCTATCTTTAACTCGTGGATTAGGAGTAAGATTACTGCCACTTACGAGTTAGCTAAACCACCATGTTCGGGTGGTAGGTAGACATATGGTGTCTACTTTAGCATCTGGTACGATTTCGAACGACCAAAACCGTGTATGTAACCAAGAAAATAAACAGGTGAGATATCAGCTGTTAGTATGAAGTATCTCTCCCAAACCAACGTGAAAGCGGAGCGGAACATTCGCCGACAGCATTTTTTTTTGTTGTTTAGCATTATTTATTTGTCATTTATTTGTCAATTATTTTTTATGATTGTGAACGATTCGCCCTGCATAGCGAATGTTCCGCGTTGGTTTGGGAGAGCCTTAATCCAAACAGATCCGAACATTTTTGGGATAGCCTTAGATTTCTTTTTGATATCAGCTGTTTGGTTCGTTGGCTGGTTTTTTCTTCAGGCATTACAACAACACGAACAAATCTAGATACCATTGGCGACGTACCCGATAGCGGCCAATATGTCAATCTATTATAAAGAAGCTCGAATTTGTATAAGTCATTTTAACTCTCTCACGCGAAATGTATAAGAGAGTTAAAGAAATCTTGTTCATGTGTGAAAATTTTTATAGAAGCTCGGAGTTATTTAAGGAAAATTTAAAGTTTTAAAAAAGGAAAAGGCTGATTAAGTTTTTGCATCTTCCAAATTATATCTAAGATGGCTGAGTGGTTAGAGTGATGGACTCAGTCGATCTCGTACTGTGGAAGTGTGTAGACGTTTTCGGCTTTCACAGACTTTCAATTAAATATCGCGTGTGATTAAGTAAAAATTAAGCCAAGCTATTTTTATATAGTGCAGTAGCACAGAGGAAGAGTGGCCGATCCCGGAGCCGAAGGTAGCCGGTTCAACCCCCAGTCGGGGTCCAATATTTTATCCGCTTTTTTCCATAACAGGGAAGTGGAAAACATCATAGAGTGGGATAAAACTCATATAGTCGACGGAAAGAAGAGTGCGGGGCCATCGAAAGGTGGTGCACCAGCACCAAATACAATGCCAGCAACGGCACCACCAACGGGGGCATCGAAAGATGTCTCTACAACAGCGGCTAAGCCAACGAAGGCAAAACCATCAAAGCCACCAACGGCAGCTATAGCGGGGACTTCAAAAGATGCCCTAGCAACAAAAGCAACGGCACCGCCAGCCGAGATAACCAAGAGGAGGAAACCGCAAAAATACGTACCGAACCTAATAAAGCGCCCTGCACGTTCCACTAACACCTCAGATCAGCAGCCAGCTGATGAGAGGGAAACGGTGCAAGAGGGGCAAGTACAAGCAGCGAACAGCGTAATTCATCAGAAAGTTGATTCCTCGTCATCCAAAGTCATCGATGACGAGGAAATAGAATACATGTCTGAGGGTGGAGAAGAGCACCACGCCAACGATGATGAAAAAAATGCAACAGACCAGGCATCAGCAGAGGAGGAAATAGAGGAGCAAGCTCTCAATAGCATCGTTGAGGAAAAACAACGTCAGATTGAGCAGCTACGAGCAGAGGTGCATGAAATCGTTAAGGCCCTCAAATATAAACAAATAGCTCGACGAGAGCGCGAAAAACAGGAGCGGGAGTTAAAAAAGTCGCTACAGGCTCCACCAAAAGTAGCCCCACAGCAAATTAAAAATGCGGAGCTGCAATCGATAAATAAGCAGCCCCAGCAAAATAAACAACAACCAGAGCAGCCACAAAATAGGCAAACACAACAGTCACAGCAACAGCAACAAGATAAACAAAAACAACACCAGCAGCAGATCCAGAACCAGCAGCAGCAGAATCAACAGCAGCAGATACAACAGCAGCAGAGTCAACAGCAGCAGCCACAGCTGCCCAAAAACAAAAAAGAGAAGGTGCCACCCATCAATGCATTCAAGATGGAGTTAGAGGATACCATAAAACTATGTAAGTCGGCCATAGGCGAAAACTTTTTTATTAAAAGATTAAGTAAAGATAGGCATGCCATTCAATGTTCCACTTTGGAACAATATAAAAAAATAAAAGGTTTATTAAAAGAAACTACAACTGAGTTCTTCAGTTTTACTCCTAAAACAGAAAAGTTCCAAACGGTCCTGCTAAAGGGCATAGATTCCTGCACGGAACCTCAGGTGCTCTTAAATGAGCTCCGTCGAAAAGCGAGCGACGATCTCGAGTTTATCGGGGTTAAGCCGTTCGCTACAGTTAGAGCCAGACGGGAGAAACGGAATCTGCCGTTCTTTCTGGTACAGCTTTCGCCCAGCAGCAAACTGGATAGTTTGAGGAGTATCTCCGTCCTCAACTACCAGGTTGTCACATGGGACAAATTAAAGAGGCGTGGCGACATGCTTCAATGCATGCGCTGCCAAAGGTTCGGCCATGCTGCGGCAAACTGCGAAATGCAGTCACGCTGCGTCAAGTGTGGTGAGAACCACATTGTAGGAGAGTGTAAGCTCGGGCAGGAACGGGTCGAATTGACCCAACTTAAATGTGCACTTTGCCGAGGCGACGGGCACCCTGCTAACTATCGGGGATGTCCGACGTTTCAGCAATTGAAACATAACAAAGCGGCAAGGCAAGCAGAGGTAGAGAGACGCCCACCAACGCGTCCTCATACAACAATTTCCGTCAATCCCCAAATTTCTTACGCCCAAATGGCGTCAGGAAAGGGAAACACGGTACAGCCTGCGCCAAAGGCAGCCCCACAGGCCCTTGTGCCTAAGGCTCCGGACGCACAGGCCGAAATAAGAGGTTTGCTACTGGCCATTCAGAGCCAAATAGCAGGACTTCAAAACCAGATAAGTGAGCAGGCGAAAAGGGTGGACAATATCTACTCTGCTTTGCCGAGCTTAACGCACTTTATAGGTTAAGGGCGCGCTGCCGGAGAGGCCCTTTAAGATCCTTGCTGTGAATGTAAATTCATTGATTAGGACCGAACGTAGAGTAAATCTATTCCAATTGTTGCAAGATCTAAGTCCGGATGTGTTTATGGCCAGCGAAACTAAGCTGAACCAGAAACATAAATTGACTAACAATAATTACAATATCGTACGAAGAGATCGGCCCAACTCCACTTTGGGGGGAGGAGTCGCAATCTTTGTACGAAAAGGCATAAATTATAAAGTTATATATAATAGTGAAGTACGCAGATTTCGGTTGCTTGAGGCGTGTATCGTATGCATTCCTCTCAAACATGGGAAGCGGATGTATGCGATTGCGGCTTATGCACCGGAATCACCTCAGCCAACTGAATTTTTAGCAGAGCTCGAAAAACTTTTTCAATGCTTACAACTGAACTCGGAAGAGAATTACTATATCATGGCCGGTGATTTGAATGCCAAACATGTAGATTGGGGAAATCAAATACAAAATCCAAGAGGTAGCCATCTATTTAATTGGATGAATCAATACAACGTTGAATATATGCTCGACCTTCTGGCTACTGATAGGCCTTCGTTTCCAAGAAGCGGTTCCTATCTGGATTTATTGCTGAAAGACTCAAGACTGACAATTACTGACACTGTGGGTCAACGACCAAGAAACTGCTTACGAACGATCGAGTACGACAGTGACCATTGCGGACTTGCTGCCGTAATTCAACTTCCGAACGAGCTCGTGGAGTTGGAGGAGTATGTGCCAGTGCATTCTTACAATTACAGTAAGACTCGCTGGCCACACTTCACCAGTGCTTTATCGAGTGAACTACGTACGAACAACATAGCCCCACCAAATGACAGGAATTTAACAAACACTGAAATTGACGATTACTTGGAAAAGATGGACAGTACAATCCAACGAACAATGGAAAAAACAATACCGAAATACAAAGAACGCGAAGCCACAGACATGTACCGCAACGCGACCATCGACGCACTACACAGACAAAAAAGTGGACTCTTAACAAGACTGAAACTCTTGTACAGACGTTTTACTGACATACACGATCTGGAGATTAGGACACTGAAGTCGTCTATCAAAAACATCAACCAACTGATCAAGGAAAATTACCGGTTGTCTATTAATTTGTATTGGGACAAAAAAATTCGGGCCGTTAATTCTAGCGACCCGAGTATGTTTCCTCAAATTAATAAAATATTTAGACGGAATGATCAAAACGAACTTCCGTGTCTTAAACTTCAGAGAACGACAGAGAACAGAGACGTACTTCTGATAGCAGGCATAGATCCAGAGGAAGCCGTCTTGGACGATGACCTCTTTATAATCGAAGATCCTCGTGAGAAAGTGGAGGCCGTGGGGGCTGCTTTCCAGCAAGTGTACAAGGTAAATGCTAGCATTCGCCCGAACCATGACCTGGAAAACAGAGCCTTGCTTCACCACTTCTACCTTCGAAATGAAATGACGCAATGGCGATCAGAGAATCTCGGTTTCACCGGGTTCAATGAAGAACACTTGGCAAACGCCACCATCGCCGAGCGAAACGGGGCTAATTCCCTGTTAATTTCGAAAGTTGAGCTCCAGCTCATCTTCGCCTCATTAAAGAAAAAGAAGTCAGCAGGAATCGATGGTATATCTAACGTTGTACTGCGACATCTGCCTCAGGAAGCAGTTGACATTTATACCACACTGTTTAACAACGCTCTGAATAATGCATATTATCCAGGGCGGTGGAAGACAGCTGTGGTTCATCCTCTCCCAAAAAAGGGAAAGGACAACTCCAATCCGGCGAATCTCCGGTCTATAAGTCTTCTTCCAAGTATCAGTAAGGTATTTGAGAAAGTTATAAATAGAGCTCTGTCCAAGTGGGCGGAGGACAACAATATCATACCGGATAATCAGTTCGGCTTTAAGGCGGGACATGACACCATTCATGCCGCGTCTAAGCTCGTTTCTGATGTCCAATGGAACAAATCTAAAAGACAGTGTACGGGTGCTTGTCTGGTTGACTTGGAGAAAGCTTTCGACACCGTATGGTTAGAAGGTCTGTACCTAAAACTAGCCAGACTGGGCATAAGTAAACCGCTTTTATATATGCTTTATGATATGCTCAATGGTAGAAAGTTTGTTGTCAAAATTGGCAATGTAACTTCTACCGCAACCTTCGAAATTAAAAATGGTCTTCAACAGGGAGCGGTGAACTCGCCGATTCTATTCAGTATTTACACCAGCGATCTGATAGGTAGTCTAGCCCATGCCATAGCGTATGCCGACGATCTAATTGCGTACAGAACAGCTCCAACAGTTGAGGTCATCAGAATTCTCTTACAGCGTGACTTCGACAAGATTCAGCGATATTGCGATGACTGGAAGTTGAAAATCAACTTTCAGAAATCCGAAACTATTCTGTTCAGGACTCCACTGCATGGAGCCCCTAGGGATACAAGAAAGAACTGGCGCAAGCTGGTGATCGTGGGGCCACATGGACATCCACTGACGAATAAAAGTGTAGTAAAGTACCTTGGCATCTGGATGGATCAGTATTTGTATTTCGACAGACATATAAATGCTGCTCTGACCAGAGCCAGGGGAGCTTTTGCCCTGACAAAACGGTTGTTTTATAGCAGCCGTCTTGACAGCAGGGTAAAGGTGATTTGCTACATGGCCCTTATCCGGCCAATGATTGCCTATGGATGCCCGGTGTGGTTCAACGTTGCCCCATCTCAAATGGAAAAGATTCGGGTGTTTGAGAGGCAGTGTCTTCGACGCTGCCTTGGATTACACAGAACACCAGAGTCGGAGTACAAACATTATTATTCCAACGAGGTTCTATACAATGGAGCCAACATTAACAGAATCGATAATTTTATAATCAAGCTGATTCGGGGTCACATTGCAAGAGCGATGTCCTCAGCCAATAGCTTAATTTTTGGGGCTTACTACCCCAACACTGATTACTACGAGAGTGTGCGTTTAAGTGGATTTATCCCACCCGATGCTTTCCTCTATTTAGACAGTCGAGGGCTGATACAGGATAGAGCGGCGGTTCCGCTAATCTACCACGTCGGCCGCAGAACTGTAGATAGGCGACTCCTTTATAGTCGAGACGTCCTCGCACAGGGCGGAGCAGAGCGCCTTCGGTTCAGTAGGACTGTGTCCGATCGGGACCGGAGAGAGAGAGTAAGACAGGAGAACCAGTTTTGGTGGTTGAATTACAATGAAACATCATGATATAATTAAGTTGACTTAGCCTTCTCGTCTTGGCCGACTTACATAGTTTTTAGGTGTGTAAATATTAAGTAGGGACAGTCAGGGTGGCACCAAAAAAAAAAAAAAAAAAAAAAAAAAAAAAAAAAAAAAAAAAAAAAAAAAAAAAAAAAAAAAAAAAAAAAAAAAAAAAAAAATTATAAAATCCAAAAATGAAACCAAAAAAAATAACAAAATCGAAAATGCTTGCTGTGGCTGTTCTAGATTTAAGGTAGTTGTAAGTAGTTTTATAGTAGTTTAAGTATAGTTTTAAGTAGTTTTAAGTAGTTTTAATTAGCTTTTAAATAAAAATAAAAAATAAAAAACGATATTGCTTCCAAGTTTTTTTTAAATCTTTCTTGGGAAAAATAAAACCAGGATAAGATGTTATTTTAAGTAGTTCGTAGGCCGAAAGGCATTAGCATTAAGTTATTGTTTAATTTAGAGCGCCCGCTTAGGGCCAGTAAGTTATTTTTAAGATATTGATAAGTAGGCTAGTTTTTCATGAATTTTTGTCTAGCTTTAAGATAGTTATAAGAAAATGAATAAATAAAAATGAATTTAAAAAAAAAAAAAAAAAAAAAGAGTGATGGACTGTCACGTAGGAGTTCCCGAGTTCGATCCCTAGTGAGGTAAAAATATAGTTTATGTTTTATAATTGTTTCCAATACTATAATTAATAGATAATTGAATTACTTGATTTCAGATAAAATGCAGTAAAAATCACAATAAAAAATAAAAAATTTTCTTTTTTTTTTTTTATTTATTTTTGTTCACCTTCTATAAGACTTGTATTTCACTTTTATACAACCATGTCCGAAGCTATCTGTAAGGTTGAAGTTTCATTCAAATTTCCAATATCGCTTGATAAAACTTCGTATCGGCTTCTTTAGGCTTTTATACAATGTGCTACTTTTAAAAGATCTGCGAATAAGTTTATGAGAAGATTTTCCGAAATCATGTGTACAAGCTATATTAGCTTGTATAACATTCTCCTTTTTATGCTTAAGTAAACTTTACAAATGTCTTATGGAACTTCTAAAGCCTATTATATTAAGCCGAACCGAAGATGAAATGTAAGTTGGGCAAGGAAGGTATATTTATTTGTCCTAGTTAATCCTTCACTAAACTAACTTCCTTGGTGGTTAAGCTAGCTTGCAAGTGGCAGAAATCTTACCCCTAATCCGCGAGTTAAAGATAACTCGCCGCTAGCTTCGTTTATTAATATGGGGGTAACAGAAAAAAGACAGATTTGTTGGACTTTTATCATAAAAGATTTCAATACATGAAGTAAAAACTTTCTTTAATGAATTGTTCTTGAAAAGAGACAGATATAACAAACTAATATTAAAATGCATAATTACAAACACAAATAAGACCCCTTTCACACAAGGAAACTGAGTTGCCGGCGATTTTTAGTTTGTAGGTGAGAAGGTCGTAAAAGGAAGACAAAAAATCTCCCCTCACACCCTCCTCGCCTACAAACTAGACAGTTTCTGGCAACTCAGTTTCCTTGTGTGAAAGCCGTCTAAGTAATTAAACTAAGTTATTTTTTTAAATGAAAGCACAGAACACAGTTTATGGATGAAACGTAAAAAAAGTAGTCGCTTTATCTTGCCGGTGCGTTTCGTATATCTTTTTAAATTGGATACCTATATTAACAGCCCTATTCTGCCGTTGTGAAACACACAGGTCACAATTTTTTGTGAGTTTGTTTTTGTATAAGGCGATCACAATTTTGGATTCTGTGGAAGCCCTCATAATAAACCTCACAAGAACAACGTGAGTTGTGATCTGCCAAAGAGCAGATCATAATTTTTAAGTTTTTATGAGACGATTTCACCACGAGTTATGAGGTTATTGTGACTTGTGAGGCATCAGTGAGGTTGCCAGAATAAAGGCTTAACTACATAGACCTACTTTTCAACAAAAGTACAAAAGTGAGAAATAAATATCTATTCTGAAGTCACCTGCTTGCAAAAAAAAAATTGAAAATCGTTCATGGTGGTCTAATTTACATGTCAGAACAATGTTCGTATGTTTTTTGCAAGCACGTTTCTTTAGCTAGCATTTTAATTTCTCACTTTTGTACTTTTGTACAAAAGTAGGTCTATGAAGTTAAGACTTAAGGCTGTAAATTCACGAACTGTTATAGACAAACAAAAGAGAACAATAATTTATCTACGCGAAACAAAACACGACCATGCCACGGGTTAATTTATTTTGGTCACTCGTCAATGTCGACTTTTTTTTTGTTTACTACATCTGACAGCAGATTTTTGTCGATTTTTTTATTTACATCTGTGTCGTGTGTTGTGTTGTGGAGTCGTGTGTCGCTATCGCTACAGTGTATTTCATATGCGTAGAACCATATTTGTCTCGTGTGTTGTGTTGCAGTGTGGCGCATAAAATATATGGAATGACAGCAACACACGACACAGATGTGGATCAGACTTTATGCATCATAACAGAAAATTCATAGCAGAATAACAGATATGGCAGAATAGGCCTAATTTTCTGTTGTTCCAAGACTATTTGCGAACAACTATGGGTGGGTGAGTAATGTCGTTTTCCATTGGATTTCGGAACAGTCTTACCGAAATCAAATAGTTTAATCGCTAGTTGATCGATGACTGCGCACATACGCAACTTTTTTACCAACTTTTAAAATTTATAATGCCAAGAATCGAATTGATTTTTCACTCAATCACCTTTTTAGTATGATTTTTTGGATAATTTTGCAAATATTTTTACACACAAATGCAGCCTGACATTTTAACTTAAATTGAGTACTTACAGTGTTATTTATAAACACAGTTGAATGCTTGCATAGTGTAAGAATGAGAAGAACGAATCAGTCGACAGACAAAAGCCAACGAGATCGGACCTCGCGAAATAACACAATAATTAAACGAATATTAACGTAACTTTTGTAATGCACAAAAAATGTATCTTTATTAAATAAGTATTTTGTCAAATTAAGAAAATTAAGAATTGAGTTTTGTCGACGTAATAACAGTTTTCTTTTTCGCGTTCCGAAAGATCTTATAGCTCAATATATACTTTTTGTGTTGTCACACCGCCACTTTTTTGTTATTTTCTCTTCGTCGTATACTATATTGCCAAAAGAAACAAACGTATCATTACAACGCCACTGTTAAATTCAAAATAATTTCTGTTATCGCTAAAACAGAAGGGAAAACAGAGACAAACATTGCCTCACCAACCCGACGCGAATTTAAAAACTTCTCTGTTACCGCCAACACAGAGGGAGGAAGAGAGACGGAGCGAGTCTCATTTCCCCACCCAGCCACCTATTCGAAATTTGCTGTTCTCGACAACACAGACAAATTTGTTTTACCCAAAAAGAGAACAGACAGGAGAAAAAGAAAAAACTTTTACCGTTTAAAAAGGGAGTGTAATTTGTTCTTAAAAATTAAAGGAACTTTATTTTTCAGTCGCTTCAAATTTAACAATTTCAATTTAACTAAAATGCCGAACAAAGATCAGGAACCACCGCTAATGGATTCAACCATAATGGCAGGATTAGTCTCCAGCATTAAGCCTCAACTACATAGACCTACTTTTGTACAAAAGTACAAAAGTGAGAAATTAAAATGCTCGCTAAAGAAACATGCTTGCAAAATAACATAGGAAAATTGTTCCGAAATATAAATTAAACCACCATGCACAATTCTCCATTGTTTTTTTGCAGGCAGGTGTCTTTAGAATAGATATTTATTTCTCACTTTTGTACTTTTGTACAAAAGTAGGTCTATGTAGTTGAGGCTTTAATGCGCTAAAAGCCACAGTCGAAGAACTCCGAATAAATACCGCTGAGAGCCAAACTGCCATCAGAGATCTCATCCACCAAGTAGAATCACTGCCCATTCAAAACAGAGATTCCTTGGACTCGTCTTCTGACAATTTCTCAACGCCACCGGTAGGTAATAATCTTCTTATTCCAGCAAGTGATATAACGAGCACATGACTTTATGATCTGCCAACCTTCTCTGGAAATGCCGAGGAATGGCCATTATTTTTTGCTAGTTTTGAGGATACCACTAAGGCCTTTAAATACAGCAACAAGCAAAATTTAATGCGCCTTAAAAAATCCTTGGTAGGTGCAGCAAGAGAAGCTGTAGTATCGATGTTAGTTTATCCATGTGAAGTGCCGAAAATCATCGATGAGCTACAGTTCACGTTTGGAAGACCAGAACACATGGTTAGGTATCAGCTTAGTAAGATAAAAGCAATACCTGTTATACCTGAAAATAAAATCGATCAAATTTTAGTATATTCAACCAAAGTTCGAAATGTGGTTTCATTCCTAAAAACGTCAAAATGCGAACGACAACTATCAGATCCAAATCTTTTGGATGAACTTGTTGTAAAGCTGCCGACAAGTAAATAGTATGATTGTATCAAACACAGTCTGGATATAAAGCCGTACGCATCGATCGAAGAATTTTCAGCTTGGCTTAGCACACTAGCACGAATAATGGGGAAAATTCCACCACCACTCCAAAGTATTTCCAGATCCACTCCTCAAGTGACACAGGGTAGAGTAATGCATGCAAATGAAACCGTAGCTAAAGAATTTAAAATGCTGCCACTGTGGATTAAATCATAGACTTGCCAATTGTGAACAATTTAAGAATGATCTTAACGTTGATGATCGTTGGACCAAAGTTAAAGCCAATCAACTTTGTTTCTCGTGCCTGAAGAAAGGCAACAGCACATTGGTTTTTCGTATCAAAAAGATCTGTGGCATGTCTGGATGCAGGATCATAGTCTTCATGAAGAAAGGCCCAATCAAGATTAAACGTGCATCCACTCTTGAATTGTGACACACCAGATGACAACGGTCAGTTGTTTAAGATTTTGCCGGTTACACTGAATGGTCCTACAGGCAAAATGGATACCTTCGTAATGTTCGATGAAGGCTCAGCTAGAATCGCTTATGGAAGAAGATACTGTGGTGAGACTTGGACTGAAAGGTCAACATGAGCCTTTGAAATTACAATGGTATGGACAAAAGGTAACCACGGAAGAATCTCGAAAAGTAAGTCTGGAAATCGAAGGTTTAGACGAAAACCAGCGTTTTAACATCAAAAATGTACGAACTGTTAAAAACCTCAACTTGCCTGTCCAGTCATTTAAGAAGTCGGATTATAACCATCTCAAGTTCTTACCACTTCAAGAATACGCCGAAGCCAGACCAGTCATATTGCTAGGATTAGACTATGTTCATATCTTAGTGCTTCATCAACAGTTGTGGAATCTGGCCAAACCACACCAATCACCGCCAAAACTAAGCTAGGATGGGATTTGCCTAGGGACCAACAACAACAACTTCAAGTCCTATGTTCTTACATAACCGTCAAAAAAGAGACAACAACTTACATCAAATCGTGACCGACTATATTTCGACAGAAAACTTTGGTGCAAATGAATCCTGTCAACAGAAAATATAAAAGCCAGAGGAATAATGGAAAAGACAACACGAAAAGTCGGCAAACAATATGAAATCGGATTGCTTTGGAGGGAGTTTTTGCCTACACTCCCTAACAGCTTCTCGATGGCACTGAAACGCCTTATCAGCATAGAGAGAAAAATGAGCCGAGAACCCGAGTTTGCCGACAGGTATCGTCAAGAAATAAATAAATATGTTGACAGTGGATATGCCAGGAAGCTTTCCGATGACGTGATTAACAACACAAGACATGCAATATGGTATTTGCCTCGTTTTGCTGTACAAAGCCCACGTAAGCCAAATAAAGTTCGTATAGTGTTTGACGCCGCTGCCACTTCTAATGGAATTTCACTGAACTCTGTTTTGTCAAAGGGACCCGAACAGGCAAAACCACTCATCGGCATATTATTCCAGTTCCGTCAAGATGTCATCGGAGTCGCCGCTGATATAATGGAAATTTTCTCCCAAGTTCGCATCATTCCTGAGGATCAACATGCACAGTGTTTTCTGTGGAGGGATGGTGACCACAATAAGCCAGTCCAACAATTTGCAATGGTGTCAATGATTTTTGGAGCAGTTTGTTCACCGTGTTGTGCCGAATGGATAAAGAACATCAATGCCAAACAATTTGAAGACACGTATCCCGAAGCGTCTGCCGCAGTCATTGGTAAGCATTATATCGATGACTTTGTATGCAGCTTTCGAAATGAAGAAGATGCCGAGCGAATTTGTAAACAAGTCACCATCATCAATGCAGAAGCAGGGTTCCAGCTACGAAATTTTATTTCAAATTCATCGAAGTTAGAAACAACAATGAACGGAGTGGCCATTACTGAATCGAAGAAAGTCAGCATGGAACGTCAAGCTACATCGAACAAAATTCTTGGAATGTTCTGGGATACGACAACAGATTCCTTCAATTTTGAAACCAAATTCCACCGCATTCCACAAAAGGTTTGAGAATGTCTTCGACCACCAACCAAGAGGGAACTTCTTGGAATAGTAATGGCAATATTCGACCCCTTTGGATTCTTTTTATTTTTTCCAAAATCCTGGTTCAAGAATGTTGGAAAGTAAGCATTGACTGGGATGATCTAATACCTACTGAACTACACATCAAATGGACTGCATTGTGGAAAGAGTTTCAACAGGTAAAAGCCTTTCAAATATCACGACGTTCTTCGCTACATATTCGCCTTGCAACCAACATCTAGCTGCACGTATTCGTAGATGCCAGCCAAACCGCGTTTGCAGCCGTTGGTTATTTTCGTACCGCCATGGAAAATCAAATTGACTTAAGCTTTGTAGCAGGAAAGACTAGAACTGCCCCTAAAAAATTGATGTCCGTTCCTAGGCTGGAGCTACAAGCAGCTATACTTGGTGACAAAGTCACGAGACCAAAATATCAAAAACAACTTTCTGGAGCGATTCTCGAACTGTACTGTATTGGATTCACCCACATGAACGTGGGTACAAACCCTTTGTTGGCCACCGAAATTCGGAAATCATTAGCAACACCGATCCGAACCAATGGCGCTGGGTATCAACTACAGAGAACTCAGCAGATGCAGCCACTCGTCCTACGTTCCCACCGAAAGACAGTCTTATGTTACCAGGCGAGTAGACCTTTTATTCAATTTACTAAGTATTCTTCTTATTTTAAGCTAAAACGAGTAATCGCATTGGTGGTAAGGTTTGCTAAAATAAAGGCAAAAATCCACGTGCCGCAAGGTACTCTTTTAGTATTTGACATGATAGCAGCAGAGCAGTTCATATGCCGAATTGTCCAAAGAGAAAAATACCATCTAGAGATAGTCGCTTTGGAAGAAGGAACACCTATTCCTAAATTCAGCTCAATTTATTCCTTAACGTCGTATTTGGATGAGAAAGGCTTGTTGAGAATCCAAGGGCGACTTGATGAAGCGCTTTGTCTACCATATAGTACACGAAGACCCATAATACTCCCACAAAATCATGCGACATCACGACTAATTGTTGAAAGTTTCCACCAGAGGTATCACCACCAAAATGTCGCCGTCATCATCAACCAAATACGTCAAATATTTTGGATGCCTCGTTTAAAAACCATCTTGAAAGACATACAAAAGCAGTGTCCAGTATGTAAGATTGACAGAGCCGCCCCTTTAATGGGACAACTGCCTACAAACCGTGTTACACCGTATGTTCGACCATTCACCTATATAGGTGTGGATCTATTTGGGCCCTTGAATGTCCTTATAGGACGACGCTGCGAGCAGAGGTGGGTGTCATATTCACATGCCTTACCATTCGAGCAGTACATTTCGAAATTGCCGAAAGCTTATAATTTATAATATGCCTGAAGAACTTCATCAACCGTCGTGGATTACCAGTTTCCATTCGATGTGATAACGGCACCAATTTCATCGGTGCACAGAGGGAACTAAAGAAAAATGAATGTCTCTTGGACACTGATCGAGTGGATTTTTAATTGCCCTGCAAACCCTAGTTCCGGACTGTCCAGTGAACAAGACGAACCGTTAACACTGAACCACTTTTTGTTAGGGTATGTTAACTCGACGCAGACACCACTCCCGTCGACCTCAAAATATGCTTACAAAAGCAATGGCGAATCGCGCAAAACTTGAAGGATCGTTTATGGAAGAGATGGGTGGTAGAATACCTTCCACAACTTTTACGCCGTTCCAAGTGGCATGATGAACCACTACCGCTTAAAGTCAACGACCTCGTAATAATTTGTGATCATAATCAAACTCGTAGCCAATGGCAAAAGGGACGAATTACAAAGGTAGTCCCAGCTAAGGATGGCCATATCAGAATATCCGAAGTGAAAATTGCAAATGCCCTTCTGAGACGTCCTGCCAATAAACTAGCCGTTTTGAAAATAGATGGTGAATCCTAGAGGACCCACGGGGGGTGGAATGTAAGAATGAGAAGAACGAATCAGTCGACAAACAAAAGCCAACGAGATCGGACCTCGCGAAGTAACATAATAATTAAACGATATACGATAAACAATAAAAACGAATATTAACGTAATTTTTGTATTGCATAAAAAATGTATCTTTATTAAATAAATATTTTGTCAATTTAAGAAAATTAAGAATTGAGTTTTGTCGACGTAATAACACATAGAGCTATGCACGCTTTAAAATGCCTCTGAACGAAAAAACGTGATTTATATATGCAACGGTGTATAGAGGTAATATAAATTAAACGCGTTTGGAGGTTGCTTAGAGCTTACATTAAGGCTGTTTAGTATCGAAATATCACTTTGACTTACACACAATATCAATAATATAGACAGATATTAGGGAGGTGCCTATTCGTGCAATGTGGTTATTATATTATTATTATTATTCATGCAAGGTGCTTATTCGTGCAATACAGTGCCGATTGTGTCTCGTCTCACGCTTGCGTACTCGATGTCGATTGACCGCACCATTTGGTATTAACGGGTGTTTATTTAAACACCCCCGGTCTTTTACACAACTACGACGAAGACACAATTGTTACTGATCGACTCAACGCACATGTCGACACGAAAAATGGTGTTCTGAAAGAGAAACGATGATTCTGATGGACGCTAGCTCAGCCCTAGCTCTGCGCGCCTTCAGTTGGGGCTCTTTGTACGCGTTTCTAGGAACAGGAGCATTCTGTTATGGCGTTTGGAAGCTCATGAACTGCCGAGGCTGACTAAAGCCGATGCGCCAAAGAGTCGAACCGAATTCGATGGATTAACCGATCTAATGAAATACCTCTAGCTGCCTGGGGCAAGGAATAAAACACTTTTTTAACTTTAACTAATCAAAAAATAACTTTTTAAATTGGATACATTAAATTCACGAACTGTTATAGACATATACAGCCGTATTCATTAGAATCCGATGAACAGATGAATAGTTATGCACTGCATAAGGATTTATATAGCCATAAAATATTTTTCAAACCATTATAGTTATAATGAGCTTGTGGCAAAATTAGTACCATAAATGAGGAATCTATTAAGTTTTACTTTCAATACTGACAAAGGAGACCCAGCTGTGTGTGTGCTGTGTGAAATATCAATAGAAGTAATTCTGCTCGCGATTGGATTCTTTTTGGTTTCTTATTAATTTCTTTTAATATTATTATAATTATCCAGTTACTTTGTTGTTTTTTTGTGTTCGCAAATAAAATTAAAAATATTTTACACAAAAAATACGTAATTTTTGATTTATTCCATGAATTGTTCCATTCACTCACATCGTGATGTTTTTTTTTTTGAGGAGAAAAATAAAAGGGTGGTGCTTATTTTGTAATGCTTAAAATTTATTTGTATTTTCCCATGAAAGTGATGAAAGTGAATCTTTGTATAATTTTATTTAATCACGCATGCCGTCGAGCATTTGCAAATGTTGTAAGATTTGAATGAAAATCTTTAAATTTTTCACATTTATTAAGCAGCTTATATAAAATAAAGTGTACAAACAAATATTCTTTATTTTTTTAAACAATATCCCAACAAAAATGTACAGTAAATTAACAAAACCAACATTATTAATTGTTGTACCTATTAAATTTTATAAAATATTTTGAAAGTGAGATTTCAACACCTCAAAGATTGCAAAAATAAGCTCCCCCCTAACATCTATCTACACTATTGCTATGTGTGAGTCAAATTGACATTCCGATACTAAACAACGTTTAGCTTATGTTGCTTCTATTCAACGTTGCATAAGTTTATGATTAA
Organism: Melangyna quadrimaculata; assembly: GCA_949320155.1. Taxonomy (NCBI): domain Eukaryota; kingdom Metazoa; phylum Arthropoda; class Insecta; order Diptera; family Syrphidae; genus Melangyna; species Melangyna quadrimaculata. The sequence goes on from OX439483.1 coordinate 2,272,598, forward strand.
GGTTTTTGCGTTCAGAGGCATTCTAAAGAGTGCATTAGCGCTATGCACTCGCTATAATTCGTTTATGCATAAGGCTGATAAAAAAGAACAATCATTTATCTACGCGAACCAAAACACGAGCATTCCACGGGTAAATTTTATTTTGATCGCTCGTCAGTGTCGTTTTTTTTTTGTTTACTACACCTGACAGCAGATTTTAGGTGTTCGTATAAATGTTTCTTTTTCGAAGTTTCATAACAGACTTTTATAAAAGATCGAACTCTTGAATACCAATTTATAAGAATCTTTTGTGGTGGAGATCTGTAATGCATCATAGAGAAAATTCATAGCAGAATAACAGATATGGCAGAATAGGCCTAAATATACGATGTGGGGATCATGACGCTAGAATGACAAAAATCTCGAAAAAAAAGAAAAAAAAAATCTCGAATGCAAAAATCCCGAATGTACAAAAATCTAGAACGTACAAAAATCACGAAAGACTTACGACGCTTTCGATTGGATTTCGGGACAGTAACTTCTTTTGATTTCAATCGAATTATTTTCTGTTCTTCCGAGACTAATATCGTTTTCGGTTGGAGCCTCGGAGTTACTCCTTTTTGACTCCTCTTACTCTAAAATAATTCGATTGGCTGTTCCGAGTAAGGTTTTCGGAGTTATATTCTGTTCCGGATTTTATAAAGGAGTAGACACAGAACACACATATACTATACATAAGCTCTTTCTTTGGATAACTTGTCAAATTAATTTTACTCGACTGAAAATGCAAAATATACATAAATACCAGACAATTTACTCACACACGCATAATTTTTCGCAAATTAGTCCTGGAACAACAGAAAATAATTCGATTGGAATCAATCGAAAACGACATTCGAAATCCAATCGAAAACGACATAATTCATAAAATATTTATGTGTGTGTGAGTAAACTGTCTGATATTTTTGTATATTTTGCACGTTCAGTGTAGCAAAATTTATTTGACAAATAATCCTATGAAAGGGTTTATATGTATATTGTGTGTTTCGGGTCTACTCCTTTAAAGCCCTTCCACATTAGCATTAATACATGTCAAAAAAAGTCGGAAACAAATCCTGTAGAATAGTGTGGAAACAAATATGACGGCCCAGCCTACACAACCCGACATTCTATCCCACACGATTTGACATGTGTTAATACATGTCGCCCCATATTAATAAACAAAGCTATCTTAAACTCGTGGATTAGGAGTAAGATTTCTGCCACTTACGAGCTAGCTAAACCACTAAGGAAGGTATATTTATTTGTCCTAGTTAATCCTTCGCTAAACTACCTTCCTTGGTGGTTTAGCTAGCTCTTAAGTGGTAGAAATCTTACTCCTAATCCGCGAGTTAAAGACAACTCGCCGCTAGCTTCGTTTATTAATATAGTGGGAAGAATTTTAGGAATGGTTCTAATTCTATTCCACATTCTATCACACTTTTTTTAGGTTAAATACAAGCTAGTGTGGAAGCAAAATATGAGAAGTCATTTCTTTCCCACAAATTTGGCAGTCGGGTGGATTTCTTTCCCACTTTCCATTTGACATGTATTAATACACACTGGGCTAGTGTGGAAGGGCTTTTATTAATTCCGGAACAGAAAAATACTCCGAAAACATTACTCGGAACAGCCAATCGAATTATTTTGGTGTAAGCGGAGTCAAAAAGGAGTAACCTCCAGCCGAAAACGACACATAAATATACCTTCCTTGGTGGTTTAGCTCGCTCGTAAGTGGCAGAAATCTTACTCCTAATCCACGAGTTAAAGATAGCTTCGTTTATTTATATGGGGGTTATAGCCTGAACTACATAAGGGCCCTGCACACGATGAATTTTTATTGATAATAATGATTGAAGATTTTATCTGTCAAAAAAAATTGATGAAAAATTGCAACCACACGTATCAATGAATATTGACAATAATTCAAAAAAATTCTCTTTTAAATTCGCGAGAATTAAGTCGTAAATCACAAATTTTTTTTTTATTTATTTTTATTTTACCACAAATTGCACAACACAACTTAAACATCGACAAATAACTTTACGCTGTTAAAAAACAATCCTGACATTAGGCGTGTTTTTTTGTGCCCTATGTTAGCTTGAGAAATAATGGCACAAGAAAACGCTCATCGTTGCATAAGAAAATAATTTGGCAGCACTGACATAACAATACCATTGGCCGCGATCAAAAACCTATGTAGAGCTATCCGGATAGGTTCGTGTTGTTGTAATCCCGTGTGATAGCTATCCATACGCTATCCGAAAAATTTTGGTATACGTTTGTATACCAGGCGAAATGTCAAAAACCGCTGACCGCAAAATTGAGATTTGTTTGCCGTCGTCGAGTTGTGTTTTTGATTTTTTCAGAAAAATTATTTAAAATAATATAATATAATATAATAAAATGCAAATTACTGTATACAGCGAAGAATTTTGCCAAAAAATACTTTCAGGTAACCTATCTGATTTTGGTTGTTCAGAAACCTATATGGATACGAAACTATCTTAGATAGGCTATCGCATCGATTCTTAATCGCGGCCATTTTCTGATATTTTGGCTGTCAACTGTTTGTCAACAAAAAAAATTAAACGAAATATCTTCAAAATTTTGATAATTTAAAAGAAACGTCTCCTCCCTGGACCAGGTCTATCTTTTATTTACTAGATTATTTAATTAATAATTTATATTTGAACAAATAAAAAATGTTTGGTTTTTACCTTTTAAGCCTTAACTACATAGACCTACTTTTGTACAAAAGTACAAAAGTGAGAAATTAAAATGCTCGCTAACGAAACATGCTTGCAGAAAAAAATACGAAAATTGTTCTAACAAACAAATTAAACCGCCATGCACAATTTTCCATTGTTTATTTTTCCATCTGCCAAATTAATGAATTTTTGAATGAGTTTTTGTCATTTTTTGAGAATTCAACGGAAAAACGTAGGAAATAGTGTATGGAAGCACTGTTTTTATTTTAGCTTAATTTATAAGCTGAGATGTTTATCGCCGCGAGCTAAGCATATTTGTTGTTGTATTTTACATGGAATTTTTTTTAAGCTAACATAGGGCACTAAGAAACACGCCTATTGACACTCATTGATGAAAACCAAATCGATTTTGTTTCTCATCAATGTGGTCAATGTTCATTGACAATGACATTGACATTGAAGAGCATACAAACGATCAATACTCAGCGAAAAATGACATTTTCAGCGAATATTGACAATAAACATTGATCGTCTGTAGGCCCCTATAGACCTACTTTTGTACAAAAGTACAAAAGTGAGAAATTGAAATGGTGGCTAAAGAAACATGCTTGCAAGAAAACATATGAAAATTGTTCTGACACATAAATTAAATCTCCATGCACAATTTTTCATTGTTTTCTTGCAAGCAGGTGTCTTCAGAATAGATATTTGTTTCTCACTTTTGTACAAAAGTAGGCCTATGTAGTTAAGCCTTAAAGGCCTTCCACACTAGCCCACTGTGCTTTAATACATGTCAAAAAAGTGGGAACAAATCATGTAGAATAGTGTGGAAACAAAATATGAAAGCCCAGTCCACAGATAAGCAATACCTAGATAGGAATCTTTCGTTCGTATCACCCCCCAAAACCCATTTGTTTACATTGTTGTTTTTGTAAGTTCATTTCGTGTCGATGAATAGATGTGAACTGCAACAACAATTTAACGCGGTGAATTTGATTTGTTTGACAGTTCATTTTTTTTTTCATAAATTTGCTGTGCGAAGATTTTTATTCCGGTGTTTGTGATTTTCGTTAAAAAATAAATTAACAAAAAAATAATTGTTTCACCAAGCACAATGCCCGCATGGCAAGCGGAACTTGAACGAGTCCTTGAATTTCAATGAAAAATCTTTTGGTGCTTTCATGTTTCTTTCTTCCAATTCGCCAAAAAGCTACTTGGGCAGACGATGTGCGATGAGAACTTTTTGTAGAACTCTGTCGCCTCCGAAGGGGCCCTGTTTGAGCAGAGTATAGCAAAGGGCAAAAGACCTAATTATGTTTATGAAATTTAAAAACATAATTTCAATTTTTTTCAGCTCTACAGCACAATAATTAATAAAAAAAAGTCTCGCCAACCAATAATAAGGTTCGAGAAATCAACAAAAATTAAATTCACCATGGCAAATTTGACAGCTACTATATTCTTAGTTTTAGGGTACAGACACACTTAATATATGAAATTATTTTAATTTATACGTAAGGGGTTGAATTGCATCATGGTCAAATTCCGACGTAAATTTTTAGAAATTAATTTAAGGTCCCCCAAACCGATGCGTGGACAACATTTTTGTCAGTCATCGGGTTCATATGGAAAATCGCACCGCTTTCATTGTGGGTACCTACTCTCAATTATTTTCATGTAACCTAATTTTAAAAAGTGAATGTTTTGTTGTCGTGAGCGTTTCGCTCCGATTTAAGGCTCACCCAAACCAATGCGGCGAAGAAACATTCGTCAGTCAAAATTAATTCATATGTTTCTCCGCCGCGTTGGTGTGGGCACTCTCTTTTATCACCATGTAAATAAATTTTGACATGCGAATGTTTCTTCGCCGCAACGAATGTTTCACATTGGTTTGGAAGATCCTTTAACGTTGATTTGAAAGATCCTTTACACAATTTAAATTGTGTTGCAACAAAAATGGTCTCCTAAGCCGATGCGAAACATTTGGAATACCAACAAAACCTTCATCTGCCAGAATTAATTTGTATGGGGATAAAAGAAAGCACCCACAATGGTGTGAATCTCATCTGTTCTTAATTGCAAAAACTGCAATAAAGTCAATTCTGATTGAGGAAAAAACACAATAGGCGTGTTTTATCACAAAAGCCATCCATAGTACAGTACGATTTTACAGGCATTACAAATACAACATCGCTAGTAGCTCTACAGCCAATAAGAAGTTATACTACGTTTTCTGTCAAAACAATTTTTGTATGTTTTCTTGCAAGAAGGTTTCTTTAGCGAACATTTTAAATTCTCACTTTTGTACTTTTTTGCAAAAGTAGGTAGGTATATGTAGTTAAACCTTAATGTAACTTTCATTTCAACAAAAAAATCAAATCTGTGATAGAAAAATTTGATTTGTTTAGAAAAAAAGATCAAAAATCAAATCTTTCATATAGAAAATTTACACCGGCTACAGGATTTTTTTTGCGACTTCCTTACAACAAAAAAAAATTAATCTGCAATCGTCGGAAGGAAATCGGCATACAAGAACCTAGTACATTTAAACAAACCCTTGGATTCTTAAATTATTCGCCATTTTGTTCACGAACCGAGGTGAAACTCGGATTTTTTTTGCACGTACACTAGTGCAAAAATCCGATGTTCACCACGGCCATTTGACGTTTGAGCCTGTAGGCAAACCGAATTGACAGCCGTAGATTCCCATCTAGGTATTGCTTATCTGTGGCCCAGCCTTCACAACCCGACATTCTATCCCACACGATTTGACATGTATTAATACATGAATAATTTTAGGAATGGTTCTATTTCTATCCCACATTCTATCACACTTTTTTTAGGTTAAGGTAATGTATTAGTACAAGCAAGTGTGGAAGCAAAATATGAAAAGTCATTTCTTTCCCACAAATTTGGCAGTCGCGTGGAATTCTTTCCCACTTTCAATTTGACATGTATTAATACAATAAGTGGGGTAATGTGGAAGGGCTATTAAGGCGTATATCTACAGTTACAAAGAATTGGTGCAGGTTTGCGTGAGAGACTCATTTTTGCAATGATCCAAATGGAACCGCGTAAGTTGTAACAGTGAATTTGCTTGAAGGGGCAGGTAGGTTTTATTTTGTTTTTATTCGATAAAATTTATAAAAAGTAAACAAGCATTTATTGTACTTCATAATTTTAAATTTAGATAAAAATTATTCTAAAATGAGTGGATCGAATATGTTATATGGTACAACACTATCTGCTGAGTCCATTAAAGTTATTGCAGAAAGCATCGGTGTCGGATTTCTACCCGACGATGCAGCCAAAGAACTAGCGGACGATGTTTCCTTCAAAATTAAAAAGATTGTTCAAGATGCTGCTAAATTCATGCACCACTCCAAACGCGAAAAACTTAGCCTTGGCGACATTGACAATGCCATTAAAGTCCGTAACATTGAACCTCAATATGGATTCACAACCAACGATTTTATCCCCTTCCGCTTTGCATCGGGTGGTGGTAGAGAATTGCATTTTGTCGAAGATAAAGAAATGGATCTTAACGAAATAGTCCAAGCGGGGGCACCTAAGATTCCACTAGATATAACCTTAAGATCACATTGGTTGTGCGTTGATGGAATACAACCTACAATCCCAGAGAATCCGCCACCCTTATCCAAAGACTCACAAGCTCTGGACTCTGTCAATCCAGTTGTAAAACTGGAACAAGGTGTAACGAAAGATACGGCCGGAAAGCCAGCAACAGGAAAGATTCACAAATTAAAAAATGTCGAAACAGTTCATGTCAAACAATTGGCAACGCATGAGTTGTCCGTGGAGCAACAGCTCTATTACAAGGAGATTACCGAGGCCTGTGTCGGAGCCGATGAACCGAGAAGAGGCGAAGCACTGCAGAGTTTGGCCTCAGACCCAGGTTTGCATGAGATGCTCCCACGTATGTGCACATTTATTGCAGAGGGTGTCAAAGTAAACGTCGTACAAAATAATTTAGCTCTTCTTATCTATTTGATGAGAATGGTGAAGGCTCTGCTGGATAATCCGTCCCTTTACTTGGAAAAATATGTAATGTGAAAATGTGTAATTTTGAAAATATGGTCAAATTTTACTTTTTATTTAATACAGCTACACGAGTTGATACCTTCAGTCTCAACTTGTATTGTTTCCAAACAACTTTGTATGCGTCCCGAGTTGGATAACCATTGGGCTTTGCGGGACTTTGCAGCTCGATTGATGGCTCAAATTTGTAAAAATTTTAACACATCCACAAACAATTTACAGACAAGAGTAACAAGGTAGGATTTATTCGTATTAATTTTTAATAAAAAAAAAATAAGTGTACTCATTGATTGTCTTTTTAACTTTTTTGAATAAAATCTAGGATATTTAGCAAAGCACTTCAAAATGATAAAACCCATCTATCTTCGCTGTATGGAGCTATCGCTGGTTTATCGGAACTGGGGGGTGAAGTTATTAAGGTCTTCATTGTTCCCAGGTTAAAATTTGTATCGGAACGTATCGAAGTGCATTTGCAAGGTACCTCACTAAGTAATACAGATAAAATAGCAGCTGGACACATACGAGCAATGCTTCAAAAATGTTGCGCGCCGGTTTTGAAGGCGATGCGCAATACACCAGATGTACTCGACGAATACAAGTAAGAAATTAAAAAAAAACTAATTGTTATCATAATAAACTATTTTAAATAAATGTATAACAATTGAAAGGACTGAGTTCGGCTTCTTGGGTCCTACTCTGCATCAAGCTGTAATAAAAGCCCGAAATGCACCAATATCAGCAAGTGTTCCCTGCAATATGGGCAATTCTATATCTAGCGCTCCGATAACCTCAGCTGCCCAGACTGCATCAACAATAGGAAGGCCACAAGTAACAGCCACACCGCGCCCACCTTCTAACATGTAAATTCAATTTCAATTAAAAAAATAGCGAATAATCTCTTTATTTTAGACCAAACGCGAATATCCAACAACTCAGAACGGTATCGCAAGTGCAGGTAGGTCAGGCACAAAAATATGTAATCCTTCCGCAACAGCGTCCATCTACTCCACAGTCTGGTAAAAATCTATGAACTTGAAAAAATCATATTTGGTCAAGCAAAGAATTGTTTATTTTAGGCATGTTACAAGTTCAACAGAACGGAAATACCACTCCTGTAGGGCTTAGGGTAAGTTTTAAATCGTAAATCTTGAGCGTAATAACAATAGGATATCTATTTCTAGACATCAGTCGATCCCAGTTCTGTAATCATTGACACAGAAGAAAGGCAAATCCCTGACATAGATGACTTATCGCACTTGGAGTAGGCAATTAGTGCCAAAAACGAAAATATCATAAATCTGTATGAACTAAAATAAATTTTATTTTACTTATTAACGTGTCATGCGTGTTTAAATTTTGATTCTGCCCGGATTTCTTAAATTTACAGCAACATTCAGCAAAAGTTAAATGATACAATACTTCTTAAACGCATTACAAAGAATGTTACAAAGCAGAAGGATTTTTTGCCATGCGCATGTCGTAAATTATTGATTTGGATGTGCTTATTATATCAACTTATCTTATCAGTAGTATAGAAGAAGTGTTCCAGCATCTGAGACGAAAATTGCACAATAATTACATCGATTGTAAAAGAATTTTTCAAAAATATAAACCAGACAAATTAATTAAACAAAATTTTATTGAAAAAATGAAAGCTCATTTTGCAACCGATGAAGGTGAAAACGAACCGTTTGAGGTGCAAATCGATAAGTTTAAAAATGACTCAGAAAAAATGGAGGTTTTGTCTAAATTTATTGAAGATGTCATCAAAACTGCAGAGATTGAAGCTCAAAGCAAGAAATCGCAGGATTTGCAACAGGTAAGTTATATGTCTCTGAAAGTATTATACTAAATATATAAAGTTTAATTTTATATAGACACCTGGAAAGGAAAAATCTTGTACCCAAAGTAAGTAGCTTTTCTAATGTTTACTAGAATTTTTGTTTTATTATATTTTTATGTAAAGTATACGAGTACATGTGTATGTTCTTCCATACGAATAAAGTTTTAAGGAAATTTAAAACTTGGTGGATCAAAATCGTGGACGCACTTTGTGACATAGAAAACTTTTTCACACGAATCGGTGTAGCTTTTTTCTAAAACATACAAAAAATAAGAGGTATGTAATTTGCATAAAATGGAATCGACCACTTTGCATACTTACGAATTTCTTTGCAAGCCTCAAGTGCATTCTTGGCGGTTCCTTGAATCTCGGGCGGCAAAATAATTGGTATCTGAGCAAGAGCTTTTTGAAAGCTGAATTCTCCCTTCTTTGTTAGCTATTGATGTATAATTACATATATCCGTTAATTTAATTATTTTAAAAAATGTGTGTAAAAACAATCGTCAATATTAATTTTATAAACAAAACATTTTTTACACACGAAGTTTGTATATTTTAACTCACTGTTCCAGCCAACTGAGCGATGCACTTTGAATAACACTAATTTTTAAAAGAAAATGTTAAATTTTGTAATGATTTTGTTTTTTTTTTTTTAACACCTTTAACTCCATGTTGGTTTCAATGAATTTTCCATGCCTCATTTCGTCAAGTTGATCTATAGTAACCTTAAATTTTGGAGCACATCCGGACCGCATCATATCCAGCGAAGCATCAAATTGCTTCATTGTGACAGAAAAGGTTACCGATAAGAGTGCTGAGAACAGTACACTCGCTAACCAGATGGCTGAATCCTTACACATGCTTCTTTTCGCTGCAATAAATCACTTTTTTAATCAGTTCCTAATATAAAGGTAGAGATGGCGGTCACAAGCTTCCTCGCTCGATGACCCAATTAACGCTGTAATACGCCGTTTTGATATCCTAATAGAAAAGCGCAATTACATTTGAAAACAAATGAACGCTTACAGCAAAGTTTTTATAGATTTACCTTAAGATAACCAGGCGGTGTAGGGTTTAATTAAAGGTTTTTTTTCTTTTTTTTAATTACAAACCAGACATGTTAGCATCTTAATTGGAAAAGATATACTTACAATCCACCCACATCATTCATAATTTAATTGCTATCAGTGTCAAATCCAACACTTTGAAATAAAAACAACAATAATGTTACGAACTTTAAAAATATGTTAAATACTTTTTTTTTAGGTTTCACGATAGGCGGTCTGAAAAATGGAAAAGTTAACAGAGCCAAGGGATTCGTGGTTCGTTTGTTCGATGCCATTTGTAATTGTGCTAACTCTGCAGCGGCTCCTGCTCAAAGAATGCGTCGTAAGCGATCTTCCCAACCTAAGTAATTAAGTCGACCTACAATGACTATACAGCACAATCGACAATTTGGCTCATTATTGCAAGAGCAGCACCAGCAATTAAGGAAACAAAATCATAAATTAAAAAGAAACAATCAAAAAACAAGTAAATAGACATTTTTGAATACATGTGGTATGTAAAACTTGACAGGTTTACTATTTATACGTTTTATTTTTTTATTCTGGAGCTTGCCGCGACAATTTACAAGGTCTTAACTGCACAAGCTATATTATTAGGTATATACTTTTTCTATTTATTAATAAAACAAAACATACCCTATAAGTTTTTTTCTATGAATGCATTTACTGCGACAAACAACCAGGTATATACACATTATGTAGGTATTAAACTCTTCCCACCATTTTCAATGTTAAGTCCTAGTTTCACATAAGTTAAATGTTAGTTTTAAAACAACAAAAAACAATTTGTATAAAATAATACACAATAAAATATTTTCATTTTTGGCCATTAAGTGTCCACTCTAACATAAAAAAAAATATTTAGTTTTTTTGTACTGTGATCTACTAAAACGTTTGCTTTTCTATATTGTTTAGTTGTAGTTTGTGTACAAATATGAAATCAATGTAGAATTAACTGAAAATAAAAAACAATAAAGTATCGAAACTGTATACATTTTTTTAGTAATTTTAATTTTCTCAACTGTAAATACATAATATTCTTCGACAACAACTAGTTTTGGAGCGCCTTCAACTTCAAAGGTAATAACTTTCTTTAACCGACGTATTTAAAGGTCAGCTAACTCTGATCATAATGTATACGTATTTTAAACATAATTTTTCGATTTAGCTTTCAGTTTTAAAGATATATGCAAAAAACAGTTTTTTTGGCACTTATGACTCGTATGGAAAAGTGTCGTTTTTTTTAAAGAGAATATTATGATCTTTAAACTGAGCTTAAGATTTTTTTCGGCAGCTTGTGCTTTGAAGAATAAAAAGCAAAAAACCAGAAATTGGAACTTTTTGTCAAACTTTTAAAAAAATTATATCTTTAGAACCGTTGTTTTTCAAAAAAAAAATAATAATGTTTTCTTATATGTTGTTACATAATGTATAAACTTTGCATTCAGATGTTTTCAAAAATCTGACCTATATGCACTACAAAAAGAACGAGAAAAAATGGGAAAAAGAAAAAAAATAGAAAAAATTTTAAATTTGTTAACACTTAATAACTGAGAAACGGTTATAGCTATAAGGGACACCGTTCCTCCGTTTTCGTTAAAACGGACCAGGTGAAGTTTAGTGTTGCTAGGGACGTTCTTTTATAACAACGTTAGTTTTCTTATTAAAAAAAAAGTGAAAACAAAGGTTCCATCAAAATTGAAAATGATGGGTTTATTTATTATTTAAATAAATCTGTAAAAATTAAGTTGTGTGAACTGCATAAATCTCATATTTGTAGCACCAGGGTAACTACAGTGAAGCATAATGATAATGATAATCATCGTGAGTTAATTCAGGTTAGTTGTGTGTTTCAAAAAATTCAGATTGGTCAAGAAACAAGAAAGAGTTTTTAAAAAAAGCAAAGCAAATCTTAAAAATACTGGACGAAAAAGAAGAAAAAAGTTATGTAAGCTAAGAGTCTTGCATATAACTCCAGTTTATAGAAGTTATTTAATTTATTATAGTAGTTAGAGTTATTTGTTTAATTATGTTATATTTTGACAATTTTCCTTTGTATTGAAATATTTTTGTACTTTTTTGATATTTGTTATGTTGTGGTACGAGTATACATATGTATACATATCCTATAAAATATTTTATTTTTGTTAAACTCTTTTTCGATTGTTGTTCTTTTTTGACCAGAAAAATTAATTGTTTGATAAATTGAACATATTATGCGTTTTATTTTCGTTTAAACTATTGAAAAGGGTAAAAAAAATCTCGAATGAATTTTTTTTTCGAAATTTTTTTCTAGATATAGTCTTTCGTGATTTTCGTACGTTCTAGATTTTTGTACATTCGAGATTTTCGCATTCGAGATTTTTTTGTTTTTTTTCGAGATTTTTGTCATTCTATAGATAACGTCATGATCCTCATACAATCATCCTCAAAGTTGAATTTTTAGGTTTTCAAAATGCTATAAGGCATCTTAAGACGCCTCCAAGAACTGCAAGACTTGAATTTCCTTCATATGATATAAGCATAACCACACCTTTCGACTCATATACTTTTTTTTCGGTTTGTTCGTCTCGATCTTCGAATAAAAGGTAGGTACCAAGATCAGATACGGAGAATTTTTTTTTTGGGTTCACTTTCCTTTAACTGGAAGCGACATCTTTATGTTATATTATCTTTGATTAGATGTTTGAAATTAGAATAAACGCATATCAAACCATTGATATTTCGGCTCAGTCGTGTATTGTCATCTTTAGTGCTTAGGGGTTTCTAATTTCAAATATCAAATCCAGAATAAAATTTCATAAGTTAATTTGTATTTGTATTTATTTATTTAAGGGCCAATTTTTCAATATTCAGATAAGCAGTCAGTTAGTATTTAATCCTCAGATAGAAAAATCTATTTTTCAATGGGCAGATATAACTTATTCCTAGGAATAGGAACAGTAAATTCATCTGTTCATTGAGAATAATTCAGATAAAGTTATTCATGAGAATAAATATTTTTAAAGTTTGTCAACATGGCTTTGAAATAATCGTTAAATAAAATTAAAATTACTTTAGAAATGTTCGATATACAGAAACAAAGTATCAAAAACATAAAAAACATATAGAAACATAAATAAAAGTGACATTCAAATTATAATATTCTATAGATTATTTTTTCTCATTGAAAAATTCAATTTTGCTATCCGATTGTTAAAGAGCTAACTTTATTCTTCCAGTTAATAACTGACTCTTTAACTGACTATTGAAAAATCGGCTCTAAAACAGAAGTATATTAAAACGTGGTGTTTTTTTTTATACTTTGTACATTTTTGAGGTTTAAAAATTAATTAACTATAACAAAGCAAAGATTCAAAGGAAATTTGCAAATTAATAAATAAAATAATATAATATATAATAATTTTTATATTATATAAATGGAAGATAAATTACGACAATATTTGCCAATCACGCTACAACTATAACTATAACTTCCTAAAATATACATGTACTAAAATTTATTGAATGGCTAATTTTATGTAGGGGTGCTCTAATAACTAATTTCTTTTTCAAAGGGTTTTAAGGGTACAAACTGAAACAAAGTCGAAAAACTAACTTCTTAACTCCACGTCCTAGAGACTTGATTTTTTTTTTGTATTTTAAAGATATTAAAAAGTAAGGAAAAAAACACTAACATTTTTTTTTCTAAAAAATCTACAAACGCGGATATAACCAGTTTAAGACAGAATATTGACAAATAGGCGTTTCGAAAAGTAATTAGTAGTTGTATGGGGTACGTTTCTTATTTTTTTTATTTTTACATATTTTTATAGACAATGAACAAAAAAATTATCCATGTTAAAGGAATTTTTGATAGGATTTTTTCATACCGAAAATGACTTATGTAAAGGGTAAATTCTTTTGGTCAATTTTTGAAAGTATGTTTTTGATTTTTATCTTTTTAATGGGTAGTTGGAAAAATCTTAAATTTTAATTTGTTATACTCGTATATATATTTGATAGCAATTAAATGGTAAAAATGTTGGTACAAATTTTGAAATTTGTTTTGTTTTTTATCAATATCTTTTTAATAAACAGTCGTAGAGGTTTGCAATTTACTAATGAATTATAGCTAATGTTCTAGGAATTTGTATAGAACAAATTATATTCCTATTGTACCTTTGAGCTGAGAAATTGGCAATATAATACTTTTTACACATATTACTTAATAACATGTGAGTGTGTGCATGGATTGATTTATTTTTTTCTTATAATTAATTTCAATAAAATAAGCATTTATTTGATACCTCATTTTTTAATTTATCTCTGTCACAATTGATTTTTTAAAATTCATATAAAAAATCGAATAAAATCCATATCCATAGAAATGCTCTGCTTTGTTCATTGTTATCTTGGTTATCTTAATTGAATTTCAAATTGGAGTTTTTTTAATATAAAAAATCATAACTTCATTTCTACTCATACTAAAAGGGTGTGTAAATGACTAGTCAAATTTTTAATACATATATTAAATTCAAAATTTGATGAAAATTATTTTAATTTCAAAAAACTAATGATACAAAATTATAGTTGTAACTTTTTTTTACAAATATGTAAGTGATTTTATATTTGTAAATCTAACGGGAAAAAAAAGTGGGGGCAATTTAATAAAATAAATCACAAAAAAAGCTTACATTTAGACAACTTTAGAGGCTTCAAACTTAAATAATACTTAACAGTTCATAACAACCCGGCTGGAAAAATGCCCAGTTTCTGTCTAGTTTCCACATGGCACTAGTCAGTTTTCTTTACGGAAAATCTAGACGAAGAAAACTTGTCAAATATACGTCAAGCCCTTGCAAGTTTTCAGTAAGTAAAATTTAGACGAGGAAAATGTTTCATACTCTCGTGAGGTTCTCGCTAGTAAGAACTTCTTGGACGTTTTCGGCATCCTGTCAGACTAAGCACTATCATTATTGATACATATGTAAAATTTTAACTTAATAAATTGAATCGATCAATCGAAAAATACAAATTTTAACTTTTATTATAATTGGCCAGTTTTGGTTTCGAAAAAAAGTTAAAAATTTCACGCTCTTGCAAATCCTGCCAAGATAATCATATACATATGTATTTACTTTCGAGAATCTCTATTTTCACACCCCCGCCAAATGCTTTTTGAACTTTTCAGTAAAATTAATCAAAAATTATAATTTACTGTCTTAAACTATATTAACTTTATTCCGGTTGTTTTTGTGGTGCGATGTAGTTTAGATTAAGCGCATTTTTGTACACGATACTAAATCAAATAATATGATAATAAGAGAATTTTACAAAAATGCACAGTATCATACTAAAATTGCGATATTAAATTCATACAAATCTGCGCTATTATTTTTATTATTCAGGTTTTTATTTTTGATCTGAGTTATTTTACTATCGGATCACAAGCGATACTAAAATACCATTTTTTAATGTTTCTAGCAAAAATATGAACAAATCTAGTTTTTGCTAGTCCGGGGCCTAGAGTGGTTTTTCTGACGAGGCAAAAGGGTTCATAATCGACAAGGCCCTAGTTTTGGCCATTACTCAGCCATTCTAGGGCCTTGCCAGAATCTATTTAAAACTCTCTAGTGCCATGTCGAAAACTAGAATGTTTTTCTGCGCGGGAAATGATGCCTGAAATTTAGGTAGAAATTTATAACTTAAATTTGTGTGTAAAAATTATGGCAAAATATTTAAAAAAAATTGTACCAAAAATGTGTTTAAATGAAAAATCAACTCAATTTGTCGTACTTTTAATTCAAAAAATATTGAAACATTTTACAATTTAAAAAAATTAATGATACGCAATTATAGGTGTAACTTTCTTTTATAAATACATATGTTAATAATTTTATATTTGCAAATCTAACGGGACAAAAATTAGGGGCAATTTAAAAAAATAAATCACAAAAAAGCCAACTTTAGAGACTTCAAACTTGAGTAATTCTTAATAATACTTTATGAATGATACATGAAATTTATGGCGTTTTTCATTGGTTTCACTCAAGGTTTCACTCATTCTGAAATCCAATGGAACGCTTCATGTTGCTTCTACTCAATTCTAGTTTTGCTGCCACACAAAACGTATAATGTAAAACACGAATTTATCAACTCCAAACTTTCAAATAAAATTTTTTGATTAAATTTTTCTTGATTTTTTAATTAATCTTTATCAAACACTTTGATTTTGGATGCAAAATAAATTAAAATGGAAAGTTAAAAAAAAACATGAAGTGCATTGCAGTTTGTTGTGACGTTTGAGTTTGAATGTATTAGTGCTTCTTGAGTGGATTCTGATTTCAAATCCAGAATCGAATTTCTCTTCTCAGAATCGCCAACGCAAAAATTCGTTTTATTGATTTTTTACCAAAACAAATGCAAAATGGATCATTGTTTTTACAAAGAATTTTATTTTTATATTTTCATCAAATATTTTCAAATTTCAAAAATATAAATCTTGAAAATCTAACAAAAGTTTTGATTTTGATATATAAAACAAAACTGATTGTTGCTCAAAAGCTTCACAAAATAATTTCAAATATTAAAATTTTACATTAGAAATATTTTTTACAGCTAAAATCCAGAAAAAAAATTTAAAATTGTCAATTTGTCTGCATACAATTGGTTATAAATCGAAAAGTACTTATCCATATTTCAAAATTTAGATGTCTATAGAAAGGTTATTTCCTCCACATTAAATTCATATATAATATAATAAGCGACTCTACAATTTTAAAGACTAATACTTGTAATATGAAATAGCATTATTTTGACTAAATTGTTAATAGGTGTGTTTTGTTTGTCCTGAAGTCAAGACTATACAGTCTTAAAAAATATTTTAATATTACCCACAAAACAACAACACTTTTTATTCTGAATACAAAATATTCGATTGAGTCTAATGAAAAATAAAAAAAATGCTATAGCAACGAGGTTATCGTAAGCCTGGTTAAATATCCAGTTTTACTATAGCCTCGTTGCTATAGCATTTTATTTTATTTTTCAATAAAATATTTTGTGTTCACACTAAACTGTTGTTGATTTGTAAATATTTTTTAAGACTGTAAAGTCTTGACTTCAAATTGAAACAAAACACGCCTAATATTATTACTATTTTTCTACCGATTTTCAAAGCTTAAATTTTATAATAATTTATACAAATCAGCTATTGTATTATATACAGGGTGTCCAGTAAATAGTGCAACCGGTTATAGCTGGCCTTAAGACCTTTCAGAAAAAAATATTAAAAAAATATTTTCCTTGTAGTTTTTAGGTTATGCTTAAAAATCTAAATACGACATGCCTCAAATACTTGAACATTACCAACACGGTTGAATGATTGTTATTGTTTTTTTATTTTTATAATATTGTTGAATAATTGTACTAATAGATGTTATACCAAATTTAACACTTGCTATTGCAGTTTTTTTAATAATACAATAATACAAAAATCAAGTTTTTTTATTTTCACAAAAGTTTGATTTTTCTATACCTACAAAAATAAATTTAAAAAAATATTATAAAAAAACTGCAACAACAAGTGTTAAATTTGGTATATCTATCTATTAGTACAATTATTCACGAATATTGTAAAAATAAAAAAAAAACAATAATAATTATTCAACCGTGGTGGTAATGTTCAAGTATTTGAAGCATGTCATACTTAGTTTTTTAATCATGACCTAAAAACTACAAGGAAAATATTTTGTTTATTTTTTTTTTCTGAAAGGTATTAAGGCCAGTTATAACCGGTTGCAAGGTAATCCATTATTTACTGGACACCCTGTATATGTATTATATATAAAAGGCCTTTTTTATTGGTAAGTGTATACGCAGTGCAGCAAAATTTTACACTGTAAACAACAACAAAGGAAAAGTGCGGATACTTCATAATGTGTTATTACTATGTTTTGTGATGTTTAAAAAGTATCTAATATTTTTTAAACATCACAAAACAAAGTAATAACGCGTTATGTAGTATCCGCACTTTTCCTTTGTTGTTGTTCACAGTGTAAAATTTTGCTGCATTGCGTATACACTTACCAATAAAAAAGGCCTAAAACATATTTCTACGATAACCTCAAGCTTTAATATGGATTTTTAGACATTATCGAAAGAAATTTTTTGAAAAATCCAGTCAATTGGTCGGTCAAATTGCTTCTTTTTGCAAAAACATACATAAAATACATGTAAATGGCCGTAACATGGGCAATCCTTTTTTGATATTTATAAATGAAATATTAAATGAAAGGCTATAGGACATACAAAATTATAAAAATAAAAATTATTCACTTTCATGACAAAATAAATTATTGTTAAAAGAGAAAGAATTTGCCATAATGTGAAAAATTCATACGTTGAGTGTTTTTACTTTGAAAATTGCTAAAAGTTAATGAAAAATTTATATATTTTGAAAAACTAATGATATAAAATTATTGTTCCTTTCTTCTACAAATATGTGAATAATTTTATATTTGTAGGTCTAAACGGGAAACATAAATGGATGGAAAATTTAGCGAAAATCCAGTATATTGGTCGATCAAATTATTTCTTTTTGGAAAAATATACATAAAATACCCGTAAATTGCCATAACTTCGGCAATTATTTTTGATATTTATAAATGAGGTATCGAATCAAAGGTTATACAACATAGAAAATTTTAAAAATAAAAATTATTCACTTTCATGACAAAACAAATTGTTAAAAGAGAAAAAAATTAGCTATAAAGGGAAAAATTCATACCTTTTGATTGTATTTACCTTGAACATTGGTATAAAAATTGAAAATTCAAAAAAGTAATATACTAAATTTGTGTGGGTCTATCTTACCTAACATTACCATACAAAAAAAATGACAGGATATATTTGTGTGCAGGAATTATTAAAGGGTTGTCATACGAAAGGGGTCTTGATCTATATGGTAAACTTGAGTTCTAATGATTGGATCTGTAAATTTACGATTTTAAAAGGTGTATTAGTATTATTATATAAGTATTAGTGAAGAGAAAAATATGTATGTCAATTTTGAAATAATTTTTAAATAATTATTACTATTATATAGAAGACTAGCGGAAACACCCGGCGTTGCCCGGGTCCCTTTTGATAAAGGATAGTTTGTTAACAAATCTTGAAAAAAAAATTTCCCGTGGAAAATAGTTTTCCTTGAAAATATTTCTGCTGTCGTGAATATCTCTGAAATAAATTCGATGAATTGACCGCCCGATTCCCCAGGAAAACTTATTCCCGACATCAATAAATTTTCAACATCATTCATGTTCTCAATTTTCAAAGGATAGAAATATTGTGCAAGTGTTAATTATTATAAATATAAAAGCTTATTCACGTACTTCTAAATATCTATGCTAAAGACACCTACTTGTAAGAAAATATTTGAAAAATTTGTATGGTTTGCTATCTCGCCCCCAACTATCAACTGTCAAAGCAAAAGGTGTGATTTTTCGGATTTTTGACATTTCACCATCATCACTGTCAAATGTCAAGTGCGATTTTTTTGATTTCCACTGGACTTAGAGTGCAAAATCCACTTCCTAATTCGATTGGCACTCTCAGAGCTTGACATTTCGACACCTATCAAATTGAAAAGTGAAATTTCTTATTTTCTGTTGGTGCTAAAGTTGTGGCCTAGACATTAGGTAATAAAACCCTCCTTAATCGATTGGTGCCCTTAGATTTTGACATTTCGACACACGACCTGCAACGCACAGAACAGAGGAGCTGTAATACGGCAGTTTTTGCTCTTATAGCATTGCTGTTACCATTTTTGTTATACATGTGAATGATTTACTCTACGGAGCGAATGTTCCTCACTGATTTGGGAGATTGTGAAAGTATTCGCCGTGTGGATTTCAGCATAACTAAATTTTCACCTACATGGTCGGTGAAAATTTAGTTATGCTCAAACATAATTGGTTAAGGTTTTACCATCCACCACAATCTAATCAACAACCAGCTTATTTTTACTTACTTGAGAATTATATCATGCCATTCATTAGCCTTTTATCACTACTTATTATATTTTCCAACATTCTTACATTCACTTTTCACATTCAACAAAAACCAGGCAAAAAACTCATACGCACTTGAAACGTCAAATCTCATAGCTAAGCTTTGTACAACGCTCATGTCTTGTTCAAAAAGTTATATTTTTCGCCATGTCGGTCGCTGCATGTGGACATAGATTTTTCGGACTCCATTGGATTTTTTCTGGACATGTTCATAATCCTGCCATGTGTTTAATCGAATCAGTCTTAAAAATTGTATGGTTTTCTATTAATATTTTAAATGTATTTAAATAGTGAGACAACGACCTCTCCAAAGACATCTAAATTTTGAAATTCGAATAAGTACTTTCCGATTTATATCCCATTTTATGCAGATAAATTGACAATTTTGACTTTTTTTCTGGATTTTATCTGTACAAAATATTTCTAATGTAAAATTTTAATATTTGAAACTATTTTGTGAAGCTTGTGAGCAACGCACAGTTAAATTTGTATCCATGATTCATTTTGCATTTTGTTTGGTAAATAAATCAATAAAGCTAATGAGTGGCTTTTGTTGAAATGATCACTTAATATTTATTAGCAATATTTTAGAAGAGGATTAGAGGAATTGGTGTGTTCGTTTTGTTTTTCAAAATTTATCAATTTTGTATTAACTTTTGCTTTAAAAGTACCAAAAATAGAATTAATTTTTCACTAAATCACATTTTTAATATGATTTTTTTTAAGATTTTGCAAAAATTTTAACACAAAAATTTAGATTATAAATTTCTACCGTAGTCTATATCATTTGTTAGTATCATTTGTTTTGAACTATTAAGTATTACTCAAGTTTGAAGCCTCTTTAAATTGGCTAAATGGAGCTTTATTGTGATTTATCTCATTTAATTGCCCCTACTTTTTTTCCCTTTAGATTTACAAATATAAAATTACTAAAATATTTGTAGAAGAATGTAACACCTTTAATTGTGTCATTAGTATTTCAAAATTTTTCATTAACTTTTAACAATTTTCTAAGTAAATACACTCAAAAGGTATGAATTTTTTTCATCATGGCAAATTCTTTCTCTTTTAACAATTTATTTTGTGATGAAAGTGAATTATTTTTTAATTTTCTATGTTTTATAACCTTTCATTATATACCTCATTTATAAATATCAAAAAAGTATTACCCATGTTATGGCCATTTACAGGTATTTTATGTATATTTTAGCAAAAAGAAAAAAATGTATCGACTGGATTTTTGCAAAATTTTTCTTTCAGCTTTTGGTTATCGTAGAAATATGTTTTATATACCAAAACAATTGTTGATTAGTATGGATTATTACAAAATTTAAATTTTGATAATTGGTTAAATAAAAAGTAACAATATTCACTATTTAGTCAAAATAATGCTATTTTATCTGTTTAGGCGTATTAGTCTTTAAAATTGTATGGACGTCTATTAATGTTTTGTATGTATTAAATAGTGAGACAATGACCTTTCCATCGACATCTTAATTTTGAAATTCGAATTCGTACTTTCCGATTTATAGCCAATTTTATGCAGACAATTTAACAATTTTAAAATTTTTTCTGGATTTTATCTGTAAAAAATATTTCTAATGTAAAATTTTAATATTTGGAATTATTTTGTGCAGCTTGTGAGCAAAGCGCATTTATTTTTTATATATCAAAATTTTTACCAGATTTTCAGGATTTATAATTTTTAAATTTGAAAATATTTTATGGGCGTGGTGAAATTATAAAAATAAAATTGAAAATATTTTATGGGCGTGGTGAAATTATAAAAATAAAATTCGTTGAAGATGCATGCTTTTTTGGTAAATAAATCAATAAAACTAATTTTAGAGTGGTTTTTGTTGAAATAATCACTAAACATTTATAAGCAATATTTTAGAAGAGGATTAGATTAGGTGTGTTAGTTTTTCAAAATTTATCAATTTTTTATTAACTTTTGCATTTAAAGTACCAAAAATTGAATTGATTTTTCACTAAATCACATTTTTAATATGAATTTTTTTAAGATTTTGCTAAAATTTTAACACTGGAATTTATATTATAAATTTTTACCTCAAATTCATGTATCATTTGTTATGAACTATGAAGTATAACTCAAGTTGTAAACCTCTTAAATTGGCTAAATGGAGCTTTTTTGTGATTTATTTTATTAAATTGCCCCTACTTTTTTCCCGTTAGATTTACAAATACAAAATTATCACATATTTATAGAAGAAGGTTACACCTATAAACGTACATCATTAGCTTTTTGAAATAAAAAAAATTTCATCAAGTTTTGAATTTAATATATGTAATATAAATTTGACGGGTCATTTACACACCCTTTTAGTATGAAATCGTTCACCCCCCTCAATAATTTTTATACACAAATTTAGCCATATCTCATAGCTAAATTCTGAGATCAAAAATTTAATAATCGTCTGAGTAGAAATGAAGTTATGATTTTGTATATTAAAAGAACTCCAATTAGAAATTCAATTAAGAATCGGTGCTCTCCACTGGTGGACGATTGTTGACAATGAACAAAGCGGAGCATTTCTATGGATTTTATTCGATTTTTTATGAATTTAAAAAAATCAATTGTGACGCTAATATAGGAGGTAGATTAAAAAGTGAGGTATCAAATTAATGGCTATAATATTGAGATTAAATATAAGAAAAAATTAAATCAATCACTGCACACACTCACATGTTATTAAGTAATATGTGTGAACAATATTATACTGTGAATTTCTCAGCTCAACGGTACAATAGGAATACAATTTTTTTTAGACAAGTTTCTAGGACATATAGCTATAATTTATTAGTACATTGCAAACCTCTACTACTGTTAATTAAAAAGATATTAATAAAAAACCAAAAAAACAAATTTCATATAGGCAACATTTTTTTATTATTGTTAAAGATTTCTAAAAAAATTTAAGTTTATTTTTTTTTAGAAGCTATCTATCGGATAGCAGGGATAGCAGGGGGATAGACATTGTTGATGCCATACAAAAAAGTTAGTATTTTGATTGTTTTGTTGTTAGTTTGGACACCCGTACAGCCAAACTGACAAGAAAACAAAAAAAGACTTTTATATATTAGTTAAGATAGGTAAGTATATTAAAATTTAAATTTCAAGTCAACAAAAATAGCCCAGGAAAATTAGCTTTTTACAAGAAAAAAATTAGTTCGAGGCTGAAATTCTGTATTGGTAATGGGACTCTTTATAGACTGAGAAAGTTCCTCGTCGATCCAAGGACCGCTATCTAATGCCTTTGGACGTCCAGAAGCGTCCAGAAGTGTCTGGAAGTCTTCCGAAACCATTCAATTGGTACAAAAAGTACGCTTCTGACGATTCTGAGAAGAGAAATTCGATTCTTGATTTCAAATCAGTATCCACTCAAGAAGCACTAATACATTCAAACGTCACAACAAACTGCAATGTACTTCATTTTTTTTTTAACTTTCCATTTTAATTTAATTTGTATTCAAAATCAAAGTTTTGGTAAATTTTAATCAACAGTTCTGAGTTAATACACTCGTGTTTTACATTTCACTTTTTGTGCGGTAGCAAATAATTTTTATTTGACGATTCACCTATACAGATAGGTACCAAACCCCAGAATTGAGTAGAAGCATCTTGGACTGTTCCATTGGATTTCAGAATGAGTGAAACCTTGAGTGAAACCAAAGGAAAACAGCATAAGTTACAAGGGGTCAAAGGTCATGAAAATGGTTTTTTGAAAATAACTTGAAAACAGTTTGGTTTAGAAACAAAAATTGTACACCAAACTTGTAGCTGAGGCAATTTCCCACAAAAATGTTCATATACAATTTCCCGTAGCATTTACCGTTAAAAAGTAATAGCTGTTCAAACAATCGCAAGTATGCGCAAAATAAGCCCTTTTTTGCACTTTCTTCCACACCACCATAGAGGAGTTATGTCGTCATAAATAATAGCCGCAGCTCTTTTTAAAATTCTTAAACGTTCTTCAGATTCATTCAGTTCCCTATTACTAAACCAAGGCTTACTTAAAACTTAATTAAAACAATAGCAGAACTTCCTTTTTTTCCGATATTATAATTTGACATTCATATTTTTCCTTAAGTTTAATTTTAATAGTTTTGTCACTTAGGGGATCAAGCTGTCAAATATCTTTTAATTCACTTAATGGGGATTTTTACCGAATTGTCAAACTCAAAACTCACAGCCAAAATTTTGGGTTAATGACATTTGCGCGTTCTTTTTTTTTTCTAACTAGTTCACCTTCATCGTTCTTTTAATAAGAAAAAGTTACTTTGAGTTTTCATTTTGGGGTTAGATTGTGTTTGCTTTTCGTCTTCCGATTTGGAATTGTTTCCAATTTTATAATAATTAATTATAAATTTAATTGTTTTATTATTGAATTCGATATTTGGAATTGTTTTCTGAATAGTTCACTTTCATCGAAATTTTATTCATCCGCTTGGGTCAATTTTTTAATAAAGAAATGTGTGGCTCATAAAAAATTAACAAAAAAAGCTAAAACAAATTAGAAATGCTTTGTATTGCTATTCAATTTCATGCAAAAATGAAGTTGATAGTTATTTAATTTGTAGGAACCATGCATTTTTGGTAGTGAGTTATTTATCAATAAATTTAACGCAATCAAAATTTTGTCTTTTGTTTATTATTTCTTATTTTTTTCGATTTTTTTTTCAACCCCTTCCCATTTTATTTACTTTGATCGTTCTTAAAAAAAGCAACTTTTTTAATTTTGACATTGCCACTTTTGTTTTTGACCATAGTTACAAAAAAGAACGGGCCACTAATCCAATTAACGCCAAGCACTCAAACGTCATTAACCCAAAATTTTTATTTGACGTTTAGAAGCTATGAGACAGAGATATATTGCTTTTTTTCTAAAAAGCCCTATTGTAAATTGACAGTCATCATTAGGATTGTTCAGTGAGGTTTTTTCAGATTAGAACAGAAACGTCAGACAAGATAGAACAGGCAGCTGTGTGACAGATGTAATTGTCAAAAAAAAAATCAAGTTTGGTGAATAAGCAAAAAATACTTTTTATTAAAAACAATTAGAAATAGTATTTATTTAGCTACACAATTTAATTTAATTCATTTATGATGTTTTTTAAATATTTATTTGTTTGTTTCCAAAGTAAAAGCACAAAGAGCCACGAAATTTGTTAAAAAAATATCAAATTGCAAGTGACAGCAGCTGATTTTGACAGTTGTCACAAACCTGTTCTAAGTTGTTCTACCTAAAAAGTAAGAACAGACAATCCTGTTCTATTCTGTTCCAACTGTTCGGAACAGCCTCACTGAACAGCAAATCAGAACAGTTTAGACGGAAAATTCTCGTTGAACAGCAAAAACTTGTACTTTTCTGTTCTAAACTGTTTGGAACAACGTCACTGAACAAAGCTATTATTTTCTATGTACAAATATATCCTTTCCATTGCCGTTTTTATATCTGCATTTTCGGACGACCACCTTATCTGAAACATTGAATTTTTTGAACAAAACCCAACAATTTAAGTGGTACCTGACTTTAGCAGCAATAGAAAAAAATGCATATCACATACAGGCTACTCTTTGTGGCATGCAGATGGCGTGGAACGCAACTTACCTCTCACAAGTCTCAATAGGTACATTCTTTAATTTTTGTTAGTAAGATTTCATATTATTGAAATGCAAACAACGTATTTACATACATGCATTGAACATATTTATGTACTAGGTACGTATGAATGTTTTTTTTTATAATACAAATTCTATATACTACTGAAATAAATCAGCCAGTAGAAGACTTAGCATTATTTAATTGGACTTGTTGAATTAGTGATTTAAAAAAGCTTTTAACGGCCTTTAGTAATTAAAAATTGGCGTTTCGTCCGGGCGTTCTCATCTGGGCTCTTCAGTTGTTATTGAAGGTCTTGCCAATACGCAATTTTTATTAAGTTCAGTCCAACTTACATCAATTTTACAGTGAAAATCAATTGTGAGCTATATCCAACCATACATTGAACTAGCTTATCTCCTCTATGTCAAAAGCTGTGGTTTTGATAAATACCTCGATCTTAATGCCGCAATTATCCAAAATTCCCATTCACAAAATTTATCATATAATTAATATCTATCATAAAACATTACCATTGCAAACATGTTTTTTCAATAGAATTTAATCTCAGGAGAACTAAAAAAGGATGGAAATATCAATTTACAACTACAAAGCAAAAACCATCAACGGAAATTTAAAAAAAAAACTCAATTGATGAATTAATAGTTACCCGACGATAGTCGCATAAAGTGACAACTTTTTTACAAAAAGAAAGGTTTCAAATGGGGGGCTGAACAGACCTATAATTTAATAAATTATTATTCAATGCATGCATCCAAATAACCACTTAAGTGTTTATAAATACACAAGATCTCAGACACGAACGGCTTGGAAATTAATGACTTGTTTTGTTTGAACACATTTACATCCATAATATATGTACATAGCTACATTATTTGTGTATGTGTGCAGCAGTGCCAGAAAAATGTAAACGAATAATTTCGTAACAATGAGATTTTACTTTAAACCGCACTCGCTTAGAGCTGCGAATATTTAATTATTTCTGTTGTTATTCACATAATGTATTTAAATTCCTTTATTATTTCTTGTTCTACACTTGAAACAAACGAACTTTTGAGTTAGAGAGATAAGGGAAATCGTCGGTGGCCAGACCCAAGTAATTTAAAATTGTATCAGTTCAACAGTAGTGTTAACCATTTAAAGCAGCAATGAAGAAGTTCCTGTTTTTAGCAGTAGCTTTTATATTCTGGATTCAAAACACATCCGGCTTTGATAAATCATACATAGGTTAGTCATTTTGTGTTTTAATTGCAAGAAATAATAAATAAATAGGTACATACTTCAAGATTTGTTCGATAGACGGAATAACTACGATTCTTTGAATTTAGAAAAATGGCAGAAATCTAGTTCTCCTGCTAGATTAAAGCGACAAGCCGTATATCAGAACGTAATTTTGTTAACATGACCAAATTCTTTTATTTAAATTTAATACGAATTGTTTTAGCCAAACAAAAAATATGCAGCATGTATGACTCCAACTGGACAGCCTGGGCATTGCACGCAAATTATGTATTGCCGGATGCCAGAACTCAAAAATGATGTTTGGAGGATCGTTGGTCAGTTGTGCATAATTGAGAAATCGTTAAGTATTTTTTTAATTATAAGATATTTTTATGTAATCTTAAATTTCCATTTTTTTTTGCAAACACTAATAAGATTGTTTTAAAACCGAGACATTTTTAGTGGTTTAGTTTTTTGATAGAAAGTAGGTTAAGCTTTTGCTCGTTTTTCTCAGCCGCAAGTTTTTATTTTAAAATCTTGGATTATTTCAAAAATTTAATTATTTCCCAATTTTTGTTTACTGTATAGCTCCATAGGAATTTGCTGTCCTGATACCTATCGTGCAGGTGCGAATTCAATCTCTGTTCCTGAAATAATAACGAACATCAATGAAAACCGTATTAATGGAGAAACTAGGATCGTTAACAGACCTGAAGAGCGAGGTTGTGGCATAACCACAAAACAATTTCCTCGCATAGCTGGTGGAAGACCTGCTGAACCCGACGAATGGCCATGGATGGCCGCAATTCTTCGACATCGTGTGCCACATGTTCACTGTGGTGGAGTTCTAGTTACCGATAGGCATGTCTTGACAGCAGCTCATTGTGTTCATAATGTTTTGAAAGACGAAATTTTTGTTCGTTTGGGTGAATACGATTTTCAGCTATTCAATGAAACTCGGTCTAGGGACTTTCGTGTTAGTAGCATGGTTCATCATGTAGATTTTGATGCACAAACTTACCAAAATGACATAGCTTTGCTTCGAGTAGAACGACCAACGTTGTTTAACACTTACATTTGGCCAATATGCATACCACCAGTTGGAGAGGATTGGGAAGGCTGGAATGCCATTGTTACAGGCTGGGGAACACTATTTTTTAGTGGCCCACATTCTAAAATTCTAATGGAAGTAAATGTTCCAGTTTGGAAACAGAGTGTATGCGAGAAGTTATTTGTAGAACGTGTTGATGACACTTTATTATGTGCTGGGGCTGCTGAAGGCGGTCGTGATTCGTGTCAAGGTGATAGTGGAGGGCCGCTAATGGCTCAGCTACCCAATCGCCGATGGATTGTAATAGGTCTTGTTTCGTGGGGATTACGCTGTGGTGAAACGAATCGTCCTGGATTATATACACGAGTTGACAAATATCTATCTTGGATTATCGAAAATTCTATTGAATCATGATTTTGTTATGGCTAAGAAAATTAAGTTTTTACAGCAGTAAATTTCTAAGTATATTTTTATTCACTTAATCCATCAAGTAAATAATAAATAACATAACCTATACAACTAAAAAAAACGATATTAATTTTAGATGTGTGTAAATGCAATTTTGTAAACATCGTCATAGTTCGCCGCAAAATGGACTTCTAATCCATCAGTAATATAGCTTGGTAATTCGGCGAAATCTTTTTTGTTTTCTTCAGGTAAAATTATACATGTTACACCACTTCGTTTTGCCTTAAAAAAAAAATATTTAAATTAGTTGTGATTTGTTTTGTATAGCATAATAAATTATAAAAACATACTGCTATTGTTTTCTCCTTTATTCCTCCTACAGGTAGAACTTTTCCTTTGAGAGATACCTCTCCAGTCATTGCAATATTTTGTCTAACTGGTTGTTTATTTGCTAATGACATTAAGGCTGTAACTATCGTTATACCTGCGCTGGGGCCATCTTTTGGAGTTGCGCCCTCAGGCACATGGAGATGTATGTGACTAGTCGAAGAGGTTCTCACTTAATTGAAAAACGGCATTTGTCTTATTTGTATTGCTTACCTCTTTTCTAAGAATGCATTGTCTTTGTTAATCTCTCTCAAATAATTTCTGGCGACAGTTAAGGCAATTTGGGCAGATTCTTTCATGACATCGCCAAGATGACCAGTAAGATGAAGCGATCCAGACGCTGGACTTCCATCCTTACTTAAATCTTCCATTTTACGCCGTGCAGTTTCAATATACAAAGAAGATCCTCCCATGGCCGTCCATGCTAAGCCCATAACAACACCTTCAGGAGTTTCATTATACATTCTCTCTTGAGAAAACACTGGTTTACCAAGGAAAAGCGTAAGGTTGTCATTCTTAACTTCGAAATTCTCTGCTTCTTTTTTAACAATTTTGAAAGCAACTTTACGCACAACCTGTTAACAGTAGCATTTAAAGATATAAAAATGCATTTAAATTATCAATCTAACCTTTTCAATGTGTTTTTGTAAATTTCTCACTCCTGATTCTCGACAATAACTTCTGATAAGTGTGTTGAGGGCCTCTTCGGTGATTTGAATTTGTTTTTCATTGAGGCCACATTCTTTCATCGCTGTTGGAATGAGATATTGCCTCGCTATTGCTACTTTTTCTTCAGCAACGTATCCTTCAAATACAAACAAAAAATTAAAATAAATTAAAATAATGCTTTTGGTTATTGTTTTCGACAACATTACCAGACATTTCAATCATTTCCATTCGATCTCTTAATGGCTCGGGGATAGTATCTGTCACATTGGCAGTGCAAATGAACAAGACACGTGACAGATCGACTGGAACATCTAGATAATGATCTAAGAAGTTGGCATTTTGTTCAGGATCAAGGAGTTCTAGCAGAGCCGAGCTTGGGTCGCCTTGGTAGCCTCTAAAATAAATAAATTAAAAATCCATAGCAATCATTCTCACATTCAAGCATACTTTCCAATTTTATCTACTTCATCGATAAGTACTAATGGATTTTCAGTTTTTGTTTTTTTAAGACACTGAATAAGTTTTCCAGGCATTGCCCCAACATAAGTACGTCTATGGCCCTTGATTTCAGCAACATCAGTCATTCCACCAACGCTAAACCGGAAATATTCACGGTTTAATGCTCGTGCAATTGATCTTGCTGTGAAAAAGATTATTTATTATTTGTATATACACTGCAGTAATTTTTGAGAATTCAATTTGATTTGTCTCGTGTTAAACGCCAAAGGATCGAAATTTTGTGTGACACAAGAGAGACTATTTAATGTGCCATAGCAAAACCTATGCTTGCACTTCAAGAACAAAAATTAACGGCAGCCAAGAGAATAAATGTTAGCTGAGTCACTTTTTTAAGTAATTTTATCGCGTCATAAGGTTAGAAACACATACAAAATTGAAGAAAAACGATGGTTTAAATTTTTTTTCGACAAATTTATTTACTTAACAGTGTGTGCTGTTCCAAAATTCGATGTTTATTATTATATAGTGATCTAAGATAGTCAAGTGAAATTTTAATCAAGGCCAAATTAACGGTGTGAATCAGTCATCGCATTGCTTCGATTTTTGCTATAGCACATTAAACAGTCTTTCTTGTTTCATACAATTTTTCGATCTCTTTGGCGTATAACACGAGACAAATCAAATTCAATTCTCGAAAAAAGGACTGCTACTAACCTTATGACGCGCAGTGTATGTATAATTCAATTTCGAAACAACTTACCAATGCTTGTTTTTCCGACACCAGGTGGGCCATGGAAACAAAGAATCTTGCCTTGTGTACTTCCTTTAAGTTGGCTAACTGCTATGAATTCTAAGATGCGTTTCTTAATATCTTCCATTCCATAGTGATCTTCTTCGAGAATCGCTGTGGCTTGGTCTAGGCTTAGGTTTTCTTCACTTAAAACTCCCCATGGCAGTGTAGTAAGCCAATCCAAATAGTTTCGCGTTACACTAAAAGCAAAATTGGTTAAATACAATTCGGAAAAATTAATATTTTATATCCACCATTTAAAAACTCACTTGAATTCAGAGCTGTGACTTTCGAGAAAGTTCAACTTGTTAAGTTCTTCGTCAATAACAGTCATTACAATCTCAGGAACTGTTTTGTCTTTGAGTTTTTCTCTGTATTTCTCTCCAATTGCGTCTTTATCGTCTTTTTCAATGCCGAGTTCTTTTTTAATCACTTTAAGTTGTTCCTGAAGGATATACTTCCTATGTTGTTGTTTAACTTTCTCCTCGACCTCGCGCCCAATTTTTTGTTGTAACTTTGATAGCTCCAACTCTTTTTTTAAAAGTGCTAAAGCTAATAAAAGTCTTTTGGGAATCTGTACAAAAAAAAATATTAAATTGAAAAAGAATGTTAGGCGAATTGTTTTTACATACATCCATTTCCTCCATGATCTTTTGCAATTCTTCGGGATCAGCGGCAGACAAAGATGCTCCCAAGTCGCATAGGTATACGGGGTTATCGACGACACGTTGATTTTGATGTAGCATTTGCTGCAAGCTCTCTCTTTAAAAAAAAAAATATGTAGACGATAGTTCATTGCTTTTACTGATAAAGCATTTGGTGGTTTGAAATTACTTTCAAAACTGATGCAAAAAGTCTTACCTATTGTAATAAAATCTAAGTAAATCCAAACTGTTTGATTTATCAAACTTAACGATATTTATAATGTAAAAAGCATATTCTTTGATTGGTAGTTTGTTTATATTTCAGGTACCGTTCTGTTTGTTTTTTTTATACATACACTCTCATATTGTTTTAAGGCTCTCCCAAACCAACGCGCAACATTCGCTATGCTATGACAGATAAACAAAGCTAAACAATAACAAAAACTACCGTCGGCGAATGATCCGCGCCCCTTTCGCGTTGGTTTAATTCACTTTTTCCAGACTCACTGGGGCATATTCATAGTCGCAGATAGACCCAGGTTTAACTAAACACCAGTTTAAAACAATTTAGGCTCAATAAATACAGACCGATTTTAATTACAAATTGTTGGTTTTATATTTTTATAAGATAATTAACTTGGTATACTACACAAATAGCTTCAAATATTTTGAAATGATAAACTCAAAAAATATAATCAACGTCCGAAAATTCATCCAAACCTATGTTTAACTTAGACCCAGCTCTAAAATGACTATGCACTTTGTTTTAATTAATTTTATAAATTAAAGAAATTTTCAGCTTTAAGATATTCCATTAGTTTTAAATATCCAAAGTTTATTTGAACGGAAAATACTATTATCCCAGAATTTAAATTTGTCTGTACACACAGTGGTCTGATAAGGGAATACGAAGCGAATCGTTTTCAATTCGATTACTCCTTTTCGACTCGACTCGTTTTGATCACTTGTCGAATTCGAAGCGAATCGGATATAATACTTCCCAGATAATTGACAGATGCTTTCCAGGAAATATTTTTTGAATTGCAGCCATGCATTGTGAGAATTCAACTCTTGGCTTTGAAATTAAATATAAATGCTAAATTAAATTCAAAATAGTGTATTGTTAATTCTTTGTATGAAAGAATCTGTTAAGAAAATATAAAAATCCTCAAATCTGTGAGTTAAAAGAAAATTATTGCAAAGTTCGTTTTCACTGCTTGAACTTCCTTGTCTTTTTTGTTTATTTTGTTGATCAATTCATTCACTTAAGTTCTATCGGCTTTGTTTTATTTTATCAAAAAAAAAAACCATTTCATGCATTTTGTGTAGGAGGCCCGTGACCATTGTTACCGATTTTAGATAGTAATTTCTTTTATTTACATATATTAAGTTAGGCCATAAACAAACAAATTTAGGATAGAACAAAATAAAGTCACGGCGGCCATTAGGGAATCAAATAAATGAGGTTGTCATTTGGCAAGAACTAGCTTAGGTAAATAAAGAATACAATTAAGTCACAATAGGTAGTTAAGTGGGGACATAGAAGATGTGGGATCTATTCGCGCAGTTTTTCTGCTAGTTAGGTTTAAGAGCATGGTGAGTAAAAGTAAGTTGGAATACTTATTTTAACTAACTCAAAAGGGCGGTACGTCGTTGCAAAGGTTTAACCTCCCAACGTTGCAAAGGATTAACCTCCCAACGGATACAAATTTATAATGGTTGAATAGCTGTTGTATAGATCATTTGAAAGTCAGTTGTTTGAATTTGTATATTCACTGTCCGACTGGCGCAAGCACAGTACGTGTTTCCTAATAATCTAGAAATTACCCAGGATTTTATATACAAAAAAAAATGGAGAGCAAAGCAAAGAAATCGCAGAATTTGTCTTTGTTAGAACAAATTAACAATTGCAGATCAATTTCTTTTAAAGAGGTAAATTTTGATTTGTTTTATCAAAGATCTGAGTGGTGCTTTATTAAATTAAGTTGTGGGTAAAGTTTCCTAATACAATTATTTATTGTTCCCATGTAGCTTCGTATAGCGAAACACAAATATCGAAGAGTCCTACAAATAAATTACAAGGGAAAAGAAAATCGATTTTGTTACCCCGATTGAGTGCAGGGTCCATACAGCTCATCCGGGAGGCGAATCTGAAGGGAAGGACTTAGGAACTTATAAAGAGGTTCTCTGCCGCAACGAGACGTAAAAAGAAATTAAATACAATTTGAGTAATGTTAAAAAGAAAGAAAACAAATAGAAAAGTTGTTATAATTCGAAAATTAAAAGAATTTTTTTTTTGACTTTGTAAATCCGAATCCAAAGTTTTCCGTGTTAAGCACATTGAAACTTGAACCGTAATTTCATTAAATTTCCGTTTAAATAAATAAAGAAGTGTTAATAACAACGGGTTATAAAAAGTGAATAGAATTGGAACACCGCAAGAAAAATAACAAAGTTGCTGGGATGCTGTGGCCACTTCATCCCGGATTCTTTGGTAAGTTTAATTAATAACCTTTATTCAAACTCGGATCTTTATTCGTTTATTCGGAAATTTTGGGCAGGATTTTAAGGGGGACAAATGTTGAAAATAGAAAAAGTGAATTAAATAATTGTAGTTAAGGAAAAGAGGAAGTGAAAGTTCCCAAAATTTGTAAATAAATCGAACGCGTTTCAATAGAATTTTATAGAGAACTTTGGATAAGGATAAATAAGAAAATTAAAACTGTTAGTTATTTTTAAGTGATTTTTCTTTTTGATTTTCATAATTGCACAAGCAAAAATGTATATCACAAAATACATATATCAGGATTTTACTATAAATGTACATTTAAAATGAATGAATCGAAAATTACTTGAAGACGAATTAATTTTAAAAATGTATTCGGAATAAATTAACTAATTAAAGGGACGAGGAGGAAAAGAGTCAGAGAGGTATGAGGAAATAAGGCGCCTAGTAAAGGGGTCGTCTATGCGAGTATGACGACCAAGGAAGGGAGGGTGTAGAAATTATGTCACGTATCTACTACCACCCTTATATACTGAGACTGGCATGGTTTTTTTTGTAACGAGCGATAGGGTCCAGGAACCACCCCACCGACGAGCTAAGGAATGGGAACATGCATGCCAGCACAGACCCCTAGCCAACACAGCTCGTAACACCATATAAAACTGCAGTGATATTTTCCCAAAGTTGCGATGTGTGTATTACTTAAATTTTTTTATAAAAAAAAAATAGTAAAACTCACGATTTTGTTTATTTTAATGAAAACAACAAAATACCACTTTCAACCGTGTCGATACGCCAGAAAAAACCTATAGGAAATTCACGCGTTAAAAATTCAAATGTCATTTCGCATTCGCTTTCGATTTCAAAAATAGGGCGAATGTAAAACGAAAGAGATGAAAACGAAAGCAGTAATACAAAACCTCATTTTTGCTACCTAAAACGATTCGTAGCGTATTCCCTAATCAGACGACATATTTAAAAAAGAGTAAGCGATTTTATGAGTAATCGCCAATGAGGTGTAACATCAAATCGATTTTTTTTTTAATCGAGAAAGAGTTTCCAAAGTTATAGACTATTTTTGAAAGAACTTTAGTAATTTTCCAGGAATATTTGAAGAATTTCTTTTATTTCTATTACTTCTATTAAGTCTTATAATTGCCAAGGATGGTATTTCACCAAATTTATTTGCTTATGTTAGGTTTAAAGGGGTGATGATTCGGCAGGCCGAATCACCTCACTCGGATCTCAATGGATCCATTGCGCTCCCCAGGATTTACGAAAAAGGAAAGAAAAGGGGAAGGTAAGAGAAGGAGTAAGTGGAAGATTAGATAAGGGGTGCCTCCCTGAACCATCCCGAATGAACTTCAGGATGTTCCTAAGTGGCTGAGACGAGATGTTGCCCAGTTCGTCGAAAAAGTATTTATTTGCTTGCTGATCCCTGCTTTCCATCACTGCTTTCCATTCTTGCATTGTCAATATTTAAAACGACTATCTGACTAATGTCGAATTCCTTACAACCAAAAAATCGCAAACACACTTATCAAGATTTGACATTTCTCATAAGTCATACATCAAGATTACAATTTTGTGACGATGTTAAAAAAGAAAACAAATATTGAAGTGTTTTTAATTGGGTAAGTTCAGAGAACTTAGGGGACTTGCAAGTAAGGCAAAATTATAGACTGTGATTGGCTAACTGTCGAAAGTTCCCTTCATTTTAAACAATTTTTCGACAGCTGACCAATCACAGTCTAGAAATTTGCCTTACTTGCAAGTCCCCTAAGTTCTCTGAACCCAACCATTGATTAGTATGTCAGTGAATAATCAAAATAAATAAAAATGCGATTAAAAAATATACAAATTCGCTAGAAAAACACGTTGCAAAATTTCTTTTCCACGTCCTTAATGAAATAATCATAATGGATACTCGCCGCTGTACCTGGATAATTTTTTTCTTGAATACACACGACTGTTTTTGTTTTTTTTTTACAATTATCAGACAAAATTGATTTGGTCTTAAATTATCAAAACAACGTGATAAATGAAATACACTTTAATATTTGTTTAGCGCGAAACACTTTTTTGACTTTTTGCGGCAGCAAAATTTCTGTCAAATGGCACTCACAAAAAAAAATCGATTTTTTTTTCAAATTCCTTGAACAAAGAAAAAAAAAATTACATGAAATCGATTTCAAATGGTTGTAAGGAGTTCGAAATATGTAAGGCTCAGTTCCAAAAAGTTTTGATGCGGCAGCAATACTCTATTAATGCGCATCTGCCACGCAAACATGTTGCTTTCGCTTTGTAATGTAGTCATTTGGGCGAAAAAAGGTGTTTGCTTGGATAGTTTTGGAGTAGTTTTGTAAACAATTCATTTTTATAGATTTTGGGGTGCTCTTTCCGAATTTTCACTTTGCTACCGCGCACCTTTGCCGCTAACACTGCCATTCAAGGTTAAATGTCAAAAATATCAGTTTTTCGCATATAACTCCGAAACAGTAAATGCTATCGAAAAGTATTTCATCGCAATATCTTGCAACTACTGTGTTATACGTACAAAAGTGTCAAAATATTTCTTCTAGATAATAATTTTCCGTCAAATTCGTCATTTAAAAGTAAAGGGCTAAAAACAGGTATTTTCTACTTTTTATGATTTCTTGAGATATTGATATAATACAGGTGCGAGGTGGCAAAGTGAAAATTTAAAAAAGAGAACCACAAAATCTATAAAAATGAAGTGTTCAAAACTACTCCAAAACTTTCGAGGCAACTACCAAATGACTGGACTGCTAGTCATTCTTTTGCAAAAAAAAAAAACAGGATGTAATGACTTGTCGAATTATCGACTTATTAGCATTCTACCTTTTATTGTAAAAACAGAGCTTTCTGAGTTTCCTTCGGAATGTATATTAATATGAAAAGTGCAGGACGACTTATGTTCTATCAACCCATTTTATAAATTGAGACATCAATATGATTTCTTTTGCTCCGCCCGTAAACTGGGCAAAAGTTATGACATGATCCCCTACTTTTTAGCATATTTATTAATGATTTTGGAATCATATATGTGTAAGTATATACATACATACACACAATGTGTAATCAGTAACATACATAGATAAAGATTTTAAAAGCATACATGAATGGTTATTTAGAAATTATTGAAATTTGAATTTCGTTAAATCGTAAATTATAATTAATTTAGAATAGCTCTACTGCAAAGAATTTAGGTAACATTTTTAATAAAACTCTCACATGAAATAATCATGCAAAATATGTAATATGAAGTACATATTTATGGCCGGCTTAGGCGATTTATGGTCAAAAACTTTTTAGTATGATATTTTTTTGTATCAATTTGCAATCATATTTACCCACAAACTTGACTTATCTTTTCTCCTATAATTATTTACCCTATTTTATAAGGAGCCGACATTTATAACTTATGTTTTTAGCGTAACGGTACCAAATCGACCTTTTTCAAGTTTTAATTAAATTGATAACTTGAACTTTTATGATTCAACTCAAGACCAAGGGTAATGAGTCAATAACTGAAGGCACTCTACTGTAACTAACTCCTCATACAGACTAGTTAAAAGTAAATTTTTTTATCAAAATACAAATCAATAACCAAGCTTCTAAACCCACCCGTTAAAAATTTTAAAATCAAGAAAACCAATAATCATTAACATTTACCTGCATACAAAATTGTATATTTTTCAAATTTTAACGCTATTTTGAACATACATAACTCGATAATTTTTATCGAAGATACACACACAAAATGTCCCATAGCGCCAGAGTTAAGATGTTATACATCATGAAATAAGTTATAAAAATATAACAACTTACTTGTTATAAAATACATTTTTACATACCTTTAGTAGTATTCATTGGGCAGGAGCTTAAACTTAATAAAATATGTCGAACAAACCTGTACAGTGGATTCATGGTAATGATATCACGAATAGTTTTAATAACTTCCTGCGTTAGTGCTTTCACTTCTTCCGTTTGGGTGTATGGTTCATGTTTAACGTTCTCAACTTCCACCATAAGAACTGGCTGCTTAAATGGTGGAGCTTCTCCAGCGGGATCCTTATCGGAAGTTGAAATACTATCCAACGACGAGAGTGGAACCTTAGGTGATGGCAGTGGTGGTGTAGTCGAAGACGTAGTCTCTTGGCGACTGGACTTATTATTTCGCACATTGCGCGGTTTTCGTTTACGACGATCAATATCTGTTTCATCAACTGAGACGTTCATTTTAACATTAAACATCGGGTAATGTATAGTCATTTTTTCTAAATATCAAATTAACATACAACACTTATGTAGTGAGGATAAAACATACCACCCAGTCTTCCTCATTACAAACAAAAATGTCCAACAACATACCTTTTGGCTCTTGAGTTAGATCCTCCATCATTTGTCCAGTAATTTTTATTCTTCTATGAGCAACAACTACTATTCGCAATTTATCACCTAAGTCTTGAAGTTCTTGAATTTGCGCAAATGTACCGAACCTATAAACATCGTCAAGCTTCTCAACCAATTCAGACTCATTTTCGCTGTCCTTTTTCATAAAAACACCAACGTAGGGCTGATTTAATCGCACCTTCCTTCTTATTAGGTCAATAACCATTGGATTTGTTACCTTGAATCAGTAAAATAGACAAAATATTTTCCAGAACAATCATGTTTGACTTACTTCTAGAATTTTCATGAATCTTGGAAAAACAGGATTTCTGCGGGTAGCTAAGAGTGGCACATGTGGCCATACTTCTGGAACTGCTACTGTAGCCGGAAGCTGTGGATCCTTGTTGACGACATACCCATTGGCCTCGTCAATTTCATCATCATTTTTCTTTGCACTACAAAAATTTCTACAACACAAAATAGTGAGGTTTCTTGATTCGTTAACGATTTGTGTTTTATATAAAAATTGTCTACTGCCAATTGCTGAACGATTATGAGTAAGCAAAGCTAGGCTACGTGAAATTGTGCGATATTTAGCAATGCGCGACAACATTTTGTATTTTATTTGGATAAATTGTAAAAGTAAAAACAGAAGAACCCCCCGATGGAAAACTAGGACAAAATCTATGGTTATGGGATTATGATGGCTGTCATGATGTGAAAATAGGTTTGTTCAACGAAGCCATTCCGAACACTGCAGCTTATGTCGTTTTCGGTTGGAGGTTCGGAGTTACTCCTTTTTGACTCCGCTTACTCCAAAATAATTCGATTGGCTGTTCCGAGTATGTTTCGGAGTATTTTTTTGTTCCGGAATTAATAAAGAAGTAGACCCGGAACAAACATATACATATATACCCCGTTCACATGAGGTATTCGAGCGAGCTTCAAGCTCGCTTGGCCCCTTTGTATACCTGCATTGACTTGAAATGAGCTTCAACCGACTTGATTCAGGAGCGGAGTCGAGTCGAAATTGTTGATAAGAAACCTGGGTCGAAGAGTCGGTCTTGAGGATGTGTTCACCACAGTGTTTTTGCACATGTGCGAGTAAAATTATTTATTTGTTTTGATAGCTATGTGAAGTATGTACTAAAATTCATTTAATTTGAACTGTTTTTGTGTAAAATAAATATATTGTTGCCATTCCATTAAATCGTGATCTCAACACCATATCAACTCAATTTCCAATGGGGCTCTCAACTCACGTGACGAAAAACCTGGGTCGAAAATCCGACCCTAATCCAACTCGAGCTCACGATTCTGTTTGTAAACGGGGTAATAAACCATTTCATCGGATTATTTGTCAAAATTAATTTTACATACAAAAATATACATAAATATCAGAAAATTTACGCACACACACATAAGTACTTCACAAATTAGTCTCGAAACAATAGAAAATAATTCGATTGGAATCAAAACGGAGTAGTTCTGTTCCGAAATCCAATCGAAAACGACATTTAATTACAACTTTTTGCTCTTCAATGACAATTTTCTGTTCCAAACTGTTTTGCCGTTGATTTGCTGCACAGTACACATATGTATCGTGGATTCGCTGCTCAATGAGTCTGTTCCATAGATCTTAATATAATACAATTTTATTATATACAAATCTATAATCTGTTCCGAACAATTTGTAATAGAATAGAACGGTATTTTATGTACTACGTGCTTTTCTGTTCTAAATTTTTCTGAATCTGAACTGTTTCTGTTCTTCTTTCCTCACTGAACAAAACTAATGAAATGCCAAAATGGACAACATGACAACAGATTTGACAGTGTGTATTAAAAGAATATATACATTGGGCGCATTCAATACAAAATTGACAACTGCTGAAAATAAAGTACTTCATTTTTTGTCGTTGAACGTAAAATTATATGAAATGTCAGTTTTGTATGGAGAGGCTTTTTTTTGTATAGAAAAGCTGTCAGCTGAATTTTCAGTTGGGAATTTCTTGATGAAAATTCAGATGAAACATAACTAAACTTCACCAAACGTAACTGAATGTCAGCTAACTTTATTTATGACAGCTGGCCAATCAGAAGCTCCATCTGAAAATAAAGTACTGAAAATTTTGATGCGTTGAATCCGGCCATTTTTTAGTTATTTTTCTAGGAGCCACCAATTCTACAAACGTGACTTCGCCGCCCGAGTACTTAAGGCGCCAGTTATAGCTTTCATTGAAATCCAACATTGAAACACAAATCAGTGAAATGGTGGAATATTTTCTGACAAGTCGGTTATAGCTATCATGAAATT
The DNA here is from genome assembly GCA_949320155.1 of Melangyna quadrimaculata. Taxonomy (NCBI): domain Eukaryota; kingdom Metazoa; phylum Arthropoda; class Insecta; order Diptera; family Syrphidae; genus Melangyna; species Melangyna quadrimaculata. The sequence goes on from OX439483.1 coordinate 2,312,861, forward strand.
TTCTTTCATTGAAAATTCCATTCCCCATACAAAAAACAACTTTAAGGTTAAAGTCGATCATTGAACGATGAACTGACAGACGAGAACAGGAAGAGAAAGGAACGCATTTCATTGGAACGAATGTGTTCCACTTTTGGGAACAAAATATCAGCTGTTCATTGAAAACGATTTTCATCATCGAAAACAAAAAATGATTTTATATGAAAGTTGTAAAGAAAACTAAACAGTTTTTCAACTAAAAAAAATATATAACTGACAACCATCATTTTGGAACCAAAACGCCATCAATTTTATTTGTTTAAGTGCATCAAAATTGAAAGACAAAATTTTCAATGATGGTTTTCAATGAAAGCTATAACTGGCGCCTAAAGGTTAGACCGCACTAGACGGAACTGCATTGCAGCGGAACTGCGATTCAAAATAATTTGTATGAAATTTTATGAAGTTCAGTTGCCGCTTAGTGCGATATAGCTCACAAAATATTTGTATTTATTACTACTGATTATTTTCACACAAAACAACACCAAATTCCATGATGGTCAAAATAACGAAAGGAAGATCGACCGTATTTTCGCGAACCATGTAATCATGATCGTTCGTGCATGTCAAAAACATAAAAGACGAAACGAATCATATAATAAGGCTCAAACAGATCTGATATTGTGTACCCTGCTTAACACCAAGCACTTAACGTCATTTACCCAAAATTTGGATTTGACGTTTAGAACCTATGATACAGATATATTAGGGGTATTCACGATCCGATGCAACTGGCCTAGTATCATTGTAAAAGTGCAAAAGTGTAAAATCTTACAACACTACAACAACAAAATACACAAGGTGCAATCTTACAACAGTTTCGCACTTTAGCAATACCCGAAACCTATTGCAACAGAAAAATACAACATTGTAAAATTTGTAAATTGTGTTTTTGACAGCTCACTCATTCTTGATTACGTTAAACAGAAACAAAGGTATGTTCATAGGATACATCCAATTTGCTATCTTGATTGTATTGATGTGACGTCGTCATCATCTTTTACTATTATTTTCCATTTAAAATTCGGACGATAATTAAGATTTGGTAATATTTTCTTTTTCCGTTTTTTTGGCATCTTCTTATGAACAAAATTTAAATTAAATCAAATTGTAATTTTCAGATATGTTCGAAACAAAAACAAATAACAAATGTCAAACTAATTTTGACATTTGCTTTAGTGTTGCAAGAAGATAAGAAAAGTGCGTTCACGATCCACTTAAAAAAAATTAAAATTTCGCACTTTTACTAGGCTCGTTGCACCAGATCGTGAATACCCCTATTGCTTTTTTTCTGAAAAGCCTTATTAGGTTTAGCGCGAAACTATAGCTATACATAAATAACATAAGTCGAGGGCAAACAATGCAATACAAACAAATATAAATACACAACTACAAATGCATTCTCTGTAAACGTATACGAAATTATTTGTTTTCCCTCAAGTTAGAGCTGTGTTTTTGCGGTTTTGTTTTTTTTTTTTCTTGTTTTAGCTCCATTTACCACTGACGTTTGTGGGATAAGCTCCATTGACGTTTTGTGAAATCTCTGAATGAGGGAAGGAAACAGAACTTTTTTTTAAAGTTTGACAAGCAAATCAAATCAACAGAAAATATTTTTCAAGAGCAGTACCTTTGGTTGTAATCACAAAAGTTTTTGATTAGATTAGTAAACAAATTAAAATTACTTAAACCTTTAAAATGTATTTAGCTGGATATATACGAAAAAGCAATTGTAATTGAAGTACATAGTGAATAAAAAATGAAGAAATATTTTATTATGACAAATTGCAGATTTAATGACTGATGAAGAGTTGCATCAGTGGCAACGTAATGCAGTCGTTTGGTGTGAATTCGACAATTTCTTGAACAGCATTATCGATGGAAACCTACCGCATGTCTCAGAAATCCTTGAAGAATCAGCCATTAATATGGCTATCGAGTCGCATGGCATCCAAAGGAGGCCAAACAGAGTAGTACTCCCAAGTGTTCAGACAATAGAAGCTGCTAACATGGATAGCGATTTAAATTTCTTCGACCAACAAGCCATTAGTGCTGCAATCGAATTTCAAGGCTTAGGAATGCCACCGCCAAGCTAAACTTAATAAATTCCAATCTCAAACTAGTTTCTAAGAACCATAGTATTAAGACAATATTCAATGCAATAAGGAAAAGAATGTTTCGGTTTAAATAACATTATTGTATTTCACTACGAATTAAAAAAAGAACGAGGACAGCTTCTTCTAGTACATATATAGTAAGGATATCATTTTATAGAAATGGAAACATACAGTTTTGCATTGGGATATCGGATTAGAATCGCTTTAAGAATTCTTCCGAGCAAATACGTGCCCGGGCATTGACGGCGAGCTTCATTTCACTTATCTCCTTATCGATTTCCTCCATAAAATTTATTACAAAATCTACTAACTTATGCTTGTACATTTGTTCGGTATGGAAATTGGTGATTAAGAAGCTGATGTCGTAGCCATCAATCGGCTTTCGTCTTAGAATCACAAAGCTCTCGGCTCTTCTCATCATGAATCTTGTGAACTTATGGCAGAGGATTTTCTCGATTTCATCGGCTTGCTTGACCGCAATGCTAACACGTACAGAATTGACACTAGTCTCTATTAGGACTCGTTCTCTTTCGTTGCGGGAGATAACGACGGGCGTAAGAACAAGCTCTTTACTGCTACGAACCTCGACTTCTGGTTTGTTGTGCCGTTCCACAACTTGCGACGAAAAATTGGTTAAACACATTGCAGCGGTCAGTGTATGGCGCACAGCCGTTAAATATGGTTTTAGAGTAGCAGCCATTTCATAAAATACTTATATTTTTTTAAAATAAGAACTACAAACTTTATTTAAATGAGTCACTAGACCGTCCACTAAACCAACACCTAAAAAAACTACGATTACTACCCAGCCCCAGTCATGGGTTTGACGTTTATGATTGACATTTGGAGTGGTAGAAAACTATTTTGGGAATAACCTTATGGCTGAACGCACAAAAAACTGCGTTCAGTAGGACTGCCTTTACACTATGCTATTGTTCTTTGGAATACATCCACTCCACAGGCCATAAAGGATGTCCAACATCATGACCACAATCCAATCAACAAAGAATACATTCGTGCTCACACAAAAATTAAAGATTCCACATAAGAGGAAACAGATCTTTTGTCAGATAGAATTTACAGATAGTAAAATAATGTCGATTTCTTTTCAACTATTGGAGATCAAATCTTTTTTTTTTTTGTTGTAAGGAACTCGCAAACAAAATAAATTTTTTCTGTGATTGTATGTGTGTGCAATTTGACAGGCCCGAACGCACAATTCTTTAATTTTTTTTTTGAAAATGGAAAATTGTAATTCTATCTATGTACATATAGTAAATTTTATTTAATTTATTTTATTTACTGAAGAACGTGAACTTTATATGCCGTTTTCACTGGGCCAAATGAGGTAATTTCGTTGCAAATTTCCAAATGAGATCCGAAATTACCTAATTTCCAATACAAAATCACATTTCTAAATTAGGTAATTTCAACCTCATTTGCACGAAATAAGGTGAATGCATCCAGCGGGAATTAGTTTCAAAAGCTCTTAAAAGCTTTTGTATGAAAATATCAATACACTCAACAACATAAAACAGAAAGAGAAAACAACAAAAATAAACTGCTAACTGCCATTCCAACATCAAATGAGATGTCAAATGAAATTAGCAAATTTGATAATGAAAACACTTTTTTGCCAAATTTCGAAATTACTTCATTTCGGCTCTAATGAAAACGTAGTATTATACTTTTACACCACGGATATAATTTAATTGAACCAATTGACTGAAAAGCCAAACGTAAACAATAGCTAAAGAAATTTAAAATCTTCCTAGTGTGTGTGCAAGTCGGTTTAAATCTTTCTAAAATTAAAGATTTGATTTGTTTAGAAAATTTGATCTTTTCTTCTAAACAAATCAAATTTCCCCTTCACAGATTTGATATTTTTGTTGAAAGGAAATCTACATAATTCACACTTTTGTCGAATTCCTAACCAAAAAAATCGAATTTTTTCTAAACAAAATCGGTTTTTATGCTGCCAAACAAATCCTGCGTTTTTAGCTAGATTTCACATCAAATCGCACACACACTATCAAGATCCGACATATCTCATGCATCAAGATAGAATTTAATGTTCTCATTACAATTTTGTGACGATGTTAAAGAAGAAAACAAATGTTAGTGTTTTATATGGCGTTTTCACTAGACCAAATGAGGTAAATTCGTTGCAAATTTCCAAATGAGATCCGAAATTACCTTATTTCCCATACAAAATCACATTTCGAAATGAGGTAATTTCAACCTCATTTGCACGAAATTAGGTTGGAAATTAGGTGAATGCATCCAGCGGGAATCAGTTTCAAAAGCTCTTTAAAGCTTTTATATGAAAATATCAATACACTATACTCAACAACATAAAACAGAAAGAGAAAACAACAAATATAAACGGCTAACTGCCATTCCAAATTCAAAATGAAATGAGATGTCAAATGAAATTAGCTAATAATGAAAACACTTTTTTGCCAAATTTAGAAATTACCTCATTTCGGCTCTAATGAAAACGTAGTATTAAACTATTTAAAATTTCAGTGAATGATCAAAAAAAATAAAGATAATTGTTTAACTAGAACAATTTAATAAAAGTTTTTAAAAATAATAATTACTCGGACTTTATCAATTTATCGAACGAACAACTCAAAAACACGTCTTTACCCAAAGCTGCAGACACCGTACCTATTCTCATATTTATTATATATGCCTTTTCTAGTCGGCGCGAATGGATGTCTCTTTCTATCCACAAATAGTTTCAAACGGAGGTGCTGCCAACTTATTTGTTGTTACAGATTCGGCCTTTCTGACATATTCGACGTCCTCGTCGAGTTCCCCATGGAGTACTTTCTAGCGTTGATAATACTGACTGTCGCCGCCAACGGCATCTAAACGTCAGTAAAGTAAACAATAATTGAACGAGACTAAAAGAGGCCAGACACAAACGACAACTGCAGCGAGAATTTGAATTAAAAGGGCGGTAAAAGAAGAAAAATTGCAACAGCCACGAAGAGAACCAGACGAAGTTTTTTAGCTCTTGAGATCTTGATTAATATCTCGGTTTTTAGCACTCGTTTTCATTTTTTAAACACTCTAATGTTTTTACTCTTGATTAATTGTTTAGTTTGTTTAATTGTTTAATTGCTAAAATAAAACTGTACCGTAAATCTTTGGAAACATTTGGAGTCACGTTTGTGACACTGACGAATATGGTTTTGATCAACTGGCCTGTCGGAAACTGGATAACAGTTATAGGGAAGCTTAGCGACTATTTGTACAGCATATGTACTTCAGTAATTTGCTTCGAGCTTCGCCCAATACCAGTTGAATCTACATCGTCATTCTGTCATATCGAGTTGATGTCTTTGATTGACAAATATACCGATCTACCTCTTATGCCAATAAATCTGACAACAATTCACTAGGTACATTGTATCTACCATCATTTAATTGCTCAGAGTCGAAGTATTTTTGCCCCTTTTACTATAAGCATTGAATGCACGTTCATAAAAAAACTTTAGACTTTTCTTTACTACTTGATAGTTTATTCTTGTAAAATTCCCATTTGCTATTTCCCATAACCCGATTTGGGCAGCCTTTCACTCAATCCGTAGATATTTCCAGATAATAAACTAAATACAATTTAATTTGAGATCTCATTTGACAGTGCCGCATACTATTATTAGAAAAAGTAAAACAAAAAATAAATGGGGTGGCACAACGGCTCATGAAGAACCAGGGCCTAGTGACTAACAACTCGCAACCATTCCTGTGTGCGCCTATCGACAGGAATGGAAGGGAACTACAATTTTATGCCGAATCCGAACGGCTAGACGAGAAGCACTTATTCGTGACAAGTGATACTCTTGGAGGATTTGTCAATTCCACGCAAGAGGCAGTAGCCCTGAAAAAAAAACTTTTTAGTTTTTAGAAAAAGTAAAGCACTGACAAATTTTAGATAACTTTATTTCTTCTTTATCAAAACACCATAATAATAGAACATCTTTCTTATACATATGTTTACTACCAAGTATATCTGACTGTTGCAAATAATTTTACTTAAGTTTCTCATAAAGTTTGATGCGCAATGAACAACATATTAAAATGGAAGAATCAACATTTTCTTCCTTCCCATACACTAAGTCTTCGTGCTCGGATTACGGAGCTTGATGTCTTTTTCTTAACTTAAACTCTTTCCGGAACCAATTACACTTCTATCCGACGAAGCGCTCAGCTATCAGCTATGACCAAATGACCTCTTTAAAGTTTAAACTCTGAAAAGTTTACTCGCGCGTATTGGCGCGTGGCTTTAATACTGTGTAGTAAGTCGTCTCTATTTTGCTTAAAAAGTTAAACCTTACCAATAGTTATAACTAGTACACCGATTTGCTTTAGTTTAAATATCAAGCCAGCGTTCATTAATAAACAGAACTTTATTTTATTTCAGCTCAAAAGATCAGAAAAGGTCCAGTGAGGACATTGTATAAAATAAAATATTAAGTCTTTTGGAATATACTCACTTTGCATCTGGTTAAACTTTTAGAAAAAAACATCAAGCTTTAAGGACAAACCCAATAAATCAGAGATGATTGTTGTGTTCCGGTCTATTTCATCGTTGTTCCGGTGTATCAAACCCTCGTGAGAATAAGCACTTTATTTCTTATCATGGTCGATTATCCTTTAATATGAATTCTTTCAGACCCAAATATATTGTTATACCTTTCGTGGAGTTATTTACGTTGATGTTATTAATTTTCCTTGATACAAGATAAATAAATTCACAGTTTAATTTAAAATTCAAATTTAGATTCTAGTTACAATTCACTGAAATGCATCGGAATGAAACATTTTAAATTAAAATCAGAATTGCTTCCATAAAACTATGAAAGTTTGTAAAATATCTCTTCTCAATTTATATTAAACTTCCATAACAACCAATATCACCAATTTATGGAAACGTGGGGAAAATATTCGGAGCCCGTTTTGTTCAATATCAATAAAAGATCAAAATATTTTCATAACTTTATTGCTTAAGGTAATCTACCTCTTTCCTATTACATATTCCCAATCTTCAAACACAAACTCATTTATTGAGATTTATATATAATTTATTTATTTCACAAAAATAAATATTTCGTTTCAGACGGTCATCCAAAGTGTATAAAACATAACTTTTATTTTCGTATTCCAAAGGACAAATTTGTTATTGGACAATTCCGTAATATTTATTCTACAAAATAATAATTTCGCTCCAGACTATTCAGAGTCTTCCAAACAAAAATCACAAACTTTGTTTTTTCGTACACCGAAAAGACAAATTATCTTTGTAATATTTATTTAGCCAACAAAATAAATATTCCATCCCTGTTCTCCGACTATTAAGTCGTCCAATACCGAAAACCCAAATTGTTTGCAATTGAGCCTTTCATATGCCGCCCCTGTTATCGAACTATTCAGATTCAGAGTCCTTCAAAAGCATACACAATCCAAACTTTGTTTTTTCGTATACTGAAAACCCAAATTGTTTGCAATTGAGCCTTTCATAATATTTCAACAAAATATACTTTCATAACATTTATGATATTCACAATACTTTCAAAACTGCAAAAATAAACTTTGTAACTCGCAATAATAAAAATCAAATTCGTCATTCGATTATTACATAATATATATTTCACATAACAAACATTCCATACTAGAACTAAACAACCCACACAAATGAACTTTGTATTTTCTATTTTCGTAAACCGAAAACACAACTCATTGCACTATATTTTAAAAATTTTGTTTAATATTTATATTATTAATTATTTAATTTTTATATCGAAAAATAAAAATTGCTTCCCAGACTATTTTCATTCTTCCAAAATCCAAAAGCGCCAGCGCACACAATGACAACAGTGTTTCTACAAATTCTCTGCCAACAATACTCTTCCTCTTGCACACTTATTAATTTACAAATCTCTGATAGACATGGCTACATGCTTTTTCGTAAACCGAAAACTTATGACCAACCATACATATGCATTTTCAATATTTCACATGCAGGAACAAAAGCACTAGTACTACCACAATAAATCAATGAGTGCTTAAGTCCTTTCGCTTTTGCACACTTGTATCGATGAGCAGGTTTCTACGTATTCTGCCATCTCATACGCTATACTCCTTTTGTAATGCACATCTCTCTATTCACACAAATGGTTATGTATTTAAGGGCAACAGAAATAACATTACTTCTTCGTAAGCAGAAAAAGTACATATTTACTGTTTTAACCCAAAAATAACGGTCACTGTCGCTTAGCCCTACAAAATAAATTTCAATACCTTAAACATAATGAGGGCTGAGGGGTATTTCAATTTTAAACCAATAAATATCTTTATTTCTTTTACCAAACTGCAACTACACTACACAAAATTTCACCATCTGCGATCCGCGCCGGATGGTAGGATTCGAACATTAAACATTGCGTGAACATATATTACCTAATCACAATAGGATTGTTCAGTGAGGTTTTTTCAGATTAGAACAGAACAGAGTAGAACAGAAACGTCAGACAAGATAGAACAGGCAGCTGTCTGAGAGATGTCAAAAAAAAAAATTCGAGTTTGGTGGATTATCAAGAAATACTTTTTATTAGAAAAAATTAGAAATAATATATATTTAACTACACAATGTAATGTTATTTAATTTATGTTGTTATTTAAATATTTATTTGTTTGTTTCCAAAGTAAAAGCACAAAGAGCCACGAAATTTGTTAAAAAGTATCAACTTGCAAGTGACAGCAGCTGATTTTGACAGTTGTCACAAACCTGTTCTAAGTTGTTCTACCTAAAAAGTAAGAACAGAAAATCCTGTTCTAATCTGTTCCAAACTGTTCGGAACAGCCTCACTGAACAGCAAATCAGAACAGTTTAGAACAGAAAATTCTCATTGAACAGCAAAAACTTGTACTTTTCTGTTCTAAACTGTTCGGAACAACGTCACTGAACAAAGCTTATATCACCTAATCACAATACAATACGATCTATTATAATACCACTCGAAATATTCGCGCACGAAATCAAGTGTTTAGATGGTTCTCCAAAACTAATTTAACTTTTCTTATGGCCAGACCCGATCCCGCTTCTGATCTATAACTAGAACAATTTAATAAAAGGGTTTCAAAATAATAATTACTCGGATTTTATCAATTTATCGAACGAACAACTTAAAAACACGTCTTTACCCAACCTTGCAGACACCGTACCTATTCTCATTGTTATTATATATGCCTTCTCTAGTTGACGCGAATGGATGTCTCTTTCTATCCACAAATAGTTTTAAACGGAGGTGCTGCCAAACTATTTGTTGTAACAATTGTCCGTGTATCTTCAAGAAACAAAAATCCCTTTAAAATAACATACAATTCACGAGAAAAATACGTTGCAAATTTATTTTTCTTCGTCCCCTAGTGAAATATTCAGAATAGATCTTCGCTGCTGTGTCTGGATGAATTTTGGATTGTAACTTTTTTACTTGATTATGCGCACAATTGATTTTGTTGTTTTTCAATTTTCAGACGAAATATATTGGTTTTAAATTATCAAAACAATACAAAAAATAAAATACTCTTTAATATTTGTTTAGCACGCATCACTTCTTTGTTTTTGTGCGGCAACAAAATTCCTGTCAAATTGCACTCACACTCACAAAAAAAGTCGATTTTTTTAAAAATTCCTTCCACCAAGAAATTTTTTTTAATGAAATCGACTTCAAATGGTTGAAACTAGTTAGTTTGTTGGCGAGAAGGGTGAGAGGGGTGAGAGGGGAGATTTTTTTTCTTTCCAGTTTCTGAGTTGCCGGCAACTGGGAGTTTGTAGGCGAGAAGGGCAAGAAGTAAGGGGAATGAGAAAAATCTCCCCGGTCAACGTTTGAGGAGATTTTTATTCCTTCTCACACTCTCTGTAATGTGCGTTCAGCCAATAGACTTTATATGGAAACAAATGAAAATCTCCGGCAATTTTTATTTCCTTGTGTGAAAGGTAAAAGGAAATTAAAGGAAACGTTAAAAAATCCGACTAAGACTGCTTTCACACAAGGAAACTGAGTTGCTGGAAACTGGGAGTTTGAAGGCGAGAAACGCAAGAAGTAAGGGCAATGAAAAAAATCTCCCCGGTCAACGATTGAGGAGATTTTTATCACATTCCTTCTCACACTGTCCGTAATGTGCGTTCAGCCAATAGACTTGATATGGAAAAAATAGAAATCTCCGGCAGTTTCCTTGTGTGAAAGCAACAAGGCAATTAAAGGAAAACATCATAAAAATCTCCAGCAACTGGTTTCTCTGTGTGAAAGGGGACTAAGGAATTCGCGAAATTTGATTGAGAGTGAATAGAATGAAATCACTAATGTCGTTTTCGATTGGATTTCGGAACAGTACTACTTTTTGATTCCAATCGAATTATTTTCTATTGTTCCGAGACTAATTTATGAAATATTTATGTGTGTGTGCGTAAATTGTCTGATATCTATGCATATTTTGCACGGTCAGTCGAGTAAAATTATTTTGACAAATAATCCGATGAAAGGGTTTATATGAATATGTGTGTTCCGGGTCTACTCCTTTATTAATTCCGGAACAGAAAAATACTCCGAAAACATTACTCGGAACAGCCAATCGAATAATTTTGGAGTAAGCGGAGTCAAAAAGGAGTAACTCCGAATTTCCAACCGAAAACGACATAATTGGGCAATATGGAGTGCTCGTTTACATTCTAAGAACGTAACCATCATAGGGGGCGCGATTTCCATATAGAGAGGGTTTTTTGACAGCTGGATGCCGGTGTTCGCAGCATACATAAATTATTGTTTTATAAAAAGAAATAGGTACTTGTTTATAATGTCGTTTTCGATTGGATTTCGGAACAGTACTACTCCTTTTTGATTCCAATCGAATTAATTTCTATTGTTCCGAGACTAATTTGTGAAATATTTATGTGTGTGGACGTAAATTATCTGATATTTATGTATATTTTGCACGTTCAGTCGAGTAAAATTAATTTGAAAAATAATCCGATGAAAGGGTTTATATGTATTTGTGTGTTCTGGGTGTACTCCTTTATTAATTCCGGAACAGAAAAATACTCCAAAAACATTACGCGGAACAGCCAATCGAATTATTTTGGAGTAAGTGGAGTCAAAAAGGAGTAACTCCGAACCTCCAACCAAAAACGACATAAGAAATCAAAAATAAAATTCACGTGTTCGGGCTTATTATTATTGTTAAAATTATATAATGTGTGGCAGACGAAGTGGGGAGCTCACCACACTTTTTTGGTAAGTTTTGTGCAAAAAATTCATACAATACCTACATTAAACTTATAATTTTTTCAGTTTCCCAAAAAATTAAATTCATTCATTGCCTTCTGCAGAATAGAATGCGAGGACTTCAAAATAAGTCATCGATTGTGTTCATTACACTTCCATGCATCCGCCTTTAAGATATCAGTGGCAAAGACTGGTAGAATGTTTAAACCAGAAGCAGTTCCAACAATTTTTCATACACGCGCAAAATGTCTGCCGTAAGTGAATTTTTTTTCCAAGACGAACTATACAAAAACATTAAAAATTTTCATTCATTATAATGCACGTTTATTATCTTTATTTTTTATAATTACAGCGGGCCAACCCAAAATAACAATCACGTGAAAAGCACGAACAAAAAGGAGTACCTACCTTACCTGTTGCTTATGTGGTGTTCTCACCACGAGATTACGATTCTCGTAATATTAGAAAAATAATTAGGCTTAATTGTTTTATATTAAAACATATTTACATTGACAGGTTTCCTATAAATAACCCCGAGCAGACAGCAAAATGAATCAATATTTGTGGATTCAAAAAAGATTTTAATGCTAATTTACACAAATGTGCATAAAGCACTATAGGAATAATGATTTCGTGGAGCGAGTAACTGACTATCAACGTTTGCTTATAAAGCCAGGAGCTGTGCCATCGGTTTTATTAAATCAATTAGAGAAGTAATTACATACTTTTGAATAACACTGGTCAAAAAAATTATTTATTTGTTTGTTACCAAAAATCAAAACATAATTTTCCGAAGACTTTTGGTGTGCTGATTCATAGTAAAAATTGTGTTTTTTTTAATATTCTAACGGGAATATCTCAAAACCTGACTTGATGGACTAATTCTGATCTAAGATTCCAATTCAGTGCAAACTTAAGAAAAATTAATTTTGATTTCTGTGGCAAAAATATGTTTGACCAGTGTAAACATTCCCAATTTTAAAAATGAATATGTGCATACAAACTTAGCACTATTCTTGGAAAAGAATTTGTATTATTTATTTATTTTATTTTAATGATGTATTCAATTACTCTTTAAATATGAATTAAGGTATTTATTTTTCGTATAACCTGAATTGTGAATATTTGACCTTAATGCAATTGAAAGAAAAGGTAAAGAATTTCCCTAATAAATAAATTTAAATTTCTATATTTCTTTTCTTTAGAAGTACATATGTATTTTAGTAAGATCATGGATCCGTACTGAAAATTTAATAAAAATGGGCACGAGTGGATCACACAAACTAGCTAACAACTTTAACGCAGCTTGAAATTGACAATGTATACATAATGTACATATGTATGTGGGTGATTCAACAAATTATTGAATTTTCTATGGCCACCGTTGATATTATTTTAATAAACGGTTCAACCAATCAATCTGATATTTTTTAAAAAAGTCAACAAGTCGTTAACACATTACCAACAAATATTATCAAGATCTGATACATTTTCATTACTCTAAAAATTCTTCTTATACTGCTTGTGCACACGAAAATGAATACCAAATAAATTACCTTGACTAGTAAATCTTTATTATGAACTAAACAAAGGACAATTGGCAAATTGGGCCCAGCACTAATAAGAACGGCCTTCATATCGTATATACTTAGGTACATGTTTATACATTTAAAATGTACAACCATTTTCTTCGTTACTTAACAATGTCGACACATCTGCAATCGCATCTGCACTGTCATGTCTGAAGGTAGACAGTTCGCTTGGTGAACTGATCAATCAAATGCTGACAAGCAGGATTATCAATTCAAAACTGGGTGATTTCTCTGCAAAAAGATCAGTCAGTAGAGGTACGCCACAAGGCGGTGTTCTATCTCCCCTTCTCTGGAACCTTGTAGTAAACGAACTGCTTACAAGCCTGGAAGAGGAGGGCTACAGAGTGATTGCCTATGCGGACGATGTTGCTATCGCCGTATCAGGTAAGTATCCTATTGTCTTAAAGGATCTCTTACAAAATGCCTTAAACAAGCTAATAGACTGGGCAGAACGGTGTGGACTGGGTGTCAACCCCCACAAAACTGATCTTGTCCTCTTCTCCAGGAAATATAAAATTCCACACATAGATCCTCCCACCATTAAAGGAATTCCACTAACATTCTCCGACAAAGCTAAATATCTGAGTCTTATTTTAGATAAGAAGTTAAGTTGGAAACCTAATATAGAAGAAAGAGTCCGGAAGGCCACAGTAGCACTCTTCTCTTGTAAGAAAGCCATTGGAAGTAAATGGGGACATCTCGGTAATTAGACCGATTCTAACATATGGGGTGGCAGTATGGTGGACAGCTCTAGATATAGCGGTTAACCGCGATAAACTTAGTAAAGTCCAAAGATCAGCTTGCATGTGTATAAGTGGAGCACTTCGTTCTACTCCCTCCGTGGCACTGGACACTCTTCTTCATCTGACACCCCTCGATATATTAAGTAAACAAACGGCAGCGAGTTCGGCAATCCGTCTTAAAGCCTCTTCACAGTGGACCAATAATGAAATAGGCCACCCAGCTATTCTGAACTCATACAGATCACTTCCAAGTATAATTGACTACACCATCCCACAATTCCGTTTCGATTAAAATTTTCAAGTTGCCATACCCTCCCGATCCACATAGGAGGACGTGAAATTCTTGGAAGACGACTCGATTCACTTTTATACGGACGGTTCAAAAACCGATGATGGGGTTGATGGAGGCGTGTACTCAGAAAGATTAAATTTAAGTCTCGCATTTCGTCTTCCAGACCATTGTAGCGTGTTTCAGGCGGAACTTTTGGCGATAAAAGAAGTTTTATCTTGGCTTAAGGAAAACGTGATATTGACTTCTGATATCCGCATCTTCTCAGACAGCCAAGCTGCCATAAAATCTCTCGACTGTGTCTCTACAAACTCTAAAACAGCCCTTAACTGTCGATCATCTCTTATAGAGATGGCGCAGCAGTTCCAAATTCTCCTTTGTTCGGTGCCGGGCCATAGGGACATTCCGGGTAATTGTAAAGCTGATGAACTCGCCAAAGTTGGAACAAGTGTTGTGGGCTAAACTAGATCAGATACCTTCATTACCAGGTGACATGGTAGGTAGGTCCAAACGTTTGAGTCACAACAATACATTCCCTCAGCTGAGGCACCCTAGTCTTGGTACCAGCGACGTAATATAATGTGCCTACAGTTTTGCCCTGAATAATTGTTGTTTTTAGATAGATAGGTATGGTTATTCGGATCTGGTTTAATACCGATATCGTTTCCATTTTCAAGTTTGCAAGCGGCACCTCGGGAGAAATAGTAAAAATTCCCTCCTTAAGCCCAGCACACAGTTCGAGGGAAAATGAGGATTTAAGGGCAAAAACCACCTCCATTACACTCGCTGATGTAAGATGATAAAGGTATACCCTAGTCAATACAACTGGTCTAGTATCATTGCAAAAGTGCAAAATTTTCTTGCACCAAAACAACAAAATACACTAAAATAAATTTTGCAACAGTTTTACACTTTTGCTATACCCTAAACCGAATCGAAATGTCTCGCTGGGGCATAGACTACCCGAAATACATCAATACAATCGGTGCGGTAGTTAAAATGACAACCAAGTGTACCTATATGGCTCCAACAGACGAACATTTCTTTTAAACACGATTGAGACTGCCTGCAGTTCAATCAAAGTTCCATACGTTTTTGGCTTCGACATATCATCAAGATATTCGTCCAACCTTTTTTTTTCACTTGCGATTCAAAATATGATCAAGGTGATCTCATATAGCTCACATCGCTTCCGAATTTGCAGATGATGTTGTTGGGTTCCAAAAAGACGAGATGCATCTCTGTGTGTTTGCGGTAGATGTTGTTTGTTTCCAACATTTTATTTTTCATACAAAAGAATATACCATTGAAAGAAAAACACGACGTCTTTATTAAATAACAACTTATTTATTTTTTTTTTGTTTATACAGTTACATATATTTTGAAATCTTGTTTTTGTCAATAAATATCTAACTATAAAATAAGTAGAACAAAAATTCCTTACATCTTAAAAGTGCAATAGTCAATCGTCATCCTATCAAACACAGTCAGCATCGACTTCAAAGTCATCATCCTCATTGTCTACAGCGCCTAGTCCTACATCAAGGATTCAACAAGAACAGCGTGAAATCTGCATTGCTATTGTCTAAGGTAGAGTTACGGCTGGTGGACGTAATGGCATACGTTTTATGACGGCTTAAAATGTGGTCGGAGCTACCGTCCGAGGTGCTCTTCTCAGCCTTGAGCTTGGTCGATCGATTATTCGATTGTATGGCCGTAAAACCTAAGCATATGGCATCGGTTCACTTGGCCATCAAACAACTTGGTCTTAAACCTATTCCCGGCGATGATTTGTTGACAAAATCTCATGGCGGATGCACTGCTGGTGGTTTAGAGCGTATGGCGCGTGTTATTGCAAATAAATTGTTCGTTTAAAAATGAAATGGATCATACACCCATTACATCAGTCAAATGTATTTGCGCAGGTACTATGCACTCTTCCGTTACATGGCCGAGGAGCTTAGCCAAGAGAACTTTAAATTTTACAATCAACTCGTCCAGCTGCAAGAGCTCGAAAATCGTGTGGAAATCCTTTTGTGTCACGTTGAGACTACGGTCATCAACATTGGCTTTGGTTCTGAGGTGTTTACTTTTGGATTTCCATATTAAAGAATCCTATACCAAAAGAAGTCCGGAATTGAAGCATGTTTACGAGGATTCCCGATCGAGTATTTATTGCGGATTTAAGAATTATTTAATTGGAATTCGGTTAACTTTACAAAATAACAATGGACGAAATAAACAAGAATGCCGAAAAACGAAGTTAAGGTGGAGATCTTTGGTGTTTTCGTTTCGGTTTGGTTATGTTTACCTGTTGGTCGTATAAAATATTTGACATTAGATATAGTGGGGAAATTCACGAACAAAATTAATAGACAAACAAACAAACTTCCAGAAACTGGAAGTCCATTCTGGAAGTTTAGACGTAATGGAATCGAGGCCAGATGGGTTGCATGGGCGAACGTCAATAGTGACAGGTAGGGCTAAAGTGAGTTGGACAGTGGTGTCGGAGGCCTTAAATCAGCTTATAGTGTATGAGAGGGAGTTATTGAGGTAAAATAAGCTGAACGGCAGGGAAAGTTGCCAGGATACCCTCAGGCGTGGTTCTGTCTTGGGTTGGTCGAGCAGGGATGCCTTACGTGTCCCTACTTCTGGGATTGCCTCGTGTAAACTCGCACTGGACCGATTCAGCCGGTTGGAAAGTTTACCTTCCAAATCAATTCGGAGTGCCGAGCGAGACCGTGACGTCATGACTCAGGAGGGGAACTGGAAAAAAATGTTCGACACAACACAGACACCGAATAACGGAGGGGTTGGATACTGACATGATATCGAATGATTATACCGTGCTAGAGGTAAACGGAAAATAGTGGAACGTTGAATTCCGTGACTTTCTCGATCTCCTGTCAGACTTCAGATTTCCATTAGATAGTCATCAGCCGGTTTGGAAACATTCACTCGTTTAACTTAAGATTAGCACGGAAGCGAGCAAAAACTGCAAAAAGAAAAAAAAAAAAGATAGAAAAACGAAAAAAAAAACTATAAAGAGAAAAATTAATTATTAATACGCGAAGTTATAATTGGTACGGTACCCAATTCTAATTTCTGTCTCCGATATTGGTGCCGGCGCGCAAAGCAAAAATTATAGGTAGACATCCAGATAAAAAAAAGAAAAAAACCTAATAACCATATGGTTTAAGAAACATCAAAGGGGAATCATTTGGCGGTCATAGGCAGAAGGGCGCCTGGGCCGCCCCACCAGTTTATTGCTTTGAGAATCAATCAATATGGATATTGACCTTTTTTGTCCAGGATCACCATCGTGAGCTCTCATGTTAGCTGTAGGAGAAAAGTCGGAAGTTGGAGGCAGAGTTCCCGGGATAATTGAAAAGCTAAGTAGAACTTAAAATGATAAAGAAGCCAGTTTAACAAGAAAACACTAAGAAAAATGATTTTATTAAAACCTATACCTACCTAGTGATTAAAGAAAATTGTTAAAAATTTAAAACTACTTAATACCTACTATCGAAGAATCAAAATCATCAAAAATACCTACAGCTATCTAAAAATTAAAACTTAGGTAAAACTTAAAATTAATATCTAAAACTTAAACTTTCTTGGTATAAACCTTAAACTACCTAGAAATACTTACCGATTATAAGACTTTAAAACTTAAAACTACTATCTAAAACTTAAACTTTCTTGGTATAAACCTTAAACTACCTAGAAATACTTACCGATTATAAGAATTTAAAACTTAAAATTACTATCTAAAACTTAAACTTTCTCGTTATAAATACTTTCAAATATTGAAAAATTAATCTACCTAAAAGAACTTACCTATATATGAAACTTAAAAATAATTACTATCACCTAAAAGTTACCACTTAAATTTAAATTTAAGATTTCGTTAAGATTACCTGAAACTAGTGAGAAATTAAACTACTTAAAAATACTTAGCACTACATAAAAGTTAAAACTTAAAGGTTAAAATTTAAATTTAAAACTCCTTTAAAACTACCTAAACTAGTGAGAAATTAAACTACTTAAAAATACTTACCACTACATAAAAGTTAAAACTTAAAGGTTAAAATTTAAATTTAAAAATCCTTTAAAACTACCTAAACTAATGAAAAATTTATCTACCTAAGAATACTTATCACTACATAAGAGTTAAAACTTAAAACTTTAAAGAAAAAACTAAATTTAAAAGTTCTTTAAAACTACATAATTTATTTAGAAAAAAAAAAAAACAAACGTTAACAATAACTGAAATCACCCTAAAAAATGTTTACAAACTTAAAGATATTTAATTTATATTGAATAGAAAAAAAAAACCTTAAAATTAACTTTACTATACCTACCTATTTCCAATATTTAAAAACCTAAAGCTGCTTAACTCATTTTGAAAAACAAAAAAGCATAGCTAGAACAATAGATAATCTAATATTAGTAAAAATTAAAAAAAAAATTATTAAAACTTAACTTAAATATCGTTGTAAGTGATTAAGTTAAGGTTTCGGATGTTTTTCCTCGCGTTTTTTTGTTAGAGTTTTTTTGATTGCTAGAGTTTTATACCACCTCCAAGGAGCTCCATGCAGGTAGGATTTTTTTGTTGACCGTATATATATGTCAGGTGCCAAATTGGGTGCTATTCAAAGTTAGTGTCGTTCGGAAACCTTTTTTTTTATCACCTTGTTTTTTTCAGTTTTCAATTTTGTAAAAACACTAAGATGTTTTATTTTTGTTTGAGGCAACAGAATTATGATTGTATTTGAAGAATGTATATATAGAAATAAAAAAGTTAATGTTTTCCCTTTTTGCTAAAGAAACTATGTTGTTTGTACTGATTTTGGTGAACAAAATCATGTTCGTTTGAGGAAAGATTTTCAGGGGTGCTGATGGAAGGCGAAACCGTACGATGATAGGGGAGTGACCAGACTATAGTAAGGTTATATTTTGTTCTTGGGGAAGTTTAAACTAAGGCCAAAGAACTTCCAGGTTGGGTGGGTATGGGCCATGCTGCTTCGACATCTGCAGCACCCTGGTGTGGTGAAGTCCGTCCGCAGTTTTTCCATTTCGTGTTTGTGTTTAGGCCTGATAAATGTTTTGTTGGGAGGTGAGGTCAAGTTTCGGGGGCAAGATCCCCCCCATTTCGGCGAGCTAACTGCCGAGCATCGCTAGCAGGCCGCGTCCCTTGGAACTTGGCATTCCATTCCGTTCCTTTCAGTTCCGTTTCCCTTTATCCCACCTTTTCCTTATTCCTACACCACCGTGACACCTCATCCCCTCCCTACTTCCTCTTGCCTCGCAACACAAGACTACCTATTTTACCTGAAAAGGTAGACACCGGTATGCCTATAGCTACATGCAAATTTTTGCTGAAGCAAGATGCTTTAAGGAGAACAAACCTTAGGTGGAACAACGTAACCACTTGCCTGGCGACAAAACAGATCTGGCCTACGCTAGATGTGAGGCGCTCTAAGTGTTTGATATCTTTGAACAGATTGCATATCAGCTCCGTAATTGGTGTCATAACCGGGCACTGTCTTTCGCAAACGATTTTTGTAGGAGCTGTATGGATGAAGAGGAGGAAGAATCTGTTTCTCATCTTCTCTGCACATGCCCTGCCCTATCTAAAAGACGTAGGCTCCATCTCGGAGACTTCTTCTTCAATAATCCTAGTGATCTGACAAACATAGACATAAGTAGTCTCGCACGCTTCATAAGAAGCTCCAACTGGTTTTAACGAGCGGGGAGAAAATCTCTCTAGATTCACGTGGTATCACAACGGACCAACTTATGGTCTAAGTGTGTCAGTCCCTTGCTGGCAGCCACTTCAACCTAACCTAACCTAAACAAGGAATATGTTAAAAAAAAATTTAACCCCTAAAAGTATATATAAGGGTGGTTTGTGCGTGGCAGTATTGTACAATGTAGACAATTCAATGTAGACAATTCACAATTGTCGACATAAATTTGTCGACAATGTAGACAATTCGTTAAACCATTATAATTTATAATTTTTCCTACTAAAATTTACTAAACCAAAAACAAAAAACAACTCCCGGTTTTATTTCCACCCACGTGTTTCAAACTTTTATTTTAAACCAACGCAACGGCCTAAAACCCAGATAAACTTGGTAAACCAGATAATTTGATCTCGGTAGAAATTAACTGTCAACATTTGGATGGGAACAATATTCTGTAAAAAAGATAATTTTATCTCACGAATTTGATGCGGTGTGTAAAAATAAACCTGGTTATTTCCCACGTTCACGCAAGTATTTATAAAAAGGTGTTCATGTAATCATCTTGCGGAAAAGTTTATTTTTCTGCAAAGTGGAAAATTATCTCGTTGCATGGATACCCTTATTATAAAAATATCGTACCGGGCGTAAAACCAGATAAACCTGGTAAACTAGATAATTTTATCTTGTTATAAATAAACTGTCAAAACTTGTATGGGGAAAATATTCTGCAAAACAGATAATTTTATCTCACAAATTTGTTGCGAAAAGTGCAGAAAAAAACCTGATACCTGTGATCCCACGTTTACGCAAGTATTTTTAAGGGGTGTTCATGTAATCATCTTGCGGAAAGTTATATTTTTCTGGCAAGGCGGAAAATTATCTCGTTGCATGAATACCCCTATTGTTTTTATAAATTATTCAACCACTTGTCTATCGGTTGTAGCAAGACTTTTTGGAATGATTTTATTTGTGACATTTAAGTTATTGTTTACATTGTCGACACATTGTCTACATTGTCTACATTTTCGACATTGTCGACCGATTGTCTACGTTGAAATGTACACAACTAAAGACGACACGTAGAGGAACAACTCTGGTGGGTGGTTTTTTTGGCCGTTTTTTTTTCAATTTTACGAATTGCAATTTAAAACCTTGAAAATAATACCCATTTTGATTACGACAAATGAGATACAAATTGATGTTTGTTTGTTATTTAAAAACCATCATTTGTATTTTTTTTTACAAATTAAATACTCGAGAAACTGATTTTTGCATAAAATTGGTGCTTGCGACCCATAAACATAATTTAAAAATTCTGAAAAAGTTCAGGTACTGTGTCATGGGTTCAAAAAACTTAATTCCAAAAATGGCTTAAATCGAACGAAAAATACACAAAATTTAACTAATAAAAAATCAAATAAGTTCTTAATTATCTCCGATAAATATCCTTTTTTAATAATTTGTCTTCTTCTCGTATCTAATTTAAGTCTTTTCTTCTGTATCGTTCTTTCAAACATTAAATGTACCTACATTTCAGACCCGCATATGGCTCTACCCTGCGTGGCACTCTTTCATATGCCTTGGTATTTGTATCGGCATTTGGAACAACCAATTGCTCTGCATGAACTGATTGTGGGGCGAAAGTGACAATAGGACATCTAATCGAACGGGTGTTTGATTTGCAAGATTTTCTGCTAATTCCATACATGACACATCATCATTTTCATTGACCCACCTTCAAAATATATAAATAAAAAAGTTTTGTTAAATTAATTTTATTAATGGTTATAATTTATAAAATTTGAAAGCATACCAGCGGCTACAAATTTGTTCGATTATTGCACGCTTCCTTGGACAGACTGTCAACATTTCTCTGATCAATGAAGAAGCTCTTTTGGTTCATAGTAATCACCTTGACTTATTTGCTTTACAAGTCGTTTAAAATTTGAACCATCGAATGCCAAAAACATTCAAATGATGTTTAATTTTTTTGATATGAAGTGGAAGTGAGATGGATAGTTTTTGTTTACATTTCCATCTGTCAATAAACGAAATTAGGTCGGTTCAACAATTATTCTTCGAAAAAAAAGTTTGTTTGATTTGAAATCTTCATTTGAGGAGATTAAAATTTGTATGGTAATACTACGTTTCCACCAACCACTAAACCGAGATTTAGGTAATGAGATTTGTTTGGTGTTTCCACTGCACAAAAAGAGGATTATGGCAAAACATTCAAATGGTGTTTCATTTTTTTGATGTGAAGTGGAAGTGAGATAGATAGTTTTTGTTTACATTTCCATCTGTCAATAAACGAAAATAGGTCGGTTCCACAATTATTCTTCGAAAAAAAAGTTTGTTTGATTTGACAAACTAATGTTTCCAAGTAGATTTGAATGAGTTTTATTTGAAATCTTCATTTGAGGAGATTAAAATTTGTATGGTAAATCTTGTAGATTTCAAGGAGATTTGTGATAATCTTGCTAAATCTCGGTTTAGTGTCTGGTGGAAACGTAGTATAAATCTTGTAGATTTCAAGGAGATTTGTGATAATCTTACTAAATCTCAGTTTAGTGTCTGGTGGAAACTTAGTATTATCAAAACTTGTGGTTTAGCATAAATGTATGGGAAAACTTGTGTTTTCGATCTAGGTTTTCAGCCAAAAACGATATTTTCGCGAAAACCGGGTTTTGGGTTTGGTGTGAAAAAGTTATAAGATGTGCTAATCTGCAATTTATAACCAAAATATTGGAATCGGTACTGTCCCAAGCATATATTAATCGTCCTTACATTCTACCAAGTTTTGAGTTATACCCGCATCGAATGGTAAACTGGAGCGAATTTTCTTCCATATTATATTACTCAAAGATTGGGCCACAGGGTTATTTCTTCTTTTCGCTTGTTCATATTCTGCGAGTATGAAAAGAGTACAAGAGCTTGAAAAATATGAATCTTGTTCACGGGAGAATCTAGGGAGATGACTCGATCGTTAATATAAAAAGAGCTGCAGTTCAATAAATGAGGAGAGTGCGCAAGAAATGTTAATTGGAAATGGTTGGAAAACAGACGAATATAAATTTCAGGTGTCATACAATAGTTTTGATTTTGCATAAATTTTCAGTGCAGGAATTTGTTGAAAAGTTTTTTTTACTGCATATTAATTTTTTTAAATGAATGCGGTTAGCAGAAATAAATAAAAATTTGAAGAGTAATTTGCATTTCCAGTTCTGATTTTTGATAACAATATTTTGTTTCAATATAGGTGCAGTAGGTACTCGTACTAATGAATAATAAGCTTTTGCAAAACTGCAAATAACTTTTTCCCTTTGCTAATCTTTCTGTTTTATAAAAAAAAACTCAACCTGCACACATCTACACAAATTTCATTGAAGATATCATTGACCATGAGTGTCAGTTCGAAAAAGACCAATCCGTGGAAATACTTGTCAATGAACTGACAAATTCATCTGTCAAAAATTCTTTGTCTTTGAAAAGACAAACTTAGGCCGTGTGTGAATTGGGTTAAAATGTTGGTTAAATTTTCTACCACGATTAAAATTTGACGTTTGGTTTGAGGTGGGATCAAATTTAGCTTTTTTCTATGTGAATTGCGTTAAAAAGGATTTATTTAAACACTCACCCATATTCTGCAAGTCGTATTTGGTCTCGTACTCGTATTCGAACTTAAACTTGTATCGTATAAAAATCGTTATTCTTCAAATCGTATACGTTGTATACGAGAAGCTAAAAAACCAACGTATATCGTTGCCTGTATAAATTTGTCAAAATCATTAAAATGTCATAAAACAAATTATGTTAGTACGAGATTTGTTCAACGATTTTCTAAAAGTGTTTTATACTGCTTTATATTTGGTGGATATGCTATTTAAATCAATATAAACAGGATTGCGTAAACCTGGAAGTGGTACCGCGGACCTAAGACCACCAAAATGCAAAAAAAAGGAGTAAAGGAATACATTAAATGTTTTATACAGCGCCAAATATAAGCATTACCATGTCTATAAGACCACTAAATGCACTGTAAAAATGCAATAAAAAAAATTGATGAATATGTACATAATTATATTGTATGTATTTATGAGATAAAACACATGCATTGATCTGAGAGCGATAGCGTGGACCTACGACAAGACCACTAAAATGCAACACAAAAATGATAGATATTAAAGAGTCTTATACCGCTCCAACGCACGTATATATATAAACGAACTTTGGAGCCTTATAAATTTATTTTGCATCTATCAATCTCAGAGAAGAGGTCTTTTACATCTTTAATTTTTTATTTGCATTTTAAAAGTGCATTTCGATAGTCTTAGAGCTGCGGTATCCTTCCTAGGTTGGTAAAACAAATAGCAGGAATATTGAAAAAAATATCAACATATATGCATATTGCATACACTTGGTTCTTGTCCATTTTTATCCGAAAAATTAAACATTTCATGTGTATCTCGTTAAAAAGATTTCACACGAGGAATATAACACAAATACGACTTTAATTGTAATTAATACTAGATTCGAAATAATTATTAAATACGAACAGTCGTATGCGATGTTGCCCGTTTCTCAATATTTGTAGAAGTGAAGTCGGATATACGACTTTTGGAATACCAACGTACCACTGTAGTCGAATACGAGTCATAAATACGAGTTTCAGAATATGGGTGACTATTTTGGCTAAAATTCCTTTAAATTATAAATTACTCTATCTTGAGAAACGTCAAATTTTAACACATTTTAACCCATTGTATTCACCACGCTAGTGTCAAAATTTAACCAAGATAGAAAATTAAACCAACATTTTAACCCAATTCACACACGGCCTAATTTGTGACAATTAAAGACCAAGTTGTCGTCAAACTGTGTCAATTCCACGACAGGTGAAAACCTAGCGTACCAAAATAAAATAAACCTGCGGAATGGTCGTGTTTTGTTCCGCGTGGATAAATTATAGTTCTATGTAATTTGTCTATTAGGTACCGTTCCTGAATTTGATGTATCCAATTTAAAAAGTTGTACGAAACGTACACTGGCAAGAAAGGCGAAACCAATGCGAAACATTCTTTGCAGCGAAGAAACATTCGTCAGGCAAAATTAATGTTTCTCCGCCGCGTTGGTGTGGGCACTATCATATATCACCATGTAAATAAGTTTAAACATGCGAATGTTTCT
The DNA here is from genome assembly GCA_949320155.1 of Melangyna quadrimaculata. Lineage (NCBI taxonomy): Eukaryota > Metazoa > Arthropoda > Insecta > Diptera > Syrphidae > Melangyna > Melangyna quadrimaculata. The sequence goes on from OX439483.1 coordinate 2,337,874, forward strand.
TCGCCGCAACGAATGTTCCTCATTGGTTTGGGAGAGCCTTGAAGCAACTTCTCTTTTACCTTTTATCCATAAAAAGTGTTCTGTGTTTTCCTGTGTAAAAATAATTTAGCTTGAAATTACGAATTTGTGTTTATAATTATGTATTTTAATATTATTGTGGTGAATATGCCCATTTGTGCAAACAACGACATCTCTTATACTTCTATAACAGAATAAATTAGTAATGAGTTCCACGCCATCTATGAACAAAAGATTAACAAATGTTATCCAATACATAAACCACCCAATACCATCATTATCCAATACCTAAACCACTCGCATCGTTATCCAATACTCAAACCATGGAATGGCTGTAATTTGTAATTGGTCGAAAGCTTTTGAGCTACTTGTGGAGGAGAAATACGTTCCAGCATTTTCCAGAAACCCTAGAAGATTCTAGTAGCTTTTTCTCGGATATAAATATACCGCCACCAGTCTGAAGACCTCAGTTTGATTTGAAAGTGAACGAATAAACGTCGGTGTAAAATAGTGAATTAAGAGTTGTGCTTGTTATAATAAAAATATTAGAAGTTAAGTATTTGAAGTGAAATAAAGGTGTTTTATTTTTGTAAAGTTATTGTTGTTCAGTTTGAATAAAAGAAATAAGTTTTATTTGCGAATCCGTAGTAAAATATTACATTAGTATCAGAAAAAGTGGAATAAAACTTATTTAATCTGTGCATTCAGATTAATGGTGAAGATTGATAAAAAAGGTGCTTGTGAAAAGTGACATATAAAAATATTACAATAGAAACAAAATGGGTAAAATTGTGAATGCATTAAATTGTGTTGAACTTAAAACAGAACTAAACAGACGAGGTCTTCCTACTGCTGGAACGAAAAATGAGCTCATTATTCGTCTGCAGGAAGATTTAAGGCAACACGGTGAAAATCAAGACACGTTTCTATTTGAAATTGAAATGTTGGAAGAGCAAGTAAGTACAAGCTTAGACATGACCAATATGATGGCTCAGTTGCTTGTGCGGTTTGAAGAACAACGAAACGAGCAGAAGAATGAACAAAAGAATCTTCTCGAGTGGTTAGAAGAACAACGCAGCGAACAAAAGAATCTTCTAGAGGAACAGCGAAGTGAACAAAAGAATCTTCTAGAGGAACACCGTAATGACCAAAACAATCTGCTCGAGAAACAAGAAAAGAATCTTCTCGAACGGTTCGAAGAACAGAAACACATCCTCGAAGGTAAACTAGATTTATTCGCGAGCAAGTTTATTGCCCTTGACGAACGTGTTGAAAAACAGTTTTCGTCAGTGGAAGCGAAATTCGAAAAAATTCGAAGATAACATTTAGAGCATTACCAAGGAACTGGACAGAGTTCGAAAAATAAAGGTTCGAGAAAGTTCTGGCGACTGTCCAAAGAAAAATGAAATGCATCCACCAATATTTGATGGACAAACTTCTTGGTCAATCTACAAAAAGCAGTTTGAGGCAGCCGCATCGACAAATGGCTGGGATGACGAAGACAAGTTTATTGCCCTGGAGGTTCTGCTGCTGAATTATTGCAAACCATACCAGCAGACCAAAATGGCAACTTCTGTGCTCTTGTTCAGGCCATTGACAAACGCTTTGGTGATGGCCATATGCAAGAAGTCTTCCGCGTTCAACTCAATACCAGAGTCCAGAAAAGAGGAGAAAGTCTGCAACAACTCCAAGCAGACATTGAACGGTTGGCGCGTCTAGTATAACCGACTGCAGGAGATGAAATTACAAACCAGTTAGCAACAGAGGCTTTTGTCCATGCAGTGTCCGACCTCAATCTCTAGCGAGCAATTCGAACTGCTGGAAAACGCACGCTTTCTGAAGCATTAGCCTTCGCGCTCACTATGGAAGTATCAAAACAGGCTTCTTAAGGAATTCATCGGGTAAGAGAACTGAAAGTTGAGGAATAATCTTGCCAGAGAGCTGAATTCCAAAGAAGGCAGCGAGAAGGACCTGCTTGATGCTGCAATTGCAACAAAACCGGACATCTCCAGCGGTACTGTGCAGATTGCCACCATGAAGAGTCACCTGTCAACATTGTGGAAGCAAAAATAATACCCCCGAACAGGTAAGCAATAACATCAACGCTTCTGCTCGCCCTGTTTCCCAGCAGGGAAACGAGTAAGAACCAACTTCGAGGGCCAGAAGAAGGTTTCTGGTATCGATGGCCCCAGAACCACCATCCAAGTCTGGCAGACTAAACGAAACAATAAAAGTCTGACAGTGGATGCAACATTGAATGGCAAGAATAAGTTGGCTACAATTGACACCGGTGCCACAGCCTTCATTGTGCGAAGAGACTTCTGGCAACCTCACTGATGCCTCACAAGTCACAATAACCTCATAACTCGTGGTGAACTCGCCTCATAAAAACTTAAAAATTATGATCTGCTCCTTGGTAGGTCACAACTCACGTTGTTCTTGTGAGGTTTATTATGAGGGCTTCCACAGAATCCGAAATTGTGCCCCCCTTATACAAAAACAAACTCACACAAAATTGCGACCTGTGAGCCTCACAACGGCAGAATAGGGCTGTTAGTCAAGATGACATGGCTACATAACACAAATAGCTACCGTCTTAAAACTGCGACAGGTGAGGCGGCAAGAGTGTATGAAGAAGTTCGTCTTAAAATCCGTTTGGCAGAACTAGAGTTTTCGCATCTATTTTTGGTAGCAGATATATGTGACGAGTGCATAATTGGAATCGACTTTATAAAAGAGCACGGATTGATTTTGGATCTCGGTAAGCAAGTGCTGAAGTACCAAAATGTAGAGATTCCTATGGTTTGTGGAAACAAAAACTCATCAACTCTAAGAACTGTCATCAAAGAAGACATATGCTTGCCTCCCTCCTCGGAAGTGTTTGTTTGGACGAAAATAGAGTACACTCCTTAAAAAAGTTAGACTTTTACAGCCATATTGATAAAAACAGCGCCTAACTCACCTGTAACTTTCGAGCTCTCGTGTGAGCATGTATGAGAGATAATTGGTGAATTAAAACGTATATTTACTTTTCTTATTTAACCCTTCACTAAACCATCACCTTCGTTGATGGTTAAGCTAGCTCATAAGTGGCAGATATATAACTCCTAATCCATCACGAGTTAATGATAACTCGCCGCTAGTTCCCTTTAATAATATCGGGGTTAGAAAACAATTTTATTAAAAACAATAAGGAACAAGTACATGCCTACAAACCAAAACTCAGTAGTTTGCTTTGAAACACAAACAAAAAGCATTCTATAAATGTATGTGTTTCTTTATTTACCGAAAATTCTCCCCTCAAAAAAAGTACTTTTGTTTCTCCTAAAACAAAATAAAACTCTTCTATCGTAAAAGGGAAGAAAGCGATGTATACGATGCACAAGGTTTTGTCTCATTTCGTATGTGCACAACATGACACTTCAAATTCTGAAAAAGGTATACCTATCGGAAAAGGTGAAATTAACACAAAAAATTAATCATCTCGTTTATAAACAGCACCTTATTATTTCACACACAAAAATTGAAAGTCAGTTACAAAAACAATAAAAAGACATTACAATTAACGCGAATGCATTTCGAACGCTTCGTTGGCGATTATCATCAGTACTAATTCGATTTTTAATTTGCATCGATTAGTCTAACATCCAAGAGAGTGTATATTCGAAAGTAACGGTCACGTGCTATACCAAAGAGATCAGTGGTGATCTAATTTCGCCTTCTTCTGCATTCAAGTTATTGGTTTCTTTTTCTATAAAATAACTCTCATACGCATCCAGTCTGTTGCACTTATTTACATGTTTTATCAAGCTGACTGTGTGTTCATTTTTTCCAATTCCATGGCCTTCAGTTACAACATGATGAACAAAAGCTGATTGTGTCAATTTGTTCTTTTTTGTACAATAACAATGCTCCTTATATCTCACTTGTATACTGCGTTTTGTTTGGCCAATATAACGTCGTTTGCATACACCACATTCTATAGCATCAGTTAATTATGTCTTTTTTGACTAAAGTTATTGAGGTATACCTACCTACATATCTTTTTGTTATACCTAATAATAATTTCAATCTCTATTTTTATGTATTCTTGAACAGATATTATATCGAACAACAATGTGTGCGAAAAACTTAATATTATTATTACTTATTTACATACCCTCAACAAGAGAATTGATCAACTGGAAAGCCAAAATGCTATTCGTTACGAGGTTATCATTATTGAATTTGCATATTTGTATAATTTATGATTAGAACACACGTTTTGATTTCCATAACTTTGTTTGGATAATGAATTCTATACAGCACAGATCCTTTCATGTTTTTTTTGTTTCGAGCCTATATGTACCCTTATAAACTGAGTTGCCAGAAACTGGCTAGTTTGTTGGTGAGAAGGGTGTGAGGGGAAATTTGTTGTCTTCCTTTTACGCCCTTCTCGCCTAGAAACTAAAAATCGCCGGCAACTCAGTTTCCTTGTGTGAAATCCAAAGCACTACCTGTGAATTAAAATAAAATTAGAATCTCAAACAGCGCATGAATTTTTTTCATGAACTAACCAATGCACCGGCACACTTACAGCAATGTCAACAACTCCCAATATGTTAAAGTGTCCATGGTCACTACGCACCCTTCTGACTAGTGTTCAATAAAATGCTACAAATAAAATTCTGAGGGAAAACATAATAATCAATCGCAACGTCCAAAAAATGATTTCTAATTTCGCCGGCGAGAAAAACAATGAGTACATCATTGAAATAGAAGCAACGTTTCCCATTGGTTCGGTGGCACAAATGAGTGACGTAGAGCTTCGGCTCAAAAATTCTGAGTATTGCGGAAAAATTGGTAACATTCTGATTAAGATTCAAAACATCTAAAAATAATAAAAAAAACTTACTTATAGGAAATCTATTTGAGGAAATATAGTGGAATCTTAGAAAAAGTTTTCCGGTTTTTAGCTGCTGATTGCGCTTAATGCTTTAATGTTGTACAAAAAACATTGTTTGGTAAATTCATTTCTTAAAAATAAATTAATCGTTCTTAACAATTGTTAATATTCTATTTTCAGATGCTTGTGGTGGTCTTATGGGACGAGATAAATTTGAAAAAGAACTCCGAAAGTGTGTTCTAAATGCACATAACCGTTTCTATAAGAAACAAAGAAATTATATTTAAATATTGTAATTAAATTTAAATAAAAAATACAAATATTTTCATTAAGGTTAGCCCGCACAAGGCGGAACTGCGCTGCAGCGGAACTGCGATTCACAATAATTTGTATGAAATTTAATGGAGTTCAGTTGCCGCTTAGTGCGATATGGCTCATACAATTTCATACAAATAATGTTTTGCCGCGTCGTGAAGTGTAGTTCCGCTGCAGTTGTGTGCGGTCTAACCTTTAGTGTTTTATACTTTATTGTTATTACTGCATTTCAGATTCATAAGGTCAAGGAAATCATTTTCAGTGATCGTCGTGAATTTTAAGATTGTTAAGCTTTAACTACATAGACCTACTTTTGTACAAAAGTACAAAAGTGAGAAATTAAAATGCTCGCTAACGAAACATCCTTGCAAAAAAAAATTTAAAAAAATTGTTCTGACCCACAAATTAAACCGCCATGCACAATTTTCCATTGTTTATTTGCAAGCAGGTATCTTCAGAATAGATATTTATTTCTCACTTTTGTGTTTTTGTACAAAAGTAGGCCTATGTAGTTAAGCCTTTATGCAGCAAACTGTTCAATTATTGGAACGGCTCTAAAGTCTAAACAATTTTTTTATTTATTTTGATAAAACTCGCAATAAACTGGTGAATTTGTCCTCAATGAAACTAAATCATTTTTTAAATTGCATGATATGATACATATTAATATGAACAATTGAATTTAACAAATAGTTTTCATTATTGAAAACTATTCGAATATTCAATTTACCATATAAATGTATTTCATATATAATTTCAAAAGGCTTTAAGAAGAAACAAACTACTTCTTTTACGTACAAGTTTTACCAGTTATATCCGTATTTCTAGATTCGAGAACTCAGTAATTGTAGTAGTACGGATATGTTTACGCATAAGAAGTACTTTTAAAGGTCAAGTTTCAGTGCTTTTCGCTATGGTTTAAGAAACTACTGGCGAATAAACATTAGAAGTTCTTCTAGTAGTGCTTCGCTGATATACATTTGAAGTGCCTTAAGGTCTGTTCCACACCTTAAATATTCCCCGTGAAGTGAACATTCGCCTGTGGAGAAAGTGAACTTTTGACATTTATCACTGGTACACACTTGTGAATGCGCTCGTGAACGATTGACGTTTGAAACCTCAATGCATCAAATGCCTACCACTAAATAAAACTTTGCTGTGTAAATTCATTATGAAAGAATCTATTGTTGCATTTTTTTTATTTTTCAAGTGATAAATGTCAAAAGTTCACTTTCTCCACAGGCGAATGTTCACTTGACAGGGAAGTATGTACTAGGCTTTAACCAAGGGTTCCCGTACATTTTGCTCGTGAATTGCCCGTGAACGAAAACTCTCCACTTTGTTCTCCACTCAGCTTCACAAGCACGTTCACGGGTGAACAAAAAAGCGAAATTTGTAAAGCCTAGTACATACTTCCCCGTGAAGTGAACATTCGCCTGTGGAGAAAGTGAGTTTTGACATTAATCACTGGTACACACTTGTGAATGCGCTCGTGAAAGATTGCCGTTCGAAACCTGAATGCATCAAATGCCTACCACAAAATAAAACTCTGCTGTGTAAATTTATTATGAAAGAATCTATTGTTGCATTTTTTAAAATTTTTCAAGTTGTTTCACATTCTAAAAGTGCGCTACGGAAAGAACAAACTGAAAATAAATGAGGAATGCGCACAAACTGAAACATTACAGATTTTCTTTTTCTTTTATCCAACTGTCAAAGCTTCACCAAGCGTTCACGTACATTTTGCTCGTGAATTGCCCGTGAACGAAAACTCTACACTTTGATCTCCACTGAGCTTCACGAGCACGTTCACGGGTGAACAAAAAAGCGAAATTTGTATGGGTTCACGAGATGGTTTACAAGTATGTACTAGGCTTAGGTATGGGTTCACGAGATGGTTCACTAGTATGTACTTGGCTTTAACCAAAACCGCCAATTGTCAACAATTGTTGCCCAAATGCTGTTCCACACCTCACAAGTTTGGTAGTTTTTGGCAGAAGAGAGCGCTCACGAGAGAGTAAAACAATTTCCTTTCCTGACAAATTCTGCCCAAGAAATTTCTTTGGGCAGAAATTGTTGGTCTGTCAAATGCCAGGTTGAGGTACGTTGTATACAAAAATTACTGTTGTAGAGTCATCAGTTCAGTTTGCTTCGCGTTGGAATAAAAAAAGTTACAAAAATTAAATGAATAATTGTGTGGCAGAATTTTTGCCCAGAAACCGTTCCACACTTTTTCGGCAGTTTTTCTCTCTATGAGAGAATTTCATCCCAGAGAATGACAGACCAACAACTTTTGCCCAAAGATCTCGAGAACAAACGTTTTGTCAGTACTTTAATGGAGAGGAAATTTACTATATTTTGCATGCTAGAAAGAGATAGCTACTTCATATATTCTCATGTATAGTAGGTATATACTGAGTTTTTTTTCCCGAGCCCCTATCTTTTTTCAGTGAAAAAGAAGTACCTACTTATATTACGTACATATTTCGTAGTTCTACGTTTGGTGGGATATGTACAGAAGGGAAGTTCCTGGAAAATCATTTAAAAATGCTGAAGCTGTGCATCTAGACTAAGTACAAAAAGACAATTTTTTCAGTGTAGACCGTATTTTATGTCGAATTCCTTACAACCAAAAAAATTCGAATTCTTCTAAGCAAATCGAATTTTTTCTAAACAAAATCGACTTTAATGCTGTCAAACAAATCTTGCGTTTTTAGCTAGATTTCACATCAAATCGCACACACACTATCAAGATTTGACATTTCTCATGCATCAGGATGGAATTAAATGTTCTCATTACAATTTTGTGACGAAGTTAAAAGAGAAAACAAATGTTTAAGTGTTCTTAATTGTTTAATATTTCAGTGAATGATGAAAAAAAGTAAAGATAATTGTGCGTATCTTCAAGAAACAAAAAATCCCATTAAAATAACATACAATTCGCGAGGAAAACACGTTGCAAAATTATTTTTCTTCGTCCCCTAGTGAAATATTCAGAATAGATCCTCGCTGCTGTGTGTGGATTAATTTTGGATTGTAATTTTTTTACTTGATTACGCGCACAATTGTATTTGATGTTTTTCAATTATCAGACGAAATATATTTGCTTTTAAATTATCAAAACAACGAGAAAATAAAATACACTTTAATATTTGCTTAGCACGCACTACTTCTTAGTTTTTGTGCGACAACAAAATTCCTGTCAAATTGCACTCACAAACTCACAAAAAAAAAAAAATTTTTTAATGAAATCGACTTCAAATGGTTGTAAGGAATTAAGCATTTAAATAAATTATTTTTGGGTTAACTGCAATAATAGAAAAATTATAAAAACAATCCAATAAAATGGTATTCTTTTCTTCTATCTAAAGCCTAGTACATACTTCCCCGTGAAGTGAACATTCACCTGTGGAGAAAGTGAACTTTTGACATTTATCACTGGTACACACTTGTGAGTGCGCTCGTGAACGATTGACGTTTAAAACCTCAATGCTTCAAATGCTTACCACAAAATAAAACTTTGCTGTGTAAATTCATTATGAAAGAATCTATTGTTGCATTTTTTTTTTTAATTTTTCATGTTGTTTCGAATATTCTTAAAGCATGCTACGCAAAGAAAAAAACTGAAAATAAATGAGGAATGCGCCCAACCTAAAACATAACACATATTTTTTGTATCCAACTGTTAAACCTTCACCAAGGGTTCCCGTACATTTAGCTTTGTTCTCCACTCAGCTTCACGAGCACGTTCACGGGTGAACAAAAAAGCGAAATTTGTATGGGTTCACGAGATGGCTCACAAGTATTTACTAGGCTTTAAATCCGAACCAGATGACGATGACGTCACACCACATCCGTCAAAACGCAATGAGCAGAAGGCTTTCACTCAAGGAAACTGAGTTGCCAGAAACTGGCTAGTTTGTAGGCGAGAAGGGTGTGAGGGGAGATTTGTTGTCCTCTTCTTACGCCCTTCTCGCCTACAAACTCCCAGTTGCCGGCAACTCAGTTTCCTTGTGTGAAAGGGGTCATACTTTATAGGATTGTTCAGTGAGGTTTTTTTCAGATTAGAACAGAACAGAACAGAGTAGAACAGAAACGTCAGACAAGATAGAACAGGCAGCTGTCTGACAGATGTAATTGTCAAAAAAAAAATTGGTATTTACTTTTCCAGTTTTGTGGATAAGGTGCCAGTTATAGCTATCATTGAAAACATCATTTAAAAAGTTAATTGTTGATTTTGAGACCCTTGGAAAGTATAAACATTGAAAATTTTAATGCAGAAAGATAGCTTATGATTTCAAATTATTTCTCCTCCAAAAAAAATTCATTTTGACCCATATCTTCTCCACAACGTAACTTTTAATTTTTTCAATGATCATTGGTAAGGTAGTTCATCATTGAAAAATTAAAAGTCATTTTATGAGAAAAGTTGTACCAAATTAAATTTTTTTTTACCTCGAAATAAATATTTAGTCAATAAGCTTTACTTTGACATCAAAATAATCATTTATTTTTTCTTCAAAATCTCTCAAAATTGACAATTAATATTTTCAGTGATGGTTTTCAATGATAGCTATAACTGGACCCTAAGCAAGAAATACTTTTTATTTAAAACAATTAGAAATAGTATTTATTTAACTACACAATTTAACTAAATTTATAGCCCTATTCTAGCGTTGTGAGGCTCATAGGTTACAATTTTTTGTGAGTTTGTTTTCTTATAAGGCGGTCACAATTTCAATTTCTATGGAAGCCCTCATAAGGAACCTCACAAGAACAACGTCAGTTGTGATCTGCCAAGAAGCAGATCATAATTTTTGTGTTTTTATGAGGCGAGTTCACCACGAGTTATGAGGTTATTGTGACTTTGTGAGGCATCAGTGAGGTTGCCAGAATAAGGCAGTTAATTTGTATTGTTTTTTAAATATTTATTTGTTTGTTTCCAAAGTAAAAGCACAAAGAGCCACGATGTTTGTTAAAAAATATCAACTTGCAATTGACAGCAGCTGATTTTGACAGTTGTCACAAACCTGTTCTAAGTTGTTCTACCTACAAAGTAGGAACAGAAAATTCCTGTTCTATTCTGTTCTAAACTGTTCGGAACAGCCTCACTGAACAGCAAATCAGAACAGTTAGACCCCTTTCACACAAGGAAACTGAGTTGCCGGCGATTTTTAGTTTGTTGGCAAGAAGGGCGTAAAAGGAAGACAAAAAAAAACCCCACACCCTTCTCGCCTACAAACTAGCCAGTTTCTGGCAACTCAGTTTTCTTGTGTGAAAGCTTTCTTTGGAACAGAAAATTCTCATTTAGTGAATCCAAGAAATTTTTGGATCAGAAATCTCCGCAAAAAATCTCAGTGCTCAGTTGAGATTTTTTGTCTCACTTAAAAAATCCTTGAGCGCTCGGAGCGCTCAGTTGATGGTACACGCCTATTGAATAGCAAAAACTTCTACTTTTCTGTTCTAAACTGTTCCAAACTGTTCGGTACAACGTCACTGAACAAAGCTTATATCTGTTTATCGTGGATACAAAAGTTGACAAACACACCTTGTGTAATGACGTCACTCGTGAATTAAGCATACCCCTCTGCTGTCATTTTGCATTTGCTAGTCAGAATCAGCAATCAGAAGAAAAATAAAACCATCCACCATCGAACTTTTTCTATTTATCAAAAACTACTTCGCTCTAAGAAAATTTTATAAATTTTTTTAGTTGAATATTGAAATGGAAAGAATTGTAAACTACAGTAGTGAAGACGAAGATTCCCCTAGAAGAAATGCGGTAAATATTTTACTCCTTAATAATAACCCGAATGATTACCTAAAAAAATGTATAACATGTCATGAGGAAATTTTTGGTAAAAATGGCGTCTCCTAAAAACTGCAAAAAATCAATACATTTTTTTTTTTCATAATCTTTATTTTTATAAATAATTTATTTTACAAAAATTGTATATGGGTTATCGTATTATTGTGATTCACTAATTAAGTATGACAAGGATTCTCTCCTTATATCAAAATAACAATTGAGACACGATTGTCTGTCATCATTAAATAACTTTCCATTAAAATTATAAAATCATAAAAAATCCTTTTAGTATTAAAGTAAATAACACAGTTTGCTGTTTCTGAATAGTTGCCAATTCTTTAGGCTGATCGCTGTCCGGTGCTTGAAATCGACCCGAACAAGCGGAATAAAGGAGATTCTTCTAGCCGCCATCCCAAAGAAGAGGTAACCGCTTTTAATTTAATTAGTTTTTATACTACTTTATATTTAAAATTCAAAAACAAACTAGTACCTATTTAATTTTAAAATCCACACCGAGACGTTATTTAGCATAATATTGTGGTGTTCAAAGAAATTAAAAAAATATTTAAAAATAGAATAAAATAAAATATAGATTTTATTGATTACAAAAAAAACAAGAGTGCATCTTGTTTTTGATCTTTATTACAAAAAAAAGAGGAAGAAACAAAATGCACTTTCTAATTTGAAAACTTTGAATAGAAAATAAGAATACCTATAAAATGTCTATGCTTAAAAATATATTAACAAAAATCCAATGTGTTATTATTATATATCAATTCTCAAATCAAATCAACTACTACCCCATCTAAGTCACATCAATCACAACGATGATAAATAAAGAAGTTAGTTTGTGTGCAAAAGATTTAGACTTCTTACCGTTGCGCCAGACAATAATTAAACTCCTATGTGTACTGAACCTGTATCAAAAACATAATGTCCTCAGAACGTGAGTATAAAGTACATTCCAATTAACTGTTTTATTACAGGACACGCAAATGCGAAGATATTTCCACCTACAAACAAGAAACAAAACTTTCAGAAAAGCTAGATGATACATATACTTGGTCGCATCTTTATAAAAAAAATTATTTCTTTTAACAAAATCTTATTACAATCATTTATTGTTTAACTCAAAACCATTAAATAAAAAATGCATCTTTATTTCTTTTTCTTTTAGAGTATTCGCGATAGAAATCAGGGATCTTTGTTTCATCGGGACTCTAAGGAAGCATCACTCAATGTCTCTAGAAAGGTTATAAATTAGCTAATAGTTTTGTACATTCACAATTTGCTTAAGTACACACATTTATGTTTCGGCTCTTGATTTTTATTCCATGGGACTAAGGCCGCTCCCTGACTTGTCGGTACGGTATCGGTAAGCGGTTTTTCTTACCGTACCGAAACCATACCGATACTGCTTTTGTCTCTTCACTTGTCGGTATACTTTCGGTATTTAATCTCTTAACTTACAGAAACCAATGCAATTGCATTTGTTGATAGTTTAAGATTTTAAAGAGCGTTAAACCCCACAGTAAACACAATCAAGAAATCCAAAATTTATTAAAAAAAAACAAACAATAACGCGTTTTCTTAATTGATAACTTTACATTTATGTAGAATTCTCATAAAGAAGAAAATCGAAGTTCTCGGCCTTCTTCAACTAAGGACCAACACTTCCATCGCGACGACAGACGGTCTGAAAGATCACACGAGAAGAAAAGAGATTCGAAGGACGATCGCAGACGCAAGGACAGTCACCGAGAACGTGATCGAGACTATGAACATCGAGAACTAGATAGGGACCGTCGTGATCGTTCTGACAAACATCGTCGTGAGAGATATGCCAAGGATAATTCGCATCGCGAGAAAAGCAAACGAAGAAGATCATCAGATTCTCCCGCGTCGGGTAGCAAAGATCACAATTCGTCAAGCAGTCGTAATCGCAATCGTTCGAGATCCCGTTCTCCATCCAAAGAGCAAAGAATAAATCCATCAATTCCTGCTGCTATTGGAAGACAACCAAAAGAGGAATCAACTGCTTCAACTTCGGTATCTCAAAATAAGAGCGCAATTACTTTGCAAGCTGTTCTGCGCCCACCGCTTAGTGATGAAGCTCCGAAAACACCAATCGTTATAAGCAAAACAGACGGCACTCCGATTGCACTCCCTACATATTATAACCCCAATATTATCAATCCTACAAAATATGCAGAACAAGTGCAAAAAAGAAAACTTATATGGGGAGCAAAAAAGGCTGAGGATACATCAGCTAAATGGGGACATGCCACGTTCTCTGAGGACTCTGATGGTAAAGTGGCATCGAAATTCATGCGCTTGATGGGCATTAAATCTGCACCTAAGGTCGGCGATAGTCTAGCAGATGTACCAACTCCAGAGAAAAAGGGTCCAGACGTAAAATCCAGACAAGCTATGTTTTCCAACATGGAACAGCAGTATGAAGTCGCCCGACAAGTTACACACACTATGCGGGGAGTCGGGCTGGGCTTTGGTTCACAATCGCGACAGTATTAAATAATAAGTTGTTACAAATAAATAATGTATAATGGAAAATTAACCAAAAAGAATGTTAATTAAAATAATATTTTTTTTGTGATCTTTAACTCACAAATACAAAGTATTGAGTTTTTTATTCTTAAGGATTTTTTTTAGATTTATTCTAATAAAGGGATGTGTATGAGTTGGAGTTAACATTTGGTTTGATCACAATTCGCTGTTTGCTTGGATGTGAGTCTACTGCTGATTGGTCTTCGATGTTTTGATTTAAGGTTTCATCGTCCTCACTGTTCTCGTGGTCCTCGACTTTTGCCATTAATTTTTTGATTTCGAGATCATAATTTTTCCATTCAGGCACAATACGTTCGGCGGCAGTTAGTTTTGCTTCTTTTGTTTGTGGATTGTTACACAAATCAATCAATTTCGCTTTTTTGTAGGAATTATCACTACACCAGGTTTGACACCAAAGCCATTCATCGGGCAGAGATTTTATAGCCACCTGATGAATCATTACATGTCGGACTGGGCTTTGGTTCCCAATCGCGAACAGTATTAAATAATAAGTTGTTACAAATAAATAATGTATAATGGAAAATTAACAAAAAAGAATGTTAATTAAAATAATATTTTTTTTGTGATCTTTAACTCACAAATACAAAGTATTGAGTTTTTTATTCTTAAGAATTTTTTTAGATTTATTCTAATAAAGGGATGTGTATGAGTTGGAGTTTACATTTGGTTTGATCACAATTCGCTATGTTTGCTTGGATGTGGGTCTACTGCTGATTGGTCCTCGATGTTTTGATTTAAGGTTTCATCGTGCTCACTATTCTCGTGGTCCTCGACTTTAGCCATTAATTTTTTGATTTCGAGATCGTAATTTTTCCATTCAGGTACAATACGTTCGGCGGCAGTCAGTTTTGCTTCTTTTGTTTGTGGATTGTTACACAAATCAATCACTTTCGCTTTTTTGAAGGAATTATCATTACACCAGGTTTGACACCAAAGCCAATCATCGGGCAGAGATTTTATAGCCACCTGATGAATCATGTTGTTCGGCAGATCTTGATCGAGATTTGACAAACTATTTGGATCCTGACTTAGGGCTTGATACTGTCCCCTCAGACGATCGCCAGCCGCTATTTTTCGGAATCTTTTCAAATCGACAACATACAAGGCAGAAATATGGTATCGTCTGCCCATGAGATGGCTGCGCCAGTAGCCTTGTTTCCAAAAACGGAAACCTTCCATTTCCGTTCTTGAGTCACAGAAAGGAGTATAGGCATAGGGTGCTCCATTTAGATCCAATTGGTTGAGTTCTTTCATGTCTGCCCGAACAATCTAATTAAAAAAGGATGAAGATAGTTCTAAATTTGATTTATCAAGTTAAATACTTACAGCATCAGCATCAACAAATATAATTTTTCGAATATTAAGCGGGAACAGGACATCTAGAAAAAGGATTTTGTAACCCCAAATAGTTCTCTGTTTCTCAGTTTGCTGATGAAGCCATCGCGGCCATTTGTATTGTACTAATTCGTATTGAAATCCATATTCCTTTGCCATGTGTGGCAAGAAGTCTGCAAATTGCGGTGATAAGTAGTTCTTTAAAAACCAAAATTTAACCGGAGACTGCGAATACAAAAATACAACATTTAATATACATTTTTCTTTGTTTTGCGATTTAATTTGAATTACGTTTGTATGCTTCATAAGAGATATCATCATTATGCGAAGAAGACGCTCGTATAAATGCCCAGATGCTACTGAGAAAATGTTTATAGTTTCAATATCGGAATCTGCAGTAGTAGAGCTGAAAGAGCTCGTTATAGAATTCCAAATGCCTTTACTTCCCTCTTCATCGTCTCCGAGTAAATCAATGTTTATCATACCAGATTTTTTTGCTACACGAAGCTTAATCACATGTGATCTCAAAGAACTAATCATTACGCGCGTTAAATTGTTGGTGTGAATAGTGTTTGTACCTTCAGCACTAGGATTAAATAAGAAAATCCTTATTATTCTGATACTCTCAAACATATTCTATTCTTACTTAGATATTTCATAGATTTCTGAACTTTTTCCATCCCGCAATCGCAATTCCCAGATTCCAGGATTAGCTTTCAATTGGAAGTAACCCAAGTTGGCCATAACAATTGTATCGACCATTGTAGGGTTGTCTTTGGTGCCCAAAGTAACTTGTAGTCCCCTGGGTGGTGCTCCCGTCATTGAATCAAAGCAATGACCCTCTAAAAGTAAGTATTCTAGCTCGAACTCACTATGTACCGGTCCTCCAATTTCAGCCAATTTAATATTGTCAAGGTCGTAGACCGAACGCACTACCTCAACTAGCCAATTCTCTGGGACCTAAATCACCATACAAGAGCGTCAAATCGACGATCACCGATTTCTAATGTTAAAAAAAATCTACCTGTAAATTTTGGGTAAGCAATGGATTAGCAGGCAGTCCACTGAATTTGGCAATTGGTCCCTCTGACTGTTTGCCATTTGGCAAGAATTGAATTTCTGGTTCGACGACATAGCGGTAGAAACTGAAAAAGTATACAAAATTAACAATGTGATTAACAAGATGAGGGATAAATCAACGTATACTTTTTAACTGGCATATCACTATGTTGTGCAACAGGCAACATAAAAACACGCATATGACAATTGATAGTATTGCGAAGCAGAACCAATATAGACGCGAGTTTTTGTGCACTTCTAGATGCCGGATCAACCACAGCGACGATTTCAAATTGCAATTGCTTTGGGTCCTTGGGGGACAGTTTAACCACAGAGTGATTTTCTTTCACATCTTGTGGGATATTAAATCGAGTTTTTGTCTCCCTTGGCAATAAAGTTGATAAGATCCTTAGAAGAGTGTCACTTGAAATTTCGAAATCTAAATACATATAAAACAAAATTAATTTATTTGTATGTTATATTTTGTACTCATGCACAAACCTTCATCTTGGTTGCTTTGCAAGGCTTTTCTTATTTTATCACCATACTGATGGGTATTGCAGCGGTCTACCAAACCAAAATCTTCGATATTGAATTGTTCTGCCTTTTCTAGGGGGCCAAACATTTTTCCATTTGCAATCACAAGACGATCTGATTTTTTAATATTTACAACCCGTTGACTGTAAACACGCAACATTTTCAAATGTATTTCTGTTGATGAGATGATATCCTGCACTGGTGCCTTTTAAAATATACAAATTATTTTAAAATTTATTTTAGAGTAAACGGGTAAAGTTATTTTTTACAGGAATATCATTAAATGGTCCTTTGGGTGTTTTTAACCATCTTAAAGCCACTTCCAATCCATTGTGCCCAGGTACTGTTTGTGATAACGCCCAAACAAGCCTGTTGAGGTTATCCTTTTTTGAAATTTGTCCACCTTCAACATTTGGAATGAAGGCAACTCTAGCACTTGTTGTTGATTTCTAATAGAAGACAAGAAATTATTGTTCATGCTATGTTTTTTTTTTAGTTCAATATTCACCGTGTATTTTAAAGCACTAGCTAAAAGTTCTCTTCCTTCTTTTGTATCCAAGTCAGCAAGTACCCAGAGTGTTAGAAAATGAACATCATTTTCGCCTATTTTCTCTGATGAATGTTTTCCTGTGAAATACTTCAAATTATCCATCAAAGTAGCAGTCATGTCACGATTAGAGAGCTGCTCCAACACTTTCACATTAGCAAGATCTTTATTAGCGTTTCCACTGAGATCTAAAAACTTGAGATCTTCACTTGAGAGAATTCGCTGATTAAGTCGCGGCATCACATGCGGCTGATTCATTAGATAATCCATGATATTTTCTGAGTCTGTCAAGTCACCTCGATATACACTCTTTTGCAGATTCGTGGTTTGCTGAATAATTTCAGTTAAAATTGCCTCTTCGAATTCATCGGGAGTTATAAGGGATTTTTGCATAGGTACGCCATTTAAAAGCGCTTGAGGTGCCTCTTTGAATCCGAGTCGTTCTACAAACTCCTCAGACAGTTTGCGACCATAATCATAGTCGGAGTCTTCGCTTAGAATTTCATCGAGCTCAGAAATTGTCAATTTATCGAAAGTAGATTTTATCTGAGTACGGATATCCCTTTGGGTTATTTGTTTGTTCGATTTAACAGATGCAAACACCTGAAGGGTTTTCAAATTAGTTTAAACCATACGTAAGCTTAAAAGATTGCACTTACGTCTGTTAAAAAGCTAAGGGCCGAACGAGAGTCTTTCATCTGTGAAACATAGTTGTACGCACAGAACATAGATAAATAATCTGCAGAAGTTTCTTCAGTTTCATGTCTTGTGTCGAAAACTAAACCTAATCGAATTGGTGCAAGATGTATCACAAAACTTTCGGATAGTTTCACTAACGACCGACTATCAGGATGTAGTGGGTCAATAATTAGAACCTAAAAGGTGTTTAAACTGAGTTCTTTTACCGAACATAATATTATTAAGTTTTACCAAATTAAAAACATTTTTTCGTATGTTCCTCAACATCCCTGGGAATGTTGGCCGCAGCAAATCCATGACACTGGCAGGCCAACGACGGTATTGAGCATCGTTTTCCATATCATTCACCCACATAATGGCAGTATCTCTGATGTCAATGGCAAAATCTTTAGTAGACGAGCTGGAGAGGTCCAAGGTTAATAGAGAAGAAGCTATTTTACCCTCAATGTCTAAAAATGTTTTAAAACTAAATATAAAATGTAAATGAAAATAAATTTGTTAAATAATTAACTGTTTCTGTAGAGGTTTTCGAGCACTCGCACTTCTGATCTAAATGTTTCCATTAGTGAGCTGAGATCAAGTGTGTCAGCATCAAAGAACAATCCATTAACAAATAAAGCCCCATCTGGTGGAGCAATATTTAAAGTCCTGCCGAATACTTCTGTGTTGTGTTTGATTTCTTGACGTAGGTCTTCGGTCACTGTTTGTGGCAAAAGACTCTTTGCCTAAATTATAACAAAATTTTAATATATTTCTAAATATACTCAAGTTTATTACTTGTGTTGGAAAATTCTGAGCTGTAAACTGAAGTATTTGAAGCGCCTCTTCACCTTGTATTTCAGCAACTCGCTGTGAGGCTTGTACCCCGAGATCTTGGAATTCCCATGCTTTTAAAGGAGCGATTTCTTCGCTTTTTTCAAGCAAGTTGTTGCGCAGGCGATCAAGGTTAATGGCAAGGTGTGGAAACTTTTCTCTAAATATGGGACGTTAATCAAAATTATTAATATACTTGGATTTAAATGAAGGCCTAATTAAAATAAAAAATTATCTTCAAAATGTCTCGTACTAAAAAAGTTAACAGAAGATTGCCTTCATTTGAAATCATACAAAATGCAAATTCATACTTTAATGCTTTAAAATCGAAACCGTCTATTTCAGTTTCTCCTGGTTCGCTCATTTTGATATCTTCGTCAACCGTTTTTTGTGTATCATCTTGACTTTTGTATTCTGTGGATTTGAGATGCAATTCCACACCATATCCAGAGAGTCGAACTTTCTTACCGGATGACTTTCTCAAATAATGACGACTTATGTACTTAAAGTTGCCTTTCATTGCTTGTTTCTCAAGAAACTTATGAAAAGCCCTGAAGTTGTCTGAGCCTATATCTCCGTAAATCACAACAACTGTGTCTGTTGCATTCTCAGACCCAGGATACACATGATCGAAGCCATAGCTCATATTTTCTTCTTCGTTTTGAGACAAACCGATTTTTAGTTTGGTTTTCATTTCATCGACTGTGCAGGCAATTTCGTTGTTAACCGTCGCAAAACTGTCTGTGCCACAATCTCCTCTCCTAATGACTTCTTTCGCTATTTGGAAATGCGCTTGAATTCGAGGTGTTAGGCTATGCATTGACACCGCCAGTTTAAGCAAGGAAATCTGGGAACTACCGAGAAGATTCTTCACCACATTTATTGATTTGATATACTGCTTTGAATCCGTATCTAAAAAATTGTATTCAACGAATTAAAGTACCGTGGTAGTGAACATTAAAATATACCTACCAATTTGTCCAAGGGGAGTATCTAATCTCGTGATCTCTCTAATAAAATCCCAGTAGAGAGCCGGATTTTCATCGGCTAGATATTCCGCTATTTCTAGATATAAAGGACTTTGTTCCCATTTCGCATTGATAAGGGTGGTAATTGGGTAGCTTTTGGATGTGGAATCCGCAAACGAGGAGCAAAAAACACCCAGCAAAATACAGGTAACGAGTTTTCTGTACGACAGGAAAGAAAAGGTGGCAATATGTTTTTTAATTAAATATTGGTAGCAGTTACCTAAAAGTACTCATGTTTTGTTTTATTGATGCAGGGAAAATAGATATTGGATTAAAACATAACTTTATAACTAAATCACAAGCTACCGGTGCTTTAATACTTATATTTTAACCACGTATGCCTTAAATAAAAATGACCAGCTAAAAAGAAGTTGACAATCGCCTGCATCCGAGATAAAGAAAGAGCTGCAGCGAGAACGAGACAGAAGAAGCTCTTATGTGTACACCATAGATTAACAATACCTAGATGGGAAACAACGGCTATCAATTCGGTTTGCCTACAAGCTCATACGTCAAATGCCGTGGTGAACATCGGATTTTTGCGGTTAAGAAAAAAAAAAAAAAAGATTAGCTCGGCCAGACTGATCGGTCGTGTTTTTATTGTGCTCTGATAAAAAAAAAAAAAATTTCTAAGTGATTTAATTTTGTTTAACTAACTTTATCATTACTTAACAATGGCGGACAAAAAAAAGGTAATCGAATCGGTTACCGAGGATTGGTGCTCAGATTACGCCGATTTGAATTCACCACTTTTATCAGACGAGGAGAGTGAGATGGAAATAGATCTCAAAGCATTCGCAGTGGGTGTGAATGAAACAAACAACAAGATTAATGGCACGCTACCGCCGTTAGACAACAGTGTCCATATCGGACACTCGAATAACGCAAATCCACCTGTTGCTGGGCTGATTTCTACTCAAGTCGTCGGAACTGATGAAGTTCTAAAAAATATGTTAGAGGATCAGGAAATGTTCACTTAAGTTATGGCGCGGAAAAGGCGTCAAGTATTCCCCTTGAACGAGGCAAAAAAGATTGCGATTGAGGCAATAAATAATTCCAACCGTTTTGCCCCCTTGGCAACATTTGATGATGAGGCGATTTCTCGTTCTGCACCAGCCACTGTAAACAGCCAACCCAGTTGTAGCAGTTCTAATACCCGAACCATCAACTCTTCCAACAACATCGGATGCAATCTCGACAAACAAAAAGTCAGCCAAAACAAGGAGTCTGTTCCTGCAACGGCCAATCCAACTTCCTGGTGCCCCCCTATTTTCACCAAGGGGGTTGAATCAAAAACTGTTATGGATTTTGTGAGTAAGAGCAAACATAATTTAGATGATATTAGATTTATTGCTAATGGTTTTGGCAAATTAAAAATTTTTGTGAGAGATTTGGTTTTACAAGGCCGTCTCATTGATTTATTTAAAACAACTAAAATTGATTCATTCTCTTTTACGCCTAAGCAACTGAAAAAATACAATGTAGTTTTAAAAGGGATATCTAACAAGTGTACTTCGTCCGAGATACATCAAGAACTTATGAGACTTGACCCCTCCTTGAAATGTGTAGTCAAAAAATTTGAGACCAAATGGTCTAAATTAAATGGAATTTCATGATTTATTCCTAGTTGACCTGGAGGATAGGGAAAGTCTTTTCCAAATTAAAAGAATCAAATTTTTGCTACGTCATAGGATAAAGTTGAATTTAGGTAATTGTCCGAGTTGGTTTTTAGTTAGTTTTGAATTTTTAAATGGCGGGTAAGTGTAGGGTTGATTATAGCAACATTCGTGGGCTTAGGAAAAATTTCTATGCTGCGTATGTCTATACTGTGCAAAACAGGCCAGCTGTTTTGGCACTGAGTGTAACTCAGATTGGTGAAAATTCTGATCATTCGGAATTTAATTTATTTGGGTACAACTTAGTACCATTATTCTTTCCCCACCATGGTCTTGCCGTTTATATAAGAAATGATGTTGCATACCAACTTCAACCACAATATAGTTTGTGTTCTAATACAAACTTTAATTTCATGTGTTTAAAATTCACGGTAAATAAGCACATCATTCACACTTGTTTCGTTTATCGAAGCCCCAATCTGGGCAGAAATTCAACTTGTAACGAGTTTGATGCTCTGTCCGACTCCATTCAAAGAATTGTTGCCCATTCTCCTCACACTGAAATCGTCATTGCGGGCGATTTCAATGTGCTTCCTCGATAGTGACGTAGATGCCAGTGCAGATATGATAACAAACCTAATTCTTTGTGGAATGAGAAATTTTATCCCGAATAGGTTAAAATCTATCAAACCCAAAGAAAACTCATGGTTTGATTCGAGCTGTAAAGAGGTTATTAGGGTTAGAGAAGTAAGTTTCCGTAGTTAGAAAGCCAACCATACTGAGGAAACCCGGAAGAAGTTTCAACAAGCCAGGAAGACCTGTAACGCTCATATTCGACGAACCAAATGTTTGCATGACCAAAAATTAAGGCAAAAAATACTACAATGTCAAAATAGTAGTAAAAATTTTTGGTCATTTGTAAAAAATATTCGAAACACTACTTCGTCTTCGGTTCCTACGCTCGTCTTCAACGACACACCTGCTGTCAGCTCGCAAGATAAAGCCAATTTGCTTGCAGCACAGTTTGCTGTTAATTCGACGCTGCCAGCAAGTGATAGAACTCCGCCTGTACTTGAGAGCGTAAACGATTCTATGGGTCAAATCTTCTTTCGCACTCGTGCAGTTGCTAGAGTTCTAAAAGACCTCGACATACACAAATCCGTTGGCCCGGATAGTATCCCTCCCATTGTTCTGAAGAGGTGTTCTTCAACGCTGGCAAAACCACTGCGTAAGCTTTTCCATCTGTCCTATTCTACTGGTCTCTTTCCGAGTGGATGGAAAACAGCATTTGTCCAGCCTGTCCCTAAAAAAGGCGTATCTTCTTCACCCTCAAACTATCGGCCAATTGCATTAACGTCCCTTCTTTCCAAGGTCATGGAAACGCTGATTAATTTTCAGCTCAAGAAATATCTTAAAGAACGAAAGCTTCTTAATGACCGGCAGTACGGCTTTCGTAGCAATAGGTCCACTGGTGATCTGATGGTATATCTCACCGAACAGTGGAACAAATCTTAACATCGTTTTGGCGAAAGTAAGATTATTGCACTTGATATTTCTAAGGCGTTTGATAGAGTTTGGCACCAAGCTCTCTTATCGAAAATGCGCGCATTTGGTTTCGATGAATCTCTTCTTCGTTGGATTAGAAATTACCTTTCGGACCGATCAATACAAGTTGTATTGGACGGTTTCAAGTCTGAAATTCACAAAATAAATGCTGGTGTGCCCCAGGGCTCCGTTTTGTCTCCGACTCTCTTCTTATATTCATAAATGATCTTTTGTCTGAAACTTCTAATCCATTAAACTGTTTCGCTGACGACAGCACCCTCAGCTTCTGACGTACTGTCAAGTATAGAGATTTTTTTTTTAGCCGCACTACCCGAATGTGGAATGCTTTACCCGGCTCTATCTTCCCCGACCATTTTAATATTCAGAGGTTCAAAACCAATGTACATCGGTATCTCCTCTTAAATCCTTCCCTATTTTCCCTCGCACTTTGTTTAAACATTTTAAGGGCAGCCAAAATCCCTTTAGTGCGCGCTCAAAAAAAAAAAAAAAAAAAAAAAAAAAAGTGGGACTCCGTAAGAAATTCTGGTACAAAACAATGTTTTAGGTGTCAGCGTTTTGGCCATGCAGCTGCGTATTGCACCTACTCAGTAAGATGTGTAAAATGTCTCGAAGACCATAAGGTTGGTGAATGCGTTGCCGGCCCAAAAACTGAAACCTCCGTCGCATCATGTGTTAATTGCGGTTCGCCGGGTCACCCAGCTAATTATTGGGGATGCCCTGTTAGGGTAAAACTCCTTAAAAAAAAAGAGGATTTGTTGGCCTCGGCCAACAATAATAAGGCTGTACTAAGAAATGCAGCTGTTAACGTTGTAAATAAATCAAAACAGAACGCACTTTCTTACGCTGACAAAGTAAGAGGTTTCAGTATGGCCCAGGAAGATTCTTCTTTCCTCGCGAGTCACCCCAATAGTGATATATCCGATTTTATTGATGAATCGAATCGACTTTTTGGTTTACCAATTAACTCTTTAATAACAAAAATCAGACTTTTTTGGCCAAGGTATAAGAACTTGGACGAAAATCAAAAACCGGGTGCATACCTCGGTTTTATTGCTTCTCTTTCCCCCCCGCTTCTCTAATGATAAGCAAATTGAAATAGATCTGTTGTTGGAAGAAACCTCACCAACCGGAATTTTACTCCAAGAAACATGCCTTACAAAATATAAAAATAAGTGTGCTTTTAATAAAAAGTACGATTTCATTCGTAATAATGAGGGTAGAGGTTCTGGGATTTTGTTAAAAAAACTCTATTCGCTTCACCCAAAAAACTTTTTCAAATAACTTAATTTCAGCAACAATAGCTTTAATCCCGATCAACTACCTTAACGACCCTAAAACCTTAGCCCTCGTTTCTATATATATACCCTGCAACTCTGGCTCTTCTCTTACCCCGGCTCTTGATGAACTTCTCGCCTGTCTAGATGGGTTTGACTTTATAATCATTGGAGGTGATTTCAACTCCAGGCATTCTTTGTGGGGCGATACAACAACTAATTTAAACGGAAATCATCTTGCTCGTTGGTTCCAAGATGGCCATTTCCTAAACTATGATATTGTAGCTGCTGAAGGTCCCACGCGACCCAGCTCTGGGTCACATATCGATTTTTTCTTGATTTCAGCCAATCTCCGTTCAGATAATAACATTGCCTGTTTGACTTTAGATCAAATTTCTGACCATTTTTCAGTATTTATGTCCATTAAATTACAACAGTATTCTATATTTCCGGACTTTCCCCAATCTTTTACTAGCTATAAAAATACTAACTGGATTAACTTTAACCGTTCGCTAAACTCTGGTCTTGAGAACATTGCTCTTCCACCTGACAGAAACCTTGATAATTCTGAAATAGACAGCTTTATTGAAAAGTTCACTACTATTTTAAACAACTGCATAAACACACATAGCAAACAAATCGCGCTACATCCTAATTGGTCAAGAATATCTGATTCTACTCTCAGTTTGTTTAAAATAAGAACAAATTGGAAAAAAAGATTAAAAAGAATATTTCACCATTTTGGTGACCGTACTAGCCAAGATTATCAAGATCTTTCTGTACAAATAAGTTGCCTCAGTAAAATTATCAAGGATAAAGTTAGACTGGAGCTAAATGATCTATTCTGTCAAAAATTGAGGAGCCTTAAACCCTCATCTAATGTTTATAAGGTAATCGATCAGATAACTGGACGAAAAAACAAATCTAACGTCTCCCAAAATTTGGTTATCGGTGACGGAATTCTCGTTTCTCCAACTGAAAAAGTGGATGCTCTTAGTAATTACTACACTGATCTATATTCTTTGAAAACACCTTCAGCTGATCCAGAAAACTCTCTGTTAGTTTCAACTTTTAATAGTTCTTTTTCTGTTTGGAATGACAACCTAACTATTACTAATTTTTCTCCCCTTAATAAATCCGACTCTGTTGATAATGATAACTTTGTTTCCAATATATTTGTTGAATCCATTGTTGCTTCCCTAAATAATAAAAAAATCTTCAGGCCCTGACAATATCCCAAATCTTATTATTCGTAAATCAAAAAAAAACAGTTGCTAAGTTTTTAACACCTTTGATAAACAACTGTGTCAATAATTGTTATTTTCCGAACTCCTGGAAAATCGCCAAACTTATTCCTATTAAAAAAAATAATAATTCTAATAACGTAGATAATTTTCGCCCAATCTCCCTACTTTCCAACCTTGGCAAAATCCTTGAAAAGATAATTTTATATAAAGTGCATACTTTTTTCGAAGATACCGAGTTAACACAATTTCAACAGTTCGGCTTTAAAAGAGGCCACAGTACTGAACATGCTCTTCTCCACTTTGAGGATAAGATTTTAAAAAACCTGAGGTCCAAGCAATGTATGTAGCCTGTGCTTTGGACTTAACTAAAGCTTTTGATTCGGTTTGGCACGCCGGTCTTATTTATAAGCTTAACCTATTAAATTTCCCTCCAAATTTTATCAAAATCCTTCAAAGTTTTCTCTCCGATCGATCACTTTCAATTTTTTATGAAAATATTAACTCCCTCTTATCCCTATCCTTGCAGGGGTCCCCCAAGGATCCATTCTTGGTCCCTTTTTATTTAATTTATACCTTTTTGATTATCCAATTCAATGTAACAATTCTGATGCTATCCTGTATGCGGATGACACAATACTGTTTAGTTCTCATGAAAGGCCTCATACAGTTATCCCTTACTATCAAAAATGGGGAATTGATTTAAATCTTTTGAAATGTGAACTAATTTGTTTTCGGAATGCTTCTGGTAGAGGACACCACCTTGCTGTAAGAGAGAGCCGTTACATCAAACTCTGCATTAGGGGATATCAGATTCCCTTAAAAAATTCATTAAAATATCTTGGTATCCACATGCATGAGAGACTCAAAATGAATCCGCATGCCAGAAAAGCCCTCCATAACAGTAAGGCTGCAGCGGCTAAGCTAAAACTACTTCTGAACTCCCGAAGCGTACTCAAAGAAACAAAACTTTTAATATATAAGACACTGATTCGACCATTGATTACCTACGGGTTTCTTATTTGGTTCCATATAACACCTAACGTTGTCCTAGAGTTGCAAAGATTTGAACGGAGAATCATTAGAAACTGCATTTCCAAAAGAAGAAAACCAACGGGTAAATGGTTTAGTAATAAAACAGTATATCAAGACACGGGAATAGTCCCCCTGCTTGAATACCTTACTTTGCTTTCAAAAAAAAGAATTTCGGATCTACAACATCATGACAACCCTATCCTCCGGAATATTTTCGAGGAGAATATCGGTTGCCATATTAACGAACGTTACTACTTATCTCCGATCAGCATACTCAATGAGGGTTCTGTCTCAGACTTTCAAATCCAGGACGAGGACAGCTTGTTTACTTGTCCATTTTATAAAAAATGTGCCCCAAGTACTTACAGAGGCTAAATGACTCGACCCACTTTGCTAATAATGTTCTTTACTATCCAAAAATGTATATAAATATAAATAACTATTGTACCTGTAATGTAAACAAATGTGAATTAATGAACTAAATAATACTAATAACAATGATAAATACCTGCCAAAACATGAAGGCTGTGAACTCAATTGTATTTTTAAGAAACTATTTGATGATGTATACAAACTCTCTGACTTATCATAATGACTTTAATTAAGTTAATTTTAATTACCCCTGATTAGACCTTACTATCAAAAACATTACTCTAGTAATAAGTACACACAATATAAAATGTATCATACTCTAACTTCCCAGTAGGAAATCTCGACGTCGATGAAATATTTTGGTGAATTCATGAATGGATTCACCGACTGTTTCCATCGCGGAACGGTATGTAATGATTTCATAAAAAAAAGGTTATGCATTTTTTCATCAGTTAACTAAATTTAAATGAATTGAATGCTTACAACTCACTAAAATTTCAGTTACAAAATCATAAACGGTGATTCCACTGATGAAGAGTAATGCATAGGATCATGACTTCGTAAATGATGTTTGGTTCTCTGCTTTGGTTGTTCTGTCTTCTTGCCGAGAAAGAAAAAATACAAACAAAAAGCCTTTTCTCTACTTGCCATGACGATTTCAATGATGGGAAAAAAAATACACGAGTTTTTGAACCAAATAGAGAAATATTCTTCTTTACATAATGTTTCCTAATAAAATAATAATAATTAACAAAACAAATAATTACTGCCTTTTCTCTACCTATTCGAAGTAGGTACGTTAATATGATAATTAGTTCCTGAGTGATAATCGAAATTGGGTTCTATGCATTGTTGTGGTTTTTTTTTCTTAAATAAAAAAAAACATACCCATTCTCTATTTTGTACCTAACCCGAGAAATGCGAACATTTCAGGGGTGGATGGTAATGTACAGAGTCATGCACATGCTTATGACAAGAGTTCGTGGGTTTTTTTAGAGAAAGAGAAAAAAAATTAAACCAGAATTTCCAGTTTTTGTTCGCGATCATTAAATAGCCTTTTGTTCTAGAAATTGTGTGTCATTTCAAGTTCATTGTCTTTTTTGTACCTACCCCGAGAAATGCAAGGATTTCAGGGGTGGATGGGAATGTACAGAGTCATACTTATGACAAGAGTTGGCGTTTTTTTTTTTAGAGAAAGAGAGAAGTAAACAAATAAGTGCTACATTAATAAAGTGATTTCATGGATGAGCATTCATGGTATTTTTCACCCTCTGAATAAGCAACTCTTGCTTACCTAGTGATTTCATAATTGAACGTTCATGGTATTTTTCAGTATATTTAACTCATATATGAATTAACGAGTTACATTTACAAAGTGAATTAATGGGTAATCATTTATGTCATTTTTCACTCGGCTAAGCTATCGAGTGATTTCACAGCTTAAAGTTCATGCTATTTTTCATCACATATAATTGCTTATGAATAAACTAGTTACCCCTACTTTGTGATTTCACTGGTAAATATTCACCTACAAAATCACTAGCTGACCGGCCTATGACAGCCCCATGTTAAATTCACCGCTGTTTTCATGCCAAAAGTCATGGGTTGTAGCTTTCACTCACCGATGAAAAAGCTGGTGATTCCGACATGAATTTTTTGAAATTTCCTACTGGGATAGCTGTGTTTCTAATGGCACAAATTTTTTCAATGTATTCTATAAATTAAAACTTGGGTGTATCTATGTACATATGTACATATATATCTACCCTTCTGATTTGCACACATTTGTGTTAATATTGAGACGGTATATATTTGTCTCTACTTTTTGTTTATTCGTCTCCTTTTTATTTTTACATTCTCTAGGTTAAGTATTTTTCATAACGATATTGTCTTGTTGAGTGGACGCATACTGATATAAATCGTAAATTTAATGTTTTTTAATTCTAATTTGTTTTGTTATTAACTAACGAAAAGTATTGTTTTTTGTTTAGCCAGGCCAATCCTAAGTCGGCAACTTAAATTTTAAGTTCTTTTGTGTTCAATATACATATATGTAATAAGAAATAGTTTGTGTAATGAAAAAAAAATCTCAATAAAAAATTACTACTACTACTACATCGGATTTTTGCAATAGGGTACGTGCGGACGACCATGGTGAAAATCGGATTTTTGCAATAGTATACGTGAAAAAATCCGAGTTTCACCTCGGTTCGTGAATAAAATGGCGGATAATTTAAAAATCCAAGGGTTTGTTCATAAAGTGCTGAAATTCGTAGGTTCTTTTATGTCAATTTCCTTTCAACGATTGCAGATCAAATTTTGTTTTTGTTGTTAGGAACTCGCAAAAAAATTCGTGTGTGGAAGCTGGTAAAAAGATTTGATTTTTGATCTTTTATTTAAACAAATAAAATGTTTCAATTTATCTTTTAGTTTTGCTTTAGGGATTTCTATTTTTGAATGAGAGTTGACCTACACATAACTATGAATGAGAGGTACACTGAAGAGGGTGATGAAAAAAAGCAAAAACAAGTAAATCATATGATGTGAAATTAAAGGTTAGACCGCACTCGACGAAACTGTATGGGCGCGGAATCCACAAGAATTCGTATGCACTTGTATGAAGTTCAGTTGCCGCTTAAGGTTAGAGCGCACTGGGTGGAAATGCAATGCAGCGGAACTGCGATTCACAATAATTTGTATGAAATTTTATGAAGTTCTGTTGCCGCTTAGTGCGATATAGCTCATACAATTTCATACAAATACAAATAAAATTTCATAGCGCGTCGCGTCGTGAAGTTAAGTTAAATGCGGTCTTGCCATAAGTTTTACTTTTCATTTACACTTTGTTTAGATTTAAGTCTTTCCCAAACCAAAGCGGAATATTCGCTATGACGGGCGAATCATTCACAATAAAAACAAAACTGACAAATAAAAGATGCTAAATAACAACAAAAACTTCCATCGGCGAATGTTCCGCGCCGCTTTCGCGTTGGTTTGGGAGAAACTTTATGAAATATATGTGATGTTTTTACCAAACAAAAAGATTAAAAACTCCCTAAATGCATGTTTTATTAAAAAGTCGAAATGAGATAGTTTCATTTATGTCAAACTGTGTGCGATGTGATTAGAATTAGAATCCCATCGTGGATTGATTTTTGGCTTTTGTTCGAGTCTCTATTCTTCTTTAACTTCTTATCGGCTGTAGATCTACTAGCGATGTTGTATTTGTAATGCGCGTAAAATTGTTCTGTACTATGGATGGCTTTTGCAATAAATCACGCCTACTGTGTGTTTTCCTCAATCAGAATTGCATGACCCCTTTCACACAAGGAAACTGAGTTACCGGAGATTTTTAGTTTGATGTCGAGAAGGGCGTAAAAGGAAGACAAAAAATCTCCCCTCACATCCTTCTCGTCCACAAACTAGCCAGTTTCTGGGAACTCAGTTTCCTTGTGTGAAAGCCGTCCATCTATTGAAATGTTTTTGTAATTTAGAACAGACGAGATTCACATCATGGTGGGTGCAGATGAAGGTTTTGTTGGTATTCCAAATTTTTCGCATTGCTTTAGACCTTTTTTTTCGCAAACACAATTTAAATTGTATACCTAAAGGATCTTTCAAATCAACGTTCGATCGGAGAGAAACATTCAAGACAACAAAACATTCACTTTTTAAAACTAATTTGTATGGCAATAATTGAGAGTAGCCACAATGCAAGCGGTGCGATTTTCCATATGAAACCAATGACTGACAAAAATGTTGTCAACGCATCGGTTTGGGATACCTTAAATAAGTTTCTTAAAATTTACGTCGGAATTTGACCATGATGCAGTCCAACCTTAAGGTATAAATCAAAAGAATTTCATATACGAAGTGTGTTTGTACCCTAATAATAAGAATTTTCCAAACACATCCCCACAAATAGTAATTGAACTGTCAAACAAATCAAACTCACCGCGTTAAATTGTTGTTGCAATTCACATCTATTCATCGACACGAAATGAAATTACAAAAACAACAATGTAAACAAATGGGTTTTGGGAGGTGATACGAACGATATGGTGTACACGTGTACACCATAAACACATAATATAAAAATGCCAAACCTCGGCTGGTATTCGGTTTGCCTACAAGCTAAAACACGCACACATAGAAAGCTGGGCCAAATTCACCAAACATAGACAGTTGGCCTTATTTCACCACCAAAATGGCGGGTATTTTGAAAATATCATGAGTGTTCAAAAAGTATAAAGTATGGATAAACGATTTATGAAGTGCTTACCCGACCTTATGTGAGAATGTTTTTGTTGAGATTTATTATTCTAGATTTAGAACTTGAAGCATAGAATATTTGGATGGTTTACAAATTTCTATATGATTCTCCTATTCTTTCTTGAATTTGTTCAGGGTTGGTTTAAATCTCTCATAGACTGACGACGTGAAACGTTGTAATGCATGTTTTTTGTATCTATATGGATCATTCTTGGTAATAAAATATTTATTTATTTATTCATCTACGGATATAGAAAAATCTTACAGATTACTGAAAATTTAATATAATATACATATAAAGGAGAAGAGGAATACTTGATCCCTTTTGCAGTTTTTGTATGTCCCGATCTACATTGCCCGATATTTCCACGAAGATTTTTCCAGAAATCGTGTGAAATGTACATACAGAACGATTTTTCCATGAGATTTTTTTCTTGTCTTCTTCATTTTTTTTATTTCTGTGCTCTTCATTTTGCATTGATATTCACTCACACCATCAACTCAATGGCACACTGACACCGAACACACACAAACAACTGGAAAGAGGGCGAAAGAGAACATAAACAGACTGGAAAAATCGACCGAGTTCTATGGTACAAACGATTTGATCCCTACCCCTCACTTTTCACTCCCCTCACTAACGAACAAAAGATCGGCACTGGAAAAATCGTTCAATGTATCCCGGGACTATCATTACTTTTTATTTAGGATTTTTAGAAGCCCCTTTTCTATGTTAAAATAAGGACGCATTTATTAGCTTCCAGTTTTGCATAGAAAAAGCACTAAGTTCTAAATATTTAAAGCGATGTTTTAAAAAAATTGAAAGGAGTCAATAGGATCAAGACTCCCCAAACTATGGGAGACTTGATCCCTAGGTCGAATGTGTATACACATTTTGAATTGAAAGCCAAACAAAAGTTATGAGCATTTTTGTAAAAAAAAATCAATGATTTTCTGTTTTTTTAGGTTGGTTTTTGTTACATTTTTCTGTTTAATTTTTTTATATTTTTTTTTTTAACTTCCAAAATTATGGTATAAAATCTTTTTTCCTACAAAAAGTGTTTTGAGATTCATTCTTAAAATCAGCTTAGTCCCCAAGTTATACCAAAAACATTGACAAATGACCAGTGCGATCAGTCTATCAGAAATTCATTGGTGAGTTTGGTCGAATTTTTTGTTTTCAGCAAGCCTAAGTTCCAGACAAACATATTCAAAAATAAAAACCCGCGAATGCAATTGTTCCTTTCTTCCTCACATATTCTGGTATATTTAACAGCCTACTAAGCGGCAACTGAACTTCATAAAATTTCATACGAATTCTTCTGAATCGCAGTTCAGTATTAAGCTCATAAAATTTCATACAAATAATGTTTTGTTGAATCGTGAGGTGTACTTGCGCTGAAGTCGAGTGCGGTTTTAATTTTAAAGGTTCTCCCAAACCAACGAGAAAACATTCGGCGCGGCGAAGAAAAATTGTCGTGTTGTGCAACGAAAAACACAACAAAATAAATGTATCTATCGCTCATGATCCATATAGATAATTCCATGGAAATGATAATAGTTATTTATTTATTTATTGTTAAATAATCTTACATTATTTTGAGAAATAATCCATATAGTTTACAAAAAACATGCATCACAACAACAACACGAGATCCAGATCATTATTTCGTATTTTCGTTGTAATGTATGTGTTTTGGTGATCCATAATTGTATATGGCTCATTTCTGATAACACGGCTTTAGTCTGTATGCGCCCATAGTTTTTGTATTTTTTGAACACATCCTTTGAGGTGAACGGTGAAATGTCAAAAAATTATTGAAAAAAAAACAAAACAATTCGGTCAATTTTATCGCGTTTTCCTTTTTTTCTTTTAATAAAAAATAAATATAATATGTAGTTAATACAAAAATTCTAGTGCGTTTTAGAATTTAATGATTTTGGTTAAAAAAAAAAAACAAAGAAAAGATTCTACTTGAAGCGAAATCACGCATACTGTAATCTTTGTCTAATAAATTCCTCGAAGTGGCCACAGAGTTGGAAAATCGTGACTCCTATCAGTATATCCGAGGATTGCAAGAATTCATAAAAGCATAGATACACTTTTTATGAATATCTTAATGAATGGAACCTATCCCATTGAATTGAAATTAATTTTCACTATCGACATTAAAGAAGTGATGAAGCAAAAGAATAACCTATTGAAAAATAGAAAGAACGTACGTATAGTTCGCTATGTGAACCTCTTACAGATTATATTTTTGGTTTGGGTGATTTGGCAGACGAATTGATGTGAAGCGGTGACACAATCAGAATTTTTATAAAGCGCAACTATTTATAAATGTCTTATTATAGGTAATTTAAGTAAAATCTTATCTCATTTTTATTTTTAATAAGTTCTTAGCCCTTCATGGAATTTGGAAGAAAACTATCCATTGCACCAGAGAGTCATTAAGGCTGAATATGAATATGTATTGTATAATATTAAGGATCATGGTGGTGGGGCAGCTCTTCGTGGGACTATGGCCGATGATAAGCTAGCAGAAGACTTGGAGTAATGTTTCTTTCAACAAACACACATTTTTTTAAACTGTAGTTCAATTGTTTTTTCCAAATCAAATGTTGATTTATTATTCCGTGAATCCCTACTATTAATCTATAATCACTATACTTTACCAGCCTCGTCCACCTAAAAACTAAAAAGTTTTTTTTTCAGGGCTACTGCCTCTTGCGAGGAATTGACAAATCCTCCAAGAGTATCACTTGTCACGAATAAGTGCTTCTCGTCTAGCCGTTCGGATTCAGTATAAAATTGTAGGTCCCTTCCATTCCTGTCGAAAGGCGCACACAGGAATGGTTGCGAGTTGTTAGTCACTAGGCCCTGGTTCTTCATGAGCCGTTGTGCCAGCCGATTTTTTTTTTTTTTTTTTTATAATTTACATGCTGCTTATACGAAAAAGGGAACAAAAGGAGTATAAGTACCTTAATAAAACAAAGCTGATCAGAAAAAAAAAAACAAAAACAATTGTCTTCTGTTTTTGGGCTGGTAAATGTTTGCTTTTCTTGACCTATGGATGTTGGTGTTGTGTGTTGGATTGTCTTGTTTTAATTGGTATTTCATTCTGTAGCAACCTCAACGATAGACTAGTAGAAGAAAACATCTGTTCGCGTCGAAGCAATGAGACAAATTTTTTCCTTGATGGTTTATGAGGGAATGAAAAATATGTGCATATGTAAGTATAAACATGAAAGAATGTATTTGTGTATTATCGAGGGTAGGTTATTAGGTATTAAATTTTCAACCAAGATTTTGTTTTGGTGTTACGTTTGCTTGCAAGATTTTGAGGATATTATTTGCGTTGAAATGCAAAATGAATTCTACGAGTGGGTAGGTTTATGAAGATATTTATGTTACTTTTCAGTGGCTGTAACGTAGGAAAGAATATGTATGCAATGTTGAGGTATGTTAGTGGCAAAAAGAAGTGAAATCACACCAATATTCTATCTTTGTTTTTTATTTATTAACTAATTTCTTATTTGAACAACAAATACACAAAATTGCAAGTTCTTTTTCAAAATAAAATTGCCATTGTCTCTAAATAAAGCTTAAGCACTAAGATTCTGTTCTGAAATAGGATTATGTGTGTTGTTGTATTGCAAATTTTAAATTATCAAGGAAATTCAATTTGTCCTCTTCGAAATCAGTCTCTGCAACTGCATCTTCGCTTTCACGGAGTCTCTGTCGTTTGTGATATACTCGCGGACAATAGGCGCGTTCACAAAACAGAGATATCGGAGATTTTGCTCCGTCAAAAGTTAAGCAAGCGAATCCAAAATTTTTTTTCCTCAGTATTTTGACAGCCAAACTGAGATTTTTTGCTGAGGAGTTCTGTTCAGGCAACTGAGATTGCTGAGGCCCTCCGATATCTCCCTTTCCTGAACACGCCTAATGTACTCAATACAGAGCTGTTGAATGTTGTCTTTATTTCGGACAAGGGCGGACACATTAACAAGCGGTCGGAGGAGCGGACATCAGCTTGTAATCCCAGGCAATGATAGATTATTAACTACTTTCACTTGAGACGCGATCTATAACGTGATCCACACTTTCAAATATTGCAGTCTCGGTAAGACATAAGATTCCAATGGTTGTTGTGTTGTGGCAGCTTTACATTTGGTAGCCTTACTTACTTGACGTTCGTTGTCAGTGATCAATTCCCGCAGTAAAATTTATAATTTTTGCAAAAAGTTTAAACAAAAATCTGCATCTTGTTGATTTCACGAAAAATAATGAAAATTCAATTAAAAAATCACATCCAATATTAATTCAATAACCCATAAATAAAATATGAATGGTTAAAAAAACTTTGGCAAGGCTGTGTTTTTTATGAAAGACCCCTTTCACGCAAGGAAACTGAGTTGCCGGCGATTTTTAGTTTCTAGGCGAGAAGGACGTAAAAAGAATACAACAAATTTCCCCTCACACCCTTCTCGCCAACAAACTAGCCAGTTTCTGGCAACTCAGATTGCTTGTATGAAAGGGATCAAAGTAAAAAGTAGCCAGACAGAATTATTTTTATAACAAAACCAAAAGAAAAGCTCCAAATTCTGCAACTGACTCAACTTAAAACCTAAAAAAAATTCCAAGGAATATTTACTTAAAAACATGTCAAGTTCAAGAACCCGTACCCGTCTTGTCATAGAGTAAGTATACTACCTAGAGGCCCGACTCGTTAACTTTCGCAAAATTTATTTGAGGTGAGTAAGAGAAAACTCTCTTAATTTACTCTATTGTTTCCTATCCGTGAATCCATGTGAGTGGTGGATTAAAAAACAAAATGGCGAAATTTGCTCAAACCGACAGGTAAGTTTTTTTTTTGTTGTTTTGTTAAAAGTGACAGTTCTCAATAAATTACGTGAAATCGTGCAAGTTTTTTTTTCTTCAATAAAAGTTTATTTACTTATAAATATAATATTACTGTGCATTGGCCTTTGGAGATGTTTCAAAACACGGTTAAGTTTAATAGTCATAAAATGCTGTCCTCAGAAAAATTGAAGAGAATAATTATGGAGGCATTTTTCATACTTACGAAGGAAAAAGAAACAAAATATGGCAATTGTTTTGTAAGTTGCACAATAACTTTTATTAGTGAAAATATCATGTATCATCATATCAGCAAATAATAAAACTGTTCAGTGAGTCTGAAAAAGAACATACAATCCAAGAAAACTAAAATCTATACCGCAAAGAAAAAAATCAGTAAATAAACAAGCAAAGAGATTATTCGAGTGAAAAAGAAATCGCAATGTCCTCAACCATGGCGTCGAGCCTGGGCCTGGAGTAGTGTGCAGTTGTGTTGCAGCGAAGGGCAGAGCATAGAGATGATACAGCAGAAGTTGGCTGTCTAAGTCCCAGCGACTACTATGTTGAAATCGCATTACTTTTAAGAAGAAGTTTAGCTAGAAGTCCTACTCTAAAATGCGTCAACTAGGACAGAGAGAGATTCGAACGTGTATTAGGTCCATGTGCTGATATCCTCAAACGTAACATTACGCAGTACAACAGTTTCGTGTCACTTTCCATCTAAATATTTATATAAAAATGCGCCTTCAGAAACGCAACCATCACAAAAAAACAAAATAAAAACATTTTGCATGTGTTTCAGTATCATCGCCAGATGGCAATTAACAGCAATCAGCAACAACAGCAACATTTCATTGCTAAAAAATATTGCCCTGATGCATCGGTCAAAAAATCAGAACTAATCATAAAAATGACTGGAGCCACTACAAAAAACACTTGAAAGGCTTTTTTCTTACAAAAAAACATTTTGAAATTTCTTTATCACCATTCTGGATTCAGTGTATGCCTATTATTAATAAAAGTGTATTTTAAATACGGTTCTTAAATACCTACTCAAAGACCCCAATCAATTACATTGAAAACACCGACCGAAACTGAAAAATAATTTTGTTGTTGCACAAATCGCAACAATAACAAATGTCAAAAAAATCGATCACTCAGTTCTCAGTTTAGCTCAGCAGCTACAGTGGTGGAAATGGAAGTTAAGGATATCTACGCATTAAATTTCAAGAGTCCGCTTCTACTTTTTGATTACATTTTCTTTGTTTTCAACATAAATAGCCATAAATATTACTGGATTTATATGCCAGAAGCAATAAAAGGCTATATCAAATTAAGTTTTTGTTCATAAACGTTTAGAAACATCGATTTTATTAACAAAGTATTTTATTTTTGAATTTAAGGGATTCCCTTTTTTGGATATCTGATTCACCAAATTGAGCACATGACCCCGTTTGAGCAAATGCCCTATTGCATACATACAAAGCTCGTTTTGTCCCATTTAAAATGCACTGCCACCGCACACATCCTTAGCGAATAGGGCATAAATCCTCTCAATTCAGCTTGTAGGGTGAAAGAGCATAGACCCCTTAAGTCGGTTCTCTAGGTAGTATTTTCTCTATGCGTCTTGTGTTGCAACGTTGCAAGAGCTCAAACCACCAAAAACCCGAGCAAGATGGTCTATCTCTGAATCCAATACTGTAAATGTCAATAATTCCGTATAATTTTTGTTTAGTGCGGCGCCAGATTTGAAATCAAAATTAAAAAATTAACAAACTTAAAGTGAAATTGTTGCCTCAAAAAAGTGCGAAAACAATGAACCTATTCCAAAATCGAAGCCAATAGAATACCCGTGGAACTGCAACAAATCAAAAACACCCAAGATAAACATGGCAAGTCGTTCTATTTTTTCGTGATATACTTCTTTCTTAATTTTAATTTGTAGGCATAACTTGCATTCCCAAAGAAGATTCAAACTTCTTCAACTTAATAGCCACAGTTCCTGAACCGGATGGTTCTCCTTATGCCACCGGCAAGTTGTCAAACTCAACTCCTTATGCCTAGGTGGCTAGATATGTCTTGACCTGTTAAAGATGTCTCCAACTTATAGGTACAATCCAGCAACAGCAATTATATTGGAATCAATATTACTTTCCATTATTCAGCTCTTGTTGGCCAATACCAATCCAGATGATCCATTGCAAGGCGATGCTGCTGATTTGTACAAAAATAATCTTGAAATGTTTAACCAAAAAGCAGGGGAGCATACTCTTAGGTACGCAATCATGCCAGATTCCCCTGGTAAAACCACCGATGAAGAAGTCTCAACGAAGAAACCGAAGTTTGGTAAAATAATACGTGTTTTAATTGAATTATATTTATTTATTTTCAATGAAAATGTTTTTTTTTTTACTAAGCTATAAGATCTATTGCAATGGGAATGAGATTAATTTTCTTAAATAAACTAACTTAAAACAACAACAAATAAATAAGAATCCAAAATTATTTTTACATAAATCACTTTCCCCCTTAATATCTTACAAGATCTTAACCAGTATCTTCAGAAGTACAATCGAAGGAATCATTCGGATTTGCCGACTCAATTGAGCACACTACGCTTAATAAGATCGGCCTCGTCCAACTGAACGTATTCAACGGTCGTGTCCTTGGATTTCTTCTCCGAAATTTGTTTTGCTTGCTTTGGTATCTCGACAACACTCGAAGTATCTTCGTCGTCTTCTGCTTCTTCGGTTTAACTATTTCGCTGAGGCTGGGCTTCGACATATGCAGTCGCATAATGTGTTCTCAATTTGGTTTTAATTATTCGAATCTTCTTGAAAATGTAGTCCAAGTCTTTTTTCATTTCATTCAGCAGTTTGACGTATTTCTTGAAATCATCTACAGCTAGTTTGAGGCGACTTTGTCTAAGGGCATTGCAATTGAAGAGCATTTCGTTGGTTTTTTCAAAGCGTTGAAAATGGAAACTTACATTCGTCGGATGAAGAAAAAGAACAGGAACCCGACCAGCCAGACGCACTTTAACTTTTCTCAAATGCATTTTTGAACTTAAAACCTTAATAACTTTTTTCCTATGAGGTATAACCAAAGGAATGGTACGCCAAAAAATCAGAAACACTCTCCCGATTATAATAATGTGTGTCCAAGACGTTTTGCTTTAAGCCTTGTGCTTTCGCACTTTAACTTTTATCAAATGCATTTTTGAACTTAAAACCGTAATTACTTTTTTACTATGAGGTATAACCAAAAGAATGGTATGTGACCTCTTTAATGATTGTACTTGGAAAGAAAAGTTTTTTTTATGTTTCTAGTAGAAACTGCATTCCAGGATATTAAAAAAACAAACGTATGGCAAGAAGAAGGCTGAAACCAAAACGTCGTGTTTTTTTGCAGGCCCAGATAAAATTGCACGAAAAAAACGTCATCTGAACTATGCAATTTCCACGTAAACACAACAACAACTGAAGCTAAGTCCAGATAATTTTCGGTTATAAACTTAAGTTCCGATAGAAAAAATATTACCAGCTCGAATTACTTTTTGTTATCGATAGTTTGTATGGGAACGTCAAAATATCTGAGCCAACGCATGAAAATATTAGCCGTATCTATAAAATTATCTAAAAATGCCTTTTAGAGGTTATTTAGTTAATCTTGCTTAAATATTAAAGTTGCCTTTAAATGACGTTACTTAAATTTGTATCTATAATCATTATTCCTTTCATACTAAGCAGCCGTAATGTAACGTAACGCAAGAAAATTGACAAAACTGCTACAAATTTCTAGTACATTTTTCACTCCAGGTTATTTCTGTCAGATTGCAAAAAAAACCATACACAAAATAGCGTACAAATAATAAGACAGAAAGAGAAGCTACTGTTTGTATGAGTATATGTATCGTCAAACACAGAAAACGGAAGAAAAGAAACCATTCCATTCTGGTTTGTTTTTTTTTTTTTTTTTTTTTTTTATTTATTTTCAGTAATTTATCTCGTACCATGTATATATTGGTAAGAAAATTTGTGGGGA
Source organism: Melangyna quadrimaculata (assembly GCA_949320155.1). Taxonomy (NCBI): domain Eukaryota; kingdom Metazoa; phylum Arthropoda; class Insecta; order Diptera; family Syrphidae; genus Melangyna; species Melangyna quadrimaculata. Next base: position 2,377,792 of record OX439483.1, read on the forward strand.
CATAAACAAAATAAAATAATTTTCAGAAACTCAATTAATTTAATGGAACAAAACATCACTATTTCTTATATTAGTTTCATTAAAAAAAAAGAATCAAAACAATTAAAACTCGGCCATTACAATCACAGTATGCACACATAAATACACATTTTCTCACTGAACCTACGCACAATTTATTTTCATATAAAAAAAAACAACTCTCATGTGCCAAAATATATTTAAGTTGGCTTTGCGTAGCCTTTAAACGCGGTGAATGGCGTTTAAGTTACCAGGGGTTTAAGTTACGTTGTTTAAATGTAAAAATTGATTATAGATACCTATTTCACTTAAGTGATATTTAGAGGAAGTTTAAAGTTAAGAAGCATTTAAATTGTCTTTATAGATTCGGCTGATTTTTTTTTTTTAAAATGGACGACCATTGTCTTGTAAATACATTTTTTTTCTGATTTGTGACTTAAAATTTCGATTTTTTCACATTTCTTGTTTCATTTAGGCTTAACTACATAAGCCTTCTTTTCTACAAAAGTACAAAAATGAGAAATAAATATCTTTTCTGAAGACACCTGCGTTTAAAAAAACAATGGAGAATTGTGCATGGTGGTTTAATTTATATGTCAGAACAATTTTCGTATGTTTTTTTTTTGCAAGCATGTTTCTTTAGCACGCATTTTAATTTCTCATTGAAGTTGAGGCTTTAATGAACGGAATAATAAACTATACAAAATTTCTTTGTATTTGAATGTAAGCTTTTACTTTGCATGCTTGTTTCAAAACTGAAAGGTTACACCCCGACTCCACAGGCCATGAACGATGTCCATAATCCAATATACAATCCAAAACACAATCTGATTTGTATGGATATGTCACTGCTTGGACATTGATTTTTGCGACTCCATGGGATTTTTTTTAGACATGTTTCATAGTCTGGCCATCGTTCATGGCCAGTGCAGTCGGGGTGTTAGTGATGGCGATTTCTGAATTTCGCGACAGTGCGACTTTGTGTGTAATTATGTTGCTTAATTCTATCAGTTTCACCTTAGGGGACAATTAGGTATGTATAATGTCGATTTCTTTTCAACGATTGTAGATCAAATCTTGTTTTGTGTTGTAAGGAATACGCAAACAAAATAAATTTTTTTCTGTGATTGTATTGTCTTTTCGGTTGGAGGTTCGGAGTTACTCTTTTTTGACTCCGTCTACTCCAAAATTATTCGATTGGCTGTTCCGAGTAGTGTTTTCGGAGTATTTTTCTGTTCCGGAATTAATAACGAAGTAGACCCGGAACACACATATACAAGTACCCTTTCATCGGATTATTTGTCAAATTAATTTTACTCGACTGAACGTGCAAAATATACATACATATCAGAAAATTTACGCACAAACCCATAAATATTTCACAAATTAGTCTCGGAACAATAGAAAATAATTTGATTGGAATTAAAAAGGAGTAGTACTGTTCCGAAATCTAATCGAAAACGACATATGACAGGCCCAAACGCACAATTCTTTAATTTTTTTTTTGAAATTCTATCTACATATATCCCGTTTACATGAGGTATTCGAGCGAGCTTCAAGCTCGCTTGGCCCCTTTGTATACCTGCGTTGACTTGAAATGAGCTTCAACCGACTCGATTCCACTTGAGGAGCGGAGTCGAGTCGCAATTGTGGATAAAAAACCTGGGTCGAAGAGTCGGTCTTGAGGATGTGTTGACCACAGTGTTTTTGCACATGTGCGAGTAAAATTATTTATTTGTTTTGATAGCTATGTGAAGTATTTACTTAAATTCATTAAATTTGAACTGTTTTTGTGTAAAATAAATATATTGTTGCCATTCCATTAAATGTAATCTCAACACCATATCAACTCAACTTCAAATGGGGCTCTCAACTCACGTGACGAAACACCTGGGTCTAAAATCCGACGCTAATGCAACTCGAGCTCTCGATTCTGTTTGTAAACGGGGTAATAATGTACATTAGTAAATTTTATTTATTGTATTTTATTTACTGAACAACGTGAACTTTATACTTTTACACCACGGATATAATTCAATTGAGCCTGAAAAGCCAAACGTAAACAATAGCCAGAGAAATGTCAAATCTTCCTACCGTGTGTGCAAGTCGGTGTAAATCTTTCTTGAATTAAAGATTTGATTTGTTTAGAAAATTTGATCTTTTCTTCTAAACAAATCAAATTTCCCCTTCACAGATTTGATTTTTTTGTTGAAAGGAAATTCACATAATTTTAGAAAGATTTACACCGACTTGCACACACACTAGGAAAATTTGACATTTCTCTGGCTATTGTTTACGTTTGGCTCTTCAGTCAATTGGTTCAACTTAATTATATCCGTGGTGTAAAAGTATAAGATTCACGTTCTTCAGTAAATAAAATAAAATAAATTAAATAAAATGTACTATATGTACATAGATAGAATTACATATTTCCATTTTCAAAAAAAATTAAGGAGTTGTGCGTACAGGCCTGTCAAATTGCACATACATACAATCACAGAAAAAAATTATTTTGTTTGCGTAAATCCACCATTATGTTCTCTTTCACCGTCTTTTCAGTTTTGTGTGTGTGTTCGGTGTCAGTATGTGCCGTTCGTTTGATGGTGTGAGTCAATATCAATGAGAAATGAAGAGCACAGCAATACAAAAAATGAAGAAGACAACGAAAAAATCTTATTGAAAAAATATTTCTGTGTATATATTTCTGACGTTTTCTGGAAAAATCTTCGTGGAAAAATCGGGCAATGTAGATCTGCAAATTGCAGAAAAGTAGAGCAGGACAGATGTATACAAAAAATCGGAGCGAGTGAAAGAGATTCATCAAGAAGATGAGCATGTTCGTCTTCATTTCTGCATTATGGCACTTTCCTATTGAGACCTGGTAAGTTGCGTTCAACGCCGTCTGCATATCACAAAGAGTACCCTGTATGTGATATCAATTTTTTTTTGATTTAAGGCTTAACTACATAGACCTACATTTGTACAAAAGTACAAAAGTGAGAAATTACATTTTGTTTAATGCTAAGAGTTTTTGACATTTATCAAAAAAAAAAACACTAGAAAACAACATTTGTAACTATCTATATTTTATTGTCTTTCTTTAAAATAAATTCGTCCTAATCTTTCTGAACAACTTTTCAGGAGCGTACTTTATTTTTTTTAGTTGTATTTTGTCTAGTGTGTTTGGGGTTTCCAGCGCAGATGTACGAGGAAAGTATTTTGTTGACCTCACACAAATCTCAGACGCATTAATATTAATCATATTATTATTATATTACAATACATGCTATTTCCAATATGCTGATGAAAATCACACATTTTCCTCCACAAGAATGAACAAACACGCGTTTGCCATCTAAAAGCTCTGCAAATAAAGATGATCGTCGATTGTTTGATGTGATCCAAGGACCAAGGCGCATGATATATTTACAAAATGATACTTTACTTTTGATGGCGCTCACAGCCCAGGATGCGCTTCGGCCTCAACTAACAAGCCCCTCCAGCCAGCTCTGTCCCTAGCTAGCCGCTTCCAGTTGCGCACACCCAGTGCTTTGATGTCGTCATTCACTGGATTGCGCCACCTGTTACGGGTTCTTCCTCTGCTGCGTACCCCATCGGGGTTGGATTCGAAGACTCGTCGGGCAGGTGCGTTGCTGTCCATACGCTCCACGTGCCCCAGCCATCTCAGCCGCTGTATTTTCAGTTTTTTGACCAGGTCAACGTCGCTGTATAGCCCGTATAGCTCGTCGTTGAATCTTCTCCTCCATACTCCTTCGATACACACCGGACCGAAAATCACACGAAGAATCTTCCACTCAAAGCACCCTAGCAGATTTTTATCCGAATCTTTCAGTGTCCATGCTTCTGAGCCATAAGGTAGGACCGGGATGATTAGGGTTTTGTATAAAGTCTCCTTGGTTCTCTGAGAGAGGGCCTTAATACTTAAATGCCTTCTTAGACCGAAGAAACAGCGGTTGGCAAGAGTAATTCTTCGCTTGATCTCTGCACTGATGTCATTCTGCGATGTAATAGTGGAGCCCAGGTAGACAAAGTCCTTGACAACTTCGAAGTTATATCTGCCCATCGTGATATTTTGCCCGAGTTGACGATGTTGAGATTCCTCTCTCGATGACAGCATATACTTCGTCTTGTCCTCATTAACCGCCAATCCCATTTTAGCCGCCTCCGATTCAATTCTCGCAAATGCCCCTGCCACAGCTCGCTTCGTTCTGCCGACAATGTCTATGTCATCCGCATATGCAAGCAATTGAATTGACTTTTGAGAGATTGTACCGCTGGTGTTGACATGTGCGTTGCGATGTTGTTGTTGCATGATAACGCGTCGCCTTGCCTCACTCCTTTCTCAACATCAAAGGAATCGGTGGTGTTCTTACCAATTTCGACGGAGCAGCGAGATTTCTCCATCGTCATCGCACAGGCGGACGAGTTTGGCAGGGATGCCGAGACTCGACATGGCTCTGTATAATTCGTCCCTTTTCACGCTATCATACGCGACTTTAAAATCGATAAAAAGGTGGTGTGTATCGATCTGGAAATCCCGGGATTTTTCTAAAATCTGTCGGAGTGTGAACATTTGATCGACGGTTGACTTGCCTGGCCTAAAACCGCACTGATAGGGGCCGATCAGATCGTTGACAAAAGATTTAAGCGTTCAATACACGATACAATTATTGTACCGATTATCGTTCAAAAGTTGAATTGCATGCGACGATTGTATCGTGTGTGTAAACCGAAGTATCCGCTGTACCGAAATCGCACGGTCGAATGCTATCGAGCGAAAACAAGAGGTAGCGTGCGACTGCTTTAATGGGGATCGTACCGTTTGTTTACGTTTGTACGACCGTTGAAGCCGAAGCTTCTGTGTTCGCTGCTAGTAAGTAAACACATATGAATGAGAAAAATGTTTTCAATAGCAGACAAGGAATTCTGGTTGGAATTTATTGAAATTCACAGCTTGATATGTCTTGCTTTTGGAATGTTTACATTCCCGAATATAGCAACAACTTTTTTGACAGTTGATGGAATCGCGAGTTAATCGTATGGTGTGTGTGCTCACGTGCAATATCGCTACCGATATTCGTACAATTCAAATCGGTACGATGGGTTGTATCGTGTATTGAACGCTTTAAAGCGGTCACACAGGATGGCCGACAAGATTTTATAAGCGACGTTTAGGAGACTAATTCCTCTGTAGTTGGTACATTTCAGAACATCTCCCTTTTTTTACAAAATGATGCTCTTCATAATAAAAAGAGTTCATTTTGCTGAAGAACACACTTGAACCCCTGGTTCCAGCTCCATCATCAATTTAAAATTTGTTTAAATAAAATACATATTTATTTATACACACTTTTTTTTGCATTGAATTTAATTTCTTCTAGGACAAAAAAAACGTCACCTATCCGCTGTGAAGGTAAGGTGTGCTCGTGGTTTGTTCCCCTAAAATTTCCCTACAGCCAGTGACATCTATTAGTCGTTTTCAAAACTGTTTCTTATGATTGTATTGGTTTTTTACTTTTGTACAAAAGAAAAAGTTAAGAAGGCTCTAACTTTTACTTTTGTAAAATTTGAGATAAGAGATAGGATTGGTTAGCATGTTGGAAAAAGACAAAATATTTTTTTCACTTTTATACAAAAGTGTGTTGAATGTAGTTAAGGCTTAAGCTTTCATCGCATTTCCCAAAAGAGAAAACCAAAAACAGCTCTAAGAAAAATTAGTTTTACCAAATTATTTTATATGAACCGGTATACAAAACACAATTAGAATAGAATAATAAAATATGTTAATTTGTAAATCAATTCCGGAACAGAAAAATACCCCGAAAGCATTACTCGGAACAGCCAATCGAATTATTTTGGAGTAAGCGGAGTCAAAAAGGAGTAACTCCGAACCTCCAACCGAAAACGACATTAAATACTTATTTGCTGTATTTTGCAGATAAAAATGTAAGCAAACCTGTGTTGTTGTTTTCTAAAAGGAATGCATGTTGCCATCAAAATGATATCATGTGCGTAGAGGGAAGGGCTTTTAGGGAACGAGAGTTACCCATGGATTTTAATGAAATATTATTTTAACATATTTTTTTCAGGAAAAGAAGAAGAAGAATTGTGGTAGATGCACTTTAGCGGTTGCGCGAAAAGAAAATATAAAGGGTGTAGCCCTTATAATAAAAAAAAATATTTAATATAAAAACTCCTCTCTTCTGTGGGTTACGGGTCGGGTGTCGAAATGTAAGAATTTGAGGATGACAATCGATTTAGAAGCGTGTGTCGGTCAGCGCTCTAGCACCAACAGAAACCGAGTAAGTTCACTTTGAAATTTGACAAGTTTCGAAATGTCAAAATCTGAGTATGCCAATCGATTTAGAAGGGTGGTATTACCTGGTGTTTCGGCCAGTGCTCTAGCACCAACAGAAACCGAGAAATTTCACTTTGAAATTTGACAAGTGTCGAAATGCCGAAATCTGAGGGCGCCAATTGACTTAGCTGGTTGATTTTACCTACTCTCACGGCCAGCATTTTAATTCCAGTGGAAATCGAACAAATTCCACTTGACACTTGTTGACAATACGTAAAATCACACCTTTCACTGTGACAGTTGTAAGTTGGGGGCTTTGTCAAAAATCCGAAAAAAAGCTTCACTGTTTTTAAAAGTCTTCGCTGTTCTTAATGTAGAAATCTATATGCCAATTTGACATGAACAAAATTAAATTATAAATTTATTTCGTTTTCGTTTGGTAGTCCGTAGTTACTCTTTTTTATTGCTTATACATATATGGAAAATCTGGAGTAGAAGGAGCAATTAATAAAAAATAATTTTTCTGAAACAAACATTTTATATAAATTATTAATAATGCTAGGTACGCCTCTGTCTTGATTTTTTTTTCTAACCAAGTAATATTGTTGTGTTTTCTCGTTGTAAAGGCAGTTTGTTTACATTTTTCACCTACGAAGTAAAGCATTTTATTTATAAGTTTCGGTATATTTTACGCTTGATTTACAAACTACAATACTTAATTATTTCATTGCAATTGTAATATGAATACCCTTTTATATAAAAATAATTAGAAAAAGTAATTTTATTGAGGACCCTTTTTCGTTTTCTCTTATGGGAAATGCATTGAATACGAAATTGAAAAAAAATTTATATCACATACAGGATTCACGCTTTGACTGCTAGGTGCCGTAGTACCAAGTGTCAATAATGCAGAAACGAAGTTCTTCTGCATTTTGATCATTTCTCTCTATCTAACAAATATACATTTTGTATTTGGCATTCCTTTTTTTGTGCAGAATCCAAATGCAGATACATGTAAATCCACCATAAATCCACCATTTTAAGCTGAATTTAGACTTTCGACGTTATCTGGTGGATTTACATGTATCTTCATCTGCAAAATGCAGAAAAGTAGAGCAGGACAGATGTATACAAAAAATCCGAGCGAGTGAAAGAGAACCATCAAGAAGATGAACATGTTCGTCTTCATTTCTGCATTATGGCACTTTTCTATAATGCAGAAACGAAGTTCTTCTGCATTTTGATCTTTTCTCTCTATCTAACAAATATACATTTCGTATTTGGCATCCCCTTTTTTGTGCAGAAACCAAATGCAGATACACGTTAATCCACCAATCATCGGTGTACGTTGTTCGTTGTTGTTCGTTCGCGGAACAACGAAAATGTAAATGAGAAAACCGAACAACGAACTAAGAACGAATGAAGAACGTGCAAATTCTAAAGCCCGGGACACACAGGACGAGGTCTGGCGGTGCGGTCGACATTTTTGACGGTCGCGTTCTTTGTCTTGTGTAGAATCACTTGTTGTTGTTCAAACAGAACGCGGTCAAGTCAAGCGACGAAGAATAGATCGCGACGGGCAAATTTATTTTGTAAATTTTTACAAAGAACACGACGGTCAAGTGTCAAAAAAGACCAAACGTCAAAACAAACCTCTGAAAACAGCTGCATGTGAGATTATTATTTTGTATTGATTTTGGTAATTCTCTTTTATTTATTTTATTCGTTTTCTTTTCCAATTTTAAGACAAATTAAAAAGAAAATAATATGTGTGACATTGAAGTATTGATCAAATCAGTTCGAACAAACATATTAATATATGATTGCAAGCACCCGGAGTATAAAGATGTTGCTTAAAAAACGAAGACATGGGGAATAAATAGCTTCTTTTTTGGTTTATCTCATGAACCTATTTTCGTCTTTTTCTGGATGCAAGTGTAAGCAGAAGAAGCACATAATTTTGTTTTAATTATACTGCTGCACTCCGACCAACTGCTCAACAGAAAAACACATACGAAACTAGAACGCCGAAAGCTGACCGCGTTCTGTCTGACCTTATAAAACGCGGCGGTCAACGCCGTGTTCTGACCGTACTGGCAGACCGCGTCCTGTGTGTCCCGGGCCACACAGGAAGCGGTCTGGCGGTGCGGTCGACATTTTTTACAGTCGCGTTCTTTGTCTTGTGTAGAATCACTTGTTGTTGTTCAAACAGAACGCGGTTAAGTCAAGCGGCGAAGAATAGATCGCGACGGGCAAATTTATTTTGTAACTTTTTACAAAGAACGCGACGGTCAAGTGTCAAAAAAGACCAAACGTCAAAACAAACCTCTGAAAACAGCTGCATGTGAGATTATTATTTTGTATTGATTTTGGTAATTCTCTTTTATTTATTTTATTCGTTTTCTTTTCCAATTTTAAGACAAATAAAAAAGAAAATAATATGTGTGACATTGAAGTACTGATTAAATCAATTCGAACAAACATATTAATATATGATTGCAAGCACCCAGAGTATAAAGATGTTGCTAAAAGACGAAGACATGGGGAATAAATAGCTTCTTTTTTGGTTTATCTCATGAACCTATTTTCGTCTTTCCTGGTTGCAAGTGTAAGTATAAGAACCACATATTTTTGTTTTAATTATACTGCTGCACTCCGACCAACTGCTCGACAGAAAAACACATACGAAACTAGAACGCCGAAAGCTGACCGCGTTCTGTCTGACATTATAGAACGCGGTGGTCAACGCCGCGTTCTGACCGTACTGGCAGACCGCGTCCTGTGTGTCCCGGGCTTAATAGGTCAGAAATTTCGGTGTCCGTTGTTCGTTGTTAAGGTTAGACCGCACTAGGCGGAACTGCACTGCAGCGGAACTGCGATTCAAAATAATTTGTATGAAATTGTATGAAGTTCAGTTGCCGCTTAGTGCGATATAGCTCATACAATTTCATACAAATAATATTTTGCCGCGTCGTGAAGTGTAGTTCCGCTGCAGTTGTGTGCGGTCTAACCTTTACCCTAACAACTTGTGTTTAAATGTGAAAACTGTTTAAATGAACATTGTTTTGGAGTGTCGTGCAACTTTTAGGGACATTTTCGAAGTTTTTTTAATTACTGAATGGCACAAGAAGTCTAGTTATATAAAAAAACAATTTATTAAATAGTGTTTAACTTTCTAATGTAAATACTTTCTTCCTTGTTCGTTGTACGGATTAACATGTATCTTCGTCTGCAAAATGCAGAAAAGTAGAGCAGGACAGATATATACCAAAAATCCGAGCGAGTAAAAGAGAACCATCAAGAAGATGAACATGTTCGTCTTCATTTCTACATTATGGCACTTTCCTATAATGCAGAAACGAAGTTCTTCTGCATTTTGATCTTTTCTCTCTATCTAACAAATATACATTTTGTATTTGGCATCACTTTTTTGTGCAGAAACCAAATGCAGATACATGTAATGGTGGATTTACATGTATCTTCATCTGCAAAATGCAGAAAAGTAGAGCAGGACAGATGTGCACAAAAAATCCGAGCGAGTGAAAGAGATCCATCAAGAAGATGAACATGTTCGTCTTCATTTCTGCATTATAGCACTTTCCTATAATGCAGAAACGAAGTTCTTCTGCATTGTGATCTTTTCTCTCTATCTAACAAATAAACATTTTTTATTTGGCATCCCTTTTTTTGTGCAGAAACCAAATGCAGATACATGTAAATCCACTATTGCTGGCTCTAAGCCAAGTTGTTCGGGTACAACGAACACCGAAATTTCTGACCTGATATGAAATTGCACGTTCGTCATACGTTCTTACCCTTCAAGCAAGCGAGCTCGTTTTCGGTCCGCAAACGTATCAAACAACGTATGGACGGCTTCGCATTCGGATCCAAATACGGATCGAAAAACTGCGTTTTGCGGCTCAAATTAGTATGGAAATTAGAATCACCACGGAGCCATTATGTGAATGTATTGTGAGAGAGTTTTTCAATTCACCATACTCGGAGAACCGAAACTAAATGGAATCTAAAACGGTTCCAAAAAACCTGAATGAATTGAGGCATACCCAACCCAAATGTATTAAAAAAAACTTCCCATCTAGCCCATAGATAAGCAATACCTAGATAGGAATCTTTCGTTCGTATCACCCCCCAAAACCCATTTGTTTACATTATTGTTTTTGTAATTTCATTTCGTGTCGATGAATAGATGTGAACTGCAACAACAATTTAACGCGGTGAATTTGATTTGTTTGACAGTTCATTTTTTTTTTTTCATAAATGTGCTGTGCGAAGATTTTTATTCCGGTGTTTGTGATTTTCATTAAAAAATAAATAAACAAAAAAATAATTGTTTCACCAAGCACAATGCCCGCATGGCAAGCGGAACTTGAACGAGTCCTTGAATTTCAATGAAAAATCTTTTGGTGCTTTCATGTTTCTTTCTTCCAATTCGCCAAAAAGCTACTTGGGCAGACGATGCGCGATGAGAACTTTTTGTAGAACTCTGTCGCCTCCGAAGGGGCCCTGTTGGAGCAGAGTATAGCAAAGGGCAAAAGACCTAATTTTGTTTATGAAATTTAAAAACATAATTTCAATTTTTTTCAGCTCTACAGCACAATAATTATAAAAAAAATCTCGCCAACCAATAATAAGGTTCGAGAAATCAACAAAAATTAAATTCACCATGGCAAATTTGACAGCTACTATATTCTTAGTTTTAGGGTACAGACACACTTAATATATGAAATTATTTTAATTTATACGTTAGGGGTTGGCTTGCATCATGGTCAAATACCGACGTAAATTTTTAGAAATTAATTTATGGTCCCCCAAACCGATGCGTGGACAACATTTTTGTCAGTCATCGGGTTCATATGGAAAATCGCACCGCTTTCATTGTAGGTACCTACTCTCAATTATTTTCATGTAAGTCCCGATCTACATTGCCCGATTTTCCACGAAGATTTTTCCAGAAATCGTGTGAAATGTACACACAGAACAATTTTTTCCATAAGATTTTTTCCTTTTCTTCTTCCTTGTTTTATTGCTGTGCTCTTCATTTTTCATTGATATTCACTCACACCATCAAACGAATGGCACACTGACACCGAACACACACAAAAAACTGGAAAGGAGAAGAGAGAGAACATAAACAGACTTGAAAAATCGTTCGAGTTTTCTGGTACAAACGATTTGATCCCTACCCCTCACTTTTCACTCCCTTCACCGACGAACAAAAGATCGGCACTGGAAAAATCGTTCAATGTAGACCGGGACTAACTTAATTTTAAAAAGTGAATGTTTTGTTGTCGTGAGTGTTTCGCTCCGATTTAAGGCTCACCCAAACCAATGCGAAACATTCGTTGCGGCGAAGAAACATTCGTCAGTCAAAATTAATTCATATGTTTCTCCGCCGCGTTGGTGTGGGCACTCTCATTTATCACCATGTAAATACATTTTGACATGCGAATGATTCTTCGCCGCAACGAATGTTTCACATTGGTTTGGAAGAGCCTTTAACGTTGATTTGAAAGATCCTTTACACAATTTAAATTGTGTTGCAACAAAAATGGTCTCCTAAGCCGATGCGAAACATTTGGAATACCAACAAAACCTTCATCTGCCAGAATTAATTTGTATGGGTATAAAAGAAAGCACCCACAATGGTGTGAATCTCATCTGTTCTTAATTGCAAAAACTGCAATAAAGTCAATTCTGATTGAGGATAACACACAATAGGCGTGTTTTATCACAAAAGCCATCCATAGTACAGTACGATTTTACAGTCATTACAAATACAACATCGCTAGTAGCTCTACAGCCAATAAGAAGTAATACTACGTTTTCAAAACAATTTTTGTATGTTTTCTTGCAAGAAGGTTTCTTTAGCGAACATTTTAAATTCTCACTTTTGTACTTTTTTGCAAAAGTAGGTAGGTATATGTAGTTAAACCTTAATGTAACTTTCATTTCAACAAAAAAATCAAATCTGTGATTTGAAAAATTTGATTTGTTTAGAAAAAAAGATCAAAAATCAAATCTTTCATATAGAAAATTTACACCGGCTACACGATTTTTTTTTTTGCGACTTCCTTACAACAAAAAAAATTAATCTGCAATCGTCGAAAGGAAATCGGCATACAAGAACCTAGCACATTTAAACAAACCCTTGGATTCTTAAATTATCCGCCATTTTGTTCACGAACCGAGGTGAAACTCGGATTTTTTTTCACGTACACTAGTGCAAAAATCCGATTTTCACCACGGTCGTTTGCACGTACACTAGTGCAAAAATCCGATGTTCACCACGGTCATTTGACGTTTGAGCTTGTAGGCAAACCGAATTGACAGCCGTAGATTCCCATCATCTAGGTATTGCTTATCTGTGATCTAGCCCAGTTTCTCCATTGGCAACAAAAATAAAACAAACAGATTTTTTTCATTTCAAGATTTTTTTTTATTTATCATTCATAAAAGGTTTTCTAAAGACTACTTCGCATTAATAAACATGACATATTTCCACAAATATAAATTAACATTTAATAAATAGAAACTTGCATTTCTGATTGAAAATTTTTCAAAGTTTTAACAAGAAAAAAATAAAATAGCAACCGTCTTCGCCAGTCGCCACGCTACCTATAAAACTGAACTAAAAAAAAAAAAGTGGTGGAAATTAAGGCAAAATGATTGCATACATCGCCTATACCACAGATAAGCAATACCTAGATGGGAATCTACGGCTGTCAATTCGGTTTGCCTACAAGCTCAAACGTCAAATGGCCGTGGTGAACATCGGATTTTTGCACTAGTGTACGTGCAGACGACCGTGGTGAAAATCGGATTTTTGCACTAGTGTACGTGAAAAAAAAATCCGAGTTTCCCCTCGGTTCGTGGACAAAATGGCGGATAATTTAAGAATCCAAGGGTTTGTTTAAATGTGCTAGATTCTTGTAAGCCGATTTCCTTTCGACGATTGCAGATTAATTTTTTTTGTTGTAAGGAAGTCGCAAAAAAAATCGTGTAGCCGGTGTAAATTTTCTATATGAAAGATTTGATTTTTGATCTTTTTTTCTAAACAAATCAAATTTTTCTATCACAGATTTGATTTTTTTGTTGAAATGAAAGTTACATTAAGGTTTAACTACATATACCTACCTACTTTTGCAAAAAAGTACAAAAGTGAGAATTTAAAATGTTCGCTAAAGAAACCTTCTTGCAAGAAAACATACAAAAATTGTTTTGACAGAAAACGTAGTATAACTTCTTATTGGCTGTAGAGCTACTAGCGATGTTGTATTTGTAATGCCTGTAAAATCGTACTGTACTATGGATGGCTTTTGTGATAAAACACGCCTATTGTGTTTTTTCCTCAATCAGAATTGACTTTATTGCAGTTTTTGCAATTAAGAACAGATGAGATTCACACCATTGTGGGTGCTTTCTTTTATCCACATACAAATTAATTCTGGCAGATGAAGGTTTTGTTGGTATTCCAAATGTTTCGCATCGGCTTAGGAGACCATTTTTGTTGCAACACAATTTAAATTGTGTAAAGGATCTTTCAAATCAACGTTAAAGGCTCTTCCAAACCAATGTGAAACATTCGTTGCGGCGAAGAAACATTCGCATGTCAAAATTTATTTGTCCCGGTCTACATTGAACGATTTTTCCAGTGCCGATCTTTTGTTCGATGGTGAAGGGAGTGAAAAGTGAGGGGTAGGGATCAAATCGTTTGTACCACAAAACTCAGACGATTTTTCCAGTCTGTTTATGTTCTCTTTCGCCCTCTTTCCAGTTTTTTGTGTGTGTTCGGTGTCAGTGTGCCATTGGGTTGATGGTGTGAGTGAATATCAATGCAAAATGAAGAGCACAGAAATAAAAAATGAAGAAGACAAGGAAAAAATCTCATGGAAAAAATCGTTCTGTGTGTACATTTCACACGATTTCTGGAAAAATCTTCGTGGAAATATCGGGCAATGTAGATCGGGACTTTACATGGTGATAAATGAGAGTGCCCACACCAACGCGGCGGAGAAACATATGAATTAATTTTGACTGACGAATGTTTCTTCGCCGCAACGAATGTTTCGCATTGGTTTGGGTGAGCCTTAAATCGGAGCGAAACACTCACGACAACAAAACATTCACTTTTTAAAATTAAGTTACATGAAAATAATTGAGAGTAGGTACCCACAATGAAAGCGGTGTGATTTTCCATATGAACCCGATGACTGACAAAAATGTTGTCCACGCATCGGTTAAATTAATTTCTAAAAATTTACGTCGGAATTTGACCATGATGCAATCCAACCCCTTACGTATAAATTAAAATAATTTCATATATTAAGTGTGCCTGTACCCTAAAACTAAGAATATAGTAGCTGTCAAATTTGCCATGGTGGATTTAATTTTTGTTGATTTCTCGAACCTTATTATTGGTTGGCGAGATTTTTTTTTATAATTATTGTGCTGTAGAGCTGAAAAAAATTGAAATTATGTTTTTAAATTTCATAAACATAATTAGGTCTTTTGCCCTTTGCTATACTCTGCTCAAACAGGGCCCCTTCGGAGGCGACAGAGTTCTACAAAAAGTTCTCATCGCGCATCGTCTGCCCAAGCAGCTTTTTGGCGAATTGGAAGAAAGAAACATGAAAGCACAAAGCACCAAAAGATTTTTCATTGAAATTCAAGGACTCGTTCAAGTTTAGCTTGCCATGCGGGCATTGTGCTTGGTGAAACAATTATTTTTTTGTTAATTTATTTTTTAATGAAAATCACAAACACCGGAATAAAAATCTTCGCACAGCACATTTATGAAAAAAAAAAAAAAATTAACTGTCAAACAAATCAAATTCACCGCGTTAAATTGTTGTTGCAGCTCACATCTATTCATCGACACGAAATGAAATTACAAAAACAACAATGTAAACAAATGGGTTTTGGGGGGTGATACGAACGAAAGATTCCTATCTAGGTATTGCTTATCTGTGGCCTATACTCTCTCTATTTCTCGTTGCTTAAAAAAAATACTCTGGAGTCTCTTTCTTTTAACATGCGTTCACAGAAAAGTTGGTATTGTGTGTGAGACACTCATTTTTTTGGTCCCAAGTGAACCGGGAATGGTCCCAAGTGAACCGGGAAATTTGGGTCAGTGATTTTGCTTGAAGGGTAGTTCGGTTTTATCATTTACATTTTCATTGTTCCGCGTACAAACAACAACGAACAACGTACAACGACGATAACACTGAAAGTCTAAAAGCCAGCTTAATGCGAAACAAAATAGAAACAGATCATACATCAGCTGTTAAATCTTAAACGTCATTTTTTATTTTTATGAATAGGTGCCTGGACTGCTATGATAGTTGAAACTTAAATTTATATTGAATTTTATTTGTTAAAGACGCACAACCAAAAATAATTATAAAATGGTAAGAAAATTTATGAGGTCGTAATGTGTTAAATAAATAATTCCTTAATGATTTCGTCAGGCCAGTTCAGTCATTCTTGCGGGTCTTGGAGTAGCAGCTGTAGGCTTTGCTGGAAAGCACCTTATGCGACGAATGCCTGCAATGAGTGTTAAAATTAACGAAGCCATAAAAAATCTACCTAAATTCGATGCCGAATCAATAGCAAATTCAAAATACTACAAAGGTGGATTTGATCCGAAAATAAACAAACGAGAAGCTTCCCTTATACTTGGTGTAAGTCCAACAGCATCCAAAGGCAAGGTGAGCTTCACATTCCTTTTTATGTATTTAAAGTTCTCGATTGGTAATATTATTTAAGGTAAAAGATGCGCATAAAAAAATTATGCTTCTGAACCATCCCGATCGAGGAGGCTCACCCTATCTGGCTGCAAAAATAAATGAAGCAAAAGATTTGTTAGATAATAGCAAATGATTTCGAAACAAAAAAATTTGCGTATTTTGTTTGCGAGAGCAAAGAACACGACTTCAAATTGACAAGTATAAATCTTTTGGATGTTCCTATTATTGTAAATAGTTGAGTTGAGTATTAAGGAGTAATTATTCATTTACAAAATTTGAGGTTTTAAAAAATAAAAAAAATCATAAAAATGAATGCTAGTCGTTTGATTTTGAAGTTTATTCGGTTTCCGTGTGGTGGTAGTGTCTTGTAGTGTGCGGTCTTGTATCATTCCATAAATTCCACTTTGGGCCATTGATTTGATTTTTCAATTAATTTTGGTTGATTTAATACACGTCATCGTATCTTGAATCGTGAAACACTTTATTTTTACATAGGCTTCCATTCCAAGTTCAATCGTAGACTACAGTGACAGGCACACTACAGGACAGCAGGTGCTTGTGATTTGGGGAGAGAAAAACACAATTCCGTGATAAAAATTTAAATTGTTTGGTAAGATCAACATCCGCTCCTAAACAATAACTATTGAAAAGTGAAACATCTAATTTTCAGATAAAAATGAGGCAGCTTAAAGGAAAAGTTAAAGAAACGCGGAAACAGAAGAAAGAACGCAAACTAGAAAACGCCGAAATCCAAAAGAAAATCAGCACTGTTGTGTTGCCCATTTTAGGTGCTATCGTGGCACTCATAAGTGTTTATGTTTATTTAAAGACTCGTCCCGTAGAATCATTAGATAGAAAATAAATTCCAAGCGTTGCCTTAAGCCCTCCAATAGTTCTTTACGTACTAACATATCGACCAACAGCCTACATTTATGTAAATAATACTTGAACCTCGTACGTTAAAAACTTTTTATTAATTGATATAAATTTACTATTTTACTATATTAGAATTATAGTATGCAAGGCTAGTTTCCAATATTAAAATCGTATAAAAACAATATTCATGCACGAATATATTTTTATTATTTATATGGGTAAAATATTAAAAGAAAAGAGAAAGTTAAAATGAAATAATGCAACAGGTAATCTACAAAAAAATTTATTAATTGTTAAATACATATAAAATAGCTCAAATAAGTAATTTAAGACTTCGATGGATAAAAAGTCACGTCTAAAATCTTTCCACATTCATTGTAGCCTATTTCAGGCGAAACCTTTGGCAACAAAAATGTACTCATCTTAGCTTTTTTAAAGAACATACAGCCAGGACGCTATTTAGTCCTTGGACTCCTCTACCAACTGCCGATCATATCTAAGTCAGTGCATCAATTGAGCTTTCGTATCTGTTTTGGTTGCCCGGCAGTAAAACATTTCCCAGGATACTAATAAGCTGACTCACCAAAAATAATAATAATGTAAAATAAAAAAATAAATAATATATACTATATAAAAGAAGGAACCTACAACGGTCGATGATTTGCCGTTTTGGTTTGATTTTGAGGTTCCAGATATTCGGATTGAATAAAATCGGGTTTTTAAAAAGGTTTTTTTGCTAAAAATCTTAATTTTAAAAAAATTTAACGATCTTTTATTTTCATTAACCAACAATTTGTTTAAGCTGCTGTTGTATCAAATCAGCTACTATTTCATAAGGGATTACAACAGTTTAAAGCTATTCAGATAGATTTCCACAATGACTTTTGTAGCATCGAAGGTTAAAAGTAAATCGAAATGCGGGACACTGAATGATTTTTAATTTAGTATTTTTTTTTTGTTTTCTAAGAAGGCAAATGCATTTTTTGGAATAAAATTATTTTGCTCATGCTCCAAATATATAATTTATTTTCGGTAGAAGTGTTGCCGCACGAAAAAATTTATTGGTGCCACAATAAAAAAAACGTGTTATTTTCGTGCCACGTAAAAAAAAAAAAGTTCTTCTACTTTTTCAAAAAAAAACAATATACCTACCAGAGATTTAAATGAGCATGTTTGATCAGTTCGAACATTTCCATTTTTGTCTTATCATCTTTCATACTCGATCGCTCTGTCTCTATACTGTAAGTCATTTTGTGCACGAGTAAAAATACTCACAAGTCAATGCAAGCAAGTTGATCGAGTTCATGAACTTCCATACACAAACCAAAATTGATCATGAACAGCTGCAACGACTTTCGAGTACTCGAAACCAAGTGAGTATACTCGAAAGAATGTGGATGATCGTGAACATCACGATTCATGGACAGCCAAGTGCAAGTATAATTTGATAGATGGTCGTGGATCGGTCGTTGTTCGTGGTAGGGTAGTTAGATTAAAGGTTTTGATTTTTATTTGTTTATTCCTTTATGGTCGGTGGTTTAAATTCGCAATAAATTTGCAACTACGCGGTGTTCGGGCATTTGTTTTAAAAAAGGATTAGTTCTTTTGTTTGTAGGTATGTAAAAAACGCATAGGTTAAATATGCTATTATGTATTATGACTGAATGATTTCAATTCGTCAAAACTTTAGTATGGCGTATGTAGGTCAGGTATATATGTATGTATATATTTTTTTCTACTTGTTTTTTTTTTTAAGAAATGGGTTGGATTTGACAAAAAAACTGGCTTCCTTTTTGTTTATATACATAGTAGGTATAGAAAAGATTTATGAATGGATGGATAGGAAATAGATCGGTAGAAAATACAATTTTGTAACATAGGATTATCAATATCCGCGACAAGTGCATTTATGTTACTTATTATGTACATAACATATACACATAGAAAAGTTTTGGAATATTGTGGTTTTTGGACATTAGTTTTAAAAAGGATACCTGCCTCTTTTTGTTTGTATGGGGGGAGGGGAGGAATATAATTACTAAAAAAAAGGAACCAGATTGAACCCAGAAACGGTCAATAGTTAAATGGTGGCGAATTTTAAGATAAATCCCATATCTCTAAATGACAATATTAGAAAATAATAATTTAAAGATTTTCTTAATTTATTTCTTTTTGTTCGATTTCTTTTAATTAATTTAGTTTTATTTACTTTTTTTTATTTTATTTGTTTTTGTTCGATTTCTTTTAATCAATTTCGTTTTATTTTATTTTGTTTTAGTAAATCCTACGCTTTATTTTTTAATTAAATAAATTGTTAAAAAACTATATTTCATCTTGTGTTTAATTTCAATTATGGTCAAGGCACATACCTAATATCTCAGTGATGCACACTGCTCAATCATTATTCTGAAAAAAAAGTTCAAATGGCATCGCAAAAACCAACCACCATCACCACAAAATAGTTTACCCATCACTATCGGCCACCAACCCTGAATACACATCTACGCCAAGCAATGTTCATGAGTCAAGTACGTTTGATCATATTGATCGTGAACAAGGCGCTTGGTCCTCAAAATTCGCACTTATTTCGTTAAAATGTATATTAATTTACGAAGTTTAAATAAAATAATGGAGATTTTTTTTAGTGCCACCGTGTCACGAAGAAAATTCCGTGTCGAAAATGCACTAACATGTCAAATCTCGAAAGCTGTTCGTTAGTTTATTTGAAAATTACAAGTATTTTTTTGCATATTGAACGTTGGTAATATCGATTACAAATTGTGGAATTCATGAGTTTTTATTACCATTACAATGGGATTTTCTGAACTCTTATCTTAGTAATATTATAAACCAGCGTTGTATAATATTTAATTACAGGATAACAAATTACCCATTACTCTTTTAAATATGTAATTATATAAAATCTAACTACCCATTACGTTTTCAATATGTAATTAAAAAATATCTTATTACCCATTACATCTTCAAAATGTAATGGAAAAAAATTTATTACATATGTAATTAAAAAATATCTAATTACGTATTACAGTTGTAATATGTAATTAAATAATATTTCATTACATATTACATATGTAATAGGTAATTAGATATTTTTTAATTACATTGCAAAAATGTAATGGATAATTAAATTTTTTTCCATTACATTTTAAGAATTTAATGGATAGTTAAATTTTTTTTTTCATTACATTTTGAAAATGTAATGGGTAATTAAATTTTTTTCCATTATATTTTTAATTTTTTTGTAATGTAATGGAAATTTTTTCTTCATAACATTTTTAAAATTGAGTGCTATTTTGTGTACACTATTATTTTCTTTTTTTTCATTGATGTTTTCTAAAACAGCAGTATGCACACTATTATTGTCTGTGTTTGTCCGCATATCTGAGTGCACCTTCCGAACCTTGATCCCTTTTTTTTAAACAATAAAAAAAGCCTTTTCTCAATAAATTAATTTTTCTCCAATGGCAATGACAATTTCAAATGCAAATATAATTGGAATTACTAACTTTTTGTTGAACTATGGAATAAAACTTAATTTACCTTCCACTTTTATTTAATCCAAAGATTTTTCCCGGGCCATAAAGAATAATTGTACAAATTTTCCGGTTAAGATGTAATAAAGAGGAGACAAATTTGTATTTACATTTTCTATTTATGTATTTTGTGAGCAATTGCGACTGCTATGTGGTGTAGTTTGCGAACCTTGACAAATAAACTAATAGAGCTTTTTTTCCAAATGAAAGTTCAACTATTACTGCAACTGCAATTGTTGATAGCTATATTTTAATAGTTATTCTGCTAGTTTAGACAAAAATTGTAAAATTAAATATTTTAAAAATGATATCCATCCCGATTTTGAACAGAGTTGAATAATAATTAGCACTGACTCCAACAAAATTGGAGAACAAAAAGTTATAAAAATTAAATATTTTCAATATAGGGTATCTTTTGAAAATGCTTTTTCCCCATTTTTGAACAAAGTTAAATAAATTTGGACTGACTGAAACAACAATAACTGCCATGGTCCAAAATGATTGGCGTGCTCAGGAAAACGAGACATGTATGTATCAGAAATTTTGCTACGTCAAAAGCTGAGTAAGCGATTCCGATTTTTTTTCCTCAATATTTTGATAATCGAACTGAGCTTTTTGCTGAGAAATCCTGTTCATGCAAGTGAGATTGCTGATGCCTTCTTAGATCTACTTTTCATGAAAACGCCTAATTATTTCGGATTAGAAACGTATGAAAAGTTATTATTTTATATTTTATTTTAATATATTATTTAACAATTTGATTTTGTTTTCAACTCTGGTCAAAAACAAAAACGCATACTTTTTATATGATTAAAATACAAATGTTTCCTAGAAAACATTATTAACATCAAGGTTTATTTGAAAATAATAAGTACACTTCATATACATTGGGGTAAGCCTTATTGAACAAACTATAGTGAACAAATTATAATTTCGCAATTACACTATTTTAAATCATTAATTGAAAACAAAAATCAAGTAATTATAAAAATATTTTGTTTGGGTCTTTTTAAGAATAAACTTTCTAGGAAATCAAAAACATAAATAATTTTCTCTATTTTGGTTTTTTTGAAGTTTGCCTATCAAATGGATGTAAATTTGCAACTGTAAACATGTTACACATAAAGTGATGCAGGTTTTAAATTCTTAACGTTCATAGATATCAATTTTTATTTCTGAAAAACAAAGTTTTCTGCCTAAAGGTATACTGTACGCAAGATACATATATTACAGGTAATATCATTATCATGTTCATTATTGTTCAGTTCTGCGCATGTTGTCAAAATCAATAGTAAAAAAATTGAATTTCAAACAATCACAAACAAATTGTTTTTGTTTATTGTCTACTTACACAAAGGGCAACCATCTTGAAATTTGGAAAGCTGCGCCTGATAATACCTTAGATATGTGTACTGTGTAATGTACGTAACAGAAATTATTATTGTAATAAAAAAAGAAAAAACTTAAAAACTTTCATTTAAAATTTTATCTCTGTATCCTAGCGCCTTACTACAATAGTTAAAAAGTTGATTGATATTTATTTTGTTTGAAATGTCCTTGATTCATCATCGTTCATAAAGTCTTCTGGTTTCACGCAACGTAGGGCATCGTCCTAAGAAGTGGATAACATCTTCCCTTTCACGCATATTGCAGATACTAAACAAAATTTGAAGATCCTCCCTATGCGGAATATAGTTCAAGTTAATAAGCTCCACCCTTAACCTTATTGTCATCGAAATCTGTTGCACACTGTTTTCGTCACGAAAATAATTATAATTGTTCAGATTACGATTAAGTGTGCTGTAAGTTGCACTGTGCACTGAACTTGTGGGCTCCCTTAAAAAGCTCTCTCTGCATTGCAAATCCACGTTCTCAATGAGCTTATAGTAGTAGTAGTTAAAAACTTTATTAAACAAAAAAATAGTTTTAAATTTTTCTCAATGAGCTTATAAAAAGCAGTTTCCAGGACCCATATTGCTCGACATCAAGGTTAAACTCCAGTCCACACAAGTTTGCCAGCCCAACCATTCACCATACCAACCGATTTCAGATCTTATTGTTTTCATCGCAGATTTCCTTGGCAGCAGTGTTGCCATAATGACATTATGAAATTTTAAAAATATACCAAATGCTTTTTTGACATTATAATTTTTTTGTTTTGCATTCTGGAATGCAATGAATTGACACTTTCGTTTCATTTCTTTGAAGTCTGACAGTTTGGAAGGGGCAATATTGCACGGTAGATGGAAAGCAATTATTGCTTTTCATCGTTAAGTCAATAAATGTTTGAATATTCTCCTTTTTGGGCGCAAATAGAGAGGAGATGTACAGCCTCCAATATTTCCGATGGAGCCGTTTTGTAAGATTTCTACGAATTTTCTCTTTCACTTTTATAGGTTTCTTTTATTGAAAAGAAATATTTTTTATCACTTCTATGGGAGTTAATGCAAAGAAACATTTTATTAGGGGTTTTTGAAATCAAGCATTCTGTTTTTTGAGCTTCCATACGATTTAGCATTATGAAATTTGAAGTCTAGCATTATGAAATTTAAGATTATGGCAACACTGTTTGGCAGACTTGTACTAGGCATCTTTATAATTTAAGAATACAGTCCACCTGAAGCCTTAAAGTCTTAATGAAGAGTGGAAATAAACCCGTTTCAAGCATTATAGTTTGGCGTGTTGGGTGGCAGGCAAAAACTGAACTGAAAGGCCATATATAATCCATCCCCATTCCAAACAGCTGTTGAAGTATCTTCATACAGATTTTGGATTACCGTTCCAAATTTTCTCGACATTCTCATCTGAAATAGCTTATCCAATAAGGAATTTTGGTTTACCGTATCCAAGGCTGCCTTGAAATCGACGAAGAAAGTATAAAGTTTCTTATTCTTTATAAGAAATTAATCTGCAATGTTTCTTAACACAAAAATATGGTCTACTGTGGAATATCCTGCTCTAAAACAGCTTGATACTCTTTAAGGAGATGTTTTGAATTAATCCACGAAGTGAGCCTTTTCTGTAAAATTGATGTAAACATTTTATAAGAAGCATTGAGAAACGAGATGCCAGGATAGGTTTTTGGATCAGCTTTGTCTCCTTTCTTATAAATTGGGAAGATAAGTCCTGCTTTAAAGTCTTTAGGGACAACAGCAAACTCAAATACTTTATTAAAAATAGTAGTGATTGTTTTAATAAGTTCCAATGATCCATTTTTACAAAACTCGACTGGTATTCGATCTGGCCCTGGAGCCTAACCATCTGCTAGGGAATTAAGTGCTCCTTTAACCTCTGAAACCGTTATGTTTGAGTCCAGTATGTCATTATAATAAGCTGAAGCTGTATAGTGTATCTGTATATTATTATTCAGTGACACATCTGGATTTAGCAAGTTATTGAAGTGAACTTGTAAAATACGGGGGCTTAGTTCTTTATGGATTGCTAATCGCATGTTATTAATTTTCCTTAGAGTCCTCCAAAAATCGGCTGCACATCTACATTTTGATAAGCTCATAGCCTGGGCTTCATAATAAACTCAATTTTTGTTGACATATATCCTTTTGAACTCTATATTCGCCTGGATGTAGCTGTTTTTAAAAGTCTCATCATTTGAACTGCAGAAAAGTTTGAGCCATTTAAAAGATAATTTTCTTGCTTGTTCACAGTACTTATCAAACCAAGGTTTGTGAAGGCTCCAGCTACTTGATATATCGTTATTAAGAGTAGGGTTCGACAATTTTATCACCTCAACTAGTTGTCCTAAGTCCAAGTTTTGTTGCAAATTTAAATTAGAATCAAGGTTGCGTTTATAAACAGCTTCATGCTTTGGCTTTCATATAAGTTGTGGTAAAAGCTTCATTTCCTTATTTTCAACATTACAAACAGTCTCTTTCTCAAAAGTCACCACAACTGGTAAATGATCAGAATACGTTTCTTGCCCAACTTCGAGATCTTTCACATACGAATTCCACTCTCCTCCCACAAGACTTAAATTGATCACTAAAGTTCCTTGCCGATGAACGCATAATTACCATCCTCATCGGAAGCACTTGTTCCGTTTTGTATGCGTAACCCAAATGATGTGCAAAGTTCAAGAAGCTTATAACCCTATGCATTGCATATTGTATCCTTACATTTCCGATTTATTCCTGCTGCCACATTTTCAAGTCCCGCTTGATTCCCGATTATTGCGTTGCAGTCGACTATAATGAGAATATTTTGCATATCTGCACTTCTATACCAACTTCGGAAATCTCTTTCCCATTTGTTACAGTTTATATAGATTGGAATAAGCCTGAAGTTTATTTTTTTCGAATTGTAAGTCTAGCACGTTTTTTCCATTTCGAATTTTGAACACAGTTTATGCCTTGCCTCTTTTATGTCCAAAATAGCATCCTCTACCCTTTGGATTAGTTTTAATAGCAGGTACCCAGATAAACTCGTTTTAAAAATTTTACCTCATAGGAGCTGAAGTTCTTCTCAGTTAAAAAATGTTCATACAAAAATACAAAATCATGTTTGTTTACAAAATTATAAAAATCTAAATACAAGTCCTTACTAACTAAACCTGACACAACCTGATACGACAAGCCTTTAAAGGTTTTCTTAAAATTATTAACAATTCCAACAATAATGTATTACATACTTACGCTTTAAATTAAATCCCCGAGGCAACAGACACAATTTTTCTATGTTAATAAACTTAAATCACATCCTTCTTTTATTAGAAAAAAATAATTGGTAAACATATTCACTGATTTACGAAATTAATTCAAATTTCCATTTCTTATTTTATAAATAATAATTTAGCAGTATAACGCACAAAAATTTATATAATATTTATATATGTGTATAATAAAAAAAAAAAAACAAATTAAAATATAATAAAACAATAATTTTCTTTCTATTTCTCTCCACGAACATTTGAAATTATATTTTACGAAATACCTATATTAATGATTTTTTTAATTACTATATAAACAAAATTTACTAAAATAATGATATACATAATTAACTTTTCATCTTAATATATTACTGATAATCTTATCCTGACGCATTTATTATTAATTTTAATTCTAATGTTATATAATCAAACTAGTTTGGTTGAAGATTTATCAAAGGACAAATTAAATAAGAAGTTATAAAACATAATAGTTGATTGTTCAAGTAGTTGTAGGCAATTACAAAAACAAAACTGTATTTGAAAATAAAAAATATGTAAATATTTAACGAATTTACGTATTAAGTAGAAAAAACTGATTATTATCTCTTTTGAGAATATTGGTTGCGTTTAGATAAATAATATAAAACGTATAATGAGGTCAGTCAAATATAGATAAAAAACAAATCAAGATTTGTAATTATTAATTATTTAACAAAATCTTCGATACAAAATGTTTCGCAAGTAAAAATTATTAGACCATTTTTTTTGTTTGAAAATGAAACTGAAAAATTATTTATAGTTTTAAAGTGGTATTGCTTGGTAATTAAATCATAGTCTTTAATATTATAATGAAGAGTTAAATCTATTATTAAATCTTCGATGTGATCTAACAGACAAAACGGACCTACATACAAAAAACTAAACATTACTTGTCAATATTACATACATATATCTACACACGATCTTTTTCTTTGTGGATGTAAATTTTCATTTTTATTGTTTAATTTTATTTAATATGTTTCTATTTGTTATATCTTTCATCTTTGTTTGCATGAAGTTAAGAAAACAAAAAATTTGTGCTGAAATTTTGCTATTTGAAACCTTACAACCACTTTTATGTTTTATCTATCTCTGGTAAATATATCCAAAAAATACTATTTTATTTGATATTCTAAAAAACATACAAAAAATTCACACAACAATGTACTTATTTCACTCTCACACACGCATACACAGCACACACGCTTTTAATATGGTTAAATTTTATTACTCCTTGAATTACGTATATCTGTAGTTTTCATTTTTTTTCATCATAAATGCACTCTGAATCTTTTTTTTTTAATTAATAAAGTTTTATAAATACTTTTTTATTGTAGGTTAGAGAATCGAAACTATATGTAAATAGTTATTGCATTCATAGAATTTATTAAGAGAAATATTTATTTTTTTTCTGCGTTCGATCTTAGTTGACTATTTTGATACTGTCTTTAGTGACGCTTATAAACATTTTGTAAAATCTATCGAGTTCTGAAATATCGCATATGATTTAGGTAAAAAGATTTGTGTAATAAAACTCTAAAAATATGACGTTACCTAGGGACTAGAATAGTGAACTTGTTTTAAATCTGAAAATCATATGGACATTTTTGTGTAAATATTATTTTTGAATGGCAAAATCAAAACTTATTTTGTCGATAATTATAAAATTTCATCATAATAGGTGCAGCAGGTCAACAGAACTCGCAGTTAAAAAAGATTCTATCAGAAATCTCAGGCTCTACGTTTTGATTATATACGTCCACAATTATATATATTTTAAACAAAACACCGTCTATACCTACATACATATATACAAAGTTGAAAGAAAATCGCTCCAGTCGTTTAGGATTTAGGTGAGTATATGACTTGAGAGAAAATATTGCTATTATTAAGGATTTTAAATGCATGTATAAGGTATTTGATCTGAACTCCCTAGAAAGACTGCTAGACAATCTATTGATTACAAATTCTAGTTTTAAAAGAAGCAAATTTAAACATTTCTCATAGCCATGATGCATCATCAATAAAAATCTATTTATTTTACATAATCTCAATACAGTTTCGATTCAATCACGTACCTATTTGCAAATCGGTTCTTAATTTTAAGTAAACAAAAAAAAAAAAAATAATAATATAAAACAAGACCTTCTGAACATTTCAGAATCACAGAAAACCTAAATTGTGTTGGTTTCCATTAAATCGAATCACAGTAAAGAACGGGATTAGTAAGTACATAAACACTGACCACCGAACATTTTTCAGTTTTGTTGCACTACTGAATTTGGGATCATTCCCTAGATGATTATCACCCACTTCATCCTCATCTTCATGAGTATTTCTATGGGTGCCACCAATGTCAGTCGCACCTTCATTTCGACTAGGACCTGAAGTGTGCTCGTCAACACTACCAACGTCATCTTCGTCATCGCTGTTATCAATTTTATTGACTCGCACTGACGGATGTTCAGTATTACCACTGGAAATAGTTGGTTTATGAAATGTAGGATATGATCCAGGACCAAGACCTGAACCCTCATCATCATAATCTTCGTCATCGATTCCACCACCAGATCCTGAACCACTGCCAAAGTAGGGTTCTTCTGAAAGGAAATAATTTAATAATTTTTTTGTTTCAAAAGAACAAACGAGAAATGAAAGTATTTCGCTTTTACCTTGATCGGACCATTCAACATCTTGGCCGTTATATGCATTTCTTAAATGACTAATGGCAGTCTTAAGATAAAAAAGTTGAGAAGTTACAGAACTCTGTTGTTTAGTGGATGTCGGGTTGCCAGGAAACTCAGGATTAGATGATCCGTGTTCTGTAGTAACTGAGTGCATATATCTATAAATAAAAGAATGCCTCGTTGAATAACTACCAAAAGGCATATGCTTTCTACAAAATCATACAAACCTATCAACTGTGTGACCATTCCAACAATTATTGTCTGCGTCAGATAAAGCGGATACATTTTCGCTGTTGCATATTTGATATGGTAAGTTTGACCAAAATTTTTTTGATTCCTTTATCTTTTGTCTGATCTCTTTAATAAGTTTATCCAGCACTGGTTCACGGGTCACATAATCACTGTCGTCATTTTTTCGGTTTGCTTGTTTCTTTTTGTTCTTCCTTCCTCCACCACCACCTTTTTTTGGGGGGTTATTTTGTTCTTGATCAGAGACAGCAACATCTTCTGCTTCCGAATCAACAGTGCGCTTAACACGTTCTTTTAGAATTATTTCATTAACAAGCGTTGCATCGATATCCATAGTATCGATATCTATGATTTCAGTCGAAGCCATTTTATTGTTTGGTTCTAAAAACTTTTGACTGATTGTACGTTTTTTTCGACCCAACGATGGGCGACCACAGCCTTGGAATACTTGATTTGATATGTCTTGTCCTGCTTCCTGTAAATTAAACGCGATAAGATATATATAAATCAAGTCAAACTTTTTCATTAAATCATAAATTGTTATATTATGTATGTATATTATAACCAATGTTGGGCACTCAATCTCTTATCATATTACTGCACTTATTTGTGGCACAAGTGATGATAAAGTAAACAAAATACTGCATTTGATTTGTGAGCGTCTTTTGTCGACAATATTGATAGAACCTTCGTCAACATTTATTATGTATGTATATGTTCAGAAAAGGAGAATTTGAAGTTACAAACAATAACCACTTGAAAAATTCAATCTTACCGTTACTAGCAGCGTAGCGGATATTTACCTAAGATTAATAATTCAAAAACGTATGTTAGTTGATCTTTAAAAAGCCACTAGAATAAATGCATTTCAAATTGATAAGATACTTTATCAGATTTTTTAATTATTTTTTTTTGTCCCGTTGTGATTTAACGCCAGCAAGAATATCTGATGTTAAAAAATTGTAACTTGTTTGGTAACTCAGAGCCAGCCTGTTAACAGCTTATCACCTTTGTGTGCTTTTTAACCAACATTTTATTTTTTTGTGGTTTAGTCTAAATGCTGTGTGAGGTTTTGAAATAAAAATAAAATAAATCAAACTAAAAATGTTTAAAATATAAACTGGTAATTTTGTTTTTATTTTACTATTTTCGATCTAATCTTTTCACAACATTAATAATTTATTATTATTTAGCGACGCGTTTCGGACTCAATCAGAGAATAAATGATTCGAGTTTTTAAGAATCATATAACAGATTTAAAAGATTGGTCCTTAGCCTTTTTGTTGAAATGAATAACGAAATTGTCTTAAAAACTATAATTTCGAGAATATAAAAACTACTTGCATTTTGCGATAAGGACCGTTTCGTATGAGAGCATTTTTATATAGTATTAACAGTAATATAAAATTTAAAGAACTATGAGTTGGAAATTGAAATACAAATAAGGTTTGAAGTAATTCCATCGTCAAAAATAATAGAACCGTTAAACTAAGGCTCCATTCACACGTGATACACCGCAGCGTTTTTAGCAGTGCAAATCTGACCAACTGAGCAGTGGTGCATACATTTGCATAGAACTGTTCAAACGATGATTTTTCTACAAAAAACGTCTCAATGTTTCTTCAAGAATAAGGTCTATTAATAAGATGGACATTTTCAGGCTACATTTCAGACAGAAAATTAAATACTAAAGAGTTGATTGAGTATGGTGTCAACTGGATTTTCATTATTCAAAATGCAAAACTTTCAGAATCAAAATTAAAAAAATAAAAGCAAATTATACAGAATTCTTGCTTTCCTCAACAAAAATCAATGTTTTATGAACATAAATCTAACGGGAGAGGCTCCAGGGGCATCAGATCAATAATAAAACAAAAATTAAGTAAATTCTAAATTTAAAAAAAACTGAAGTGTGCTATTTATTTAATAAAAATTGAATTATTTAATAAACCGCGAGTTAGTGCTATCAGCATATTTATATTTTTTTACTTGATAAATAATAGTAATGCCCAATGCCTTACCTGGAAGTTCATAATTGCCTCAGAGATTTTTATGTTGATTGGCTCCACAACCATAACAATATTAAATGAGCCCAACAATCGTTCAGAGACTTTTTCCATCGAAGAGACAAAATTATCCCACTCCATATCCAGCTCATGGAAATAGTGTAAGCAACCTTTCATCACATTCACACAGTAGTTTGTACAGGGTTTCTCCACGTAGCCCTTGCATGCACCACAATGTTGCATCTTTGTCAGCGCAGCCGTGCAGTCAGCATTCAAACGGATCTATATATATAATGGATAGGATGTGTACCATTTATTTTTTTGTTTTGTCATAATATTTTTGTTTTGGTAAGGCAGCGCGAAATTAGATTTTATTTTTATCGAACTGTTTGTAAACTTACATTAATCATTTTTTTCGTAACATCAGCGGCCGTCATTAGTGCTTGGGCATATGTTCGTGTCGCAACAAACGATCTCTTTATTTGGACGGATAGCTTATCGGGCACATCTCCAAATGGTTTCAGTTCTTTCATATGTTCACTAACACAGCCTAAATACCTAAAAAGACACAACATTATACAAAATTAACTTATAAATAACTAATAATTTAGCATGAAATTTAATTGAGTCAGTCTTCAAAGTGACTGGTGAGTCATCGAAATTCCCTTATTTACGTATACGTAGGTAGTCATGAAAATCGGTATAGATATAGATACAACAGCTTTGTTCAGTGATGTTGTTCCCAACAGTTTGGAACATAAACTTTTTACTATTCAATGACAATTTATTGTCTGTTCCAAACTGTTCTGATTTGATTTGATATTCAATGAGTCTCTTCCGAACAATTTAGAACAGAATAGAACTGGATTTTCTGTTCTTGCTTTTTAAGAAGAACAACTTAGAACAGGGTTTTCTGTTCTAACTTGTGTGACGTTTCTCACGTGCTGTTCTGATCTGAGAAAAACCTCACTGATCAATCCTAATCTTGCCTTGCTGCACCAATCCAACAGTTTTACTTGGTGATGATCGCGGAAATGGCTTTAAGTGCCGCCTACCTGTCTATGAAAAGATCTTTTGCTGTTTTATGAAGTGCAAGCACTTCTTTGAAAGTTTTATATAAAGGGATGATCTTAAAAGATGTTCAACCCTACCCTAAGTCTAAGTTGCACCAAAGCAATCCTATTTTTCTCAAAGCATCAAATGCAAATAAATCCGTAGTCATATCGTTCAAATACTACCAGCATTATACCCCAAACAGAGGCAAAAAGGCCACAGACCATACATGTAGGTGTTGGTTGAATGAATTGAAGTGCACTTATAAGTCTGCGAAGCGATCCGGGTGTCAGCTTTCTCTGACTTGCATTTATTTGGCAACACAAACCAACACACTGCTAAGCACTTGTGCTTAGATACTAGAGTTCTTTTAATCAATCAAGTGGTTGGTTGCTAACAGCAGCAAATTGACAGAAGATATGGTAGATCATACAAAATTAACTGGTTACTTCACACCAAAACCAATATTGTACCACGGGAAACGTGCGTTGATGGTGGTTTTAATACATTTAGCAGCGTTTGGTTTATTTGTCACCGCATTGTAGTAAGAATTATCTATTTTATGTCTACAGAAATTCGATATTGGCGGGGTCTTTTTTCTTGATATTTGTCATCGGGTGTTTCCTATCTCAAAAAAAAAAAAGAAATTGAAATAAAGGAGAAACAAAGAGTAGCAAAATGCTGGATGTAACAGGTTCGGTGACTTGTAATGATACTTTATATTGCTCTTAACAGACTACGGATGTTGTTCTTTGCTCTTTTTTATAACTCATTGTGTGTTGTATATGAGTAAGACACTTTGATGTCTTCCGCAGAAGCGGACAAAGCTAATTCCTATTTTGTGGTTTGAGATTCAAAAAATGTGCACAGGTTTTCAAAAAAAAATAGGTATAAATAAATAAAACTTATCGTATGAATCGGTGTCAACTTACTTATCATCAAAGGCAAATTGTGCGTTCAAAACTGTAAACATCTTTTGATAAAGTGTATTAAAAAATGAATCCATTGCTTCACCAAGATCCACCTTTCCACGGGAGTAATATTTTTCCAGCTCCGTAAATAGATCAGAAAATACGTATGCATTTTGTTCGTATATAACACCGTATGTTCTCTTGAACATTGAATGAAATTCTTTTTTGGATTCTGCGAGGAGCTGATTGAACACATCTGAAAATTCAAAAGTAAGATTTTGTTACAAAGGTTTTTAATTTTGTTCGGTACCTACTTATTTAATATAATAGACAAAAATTGAACAGAAAAGCGGACAACTTTATATTGAAAGATTTCTTATTTATTCTTATTTTTGATGTTATTTGTATTGATTACTGAAAGTCCTAATCATCTTTAGAGCTGGCTTAAGACTTTCGGTGTTATCATCGGTGTACGTTGCTCTTTGCTGTTCGTTCGCGGAACAACGAAAATGTAAATGAGAAAACGGAACAAGGAACTAAGAACGAATGAAGAACGTGCAAATTCAAATCAGGTCAGAAATTGTGGTGTTCGTTGTTACCCGAACAACTTGTGTTTAAATGCGAAAACTGTTCAAATGAAAAATTGTTTTGGAGTGTCGTGCAACTTTTATTGACATTTTCGAAGTTTTTTTTAATTACTGAATGGCACAAGAAGCCTAGTTATATATATAAAAAAAAAACAATTTATTAAATATTGTTTAACTTTCTAATGTAAATACTTTCTTCGTTGTTCGTTGTTGAGAGAAGAACGAACACCGAACAACGGACAACGAATGAAGAAGGAAAGTCTAAAGCCAGCTTAAGACTCAGTTTAAATCTTTCCCTCATTTCTTCTTTAATAAAATCCCTTTTTGGAGCCCGCTAGGAAACAAAGCATTTTTTTTGCGAAATGTGTATAAAAGTCTTCAGTACGAAAATCCAGACGAAAAAAAACTTGTCAAATACAAGTGAAGCCCTTTGGTGCGTTCTTTTATTAAAAAGAGTTAATTATGGTTAACTATAGTTAACAATGTTCGTTCCTTTATTACATTTATAATAGAAAATGACGTCATCACATCGTTCTTAAATTCAGTTTATTCAACTCATCTCCATGATATGAGTTAAAAGTGTTGATCCGTCAAAGTACATATGTAAGGTTTGTTTGCAAAAAATAAAATTGAAGAATCAAAACAAAATTTTTGGTGAAGTGAAATGAGTTAAAATTGAATTTTCTACAATTTTTAATGAAAAAGGAGAGTATAGGTTCTGTAGAAAAAACACGATTTTATAGTAATAAACGATGAAATAAAGTTTTCCAAAATGTTCGTTGGCAGATCAACAATATCTAACAATAAATCCTTCCTAAATGAGATGTAACAATTTCCAACTAAATCTAACAATGACACTTAAAGAATTTTGACATAACAACTATTGTTAATAAAAGAACGCACTATTTGAATGTTTTAGTAGGCAAAATTAAGACAAGGAAAACACGTGAAATACTCGTGGGGCGCTGGCAGCTAACTTAGGTTATATCGGAAAGTAAAATAATATTAAAGATTTTAACCTGAATACACGAACTTACGGTAATCGTTGCAAATTTTGTTGACAAAAATTACCTCGCATTGTTGATGACCTCAAAAAAGTTTGTTTTTTCATCAACATCAATGTTTTTATTAATGCCGTTTTCGATTGGATTTCGATACAGTACTACTCCTTTTTGATTCTATTGTTCTGAGACTAATTTGTGAAATATTTATGTGTGTGTGTCTTTAAATTGTCTGATATTTATGTATATTTTGCACGTTCAGTCGAGAAAAATTAATTTGACAAATAATCCAATGAAAGGGTACATTTGTATGTATATGTGTGTTCTGGGTCTACTCCTTTATTAATTCCGGAACAGAAAAATACTCCGATAACATAACGCGGAACAGCGAATCGAATTATTTTGGAGTAAGCGGAGTCAAAGAGGAGTAACTGCGAACCTCCAACCGAAAACGACATAAGACCGTCTTTACATAGGTCCATCAAGCTGGAACCGTCACAACTGAAATTCGAAAATCTTATGATGCCATAATTTTGTTCCATTTTTGTGCTAATTTAGTACCCCAATCCCGATGGAGAACTAAAATACCTTGCCCCTCAAACTTGTGGTGGACCCAGCTTGACGTCAAGCTAGAACCACCACACCTTCAAAAACAAAATTTCAAAAAACTAATGGTGAGGGAATTTAGTTCGATTTTTGGGCTGGTGATTTGGCGGAATTCCAAATTTAATACTCCTACCCTAGCTAATAGTTTGACGTCAAGCTAGAAACACACACCTTTAAACACGAAATTTCACAAAAACCTAATGGTGAGGGAATTAAGTTCCATTGTCGGACTCGTGATTTGGCGGAATTCCAAGTTAAGTACCTACTCCATGGTTAGACCTCACCTCTTAATTTAGTGCCAAACATATCAAAAATTCATAATGATTAGACACACTATGTATGTACATAAAAAGAACTTGGTAATTGGAAAATAACAATATTTTCTAAAAGTATGTAATGCATAATTCAATTTCAAACTAAGCTCCGCCATCGATGTCATTTTAGTTAAAATAAAAAAAAAATTTGAGAGTTGGAAGGAGAAATGCAAATTTTGTTTATCTGTTATGAAAAAATATATTACAAACAAAACAATTCTGCAACCAAAATTCGAGATTTGGTATTTTTTTCGGCAGATAGCCGACAACTATAAAAAGTTCAAATTAGTGAAGTTCATCTCTGATAGATAGTACGATAGTAGGTTTCTGACCTCTCAGTAGATAAGTCGTAGCTATGTACCTATGTACATTCTTTAACATTATTATAAGTAACAGGGTTACCATTGAACATTCTTGAAAGAACGTACGTTCTTGAAACGACGTACGTTTTCATAACTTTTCACGGTTGACTTCTTACATTCAGCCCTATTGTGAGTTTCACCCGGAAAACATTTCGTCCGAAAATGTTTTGTTCGCCTGGATTTTTAAAAGCTATCGCGAGTTTCACCCTCCATTTTACAACAAGTGTGGCCTCGTTCGTGTCAATAGTGCCAATAGGGGAGTTTTTAGGAACAGGGTGTTCCCTCGCACGAAACTCACAATAAGGGAAGAGTGAAATGTAATTTTTTCAAGCGGAACGCACAATAGGGCTAATTATGTACATATGTATGTATAGTATACTGACTGTTTGTGTTAAAGTTAAATCTACTAGAACTTTAATCTTTGTTAACATTTAAGAATGTTTTTGGTGCGATCATTTTTGCCAGACTTTAAAGAACTTTCTATTCGATAATTCCTAACAGTGGTTGGTATATTATCATGACAAAATATAAAGAACAAGTTAATTGTAAGGAATTGAAGATTTTATATCAGATTGTGATAATATGATTAAAACGAGTTCTTCTTCAATTATACAAATTGCAATTAAGGATTATTTTTGAAAACAGATAGAAGGTACAAGCGCATAGTTGTAAAATTTGAGGCGAGCTGTGGCTTATTATTTCTTATTATTATTATTATTTTTTAAATGATTTGTTTAGCCCAATATCTTGTTTGAAAACACAAATTCAAAAATGAATTAAAAAAAACTTTATTTGAATATAATAATAAATATTTTGAAAAATCGAAATAAACTATTTCTAATTTGTTTTCATTATTTTTTTTTAATGCAGTTTTTTAAAAAACGTATTACCTAATAATAATCAGTAAAGAGAGAGAGAAAAATAAGAGAAAAATATATAATATTAAAGTATTTATTAACTTAAATAATCGAAATAAATTATAATTTAAATTTTTTTAATACATTTTCAAATGCAGTTTTTTAAAGGACCGATAAATCAATCAGAATTCCCAGAAAAAAATAGAATAACTGTTATAGTTCCAGAGAAAAATATAAAATGTGAAGAGTGTAAAATTCCCATACAAATTTGTATGGGAATAGTATGACCTTAGAGGCACGGGCATAACGGACACTCTAATGTACATATTATATAAACAGAAAATAAATAAATAAATAAATTGGGTGGCACAACGGCTCGTGAAGAACCAGGGCCTAGTGACTAACAACTCGCAACCATTCCTGTGTGCGCCTGTCGACAGGAATGGAAGGAACCTACAATTTTATGCCGAATCCGAACGGCTAGACTAGAAGCACTTATTCGTGACAAGTGATACTCTTGGAGGATTTGTCAATTCCTCGCAAGAGGCAGTAGCCCTGAAAAAAAACTTTTTAGTTTTTAGGTGGACGCGGCTGGGAAGCGAACCAAGACCTTCAGCGTGACAGTCGAACGCACTAACCATTACGCTACGGCTACTACATTATATTATATATACAGGGTGTCCCTTAATTCGGCAAGAGTATTTTAGGGTATGATTCTGGGGTATGTTTTTAGAAAAAAATTGTTCAACAGTTAGGGCCTATCTCCAATTTTGATATCATTTCTCTGGAATTTAAGAAAAGTCTTACTTTCGGGTACCCTGATCCATGTTGCCGTTAATTGAGCCGTAAGTACTTATGATAGAATCTTCGTTTGGGCATTTGTTTTTAGAAGAAATACCAGCCTTTGCGTTTAAATAAATTTGATACCTTGTCTCAGTCTTAAGATATCCAGTTTTTAGCCTGTTTCATTTTTATTGCCCATGCTAATCATCATTTTTTATTCATAGCCATTCGATCGTTAAGCAAAAAAAAAAAACCTTTTTATTAAATTTTACCTGCCTCGGGTTTTCCAAATTATCATACAATCTATGGGTTTTTCGCCAAACTTAACATAAACTTTTATTTTTAATATTGTTACATACATTCAAAAAAAATTATTAAAAAATCATGTTGATTACACATTTTTTGAAGAAAATTGACCCCAAAGTCAAAAAATTAGCATGGGCAGGAAAAATGGAACAGGCTAAAAACTGATTATCTTAAGACTTCGAAAAGATGTCAAATTTATTTAAACGCAATTACAAAGACTGGTATTTGTTCTAAAAATAAAGGCCTAAACGAAGTTTCTATCGTAAGTACTTACGGCGCAATTACCGGCAACATGGATCAAAGAAAGACTTCTTAAATTCCCGATAAATGATATCAAAATTGGAGATAGGCCCTTACTGTTGAACAATTTTTTTCTTAGAATATACCCCAGAACCATACCCTAAAATATTCTCGATGAATTAAGCGACAACCTGTATATATCATTGTTTTTTTTTGAATGTCGAGTATAAAGAAGGTGAAGAATTTTTGATATGTTTGGCACTAAATTTAGAGGTCAAACCATGGCGTATGTACTTAACTTGGAATTCCGCCAAATCACGACTCCAAAAATGGAACTAAATTCCCTCCTCATCAGTTTTTTTTTTTTTTTGAAATTTCGTGTTTAAAGGTGTGGTGGTTCTAGCTTGACGTCAAGCTGGGTCCACCACAGATTTAAGGGGTAAGGGTAGAAGTATTAAATTTGGAATTCCGCCAAATCACCAGCCCAAAAATCGAAATAAATTCCCTCATCATTAGTTTTTGGAAATTTTGTGTTTGAAGGTGTGGTAGTTCTAGCTTGACATCAAGCTGGGTCCACCACAAGTTTGAGGGCAAGGTATTTTAGTTCTCCATCGGGATTGGGGTACTAAATTAGCCCAAAAATGCAACTAAATTATGGCATCATTAGATTTTCGAATTTCAGTTCTGGCGGTTCCAGCTTGACGGACCTCTTTTCCATACTTGATATACATAGCTACTAAAACCGTTTAAACCTGTTCAATTATTTAATTGAATCGGTTATTTTAAAAAGTAGGTTTTAAAGGTAAGTTCATTTTTGTTGGCAAAATTCGTCGTTGGTTTCAAATACCGATTCAGTCATTCTAATTTTTAAGATCCAGTGCAAAAACAGTACCCTTTGATTTCTTCAACAAAATAGTTTTATCTTTGTGTTTATCTGTGCATGGTGAAAGAGCAATAACTTGCTGATGCTGATCACTCTTAAATTGCAAATAATTATTTTTCTTTTATTTTTTACAAATCAAATTACAGACCTCGTAACTCAAAAATTTGAAATTAAGCAGGAAAGACGAAAATGTCCCACGCATTCTTTTTTTGTTTTTTCTATATAGAAGTTACGAGTTTTTTTCCACTCTTCCACAAAAAAAATCACAGAAGAAGATAGCAGTTGAGTTACGAACGCTAACGAACTTTGTAAAAATGGAATTTAAAATCATTAATTTCGAATTCCTTTCAACAACTGGAGATAAAATCTTTTTTTTTTTTGTTGGAAGGAATTCGTACAAAACACTTTTTTTAATGACATTGTGTGTGTGTGCTGTTCGACAGGAATCTTGTCAAAAACTTATTAGGTTTGTTCAGGAAAGGGAGATATCGGAGGGCCTCAGTAATCTCAGTTGCCTGAACAGGATTCCTTAGCAAAAATCACAGTTTGGCAGTCAAAATACTGAGGACAAATTTTTTTGGATTCGCTTGCTTAGCTTTTGACGGAGCAAAATCTCCATATCTCTATTTCGTGAACGCGCCTTTTGCGTCCACAGATTCATATCAAATATTCATGAGTGCAATTGTCTAGTCGTTTTTATTGAAATAAAGATAAACTTATTTCAGTGAATAGTTGACAAAAAAAAAAACATTTTCTCATGTAACCAATTAAAAAAACTACAATTTAACAAAATGATAAGAAGCTGTGTTGGAAGTAACAACTTAATACACTGCAACTGTAGTTTTAATTTTACTGTGTATTATAATTTCTATCATTTCTTCATTGTATTTTTCTTTTTATTATTTTCATATTCAATATTTATCTAGTCAGTCGAGTTTTGTTATCCATTCAAGTTAAATAAAATCATAATATTTAAATAAACTTTTTAAATGATTTTTTTTCTTGTTCAACAAATTCAAGAATACAATTCTTACAAGCTGGAATTCGAAGCGTAGTCTTCTTAATATGCCAAAACTTCTGGTGTCTTCAAGATGGTGTTAAGAAAATTTGATCTTTTTTTCTAAACATATCTAATTTTTCTTCAAAGATTTGATTTTTTGTTGTAAAGGACCATTCACATGAGAGCTACCAACGACCGACGAATGAACAAAAAAATGGGAATACAAAAATTAGTAAACCTTAATATTTCACAAAAATAGTCAAAAGGGTAGAATTCGATTTAAGATATTAATTTTAAAATTATAAAATCTGAAATTTTATTTGCTTAAATATGTGAAATTTGAGAAAATAAATTGGTCGTAACGAATTGGGGCTATTCACGACGAACAAATTGTTTTCTTAAAATTTTCTTGTCTTAAGGAAAATACTTTCAGAAAGCGTTTCGAAAATTCCGATCTGAAAACTTTCCTGAAAGCGCTGTCAGACAGCAGTCACACTATGAAAGGAAAGTGCTTTCTGAAATTTTTTTACTTTCAAGAAAGCAAATTTTCTGAAAACATTTTGCGGGGTCACACCAGCGAAAGCATTTTCTGAAAATCCTTTCTGAAAGTGTTTCGTGTGTAAACGGTTGTGATATTTGAGCTTTGTTTCGTTAATTGTTTTATTCAGAGTAGCAACAAAATGCAGTTCGCTGAAGAAGTTTTTGGGAATTAACTATAATGGAATCCTACGTATTTCGCAGCAAGTTACTGAGCAAAATATGGGTAATCGTATGTCAATTATTTGGGTGCCACCGTATTGGGAACATGGTGCTGAAAATCAGTACCATGCAACGCTCATGAGAGATTTGCGCGCAGAAGGCAACGAGTTCTTCCGTTATTTTGCTCACGTTTCGGAGGAGCAGTTTAATTTCTTGTGTGACAAAGTACGCCCGTTTGTTGAATAACAAAATACAACAGGACGTATGCCCATCAGCGTAGAGGAAAGAGTAGCTGTGACACATCAAACACTTTGCATATGGCGATAATTACAACACACTGTCGCAAGTGTTTCGTATTTCCCGGCCAGAAGATGATGTACTGGAGAAGAATTCACTCTCCATCAAGACAAGTCTGGATGATTCGGTCATTGAATCTGCCAGCATAAGTTGTATGCGCGCTTTCGCGCATTTGACAATATTTTCATGGCGAATATTGTTGAGCACACTCACAATCTCAATTCCAAATATCTCTTTTGGACCTTTTATTTTGTTTATTTTTTCACGCGTTTTCAAGAGCTCCTCATATAGAGGACCTAATGCAGACGCCGCGACGCGCCGGGTCATTATTGCCTTGTTTTCGACGTTTGCGATGCGGAAGATACCAGGTCATTATCTCCTCGCTTTTGATGTTTCAACGCTCGTGGCACAGGTCCCTGCATTCCAGAAACTTTAGATATCAACTGATTTGATTCCAGCTGCCAACATTCGTCTTATCGGTTGCATCCTTGGAGGGAGTTAAAATGCTGAGGGAGTTAAGATACTTTTTTCCAAGAAAACTGTTGACATTGGTGTCTGCCATGCGAATATACTACCACAATTTTACCCCCCCTACCACAAAAACAGTTGTTGACTTACGACCAACTTCCTTTATCATATTAAGAACATTGTAGATTTTTGGTCCACCAGAGTGGGTTTAAAGTTCACCACTGATTTAATTAGCACATAGAAAAGTAATTCTGTGTTAAACAAACATACGTTCGCTTCAAAGAAAACAAAAAACTTTCACAAACAGTTTTTGAAAGCAGAAAGCGTTTTCTGAAAGTGATTTGCTTTCTTAGAAACGTTTTCAAGTACTAGTCATACTGTAAAAGTTTTTTTTCTGAAAGCGTTTTCAAGAAAATAAATCATTTTCAGAAACACTTTCAGGAAAGTGCTTTTCGGGTCGTCACACTATGAAAGTTTTGCTTTCAGGTAGCTTTTTCCATTTGTCCATTCATACGTTGTTCGTTGGTCGCTCTCATGTGTACAGTCTTTAAGGAATTCAACATTAGAGTTTTGAGGGAAATTCAATTTTGTATCGACTGGTGCGCTGTCAAATTTCCTATGAAGTGGCATTCAAAACTCATTTTCAGTAAAAGATTTTTTGATATTTTTTTAATGTGAAAACCAGTTGAGCGCCAGTTTAAATTTTGATTTTAGTGTTTTTTTTAAATTTTTGTGAGTTTTATGGAGTTGAAATATTTAAACTGATACGCTAGAAAAAGTGAACAATTTTAATCATGCCATGTTTGCTATCTGAAAATTTATTTACAATTGAAGTTGATGAGGCGGTTGCGGTCATTGACGTTAACGCTAACAAATCGACTTATCGTTCAATGTGGAGCCCCTACCTCTGGGTGTGGGTGTGGATTCTGATTTGAAATCTCTTCTCTCTTCCTAAAATCGTCAAAAGAGCTTGTTTAATTCAATTACATTCGATTTTCATTGTCTAAGTGTGACAAATTTCAAAATTTCTTAATTCAGTACGACAATAAACTGTCAAGGCCAAATAGATATCACTGAAGTTGATAATCAAATCTCAACAATCCCATAAGCCGACTGTGAGTGCATGTGGGTATTTCTTACCAAAGCACTATTCAACATGACAAGCATTTAATTCTGAAATAAAGTAGTCTGAGGGTAGAAACTAAGTAGAATATAGACATTTGCTGGCCAAAATATTTGTGCCACTATTTCCTCTTGTACATACATAGGTATATGCATTTCAATAAAAAACACTTCTACATTATACAATAAAGAGAAGAAAAAATTAATTTCCTCTAAAAGACATTTGTCTTAATAAAGACGGAAAAGCTGTATACATACCTACTTATTACATAGCTATACACTCTTTACAAGAAAAGAGGCACATTTAATTTAATATGTGAGAGTAGGCGTCAGTATATACAATAAAATTGAAACAATTACTAGGGATAGGTACTCATACATTTGTTTATTATCAAGCATTGAAACTCATTTACAAATAGGTTAATGATTAACTTACCGTTGAGCTTATGGGCCTTAGCACCCAGTACCGATGATAGTCTGTTTATTTCTTCTTTGGAATTTTTCTCGAGATGTAGTCTGGAAGACATGGCCATCTTTGTTTCCATACTATAAGTACAACACGTCCCAACAGATGGTGATTCACAGTACCTCAAAACCATTTCTGTAAATAAAGCAAAATAATTATTACAAACTTAAATCCCTTGGTTTTTAAATAACACAAAACAGGCACTAAATAATTTAAGTTGAAAGAACAGAAGAAACAATGATGGTCATGGTGGAGTTCGATAAAATCCGTCAGAATGAGTGCGCGTTAAATTAAACACACAAATTAAATTATTCAGGCATGTAATTTTTAAGATTATATCCATGAAAAAATAATTGGGATACACGTTTGACCTTTTCTAATTTATTTGAGCTTCGATTATATCCGTAGTACCTAGTTAAAATATATTTGTATTAAACTTATTTGAAGAACTGAATCATCTCGACAATTTGATTTTAATTGAATTGATTTATACTCTGCCAAACAAAAATTATAAAAATACACATGTACATTAGGGTGTCCGTTATTTCCCAAACTCATTTTTTTTTGTATAGCACACCCCGTCAATCGAAAGTTTATGCCGAAATAAAAAATCATTGACCGACCAAACAAATTTTTTGGTCATTAACCCGTGCTTCTAAGGTCATACTTTTCCCATACAAAATTCTTCACATTCTATTTTTACTTGCGATATACGTAGTATAGGGCAAGTTTAGGATTCGTGCAAAAAAAATTCGAGATAACAATTTTCCCTAACATTACGATGATAGACAACGCGAAAAAAGTTGGTCTCGCAAATTCTGTCTGTCTGTCCGTCTGTCTGTATGTACCTCGACCTGCAGCCGAGAGGCTGAAGCGATTTTCTTCAAACTTTGTCCCTAGAGGGGACATTGAATTTTTTTTTTAGCTCAAAACATAACGGTAACTGCCATACGACCAATATACAAATATTGATTTATTTCAAAAACGGCTCTAACGATTTTGAAAAAAAAATTACGAGCTACTATAATTACGACAGTTCATATTTTGGTAGAAATTTTTTTTTTAACGGCTTTTAACGGTACCTGTCATAGAACCGATATTTTGGTTTTCAAATTTCTCGTTAACGGCAACGCCGATTTGAACCAATTATTTTTGTATACGAGGTCCTTCATAATTTTAACAATTTTGCATATGAAATTTTTGAAAAAAATAATTTTTGGATTTTTAAAAAAATATTGAAATTTTTTTTTGAAAATGGGTTGATGATTTTTTTTTTCAAATTTTGTGAAAAATGGTGTTTTATTAAATACTAAAAGTTGGCATACAAATTTTAGTTTTTAAAAATTTCAAGAATTTTCATATATAAACAATTATTAAAAAAAAAAAACCGCTCTAACGACTTTTGAATTTTTTTTTCATAAATTCATATTTATCAAACAAATCAGAAAGCAAACTTTTTTTTGAGCTCTATCCGTTTAAGCTATATACAAAAAATTATATTAATTTATAGTAATAAATTTATATTTTAAATTGTTTTTAAAACTTTTTTTAATGATATCATAATGTTATAGAACCACTATATATGTACATTTTCAATTTTAAGCTACATTAAAGTTGTTAGCTACGAGAGCAAGTTCGTGCGATCCAGTCGTGCCCATTTTTGTTCTCTCGAACTATAACAGTTATTCTAAATTTGTTTGTGAATTCTGATTGATTTATTGGTCCTTTAAAAAAAACTGAATTTAAAAATGTAAGTATTAAAAATTTAAATTATGATTTATTTCGATTTTTTAAGTTAATTAATACTTTAATATTATATATTTCTCTCATATTTTTCTCTCTCGATCTTCAGCAGTTTTTTTTTGTTTCTAAAAAACTGCATTAAAAAATAATGAAAATAAATTAGAAAATTTCGATTTTTCAAAATATGAAATATTTTTATTTTTTAACGTTTTTAATTTTTTTTCCTAATTTTTGAATGTGGTTTTTAAACAAGATATTGTTCAAAAAAATCATTCAAAAAAATTTTATTTGATAAGAAAAAAAATAAAATAAAAAACTTTCAAAAATAAAAATATTTATTATAATGCAGTTTAAAAAAAAACTTATCACTTAATGATAATCAATAAAAAAAAAAAAAAAAAAACTGCTGAAGATCGAGAGAGACAAATAAGAGAGATATATACTCGTATAATATTAAAGTATTTATTAACTCAAAAAATCCAAATAAATTATAACTTAAATTTATTTAATACATTTTTAAATGCAGTTTTTTAAATGACCAATAAATCAATCAGAATTCACAAAAATTAGAATAACTTTTATAGTTCGAGAGAAAAAAAAAAATAAATAAAATGTGAAGAGTGTAAAATTCCCATACAAATTTGTATGGGAAAAGTATGACCTTAGAGGCCCGGGTTAATGCAGGGTTTGGGAAATAACGGACACGCTATATATGTATACGCCATTATGTGTATATGTAGCTAATAAATACTGGGCAAGGACACTAATTTTATGAATTTTGAATTTTCAACTAGAATTTATTATATGCTATCACTTGTTTACTTGCGATAAAGAAACTTGGCAAGTATTGAATTCGTAAAAAATCATTTCGAATTTAATAAGGCCCAACATTACCATGTAAGAGAACGCGACGAA
This sequence comes from Melangyna quadrimaculata, assembly GCA_949320155.1. Classification (NCBI taxonomy): domain Eukaryota; kingdom Metazoa; phylum Arthropoda; class Insecta; order Diptera; family Syrphidae; genus Melangyna; species Melangyna quadrimaculata. The sequence goes on from OX439483.1 coordinate 2,422,583, forward strand.
AAGTGGGTTTTGCCGCTGAAGCGATTTTCTTTGAACACTGTCCATTAAGTTTTAAGGTTATTTCTTAAGTACTATTCACAAAAGAGCGACCAACGAACAGCGAATGAACGAACATTCGTTTAACTTGACATTTTATTCGCATGGTAGCTTATTGTAATTCGTCGCGAATGAGGAGGAAAACAAAAAAAACAGTGATTTTGAGGTTTTGAGGTTAGCCGCACGCGAACAATTCATTCGTTGCAGTGTGGATGTTATGTGGAACGCGAATAGAATTTGTGAATTCGTAACAATTAATTGCAATTCGTGTCGACCAATTTGTTTTATCAAATTTCACTTTTTTCGAATACAGTGAAAATTTTACTATCTAAGCATTAATTTAAATTATACCAATTTGTCTCGATTTTGCAAAGAATTTCGGTCTTTAAGTGTTTTAAATCCCATTTGTTACAATGAGGCAACACGAGCCAGTACTGGCAAGCAAGTTGGCTACATACATTGACTGTCAAATTCCTGTACGTGAATATGCTGTGGCGTAGGCGGCACGCATCTTGTATCTGCTTTCAAGTAACTTACTAGCCATTTTCAGCTTTTACTAGGATAGACTATTTAGGATTCTAAATACATTTTTATTAAATTTGCTTTGGGACCGGACTTCGATTTTTTCTTACTTCAACGCGTTAACAAAAAATTACGTATAATTCTGAATGAAGTCTATCAAGTTTTGCGATGGTCGACGCACAATACTGCCAATGCGTTGACAGACTTTTCTGTCTTGTCAAAGCAACATGGATTGACATCAATCTAATTCAAAAATTTTCGATTTTTTTTAAATAATTAAAAAAAAAAATGGATTTTTTGTAGGTTTTTTAATCCATCATAATCGTAGCCATCCTTTAATGGAATTTGACAGTTCATACGCTGACGGATAGATAAGAAACTAGACTATGTCGTATGAGGAATATTTCGTCACCCAAAAGCGCTAAAATTGCCAACTTCCCGCGCTCAGGTTTGTATGGGTTAGCAAACAAATTTAAATGTATTGTAACTTGTAAGCCAGTACTGGCTAGTGTCCGCAGGGTAAGTTCATTCGTCATTCGTTATCGTTAGTCGCTATCATGTGAAGAGTCCCTTATTATAGCCGGTTTTCGGGAAGAAATCGGTTTTGGCTGAAAACCTTAACGAAAAACACAAGTTTTCCCATACATTTTTGCTAAACCAAAAGTTTTGACAAACTACAACTTATAAATAAAACCTGTCGAAAACATGTTGGATTTGCAAGATAAACTAAACAAACACAACTTCTGAAACATTCAGCGCTCAATAAAACGTCAGATAAATAGCTGACGGGTTGCTGCCGAAAAAAAATAATTTTAATGCTGGAAATGGAACACAAGACACCGCGACGCAGGGTCGGTCCTCCTTACTACTACGGAGCTGGTTTGGTTGAGAAATATTCATTGCATTCATTTTTAACTAAAAATATTTATAAATTGTGTTTTGATTTCGCATAAAACATTTGATTTTTGCCCTTAACTGTGACACTGCAAATTTTCAAGGCAACGCGGCCGTTTGTCGAAACCATTGTCTTCAAACAAACATATAGCATGAATGAAAGAATACAAGATTACGACACTTCGGATTTTTCGCTTTGTTATTGTAATTTTCAACATGCTTCGTGACTCAAGTGGAGACAACAAACACTAAACTTTGGTTTAATTTGTATGAGATATAGGGACGCCAAAACTTTAAGTTAAATTAAGTTAATGCTGTGGGCTATACTTTGATGATGACAACAATAAAAATAATAATTCAATAAGTGAATATATCTGATATTTGAATTTTTTCATCGCACTCTCTATTTTTGCTTCCTATTTTGACTATTATTATAATTGAAAACAATTGAATAACAATTAAAAAACATTTTTCGGTAATATTTTTTTGTTTTTAAAATGAAAAATTATATTTATCTTATAATAATTCGCGAACAAAAAATCATCTCTTTGCAAATTTTCTTCGCTGTCACATCTGTTGTTACGTTTTGTCTCCAAAAACGTAGGAAGTGGCGTAATCTTGTATTCTTTCATTCATGCACATATAGCACTTGGGTGTCAAAAAATTGAAATTTCAAATGAAAACTTGTACATTTTTGGTGTGAACGCTTTTCAAGTTTTCGAAAACCTATTGCCAAAAACTCCGTTTGAAATTGAAGTTTTGTTTACCTCAAAAAATAACAAACGCTTCGTTCCATAAAACCATTACAAAACAAATATATTGATCTCAAAAACGGCTTTAATTTTTAATACAAAAAATATTAATAAATAATAAAATATTTGCATTCGTCCTATTTAAATGCATTTCGTGTATTTAACTAATTTTTTCCCGAAAGTTTTGCAAAAATTCAATCTTTTCGTAACTTTCATTAATGAATTTACCCCCTTCCAATATTTAATCTTTAATCTACATTTTCGTAGATTGTAAAAATTACTCAAAAAATAATTCGTACAATCCAATAATGCAATTTACGGGAAAATTCGTGGTTTTGCATCACGAAAGTTTCGTAAATTTAACGACATTTGAAGTTATATACACCAATTATTTTGTTAGGTGTACATACATTTATGTTTCTAAGCTACAAGAGCAAGTTCATGCGATCCAGCATTTTATTTATTTTCGACCTGACGAAAATATAGCACTCTCCATTGTGTTTATTTGAGGGTAGATATTTTTAAAAATATGTAAGTGGTAACAAGCACATCGTGGAACAGCAGCTATGCAAAGATCGCCACTCAGATCACCTACGAAAATCGTCACATTGTGTCGAAAAAAGAGGTTGCACAAAACAAGTGGGATTTTGGTGACTTTTGATTTGTATTTTATTAAGGGGTGGGTGAAAAATCTAAAATTTGAGGGATAATGGTGATTTTTAATTGGAATTGTGTTTGCTATTTTAAGTTAATTATTGAAATTATTGTCAAATATTGTTCGTGTTTTAAATAAACCTATATAAATGTTCAAGCATGAGTTTAAATATGTTTTTGTTCTCTTATGTTTTTTTTTTTTTTAATATGTGAATGGAAAACTGCTTGTAATAGTAACACTGATATTTATATTTTCTATATTTTTTTCAATATCTATTGTTATTTTCTACCTTATCACATTTTATCAAAAGTATACAATAGAATAATATTGCTTTCACCACAGTGAATTAAGTTAAGTAAATTGCTTTACTTAACCACACATATAATAAATGGCAGAAGAAACATCCCTCCCTTAAAACACCCTTGCATGTCGTGAACTAGATGGATTACGAAAAGAAAGGCTTTCACAAAATAGTAATAGGTATAGGATGTTCCTCTATAAGCCATGGACAAAGGAATAAGTACAGTTGCTTGGTTTTAAAAGGAAAATTTGCTTTCTACCAAAATGTTATTGATTTTATTTCTACACTGTACCTTAAAAGCATTAGCTTGTCTAAGAGAAAACTACCCTCATCCTACCTACCATCGCAACATTGTATCTATCCGTAGCCATAGCCACGAATAACTAAAGGGACAGAAATATAAGGGAAGGTTTTAATGTTGACGAAAGAAGTATATTGAAGTCGCGTATTTGATTTAATTTCAAAAAAAGGTGTAACACTTAACATTTTTTTTCCCTACCAGTATACATAAACTTGCGCTTTCAATTCAATTACAAGTGTCTTGGGTTATGTCGTTGCCTGACAGATGTTGTGAAAATCCATTTGCAACTCCATTCGCCAAATAATGATATTGCGAAGAAAAAAAAAAAAAGAATTCATATTCACGCGAATAATAATTTTGCATCCTGCACACATGAAGTGATGGGGTTGCAGAACGGAAATTATATTTCAAAAAACACTAAATACAACTTCATGCGTCCAGTTGTTTTTAGACAACCTAAAAGCATAAAGACAGGCACAAACAAAATAAAATTAAAATAAGAAACAAAACTCGAGTTTTAAAATAGGTACAAAAAGTGTAAGTGAATTCTTAATGCACTTGCGAACACACTGAAGACTGAATGCTTGCACACAGAAAGAAAGAACATTCAGTTCTCAGTGTTGCACAAGTCAGGGACAGGAGACGGAGACCGGAGCCAACAATATATGTACATAATAGGCGTTTTTCTTTTTTAGGTCAGAAAAGAGTTCTGAACATAGTCCGATCATATCGAGCATGCTCTGAACATCCTCAGCGTGTTCTGAGCGCTCAGAATTATTTTTGAAACACACCTGATCACTTAGCTGTAACTATTTTATTTTACTTAAGAAATTAAAAGGACAGTCATGTTTCTCGTCCAGTTCAAGCCTCCTGAAATAAAACCAAGCCTTAAAAAATATATTTTATCAATTATTTTTTATGTAAACTTACCTTCTGCACTAGACTGACTACTGCACTCTTGCGCCATTTTAATTGTTTGAGTTTTTTTTTCAATTTAACCTGTCAAATGCCTGTCTTCTGCATTTAACTCGGTCTGCTCAGTTCTTTTATTCTGAGCTCATAGAGCGCGCTCTGAATAAGCTCAGAGCACGTTCAGATCCAGAACGAAAAAAGAACAAAATTTTTTGTTTGACAGTTCAGGCTCTGCTCTGAATTAAAAAAGAAAAACGCCTAATGTGCACCATTTTAATGACATGAAGATTTGAAATGTTTCTACAGTACAAACCTATTTAGAGTTAAGTTTTCAATATATATTTATGTATGTCATGTATCACTAAACAGTTTTATCCGGTTGGCTTCAAGAGTTGCAGTTGTTGCCACTATAGGAGCTAGGACTTTCTAAATGAATAAATATTTACCTATCTTAAAGGTCTGTTCTTTTTCTCTTTCCCGTCAAAAATTATCACACTGATGCACACGCATTGATTAATGGCGATAGAACATAAATTGTCAAGCACCTTACACTCATAACAGAAACTACATCCATTCATTTACTATAAACAAAGGCCCCATGAAAGACTTGTAAAGTGTTCCCGACCCTGGGAATCTTGAATGAACGTACATTTACATAGGTATACAAAGTGAAGAAATGTTTGCGCTTTGAGTTTGCCCCTTTCCTTCAGCAAGCGCAGCATGTTTGCCTTTGGGATGTGGCGCATTTTTTATGATTTTTTGTCTGCTTTTGCTCTCTTAAAACAGAGGCGAAGGCGATTGTTTGCATTCGTTAACCCCCGACGAGAGTGTGCGTTTGCAGAGCCAGCTCAAGGAGCTACAGGAGATTTTTGTTTGTCAGAAGAACTCGTATGCGGTAGTGCCCACTGTTGTTGTTTTTTTTAATTACGTAAAAATGAACAAGTACAAATTTCTCTCGAGGTACGCTGGCATTTCTTAATCTAAACATTGTGAGACTATGCACATCATCCGTCTTAAAAAAGTTTTCTTATATAAACATTCAGTTTAATGAACCAGTTTAAGATTATTGAAAATTTTCTAGTTTTAAACTCTATTGGACTGGTGTTTTCTTACTGTACCTTATAAAAACAAAAACAGCTAAAGTTATATTTGGATGCGATGTTTACATTTTAATTTATGAACTCTGCAAAACACACCCAACTTCAATGCCTTTAATGAAGCTTATTTTACAATTTTAATTGTAGGCATTACTTTTATTAACAGTAGGTATGTATGTGTACCTCAATATACATATGCATATACATATACATACATTATTTATCGTCCTCCTATGGAGAAAATTTATATTTTATATTTTTTTGTTGTTTATTTTTTTTTTTTCAGAACTAGAAAAAAATTAAGAAAGAGCAAAACACTTGTTTGGAAAATGTGATGTTAATGGTTCTATTCACAAGTACAAAGAAGTACTCTATTCCCAAAGAAAAAATCGACTTCTAGTATGCCAGTTATTAGTCCAGTATATTTAGTCATGGTAGAAAATAATATGTATGGAGATGAAATTTGGTTATTGGCATCGTTAGAGAACCTGACAAAAAAAAATCAATTCGAAATTTCGACAATCAACTCTTTGCAGGGTGTCCGCTATCTTGATTTAAAGAGTGAACTCTGTTTTCGCTATTTTCTAAATGGGTGGAGATAGAAAAATAATTTGTGATCAAAATATTATCTAAAAATAAGCAAGATATATATGAATCAATAAAAACAAAAAATCTAAGAACTGGGATATATGATTGTTCAAAAGCCGAAAACTGGAACGCAGATGTTTATATTATGTTTATCCATATTTGATTTAAATTAATACAAGGTGTGTGTTTCAACTGAATTTAATAAGAAATTTGTCTGCATGATCAGAAAGGTGTTTTTACGATCTACATGCATGTAAACCTATCTTGCTACTGATTTTTCTTGGTTGTCATAAAATCCCATTATTTTTGTCTAACTTTTAAAGCAATTTTTTGTGTGTCTGACTGGGCTATGTGAACATTCATTTATATGCCTACCCATACTTTAGCCATATTCCAAGAAGTTTTGTGAATTAATATCCATTGTATAATCTGATTAAAGTTACCTCGTGATTTTATTTATTTATGTTTTCATACTCATGTGGCTGCGAAGAAAGAAATGAAAAAAAAATTAGATGCTAAGTGGGAATTTAATAATATAAGTATTTAGGTAGGTAGCTATTACGAGTACATATTGCCATCAGGCAGTGGGATGGCAATATGGCACACAGGAATGGTTGCGAGTTGTTAGTCACTAGGCCCTGGTTCTTCATGAGCCGTTGTGCCACCCAATTTATTTATTTTTTTTTTATCCTAGGCAGTGGTTAAAATATTTGTTATTCCATTTTTGTTACTTTAGAGTTTAGAGCAATATCTTTACAAAAGATGTTTGTTTTTCATTTCAAGCAAACACAATTTGACGAATATTTTATTTTACCATTAACATTATGTTCTCCTTCAAAATTTGGATTTAAATTTGAACTTGCTTTGTAGTTTGAACATTATAACAAGTATTTTTTCAATGTTTAATCGGGCTTTATTCCTGCGATCGTCACAATCTTTATTAAGTTCCAATTTGATGCATTTTAGTTAAAAATGTTATGAAACAAATAAATGACGACCAATTATTAAGAATTGGACTATAAATATGAGCTTATGGATCTTGAACATAGACATTTTCCAGTATAATTATTTCAAACTCAAAACCAACAAAAAGTTTGCATGAACCGACCAAAATGTTATGCAAATTTAAGTTCCACCCATCGACATAATAGTTTTAAAAAAGCACCTAAATGACATCCGGAAATCGATTAAGGTATCAAAAAAACAAAACAACCTGGCACATTCCAAATTCTTCAGGAAAAAAACAATGCTTAGCTATTAAATTTAACTCACAGCATGAAACGCAGCACAAACAGCAGTGGCAGCATGATCGCCGCAAACCGATATGAATATAGGTATTTTTCTTGAAAACACCTATCGGGGAACACTATACGAGATCGGAGCAAACAAAACAACAAAAACAACAATACAAAAGAGATTAACTACATTTTATTAAAACTGATGAGGAAAAGGGAAACATTTAAGATTTAAGGTTCGAGATTCAGAAGATCCGAAATCTTGGGCATTATTGGACAAAAAAATCGTTCCACCAGGGATGAGTTCGAAGAGCCATTTAACATCAAGGAATGCATGGGAATATGAAAAGTTCCAACGGACCATAAGTTTTCTCAGGTGAGTAAACAACACACTCACATTCCCTGTTTCCATTAAATGGAGAGGCCAAGGCAAGGAAATGTATGTACATTAGGGTGGTCCTTATAAAAGTCATTGTCTTATTTTGAATGACGCACCCCGCTAATTTGTTCTAAATAATTTAAAAAAAATTCCTGTAAAATTTTAACTCATTATATTATCGTTACGACTGAAGTTTTATATGAAAAATCCCTTGTGTTTTTGTAAATCCAAATTTGAAATATCTTAACTTTGGTAATGATTGATAAAAAAATTCAATTTTGGAACACATGTAGTCACTTTTGTCATATTTATAAAAATACATCTGAAAAAACTTTACAACAGTTATTTCCCTACCTATAGCCATTTAAACAAAAAATATATTTTTTATTTAATTTTAATAAATTTTTTTTTTTAAACATTTTTTTAAACATGACAGAAGTTACTACATGTGTGCAAAAATTCAATTTTATTTATTAGATTTCTCATATAAAACTTCAGACATCTAGCTTAAATTTGACAGGAATTTTTTTTTAATTATTTAGAACAAATAAGGAAGGTGCGTCATTCAAACTAAGACAATAACCTTTATAAGGACCACCCTAATGTACATGTACATAATGTTATTTTTCATCCGCATCGACCGACCGAAACGACGTAAAAGAACAATGCCACAAGGTAAACATTTATACAAAAATGCCTGTCAATAGCAACGCGTCCGAAAAATTTAGATCTGGACAAACAAGTGATATTTTATATTATGATATTTTAATTTAGAAGCACACGGGGGGATTGCAAGGAATCTTTATTGTTGTTCGAAAAAATAATTCCGATGAAAATCACTTAGGTTAATTCAAAATATTTTTAAATTGTAAATTTTGCTTTGTTGAAATTTTTTTTGATTTTTTTAACGGATTTAGAAACATATTGGACGTTATGTTGGATGAAATAAATGCAACAAGTTTTGACATATAAAAAATATTGACATTCTCGAAAATGGATCGACAAAAATACAATCGCCATCAGTTGCTACTTTTAATTTGATTGATGAATAACTCTTTTCACCTTTAATCAGGCTGTGTTCCTTGTGGTCATATTTATCCTTCGAATTTGTGAATACTTTTACAATCCATGGATAAACCACTACATAATACTATAACACTTATGTATGCATAAGCATATGCAAGTATGCAGAAGATTGCGAAACGTAACCATATCATGCTGGATACCATTTTGTATGTATTCGTAAGATATGATGCTCCCAGTTCGCGTTCGGAGATATCTTAATTCACTTTTGTTTTTCAATCATAACAAAAAAAAATCATAAATTTAGCTCAGCAATTAATTAAGAAACCATTTGTCAAGTTTATGGGGTATGGCCCTCACGTCGTCGTTGTCTTCTTTGCTATTGTCCAACAAAGAAAAATCATTTCATTAAATACCTACATTAAGATTGAAAACGAGATGTCGTTTTAATGAACCGTCTCCGAAGGAATGATGATGATACGTATGTATACACATTGCACATATACACATACGACCGAGTAGATTAAACTCCACTCTTTACTCTCTCCAACACTACCTTGTTTTGTTTTTTACTGTTTTGTAAAGGATACAACTAAGCAAAAATTAACGAAAACCATCTCATAGTGTAGAGTATGTATAATGTCCAGGGCAATTATAAAATTTTATATGGGGACCGAGCAGTTTGCACCACTCCCAATTTTGTTTTATTTATTCGATAGAGAGTTGATCGGAGATGATAAATCTCAGTTTTCGCTTTCGAAACATTTACCGTTTTGCCGCCATCTTGATTTTACTTTTTACTAAATATCTCGCTTCATATAAGTCCTAACAAAAAAAATTGTAAGACATAAAATGCGTAGAATAAAGTTTCCTATTTTTATGTTCAACATTATTTCGTTATTGCTTATATTTAAAAACTTACTTCCCATTTTTAATCAAAAATTTGAAAAACTTTCTACAAGTTTGTTGAGCTCAAAATTTCGAGCAATTTTATTGTTCAACTTTTTTCTGCATTTCAATAAATAAAAAAGTTATGAATATTTTTTCTTTAAAAACAAATGTTTTATACCTGCACTCATTTTTTAAATCTAAGATCTTGGCAGAAAATCTAAATTTGGGTTCGTTTCAGTACGATTTTCTTTTTGCTAAAACCGTTTTTATTATTTAAGTTTTAGTTTTTCGCTTTTCCTATGCAAAACGGCTTTTTTAATTGGAACCCAGCAATTAATTTTCCCCGAGTACCGAATATTGGAAATTTGTCTAAGGCTCCATATATTATTATATGGGTGATTCTACAAAATATGGAATAAAATGATTGTATTTTCGGCACGACACTTTTTGAAGCAAATATTTGTAAAAACTTACTCTGATTAAAAGTTAGAACGTCTTTTCACATACCACAAAACGGCCAATCAAAAAAATTGAAAATATCAGTTTTATGGGCATTTTTTTAAAAAGGACTTAGTTTTTTTTTACGGAGACTAATATAAAAGGCAAAATGTCTTATAAATCATTATGTTTTCTTATAAATATTGTGACTTGTATAATGTATACACAAAATACATAACCAGGGAAAGGATTTTGCTAACTTTGCCTATTTTTTTTGCGTGATCGTAAGAAAGTATCGACTTTATACAAACACGATGCATGTCCTCCTGATTCAAAATATATGTATTTTATTTTGCCTATTTTTGCCTTTTTTACCCGTTAGTGCAATTTTGACTTGCTTGCTTTTTATATCAAAGTTTAACGAAAAAATCTTCAAACAAATTCTACAAATAAAAACTGCATGTAGTTTTTCCATTTCCAGTTGAGATTATTTCACTTAAAAACATGATCCTAACACAATCTAAAGCGCACAGAAAACAAATTGGCAGGTAGTGTAGACTGTAGATAGAGTTACTATGATCTTTTCTCAAAAAAATTTCCTGTCCCTTTTTTTGTTTTTTTTTTTTTACTCATAAAACCTACATCTTTGCATTTCTCTATTAATGATCGTGCATTTCCTTGCACAGCAAAAATCAATGAGAATTTGGAAAAAACAAAAGGGCCAATTATTGCAAATGAAGTGTTGAAAAAGTTCACTACTGTTTTTAATGTAAATCGTGGACTTAAAACTGTTGAGCAAATGCTATAATAAATGGCGACGTCAACTCCACATTTTCCGAAAACTTTGAAGTGAATGATGTAGAGACTAGAGAGTTTAAAATGGGCTCCACTCGTTTCTGTTCAAGTAGAAAGGCCTTTTAACTCATTTAAGACGCTTATAAGAGACAATCGTAGAAGGCTGTTACTTGAGAATTTCAAAAAGCTGTTGGTAGTTCAATGCTATTATAATTAGACGTTAAGTTTTGTTTATATTCTCTTTATTTAAAAGGTGCCTCTTTTGCCTTTTTAAGAATTTTTGTTTGCGTTTTTTGATTTTTTTAGGTCAGCAAAATCCTTTCCCTGTACATAAGAAATCCTTAAGAAAAATTACATAAAAGTATCCAGAGTAATTGTTATGTAGGTATCTAACATTATATTTTAGACTTCAGTTTTATCTCTGTTGCTTCTTATAAAAAGTTGTTAAAAACGTGGTAAATAAATTATTTTTGTTTTAAATAATAATTTCATTTTTTTTAAGGAACGTTAAATAAAAAATTAAAGAATTAAAAAAAAATAGCCTCAATTAAAGACATTTTATTAAAAAAATTTCCAGGGGACTGAGAATTTTCATAGGTTTTGCGCCAAAAACATAGTAACGTTTTATTTGAAAGAAGAAAAAAAATATTTTATGCTGTGGTTTCATTATGCCTATACAATACCGCAAAAAAATGTGCCTGCTTTCATACAAAACTTGTCCGTAAATCGTTCCCAGGGGACTGAAAAAATGAGTGAACATTCCACGTTTTCTTTCACAAAAATGTCTTCATTACAGATGTCATACATAACGGAAGACATGAACTTTCTCTTTTATATGTTAGCGAGACTTGAAGCTTTACTATACCATATCTGAAACTTCAATTCATACATAAGTTATCGAAATGTTTGACTGTTTCAATCTGCCAGGGGACTGATAAGAAACACGGCAAAGACACACGACAAAGTTTAATGATTTTTGTTTGTAATAAAATAAATAGTTAGTAATGAAACAAGCGGGGGATACGTCAGGGGACTGAGAATTAGGCACTTTGAAGAATTTTTTGAGTAAATTCCAATGTGGGTATCGACTAGACTGACTGCTGTAAAAAAAATCAGATTGATTGGTTGAACAAAATATCAGCGTGGACATAAAATTCCATCATTTGTAGAATCAACCATATATTTATATTTTACTGCACAATTAAAAAAAAATTTCAAGGCGCGATTCAGTGAAGTTTTCTTAGCTGATCAACTTTTTCCCGCGACTAATTTTCTGCAGATTCCCCGCACATGAAGCCCAAGTGTTCATAGTCGTATCCAGAATTATAATCCAATGGCTCTTTCAATTCCAAGGATGGCGATGGTTCTGGTGACAACGTGGGTCTGTCAGTCGCACTTCCCGACAATCCCGAAACTCAACGTAAGTCACCATATTTTTTCCAGCATGCCACATGTATTTCTATGCTACTAACATTTCGTAGCATTTCTTCACGCTGTTTTTAGCTCTTGCCTAATGCTGGCTGATATAAGAGTTTGTATGACAGTTTTTAAAACACAAGCGGAAATAAACTTCAAATATTCGGTATCAGGGTCAGAGAAGTAAGCTTCCGTTTTTATAAAGCCAACCCTACTGAGGAAAACCGGAAAACGTTTCATTAAGCAAGAAAGACCCGTTTCGTTCATATTCAAAGAACAAAATTTGTACATGATCAGAAATTACGGCAAAAAATATTACAATGTCCAAAGATGGTAAATTTTGTTGTCATTTCTAAAAACAAACGAAATACCAACTCGTCCTTGGTTCCAACGCTCGTCTTCAATGATACTCCTTTGGTCAGCTCGCAAGATAAAGCCTATTTTCTTGCAGCACAGTTAGCTGTTAATTCGAGGTTGCCAGAGAGTGTACTTGAGAGCGTAAATGATTTTATGGGACAAATCTTCTTTCGCACTCGTGCAGTTAGTAGAGTTCAGTTCTGAAAGATCTCGACATTCACAAATCCACTGTCCCGGATAGTATCCCTCCCATTTTTCTGAAGAGGTGTTCTTCAACGCTGGCAAAACCACTGCGTAAGCTTTTTCATCTTTCCTAATCTACTGGTCTCTTTCCAAGTGATTGGAAAACAGCATATCTCCTTCCCCCTCTATTTATCGACCAATTGCCTTTACGTCCCTTCGTCATGGAAACGCTGATTAATTTTTAGCTCAAGAAATATCTCGAAGAACGAAAGCTTCTTAATCACCGGCAGTATGGCTTTCGTAGCAATAGGTCCACTGGTGATCTGATATACATCTCACCGAACAGTGGCACAAATCTTTACATCGTTTTGGAGAAAGTAAGATTATTGCGCTTGATATTTCAAAAGCATTTGATAGAATTTGGCAGCTCTTTTATCGAAAATGCGTGCATTTGGTATTGATAAATCTCTTCTTCGTTGGATTAGAAATTACCTTTCGGACCGTTCAATACAAGTTGTATTGGACGGTTTCAATTCTGAAATTCACAAAATAAATGCTGGCCTGCCCCAGGGCTCCGTTTAGTCTGCATATATTCATAAATGATCTTTTGTCTGAAACTTCTAATCCATTAAACTGTTTCGCTGACGACAGTACCCTCATTTCTCATACTCGTTTTCAGATTCACATCCATGGCGATGCAAGAAATTTTTTTCCTCTCCTGATCTGGCTACGATCTATAAGGCGTATATCCGTCCAAAGCTTGAGTACAATTCACATAATCTCGGCAGGTGCGCATTCAACCTACTTGAGTCTTTTATGGATAGTATACAGAAAAAATCTTTAAAAATGATAGGTGATAAAACCATAACGGAAACATTTACATCTCTAGAGCACCGACGTAATATTTTATGTCTTGAATGTCTGAAATATCTAGTTGCATTCCTCCCCTTAAACAATTTAACCGAAATACTCGCACTTCTAGGGATGCTCATGAGTTTACCCTTGAGCCCAATTTCGGACGTACTGTCAAGTACAGGTATTCTTTTTTTAGCCACACAACACGAATGTGGAATACTCTACCCAACTCTATTTTTCCCTCTATTTTTCAGAAATTCAAAACCAATGTGAATCGGTGTCTCCTTTTAAACCCTATCCTATTTTCCTAACGCTCGCACTGTGTTTTACATGAGTGCGCGTCAATTATAAAAAAAAACTCGCGAAAAATTAATTGCTGGGTTTCAATTAGAAAAGACGTTTTGCATAAAAAAAGCGGAAAACTAATATTTAAATCTTAAAAACGGTTTTAGCTTTAGCAAAGAGAAAATCTTACTATAACGAGCCGAGTTTTTTGCCCTGTAACTTTTTAAATATTTACAATAACGAATAAATGTTTAACATCAAAATAGCAAATTTTATTCTACGTATTTAATGTCTTACAATTTTTTTTGTAGGGCTAAAATACTAATATGTAGTAGGACTAATAACCGAGATATTTAGTAAAAAGTAAAATGCAAGATGGCGACAAAACGGTAAATGTTGAGAATGCGAAAACTGAGATTTATCATCTTCGATCAACTCTCTATCGAATAAAAAAAAAACAATTTTGGGGTGGGTGGTACAAACTGTTGGGTCAGATTATAAATGCACTGGACTATAAGATGTTAATTTAAATTGAACACATACAATAAGACCTGCGTACAGTTTTATAGAAAATTAAAATTCAATGCGGAATTGTAACAAAACAAACTGTCTCACTGACGGTAACGTCCAAGTAACTCCAACTAAGTTTTCCTTCACAGAATTTTAATAACTGGTGGTCGCCATCTTGAATTTTACGAGCGAAGGTAAAAAAGATTAAAGCTGGCGATACACGACCGAGCCGAACGACTCGCTACCAATTTGGTTCGTGTTTTTCCGACTGGTTGAATATCCAAATGGTTCGGCGCCGAACCTTTTTGACATTTATCCAGTATAAAATGATCGAAGCCAATTGGCTCCGAGTCGTTCGGCTCGCTCGTGTTTGGCCGGCTTAAAGACCCAACTATAATAGGCATAAGCTAGCATATGCGCGCATAAGTAAACGTGCGAATACAAAGAATCTCTATGCGAGTGAACATAATGGAGTCTAGCTGCGTTTCGTTCAATTTTTCTCAGATTCGTTCACTTAAGCGTGCATAAGCAAGAGCGATCCCAGTCGCTCAGCGCATAAGTAAATTTTACAAATGCAGCAAAAAACTCAAAGCCACAGCTGTGAATCAATTCACAAGTTGTGCACGAGTATGTGTGTAGTTTTTGTTGTATCGTTGCCGCATTTTCATTTGTATTTAAAAATGCGGAACAAATCACAAAGCTGAAAATTGAATGTGTGGCGAAAGCGGAGAGGTATTTTTTAATGTTTGCTTATGCGCGCATAAGTCCATTATGGCTAAACGGGGTAATTTTGCAAACATAAGCAAATTTTCGTTAGCTTTTTGACACAAGCTTATGTTTGCTTATGCCTATTATAGTTGGGCCTTAATAGATTAAGCCAACATAAGGTTATGTCAAAAATCCAACGAAAATTTGCTTATGTTAGCGAAAGTACTCCGCATAGCCATAACACAATTTTGCTCGCGTATCCACCTGTCTCTCTCCAGTTTGCTTTTTAAAACGTTTTGTTTTTTATTTTCTTTGAGCTGTCAAATTCAATTAAAGGCCAAACTATAATAGAATTTAGCTCACTTATGTACGCATAAGCAACGAGCGAATACACACAATCTCTGTTCATCAACCATAATGCAATTCAGGTGCGATTCGATAAGTTTCGTTAAAATTTAGCAAGAGCGATTCCAGTCGCTCGGCACTTAATTGAATTTGACAGCTCAACAAAACGTTTTAAAAAGCAAACTGGAGAGAGACAGGTAGATACGCGAGAGTATTATGCCTATGCGTAGTAATTTCGCAAACATAAGCAAATTTTCGTTAGATTTTTGACATAAGCTTATGCTGGCTTAAGTTATTATAGTTGGGCCTTTAGTGCCGAGCGACTGGAATCGCCCTTGCAAAATTTTAACGAAACTTGTCGAGTTATCGATTTGCAATATCGTTTATGAACAGGGATTGTGTGTATTCGCTCGTTGCTTATACGTCCATAAGTGAGCTAAATTCTGTTATAGTTGGGCCTTAACAGACAAACTATATGACAACATTTTCAATATTTTTGTTTTGCCTTTTTTTTTATTTGAAACAAATTTGTTAAGAGCTTTTAAAAATTTTAATTAAGGTGGTGAAAACGGTTTATTTTGATTTGATGACGAAATCGTTAATCTGACGTCAAAAATATGAAAAGATCAATTTAAATTTTAGTTTATACTTATACTTAAAAACCTCATTTGCTTCAATGCCCACGCAAACATAAAACAAACTAAAATCCTGTACATCCTGTACAAAACGCAAGGTCCGATCAAAATTTTTGTTACATTTGAATGGACTAAAATATATTCAAGACTTATAGAAGCATAAATCTTAAGCCTGATAAATCAATTTTATATGAACAATCCTTCCTGATTTAAATAAAAAGCCCTTATCCCCTAATATCATTGCACACAAAATTAAGTTAACACGATCGAATTCAAATTTAAAAAATAAATATACATACATATATAAATCTATCATGGAATTAATTCGTTTTGCTTGGAGTTTCGAGAGAAGAAAAACTTAACCGGGGTTTAAATGTCTGTGTCAGGTGAGTGGAATGCTAAAGTGTTACTCAGCACCAAGGGCGGATCCAGACTTTCAGCCAGGTGGGGGTCACAACGCCTATGTACATACAAAACCAATAAAGGCTTACACTGAAAAAATTTCTTTTATTTTTTTTTATTTTAGTGAAACCTGTTGTTAAAAAAATGTAGGTACATACATAAGAACGTAATACATTTTTGTTGATAAAGCTTATCAGGCTTTGTGGAAATAAGCAGGAATGGTTGAAAACCACCTAACAGAGGGCTAACTGTAAGGTGGTTTCCTACCATTGAAGA
This sequence comes from Melangyna quadrimaculata, assembly GCA_949320155.1. NCBI lineage: Eukaryota > Metazoa > Arthropoda > Insecta > Diptera > Syrphidae > Melangyna > Melangyna quadrimaculata. Next base: position 2,439,374 of record OX439483.1, read on the forward strand.
CCGCAAGCAGTTATCAGTGGAAGAACCGTAGAGAACGACCTTCTGCTAAAGCTACACTAATAATTTACCTAGCCAGTATACTTAAATTTTTGTTTGAGGTTTGGAAACATGAAGTACCTACATATATTGTAACTTTCTTAAAATATTGCGTTCCAAATATCGCCCTAATTCCCTGAAACAATTTGTTCACATGTACAAATAAAAGATCAAGATTTTTATAGTTTTCAGAAAGTTTTTTGATTCTATCAACCTCAAAACGTGTCTACAAATCACTTGGGTAAGTTTATTGTTTTATCGCACTTAGAAACTGGCTATTACATTGCGGTCAGAGATATCCAAATGATTTTGATTGTGAATTTAAATACATATGTTTGGCCTATAATGCCCGATACAAAAAAGAAATTTAAGAAATACTCGTAGATGATGAAAAAAAATATCGATTTCCCGATCCAATAAAATTGTTATTTACTTTGACGTTGTTTCTTGCCTGTTGGGTACATGTATGAAGGTTTCATATGGGAACATTTGCAAGTTACTTGGAGAAACTTAATTTTAAATTTTAAATACATACAGCCGTATTCATTAGAATCCGCTGAACAGATGAATAGTTATGCACTGCATAAGGATTTCTGTAGCCACTATACAACGTTGCATAAATTGTTATGCATAAAATATTTTTCAACCCATTATAGTTATAATGAGCTTGTGTCAAAATTAGTACCATAAAGCAGGAATCTAGTACGTTTTACTTTAAAAACTGACAAAGGAGACCCAGCTGTGCGTGTGCTGTGTGAAAAATCAATAGAAGTAATTCTGCTGGCGATTGGATTCTTTTTGGTTTCTTATTAATTTCTTTTAATATTATTATAATTATCCAGTTACTTTGTTGTTTTTTTTGTGTTCGCAAATAAAATTTAAAATATTTAAAACAAAAAATACGTCGTTTTTGATTTATTCCATGAATTGTTCCATTCACTCACATCGTGATATGTTTTTGTTGAGGAGAAAAATAAAATGGTGGTGCTTATTTTGTAATGCTTAAAATTCATTTGTTTTTTCCCATGAAAGTGATGAAGGTGAATCTTTGTATAATTTTATTTAAATCACGCATGCCGTCGAGCATTTGCAAAAGTTGTAAGATTTGATGGAAATCTTTAAATTTTGCACATTTATTAAGCAGCTTCTATAAAATAAAGTGTACAAAAAAATATTCTTTATTTTTTTAAACAATATCCCAACAAAAATATACAGTAAATTAACAAAACCAACATTATTAATTGCTGTATTAAATTTTATAAAATATTTTGAAAGTGAGATTTCAACACCTCAAAGATTGCAAAAATAAGCGCCCCCCTAACATCTATCTACATTATTGCTATGTGTGATTCAAAGTGACATTCCGATACTAAACAACCCTTATGTTGGCTCTATACAACCTCCAAACGCGTTTAGCTTATGTTGCTTCTATTCAACGTTGCATAAGTTTATGAATAAGGTTTTTGCGTTCAGAGGCATTATAAAGAGTGCATAGCGCTATGCACTCACTATAATTCGTTTATGCATAGGCTGATAGTTTTTAAAGTGTTTTAAAAGATTTTGTAAATATGAGCCAAGATACATATAAATTAAGATGAATAACACAATAAAGGAATACCATTACAAAATGTATTTAACCACTTAGCATCATCTTTGGATGAGTTTTATACCTCTACATGACTGCATGGTTAGTGATAAGATCATGCAGCTTAACTAGCCAATATTTGGGCCTTGATGTTGGGCGTTGGGTTATTATATTACACATCGAAATATTTATGTTCTACCAACACTGAGAGAAGTTATGCATAGAACATTCGACTCAAGCACAACAGATCTAGATTTTGCTCCTAATTTAAACACTCATATAGAAAAACAAAAGTTGAATCTCCCAGGGAGGGGGGGTCATGAGCCCCATGACACCACCCCCTGGATCCGCGCTTGCTCAGCATTGCAGCTAATAGACGGTTATTAATTCATTATAGGGCATCTTTGATGTTTTTTGTGTTTTACAAGTGTAAGCATGGAAAAGGTAATGTATTTTTAATTTCAAATTTGTTTACACCGCGGATTAGTCTGTACAAATGTTTGATTAACTGACAAATCAATTGGTTTAAGTGATTCATTTTAAAAAGCGCTTTAAAAGGTCCATATAATTCTGATGTTACATACAAATTAAAATCTTTCTTTGTTTAGTTTGTAGGTTTCTCTTCTAGCGATTGGTCTTGATCATATTTATTTTATCTACTTATACATGCATATGTATGTATGTACATATGTATTTATAGAATCTTCAAAACCACAATTTGTAAATAATTAAATAACTATCTTAATGACGACGAGACGTTTAATTTATTTTCAAAAGAGAAAAAAGGATGATTTTTTTTTTGTTTATACGCATACGAAAGCTATATACATTATGTATGCTAATTGATGAGACGATTGGTAGAATTATTCCATCGAAATGGTTGGAATGTATAAATTTAGATATCCTACAGGTGATTACTGTCATAATAAAAATTATGGCACATTTGTACTTACAAAGTATTTTCAATGCATTATGACCAAGTCAATTTTTTGAACAGTGGACAACGATAACCACAAAACTGTCTTAATACCAGTTTATAAATTAATGTGATGTTCTTAGGTCAGAAGCCAAAGTGACATCATTTACTGCCTCAACTAAATGTTGCTCATAATTTGAGTTTATTGTGTTGTATGAAGCGCGTGTCAAGGTCAACTAAACAATTTGTTGCCAATCATATTTTCCTGCACAAAAACACGTAAACAATTCAAGAATATAATGGAAAATGAAAACAAAATTCTTCCTACAATTGCAAATTCTTTTGCACTCGTATTGTAAATTTGTTGAAGCACTTCAATTTTCAAAAGTTTCTTTAAAATGAAAACGGCTCAGAATAATACAATTTTGCAACTCTTATTTCATCTCCTTTTCGTCTTCATCGAAAAAGACCGTTAAATTATGTACCTTTAATGCTTGATTTTTTTTTGTGAAAAAAAACTGTTAAAATGGACTTGGATCACTTCTATTATTTTCATTTATTTCTATTATTTTCATAAAGAGCAAGAACTTTTTTGTGGACAGTAATTGCCAATTTGTAGGTTATTTTGGCCCATTGTCCGCTTTAAAAGTATATTTTTGTTTAAACACAATGCGAGCGTTGAGTATTTATTATGTTATAAAATTTGTATTTCAACGCAATCGTAACTGTCGATAAAGTAGAAGTTTACATAAGTTATGAGTCATTTTTAAATTGTGTACGAGTAGAGTAAAATAAAGCATAAGTAAATTTATCATTTATCTTTATGAAATTCTTTGAAAATATAAAAAATATAAAACGTATTCCTTTTGTCAAACAACAACGATTGATACCAGATTCATATTTTAATCCTTAAAGATAACAGTAACTTCAGTAATGTAATGTATCTAATGGTTTTCAATTTACTTTCAAGCTTATTTGCCAATTTTTTTTTTAATTCTGTAGTTTTTTTTTTAACATTATGCATTTATGTACCTAATCAAAACTTAAGAAAAAGAATAGACACGTTTACGACAAGTAATTTATTCCCTTTAATTGAGAAATTCCATCCTAAATACCTACGTATACTGACTTTTGGTTGATGAACCTAGTAGTATTTAATAAAATTAGATGAACTAACAACTATTAAGTATCAAAAGATATTTACTATATAAATCCATCTCTTCTCTCACAAATCAAAAATATTTAATTTCATTGTACTCGTACCTACATGCACTGAACAAAGACTTTTTACACTCAGAATTAAAATACATAGATTTATTCCAGGATGGATGCAAAGCACTGAAAAAAATCCAAATTAAAACAGACAAATAAATAAAGCGGAGTACAAAAAAAATTCTCAACATTCCTTTGATGCGAGTCACCTCTGTGTGCACAGTTTTTTGCTGAATCCGTTTGCTTGATGCCATTTCCCATGCATGCCACCACAGCAGAACGAGTTCCTTAACTAGTTGTGTTATCGTCTTTATCTTCATGGTGCCCACAGTTCAGATGATGATAATCATCGCCTCATGCCTTCCTACTGGCTTGGTTTGGTTGTCGTGGTGCTGGTGATGTTCGTTTCTGTGGAGTGCCCCAAAGTGAGCACACCACACTGGCAACTGGCATGCAATATAAATTTTGGGTTAGGTGGAATGGTGGAGGTTGAATTCGTCGCGGGTACACCAAACACCACAGAATAAATTGTGCGTGTGTTTTGTGAGCCCCAAGCCCCAACCCAGCCCAGATGATGAGCACATGTAGGTATATCGCCCAGTTAGTCAGGTTAGTTAGTCAGGTTTTCACACACTCGCTTGCTTGCGGCGACTCGGCCGCTGTTTGCCGTGGGATAGGAGACGGGTAAATTGTTTGATTAAATATTTTCGATGAAACCAGTCGATTCATGAATGTCGATCGTGGTTATCGCTTGGACTGGTAGGTAGGTACGTTGAATTAAGTTTTATTGGTATCACCTGTGCCCCCATGATGCAACCCTCGGCGCACGCTGGCGAAATATTTCCTTGGTCGCTTATGTGAATCTACGGAATGCATTATTTTCTTTAAAGCGTAAAATATTTTTCGCACATTAAGTCCACTTCTCTTTGTTTTAATTATTTTAAAGAAAAAGAACCTTATATGATCTGGAGAAATAATTTACTTCTTTTTCCTTTTTTTGTATAGTGATTTGCCTTACAATAATTTAATTGAAAGACAATTTCAAATATGACTGCCTTAGGTATGCACATATGTATTAAACGAAAGAACTTCTTTACTTCAGCAATTCAAGTAGAGGCATCAATCAATTAAAATCTTCTGAAGTGTTACTTAACACTACTTAAAGTCAAATTGGAATAGCATAGAAAACACGCAGTTTGAGTGAGTGACGATATCTTACATTGTATACAGTAGGGTAAAATGCATTTTAATCTAAAAAATAAATCAACGCAAAATTATAGTTGTGAAACAGAAGCATTGGAGCTCGCTCCTAAAATCAAACTAATTATATATGTGAACCAATTGTATTATCGAGATGAACATTTCATTATTTTATTTAATAATATTTATTTATTTAATATATATATCGACGTCACTCACTCTGCGATCTCAAAACCATTTCAACTCAACTCCAAACGGGTCCAAATGACCTTGTCGATCTTTTGATACTGGTTGTGGCATGAAACCTGCACTTTGGCTGTCAATTTTGTTGCTCCAAACGAAGTCATTTGAAACATGTATTGTACTTGCGAATGCTTTGCAGAAAATGTTGAAGAAATGCCAGAAACATACACAAAAAGTTGTTCTGGTGGCGGCTCTAGTGGTGGTAGCTCCAGTGGTGGTGGCTCCAGTGGTGGTTATTTTACTTTTTCCGTTCGAAAAACACGTTCCGGGTGGCTCTTTGTCGAACCTCAATGCACGGCAATGAAGGCAAACGTTGTGCTTTTCCTTTGTAAGTTAAACGCTACAATAAAAATTGATTCCATTTCATAAAGTTTTTTTGATTTCGAAGCATTTGCCCTGCGCCGTTGTTGTTCCAGGCGAGCTTGAACTCAAACTTGTCCAATTCGTGATTCGTGTTGGTCGAGCCTTTGAGCTTCTCTTTTATTTTAACTGGCCCATAAAGAAGAATTGTACAAATGCTCAGGTTTAGATGTAAGGAGGATATAAACATATCTGCATTAATTTTTTTTGCAGTTTTAACTAATACTGCAATTGCAATTGTTAAAGCCGCGTGCAACGTACATCTTACACCCTGCGAATTTTGCACAATCCTTTTTTTTTCAAATGCAATTATGTTACTTCATTTGTGGATAACAGTGTTCAATGTTCATCCTGCGAATTTCTGCCTACTATAGTTACTATTATTTCCTTACTCTTTTGTTATAAATTATTGTAAAATCTAAGAACCTGAATATAACCTCTTAAACACATTTTTCTATCTGATTTCATTCCATTTTGCTTTTTTCGCCTGGGTTGACAAATTATCAGACCGATTTTGACCAAACTTCACATGAACATACTCGGACTTACACCAAAGATAACCTGAAAATTTGGGTTTAATTGGTTGGAAGGTTAAGGAGTCTATAACATACTTCCAAACATACAAACATCCAATTTTATATATAAGAAGATTTATAATTTATAGTCAAATGGTTTGTATTCAAAATATATTTGTATGGGTCGTGAAACGTCTAATGGCTTCAAAATTAATTGAAAAAAGGATTGTTTTCGTATTTTTTGTTTTTTCAATTCAACCTATGTATTTCTACTGAAACTGGCAAGAAATTTACAAACATCGTACACAAATTATTATTATTACAAAATCTTAAATTTTGAAGTTAAGAATAAAAAATGGATTTTACTTCATAACATCTCTGTTTTAGTGTTGCAATCCATTTTTTGAAAATAGTTTATAAATTTTTGATGAAATTCAAGTCAGGCGAGCTCCCAGATTATTACAATACATAAACTGGTTTTAGTCATGAGCTGCTTCACTTTTGTATGCACACGAATCATCTTATCAGTTTCAGTATACTGATCTAATCGTATGATCCCATCAACTATATATTACAGGCATCCAGTACCATAATTAAAATTCCAACATTGGTTCACTCAGGCGTATGCGTACTTTTTTATTTTATTGGGATTTAAAACGTTTTCTTCGACTTTTCTATGCCACTTAAAAAAAACATTTTCCAGTTTAATTAAATTAATTGTCTCGAAGCACATACATAGTTGAATTTGACTTTATTTTAAAAACTATAAATGGTTGCTGAAACCAATATTATATTATATAACATGCATGAATCCATATTTTTTAACATTTGTGTTTGAATTTGTGCCGGCTTAATTTGTAGATTGCTCCACTGTAGACGGTTATGTAAAAATGCATTCGTCTTGAAAAAAATAATAACAGTAGCGATTGAATTGATTGGGAGCATCATTATTTAATTTGTTTACAACAAGCCTCAGAAGAGGCTTAAAGTAGATATCATCAGAAAAAAAAGATCGGAAAACACTTAAACATAATCAATTTTCATAACGAAACAGTATCAGACGTATGGAGTACTATTTAAAATGTATGTGGTTTGATTGAATGTTGACCCTTCCATCAGCGAATTTAAACAATGATATATGCCTTTTAATAAAAGCATAAGGCATAGTGAATTTTTAACTGCAATGTGTAAACGATATAAAAAATCATAGCTTCTACTTCCATGTGTACATACATTTAGTCTAAGAGCCGACAGCAATGTAGGGTGAAAGGGGAAAAATCCAGTATTTTTAAAGATTTCTCGAAAACCATCAGTTTTTTTTAAGAAATATCTTTGGAAAAATTGTAGCTTATAATATTCTACAAAGAACAGATAACTATAATTTTTTTTTGTTAGACTAATGGATTTTGAGAAAAATGACCGCAAATGCAAGGTGTGGAAATATTTTGTCCCTGTTTTTTCAAAATCTCTTGCTCCGGCGAAAAAAGTGGTTGATCTTTTTTGTACGGAATTTTAATAGCTACCGTTTTTAAAGGCAGTTGTTAAAAAATCTGATGGTTTTCGAGAAATCTTTAAAAATACGGGACTGTTCCCCTTTCACCCTATAAAAGTCCTTGCCCAAATTTAAGGTTTTTACTTAAAAAATGCGTAGGACATGAAAATGAAGCTCTCCACCAAGATTCAGCTTTGTCGGAGTTAAATTTGAAAAGATATTTTAATATTAACGATATACTTGAACAAAAATGTTTTATTTTTGTTTTATTTTTAACCTGTTTTATTGGATTCAAACGGTTATAACTTTTTATCTGAGCACCGCATTAGCAAGTTTTATACTTTTTTAAAAACTACAGAAAAACGGTATATTTTTGGAATTTAAAACCTGTATTGTGTCATACGAATTTTATTCATGGAGCTCTTAAGAAGATTGAGGTCAAAAATTAAGTTTGGTCAAAATTCAAGTTTATCTTTTAGTTTGTAGGCAAATGGTGATGTAAATGAACATTTTTTATTCAATTAAATATGTCAAACTATTAATCAAAGTTTTAGTGTAAAAATTGTAAAAAAACAAATGTCAATTATGGACAGGGTGAGCAAAAAACTGTTTTCGAAAAATAGTCGAAAACCGTTATGATTCAGTATCAACAAGTTACCAAATTCTGAAAGGTCATGACCTGGCCTATCACCATATTCAGTTTGGACCATCCTTTACGGGACATCCTGTATAAATAGAAAGAAAAAAATACCCTGCAAGTCGTATTTTGTGTCGTACTCGTATTCGAACTTGAACTCGTATTGTATGAAAACCGTTATTCTTCAAGTCGTATACGCTGTATTTGAGAAGCTTAAAAAAACAAGGTATAAAGTCTAAGCAATTTAGGATAAAATTGAAGCAAATGTGGATGTAACTTAAAGCATCTTAGATTTTTGTGGTATTCGATCAGAAATAATTTAAACATCGAAAATACTCGTATGATGTTGCTCCCGCTCGAAAAGCTGTGATATTTGCAGGAAAAATAAAAACGTGCAAGAAAGTGCATTATTCACTCCCTGTTTTTTGTTATTTTCCTATATAACTTGGGAAACATGCATCTTAGGAAAAAAACATTGATACAAAATGCGTTTGTTATAAAATTCTTCACAAGATGACATTTATATACAACTTTCTGGTGTAATATTTTTGTTGTTATACAGCGTTGACGTCAAAAAAAAGCTGTAAAAAACAAAATAGTTTGGAAGCGCTTAACTGACAGATAAAAAATGGTCCAATTCTACTATAAATGTGTACTGAAGCACTCTAGGGAAGGGAATTACCAAATGAAATATCGAAACCCGATTCAAATCGGTCTGATAGGTTCGGCATGAGAGATACTGTTAATTAAGTGCACCGCGAAATGTTTGCGTCAATGCAGTGGTCAAAGTTAGGCATTTAAGCTGACGCTAATTTTTGTACACATATTTAGAACCCTTAACTATCGTATAATATCGTTATAATATTTATTAAAAAGAACAAAATTCGTATGGAAAATGCTTTTTTTTTAATAAAATAATTATTTTAATTTATTTATAAAAGCATCTTCTCACACAAATATTGTTCTTTTAAAATCGCTACCAAAGTCATTAAAAAAATAAAATAAATGTTATAACGTTCCATGTACAGTGCGGTTCACTTGTTTAGACGCAGCATCTTTTTTTTTTTTTTAAGTTTATTTTCTTTTAAGAAGCGGTCGCCGCTCGAGGTCGAAAACTTAATTATTTACTAAACCAATATCCTGAACAACTGAGCAAAAAACAAGAAATACCAGATTTGACCCAAACGGTGTGCCTTCCATACAAACGACAAGGTTACGGACTAAAGTGTTTTATACCACGACTTCATATTTTGGAAATTTGGAGCGGTAGAAAAGCTATTTTGCGGTGCAGTGCATTAACGCTCACGGAATTATCTCCCCGGGTGTTATATGAAAGGAATAAACCCCGGCGGGTGTTAATTACTTTTTAAATTAGGAATTGACACCCCCGGGGGATAATTCCTTTTTCTGACGGGTTTTAATTCCAATTTAAAATGGAAATAAACCCCATCTGGCAGCCACCTATGGTATCAGTCGGTTTGCTTTCAAAGTTTTTGTACTAAATAGTACAAAAAATCGTTCTACAGTAAGGGCTTATCTCTAATGTTGGTATCACTTGTCAGGGATTTAAGAAAAGTCTTACTTTGGTGTACCTTGACCCATGTTAACTGTAATTGCGATGTTAGTACTTATGATAGAAACTTGGTTTAGGCCTTTATTTTTAGAAGAAATAGCTGCTTTTGAAATTGAGTTTAAATAAGTTTGATATCTTAAACCAGTTTTAAGATATCCAGTTTTAAGCCTGTTCCACATTTCCTGCACATACTAATTTTTTGACTTTGGGGTCAATTTTCTCCATAAAATGCGTGATAAACATAACGTTTTACTATTTTTTTTTGAATTAATTTAACAATAATAAAAATCAGTAACAACTTTTCCAAAAAACCCATACATTTTATGATAATTTGGAAAACCAGCGGCAGGTAAAATTTAAAAAAAAATGTTTTTTTTAGCTTTAAGTTCAAAAGCAATGAATAAAAATTATGTGTGTGGTTTTAGATAATTTTTTAAGTTGTTTTGGTTGTTTAGAATTATAGTTTATATGATAAATTTGGTTTTTTATAACAATCAAAAATTAATTGATTTTTCTAACTACTAAGCAGTAGTACCGTAAATTGAATACTTGGGCGAAAAGCATTGAGTGCATCCATAGTTGAATTTATTTCATTTGATTTAAAATAACAAATATTTCATCAAGATATTTAGTGGGTTTATAAATAAGGAAGTTTATCAAAAACACTACCTTATAAAGTTTCCATAACTGTATCTTCTAAAATAGGTGAAGCAGGACTGCCCATCGGAACTCCTTGTTTTTGTTGATAATATATTTTATCAAATTCTAAATAATTATTATCTATTATACAAATCTTAAAATTTCTAAGAATTTTAACTTTGGAATTCTAGTGTGCTCTTTAACGGTATTCCAACTTTTTTCAATAAGTTCTTACGCAAGTTGAATTGTCACATTAGTGAATAATAACTACGTCAAAAGATACTAAAATACTATCTTCCTCTAAAAAAAATTTTAACATTGTATTCAGAGTTTTCAGTTATACTTTTTAAAATTTAAACAATATATTTTGAAAGCTCATAACATGGGACTGTTAACGAAGAACATATTCGTCTAAGTGAAACATTTCTTACGACAAGCGAAAAATGTGTGCCAAGATTCATCACTTACCATAAGAATTTGGTAATATTATGCTCGTTTCACTGAAAATTGAGTCATCATTTTATAAAAGGAATATAACTGTTTTTAGGGAAGTTGTATTGTATTTATTTTGATTGCATAATATATAGTGGTTTTATATACTTTCACAAGCCCATGCCCTCATTTTGAAAGCTATTATACAAAAAACAAATATTTGGATATGCTGTAGACTATGCGATTCTGCGTTGATTACCATTATTTTTTGACGAATAAAAACCCTTATCTACTGAGGGTATATTGCGACCACAGCACGCAAGGGTGGGGGAGAGTCCATACAAATAATATATTCCTATGGATTCAAGTGTTTTGAATCAAATGAGACATTTGACGTCATCGAACGATGTCTGGTTTTTTATTTATGTGTCAATTTATGTGGAATTTCATTTAATAACCTGGAAGACAATTTGCGATGTACACTGACCACAAGCCATTGGTTTTCGCGTTCCTACAGAAAGCAGATAAAGCATCGCCTAGAAACGCACGTCGATTGGATTTCATCAGCCAGTTTTCAACCGATATACGTTACGTTGTTGGAAAAGAAAACATAGTCCCTGACATGCTGTCTAGGATCATATCAGTGGAAGCCAAAAACAACATCGACTTTGGCCAGCTTGAAGCAAATCAAAAGAGCGATCCGGAATTGCAGGCGTTGCTGAACGATAACAAAACTTCACTAGTGCTTAAAGCAGTCAAAGATGCAACATTATCAAATACCGTTATTTGCGACGTGTCAGGTACGTACTTAAGACCGTTCGTTACTAAACCTTTTCGAAATATCATCCTAGAAAAATACATGGTTTGGCACACTCGGGTACTCGAGCGACTATAAAGCTGGTTCAACAACGATTTTTTGGCCAAAAATGCGTTAAGACTGCAGAAAATTCGTCAAAGAATGCGTTGCATGTCAAAGGGCGAAATTTCAACGGCACAATCGAGCTCCATTACAACCGTACGATGAACCCACGGAGCGTTTTGATCACCTCCATATGGATCTAGTGGGACCTTTGCCACCTTCGAATGGTTCTACATATCTGCTAACGATCATTGACAGGGCAACACGTTGGCCGGAGGCAATTCCCACCAGCGACATAACAGCAGAAAGCGTAGCTAAAGCGTTTGTAGCAGGCTGGATATCACGTTTTGGCGTCCCATCCCGCATCACTTCAGACAGAGGACGGCAGTTTGAATCAACTTTGTTCAAAGAACTGAACAAGATCCTAGGAGTTAATCACTTGCGAACAACAGCTTACCACCCTCAAGCGAACGGGATGATAGAACGGTGGCATCGTTCTTTGAAAAATTCGTTTAAAGCTAAGATGACAGCCAACTGGTCGTATGATCTACCTCTGATATTGCTCGGCCTTCGAGTGGCCTGCAAAGAAGATTTTAATGCAACACCCGCCGAAATGTTGTATGGTAAGACACTTAAAATACCTGGTCAATGTTTTACTTCTCGACAGGAAAATATTGGTGATAGCGACTTCGTCCGTCAACTCTCCGCCTCTCTGAAGAAGTTTCAACTTGGAGACAATGTTCATCATGGATCATCGAAAACATTTTTCGTTCAACCTGACTTAGCCACTTGCACCTACGTGTTCATACGTGTAGATGCAGTTCGCAAGCCTCTCCAGCCCCCATACAATGGACCATTCAAGGTTGTAGGACGTTGCCGAAAATATTTCAAAGTAAACATCAACGGGACTGTACAAAAGGTTTCCATCGATCGCCTGAAAGCAGCCTTCATCGCAGTTGAAGAACCAAACAAAACCCCTAGCTGTCCTAAACCCGCTCAAATTCCAAGGCCATATAGAACTCGAGCTGGTAGACTGGTGAAACTGCGAACTTGAAGGTCTCTCAGACTTGAGGGGGAGTAGTGTAGCAGTACGAACCAATAACAATGGCAAAACTTAAATTTTGAAACATAAGAGTCACACCATATCTTCTATGTACCACAAGCACATCATCCCATGCATCATGTTTATGTACTACGAGTACATAAACAGTTTCATAGTACACAGTTCCTGCCATTGCCGTTACTTCTTCGTTTCGCATTGGATATAAAACATCATATGATTTATGTTTGTCTCTCAGTCTTCAGTTACCTTTTTTATAAAAATAATTAAATAAAACAATATTCTTTATTTTATTAAATCGATTTGTTTCTCTGATTTCATTTAGCTAAAGAGACAACCCTTATATCTCCGGTCTGCCAGTGCTGCCACAGTGGCAACACTTCTTAAAAGTAAATTCAGAATGTGGACTTTTAGTGTACTAAGCCTCATCCCGTCAGGATGAAGTGCAATGTTGATGCTCTTAACGCCCTAACTAAAAGTAAAATGTTAAAAAAAAAAATTATTAATTCTTTAAACGCTTTTTGAATACATTAAGAGATTTTAAAGATATCAAAAAAGCAAAATAATAGATACAGAATATATAAATAATGTATATTATTTATTAACGTTATTTGTGAGTATTTACCTTAAATTTATATAAATGATTTTTGAATTAAAAATTAAATTTTAACAGGCTTGAAGAAGAGTGTAATCACACTCGAAACGTCGCATCTGATATAATTTTAAACAAATAAATACAAGATCTATAGCCCACGAAGAAGTCATATACTTTTAATTTACTAAAAAAATCACGAAAATAGGAATAGTTTCATTTTTTTTTCTTTACATTTTTGGGAAATTTTGTAAAGCATTGAACTTGAGAGTAAGTACTGAAAAAAAAAAATAAGGATTGCAGTAGTTATAAATTTTTTAAATCATTACTGAAACAAATTTGAAGAGTTTTCACTTTGTATTAATTATATCTTTATTTTAACAATTTTAAAGAATTAAAAAAAAAAAAACATTTGTAGGAGGTAAATACAAATATCAAAAGCACATACAAACGCGGAACTTGTCTTTTTGTACTAAACATAAAAATAAGGTAAACAGAATTTTTGATGAATGGACACTTGTACAGCATTCATGACCTGATAGTCTGTAAAAAAGTATCTCTTTAACCTTCGGCAAACTCCACATCGTCAAAAGATATATTTCTTCACACAAATGTACAAAAATGCATAACTATTTACCTACTTCAGTAGAAAACGGAACGAGAAAAAATAAAAAAAATTGAAGACATAATACTTGATGAGTAAGTATGTATTCGTTTATATTAATATTCGTTTATATTCGTTATAATCTAAAAAAAAAAAGTACAAAGAGGCACTCTTCTTTTTTTACCTTTTCCACATGTTTGGGCAAAAGGTGTGTGTGCCTTGCAGCATTAAATGTAAAGGACATAAAATACAACATACCGTACTCATGTTGTATAGCACTTTTTGACGATGAAAAGGAACCTCAAGTAGCTGATGTGTTCCCTTCTTTTGCACATACAGAATCTGGAGGTAGCAGGAAATATGTTGCCGAGAATAGAAGAAATACAGATGTGTTCATTTTTTGTCGATCATTTCCGACAAATTGGTTAAACACAAGTTTGCAACACAAGTTTCAACTGTTTGAAATCGGTTCAATATGTGTTGGCGGTTTGATGAAGCTGTTTTGTACTTTCCTCTAACCAGAACTGCCGTCATAAGTGCGGTTGTTTAACTACTTGTGAGAGTTTGTTAATTTTAATGGGGCTTGAAATTCGTTTCCTAAATAGCAGAAGTTTAAATGAGTTTTTATGTATTTCATAAGAAAATCCTTTTTTTTTTTGGTATCTCAAAATATATATTTTTGGCAATACAAAACTCGATCGACGCCGAAAGCCATAAGGCAAAACAATTCAATTATTTATAGGCCGAATTGATAAATGTAAAAATCGATAACAGTACTTTTACATTATGAATCCGACTGTCACGATCTAAAAATATGTATCGAATTTGTTTACCAAATGATTATTTTTGATGATGATTATTTTTAACCGAAAAAAGCAGTAGGAATATGAGTTTTAGAAAAAAAAGCTTCGGTATTTTTCAGTATACCTGCACTTTTTTTTGCACAGTTCTGTTTATAAAAATTGAACTTGCACCTACACTCGTATTAATGCAATGACACTGAGAAAGAAGAGCGAAGATGTGACAACAGCATGTTTGCTTTGTACACAGCGCCAACCATCATCGACGACTAGGAGTATACCAGCTAAGCTCAGCTTACAGGCAACATAATATCGGAGAGACATTCTTACAGAGATAAAAGAATGAAAATGCAGGTATAACAAATAACGACGCATAAGGATGCTTTTCAAAGTGATTCGACATCCTTCATAATCCAACATTTACATCTACGCATATCACATACATAGGTATATTCATGCTTTTGCAAAAAAAAAAGAAAGAAATAAAAATTCTATCTACCTATGAGCATTCTCTAGCATGTACTTCATTGCAATGGCAAGCGAGCTATGCGATAAGAGACTGAATAAATACAAATACGCAGCAACACAATTTTTGTTGTTACAAATAATTGCAAATGCACGGCATGTTAACAATCGACTATGTGAGGTATGCAAACTCAGAGGAGTCTATTTAATGTAGCAATTTGTTAAACAATGCATTGTTTGTCTTGAAATGTATGTTTCCTCTTAAGACTTTAAAAATTGAGAAATATAGCCAGACATCGAGACACAAATTTTGTTTGTAAAATGTATTCATCTGATGTAATAAATAAATTTCACAAGCCTTTTGCATAACATATTTTTAACATCAATATAACAAGGAATATTCAGCATTTATAGGTAAAAACATTTTGGCTACACCTTTTCTTTAAAAAATGATCGAAATAAATTGTTTTTGTACGAAATAAATCAAGCGGCGCTTAAGACATTTAGGTCCAGAGAGAACACCAAGGTTTCGAAGTTAAACTCGAGTTAACCCTTCGTATTTGGTGAGTTTAACTTTAATATCGTCAAAGAAAAATAGGGACTTAGGAATAATAAAATCCAAAATCAAAGCTGTTACAATTGTGCCATCTTAATTCTTAGTTTGATTGTACGTTTAGTATTATTGTTACAAAATTATTGTTAAACTTATCTCTACTGCTTAAGATTGTTGCTTGTGGGCGCACAATTTAGAATTAAACAGCTATGGAACTTATTCGGTTTTTATTTATGTACAAGAAGATAATGCTAAGATTAAAGAACAAAAACATCGGTTAATTAGAACTTTAAATTCAAAACTGATAAATTATGTCTACTTATTTCATCAGTTTTGTATTACCGCAAGCTCTTAAGTTAAAAATTTAGAGTTAACAAAATTAACAAAATTAAATCAACTTGACAGTTCAGTACACGCGATTTAATATAGACCAACATTTTTATAACTAATTTAAAGGAAATGTAGATTAAAAAATCTTTTTACAATTATGGCGTTAAAGATAGGATGGGATACCTAATCTTACATCTTAGCCCAGGCAAATCGTACTTTTTCTGCCAAAAAAATCCAAGTGAAGGTTTTTAAACGCAATTGTGTTTATTTTGGAAAAAATACTGTCGCGAAAGTCTATTGCGAAATCATGTGCGCGTCAATAGTTATCCAAGGTTAAATGTCGAAAATGTCAGTTTTTCGCATAAAACTCGGAAACGGTAAATGCTTTCGAAAAGTGTTTCATACAAAACTTGTAGATTATGCCATTTGCCAACAAAAAAGTTCAAATTTCTTTTTTTTGCGTTTTTACTCTTAAAAGCACAAGTTGTCGAAAAATTTCGTACGCTCAGTTTAGAGATCATAATATTCTCTTTAAAAAAATATAAAAAGTTTTTCCACACGAGTCATAAGACGCAAGATATTGTGACTTAAATGGTGTCAATGGTCAAAAAAAACCGGTTTTTCGCATATATCTTAAGCTTAATCGAAAAATTATATTAGCAAAATTTTTACATTATGTAGTATTTTATAAGCATGCATTAACATTTTTTTTTTTTGTAAGCCATAATTTGTATGACATCATTATTTAAATAAAAACACCAAAAGTCTAAAATACCGGTTTTTGACTCTTTACTCTTAAATGACGAAATTTTCGGAAAATATTTTATACCTATTTTGCAGATTTTAATATTCCCTAGAGGAAACATTATCACACTTTTTTGCGTATAATGCATCAGTTGCAAGATATTGCGACTTGAACTTTTTGTCAAACTTTTAAAAAAATTATATCCTTAAAACGGTTGTTTTTATGAAAAAAATAATATTTTTTTCTTGTAGAGATTTACATAATGTACAAACTTTGTATTCAGATGTTTTCAAAAATTTGAACCGTTAAGGAGTTATACGTGAAAAACGACCATTTTCGATATTTTACGTTTTTTGAAATGTCGATATCTTCTTAACGGTGGGTCGTAAGAAAAAACAAGTCATAACTTTTCTGTTGGCAAATGACATAATCTACACGTTTTCTATGAAATACTTTTCGATAGCATTTACCGTTTCCGAGTTTTATGAGAAAAACTGATATTTTCGACAATTAATCTTGGATAACTATTGACGCGCACACGATTTGGCAAGACTTTCGCGACAGTATTTCTTATGCCAAAATAAAGACAATTGCATTTAAAAAATTTCACTTAGATTTATTTGGCAGATTGACCATTTTTTTGTACATTTTGCCTGGGATAATGTAATATACTGGAACCGACTAAATCACCAGTAAAATAGTTTTTAATAAATTTTAGAATTGTAGCAAAAACCCAGCGTAGTCACAATGCGTACACATTACAAATGATACAAGTGAAATACTATTTTTAGGAACCTAAAATCTTAGTAAAACCTATAATATATACGGACAAATAAAATTCTTGGGGAAAATTAGATTATCTGCATGAAAAGGGTGAAATGCCATTATACTATTCTCCCAATTATATCGAAATCTCAAAATGGGAAGTAAGATACACAAGTAACATTTTAAAATTATAATCGGCGATTACTCCGGATGGCACTTCTTTTTGAAGCATCACTTGAGACGAAACTTAAGACGTAGGCAGATAGTTGATATTTTTATAAGCAGTTGTATATGAATCATTTTTGGTCGAGTTACGTTTAAATTAAATTGATAATAACTTATTGTAGTAGGTACTTTTTTACTTCTTATTTTATAAAAAAAACATAAATAACAATGATTTTTCAACTTTTAATCATTTTTCATATTTTCTTTTCTATTTTTCATTAATTTTTGTTTTAACTCTAAGCCTGTAGTCCGTAAAAACGACCCAGTCATGCACTTTATTTGTGAATAGTATTTACGGTGTAGGAAAAGTCAGCACAGTGATGTTAAGGAATGTGTTCTCGATTCTCGACGATGTCACCATTTGAACAACGTCGGTTGGGTGAATAATGAATGTATCCAACAAAGAACACTTAAAAGATCTAAAATGTAGGTACGTGCATCGTAACTTTATAAATGTTTGTTGAAATGCATGTGTGTACTTGAAACAGTTTTTCTGTTTTTTTTTTTTTTCCTTTCACAAAGGACCTTAGAATCCAAAGAAACTACACTTAGAGAATAAAATTTCCGGTTATAATTCCATGCTGTATACGTCAATCTAAGATAACATTGTCATAGAAAAAAAAGATTTTAAGTTTCAAATTGAAATGTTTTCCTTTTTCCATTTCCTGTTTATATAATCATATCCAGCAGTCGATTTAATGGCGCTCGTTTTGAGTTATCACCCATTTAATTTTCTGTCCCTTCATCGTTAATGTTTTATTAAAATTCACAAAGCAAAACAGAAAGTGTCATTGAGGCTCAACTTTATATTTGTTGAGGTGGGACTCATTTGAGTACTTAAATATGTATGTTTTTGAAACTATAAAATGTAAAGCATGACTCTGCGATTCAAAGAGAAAAAGGTGTAAACATTTTTTTTTACAAAATTCAAATTTCCTTATTATTATAATTCCCTATTTCGTGCACGAAGAAACATGAAACGTGAATTAGTTACCTTTTGCTTTAACGTACCACATTGGACCTAGGAGGCCGTTAATTGTTGTCTTGGGATAACAGTATTCATTCGTATGCATTGGTTTGTCTCACAATAGTTATTACAGACGTTATGGTTTCAGTTGTGCCAAGCTGTCACCCGTCTACCAGCTGTAGTGGGAATTGAAATCGTTTTCCACTTAACTCTCTTTTATGTTATCTCTTCTCTTATGCCATTGGACCACTTAACATTGTGTGGTCTTAAATGAAACCCTATGTGTATTAACAAGTTAACAATCATAAAGTATTTCCTTCTTCAAAAGTGGTAATGTCAACTGCGTGTGTCATTTGGAATTAACTTAGTGCTCCCTAAGCGCACTCATTTACATAAACTGGTTTACAGAATACAGATTCCATAGCAGCCAGGTAAATTCTTGCGCACTTCATTATTCTGCTTTCAATAAGGATACAACAAATGCTCATTCTATATGAGATATGACTAATCGAGTTGATTTAGAAATTATAAGCTTGCTGTTGGTGGCGGTCGGTTGGAAACAACATCCCTTCGTTCATTTAACACTCAACTAATCAAGTGGAAACTTCTTTGCTGCGAATTCCTAAGTAGGCTGCCGCTCACATCCTTTGTGTGGGCTATTATACATGTTAATGTTAACACCGCCTACAGAAATATAAATCCTGAACTAGATCCTACTTTTCCAGTTCACCAATCACCACTCTAAGCATGTATTTTCTTGCTATATTCTCTCATCCTTCTCTTTCTATATCGGTGCATTTCCGGCTGCCATGCTGTTGTGTCCTGTTGTCCCAATCCCAGTCCCAAACCAAATAACACACAACACTATACAAAAATATAACAAACAAAAGAGTTCCAAACAACAAAGAAACAAAAACAAAATTGGAAAAAGCAACAAACACAATGCAAATAATAATAAAATAATATTGAGGAATCTCTCAATCATTGAGAACAAGAAAACCAGCATTTGTGTGCAGCAGGAATTAGCTAACGTTATACCATATTATTGGTATTGTATTGAGCTGTGGAATGTTTAATCCTTTAAATGATTTCTCACAAAGAATGTAGTTGCCACTTAAGTGTACATTGAGACGCATTCGATGCTCTTGTGTCCTCCTATTAATACCTGTTTTTTCTTCTTCCAGAAAGAATGTAACCTCTTTCAAAGAAATTAAGAAATTTCTACGTGGTGTGGTATTTATCGAAGTTCATTCAGGAAATCCCACACTCGAAGATAAAGTAGAATGCCCAAATACGAGTAATTTTAATTTGTGTGGATGTGGACCTGTGATGTTTTTTTTTTGTCTGCATCGAAGAAAGAAAATGGAGATTCATCCGAAAAATTATTATCAAAAAAATCAAGCACACAGGGAGGTGGCCAAACAAGAAGAGAGAGAATCCAGGTAAAAGATACGCATCTCATCAATACTATGCGCGCAATTTACCAAATCAAGACTGAACCAAGATTTTCGTGTGATCCTAACGACTCGACTGTGCCGCAACGATATGTCGGCTTCCTTTTTAGATTTCTTTATCGCCACTTTTTACTTGATTTTAATTTCACTTGTTTTCTTTTTTGTTGTGCTCGTCTTGTATTCCTTACCAAAAAAAAAAAACACTCCAAATACCTGTGTGGAAAATAAGTTTACCTTTTTCTCACCTCCCTTCTCTTCGCACATAAAACTGGTCTTGCTCTTCCGACGAGGACGACCATTTGGAATATTGCAGTCTTTAAAATAAATTGGAAACAAAATCAGTTAACATAATAACAAGAACAAATAATTTGACCAAGCTGAAAGTTTAATAAACGGCTTTATTTCGCATGTGCGTAGGTACTTTTTTTTAACTAACACTAACAATTTATTTAAATTCCCTAGAAATTAAAATGATCGCATTTTTGATTCGGCGCTTATTCATTATACACTATTCACGTAAAAGTTCTATTTTCTAGACAATATGGTATATATGTCAGTTGATAGTTTGAGATTGTCACGTCATCGACAAAATAAAACTACGACGACTACGAAACTCATTACCACTAGTATTGAATCAAGTCCTAACTAGCACCTCAAATATTTCTCTTCGTAACAATTCAATACTTAATATGCAAAGTGAGAGCATTGCGATAACCCACACGCTTATCAGTGAGTCAAACATATTCAAAATCTGTTGCGTGAGCCACAGATAAATGTATGAAAATGAAAACAGTTTTGATTCACCGACAAAAGGTAGTTTAAATTAAATTTATAATGGAATTTTGGATTAGAAGGAAGTATACATATTATTTCGTAAGATATTTTCCCAGAAACACACAATAGGTAGGTAGATTTAAAACAGTTGTCATGTGGGTGTTAAGATATTCCTCATATTTGGGATCAACATAAGCAAAGTAATTGGGTTATATTCATAAAATTGAGATCGAAAAATAAATTACACAACCAAAAACCTAACACAATCTCAATAGGTACTAATGTATATTGATGTGTACATAATGTATACCTATGTATGTCGTTGTATTTCGTTCTTTTTTTTTGTTTGTTTGTTCGGGCCTGGCTTGACGTAGTGCACGTATTTGAAGACAAGTGCATTCATGCAACCACACCGAAATGATTACTTGTGTAATGTGATTCCTATTCTTAAATTAGGAATTGATCTGAACAAAACATATCTAAAAAATTGATTAAGATTGTGAAGACTTTGGGAGCGTTCAACCTAGGTTATACTGTTTTTCAATCTTTTTTTATACAATATCAAAAACAAATTCAGTTTGTCTCGATCATCAATATTGAGATTCATAGATATTTCTGTACAACCTAATATAGTTGATCGAACCGTTAAAGCAGTACCGAGGAGATAAAGTCTGTTTTTGTTTTTGTAGAAAATTACTTTTACATAAATGGTTATTGTTGGGAAAATATTTACTTACAAAAATTAAAATAACGGGGGGAGACCATTATCATATATAATATAATATATATAATATAATATAGGTACGTTAGGGGTGTCTCAAATTTTTGTTGTCAGATATTCAAAATGGGTATCGTGAATCTTGTAGAGGATACCCACACAAGTATTCATACGTCCCGAACATTTTTAAAAATGGTACTTCTTTTTCAAAGTCAAACATTTATAAAGAAATTCGCATATCAAACGTGGTTTCACCGACTTAAAAAGATTCCTTTTGGCTTTCTAGGGATGTTTAAAATGAAATAGGACAAGTAACTACCCCTTCAAATTTAAAAACATGCCTTTTTTACTCGATATATGGCTGAAAACCCCCAAACAATTGGTTGTTTCTAAACTTTTCTCGATTTTTAAGGCCAACAAGGGTTTGGGAACGAGGGACTAAGAAAGAAAAAAAGGTAATTTCGTGTGCTGAACTCAAATCCGTCATCCATTTTCCGCTACCGGTTCTAGTTTTTGAGATATTCTAGTCTAAAAATGAATGAAAAAACATTTTTTCCCTATTTTTGAGATTTTGTAAAACTTCGAAATGCTTTTTTTTTTCAAAAAAAAAAAAAAAATGCGCCGATTCATCCATCAACAAGAGTTATAGTGCAATACTTTGATGAATCGCTGCATTTATTTTTTTTTTTTTTTTTTTTTAAAAACATTTCGAATTTTTAAAAAATCTCAAATAGGGAAAAAAATGTTTTTATAATCCATTTTCAGACTAGTATATCTCAAAATCTAAAGCCGATAGCGGGAAATGGATGACGGATTCGAGTACAGCACACGAAATTACCTCTAAGACGATTCTTACTTCCTCTTTCCCGAACCCATGTAGGCCTTTAAAATCGAGAAAAGTTTAAAAAACAATCAATTTTTTGGGAGTTTTCAGCCATATATATATATTTTATTACAAGCATCCCTAAAGAGCTAAAAGAAATCTTTTTAAGTCGGTGAAACCACGTTTGATACGCGAATTTCTTGATAATTTTTTGACTCTGAAAAAAAAAACGTGTTTTTTACATAAAAAAAATCGCGGGGTCTGGAAGTACCATTTTTAAAATTTTTCGGGACGTAGAAATACTTGTGTTGGTATCGTCTACAAGATCCACGATACACATTTTGAAAATCTGACAAACAAAATTTAAGAGACACCCCTAAGGTACGTATGCAATTTTTTAAGCCATAAAGTGTATAAGGCTGCCATAAAATCGGTAAACGCTTATTTATATCGTAAACGTTCAATGTATTTTATAATATTGGAAACATGAAAGTCTATCTTTACAATAGATTTATATTTTAAATTACCTTAATCATCAGTTAAACAAGCGAGTATGTATTCTTTTTTAACAAAATTTATAGGAAAGCACAAAGACCAATATTTCAAAAGTCAGTTATGTAGTCTGTTTTTTTAAACTTATTATTTTGAGTTACATAAAAGAACTCCTAGTTCGACAAGTGAGGTTATCTAATAGCTGGCGTTCAAAGTTAAATTTGACTCACAATTTGCAAGTGTTACCGACGAAATGTATTTGAATATTTTGTCGGTATAAAATTATTAAACTACATTCTTGAGCTATTTAATATTTTTTAACTTAAAAATTCCTACCTACTTTAATTTTGTATTAACCATTAAAAATCAAAAATTAACTGCCGATAAGAAAATTATAAAAACATATTTAATCTGCAAAAAGTGGGTGATCGCAATTATTAAACATAATTATAGCTTCCGCAAAATGGCGTGAAAACGATCATTACAAGGTTCTAAAATTCTATCCAACTCGATTTGGTTTGCTTGTATTTTGTATAAAAGTTCACACAAAAAAGAAAAATGCAACCATAAAGCACTACAGTCTGATCAGCGGAACCCTATCTTTGCTCCGGCTTCATTCATCAGTAGAAGAACAGGTAGATAACTTTAGTTGTGAGCAGTCCGGTCGGTAGTTGTTGGCGATTGTGGTTTGGTTGCCTATCCACCAAAGAACAAACCAACACAATTAAATTGTCCACGTAACGCAGTCCATTATATCATTGCATTCTTATCGTCCAAGGATGTATTTTGTACTCAATCTTCAGTTCTTCTTGAACGAGCGTGGCCGTAATCATCATCGCTATCGTAGTTGTCGTGGTATGAATTGGGATAGGATATGTGTGGGCAATCGGACTGCAGATAGGTAAAAGAAGCACTAAGCCACAGTACACCAAACCAAGACCTCCACCACACTCCATGTCCTCTGTCCAGATCCACGTCCATGACTTGAAGTGTAGAGGAGGAGAAAGAATGCGGCGAGGACAGCGCAAAGGAAAACTACGTAACTACTTAGTAAGAGTATACTTTGGCTGCTAAAAAAAATCAAAGCCAATGCTTCATATTTTAGTGAAACTCTGAAAGGAAGGCGCAATTTTAAAAGTGGATGAGTTTAGTTTAGTTAAGAATTAAAGACGACGAAGAGTTATTTAGCCTTCTTCCTCCACATCATGCCTTCTCGCTTCTACGTCCCTTAATTTTAACGCCTGTACCAGTGTAAAATGGAGAAAGGCACAAATA
Source organism: Melangyna quadrimaculata (assembly GCA_949320155.1). Taxonomy (NCBI): domain Eukaryota; kingdom Metazoa; phylum Arthropoda; class Insecta; order Diptera; family Syrphidae; genus Melangyna; species Melangyna quadrimaculata. The sequence goes on from OX439483.1 coordinate 2,463,715, forward strand.
AATCGGGTCGGGGCAAGGGAAGACACGCAAGGTAAAATTAAATCCAAGAAGCGAGAGATTTTCTTCTTGGAGTTCAGTTTAGCTGGGATCGAATCGTCTGGTATCTGGTTCTGTCATGAGGCAGACAGTGGTGGTTGAGGGGGCAGAGATTTAAGAGTGGAAGTAAGGCATTTTTATGAAAAATCTTTTCGTCTTGCTTTGCTAGTCCTTTTTTACTTACTCTGTTTCTTCGGTGGTGGCAAAATAATGTGATGGGAATGGGAATTGGAATTGATGCATGTGCTTGAAGGGGGGATGAAGGTTTTTTATTTGTAGTTTTTGTTTGCTCAGTTCATTTTTCGTTTCACCAAAAAGAAGGTTTATTATAATGATTTTTTTTAAATAGGAAGCAATATTAAAAATTTAAACACAAAAATTTGACTGTGAGAAACTGTAAATACGACACCTTATGGCGGACCTAACTTACCATTGCTTGGTTTTTGTGGTATATCCGCCAAAGGAATACCACGACCTTCAAATATGTGCGTTACGGTCGAGCAATTGGGGCTAAAGTCTAAAATAGAGCCGACAAGAGGTTTTGCAGAAGGCACCGCCGCTAGACCCACCACACTGCTCTGCTGTAGACTTGGAACGGCGGTCGCAGGTGATTCGTCTCCACCCACCAGTGCCAAGAAGAAAAGGAGGAATATAATTTGCAGGATTCTATTCATTCCCGATCGTAGCCGGTAACGGGCTTTGCCATGAAACAAAGTTATCAAAATCATCGCCATTATTTTCGTTTTCTTTTTTAATTTTGACTTGTATAACTTATAAACTTTTTTTAAGGTATACTATTTAATAAGGTACGTGTAAACTATGTTTCTACTATTTTTCTATCTTTATTCCTACACGGAGTTAACTTTTGGGGTTTTATCTGTATTTTATTGATTTTTTGTAGCGCAATGGTTATTTTTCTTATCTCGGATAATTTATTGACTTAGTATCCCAAGGCACAGCTTAAACAAATAAATTAAAAAACACATTGACAATAATTATTAGAAAGGAAGACAAATCAATTAACTGCATTGTGTTGTTCATATTGACGTATTATGTTCGATCTTTTATTAATGTAAATAATTATTACTGATGTAAAACAAAAAAACTCAGAAAAAATAGATAATTTTATTGTAAACAATATAATGAAGGCGACACCCGATAGACGTCCCGGCGCACGTCCGAACACTTTTCAACTACTAAATGAACTTTTTCCATTAGACTTGTTCGTTTTGTGGAAGTTTTGTTGAAAAAAGGTGAACAAATCAGCAAAATCAGACAGGTTATACTTCGACATATTTGAAACGAAATGAAATGGAAAAGAAACTGTACCGGTGTATCCACTTGTTTAATTTTCAAATTGTATTTCTTAGGTCTCGCTTTAAAGCCTTCCACACTAGCCCACTGTGTATTAATACATGTCAAAAAAGTGGGAACAAATCATAGTGTGGAAACAAAATATGAAAGCCCAGCCTACACAACCCGACATTCTATCCCACACGATTTGACATGTATTAATACATGAATAATTTTAGGAATGGTTTTATTTCTATCCCACATTCTATCACACTTTTTTTTAGGTTAAGGTAATGTATTAATACAAGCAAGTGTGAAAGCAAAATATGAAAAGTCATTTCTTTCACACAGATTTGGCAGTCGCGTGGAATTCTTTCCCACTTTCAATTTGACATGTATTAATACACAGTGGGGTAGTGTGGAAGGGCTATTACCGCATACAAACCTGACCCTGAGGCTAGATGAGCCAGTACTGGCAAGCCAGTTGGATACATAGATTGACTATCAAGTTCGTATACGTGAATATGCTGTGACGTAGGCGGCTAGCAACTTGTAAGCAAGTTGCTTTCAAGTATCCTCGGACACGTTCAGCTTTTACTAGGATAGCCTATCTAGGGTTCTAAATACACATTAGGCGCGTTTTTTTTCAGGTTCAGATAGAATTTGACGAAAAAAACTACATCTGAACTAAGGAATTTACATGTAAAATACAAAAACAACTGAAATCCATATGAACTTAGCTAAGTCCAGATAATTATCGGTTCTTAACAGTTCAGATAGAAAAAAGTACTGCCAGCTCAAATTGCTATTTTGTTATCGATAGTTTTTATGAAAACATCAAAATATCTGAGCCAACGAATGAAAATATTTTTTATAAACAAAAAAATGGACAGTCGTTTGTTGTTTTGTTTTGTAAATTAATTCTTCTGATTTTTGATTTAAAATTGAGTTTTATTTCATTGTTTTTTGTTTCATTAACGATCGGAATAATTTTGTATACGAGATTTCTTTTTATTTGAATTTATTTTTCATGCTTGCCAAAAACTGAAAGGTTAGTGATGGCGATTTCTGAGTTTCGTGATAGTGCTGGTCTTTTTTGCTTCGATAACTTTCCTAGGTTCGGATGACGTTTTTTGCGAAAATTTTATCTGAACCTCCAAAAAAACACGGCAATTATTATTTAATTTGCTTTGTCATTGGACTTCGATTTTTTCTTACTTTACAAAAAATGACGTCGAATTCTGCATCAAGTCTTGTGATGGTCAACGCATAATACTGCCAAAGCGTTGACAGACTTTTCTTTCGCGTCAAATTAACATGGATTGATTTTCATCTAACTCAAAAATTTCGATTTTTTTAAAAATAATTTTTAAACATTTCTTATTTTTTGGAGGTTTTTTAATCCATCATCATCGTAGCCATCCTTTAATGGAAATTGACAGTTCATACGTTGACAGATAGGTAAGAAACTAAATTACGTCGTACGAGATATATTTCGTTTAAAAATGTCACCCAAAGGTGCTAGAATCGCCTTATCCCGCGCTTGACTTGCTCGTCAACTGGCTTGCCATTTTCGAAGCCAGTTGGGAAGCCAGTAGAGAAGACAGTGGCCTCGTTCAGACTTGTATATAAAGCTATATAGATATCTTTTCGTTGGAAATTTAAGGCAAAATTAAATATTCTTTCTACTACAACTTTTAATGAGAGAAGGGACCAAGAATTTTTAACATTTCCAAAATAGGCAACTGTCAAATATGATTGAAGGATGACTATGATTATGATGAAATATACGAAGTCTCTTAAAAATCCTATTTTTTTGAAAGTATATTTTTTGCTTGGGAAAAATGAGAGTTTTGGGGATTTCGGTGACATTTGGAACATTCTGTTACCGATTTGTTAAGCCATAGGCTGTCAAATTAAATTGAAAGATTGCTATGGAGATGATGAATTGAAAAACTTAAATATATCTGAATTTTTTGAGATTAAATTTTTTGTGCGGGAAAAGTCGATTTTAGCGCCTTTGGGTGACATTTTGGAACGAAATATTCCTCGGACGACGTAATTTAGTTTCTTACCTATCTGTCAACGTATGAACTGTCAAATTCCATTAAAGGATGTCTTCGATGTTGATGGATTAAAAAACCTCCAAAAATTAAATTAATTTAAACATTTAAAAAAAAAATCGACATTTTTGAATTAGATACAAAAGGCTTGTTTTTGTGTGCCCTCTATGTTAGCTTAAGAAATAATGGCACAAAAAAACGCTCATCGTTGCTTCAGAAAATAATTTGGCAGCACAGATATAACAATGACATTGGCCACGTTCAAGAACCTATGTAGAGCTATCCGGATAGGTTCGTGTTGTTGCAATGGCCGCATTCCGAATCCTATGTAGAGCTATCCAGATACGTTCGTGTTGTTGTAATCCCGTGTAAAAAAACAGCTGATGACAAAACAGCTTTTGCTGTTGGATAGCTTTCCAAGCTATCGGTAAAATGTTGGTACCTATACGTTTGTATCCCCATGTAAAATGTCGAAAACAACCAATACATTCGAAAACCTATATGGATACTAATCTATATTAGATAGGCTATCGCATAGGTTTCCGAATGTAGCCAATCCCGTGTAATAGGCATCCGAAAAATGTTGGTATACGTTTGTATTCAGAAAAATTATTAAAATAATAGGGGTATTCACGATCCGATGCAACTGGCCTAGTATCATTGTAAAAGTGCAAAAGTGTAAAATCTTACAACACTACAACAACAAAATATACAAGGTGCAATCTTACAACAGTTTCGCACTTTAGCAATACCCGAAACCTATTGCAACAGAAAAATACAACATTGTAAAATTTGTAAATTGTGTTTTTGACAGCTCACTCATTCTTGATTACGTTAAACAGATACAAAGGTATGTTCATTGGATACATCCAATTTGCTATCTTGATTGTATTGATGTGACGTCGTCATCATCTTTTGCTATTATTTTCCATTTAAAATTCGGAGGATAATTAAGATTTGGTAATATTTTCTTTTTCCGTTTTTTGGCATCTTTTTATGAACAAAATTTAAATTAAATCAAATTGAAATTTTCAGATATGTTCGAAATAAAAACAAATAACAAATGTCAAACTAATTTTGACATTTGCTTTAGTGTTGCAAGAAGATAAGAAAAGTGCGTTCGCGATCCACTTAAAAAAAATAAAATTTCGCACTTTTACTAGGCTCGTTGCACCAGATCGTGAATACCCCTAATATAATAATAAAATATGGATACAAAACTATCTTATTCCATCGATTCATGATTATTGGACCAGCTTTTATTTATTGGAATGGAAAGTGTCATTTATTTAAAATTAATAAATTATATTTTAACAAATAAAAAAATTTTTGGCTTTTGCCTTTTTTTCTGTCATCTTTTTTACGATCAGTCTACCCGTGCTTCAAGATCCATCTGCCAAATTAATGAATTTTTGTATGAATTTTTGACATTTGTTGAAAATTCATCGGATAAACGCAGACAATAGTATATGGAAGCACTGTTTTTATTTTAGCTTAAATCTTAAGCAGGGATGTTTACTGCCGCGAACTAAGCATATTTGTTTTTGTGTTTAACATGGAAATTTTTTTAAAGTTAACATAGAAAAAGAAATAAAAATAAATCGGGTGACACAACGGCTCATGAAGAACCAGGGCCTAGTGACTAACAACTCGCAACCATTCCTGTGTGCGCCTTTCGACAGGAATGGAACATAGTTAACATAGAGGGCACTAAAAAACACGCCTAAAATTAATCCATGTTACTTTGACGCGACAGAAAAGTCTGTCAATGCATCCGTCATCGCATTGGCAGTATTATGCGTTGACCATCGCAAGATTTGATGCAGAATTCGACGTCATTTTTTGTTATGTAACCCTGAGGCTACACGAGCCAGTACTGGCTTACAAGTTACAATACATTTAAATTTTCTTACTAACACATACAAACCAGAGCAACTTGCTCGTCAACTGGCTTGCCATTTTCGAAGCCAGTTGGGAAGCAAGTAGAGAAGACAGTGGCCTCGTTCAGACTTGTATATAAAGCTATATAGATAGATTTTCGTTGGAAATTTAAGGCAAAATTAAATATTCTTTCTACCACAACTTTTAATGAGAGGAGGGACCAAGAATTTTGAACATTTCCAAAATAGGCAACTGTCAAATATGATTGAAGGATGGCTATGATTATGATGAAATAAACGAAATCTCTTAAAAATCCTAATTTTTTAAAAGTATATTTTTTGCTTGGAAAAATTAAAGTTTTTGAGATTTCGGTGACATTTGGAACATTCTGTTACCGATTTGTCAAGCCATAGACTGTCCAATTAAATTGAAAAATTTCTACGGAGATGATGCTTTCAAAAACTTAAAGACGGAGATGATGCATTCAAAAACTTAAAGATTTTTGAAGTTTTTGAGATTAAATTTTTTTCGCGGGAAAAGGCGATTTTAGCGCCTTTGGGTGACATTTTGGAACGAAATATTCCTCGTACGACGTAATTTAGTTTCTTACCTATCTGTCAACGTATGAACTGTCAAATTCCATTAAAGGATGGCTCCGATGTTGATGGATTAAAAAACCTAAAAAAAATCATTTTTTTTTAATTATTAAAAAAAATCGAAATTTTTGAATTAGTTGAAAATTTATCCATGCTACTTTGACGCCACAGAAAAGTCTGTCAATGCAGCCGTCATCGCATTAGCAGTATTATGCGTTGACCATCGCAAGACTTGATGCAGAACTCGACGCCTTTTTTTGTTAAGTAAGAAAAAATTGAAGTCCGATGCCAAAGCATACACAATAAAACTCAACTTCAAATGGGGCTCTCAACTCACGTGACGAAACACCTGGGTCGAAAATCCGACCCTAATCCAACTCAAGCTCTCGATTGTGTTTGTAAACGGGGTAACTGGCTCGGGTAGCCTCAGGGTAAGAAAAAATCGAAGTCCGATGCCAAAGTAAATTCAATAAAATTGTGTATTTGGAATCGTAGTGACCGCAGATACTTGAAAGCAACTTGCTTACAAGTTACCTGCCGTCTACGTGACAGCATAGTCACGTATAAAAATTTGACATCAGTCAATTACGGATTCACACCTCTCTCGTGTGTTGTGGAGTCGTGTGTCGCTGCCATTCCATATATTTTATGCGCCACACTGCAACAACACACAACACGTATGTCCCGGTCTACATTGAACGATTTTTCCAGTGCCGATCTTTTGTTCGTTGGTGAAGGGAGTGAAAAGTGAGGGGTAGGGATCAAATCGATTGTACCACAAAACTGGAACGATTTTTCCAATCTGTTTATGTTCTCTTTCACCTTATTTCCAGTTTTTTGTGTGTGTTCGGTGTCAGTGTGTCGTTCGTTCTATGGTGTGAGTGAATATCAATGAAAAATGAAGAGCACAGCAAATCAAAATTTAAGAAGAGACGGAAAAATTCTCATTAAAAAAATCTATATGTGTGTACATTTCACATGATTTCTGGAAAAATCTTCGTGGAAAAATCGGGCAATGTAGATCGGGACTATGATTCAACAGTTATAAAATACACTGTACCGATAGCCACACTGAGCTACTTAAAGTTGCTTGAGCAATATGTCATAGTTAAAAAAGTGAAGGCTTAAGGCTCTCCCAAACCAGTGAGAAACATTCGGTGCAGTGAAGAAACATTCGCAGTTGGTGTGGGCACTCTCACTTATCATCCTGTAAATACATTTTGAAAGGCGAATATTTCTCCGCCGCCTTGGTGTGGGCACTCTCATGTATCATCATGTAATAATTAATTTTGACTGACGAATGTTTCTTCGCCGCACCGAATGTTTCGCATTGGTTTGGGAGAGCCTTTATAGCCATATTCTGACAACCTCACTGATGCCTCAGAAGTCACAATAATCTCACAACTCGGGGTGTAAAAATTATGATCTGCTCCTTGGCAGATCACAACTCACGTTGTTTTTGTGAGGTTTATTATGAGGGCTTCCATAGAAAACGAAATTGTGACCGCCTTATAAAAAAACAAACTCACAAAAAATTGTGACCTGTGCTTTCTAAATTGAACGGACCGCTGACGTTTTTTATTTGGACAAGAACCAAACTGTCAAAACTGGTTCGGATCGGCCGTGTATGGTACCCAAATTTGGACCGTGATGGTCAAATGGACCGGAGCCAAATGGGTCCGAGCTGTTCGGATCGGTCGTGTATTATACAAAACAAACTCACAAAAAATTGTGACCTGTAATCCTCAAAGGCTGTTTACATGGACAACGGCAGAATAGGGCTGGACCTACTAGGTCCATGGCTGTTAATATACAACTACAAAAAAAAAACATTCACTTGTTTGCAGTTGACGTCTTGTGTTTGTAGCCCGATTCACAATGCGATGAGTAAACGCGACGAGAGCGTGATGTGATTCACTGTCATTTTTTGCTAGTTATAAAATCATTGCCCTGTTCAATGCGATGTTTTGACAGTGTGCGTTCAAAATAATAGAAAAATCGAATTAGAATTACTTTTATTATTAATTATTATTTAAATATAATAGTTGTCCATAGCTGATTTCGTTTTCTATTCCTCATGCTTTGGAAATAATTTTCAATGGGCCTTACCAATAATTAATTTTAGAGATCAGTTAAATATTTAAGTGGACTCTAAATAATGAACCAAACCAATAATCAATTTAATAGTCAGCTTAACGCTAAATGTCACTTTAAATTTAGGAGTAAAGAAATGCATGTTTAAACTCGTGATTAGGTGTAAACGCCACGCTTTTGTGCTGTCATTCTGAAAAGCAAAGGAGAAAAATAATAACCCTTATCCTCTATGTTTGTGGCTTACAATTGAATTAAATTGCTTGTTCGTGAATTTTGTTGCAAAGCTATAAAACTAATAAGATAATCAAAATAAACAAATAGATTGATTCCTTCTTATTTGTTTATTTGTAAATTTCAATTTTAGAGTGAATGGCGAAAAACTAACACTAATAATCGCACGCAGCCTAAAATTTGTTTATTGACTTTTTTTATGAAATCTTAGATGTCATTGGCCGCGATCAAAAACCTATGAAGAGCTATCCAGATAAGTTTTTGTCGTTGTAATCCCATGTAAAAAAAACTGCTGATTACAAAACAGCTTTTGCTGTTGGATGGTATACGTTTGTATCCCAAGCGAAATTGTTAAAAAAGCCGACTACAAAATGCAAAGCCGAAATTTGTTTGCCATTATCGAGTTGTATTTAGCTAAAAACACTTTCAATTAACCAATCCGGTTTTGGTTGATCAGAAACTTAGGAAGCTATCTTAGGCGCCAGTTATAGCTTTCATTGAAAACCATCATTGAAAATTTTGTCTTTCAATTTTGATGCACTTAAACAAATAAAACTGATGGCGTTTTGGTACCAAAATGATGGTTGTCAGTTATATATTTTTTTTTTGTCAAAAATCTGTATAGTTTTCCTTAGAACCTTCATATAAAATCATTTTTTATTTTTCAATGATGAAAATCGTTTTCAATGAACAGCTGATATTTTGTTCCCAAAAGTAGAACACATTCGTTCCAATGAAATGCGTTCCTTTCACTTCCTGTTCTCGTCTGTCAGTTTTTCGTTCAATGATCGACTTTAACATCAAAGTTGTTTTTTGTATGGGGAATGAAGTTTTCAATGAAAGAAAATTTCATGATAGCTATAACCGACTTGTCAGAAAATATTCCACCATTTCACTGATTTGTGTTTCAATGATGGATTTCAATGAAAGCTATAACTGGCGCCATAGAAAGGCAATCGCATCGATTCTTGAACGCGGTCATTTCCATTCACAGTAGCTGTCTGTTTGGCAACAAATGTAGTAGATAATGTAATAGAGCACTGATTAGTTAAAGACGTGTTTAATTTGGTTATTGGTAAACACACAAATTAACTCGTCTCTAAAATTTAACGTGGCGTTTATCTGAACGCTTGTTTAGTCATTAATTATTGATAAGGCCCAATGAAATTAAAACAATACAACCTTATAATATCAACAACACAAATAGATCTGTATATATAATTTTATTGTAAAGCTGGCCATACACGACCGAGCCCAATGGCTCGGAACCAATTTGGTTCATGGTTTTCCGACTGGCTGAATATCCAAACGGTTCGGCGCCGAACAAAATGTTCGGAGCCAATTGACTCCGAGCCGTTCGGCTCGGTCGTGTATGGCCAGCTTAAAAACAAAATTTATATTTGTTTTTGTTAAGCCTGATCCACATCTGTGTCGTGTGTTGTGTAATGGAGTCGTGTGCCGCTGTCATTCCATATATTTTATGCGCCACACTGCAACACAACACACGAGACAAATATGGTTCGACATAAATGATATACATTGTAGCGATAGCGACACATGACTCCACAACACAACACACGACACAGATGTGGATCAGGCCTTAAATATATATATGTGAATATTATAATTCCTCAAAATAAAATCTAATCTAAATCTTATCTATTTGTTTTCTTTATTCTTTATTCTTACAAATGCCACGATTTGTCAAACATAACAAAAAAAAACATAAAAAACGTCGACGAGAGCGTCTTTTTTTTTCAACGACGAGAAACACTTCCATTGTGCATACCCTGGTATACTTCCATGGTTTGAAATCGGTTTGACAAATACGAGTTCTAGTCACGCTCACGTCGCGCTTTCTCGTCGCATTGTGAATTGACTCAGAACTTTATTGTGCATCCAGCTTGCCGTTTGCAAAGTCCCGGTCTATATTGAACGATTTTTCCAGTGCCGATCTTTTGTTCGTAGGTGAAGGGAGTGAAAAGTGAGGGGTAGGGATCAAATCGTTTGTACCACAAAACTCAGACGATTTTTCCAGTCTGTTTATGTTCTCTTTCGCCCTCTTTCCAGTTTTTTGTGTGTGTTCGGTGTCAGTGTACCATTGGGTTGATGGTGTGAGTGAATATCAATGCAAAACGAAGAGCACAGAAATAAAAAATGAAGAAGACAAGGAAAAAATCTCATGGAAAAAATCGTTCTGTGTGTACATTTCACACGATTTCTGGAAAAATCTTCGTGGAAATATCGGGCAATGTAGATCGGGACAAAACTATCCACCACCGCCAAAATTCAGCAGCCATGCCGAGATGCCGACTAGCAAAAAAAGAACTGGTCGCACTGGTGCCAGTAAAATTTAAATGTCAAAACTCAAAAGATTTGTTAAAGTTCTTCGCCCGCAAAAATATTTATAATTTTCTTTTTTCCATTTCCAAAAAAATGTGTGATTTAACTGATGAAGAAATATATACAGGCCTGCAGAAGTTGTTCGGATACACAAAATTTAAAAATGAATTACAGGAGAAAGCTGTCAAGTGTGCAATTAATAGTAACTGAAACATTCAAATTTCCAATAGTTTAATTGTTTTTGTTAAATAATGTTCTTTTTATTTAGCCAATCGAGATATTTACGTCTCAATGCCGACAGGTTCAGGAAAATCACTTTGTTTTCAACTGCCAGGACTTTTAGCTAAGAAAATCACATTGGTATTTTCTCCCTTGCTTGCTCTGATTAAGGATCAAATTGATCATCTCGGTAAACTCAAGATATCAGCCGAATCGATTAATTCCAAAATGTCCACAAAAGATCGTGAACGTGTTTTAATTGATTTGAAAAGCATTAACCCAAGCACACGGTTTCTATACATAACTCCTGAGCAAGCAGCTACGGAATCCTTTCAATGCCTTCTCGGCCACTTGGTTAAGTATGATAAAGTCGCCTTAGTCGCCGTGGACGAGGCCCATTGTGTCAGCCAGTGGGGGCATGACTTTCGCCCGGACTACCTCAAGCTAGGAAATTTGCGGCAGAAGTATCTGCATATCCCCTGGATCGCTCTGACAGCAACTGCCTCCAAACATGTTGTAAATGACATCATAACCCAGTTGAAGTTAAAATGTCCTGTGACTACATTCAAAACACCCTGCTTCAGAGTCAATTTGTTCTACGATATAGTCTTCAAGAACTCCATTGAAGATGACTTTGCTCATTTAGCCAAATTTGCTCTGCATTGCCTGAGCGAAGAGGATAAGAGTTTGCCCGCGTGGAAGCGAGGGTGTGGAATCATCTACTGCAGAACCCGGGAAGCAGCCGAGCGCGTGGCCCACGGAGTATCTAAACAAAAAGTTAAAGCAGTGGCGTATCATGCCGGACTTAAGAGCTCCGAACGCACACAGACCCAAGAAGATTGGATGTCTGGCAAATACACTGTAATTTGTGCTACGAACAGCTTTGGCATGGGAGTCGATAAGTCTACAGTACGGTTTGTCATTCACTGGGACATTCCGCAGAACGTAGCTGCCTACTACCAAGAATCTGGTCGGGCTGGTCGAGATGGAAAACAATCATACTGTCGGTTGTACTATGGTAAAGACGATGTTAAGTCAATAACTTTCCTTCTGCAGAATGATGTCAATCGGAGCAAAAATGCTGAGAATGCAACGGCTCTGAGAGCCGTGAAAAACTTTGACGAAATGGTCAAATACTGTGAATCTATTCGTTGCAGGCATAAACTCTTTTCAGACTATTTTGGAGATCCACCTCCAAAATGTATTAATCAGTGTGACGTCTGTAAAAATCCGAAAAAGATCGAAAAGGCGTTGGATACTTTTCACAGACTTTCTATGAATTCCGCATTTAAGTCTGACATAAGTCTGCGGGACAGCTCAGATCTCTATGAAGGTATCGAATTCCAACAAAACCTAATTTCACGTTATTTTATGTATTTTTTTTTCATACAGGTGGTCGTTCCGTATTAGCTGCATCAGCAAAAAGCTATGCTGATGGCGATGATAGTGATGAGAGTGAAAGTCGAGATTCTCTGAACAAAAAAGCTAAGAAAGAAGCCGAGGATTTTATACGAAAACAATTTGAAATCCGCAAAGCAATTAGCGCTGCTACGTTGTTAGAAAATGAGCCCGATGCTCAAATGTCTCGAGTAAAGCAAGCTCAAGCTACAGAAACCAAAGTTGCAGGATTAAAAAACAGCTTGCGGGAGAACTATCTAACGGCATTGATAGACGCTCTGAAAACAAATGTTGAGAAGTGTGCCATTGCTGCGGAACGCCCTACGCACGATTTAAAGTACAGGGACTTTGAGGAAATTGCCAAAGAAATTGAATATCAATGTTTTACTACAAATAAGGTTGTCAATATCTATCGACACAGTGTAGCTAGAGAGGTGAGGTTAAAATCCACAAAATTATTAACACTATCACTTCCCAAATAACGAGGTGATATATTTTCTGATTGAAATATTTAGGCATGGTTTAGTGATGTGACCGTTGAACCTTGTTAGAAAGAAAATCAACAATTTTTTCGGACCCAACAAATATTTCGTATCTTGCTTAGCTTACATAACAAAAAAAATTTTCCAGATTTTTTGTATGTATGTACATGTAAATACATAATGATTTAATGTACATTTAATGAACAATTGAATTTTGAACCCAAATTCGTCAGATATTTTTGTGTGTGAATATGCCAAAAACTCACTGCTATATTTCTTAACTCTTATATAAAAATATGAAAGCCTTACAAGTTGTGGATGGAGTCTTTGTAGGTAATGTGAAGGGCGGTCAGCTTATTTTTGCTATAATTTTTATTCAAAAATTCCTACCAAACTGTCCTTTCAATTGTTTTAAATAGTGCCGAGCAATGTAAGTTGCATTAAAATTATTTAAAGTCTTACACGCATATACGTACGTATCTAGTTTCTTATTTTAATTTCTTATTTTAGATGTCTGCGATTCGAAAATGTACCCTAGAACTTAGAATTCTGCCCGTTATGAAAGATTACGTCCCAAAAAAAAGCACTAAACACGGTGGATCCGTTGAATACTATGAGCAGAAATTAAAAGACTTACAAGATTCAGCATCTGATGAGATAAAAAGAACTATTGCTGCATCCAAATTAAAGTTGAATAAAAAATCTAGTTATAAAAAGGATCCGCACAAACAAACCGACATCAGTTCATTTTTTGAAGGCAAATCTAAGAAATCTACCAGTAATTACAGTCCGATTCAAAAAGAAATAAAAGAAGAAAGCGAAGACTTTGAACAGGAGCTTGATGCGACAAGTACGTTTATAAAAGTGCCAGCTTTTAAAGAAGAAGATGCAACTTCAGAAGAAGACAAAGATAAAAGCATACAGCCCACATTTGTAAAGGCATCAGTTCTTTTCAAAGCTAGTAAAAGAATTTCACATAATACCCATATTAAACATGAAAATACACTAAAAGATGATTATATAAAACCTGAAAAAGCTGCAATAAAGCCAAAATTTTCAGAATTCATAACTATTGAAGATTCCTCTAAACACGAGGACAATTCACATGTCTCTCAAATATCAACGTCAAAAGAATGCTCTTTCACAGAAAAAGAATCAAGCTCGATTCTAAGCAAAAAACGCTATGTATCACCAAACGTTTATACCGACGAAGAGTCCAAAGTTAAACGACATAAATTAGCGCAGACATTGAGCTTAAGTGAAGAACTAGCAATAATGTGCAAGGCTAGTACCTCTTCTAGCAAAGAAAAACCAAGTTCTAGTGGACTAAGTGAAATACAAAAGAAAATTGAAACAAAAGTACAACAATCTGATAATTTAAATAGTAGCAAAAATATAACAACGAAGGAAGATAGGAACGGCACAATAAAAAAAGATTCTACCACGAATAATAATGAAAAAAAGATTAGCTCAAAGCATGATTTTGAAGCAATTAAAAAATTCAAGGCATCCGTTGGCGATCATGTTGTCAAGTGTTTAAACCCTTACTATAAGATTAATATTGCAAATAAGGATGTGTTTAAAGCACTTGCCAAGAAGATATCTCATATGGTTTATTCTAAACAATTAGGTAAACATGATTATTATTATTCTATACAGAAAACTTTGTACTCAAAATTATTTTTTGTAATTTTCAGACAAGGATAAATGTAAAGATTTTATTGGTAAAATATTCAAACAAACTAAGATGATTTCAAATGATGCTGATATTGAAAAATATGTTGGCAGATAAATAATAAGCAAATAATGTAATCTGTATAAATAATATTTTACTATTATTTTATTTTATATTCTTTGATTATGAACTTTTTATTTTATAATCCCAATGTTTAATAATATTTGGGTAAAAATGGGAAATAACTTTCGCTATCGAACAAACTTAATATAACAAAATAGTTACACGAGTATAGATATTACTTCTTAATTGCACCATAATGGGTGCATAAACTAATGGGAAACATTTAGGTTGGTTTGAGTGCTTACATTCGAATATTTATAGGTATTATTTGTTGCAGCAGACGGTTTACTATACAATTAAGTTTTTGTGGACATCTTATCATTACATAAAATTAAATATGGTAAACACAAGAAAGTGAAAGGAAAACTATATTTCCTAATCTCAATCATTTCCTGGTTTCAGTTGCTGGATTCTAAAATGATATTGTTGTTAAAAGAATAAGTCGGTTGGGTTGTAAAAATCCAATATAAGTTTCATTTTTGCTATTATTTATCTTAATTTTTCGGTTAAGTCTCTGTATCATCTTAAACTATAAAACTACTTTGAAATCAGTCTATATCTTCAAAGTGCCTTATGATTTTGGCTCAATTCCTCGACTTACATTAGTTTTTAATAGTTCTCCGAAAAATTAGAATAAAGCTTATAAATAATTGGTAGTTTAAAAAATAGACATGAACTGGAATCTTATAAACATTAAAAATATGTATGTATATAATATAATAAACTTACGTCGGAGGATTTGCTTTTTCAGTTCTATTACTCCAAAAGCTGTTCCAAGCTTCCAAGTCAAATTGTCGGTCTTTTTTATTTTGATTTAAATCGATAAAGGGACCACAAATACATAACGGTTTTGCATTGGATTGCTTGTCAAAAGTAGAAGAGTATAAAATTCGATTGGAATCCAAATAGAACAAGTTTTCCAAATTGTATGGAACAACATGTTGTACAACATCGCGTAAATTTATCGATGTTGTATAATATAAACGCAAAAACAATAACCGCTTGACACACCATGTACGGTTTCCAAAATATTTTGAAAACTTGCTGGCTTGTCAAACCATACAACCTATGTTAACAGATGTTGGTACAACTTGGTTTTATTTTTCATTTCTGAAAAATTCTCGCTTCGTGAACACGAAGGGAGTAGACCAAATAAAGCGGAAAATGGCTAGAAAATTCCGTTCTGGAAGGACTTTTTTTTCTGTATATTGGTGTCTACCAGAAACGTGGAAGATAAAATCAGAGATTTATAAAAATTGAGTTATAAAAGGTAAAGCATACGAAGTTTTATTAGATAAATATAAAGAGGTTGAACCGAACACCACAACAGAGGGTTTGAAAAAAAACATGCTATACGACCGTGTTACTGATATCGGACATGGTTGCATAAAAGTGAAATACAAGTCTTATAGAAGGTGAACAAAAATAAATAAAAAAAAGAGATACATTTTTATTTTTTAATGTTATTTTTACTGCATTTTATCTGAAATCAAGTATCAAATTAAATTATTTATTAATTATAGTATTGGAAACAATTATAAAACATAAATTATATTTTTACTTCACTAAGGATCGAACTCGGGAACTCCTACGTGACAGTCACTCTAACCACTCAACCATCTTAGATATAATTTGAAAGATGCAAAAACTTAATCAGCCTTTTCCTTTTCTAAAACTTTAAATTTTCCTTAAATAACTCCGAGCTTCTATAAAAAATTTCACACATGAACAAGATTTCTTTAACTCTCTTATATATTTCGCTTGAGGAAACAAATGAAACTAAACGATTTGTTTAGCAGTCCCCGCTTGCTCCATTTTCATTTCAATAGTCTTAAATTAATATCAATAGTCTTAAAATAAACTAAGTAACAATGCATTGTTTTGATAATTTCAATCCGAAAAAGCACGACCACTTAAGCACGATTAACAGAAACGAGGTATGCTCATTAGGGGTGTGACGTTACAATCATCTGCTTATGTTCGGATAAAAGAAAAATAATTAACTTTATTTGATTGTTATTATAATTTTTTCTATTTTTAAACTGCTCATTAAGAACTTAAAAACGATTTATTTAAATACTTAAATTAATTATGATCTTCACCTTAAATAGAACAAAAACATAAAAGCTGACCGTGACGTCACATAAATACCCAGATATATGAAAATGCCGAACGTTATGTTTATCTGATAAGCATATACCTCGTTTCTGTTTATCGTGCATTGAAGTTTATTTCTTAAACCATTGAAAAGTAGCTTTCCGAATGCTCAAAAAGATTAATCAAGTAAAATGAATTATCTTTCTGCCTAAAGAAAAAAACAGCCGACGAACCAAACATCTGATATCAAAAAGAAAGGCTATCCGAAAAATGTTCGGATCTGTTTGGATTAACACTACGTTTTCATTAGAGCCGAAATGAGGTAGTTTCGAAATTTGGCAAAAAAGTGTTTTCATTATCAAATTTGCTAATTTCATTTGACATCTCATTTCATTTTGAATTTGGAATGGCAGTTAGCCGTTTATTTTTGTTGTTTTCTCTGTTTTATGTTGTTGAGTATAGCGTATTGATATTTTCATACAAAAGCTTTTAAGAGCTTTGGAAACTAATTCTCGCTGGATGCATTCACTTAATTTCCAACCTAATTTCGTGCAAATGAGGTTGAAATTACTTCATTTCGTAATGTGATTTTGTATGGGAAATTAGGTAGTTTCGGATCTCATTTGGAAATTTGCAACGAAATTACCTAATTTGGCCCAGTGAAAACGGGATATAAGGCCCTCCCAAACCAACGCGGAACATTCGCTATGCAGGGCAAATCATTTACAATCACAAAAAATAAATGACAGATAAATAATGCTAAACAACAAAAGAAACTGCTGTTGGCGAATGTTCCGCGCCGCTTTCGCGTTGGTTTGGGAGAGATACTTCATACTAACAGCTGATATCTCACCTGTTTATTTTCTTGGTTTTCGTTTGGTTTGGTAACATACACGGTAAAAATTTGCACACCCATTAACGAACTCACGAGCAAAGAAAACAAAACACCCGTACACTTTAAAGTCTAAAGGTTAGACCGCACTAAGCGGAACTGCACTGCAGCGGAACTGCGATTCACAATAAATTGTATGAAATTTTATGAAGTTCAGTTGCCGCTTAGTGCGATATAGCTCATACAATTTCATACAAATAATGTTTTGCCGCGTCGTGAAGTGTAGTTCCGCTGCAGTTGTGTGCGGTCTAACCTTAAAACTGAACTGATTTATTTCAATAAACTATACCTACATTACAATTATTTCTTATACCTAGATTTCATATATGTATATACATTTTCTTAACTTATCTAATCTCTAGTTTGTTAATATCATAAACCAACATAAACAAGGTTTCAAGGTGGATAACGACCATGCGAAGCATCCCTTGGTCCCGGTCTACATTGAACGATTTTTCCAGTGCCGACCAAACATTTTTGTTGTAATCGTGTGCGATTGAGAGGTACAGCCGACATGATCCTTCCAGTTTCGGCCGATTTTTCCATTCAGCACGCGAAAAATCGTTCAATGTAGACCGGGACTTGCTCATAAAACATAATGCTCGCAGATCAGATCAGAACACAATCTGCGAGATCATTTACTGTTTCTATGAAAAGGGATCGACGCGACACAGCGTCGCCGTCCACTTTGATCTTAGATATTTAAGCCTTAACTACATAGACCTACTTTTGTACAAAAGTGCAAAAGTGACAAATTAAAATGCTCGCTAAAGAAACGTGCTTGCAAAAAAACATACGAAAATTGTTCTGACACATAAATTAAACCACCATGCACGATTTTCCATTGTTTTTTTTGCAAGCAGGTGGCTTCAGAATAGATATTTATTTCTCACTTTTGTACTTTTGTACAAAAGTAGGCCTATGTAGTTAAGCCTTTACAATATGTATCTACAGTCATAAAAGTACCTATGAGTAATACTCGTATACATACATAAATACAAATATAGATAACTAAACGCGGCTTTAAAGAAGTAGTTATCCAGCTCGTTACATGTATAAGGAATTTAATTCCGCCCAAGGCTGTACCGAAGCTTTATATAAAGTGAAACCTGTGGCACATCAGTATTTTTAAGCTAAAAGAAGCTGAATTGTTAGTTCGGTTATCCCAGTACAATAGGAACTCAATTCGATACGTGATACTGCGTATAACATCATACCAATGTGATTACTCGATAGTTCGATAACGTGTAAAAGTTCCTCACTCGTTCACTGAAGACGTAATTCGGCCCCAGACTGGAAAAGTCGTTCTAGTTTTGTGGTACAAACGATTTGATCCGAACCCCTCACTTTTCACTACCCTCACCATATGAACAAAAGATCGGCACTGGAAAAATCGTTCTATGTCCCGATCTACATTGCCTGATTTTTCCATGAAGATTTTTCCCGAAATCGTGTGAAATGTACACACAGAACGATTTCTTCCATGAGATTTTTTTCTTGTCTTCTTCATTTTTTTTATTGCTGTGCGCTCTTCATTTTTCATTGATATTCACTCACACCATCAAACGAACGGCACACTGACACCGAACACACACAAAAAACTGGAAAGAAGGTGAAAGATAACATAAACAATCTGGAAAAATCGTTGGAGTTTTGTGGTACAAACGATTTGATCCCTACCCTTCACTTTTCACTCCCTTCACCAACGAACAAAAGACCGGCACTGGAAACATCGTTCAATGTAGACCGGGAAAATGTACACCACGACATATCGATACAAGTCCCGGTCAACATTGAACTATTTTCCCGTGCTGAATGGGAAAATCGGCCGAAATTGAAAGGATCATGTCGGCTGTACCTCTCAATCGCACGGACACATAACGAACATGTTAGCACCAAGCATTAAAAATCCAATGTGGACAGGCACTTACACTTCAATTCAAAAAAGAACTATGATGGTGGATTTACATGTATCTGCATTTGGTTGCTGCACAAAAAAAGGGATGCTAAATACAAAATGTGTGTTTGATCTAAATGCAGAAGAACTTCGTTTCTGCATTATAGGACAGTCCTATAATACAGAAATGAAGACGAACATGTTCATCTTCTTGATGGTTCTCTTTCACACGCTCGGATTTTTTGTATACATCTGTCCTGCTCTACTTTTCTGCATTTTGCAGATGAAAATACATGTAAATCAACCATGATGGTGGATTTACATGTATCTGCATTTGGTTTCTGCACAAAAAAGGGGATGCCAAATACAAAATGTATATTTGTTAGAGAGAGAGAAAAGATCAAAATGCAGAAGAACTCCGTCTCCTATAATGCAGAAACGAAGTTCTTCTGCATTTTGATCTTTTCTCTCTATCTAAAAAATATTCATTTTGTATTTGGCATCTCTTTTGTAGTGCAGAAACCAAATGCAGATACATGTAAATCCACCATGAACCTGAACGTGAATCAGTTCAGTGACACTTTTTCCATTAGCTCAGTTTATAAATTTTCTAAAATTTCCAAGCGCTTCCTAATTGTGCTCAATAATCAGTTCAATGGGCTCTTTTTCCAATTTCCGCCTATTTGACAGCAGCAACGTGTTTCGCTCTTTTTCCTTGTGAACTGTTAAGATGGCGGTCGGTAAAAATAAGGGTCTGTCCAAAGGTGGCAAGAAAGGTGGTAAAAAGAAGGTGATTGATCCTTTTTCAAGAAAAGATTGGTACGATGTTAAAGCCCCAAATATGTTTACAACTCGTCAAATCGGTAAAACATTGGTTAACCGAACCCAAGGAACGAAAATCGCTTCCGAAGGTTTGAAAGGTCGCGTGTTCGAAGTCTCCTTGGCCGATTTGCAAAAGGATGGTGATGCCGAGCGTTCTTTCCGTAAATTCAGGCTGATCGCCGAGGATGTCCAAGAACGTAACGTTCTTACCAATTTCCATGGTATGGATTTGACCACAGACAAATTCAGGTGAGTAATTGCATTCTAAAGAGAAATGAATCGAGTTTTATACATAGTAAAAGTGGAGAAAAAAAAGAAAGAAAAATCAAAATGGAAGCTGCAAGCACATGTGGTCCTTGCACCTGGAATTGATCCCATCTGAAACTTGTTTCTTCCTCCAGGTCCATGGTTAAGAAATGGCAAACCCTCATCGAAGCCAATGTCGATGTGAAGACAACCGATGGCTACTTGCTCCGTGTCTTCTGCATTGGATTCACTGCCAAGGATCAATTGTCGCAGCGCAAGACTTGCTACGCTCAGCAATCGCAAGTCAGGAAGATCCGCAACAAGATGGTGGAAATCATCCAGCGTGATGTCGGCGGCTCCGACTTGAAGGGTGTCGTTAGCAAACTCACCCCTGATTCCATTGCCAAAGACATTGAGAAGTTGTGCCAGGTTATCTACCCCCTGCACGACGTGTACATCCGCAAAGTCAAGGTATTGAAGAAGCCCCGTTTCGATTTGTCACGACTCTTGGAGTTGCACGGAGACGGTGGTGGCAAGGGCACCGAAGGTGTTGTGTCCGAAGGCGCTGTTGTCGAAAGGCCCGAAGGCTACGAGCCACCAGTGCAACAATCTGTTTAATTTTATTGAAAATTATTTTGTACAAAAATAAACGATGCGAAACAAATATCTCTTAGTTTTCGATCAAAGCGAAAAGATCATTTACGAGGTTTTCATTTAAATTGTTGTTTGGGCGGGCTTTTGGCTTTTCTCTTCTATTTATTTCTCTATTTAGGTTCTAGGTTTATGGAGATGTTACTATCTATCACAAAAATGATTGAACGCATGACGGGACTGGAATTGCTTCTTTTTAGGTAAGTTGAGTAATGCAATAGTGTTGCACTTTTCTTTTTATATGATGTTGAACTTATTTTTCGTCGCTGAGTCCTTTGATGTAAAAATTACTGTCTGATAATTATCGCTTTGTTAGTTTTCTTTATTTTTTTTCTAAAATGTTCAGTTTTACAATAGTTTTTTCTTTTTTTTCAGAACACAACTTATTTTGGTATATCAGTTCTAAGGAATCGAAGAAAGCTATTGAAATGGAGTTTTTTTTTTTAAGGTAAGTGACAAACTTTCCTTTATATCAATTTTAGGAGTATTCGTCCGACGGCATAGAAACCTTGCAAACGGCATTTGTTCAAATGCATGTACATACATACAATGTAGATTTTAGTAAAATAACTGAGTTTTTTCTTGTAAATTTATCTCTGTTTTCATGACTGCTTAAATATAATTTCCATTTAAAATACATGCATTTTGATAATTCCGCAATTGTTATATTTTATATAAAAATTATTTTTGAACAGATATAGCAGCAGAGATAAAGGCACAAGAACAGTTCAAATAATTTTTCTAAGTTAATTATTGTTTTATGCCGTTGTACCATGAATATTCCGATTATATAAAAATTCGGTTCCAGAAGGGCATGTGTGTACGTAAAACCTTATTTAAAAACTATCCATTTGAGTGATTTAATGAATATTAAGAATTTCGTTTATGAAATTTGCTAAAAATATTAAATTTATTTTGGCACCCAAAGATCAAAAGCGTCCATACAAATATCTAAGGTCCAAGGGTGTTTTTTGGGGGTGTAATGTTTAACCTGGTTAACGCAAAAAACAGTCATTTTTGCTTCAAAATTAATCTAACTTTTTTAGGGTGCTTGCATCATATTGGTTTTTCTTTTATTAGATTTGGCCTTAAAAAATACATTCAAATCATATATCATATGTCATATGTACTATCTCGATTATACGAAAATACAATTCTTCGTAAGACGTAACATTTTGCTACGTATAGGACAGGTCAAATATAAACTCTAACAAAACTCTTTGGATTAAGTTATTTTAATGGACTTTTTTGATACTTGGAAACCATGACATAATTAATATTTTTAGCAAATTTCTTCAGTGTCAAAACTTATTCATAGATTTTATAGTAATAATGACGCACTAACATCTCGCCCTCAAAAAAAAACATCCTTTCACCACAGATATGTTTGGGGACTCTTTTCAAATTCTTGGTGAACATAACAAATGGAACATTTGTCCCATTATCTTAAAATGGTTTTGGGTAATATTTTACTTGTTGTAATTAAAAAAAAAGTCATCATTCCATATAAAGGCCTTTAACTTTCTACGGGATTCATGTATCTTTTTAGTTTTAGTCTCATTAGAATCAGCGTAGATAAGATTGTATTATAATAAAGCTTGATAAACTCCCACCTCCCATCCCTCTCCACCTCTTTAAATGCGTCTATACAAAAAGCCAATGCGGGGATTTTGGCGGACTTTGGATATGTTGTTGAGGATAAAATTCTGCGTCGATACCAGTAATAAAATTTCATGAATTAATTTGTTCCCGGTCGGATTCTTTCTTTCTTAGACTAAGGGCCAGTTTGTTCACAGTCGGTTAAATTTAGTATGTGACTTCCATAGGCTTTAATTAAACAACGCTATTCAACCAAAATTGGCTGATTAGTGAATTCATGATTAGCAACTCATACTTTCAATTAAAAAAAAAAAAAAAAATTGATCAACGAACACTTGAGGATTTCCCAGCTCCACTAATCATGGATAAAAGATGATTAGCTGTGAACAAACTGGCCCTAAACGAGTTCAAATTTGAAAGGCGAATCGCAATAATTTATGGAGTTGATGTCACTTGTACTTTTCATTGAATTTTATACAGTTACTCCACCTAAACAGAAAAAAATTGAATTCTAAATCTTCGTTACTATTACTCAAACTTTTACATAAGATTTTCTTATGTGAACATTATATCCTTCTGTGGCCGTATGCTGGTTTTAACATGATGTTTTATATTATTTGCTACTCTGAACGGTTTGATGTTAAATTAAAATTTCTGATTAAATTTTTTTTTTTTTTAACTTAATTTAACTGAAAGAACGTTTCTAATTTATATTTACATATATTTCTTTTATTCCAGAATTGTCGCTTTCATAGAAAACTGAATTTTGTGCTAAGGTAAGCAATAATTATTTTTAAATCTCTAACAATGCATTATTTTGAGGCAGTTCTCTGTTAAATTTATTTGTATGATACATTTTAAAATAAAAATAATATCAGGCGTGTTTTCTTTAAAAGTGTTAGTTATAATTTATCAAATTGGTGTACTGAAAAATTGAGATAATACCTATCTTTTGTTGTTAAATCTTGGGGCTTAAATCTTCTAAAAGCCAGTTTTTCAGTGCGGGATTAAAGTTAAATCAAATTTGGCGAGCTAACTGGATCAACTCTAAAAATGCTTTTGATATTTTGTCTCCCGTGGTTTTTAAGACATCCTGCATTATCAATTTAAAAAAAAAAAACAGTTTCTTCACGTAACTAGACATATCTATTTACAGAGTTAAGAGTGAACACTGAAAAACTGTGCCTAAGTATGTTATACATATTTTTGAAGAAAACACGCCTATTCTTATTCAGAGAACCATATGTATATGTATATACAATTGTACATACACATCTATGTAAGAAAAACGAAACAGACGAACAGACCTCAAATAATACCTTATTATTTTTATATTTTCTTTATGATGTACTTATTTGCTACTTCTGACCGTTTTGATGTTTAATAATCTCTGATAGAAAATTGGGAATGTTTAAACAGCTTTTAATACCTATTTTTTATTAATAACACTTTTTGTCTTTTTTTTTCAGTGTAACAACATATTTTTCTACTCGCAGTTGAGCTACTAAATTTTAAAAAAGGTTAGTTGAGGGATTATTAAATTTTTTGCTAGTTTATAACTTCTGGGCACAAACACTGTTTTGTGAATGACAGTTCATTAAAATCAATGTTTTAAGAACGTTTTTGTCCTGAAATTAAACAGCATTTTAGATTTTTTTTTATAATGATGTTGCATTTTTATTTGCTACTCTGAGAGATTTGATGTTAGTTATTATCTGATGGCATTCTTCGAAATTTTGTATTGAATTTTAATAACAACTTTACTAAAATATTTTGTACTTCTTTTTGTTTTAGATCAACAAGAGTGGCTTTAACTGTTTCAATTCAATCATGGTCCGCTTTCAGTCATGGTGTGCTATAAATAAAAGGTAATTAATTTGTTTAAATCATATTGGACCAAAACTCAACTTACACTTTTCAATTTATTTTCAAAATTGTAATGCACCATTTCAAATTTGGAAACTGAATTTTACCTCGTGTTATCGTGATATTTTTTTAATTGAGGCCATATACTTTAAAATAAAAACAATTGAATAAGTTGATGAGTTTTGATCGAACATAGACGCTACACATTTAAATGATGACAATCTTTTTAACAGAATCAACAAGTGTTGTAAAATATAGATTAGATAGTAGAACTGACTATTCTTTACCATTTTTTGATTTTTATTAATATTTAAAGACGTATATTTACTAAATTTACTCTTTCATTTTCAGCCATCTAAAAGTTTTGGAATTTTAAATCAAATTCAACGATATTAAAAGGTGAGTTTTTTTATAAAATTTACAGGAAAAGAATAATTTAGTCTTTTCAATTTTACTACCATATTCACACTGTAGTGCCGATATTAATAGAGTCTGATACGATTAAATATTCTTACGCAAAAAACAATGAATATATTTGCACATTTTATAAGTATTCGTCTTTACATCTCCCGGGTGGCAATGGCACAGTGGATAGTGTTTGACTGCTAACCTGGATGTGTGGGTTCGAGCCCCAGTCTAGGTAGCATTCTTTTCTTTGTTCCCCAGTTTGAACTGAATGTCCCCCGTGGAATTTCATGAGATAATTAACATCTAATTCTCAATCCACTGTGCCAACAAAATCTTTCCTTTCCTTTGCAGTGTCGTGCATTTCATTAAAAGACCTGAGGTCTTACGGGCATATAGTGACAATTAAATAAATAAATTAAAAAAAATAGATTCTTTCGTGTACAAATAATTGATCTAAGTGAGCGTATCGATATCAGTATAAGAGTGGTTTAAGTCTTCAAATTCGACTTGATTTAATTTTGTTCTCTAATATTATTTAGTTATGTACATAGATTTATACAATTTAACTCGTTTGTTTTATTCTTGCGTTAAAACACAGTTCTGACAAACTGACAAAATTTATATTCTTGTTTGATCAGTTTTATTTACAAAATGCTGTGAGATTAAAAACAAGACGTAGACTTTCGCTATGTTATACGAATTATATTTAAACCATGTTCGATGTAACACGCAGTCACGCCACATTCCACGTTTCTTATAATGTGAATAAAACATTAGCTCTGTAAATTTTACAGTTATTATCAGTTGATTTACATAATTACATAGTGTTTGTCTGCTAACCTGGATGTGCGGGTTCGAGCCCCAGTCTAGGTAGCATTCTTTTCTTTGTTCCCCAGTTTGAACTGGATGTCCCCCGTGGAATTTCATGAGATAAGTAACATCTAATTCTCAATCCACTGTGCCAACCAAATCTTTCCTTTCCTTTGCAGTGCCGTGCATTTCATTAAAAGACCTGAGGTCTTACGGGCATATAGTTACAATTAAATAAATAAATTAAAAAAAAAAATAGATTCTTTCGTGTACAAATAATTGATCTTAGTGAGCGTATCGATATCAGTATAAGAGTGTTTTAAGTCTTCAAATTCGACTTCATTTAAATTTTGGTCTCTAATATTATTTAGTAATGTACATAGATTTATACAATTTAACTGGTTTGTTTTATTTTTGCGTTAAAACACAGTTCTGACAAACTGACAAAATTTATATTCTTGTTTGATCAGTTTTATTTAAAAAAATGCTGTGAGATTAAAAATAAGACGTAGACTTTCGCTATGTTATACGAATTATTTAAACCATATTCGATGTAACACGCAGTCACGCCACATTCCACGTTTCTTATAATGTGAATAAATCATAGTCTGTAAATTTTACTGTTATTTTCAGTTGATTTACATAATTATAAGGTCATATTAAGTTTTTTTTTTATTAACTAGCAGCTAGGTTCCAGAAATCACTTTCTATCGAAATGAAATTGAAATCGATGTGAAATCAAATTTGGTGTTCCACATTTCACTTATATCGATTTCATTTTCATTTTTTTCGAAGTTAAAACTGATCGAATTTCCGTGTTCCACATTTCTATTTTATCGATTTTTACGTGATTTCAATTCGACCAGATATTCTCAATTGAAACGGGAATGCAAGCTGTTACGTTCTCAAATACATATTTTATAACTATTATTCAAGTAAAATAACTTATTTCAACATGGGAAGCATAAATTACTGCGTGCTGCGCAGGATTTTGTTTTAATCAAAAACAATCGAAGTCTGAGTTTTTGTGTATTGTGTGTTTATTTTAAAAAGCAATTAATAAATAATTTTAATTTTTAATTAATTTTAAGTAATAAATAATTTTCTGTTAAAAATAGCTCTTTTTACAAAAGTGGTCGGACTCGCCGCAACAACCAACATTAGTTTGTCCGACCACTGGTTTTGTAAGAAGGGCAGTCGTCTAAGCTTTCATTTGATACCCCATTTATAAAAATCCATCATGGTTTAGGTATCCTAAGCCAAAAATTCAATCGAAAAAATGCGTTTTCTACCCATTGGCACTTGAAAAACCTTGTCCGACCAGCGGTTTTGTTAATGTTAAGACTAAAGCTATGAATTGGCATCATTCTTTTCTGAAGCCGCGATGAGATAGGTAAACCTACGGTCGCCTCCCGTCCTAAAAGATGTAAGCTGTTTTTGATTTCACTTAAAGTGATTTCGAAAAGCTTTCGATTTTCAATTTCGATTTCATTTTCATTTCACGTGATTTCTGGAACCTAGCTGTAGGTCAAGGGTTAGACCTAAATATTAGTAAAATTTTATATCAAGTAAACTAAACTATCAATACATATTTTCACAATTAACATCAATACACTATTAAGATTTCTCCCAAAAGGATTTTAATTTTTAATTGCATTTTCAACATTTTTAATTTCAGAAAAGGGTTCTTCTAAAACAATCAACGACTTTGTGGTCTAATCTCTCGAAAAAGATACAATGCATGAATTGCTCTGGATTTTCTCTTTTATAAAGCAAAAAATGTAAGTTCAAGTAAAAGACTTTTAGTTTTGTTTAACACTATTCTATT
The DNA here is from genome assembly GCA_949320155.1 of Melangyna quadrimaculata. NCBI lineage: Eukaryota > Metazoa > Arthropoda > Insecta > Diptera > Syrphidae > Melangyna > Melangyna quadrimaculata. The sequence goes on from OX439483.1 coordinate 2,491,265, forward strand.
ATGATGATATATTTTTCGGATTCCCCATCATTTGATCAATAAATGACACAAAATCCATTCTGATATAATTTAACACAAATTAAAATGTTTTTCATTTATATGTAAATAAACAAAAAAATAATCCTCTTTCATATTCATATATATTTTTAGTTATTACTTCTTAATGAGGGAGGAAGCATACATTATAAAGGAATTCAATTTGTGTTGAGGTAAGTTAAGAAAATGATTCTATTATTTTTAATAAATTCAACAAAACTACATTTGAAAATAAGAAATAAAAAGAAGCATTAAATTCCACTCGATTTCTCCTAGAGATCATATACTTTGAAATTATTTAATTTTTTGTTGATACATTTGTAGTTTTGTATTTAATTAAATTGACAATGATGACACACTGACCCAGCTCGCTTTGACAAGTCATGAAGAGAATTTGTTCTAAACCAACGCTTATTAAACTGCTGACACACAAAACATACTTACTTTCGAATAATGTTATGATTCAAATAAATTTAAATATGGATTTTTTTGTCTTACAGGTTACATGTGCTTTCACTGGAAACGGTTTACTGCTTGACTAGAATGGCGATTGATGTAAGTTTTAATTTCTTAACCCTGAATTTAATTTTAGTTTGTTAATTGATGACACACTTACCCAGCTCGCTTTGACAAGCCATGAAGAGAACTTGTTCTTATCCAACGCAAAATTAACTGCTGATAGACAAACTTAAATTAATTGTATTATTTTTTTTAAACTTAATAATCTAATGGTAACTTTTTTTTAACTACAGCAATACTGGTATATTGATCAGATAAACGTTGGACTTGGATGGTATTGATTAACGTTAATGTAAGTTAATTATCGCATTTAAAATACTATGAAGGCTAATATATATTTTTGAGAAATCTCAAAATCTCCCCTAAAAATAAAAAAAAAAAAAGGAAAAGGAAAGTGAGACAAATTCATGTAAAATCGCTGTCTTCAATCATTTTATGGCAGCTTTTGATAAGATACAAAATTCGTTGGAGCTCAGAAATAGTATAAACTATAAATACAAAAGTAAAATTAATTAAATATAGTAATAAAAAACTTTTTTGGCACTGTATGAGTTCTTTTATAGATAAATAATAGAAACTGAATAACTTCTTATTCTCATACAAATATAGTTTTATTTAAAACTAACGTTTTCGAGAATATCTTCTCATCTTCAGGTTTTTAAGCTTAAAAAAAGTTAAATATAATATAAAAATATAAATGTCGGAGTCAACTTTTAAGCCCTTTGTTTTTTTTTTTTGTTGTTTTAATTTATTTTACAATGATGACAAATTCACCCAGCTCGCTTTGAAAAGCCATGAAGAGAACTTGTTCTTATCCAACGCAAACTTAAGTGCTGATATAAGAACGTTCAAATTTTAGTTTAAACTTATTTTTTATTAAATCTAATGAAATATTTTGTATTGTTCCAGGTTGGATTAAGGAGAACACTATTTGTACGATTCAAAATGTAAGTTTCGTTTACATAAACTTGTATAATTTAATTAGTAAAAATGTTGCAAAATCACAAAAAGCGGAAGTAGGATAATTTAAAGATTTGCTTTTTGTATTTTGTAATTTTAATTCAATGATGACACACATACCCAGCTCGCTTTGATATGCCATGAAGAGAACTTGTTCTTTATCCAACGCAAACTTAACTACTGATAGAAATAATCGTGTTTGTTTTCTAATTTTTGTTATATAATTTAAAATCTAATGCCTTGTATTTATTTTAATTACAGGAAACTTAATAAAATCTTCATGGAACCCGTTTGACGTTATTTAATGGTGTTTTGGTGTAAGTTTTTTTTTGTATTATCTATGTAAATATTTTATTATTACTGCACATGTTTATACATTAACCGCTCATACAGAAATTGGATAAGAATATATTTGTAGATTATTTAGGCACGTTTGCTGATACGAAACATCAATCTACATCATAACTAAGTTCAACATAGTTTGTATGTTCAACTTAATTTATTGTGTTGCTAGAAAATATTTATTCATCCCTATTGCGAGTTTCACCCGAAAACAATTCGCTCGAAAATGTTTTATTCACCCAGATTTTTAAAAGCTTTTGCGAGTTTCACCCTCCATTTTACAACAAGTGTACCCTCGCTCGCCACAGAAAATCTTGCTGTAAATGACATGACATACACACGTAAAAAATTGATGTCAATAGGGAATAAGGGAATTTTTACGAACAGGGAACATTTTTCGCCTGAAACTCACAATAAGGGAAGAGTGAAATGTGGAACTCACAATAGGGTTGAACTTATCTATGCAAAACTCTCATGAGAGAAATCGCTGTCAAAACGCCAATTTTGTGTCAAAAGTCAGATCTATTTCTAGTATTTTGCCTTTTGTGGCCTTTTTTGGGCGTACGGTCAACAGTTTAACTAAATATTTGATCTTAATTATGGTTTTTCAATGAAACCTGATATATGTAGTTAAAAATTGTCTGGAGTTATTTTTCTGTGTTTCTATAAAAAAGTGATATTTTGAAGTTTTGTTGTTGAATCTGCTGCCAGAATAAAACAAAGTATGGGTAAGGCAACCTCCTATTGCATATATTTATTTTATTTTTAAATATAAATAAGCATCTGGTATCTATTTTGGCAGGCGAATATACATTTTTATAAAATTTGCTGTTAATTTTGTCGATGATTATTCGCTATTCATAGCAAATAATATCAAAAACAACATAAATGTTCAACATAATTCACTTAAAGGTACTATTTCTGCAACCTAGGTTATGTTGAACTTAGGATATTTTTTATATTTTGTATCAGCAAACGGACCTTAAGAGTTTATGTTGAACTTAAACATTTATGTTTCGTATCAACAAACGGGCCTCAGTTAGATTTTTTTTTTCTTTTAAAACTGAATTTTGTGAATACTTTGTCGTTTTTGATTTGATTTCGGAACGGTTCTACTCCCTTTTTATTCCAATCGAACTATTTTCTTTTTTACGAAGCCTATTTTGTGAAATATTCTATGTGTGCGAATAAATTGTCTAATATTTATGTGTATTTGGCACGTTTAGTTGAGTTAAATTAATTTGACAAGTAATCTGACAGAAAAATACATATGTAGTTTATTCATGTGTGTTCCGAGTCTACTCCTTTATAAAATCCGAATTAATCGGAATAATCAAAAAGGAGTAATTCCGAAACTCTAATCGAAAACGACAATAAAATGAAAGAAAATCTAGTCCTTAGTTTTTAGAACAATCATCGCTCTGGAAATATTTACTATTGTTTTTTTTTTTTAATATATCAACTATTTTACGATCTTAACCCCACATTTTTGATTGCCAACTTTTTCAAATTGATTATAATAGCCCTTTCGTTTTCGTTTTACGTGATGCAGCCCCAGGATTACCATGTCTGCCTGCCCATACCCTTGACGAAGGGGTGGGGGTGGGGATTGAAAATGCAGATTTTATTAATTTTTTATCCGGGGTATTATCACTTGCAATTCATTTTTTGAAAATATATCATGATGCTCTGTCATTATCCTTACTTCTAAACACCTTGATTGTGATTATCCGACTAGTGGAACTCAAGTTATAGGCACCTATTATGAATCTCGAGTCGCAAGAAATATTTGGCGAATCTGACTTTTGGAATTACCGTTTATGGCTCACATAGCTCTATTCAGCTAAAATGTCAAAAATGTGTTGAATTGAGATGTTGCTCTATTCGAACGCCGTTGTTTGATTTTCTTAAAACCACGACATAAGTGATTTTAAAAACGTCTTGAGTCGAACGTTCGATTCGCGAGCCATAATAGGGCCCATAAGCTTTTTTAACCCATAATCTACTGTTTTTGGAGACTTTGTTTTGTTGATTTTTTGCGTTTTAAAAATCTCCCATAAAAAAATATTTGTATGTAAGGTTCGCTTAAAAAGCTTATATGTTAAGCTCTACTAGTCGGATCCTTAAAATCAAGGGCGCAAAATTTTAGATGATTTAGTACGATGTTAAATCATTTTTAGTATGATACTAGGTTAAAAATTATGTTTTGCTAATTTTAAGAGTTTACCTTCGTACTTTCCCCTAACATTTTACTAAAGTTTAAATCATAGGATGGACCCGAATATTCCAGGTTCGAGTCCTGCTGGTACCCGACTTCTTTTTTTTTTGTAAATAATGAAGTTGAAATTATAAAAATATAAATATCGAATACTTATTTGAAGCACATGATGGGTTTCCATCATATAATTAATTTACAACGCATAAAAACAATAATTGTGTTCATCAAATTCAAACCCTACAAATGCAGTTTACTAGTTAGCAAAAGGTTCAAAACATTGGAATAGATAGTAAATTGCTAAATACTTAGGAAGTTGCTAGCTAGTAAAATGTTAAGCCCTTAACAATAGGTTGTTTAAAATTTTGAGCCAAGGTGTTTAGAACTAAGGAAAATGACAGAGCATCATGATATATTTCCAAAAAATTAATTGGAGTGATAATACCCCTGATAAAGTTTTTAGAAAATCTACATTTTCCACCATTTCGTCAAGGGTTTGGGCAGGCAGACAAGGTAATTCTGGTGCCTCATCACGTAAAACAAAAACGATAGAACGATATCGCATTGGAGATACCTGTCTTTACTTTTCTCTACTGAAGTGATAGAGATAGCAATACTGAAAACGATATCGTCCTATCGTTTTCGTTTTACGTGATGAGGCCCCTGGATTAACCCTTCCAGAGCTATGTATTGGTATGGGTTTCAACATTACACAAATAACTTGACTTTTTAAAAGTATTGCCAGCTCAAATTTCTATTTTTTTTATCGATAGTTTTATGGGAACCTGAAAATATCTAAGCCAACGAAAGAAAATAATTTTCATAAAACCATAGTTTTGTAAATTCCTTTTTGTTTGAATGTATAAAGCTTTTATTTTGCATGCTTTGTCCAAAAGCTAAAAAGTTGGTGATGACGTTTTCTGAATTTTGTGATAGTGCTGGACTTTTTGCTTCGATGACTTTGATAAGTTCGCGTTTTTTCGTCAATTTTATTTTAAAATACGGCTAATGATTGTATTATAAAAACTGAAATTTGATGTACACATAAATATTGAAATTTAGATTAAAAAAAAAACTGGTCCAAAATTCCGTGATATTTTTCAATCGAATTTCAATATTTATCAAATATTAATAAATTAACAATAATACATAATTTTCCATCGTAGTAGAGGTGTTTTTTTTTTAAACAGTACATTCTGACAAACTGACAAAATCAAAATTCTTGTTTGGCCAGTTTTATTTAAAATGCTGTGAGATTACAATAAGACGTAGACTATCGCTATGTTATACGAATCAGTTAAACAACGTTCGATGTAACACGCAGTCGCGCCACATTTTTCTTCTGTCATAATTTCATTGAAACAACCTTCAAATATTTTTTAATTATCTTTCTGAGCGCTAAAGCGCTTTGTTAAGGTATTTTCGGGATAAGTAGATTTGTAAAGTAGTAGCAGTTTTGTAAAAATCTTTTTCTTGACTCAAACTTTTTAATTTTCCTAAAAAGATATTAATTTTGTATATTTTTTTATTTCAGGAAAACATGAGTATCATAAATCAGGAAATAGTTTTCAACTGAAATGTATGCGTGATGATCTCTTACAAAAGTAAGTTATTGGATTTTTTTTTATCAACTCTTTATTTTATTGTGATGATATTTTATTCGGATTCCCCATCATTTGACCAATAAATGACACAAAATCCATTCTGATAAAATTTGACACAATTTCCAATTTAGTTTGCTTGGATATAAAAAAGCTAATCGTCTGGTTTTCCTTCCAGTTTCCGACATTATAAGGAGGGAAGCACACATGCCAAAAAATACAATTTGTTTTAAGGTAATTTAATAATCTATTCTATTATTTCTGATTTCAAAATTATATTTAAAAACAAAAAGAATATACAAAGGCAATAGAATGTTTACTTTGTTTGAATGATGACACACTTACCCAGCTCGCTTTGACAAGCCATGAAGAGAATTTGTTCTTAACCAACGCTAAATAAACTGCTGATACAAAATAAACTTTTTTTCTTTAAAATGTGTTATAATTTAAATACATCTAAAGAAGGATATTTGTTTGTCTTACAGGTTACAGGTGCTCTCGCTAGGAACGGTTTTTACCAGAATGAAAGACGGTGAAGTTGATTGATGTAAGTTATACTTTTCGCTAAATGTTAATTTTTCTAGAACTAGAGACAGATAGTTCATTTTAAAATATGAGGCTTAATAACGTTACATAAAAACAATCAAACGATATTGTTTGGAGAATAGCAGTCTGCCATTTACATACAAAATAGAAACTATTGACAAAACTATATCGTTAGATTGTTTTCGTCATACGCTATAAAGCACCTGCAATCTATTTGTAAACATTTGATCAATGATGAAACACTTTACCCAGCTCGCTTTGACAAGCCATGAAGAGAATTTGTTCTTAACCAACGCTAAATTAACTGCTGACAGAATCAATTAATATTTTGCTTGGAATTTTATTTTAATTTTAATCTAATTTAAGTTTTTTTTCTTGTCTTACAGAATTAAGAAATCCTAACCACTGGAAACTATTTGAATAGTGCTGATGTTAATTCAAGTAAGTTTTTACTTTCCGTTTTTCATCACAGATTCATTTCTTGGTCAGTTTGTATTTTTAAGAAAATGTAAAATCTCCGAAAAAAATTTTAGATACCTATCCGATTTTTAGTAATCTATATATAAACTGGCCAAAGTTTGAGTTAATACTGTATTTTACCTAAATGATGATACACTTACCCAGCTCGCTTTGAAAAACCATGAAGAGAATTTGTTCTCATCCAACGCAAGAATGACTTCTGATAAAATTACACATTTTTGTTTAAACTTGTTCAAGAGAGAGAATTTAATAAGTTATTGTTTTAATTTTTCTACTTCCAGTGCTGTATTTTTGAAATCTTCATATTGATATCACTTGGCCCAGAACAAAACGATGAAAACAAAAGGTAAAAATTAGTTCGTTATCACAATATTCATGTTTAATTGATTCTGATGATATTATTTCGGATTCCCCAACATTTCTTTTATAAATGACACAAATCCATTCTGATTTGCATTGTTAACTTATTATACAATATTCACAGGAATATAAAATTAATGTGTATCTCTTTTTTTTTTGCAGCTACTGTCAGCTAATTTTTCAAGATCCACGAAGAATTGTCGGATATCTATAAAAATGTTTGCTGATAAATTTGTTTTTATAATGAATTTTAGGTTTTGAGATTTAAAAAAAAATCAAACCTTATATTTAAAAAATAAAATATTTCAAATATAAATAAATAAATTTATGTTTTTGTTCTATGCTCCTAAATCTTAAAATTTCACTATCGAAACAGCCCAGGCAAATTGTACTTTTTCTGCCAAAAAAATCTAAGTGAAAATTTTTAAACGCAATTGTCTTTATTTTGGGATAAAAAATACTGTCGTGAAAATCTATTACCAAATCGTGTCGAAAATATCAGTTTTTCGCATAAAACTCAGAAACGGTAAATGCTCGAAAAGTGTTTCATACAAAACAAGATTTTCATTCGCCAAGAAATAAAGTTATGAGAATTTGTTTCTTACGACCCCCGTTAAGATATCGAAATTTCAAAAAACCTAAAACCCAAACCTAAGCGGTTTAAGTTTTTGAAAACATCTGAATGCAAAGTTTGTTCATTTTAAAGGCGATATAAGAAAACGTTGTTATAGTTTTATTAAAAACCGTTTTAATTTTAAAAGATAAAAAAAAAGTTCAAATTCCTGTTTTTTTGATTTTTACTCTTAAGCACAAGTTTTCGAAAAAAAATTTAACTTCAGTTTAAAGATCATAATATTCACGTCAAAAAAAAAACATGAGACATTTTTCCATACGAGTCATAAATCGCAAGGACTTCAATAGTGTCAACTTCCAAAAAAACGGGTTTGCGCAAATATCTTAAAATTAAGCTTAATCGAAAAATTATTTTAACAAAATGTATACATTATGTTACTTTAAATAAGCATGCATTAAGTTTTTTTTCTATAAGCCATAATTTTTGTGACATCATTATTTAAAAAAAAATTACCAAAAATACTGGGGCCCTATTGCGTATTACGAAACGAACGGCAAGTAAACGATACTGACCTAAACGATAGTCACGACAGAGAGCGATTATGTAAAACGAGAATGGTGGTATAAAGATGTTGCCAATCTAAAACGAAAAATAATATTTTGTTGAAGCACAACCAACTTCACGCCTATTTATGACTGAAAAATTGAAATATTTAGACAACAAAATTTCATTATTTGGTAAAAATGTTGCTCCATTGTGACTTTTTTCGGCTAGATAAGGTGAATCCGAAAAGGAAGAAACCTTAACCTTTTTCGTTTTACCAAAGAAACATTTATATGCATATGAAAAGGATTAATTCGCAACTTCCGAGTGCAAGATGAACATATATATCATCCATATACAGGGTGTCCAGTAAATAATGGATAACCTTGGAATGCCTCATAGTAGACTTTATGACCGTCTTGAAAACTAATAAAAAAAAGTCTATCCCAACCACAAGGAAAGATATGTGCATTTTTTGGTTCAGTGCATTAGTTTTTGCGTTACTTTACGTTTTTGAATACCACGACTACAATTGAATGAATTCTACCGTTTTTCTTTCGTAGCAATATTTAAAATTGTTTGTGCCAACACATAAGAAGACAAAAATTATAATAACTGTTGAAATTCTTAGAGAACAAAATTATTGAACTTTGATTTTCGATGCAATATGTGAAAGAAAATGATTTTTGAAAAAGTTAAATCATCTCTGGTATGAAAAAATGCATGAATACCTAAGTGGCGCGTTAAATGCGGATTTTATATATAATTTATTATTGCATCTTGAACCAATAGGAAGTTATTGGTAAAAATCAGCAACAACAGAGTCAATTTAGCAAAAACAAATCTTTTAAAAATTAGCAAATTAAACGTGAAAATAATATCATGCGTCCAACATGGTAGATTTTTGATTGATTGCCTGTTTTTATGGTATTATCCTAGCGATAAATCCAAGCTTTTAACTTCTAAGCCGATTGCAATATAACCAAAAATGTCAAGAAAGTGCAAAAAAAGGCTACATTTTCAAGCTTGTTTTGTATTATACCTGGGCTAAAGGGCCCTTACAAAACCATAAAATATTTTCGCAGTTGCTCTACGTTTATTTGTTATTTTCTTCAAACAAATATTCTTTTTAATTTTGAGCCAACTTTCAATCACTTGATCACTTTGTTAGAAAACAAAAACAAAAAAAGATATTTTTTTTGAATTTAAAGGAAATGCTCAAACTGTTTTCCACCCATTCTAATACAGGTTCTGCACCTCCGAATAAATGGAAATCTTATAATAATCTTGTTAATTTTTGCTCAGAATCTTGTAATGCAGCTGCCTCCCGAAGATTTCTCATCTCCTCTAAGGACCTGATGGGCTTACTGTACACGATTTTCTTAATGCAGCCCCAATAAAAAAATCAAGTTGATTTAGGTCTGGTGAACGAGGTGGCCATAAAATTGGCCCCAGACCTTATGTTCATCTGCCTGTATCTCTGGCATATTTGTAATGCAGCGGCTTGCACAAGATTTCATACCTCCTCTGAGAAGCTGATCGGGTTGCTGTATTCGAATTATTTAATGCACCTCTTATAAGAAAATTTATTTGGTAATAACCACTACTAAAATATTTAATGGTTTTTTAAAAGGCCAATTGAAGAGATATAATTCAAAACAAGCTCGAAAATGTAGCCGCTTTTTGCACATTGTTAACATTTTTGGGCATTCGGCCCTAGAAGTTAAAAGCTTGGATTTATCATTAGGACAACATTATAAAGAAAGGCAATCAATCAAAAATCTACCATGTTCAACGCATAGTATTATTTTTACGTTTACTGTGCTAATTTTGAAAACTTTTGTTTTTGCTAAATTGGCTCTAGTATTGCAGATTTTAACAAATAACTTGCTGTTGGTTTTAGATACAATAATAAAGTATACCATATTGAAATCCGCATTCGACACGCATATTTTAAAAATGTTGGCCACTTAGGTATTCATGCATTTTTTCATACCACAGATGATTTAACTTTTTCAAAAATTATTTTCTCTGAAATTTTGCATCGAAAATCAAAGTTCAATAATTTTTTTCTCTAAGAATTGCAACAGTTATTATAATTCTTGTCTTCTTATGTTTTGACACAAACAATGTTAAATAAAGCTACGAAAAAAAAAAACGTAGAATTCATTCACTCGTAGTCGTGGTATTCAAAAACGTTAAGTAACGCAAAAAATAATGCTCTAAACAAAAAAATGCACATATCATATGGTTGGGATAGACTTTTTTTTTATTAGTTTTCAGGACGGTCATAAAGTCTACCATGAGGCATTCCGAGGTTATCCATTATTTACTGGACACCCTGTATATTCGCATACATACATATATATCCATACAAGCACTTAGCAAATACAATTGCTTTGATTTTTTTGGCGGCGCGCGTATAAAATAAACATTAACACAATCATAATTTTCACTTATAATTTTCGGCTACATGAAATTTGGCCCCAATGAAAAATGGCCCCAAACGAAAAATGAAAAATGGCCCCAAACGAAAAATGGCCCCAAATTTGGGGCTTTTTTTCATAATGAAAAATGTCCCCATTTTCGAAAGTGAAAAATGGCCCCAAACTTATGAAAAATGGCCCCAAACACAAAATGAAAAATTGTCCCAAAATTAATATAAGAAGCAACAACAAGAGAAACATTACAATCGCACAAAAAATGTTTTGCGTCGGGTTGGGAGACCATTAAAGTACCTCGCCTGGCACACTTCGCGGGTTCAAGGATTTTAACTCCCTTTTCGGGTCCTCGGTCCCGCTCACGCGACTCCGTCGCTCCGCTTAGGGTATGCTCAGTCGCCTGGCAAGCGCCTATGTTGTCAGTCGGTCTGCTATCAAAGTTTTTGTTCAAAAAGTTTTTTGGTTTAAGAATTAAAGTTTGGGACCATTTTTCATAATAAAATTTTACCCCAAAATTAAAACTGAAAAAAGGCCCCAAAACAATGAAAATGGCCCCAATTTACAGATTTTAAATTTTTTATTGTTGTTTTCCATTTTTTTTGGCCATTTTTCATATTAAGGCCGTGTGTCAATTGCGTTAAAATTTTGGTTAAATTTGATCCCAGTTAAATTTGATCCTTTTTTATAGGGGTGAATAAAATTGAAGGGTTTTGCTGTATCAATTACAATAAATGGAATTTTTAAAAACATACATTTCCCATCGACGTTCCTTGCGTTAAGGAACCTATCCGAGACGGTGGATACCTTGATTTGTTGTTGCAATAGCTTTTTTGAGAAGGAATCACAACACAAACCTATCCAAATCGCTTTGGATACGATCTTGAACGCGAAAATTGCATTTTGATAGTGGTAGTCATGATGAACGTAATATACCTGGGGCCCTACTCTGGGGTGGAATCGGCTAAGGCGATAGTTGACTGTCGCTGTTTTGATAATCAATTTTGATTATCAACTTTTCTTTGTTCTGCGTAAAGTGATATTAAAAAAAGCAGAACATTTGTAGGGTTTGAATTTGATGAACACAATTATTGTTTTTAAGCGTTGTAAATTAAATATATTATGATGGAAAACCATCATGTGCTTTAAATAAGTACCCGATATTTAAATTTTTATCATTTTAACTTTATTATTTACAAAAAAAAAAGAAAAAAAAGTTGGGTACCAGCAGGACTCGAACCTGGAACATTCGGGTCCATCCTATACCTGTAGTAAATTTCTCAAAATGTCTCATATGGATTAAGTACGATACTAAAAAGATAAACAGCCCAATTCTAAATAAAAATTCCCGGGGAAATACTTCCTTTTTCCCTACTCTTTTATTCTAAACGAGAAATTCCCGGGAATTGTTATCCCTTTTTCTTATTCTAAGCAAACTTCGAATATGATAAATAATACTACAAGGAAAAAGGTGGAATTCTAAATGTCCAAAAAATTGAAAATATTAATATAGTTGATGTGAGGAGCATTTTAATTTTTCGGGAACAAATCTCCCGGGGAAAATTTAGAATTGGACTGAAAATAAGGAGTTGGTGATTTTAACTTAAGTAAAAGGTTAGGGTATAGTACGATGCTAAACTCGTTTAAAATGAATGTGAATTTTTGTAATGTCGTTCGGTTCGGCGCATAGAAAATTTGCTTTGGAGTACCTATATATGTATATATACTCGTACAAACATTACTGTTCACTTATATTTTATTTTAACTTTGATAACTTTTATTCATTTTACTATCGATTTATGGCGGAGCTTAAGCTAATAGAATTTATCTTTCTCAAAAATATTAAGCAAATTGTATGAAAGTGACACCTAAATAGCTGTCACCCACAAACCATAGCAAAAAAGTGATAGTCAATTTGATAACCACCTTACGTGGAGCAAAAGCATTTATTTTGATGATTAACAATCAACTATCGCGTTACGCGATTCCACCCCTGTATTTTGTTCCGAAAGTCAATTCTATTCGAAATTGTTTTTTATTTCGTTAGACACAAAGAAGTTGCCTATTTAAAATCGAAACAAAATACAATTTCGAATAGTATTTCCTTTCGGAACGAGATACAGAGAAGGGCCCCTGGACTGCTAGTCGATCGTCATTCTTATTTGTTAAGCATGACACGCAAGACGTCATTTTCAACTTTTGGTTTGCATTAGAATAATTTTGCATTTGTGTGTGAATATGTTTCTTTATAAATTTTATGTATTCAAAATATTTGGAATAAGAATTTTGTGTTTCCTTATTCCATAAAATACTCGGGATAATCCATTATTGTCGATTTTTATTTATTCCGAATAATTGGAATGGATTTTTCATTCCATCTGAAGCGCGGAGTCAAAAGAATACCAAGACAAAAAACTCAATGCTCATGCGGTCACCCATCTAAGTACTAACCGCGCCCCAAGATGTTTGATTTCGGTGATCGAACGATAACCTGGGGTGGAATCGCGTAAGGTGATTTGTGATTATCACATTTGTGACAGTCACAGGTGATAGTATTTGATTTTCCATCTGCGTAAAGTGATCACCAAAAATAGTGGAAATTTGGTATCACTTTGGGAGAAAATATTGATTTTCACAAATGTAGCAAGATTTGACATTTCTCACAAGTCGGTTTGAAGATTTTCTTTATTGGTGTTACCAAATTTATTGAAGTGTTGAAATTGAACAATTTTAGTGAATAGTTGCAAGTTAATTAAACAAAATTGTGAGGTGGTTAGATTTTAAATATTGAAATATAAAAATATAAATGTGTTTCGAGTTCAAGTGATTAAAAGCAACCGTCGTGGATTTTTTTCTCTGCAGATTTAAAGAAACCCGCGCTTCGAGTTCCCTGTATCCATTATTGAAAATAAGTTTTTTTCTGGAATAAAATCACAATTGTTTGTATTAATTTTAACAACTTTTCACTGAAATCAATTCATTTTAATACTTAATAGAAAGACGTGACCATTTAATGCACTTTTAAATAGATTTTTTAGGAGATATGATCCTCATTGGACATAATAATTTAATAAAACTATTCGTACGTACATACTCGTATGTATGTTAGTAATATGCACATAATGTTTTTTTTATGACAAATTGTATTTTAATGTCCTGTTAGAAATAAAAAACTAGTTGATATTCATTATTCACTTGAATGAATAGCGGAATAGTAACAAGTGAAAATTCAAGCAAAATTCCCTCCGATGAATAGCAGAATAGGACTGATTATTTAACGTGATTTGGGACAAAAAAACTTTTATCCTCCATTTAAGAAAAAGGTTAGTACTCTTTAATGTTGGCACAGAAGGGGCCTAACTTTTGTACTTTGCTTATTTTTTAAGCTTAATTTACATTTAATTGCCATTGGGTTTTAATATTACATTTAAGGATATATTGGCAGCTACTTGTCTGTACTGTACTTGGATGGTTGAGTGGGATGTGATTTTCAGCCACGGTAGTGAGCTACGTAGAAGGGGATGTCCCTTCGTCGTTTGTTGATATCAGATCCTCATCCGGAAGTTCCATTGCTACGTGGCGTGGTACCGCTGGTCAGGATGTCTTTGTTGATTTATCACTCATTCTTTCAGAGGGTTCGGGTGGTTGGTTGTATTCTGCAGGCATCTTCGGCTCGATTGGATGAGGTAATCTGTCCAGTTGTATTTTCTTAGCTCCGTAGAGTCTCTTGTTGCTCACGTGTTTCCTACGTATCCTGTTGTAGTGCAAGCCTGTACATAGCCGCAATATCTTTCTCTCGAATACTGCCAGTTTGTTGATACGGGATTTTGTCGCCGTATACCAGATAGGGAAACAGTTAGGTGATGACCGGCCTTATTAGCTGTTTGTAAAGGAGGAGCTTTGCCTTCTGACCAAGTCCGTTCTGCTTTTGCATTAGCGGATGAATGCGGTAGAAGGCGAAGTTTGCTTTTCTGAGGACAGTTTCTGCGTGTGGTTTGAACCGCAGCAGTTCGTTAAACTGTATTCCAAAGTATTTTACGTTTTTGCTGGCTGCAAGCTGTGTTCCATCAGGTAGGCTGATCAAGGTGTTCCTGCATTTAGTGGTTGAGCGTCCTCTTGCATTCCCGGAGCTGCTAGGTCGTCTGAAACACTGAAACATATCAATTCAGATTTGGCTGAGTTTATTTTGAAGCCCTAGCGCTGGTAGTACTCGTAGAGTCGTCCAATATGGGCTTCAACTCTTCTTGCAGCGAGTATTGGGGAGATGGTCTTGGCGTATGTCACTGAACGAGTATTGTCTACATTGAAACGATGTTTGCAGCAGCATGGATGTGAAAGGAAAAGAATCGATCTTCACCTTTTCTGAACATGTATCTGTGATTGAGATGGAAGGTTTCTATTATAATAATCTTTTAGTGACCAAGCAAGAAGATACTGCGAATTTTATTATTCTAGGGGAATTTGTTTAAATTCTTGCACCAGAAAATAATTACCCGTGGTCAGGTTCTTTATAATGAGAAGATGAAGAAATGTGTACTTTTTAATTGAATTATATTCATTCACCCCACTTAAAACAAAAGTAATATTATTTAAATTATTCATATTTCTCAAATCTTTAAATGACATAGGATTCTGGCGTTAAAGCAGTGTAGTCAAGGAAGGACCATTTTGGAAATAAATTGTAAAAAACTTTTTTTTGTTAAATAATTTCTACAATTTTTATAAAATGTCGAATATCAATTTTTAACATCTTCGCCTGAAAAAATTTCACAGCATCGATCCCGCTGAAAACCCTATAGGCAGTGTCCTCAACAGATATCCACAATTTGCTAAATTTAAGGATTTTTCTCAGCTCATACTGACGTAATAATATTAGCTCTTAATAATGTAATGCATGAAGCCAAGGCAAGTATACAAGAACGCGAAGTTATTTTTGTTATCAGAGCAGGGAACGTATTGTGTAAAACGAATGAACGATGTCGTTTTCACGATACCTGTCCCTTTCTATATCTACAGACATGATAGGGATAGCTATTGCCAAAATAATATCGTTTGATCGTTATCGTTTTACGTAACAAAGCCAGTAGTGTGGAGAGAAAATCTACCGTGCAGACTTTTGAGTTTGAAAATTCTGTGATTGGGCCGAAAATCTGCAAAATGCAGATAATTTTGTAGTTATTGCAGAAGTTTGTTTAGAATAAGGAAATGGGAACAACATTTCCTCTCGACTTTTGGCAACCATTGTATTAGATTAGATAGTCGACTAAATTTTTCTTATAATTTCAGTGGATTTATTGCTGAAGCTGATGATGAACATCACAGAAGTGTGAAATGCATTCGCGTTTCAATGTACGTCTTTTTTTATTTGTTTAAATTAATTAAAATTAACTGCTTTTTTTTTTGTGAAACAAAGGTGTGCAAAATTAAGATGTTTTTGTAACAAAAAATTTTTATAAAATGTTTGTTTGTATTTTTTTATTTTATAATTCAATTGATTTTCAAATGCTTTTAACGATAATTTTACTTTATAAAAATACATTATGCATACAACATAATACATAAATATTTATTTTTTAATCTTATATTATAGAACTACACATACAAAATAATATACAAAAACAAGAATAGAAGAACGAATGAAAGGTGAATTAAAATACAATGTAAAATATGTATGTACATGGTATATTGGGAGACTTTTATAAATATAAGAACAAAATAAAACTAGATGAAATAATGGAAAACAAATTAAAGTAGGTACTCACCAACTAAAAATACTTGATAGTAGGTTTGCATAATATTTATAAGATTTGAATAAAAATATCATATATGAATATTTAAAAGGAAAATAGTTTTTTTTCTGAAATGTTGGAAAACTTCACCCGGAAGTTACATTTTCTTAAAAATTTAAAAAACTATAAGTCGGTCATTTCGTTTTGAGACTTATTACAACCATTTTCAACAACAGTGTCGTGGTTTGCTTCGTTGATTCTTACAAGAAGTTCATTTTGAATTCGTCTCAAAACTTCAACAACCTCTGGCAAGACGCCGCTTTGAGCCGCTTTTTGCATGGCTTCATTCGCATCAACCAAAGAATCATTCAGTTCACCTTGTTCCATTTTAGCTTTTGCTCTGGCATAGTAACCTTCGTAACTCGTGGGTTTCTGGTCGATAGCTTGTGTGGCTAATTCAGTGGATTCGTCAAGTTCCTTTATACAAAAAAAAATAATTAATTAAGAATACAAGTTTAAAACTTATTCAACTCACGTTTAATTTTCTCTTGCACCGTGATAGATTTAGCAACAAATTCGTCCGAAGCTGCGTAAAGACAGAGTTTTTGTCCAACAGAGTTTCAATGTTAGCGATTTTCTTCAGCGCATACTGGTACCTATGAGCAGCTTCCTGGAACCGATTCTTTCTGTACAAAACGTTGCCATCTTCTAGTAGCTTATTCAATAGGACAACTAGAATCTCTGGTTTGCCCATGGCCATGCTCCAAGTTGTTGGTCCTAATTTAGCTCCGCGCTTAAGGAAGACCTGAACTACTTGGATGTTTCGACAGGCTATGGCCCTATCTAGTGGTCTCATACCATTAATGTCGATGTGTTCGATTTTGGCTCCTTGGTCAAGAAGGTACTGCACCAAACTCGCTGAACCCTGGTAGGCGGCAAGGTCAAGAGGCGTCCTTCCATTATTATCCGCATGCTCTTTGTCGCAACCTTTTTCAATAAGACATTTTGCTGCCGTATGTCTCCCCCGTAAACAAGCCCAAGATAGAGCGGTAAAGCCCTCTGAATCTTCTGCGTCTACTGAAGCACCTCTGTCGATAAGCAGCTCTAGTATTCCTATAAGCCCCTCTTCCGCAGCTATCATCAAAGGTGTCTTCTTGTTCGGTATAACCGCTTGGTCAATTTCAGCCTCGTTCTGCAGAAGTTTTTCTGCAACAGCCCAGTGTCCCTCCTTTACCGTAAGCCAGAGTGGTGTAGCACCAAATTTATTCCTTCCGTCAACCTTTCCTCCTCGAGATAACAAAACTGCAACAGTATCGACACATCCATTCCTCGCAGCCGCTGTTAGGGCTGTTTCTCCGCTTAAGGGTTCGATGTCGTTAATGTAGACATTCTCCATCTCTAACAAATCTTCAACAATTGTTGTGTGATCCTGCGAAGCGGCTCCTATTAAAGCCTGTTGCATAGCCTTCTCGAGGGTTATATCATTTGAGTTTTGTCTCGGTGTCCAGTCACTTGCCAACAAATACTTCACAACGTTCAGTCTTCCAGTTCTAGCTGCATGAACCAGCGCACATCTCTGTGTAGTATCTGTCTGCCCCAGGCTGCTGCCGGCAGCAACCAAAAGACGTAAAACATCGCAATGACCTTTCATGGCAGCTAAAATTAAAGGCGTACACCCTTGACTGTTCGTTCTTTCCACGTCAGCGCCAAACTCTAGCAGCAAACTAACCATCGGAACTATTCCCTCATGGGCGGCTATGCAGAGAATTGTCGCATCACCCATAAACTCTGTTTGGTAATGAGGTGATGCTCCAGCAAGAAGAAGAAGCCGCGAAACCTTCATATTCGGGTTGTAGACGTTCCTCAAGGAACCTAAAGCTGCCGAAATTGAATCCGTAACGCTGGCAATCCAAAACGACTGCATGTCTCGCGGTGATGGTGGGCCTTTGAAATTCCGATAGATGTGCGCTTTCAAAATATGATGACCCAGCTCTAAGGTCTGCTCCGGATCGAGAGGAGGTTGCAGCCTCGACAAGCGAAAAGCAATGGCTGCGTGGCCGAGTCTGAAATCGCATAGAAACTTTAAGGATTCTCCATCATCCCTTCGGATAAGCCACTCTCTAAATGACGGATGGAAAAACATATAGGTGTTGTCTATACGCTTCACCAAGAATCCATCGAGAAGTTTGAAACGCTGCAGAAATTCATCCCAGCTCATAATCTCGTCGGTCTTGAGGGAACATATCGTATAGTATATGGCATTGAGTGTTAGTGGATACAGGGCAGCAAGACAAACATTGAGAATCGGAGATGCTTTCTCGAAGCTTGAGCCAGTCGGAAATCTCAAATTAAAGTGCAGTAAAAATATTTGTGCCAGCGAAACTGGCAACACTTTATAACTCGTCGATTTGATCACCAATTGTCCTCGCTCGATGAGATCTAAAATAAGCTTTGCATACAAAAACGAACCTTTGGTTAATGCCTGCAGGTGGCCAATGAATTTCATCTGTCCCGAAGTGTGTTCCTTTATGGTTCCGGCAATATTGTTCTGAATTTCTGCACTATGATTAACTCGAAATGTTATGTAGTCGAGCATGTCTTTCTGCAGGAGATCATTTGAAGCCCAACTATCCAGAGTCATCTTAGTGAAAGAGAGCCCCTTAACGAGTTCCAGCATTTGTGTCCGCACTGTGGCAACTACCTTCAGCCACGAAGGGAAGTACTGTGTCATCTTGGCAAGAAAAGTTCCAATAGTGTGACCATGATCGGGTCGGTGGTATTCAGCTTCACACAGAGCATCAATCAAAATCACACAAGTTTTCGAGGCGATTTTCCCAGAGCGCTTCAAGATGGTAAGTGGTTCTAGGATGGCCATTCGCATAACTCTTTCAGCATCAGCAATACACTCCTTAACGCAAAGTATATTCTGAAGGTGTGGCTCATTTATCAGGTACTGCCGGTATGCAACCAATTGCGGAGCCTGACACAGCTGTGCGGCAAGCGAGTGTACAAAGTCTGGCACCAAACAGGTCAAATTCGTGTCAGCTTGACAAAAATGATATCCAACAATGTGCGAAGCCAGAGCCTTCAGCCTGTCATGACCAATATTAATCTGACAGTAGATTCCATCAGTCTCAGTGTAAGGAACATCCTTGCGTCGGCCAAAACACGAGTACTCAACAAGCTGTAATACTAAGGCGGTTTTTCCTGTGCCTGGATTTCCGTTGATCAGTACTCCTGGCGTTTCGGTGGTTGTCAGAATGTTAGATAGTTCACGTAGAAGCCACTGTCGTCCAATAAAAGGTGGATCAGGTTCTTGAAGGGGAACTTCGAAAAATAGTGGCTTAAGGGCCAGTTGAACCATTTGAGCTGGGCTAGACTTGTAAACTGAACCAGGATTTCGAAGTTGCGATCGAGCCGATCGTCTAACCATTGTTTTTCGCAATTTCGGACAGTCAGATCCATCAGTTCGTTCGTTGATGGAAAATGCTTTGAATTTTCCAGCGATACTTCCAACTTCATCTTTTGCTGCCACCGAAAATTGACTACCAAATGTTTTGTTGTAGTCTTTGGATTTGAAGCGCCCATTGGCTTCGGTGTACTCGGAGGACTCGGTAAGAGTTTGAGAATCGGGACTAATGTTTGTCGAGCTGCTAGACTTCCCAGTGTCCAGTAGGAGGCCCAGCCTAGTTCGAAGCTCCTCTTCATTTTGCTTTTCATTCGAAACCGAGGGTAAATTGATACCGTCTCCAACGCCACCTACAGAAAGGAAACAAAACAGAGTTAAGAGAGACTTGACAAAAAATATTCAATCAACTAACAACTCGCACTTAAACCATGCATTAAATTATAAAAAAAAACCACATGTATAAGAAATTGAATTGAAGCAGATTCAAGAACACGATAAATATAAAAATTTAAAATTAAAAAAAAAAAAAACAATAAACAAATCATAACATGCTTGAGAAGTATATACATAGTTTAATTTATCATGCTAGGAAGTGAAGACAAAATACTCTAGGTAATGAAAATATGAATAAGTTTCCTGCCTGCTAACTGATTTAGGCCCGAACTTGAAGTCGACGAATTCACATTCCACAGAGATTTGATCTTTCCAAAGACCAATGATGATAGGTGCCCAGCATAGATTGATGTTCCGGCCAAACTTAATCGATTTAAGCGATTTTCACTACTTCCACCGTTGAGGTTACTGTTGTTCAATGCCTTTCGGCGTCGACGAGTTACAACAGAATCGGAGCACGTTGATGTTTCCAATGGATTATTATTGTTACCTTAATATGATGATGATACATGGATAAAAGAAGACTTAAACTAAGCGATAGTGTACATTTACCATTAATTTTTTATATAAGATAGAGGCATGCGATTTAAAAGTTTAAAGTTTTAACCTTATAAAAGAATAAACTCTTGTACACTATGGGACAAAGGGCCTTATATAACAAACAACAACAAAATCATTTTCATAACAAAAAAATAAATCCAATGTAAGAATTTACTTTCAAATTTTTTTTTAATCTCTTAAATTAAAATCCTTTCATTAAAAATCAATACGAACAATTTTTAGTTTTGAATGTTCCAAAATTAAAAAAAAAAATATTAAAATGTAAGATTCTGCATGTTTAAGACCCGCTTTAGACTGGTTAGTTTTGAGTACGGATTGGCTGAAACTCGAAACTATTCACTTAACGGTATTTTTTTCCCGAATTTTGTGATTCGGCTATTCAGATTAGTTGTAAGGTTTGTTCTTTGAGCCTTAAAGGTCACTCTGGGGCCTGGAATTACCAAGAAAACCTGCGTACAGCTTAACGAACGTAATTATTAGTAGCTTTTGAACAAATTTAATAAGAAAACTGATTCTTTTTAAATGGAGCTTATGTCATATTAGAGTTCTATACACTATTATTCCATTACACGGTCATAAAATTACTTCTCACTTTAAATAAACTGAAAACTTGTCCTATAGTGTACAATTCTTGATAAATATAAAACAATCCCTCCTTCCCCTGATATATATTTAATTTAGTATCTTTCAGCCATCACTTACCAGATAAAATTGATGACGTATCGATTGGACAACCATTAGATGCCGTTCTCCGGTGACCACCGGTCAGTGCACTCCTTAAATTTTTATGATTGAAAAATCTTCTTCTAGTTGGTGGTGGTGTGGCAAATGCTGCTGCTGTAGCATTAGTGATTTCTCCAAAGCTGTTGTTGTCATTGCCCGAAGATGATGTTGTTGTGGCTGGTGTTGTTGGTGTTGTAGCTGTTCCATTGGTGGAACCTAATGAATTAGGTAATTTGCCAACGCTAGCATATCGAAAGTCTGGTGATATCGACTCCTGGCGATTCTGTGTGAAAGTCATTCATTATTCGCAAACAAAATATTATAGGTATGGGAAGTTTTAATGATAATTTATGACCAAGTTTTCATACACTATTCTGATACAAAAAAAAAAAAAAAAAAACGAAAGAGAGAAAAAAAGAATAAATCCCCAACACGATGCTCATTATAAGAGACCCACACAAAATTCCCTTAGATTTTCAAAACAAAACAAAAAAAAAACTGACCAGTTTGAGGAAAAGAAACCACGAAACCCATACATACAACATGTCTATACTATACCTGAGCAGGGAACAGAACTGAAGATGCTTTGGGTGTCTATCTTAAAGATTCTCATCTCAAGTTTATTCTCTGCCAGCCAACCCATTATGTTCGTAGGTATATGGGATGAGTCACCTTCGGACCAAGTATCATAACGGATGTAGGATGTATAAATGTGCAAGTGTACGAGTATATGTGCATGTGCAAGCAGATATATATGTTTTATGCATGCATTTTTCCGTTCGAATGCAATCATAATTAAAAACGCATAAGATACACAAATACATGTATCTTGGCAAATATAAAGCTATATAGTTACAAGCTGTGTATCGAACGGTCTCACAGTATGATACATACAAGGATGTACATACATGCATGAATGGATGCCGGGAGTTCAAGTTTGTAAGTTATTAAGTCAGGCTAATGGCTCAAACTCTAAAGAACCGTTCTTTCCCATAGGCTCTTCACGATGCCTGTTTCTCTGGATTGACCCTTTTATAGAGACGTGGTTATTTTGCGCGAAGTTCAGTGAATGGCTCATACTCGCATATTAAGAATTATGAAGTTGGCGATTGCTAACACCATATTTTAGTTTTTTTTCGAAATAACTGTTAATAACTTTTCATATAAAAGACGTAGAGATTTTAGTGTCAAAAAAAAGGGCAGTTGTGTCATCTTTCAAATATAAGTAAAGTTAGTAAGCTACGTTATATACACTTTGAGATATTAAGTTTTAAAGTCTTGAATAAAAACTTTTTAAGCACTGGCTTTACACACCAATATCTTAAAAAATTCAGTGGTGACGTATGCCTTTTTTAAAATTATCGAGAAGCTATTTTTACGACCTTTAATTTAATACATCATAAAGTGTCCTTACCTCAATTAATACCTGCTTATAATCAAAAAGTGATTCAAAAGACAACTTTATTATGCTTATAGACCGGGAAAAGTAGATTCAATGTTAAAAACAAAGGAATTATACAGTCTTAGGACTGGTATCGACGTATAATTTCACTCTTTATTTTAATCTACCTAATTAATTTAAATTTATTAAATACAAATACACTCTGGTTCGGTCGATTAAGTCATTACTTATTCAAAAAAAGCCATGCTTTAACGATTTTGTAAATATAAATCTTTGTAAATTGTGCAATTGGAAACAGATAATAAATCAAATTCTATCTATCTATATATATCTATCTATCTTATTAAAAAAAACTAAAAAAAAAACACCGGAGTGTATGCATTAAGTTTCTATTTTTGATGGCCATAAATATTTCTGCTACCATCTAAGATATGTTTGTATTAAAGGCCCTAAATACCTAACGATATCGAAAAACAAATAACGCATCGGGCAAACAACAAGTTATATTAGTAAATAGTGGTTAAACCACTTGCGGCGCCCACACGGCACTCGGCACTTGGTGCATACCTTATTTGGTCACAGAGATATTATTTATTCTCATCAAACATAAAAACTTAAACCATACACTCCGGTCCGGTAGATGTTTTTTTTTTAGATTTTTAAATAAATAATGACTTAATCGGCCGAACCAGAGTGTATAATTAAATTAAATTAATTAGGTAGATTAATGCACTTATTCTGGCAACTTCACTGATGCCTCACAAGCCACAATAACCTCACAACTCGTGGTGAACTAGCCTCATAAAAACTTGATCTGCTCCTTGGCAGAACCCAACTCACGTTGTTCTTGTGAGGTTTATTATGAGGGCTTCCATAGAAAATGAAATTGTGACCGCCTTATAAGAAAACAAACTCACAAAAAATTGTGACCTGTGAGCTTCACAACGGCAGAATAGGGCTTTAATATGTAGAGTGAAATTATACGTTTTTTTTTTGTTTTTAACTTATAATCTACTTTCCCGGTCTATAAGCATTATAAGGTGTATTTTGAACAATTTTTGTTTATAAGCAGGAATTTATTGAGCAAAGGACACTTTATTATATATTTAATTAAAGGCTTCCAAAATAGTTTTTCGGTGGTGTACGTCACCACTGAAGTTTTAAACACTTTTAGCTTGGTTCCAGAAATTTATTTTCCGTGTTTCACATTTCGATCGATTTCATAATTTCGAAAGCTTTTCGAAATCACTTTAAAAGAAATAAAAAACAGCTTTCATCTGTCATGCTGATTGATATTCGTTCTTTTATTTTCAAACTCTTAGTCAGATGCCGAACGAAACGGCATTTCATGGATAAATGTATTGTTCCTGGCGTCATAGGATGTGTCGACGGCACACACATTAAAATGTCGCAACCACATCAAGATCCTACCCTATTTTTTATTAACAGAAAAGGATACTTTTCAGTTAACGCACTTAATAATTCTGTTTTCAATATTTATTTTATTTATTTATTGCTTTTTGAATGAACACACAAAAAAATTAAGACCTCGATTGTTTTCGATTAAAACAAAATCCTGAAATATAGCGTGCTGCGCATCAATTGTATGCTTCCCATGTTGAATAAATTTATTTAACTTGAATAATATTTATAAAATATGAAAAATCATTTATATTTTTGAACGCAACAGCTTGTTCCCAGTTTCACTTGAGAATATCTGGTCGAATTGAAATCACTTGAAAATCGATAAAATCGATAAAATCGAAATGTCGAACACGGAAATTCGATCAGTTTTAACTTCGAAAAAAATGAAATTGATATCGATAAAAGTGAAATGTGGAACACCGAATATGATTTCACATCGATTTCACCTAGCTGATTTTCATCAGAATTTAAGAATCTTATTTAATTAAATTAAAATTTAAGACCTGTAAGATATTTGTGTTGAACTTCTATTGTTTTTTAACACGGTATAAATCTAATATACCTTAAAGAAGAGGGGACATTGCAAAGAATAATATTCTTATCTTTAAAATTGAATAAAGATAAAGCTAGACGAGTGTAACGATTGCACTAACGAGAAATTACGACGCACATTCATATAAATGAATTTGAATAGTTGCGCAGCTTACCTACATACATTCATATGCATAGACATATTCTTTATTTTTATGAATTGCATCATTACTTTACTTATTCCACTGCAAAGTGTGGCTTGAAATTATTTTACGGCTGTGCAGACGAAAAGGTTGATTTGAATACTCAATTAACTTTAGTTGCGCCTCCTTCATGAAAAGCTTGAATTCGATACAAAATTTGCTCTGGTTCCAGAGATTGAACCTGATGTTTGTATTATAGGAAAGGCACCATTAAACCTTCAACTTTCCCGCTCTCAAAAGTGTTTTGACTTTTGCGCCCCGTTTTCCGATATTTTGTAGATATTAATTCATGATGCAATAGAAACAGATTAAGATAAACAAAAAAAAAAACCTGTGTTTGGCTATAAGCTTTGATTATTTGGATTTGCATTTTGAAAATGAACACAATTTTTCAATATTTTTCGCTACACGAGCTTGTAGATTTATGCGCGCTTACCCATTCGGATTAAAGAGTGGCCGTCGTACCGCACTGCGCCACCGCCTCATCCTCGCCAAGCCATACCAAAGCTAAACCGGCATTGCATTGCAGGTCAACTTTTAACTGTAGCCAACTTTTTAAGCTGAGTTATGAGGTTACATTTAGCGTGAATAGTTATTACGAAATAGAAAACTGTGTTGCTGGCTTGTTTTTAAACTGGCACAACGACGGCAAACGACCAAGACAACGACGCGACGGCAAGTCTATGATGTCGTGTGTAGCCTGTGTGATACAAAGTGTGGCCAACATCGAGAATTAATTGCATTATAAAAGAGTGAATGGACTTCTGGAATATGCCAGTTAAAATAAAAAGCGTATACGAAATTAACATACTCTCATCAGCATCGTGAGCACTCGTTGAGTCTTTTTAATTTATAGCAGTAATAACATGAAAGACCTCAGCATATTCGAACAATTTCACAATTTAAGATGCTTTTCCAACGTAAATAATAAGTAAAAGAGATGCAGACGAAGACAATAAACACAATGTTATGGTTGAAAAAATTAACTGATTTAATTGTCATAATTGGCCATGCTGCAAGGCTGGCAGAATTGTAGCTCACTTGTTAATACCCAAACCCTAAAATCAGCAAGGGGCATGTTTTAGGTGCAGCAAACTTTATTGAGGCATTCAAATCATAAAAATCATCAAGACTTCTTAAAACTCTTTAGGAGATGGAGTTGCCGATTCCGGACGCCATTCATTGCCATCCCCATTTTGTTGGTCAGACTGAAATAAGGTTGTGAAGAAAAATGTTCAGCTTAAAATGCTGTAGATTTCTTTTTTGTCTAAGTTTAAACTCTTTAGATACTTAGTGCACATAAAGATTGTAGGCATCAAAGTTAGAAATGTTCAGAACTTTAAGTTGACAATATTTTGCTCATCAAACACATTTTCTCTTAAGAGAAAAGTGAAAAGAAACGCTAGAAGAGAAATGTGAAAATTCTGTTCATCTATGCTTCAGAGCTTCAGACTGCCATAATAGTAACAAATGTGAAGAAGGAATTCGATTCGCTTAGCTTCGTGCAACAACGAACGTACAAAAGCATACTTGTTTTAGCATTTCTATTTTATTCTTTTCTACACTGGTGGACCAAGGTAGGGGCGGGGGGTGGGTGGGGCGATCCACGCCAAATCCAATTCAACCTCCATTACTGTTCATTGAACAATGGAACAAAATATGTGTAGAATGGATGTACATTACATAGGTATACAGGGTGTCCCGTAAAGGATGGTCCAAACAGAATATGGTGATAGGCCAGGTCATGACCTTTCAGAATTTGGTAACTTGTTTATCCCGAACCATAATGATTTTCGAGTAACGGCTGTTTTTTTGAAATTTGCCCAAACCCCTACTTTGGATCACTGTTTTGCTCATCCCGTCCATAATTGATTTTTTATTTTTAACCTTAAACGTTGACCAATAATATGACTTTTTTTGTGCATTCAAATGATTTTGATTTTATACACTATTTTTATAAAATTACTAGATAAAGTCATAGTTTGATCAAAATTATTTTTTGACTTCAATCTTCGAAAGAGCGTCCTGTTGTTTTTTTATGATTTTTTTTTTTTGTATTTTTTTTTGTTTTTGGTTTTTCTAGGTATTTTTTTTTTTGTTGATTTTACTCGGCACAAGAGTTAAAGTTTTTTGAACGCATTTATGTATTTTTACTTTTTCTGCTTCCGTTAACGTTTTTCTAAACTTCACTGTTATTTAAAGAATACAAAATATAGTTTGTTGCCCTTTCTTAAAATGTTTGTTTAGAAAAAATCCATTCCGTTAAATTTTCAAACGCGAAATTTACGGTGGCCTCAATCAAGTGACACAACTTTTTATACCTTTTTATTCAGTTCATGAACAAAATCCGTGATATTTCTTTAAATATTCCAAGATACTCTTTAGATTTGTATTTTTATTTTTGTAAAATATGTATGTACCCACAGATAGTAAATTTATTTTGAAACACAATTTTTTTAGCAGATATCTATTGTATGCAATATAAATAGCGAATAAAGATAAGAATAAAGAGTGTATCATAATTACTATGGTTTATGTTTTCTCTGTCGTAAAAGATGACGTTATTAAGACTACACAAATATCTGATCATACAAGGGGCCCCATTTAGTATTGCCGCCCCGGGCCCCCAACAAGATTAGTCCGCCACTGCTTTTCTATTACAATTTCGGACAGTTCAGTTTTAATAGTTAAAAAGAAGTTAAAATTTAAGTTAAGTTAAATTGTATAACAAAAAAACAACGCCCTACTTAGATTACAAACTACACTACAAAACCAACTTAAATACAACTTTCTCCTCAGCAAAAGATGTCAGTAATATGTAGGTATTGTCCACTTAAAACATCCAGGTACAACGGCCACACGTCCTCCATCAATACATGTTACAATATTAAGATATTAAATTTCAACATCTTAAGAACATAACTTATAAAATAGCAATATAAAAACTGTTAATCTATGAATAACGATCTTATTACTTATCGTTTTATTTGTGTAGGCAGTGAGAACCGGAAGGAAGATGTTCTTAATTCGAATAAAAACAACCTACATCATTCATGAGTTCGATATTTATCACATCTTTACAATAAACTGCGGTTACAGATTGGTTCTACCTTAGCGCTTTTAAATACATTTTCAGAACACACATTGCAAGGAACCTGTTTCCGACGAATGACCAAAGAACGCAGTAGTATTATTATATAGGTATACTGGTGATAGATCTGACCAAGATGATCAAATTGAGAAGCTATACAGGCATCACATAAAATGAAACCAAGATATCTGCCGGAATTTATTTATGAAGTAGTTTCCACAGTTTTGTGTGACGTTTGAGTTATCATTAATTTAGAAAAACAACTACAACATGAGTATATACCCCTGGACAAATATATGATCCATGTTGCCAAAAGATTGACGAGCAATCTTTGCAACCATCTGAACCCAGTAGTGAGAACCATAACAAGCAAAGAGAGATACCCCGATCCGCGATACCTGGATGTAACAGCAATACTGGACGAAGGAATTATTTCTATCAACGGCGACAAAGCTATCCAATGCTACGAGGACGCAGCGTCAAATTACCACCGTGGCTAGTAGCCACCCTTACCCCGCATCCCACCATAAAGACAACCGGATATGAACAACCCGAGATGAACCATCCATAATAATGTAAATAGTATAAGAAAATCAACGTCAATTTTTTAAATAATTTTTATAAAAATAAAAAAAACAATGCATTTAAATAAGCCCCTTAGGGGCCAGTTATAGCTATCATTGAAAACCATTATTGAAAAAGTTAGCTGTTGATTTTGAGACCCTTCGAAAGTTTAATCATTGAATATTTTATTGCAGAAATATAGCTTACGACTTCAAATTACTTCTCCTCCAAAAAAATTCATTTTGACCCATATCTTCCCCATAACGTAACTTTTAATGTTTTCAATGAAAAAATAAAAGTCATTTTATGAGAAAAGCTGTGCAAAATTGAATTTTGTTTTACCTAGAAATAAATATTAAGTCAATTAGGTTTACTTTGGCATCAAAATAATCATATATTTTTTCTTCAAAATCTCTCAAAATCAACAGCTAACTTTTTCAATGTGCCAACACAAATTAAAACATCAGAGTAATATAATGTTAATTAGATTTAAGAGCCAATTGTATATACTTCAGTTCAATAAAAAATATTATATATGTATGAGTATACAGGGTCGTAGTCAAGATTTTGAGTCAAATAGGTATTTAATGAAATGAGGGTGATTGAGGCTTACACTATACATATTTAGAAAAATTGATAAAAAACTCAAAACATTAAAACTTTTCATTGTCAAGCCTAGTACTCAGTTCAGACGAAAATGAAATTTCTATATAAAAGTGACACTTATTTCTCAGCGATGAAATTCATTACGAGAGCTGAGTACCCAAATGTGAGAGCGAAATATGAACCGGTTCAAAATTAATTTCATTTTATAATTTTCATTTCCTTACGTACGACCACTAGGAAAAAATAATAGAGTTGTACGAAAGTGTGACATTTGTCAATAATTTTTGACTTATTTAAAATTCATATATGTACATAAGTAATAAATTATATAAATATCTTAGTCTTATTGGTTTGGCATAATGCCGTCTACCAGATTGACATTTTTTCTTGTAATTTTATAAAGGATAGCTTTACATTTAATATAAAAAGATACATAGTTTGATACTTAAAAGTCGCCTTCAATAATTCGTTTTCTATATCGCAGCGCATTTACAGTATATTTGTATAGCAGGTCCCACCCTCGGTCTCCATTCAAAATACTTAACACATCATCCATCTGCAGTAGATTAGCTTCAAAGTAAATCCTCCGTATTTCGCTCAGAATAGGACATTTTCCGATAAAGTGGTACACGTCTTCTCTCTCCTTAAGGTTGCAGAGGTCACACTCAATAGGAAGATCAGTTCGATGTGGTATAAAGTTTAAGCTTGTTAGTTCACCTCTTATTTTGAATATTGTGTTAATTTTTTCTGTTGTGTTCGTGTTTAAAAAATATGTTGTTTCTTGCATGTTGTAGTTTAGTTTACTGAAGTAAATACGATATTGTGATGATTGGGCTTCATTTAAATATGTTTCGTATAAACGGTTACCAGTTTTTTCTAGTATTGACGAAAATTTACTTTTAAAATGTGAGGCATCTTCCACATTTTCAAAATTAGTGCTTAATCCAACATCGCGTGATAAGTTTTCCCATTCTTGGACACAATTAGTTTTTGTCAACAGTAGGTAGGAGAGTATTATTTTTGGCAGTCTTTCCTCATCCATCATCATAACTTTATTTACATAATCGAAGTGTAGTTTAAGCGTATCCAAAAAGAGTGGGGGTAACCCTGTTTCTAGGTGGATCATGTAATTAGGTGTGTTATTTGGTAGTTTAAATACTCTTTTGATGCAGTAACGCTGAAAAAGTTCCACAGAAGCAAACGGACGGTATCCCCATGCTTGAGCCCCATATAACATAATGGATGTTGCAATTGCACGTATAATTTTTTGTTTTGCGGAGTGACTCAAATATTTGTTTCCGATGCACCTTCCCCAAATTGAGCCGATCGCACGTTTTGCCTCTGATAACTTTGCTTCAAAGTGTTTTTTCATATTAAGGTTGGGTGTAATAAGAACTCCTAAATACTTATATTCCCTTACAACTTCGATTTTCTCTCCATCATAATTCCACTGCTCATTTCTTGAGTATCTTCCGCCGCCATTTCTAAATATCATCATTTTCGTCTTCGACAAATTTACAGACAAGTTCCATTTCTTACAATAGTTTGACAGCCTGTTTATCATTAGTTGCATACTGTTAATCGTTTCGGCAAAAATAGCGATATCATCTGCAAACATCATTTTTATTTATTTTGATACCACCTCCTAAGTTTTCTGTTAAGTCATTGATAAATAGGATAAATAACAATGAACTCAAGATACATCCCTGCTTAAATCCCATCGTTGTTGCAAACTCATCCGAAACGCATTTTCCATTCCAGACCATAGCTTATTTTGTCTTCATATAAGGCTTTCAAAATGTTTATATTTTTACTCGACACTCCAATCGTGTATAATTTATAAATCAGCGCTTCACGAGGCACAGAATCAAAAGCAGCACGAAAGTCAACGAAAAGTGTATACAGCTTTTTATTCTTGTTCTTGTATATTTCAGCAATGTTTACTAGCGAAAATATTTGGTCTATTGTTGAATAGCCTTCTCTAAATCCTGCCTGGAACTCATGAAGTATTCCCTTTACTTTTACCCAATGTGTAAGCCTGTTGAAAAGTAGGGCTCCAAACAGTTTCGATGAGGTATTTAGAAAAGATATTCCTCTGTAGTTCACGGGGTCGTTATAATCTCCTTTTTTGTGCAGCAGAAAAATTATTGCTTTTCTAAAACTCTTTGGTATAGTTCCAGTTTCGTATATTTTGTTATATTCTTCCGTGAGAGCAATCGTAAAGTCCACTGTGCAGTTTTTGTAGAACTCGGACGGGATTCTATCTTCTCCTGGGGCCTTATTATCTTTCGCTTTTCTAAGAACGGTTTGGACTTCATCAATAGTGAATGGCGCATCTAAAATATCTTCCAAATAAAGAGGTTCTGCATATTGATGTGCTAAAGATACTTGATCTGTATTAAGTAGGATCCTAAAATGGTCTCGTAACTGTTGAGCCTGTAGAGTTGGTGCGATGACTAGTTTTCTTCCATTTAATTGTTTAACCGCCTTCCAAAAATCAGATGAGGAACTAGCTGAGCTTATCGCAGTTACCTTCATTTGCTCAAAAGCTATCTTTTTTGAACGGCACAGTTTCTTGAATTCCCGGTTTGCTTCTGCATACGAATATTTAGAAGTATGAGTATTGTGTATCCTAAATTGTTTTAAGAATTCAAACGATTTCAGTCTTGCATTCTTGCATTCATTATCAAACCATTCTTGTTTGTTTCTACTTATCATTTTTGCTGTATTTGGTTTCGATGGAGCTGATTTCTTGATAACTTCAGAGAGATCTTCAATATTGGAAGAGATATTTGTTCTTCTTAAGATACCGAGTTGGATATTCAAATTATGTTGATACTGATCACGATTTCTATCCTTCCAACAAAGTTTTGGTAACAAGTTGAGCAAATTTCCATCTCTTGTATTATTTGAAGAACCTGGAACTTTTACATTACATTTGTCAATAAATTAAAATAAAAGACCTACTTTTGCCAAAAAGTACAAAAGTGAGAAATTAAAATGTTCGCTAAGGAAAGCTGCTTGCAAAAAAACATACGAAAATTGTTCTGATATATAAATTAAGCCACCATACACAATATTCAATCGTTTTTTTACAAGCACGTGTCTTCAGCATAGATATTTATTTCTCACTTTTGTACTTTTGTACAAAAGTAGGTCTATGTAGTTTAGTCTTTATTTTGGATCGTACGTTTGTTTATTTTTGAATATTAAGTGTTAATGACAAGCGAAAAATCAAACTATTGAATTAAAATAGTCTTCTCAGCATTTCAAGATTATCACCCGAATTGCGATTGTCGATTATTGATTGATAGTTGATAAATATTGAAATTTTGCATTTAAGAAGGCAATTATCAAAACGTAATCAACAATACATCGATTTTTGCCAATATTCTTGTAATTTAATTAACGACGGCCTGCATCATTCTCAATGACCAACATTTTTAGCGGTTGACTTGTTTAGAATCGAATTTTAGTATTTATCAACTATCAATCCATGATTGACAATCTCAATAGGGTTGTCTGTAAAACTATCAGATAAATCAAATTATTTTTTTCATTCAAAGTGAGTATTAAAAATTTGCAAACTGAGGACTAAAAATTCACGTGGAGAATTAATTATGGTTTCATAATGATTATTCACGTGAATTTGAAACGGTTTTTATTTTTCATTTCACACTGAGGGGAGTACTAGGCTTTAATAGGGAATTAATAATTGAAAGGATACAAATATTTTCATAAACCCGATTAAAAAAATACCTATCCAACGATAATATAGATACAAATTACTCATAATTTGTTTTTGCCACTATAAGAATAATATCAATCCATGATTCAAACTATTTAACATTTGCAATGCTATTTTGCACAAAAAGATCACATGTTGTATGTTTGGTTGGACTTATTCCCATGGAAATATTTTCTCCTCGCCCAACCTCACCTTCGTTGCCAAGCCCGTGTGATTTGATTGTGTATGGTGATAGGCGTGTTATCTGACATTTAATATCTCATCTAATGTTTAAATAGATTTATGCATATTGAAGTGTCGATAAGTTTTAATATTTCCTTAAGGGCAAGAACACACCAGCACCAGCTTAAAAACTTATGTCCTCATTAACTTATAACATTCATTGATAATTATCAGTGTGCTCGGAGCACACTCTTGTCTTCTGTGAACATTTAAACCTTCAGACCGAAAACAAACATACAGCCGAGAAGGTGACACTTGACAGACACTCGTCGAAAATGGACCCCAGCGCGTGCGGTATCTGGAGGGGGGGGGGGGAGGAAAAAAAAATCTGTTCATCCGTAAGCCATAACAATTTACGAGTGAATATAATTTTCTAATAGACTTTTACAATCTTTGTAAGACCCAATTTTGAATTGTTTAAATGTCAGTCAAACGTATGCCTTAAATAAAACCAAGAAACAACAAGATCTTGTGTACATTCACTATAATAGCGTCAGCGTGCACTCCGATCAAACGACGATTTATAAACGTAAACGGAACGTGATGGTGTAGTGTAGAGCAGGGCAATACGATTGTAAATATTATATAGTTATGGTGACCATCTGTATTTCATTAAAAAAAAAGGAGTTTTTAATATTTTTGATTTTAAATAACATGCGATCCTTTAAAATAGAAGTCATTTTGATACATACATAGATCGAATGATAAATATATTGGGGCATATTTATAGTCGTTTTAGACCTGGGTCTGAGTTAAACATAGCTTTGGTTAAATTTTCGGACGTTAATTCTATTTTTTTAAGGTTATCATTTCAAAATATTTGAGCTATTTGTGTAGTATACCAAGTTAATTATCTTATAAAAATATAAAACCAACAATTTGTAATTAAAATCGGTCTGTATTCATTGAGCCAAATTGTCTTAAACTGGTGTTTAGTTAAACCTGGGTCTATCTGCGTCTATGAATATGCCCCATTAAGTAGACACATGTCAATCATTTATTTTAAAAAGGTTTCGCATTATAAGAAACAAATAAACAGAGAATTTCGTCAGAAGTTATTTGCAAACAAAAATACCAAAGCCCACTTGCACGACCATTTTTTAACAGCAGTTGGCACTGATGTAACAAGTTTGAGAGCCAATTTTTCAATCATCAGTTAGGCTATCAGAGGAATAAATTATAGCTAAAAAAATCTGAAGAATCAGTACTATCTGAGGTTATACTGACTATCAAAAATTGTCTCTTAGTAGTCAAATCTAGGAAGATCTCGCTCTGAAAGAATTGGTTAATTCAGGTTCAAAATTCCACACAAATAAAACAAACTCTGTTTAACTTAGTTTTAGGTCAGTACTCTTAGGAAAGGAAGCGAAATATTTGGTATGTGTGTTCCTTTTCTCTGAATTTGGTTGAATTTTAGTCCAACGTAACAGAAAATTGAAAGAGAATCACAAAAATTTATAGTAAATGATCTGACAACATTCACATGTAAAATTTTAAACGTTTGATTGCCCTAGGTTCCCCTTTTTGAAGCATTTATTTTTTGGTTTCGTGTAAAATTAGTTTTCATTATTACGAAGGGTAAGAAAATTATTTTTTTTTCTTAAATAAAAAAAAGATGTTTTGAAATAAATTAAAATATGGTCACCGAAAAATATATGAAATCACCTTGGCACCTTACCTGCATATATTTTGACAAAGCAGCGGCATTTGTGCGCAATTGTGATCTTAGCTGTGGCTGTGGAGACCCCAGAGGACTAACAATTGTTGATGTCGATCCGCCAATGCCCGTATCATAGCCTTGGGTATTACTACACTCGACATCTGTAAAGTGTAAAACAAAAATAATAATAATGGTAAATCAAACAAACGATCACTTATTTTGATGTAATTATGGTATATTTTTCATTTTTTTTTTTTTTTTGCTATTTTGACTTAACTTTGTTTTAGGTATAAATGTTAAAAAAAAAATATTGGTTCAATAATATTTTGTATGTTACTGTTGTTATAAAAAGTCATGAGTGCAGATTTAATGACTAGCGTCCAAGTATAAATAAAAATATGTTAAGGCAATTAAAATGGAAAAAGTAGTGAAAGTTTGCTTAGAGGCTATTGTGATTGATAGTCTTCGATCCAAAGATACATGGTGTAATAACATACTTTTTGACGCAGATTTTCATCATTCTTTCGAAATGAAAAACAAAATTATAATTGTAGTCATCACCAGAAGTTATTTTACAAAATTAATTATAGATTGTTTTTTGTATAATATTCATTATGAATGATTTTCAGTTCGAGACTGAAATTGAACTCGAGTTAACTCAACAAATTCATAGGTTTAGCTCGATCTCCGAAGCTAGGATGATCTCGCACTGAAAATCCGGGCTTAAGAAAAAAAACATGAAAAGACCTTTTAAGGCTAGATCAACACATTTTACTTGCATTTTCACTCCTAAAAATAGAAAATAATAGACCTCACAATATTATGAGGGCACTTGATATAAACCAATTTTAACAATTTTATTGATCCAATTTTTCGAGCAAGGCGAAGTCATTGTAGAAAGTTTAAATGATTTATATGAACTAGCAAGAAAATTTACATTATGTTCTTGCGAATTAAATCGTGTCAATTAGTTCCCAGTTGTTGTCGATTGGATAAATACATATAGCGTTAACCTTGATGCTCATCGCTTGCTTTATGGAAATTGATATGTATGTCTGAACTGATGACTAGATTACACAGGGGAATGTTGGGTTGTGGTTCTAGTAAATGAATAATGTGTTTTAAGTTTTATGGTCGTGGCTCTAGTAAAATAGTTAATATTGTATTCTTAAGTTTTGAGTTAATTTGCAACAAAGCAAACCCGTCCGTTCAAATGCGTCAACTTTTCTATCATTGTGACAGAAAAACGCAAAATTGCACTTGCGCGTCTAGTCGTATGTCTTTTCCATTTGGTTAATCCTATCCTAGCACTACCTTTTACCTACTTTGAAACTCCAAAGCCTTTCAT
The DNA here is from genome assembly GCA_949320155.1 of Melangyna quadrimaculata. Lineage (NCBI taxonomy): Eukaryota > Metazoa > Arthropoda > Insecta > Diptera > Syrphidae > Melangyna > Melangyna quadrimaculata. The sequence continues at coordinate 2,527,494 of OX439483.1, forward strand.
TAGCTTTTTTCATCGTATTACTTGTCAAAGTCATAAATGCTTTAAGATTTTTTTTTATTTAAATGGAGATTGGCGAGTTAAATAGTAATGTGTCCAATTTGAGAATATTTCGCAGAATTTATATGTTACGGGATGCGTCAAAGACGAAGCAAATATAATCGGCCCTAGCGAGGTATCCATCAGAACGGAAATACTTTTGCTGCGAAGTATTCTCCCGACAAGCCTATTGCACCAACAATCCCCCGATTCGTATGAAATTGGAGAATTTTACATTCCAACGGCTATCCGCTAGAGCCTAATGCTAATATCATTTGACGTAGACACAAATTTAAATTCAATAGTTATTTAAAAGTTATTATTCCGATGTTTTTTTTTTAATACTCATACGACACTTTTAAACTATAGCGCATAGTCATAATATTAAAATGCATATTATTAACAATTAAATCTATAATTATGATATCATTTGCTAACTTTCCTTCACTAATAAATCAATCACGGAATCCATTTTAATTCTTCACATGTATGCAAGTATAACAGAATTAATTTAATACGAACCTTTCAAGGAGCTATTCATACACATTGGACACTGATCGTTGCGAAACATACAGGAATAGCATCTCTCATGGCCACAGGTGTCAATCAATTTCCGTCGCTTTCCTTTGTCAAATGAAATTCGACAACTTGGACAGACTGCGCCACTGGTTTCATGTTCTAACAAACGTCGTATCGATTGTAGGTCTGTAAAATTAAATAAAAGAAATAAATGTCAAGAATAGGTTGTTGAAAAAAAAAAATTGAAATGCATAACTCAAACAAAATATATAAGGTGAAAAAGACCAATTTACATACACTATTTATAATATGATATCAATACACATTACAAGGCTACAGCTAATATACAATGGGGCATATTCATAGTCAAACTATAAACCCGAGTCTAACTAAACTGGGGTCTAAAGTTAACACCAAGGTTAGAAACTGCTGCTATTCATAAAGAATTTGGCAGCTCTGTTTAGTTTAAAACAGGTCAAAGGTAAATTCTACTAAAATTTAAGTACAATTGCTTGTTAATCCATTGACAAAAAAATTTGGCTCGATATTTCACTTCGCTGTTTTGTTTGTTTATATTGTTGTGCTGCATTTTTTTAATTGTTGGCCAAACAAAAACAAGGTAAGAAATTAAAAAAAAATATTATGTAATTGCAGATGAATGAAAAAGAAAATTTAAAAAGGCTTAGGGAACCGAACTGGTCGGAGGCTGAAAAACAAAGCTTCGGGAGCTAGTGACATTTCTTTTTTCTTTAGTTTGACAGATAAAAAATAAACCCAACTCAATCAAAGGCTCTACCGTGTTTTTTAAGGGTTAAGCTCCAGTTTATCATTTAGACTCGGTTCTAAATATTCTATGAATAACATAATCTACAGCTTAGAACTTTTCAGACGACTATGAATATGCCCCAATAAGTTTTCGTTTGCTGTTTATTAATTCAAAAACGTGATTGTATGATAATTAAGCATAGAACTGCATTTTTCAATTTAGCATGCACCACCAGACATTTCCCGCACGAAGCGATACAATTTTAATTTTGACAACTGGAACTGCGGTAAGATATATGTACATGTGTATTTACATTTTTGTTTACACTTTGTTGAAGGAATTTAAGAAAAAACAAAATAAGAGAGGGATTTCAAAATGTCAAATTGTTTCACGATTTAGACCTTCACTTGGATGTGAAAAAAATAAAAAAAATAATAAAAAAGGCATTTCTTTGTAATCAACACTATTGAATTTATTTTCTCAAGCTGCACGATCAGTTTTAATGGTAGCACACCGCACTTAAACCGAAGCCTATCCTATCCGAACAGAAGCAAATCCCAGTGACAAGGAGTTAACGTGATGTTAATAATTAAAAATCACATCTTCCCGACACAAAGATACTGTAGCTAGTAGTTCGCAGCAAAAATTAAAGCATAGCTTGCTGACGCGATTCGGCATCCTAGTGCGGCGTCGCATCGTCGTGCCTCGAAGCCGCAACAACCGAGTTGTGCTCAAACCACCACATGCATTGCAAATTGCAACTACATTATACTATTATAGCAACACATACGATCAGGCTGAGACTTTGAGGGCAGTTTGTTTATTTGGTTGACGTATTCGGATGGAGCTATAGGACTGCATCAACAGACACTCAACGGCAGCATTCAGCTCCAGCACAGCACTAGCGTCGCGGTTGTAAAGGCAACACCATGTTATAATGATTTACGTGGGCTTGTCGTTTCCTATGCCGCAGCCGTTGCTAGACATTCTGCCGTTTTAACCTGACACAAGATGAAATAAAAAGATTGTCCGTCTACCACACCGCAGCACCGGTCATCCCACACAATGTCAGACTCTTTGCAAAAAGATGAAATAACTCCTAAACCTAAGTGTGGAATATATGTACATACACATACGTTTATAAAATTACATATCTACACGTCTACGTACATATGTATGTATAGATACATACATAATGTAATATGTTTTAATGAAAGGGTGTTGTGAAGGTAGACCTGTGTCTTAATTGTACAATTGCAATAGCTAGGTAGGTATATGCATATGCATAGATGTTGTACAAGTCACGCATTGGCGAGCTATATGCATAGCAAACTTGCCTACGTAAAAGTGTCGTATTTGTCGAATTTTATGTGTAGGCTTTTTCGATTTTGTTTAATTTATGAATTGGATTTTTGTGAATGAATTTGATCAATGAGAAGTTTTTTTTTTTTAGATTTGAACCGAAATAATAATTGAGAGAAATATAGGTGCAACTTTGAAGCACTCGCACTCTGTTTGAGTAGACAACCTGGCGCAAGTTTTTGAAATGAACTAGAGACTTAAGTTAAGCTGGTTAAAATGCCTGTCTTTTTTGACAATTATTTAAATTTGATATAGATAAGCTGCCTCGTAAATGATGGACTGATTGAATGAAAGCTTCTTTTTTGGGCTTTGTTTTCATCTTTTAACATAATGTTTTATTATTTTTTGTTTAAATATTGAGATACCTTATTTAAAAACTTCGTTTGTGGTCAATTTTCGAATAATATTTATACCTACCTATACGAGATGATGCATTAATAAAACAAAATTGTGAATAAATGATACATTGGGGTGTTTCCAGTAGCGGATCCAGGGGGGTGGCTATAGGGGCTAAAGCCCCCCCCCCACAGCCGAATCATAAAATAATTTGAAATATAGAAAGCAATACATTACAACGTGTAGAATTTTATATTCCGTCTAAAATATTGTTAAGATATGTAATTTGATGGACAAAATAACGTGGTTGGGGCTGAACTATTTGCATACATGTTATGTAATTTTTTTTCTAAGCCCTAAGATTGGGGCTAAAGCCTGAAGCGAATTGGACAAAAACTAAGTTGGGGGCTACGAATATGGATATTTTTAATGCAACGACAATCTTTCCCTAAAAATTAAACCCAGAAAATTGGAAAAAAAAACAGCTTTGGCGCAATAAGGTCTGAGAATATTGGACAAAAAACCTAGCCAGGGTTAAGCAACTTACTTCCTAAAAACTTACCTTATTCCAGAGAGTTTTGGGGGCTCAAGTCTAGGGACTGTCAAAGTTTGAAGTTGGGGCTAAGGCTTGAAGAGATAAGTAAAAAGAGATAAAAATGGTCGGGGCTTTACATTAACGTGTCAACCGAAAGAAACGCATTTGAGGCTTAAACCATTGGAGAACAACGGGATGTCAAGTTTAGTGTATGTTTAATACAACAGGAATTGTTTCTCATGACCTTGGCTGGGCTTAGAAATTTTCGGGGCTACGTTTTCAAAATTTGAAAGGTCCAAGGCAATTGTACATACAAAACATAGAAATTCTCTAGTCAAGGAGTCAAATTCCAAAAGCATGAGTTTTCTCTGTGCGCGCTCAGAAAATCATGCAAAAGCAAATGAATATTTGCAATCCCTCTAGACTCTAGAGTGACGTGCAAATTTGTCGACATATATTGTCGACATATATACACGAAAACTCATTCACGCTGGCAGAATTGGGCCGCGGCTTATTTCTTAGAGCAGCTTTGCCTTATGTCGTAAAATGTCAGTTTGAACAAAATAGTTTTTTGTACGCGTGGTTCAAGCATATATGGCTAAAAATTATTGTGCGCCTTAGAATTTGCTTCTATCTCCGCTATAGCAATTATGAATAATTGTTATTGTACTTTGTATTGAAAACATTTTGAAGCGCAACAGGAGCGGATATAAACGCACACAAAAAACAGATACCATTAAAGGAAAAGGAAAAAAAAATACTTGAGCCTTAAAGGTTAGACCGCACTCGCCGGAACTGCACTGGCATCGAAACTACACTTCACACGAATTCGTATGAATTTGTATGAAGTTCAGTTGCCGCTTAGTGCGATATAGCTCCTTAAATTTCATAAAAAATAAAGTTTTGCCGCGTTGTCGTGAAGTTTAGTTCGACTGCAGTTGAGTACGGTCTTGCATTAAACCTAAACTGAACTCTATTATTTGTTATAAATTATAAAATGTATCTTGGGACAAGCAGATTTTATTACTTAAGGTCTCAAAACGGATCACCAAACTGCAAGCCCCCCCCACAGCCAAATCCTAGATCCGCTACTGGGTGTTTCGAAAAAAAGTTGCTTCTAAACAGGAAGGTAACAAGTTCAACACTTTCAAAAGACACCTTTGGTCTTAAATCGAAAATCATATTAAAAAATTTTAAGTTTAAACCTTATAATGAAGCAAATTCAAAGAGTTTTTTGATGCCAAAAATTAAGACTTCAAAAGATATTTCAATATTTTTTTTTTGTACGATGATCTCTTCTGAATATATTGTATGAAATTTATTTTTAAAATGGTGGCTGGATTACACTGCTCAGAAATAACCCACCTATAAATTTCAGTAATCAAATTATATTAATATAAGAAAGTTAAAATCCTCTGCTGAGTGGTTGAAAGCTTTGTTTTATGAGTATGAAATAAATAAGAACAGAGAAGATATGTATAGACATTAGTGTTATCATATAACAAGTTAGAAATTCACGTAAGTGATTAAAAGCCACTTATCAGCTATTAAAAACCTAATACCAATTTAAAAAATAGGTCAATTATCATTTGTTTGGCTGTTGAAATTATCCTCAAACCTATCCCACAACATAGTCAACTTATAAACCAAGGTTGATTGGAATAGGTCCAGCCAGTCAAGAGTACTTGAAGGAAAAACATTTTGACCTTATGTTTATACACTATAACTTAAGTATATTTATTTCTAATTCAAAAATGTAGGTACCAGAAATAACACATTGACAATGCTCATGTATTTAATTATCCTTCCTCTAAGACTAGATGCAAAGCTTTATGGAACACAAAGTGAGCGAATATTGAACACTTATCCCCAGTTTCACAGTGGGAGTTTTAACTTAGGTTCAGCTGAACCTTAAACTGAGTTAAAATTTTTGGTTTAACTCGTCCGGTTTAAAAGTGAAATATGAACTGCAGTTCAGTTGAACACCATTTAACTAGATTTAATAAAAATAAGTTGGCAGCATTGTACGTTTTTGCGTGAACAAACCAAAATGATCTTTTTACTTGAAGCCAATTTCTCAACTATCATAAAATTAAAATAAATATATAATTGCAGCCATTTGAAAATAAGTTGTAGGTACATACATAAATATACAAAAACCAGTCCCACAAACTACGCTGAGACACAAGTAGTCTTGTCAAATTTAAACATAAAACCCAAAATAATAAATTTTCCTAAAGTAGCCTACATTCATACCTACGAGTACCTGTAAATGTATTTTTGTTAAACCAAATCATTGTTCCAACACCAATTTAAGCAATAATAGAAGTAAATAATTTTTTTATTTTTGTTAAAAAACAAAGAACAATACAATGTTTAAAAATAAGCATTCATTCATATTTGAATTTTTTACCTAGAACCGGATAGTGGCATTCTGAGAACTCATTCTAAAAGCGAAAACTGTGGTGCTTCTCAAAATTTAAACAAGTCGTAAAAATATCAAACAAAAGGTTCGAATTATAATGTGTTGAGTTTGAATTTGAATTCAAAGCTATTGTATGTATTTATGTATGTTTAAGACATGTAGTTGTAGCCATATCCAAGGCCTATTAACTTTAGCCATTGAGGCTGAATGAGCAAGTTGGCTAATCCTCTTATTGTTACAAAGCCTCTTTTATAAAGTTCATTGCCATGAAATTACCGTATAGAAATTATTACCACCATTTTGTACCTCTCGGCCTGGACTGAATGACTGGCTGAGTTAAAATGTACGGTATCTACATTTCATAGGTACATTTCAAATAAATAACACATTGGTTTATAAAAAACGTCAACAAGTGCGTGGTATTAACGGTGTGTGGGTACAAACGGATAGTGGGATTAATGTGTGTCATATGTAACTACAAGAAAATTGCAAAAACCAATTAACTAATAGTTGGCCGACTAGAGGTCAACCGAATGCACAATTTTCAATTTGTTTATTTGAAAAGAAAAAAGGATTATAATTACAAACAAACCAATTAAAGTCATAATCATATCATTATAATTCAACAGAGCCCCATGCATATAATGTACCTCTCACATAAATTTTTTCAAGTTCACTTTTCTAGCTCTTAATCAGCCTACGAGGGAAAACAAGAAATTTTGATGAGGCACAGATTGAATTTCATCGTGTCGCGCCCACTTCAAATTGTTTAACCACATGCATTTTTATCTTTTTAGAGCAATGACCTAGAGTTTGAAAAAAAAACAAATGACTATCTAACTCTGGAATCTGGTCATTAAATTCAATCTAAAGCTTAACAAGCCATCATGGAGCCTGAGTATGGTTCAGCAATTTCTGCGTGACACTTGTTTCAACAATAAAGATTTTCCCCAGCGCCACTGCCGCCGCCGCTGCGCGATGAACGATTTATACAAAAGCAAACAAACATGAATAGCGAATGTAACTATAAACCTAACGACCACTAGAGACGTACCTATACAACATATATATACGTATATACACAGAGTCCAAAAGTCTCCGTACTGCTTCAACTTTGTATTGTTTGCAAAAATGTTCTTTAAAGTACTACTTAAATTCGAGATAAAATAACTATAAATGAAAGAAATACTTTTAATTAAACAACAGAAATAAAAAACTTACATTTTTATTTCAAAAAAATAAAAACAAAAATTATTGAATCCAAGACTTTAAAACTCATGAACAAAAAACTCTCCGTACATCAATAGATTTTACCTCCAGGGTGATTCACCTAAGGTGTGACAAAAAGTTAGAGCGTATGGGTAGGGGTCGAGACAATCAAGAACTTGTATAAGAAGGGGAACGTTTATTACCCTCCTGCCGTTGAGGCTGGAGGGGCAATTATCTAAAAACATTGACATAAAACCGAAACAAAGTTATTAAAAAACGGTAACACGTAAACCCAGAAATCCCTTCTTTTATATTCTTTAAAAATAAACTTGTTTTAAGGAGCAATTTTCGAAAAATTAATGTTCAAACTTAAAATTTTGAAAAAAAAAAAAAATATTAAACACAACAATTTCAAACTATTTTTTTTTTTCAAAAGTTTACTTTGTTAGGTACTATTTTTGTTTTAAAAATTTAATCTCTTATCGTTTCTTAGTCAACCACTGAAAACCGGATGGCTCTAGGCTCTAGGACTATTACATTTTAAAATACTAATAAGATTATGAGCCAACCAAGAAGAATCCGGCTAAATGATCATTTCAGCTTCGTTTTTTTTTTTGTTTTACTAAGAAGTTAAACTGTATTTCTTAATATTTTGAAAAGTAAAAATCCTAGAGCAATCCGGTGTTGACTGAGAATCGATTGGAGCATTGAATTTTGAAAACAAAAATAGTAGGTACCTAACAAAGTAAAGTTTTGAAAAAATTAGTTTGAAATTTTTGTTCATTTTTTTTTGTTTAATTAAAATTATTTCTTTCATTTATAGTTATTTTTTCTGTAGTACTTTAAAGAATATTTTTGCAAACAATAAAAAGTTGAAGCTGTATGGAGACTTTTTGGACTCAGCGTATATAAAACTAGCTCACCACTTTAGTTAATGCCATTACTGCGGATGCTGGTGTTAACTTAATCTACCCGCGTATTTAAACAGCTGGCGCGCGGTGATTGTGTACAGCACAGTGGGGACAAAATATCTCTAAAACTAAAAAGAATTGATTTGGAAATTTAATTTTATCTCGAATCCTTAAAATGAGCCTTAATCAATGTAAGGTAAAAAGAAAAAATCGGGACAGCTACTAAAATATTTATCGTATCTTCAAACCTTTTATTAAGTTTTTTTTTAATTTCCTCAGTGTAATTTTTCGAAGGATAAATAAATGTACCATTTTGAACTGATGATATAAAATTATTTAGATACGGCAATTTTGATGAATCCTGCCCCACTGTACGCCCGGCCAAATGTAATCTAAGCAAATCTATACAATATGAATGAAAAAGTGCGCGCGTACGCCCAATAGATTTATACTTTCTTGGTTGCGGATGCTGTTTGAATTCAATTGGTGCAATGTAGATGTAGGAACGTGTAGGCGAAATTTGAGTTGTTTTATTTTGTGTTTTGGCATACGATGGCTGTGTGATGTGTATAGGGAACGACCGACCAGTCGAACAAAAAACGGACAGGTATCCTTTTTTTATTCCTATTTTATTTTTATTTTTTCGCCAACGCAAGCTGTTGATGACGGCAGCAACAGCGCGCGGCGAGGCGGCACGACAACGTAACGTTGCTTCCCCTTCTATTTTTCTTATACATCGGATGTATGCAGGCTATTGAGGTCTGCTGTTTCTTTTTTGAGTGTGCTAAACGGAAGGAAGTTAAAAGTTGTAGTACCTTATGTATATACCGTTAAATATAAGTCATCGTCACATACAAAAAAATCGATTTGGGAATTCTTAAAACAAAGTCCAGTTCAATGTTCTGAGAGTAGTTTGCAGAAAAATTGTAATAATAATTTTGTAATAAGAAGATGAAGAAATTAAAATATTAAAATATTGAAATTACTTCTGTTTTAAGTGGAGTGAATGAATAAAATTCAATTAAAAAGTACAAGTGACCTCAACTCCAGAAATTATTGTGTTTCGCCCAAGGTATAACAGTGGGCTCTTCAGTCAGTCTGTTATACCCTACTAAGACACAAATTTTGGTCGATGTTTACCGACTCTTATAAAAATCACAGCAAAAAGATACTGTGAATTTTATTATTCTAGGGGAATTTGTTTAAATTCGTGCACCTAGAAAATAAATACCCGTGGTCAGGTTTTTTATAATAAGAAGATGAAGAAATTAAAATATTAAAATATTGAAATTACTTCTGTTTTAAGTGGAGTGAATGAATAAAATTCAATTAAAAAGTACAAGTGACCTCAACTCCAGAAATTATTGTGTTTCGCCCAAGGTATAACAGTGGGCTCTTCAGTCAGTCTGTTATACCCTACTAAGACACAAATTTTGGTCGATGTTTACCGACTCTTATAAAAATCACAGCAAAAAGATACTGTGAATTTTATTATTCTAGGGGAATTTGTTTAAATTCGTGCACCTAGAAAATAAATACCCGTGGTCAGGTTTTTTATAATAAGAAGATGAAGAAATTAAAATATTAAAATATTGAAATTACTTCTGTTTTAAGTGGAGTGAATGAATAAAATTCAATTAAAAAGTACAAGTGACTGAAGAGCCCACTGTTATACCTTGGGCGAAACACAATAATTTCTGGAGTTGAGGTCACTTGTACTTTTTAATTGAATTTTATTCATTCACTCCACTTAAAACAGAAGTAATTTCAATATTTTAATATTTTAATTTCTTCATCTTCTTATTATAAAAAACCTGACCACGGGTATTTATTTTCTAGGTGCACGAATTTAAACAAATTCCCCTAGAATAATAAAATTCACAGTATCTTTTTGCTGTGATTTTTATAAGAGTCGGTAAACATCGACCAAAATTTGTGTCTTAGTAGGGTATAACAGACTGACTGAAGAGCCCACTGTTATACCTTGGGCGAAACACAATAATTTCTGGAGTTGAGGTCACTTGTACTTTTTAATTGAATTTTATTCATTCACTCCACTTAAAACAGAAGTAATTTCAATATTTTAATATTTTAATTTCTTCATCTTCTTATTATAAAAAACCTGACCACGGGTATTTATTTTCTAGGTGCACGAATTTAAACAAATTCCCCTAGAATAATAAAATTCACAGTATCTTTTTGCTGTGATTTTTATAAGAGTCGGTAAACATCGACCAAAATTTGTGTCTTAGTAGGGTATAACAGACTGACTGAAGAGCCCACTGTTATACCTTGGGCGAAACACAATAATTTCTGGAGTTGAGGTCACTTGTACTTTTTAATTGAATTTTATTCATTCACTCCACTTAAAACAGAAGTAATTTCAATATTTTAATATTTTAATTTCTTCATCTTCTTATTATAAAAAACCTGACCACGGGTATTTATTTTCTAGGTGCACGAATTTAAACAAATTCCCCTAGAATAATAAAATTCACAGTATCTTTTTGCTGTGATTTTTATAAGAGTCGGTAAACATCGACCAAAATTTGTGTCTTAGTAGGGTATAACAGACTGACTGAAGAGCCCACTGTTATACCTTGGGCGAAACACAATAATTTCTGGAGTTGAGGTCACTTGTACTTTTTAATTGAATTTTATTCATTCACTCCACTTAAAACAGAAGTAATTTCAATATTTTAATATTTTAATTTCTTCATCTTCTTATTATAAAAAACCTGACCACGGGTATTTATTTTCTAGGTGCACGAATTTAAACAAATTCCCCTAGAATAATAAAATTCACAGTATCTTTTTGCTGTGATTTTTATAAGAGTCGGTAAACATCGACCAAAATTTGTGTCTTAGTAGGGTATAACAGACTGACTGAAGAGCCCACTGTTATACCTTGGGCGAAACACAATAATTTCTGGAGTTGAGGTCACTTGTACTTTTTAATTGAATTTTATTCATTCACTCCACTTAAAACAGAAGTAATTTCAATATTTTAATATTTTAATTTCTTCATCTTCTTATTATAAAAAACCTGACCACGGGTATTTATTTTCTAGGTGCACGAATTTAAACAAATTCCCCTAGAATAATAAAATTCACAGTATCTTTTTGCTGTGATTTTTATAAGAGTCGGTAAACATCGACCAAAATTTGTGTCTTAGTAGGGTATAACAGACTGACTGAAGAGCCCACTGTTATACCTTGGGCGAAACACAATAATTTCTGGAGTTGAGGTCACTTGTACTTTTTAATTGAATTTTATTCATTCACTCCACTTAAAACAGAAGTAATTTCAATATTTTAATATTTTAATTTCTTCATCTTCTTATTATAAAAAACCTGACCACGGGTATTTATTTTCTAGGTGCACGAATTTAAACAAATTCCCCTAGAATAATAAAATTCACAGTATCTTTTTGCTGTGATTTTTATAAGAGTCGGTAAACATCGACCAAAATTTGTGTCTTAGTAGGGTATAACAGACTGACTGAAGAGCCCACTGTTATACCTTGGGCGAAACACAATAATTTCTGGAGTTGAGGTCACTTGTACTTTTTAATTGAATTTTATTCATTCACTCCACTTAAAACAGAAGTAATTTCAATATTTTAATATTTTAATTTCTTCATCTTCTTATTATAAAAAACCTGACCACGGGTATTTATTTTCTAGGTGCACGAATTTAAACAAATTCCCCTAGAATAATAAAATTCACAGTATCTTTTTGCTGTGATTTTTATAAGAGTCGGTAAACATCGACCAAAATTTGTGTCTTAGTAGGGTATAACAGACTGACTGAAGAGCCCACTGTTATACCTTGGGCGAAACACAATAATTTCTGGAGTTGAGGTCACTTGTACTTTTTAATTGAATTTTATTCATTCACTCCACTTAAAACAGAAGTAATTTCAATATTTTAATATTTTAATTTCTTCATCTTCTTATTATAAAAAACCTGACCACGGGTATTTATTTTCTAGGTGCACGAATTTAAACAAATTCCCCTAGAATAATAAAATTCACAGTATCTTTTTGCTGTGATTTTTATAAGAGTCGGTAAACATCGACCAAAATTTGTGTCTTAGTAGGGTATAACAGACTGACTGAAGAGCCCACTGTTATACCTTGGGCGAAACACAATAATTTCTGGAGTTGAGGTCACTTGTACTTTTTAATTGAATTTTATTCATTCACTCCACTTAAAACAGAAGTAATTTCAATATTTTAATATTTTAATTTCTTCATCTTCTTATTATAAAAAACCTGACCACGGGTATTTATTTTCTAGGTGCACGAATTTAAACAAATTCCCCTAGAATAATAAAATTCACAGTATCTTTTTGCTGTGATTTTTATAAGAGTCGGTAAACATCGACCAAAATTTGTGTCTTAGTAGGGTATAACAGACTGACTGAAGAGCCCACTGTTATACCTTGGGCGAAACACAATAATTTCTGGAGTTGAGGTCACTTGTACTTTTTAATTGAATTTTATTCATTCACTCCACTTAAAACAGAAGTAATTTCAATATTTTAATATTTTAATTTCTTCATCTTCTTATTATAAAAAACCTGACCACGGGTATTTATTTTCTAGGTGCACGAATTTAAACAAATTCCCCTAGAATAATAAAATTCACAGTATCTTTTTGCTGTGATTTTTATAAGAGTCGGTAAACATCGACCAAAATTTGTGTCTTAGTAGGGTATAACAGACTGACTGAAGAGCCCACTGTTATACCTTGGGCGAAACACAATAATTTCTGGAGTTGAGGTCACTTGTACTTTTTAATTGAATTTTATTCATTCACTCCACTTAAAACAGAAGTAATTTCAATATTTTAATATTTTAATTTCTTCATCTTCTTATTATAAAAAACCTGACCACGGGTATTTATTTTCTAGGTGCACGAATTTAAACAAATTCCCCTAGAATAATAAAATTCACAGTATCTTTTTGCTGTGATTTTTATAAGAGTCGGTAAACATCGACCAAAATTTGTGTCTTAGTAGGGTATAACAGACTGACTGAAGAGCCCACTGTTATACCTTGGGCGAAACACAATAATTTCTGGAGTTGAGGTCACTTGTACTTTTTAATTGAATAATAATTTTGTTTCATGGAGCTTTGGTACTCCAAAAAAGGATTTAAGAAGGACGAATTTATATCACTTAAGTATTTCAGTTCTTCTGCATCCCCATTAAATATATATACAGGGTGCCCCGTAAAGAATGGATGACCCTGAAATGCCTCCTAGTAGACTTTATGGCCGTCCTGAAAACTGATAAAAAAATGTTCTATCCCAACCACAAGAAAAAATACATGCATTTTTTTGTTCAGTTCATTATTTTTGCCTTACTTTACATTTTTGAATACCAATACTACAAGTGAATGAATTCAACCTTTTTTTTTTTCGTAGCAATATTTAGCATTATTTGTGCTAAAACATTGGTAGAAGAAAATTATAATAACTGTTGGACTTCTTAGAGAAAAAATTATTTAACATTGATTTTCAATGCAAAATATGAAAGAGAGAAGGCATTCGATAGCGTCTGGATAAAAGGGATAATTTTGAAGCTGATAGAATTCGGCTTCCCAGGACATTTGGTAAGAATAATTAAAAATTTTCTAACTAATAGACTCTTTTTTGTATAGGTTTTAAACGAAAAATCAGGAATGAAGACCATCAGGGCAGGTGTACCTCAAGGATCTAAGCTAGGACCATTTCTCTTCAGCATCTACACGGCAGACCAACCGAATAGCATGTCAAGAATAAAGAAAAAACTCTATGCCGATGACTCCATCACATACACAACGTCCCTATCCCCAGAGATTGCAGCTAGTAGAGTACAAACCCACGTCAACAACCTTTGGAACTACTATATGAAATGGGGTTTGAAGATCAACACTAGTAAAACGGAACTCATCTGCTTCCGGCCACCTCAAACACAAACAAGAGCACGAAGAAGAAATGCCGCTAGAAGCCGAAATATCAACATCAGTTTGCCAGATGGAACCATCATCCATACAAAAGAAACCACCAAATACCTTGGAGTGCACTTCACCAACAAGATGAAATTCAACAAGCATGCGATGGCGATTCTAAAGCGTGCAAACTTTTCGTTTCATCTTCTTCATCCTCTACTGAGAAAACAGAATGGACTAAGCAAGAAGACGAAGCTTCTCATGTACAAGCAGCTGATCAGGCCGGTCCTAACCTACGCCTGCCCCATCTGGTTAACCATATCTCCTTCAGCGATGAAGAAGATAAAACTATTCGAGAGAAAGATCTTAAGAATTTGCACAGGACTATATTGGAACCCCCTTACAAAGAAGTACTGGCCAAACAAAATGCTCTACGAGGCAGCAGGCGTGATCCCCATTGACCACCATATGATGGACCTCACCAGCAAAATCATAAAGAACTTAGAAGCACACCCAAACCCTGAAGTACAACAGATGCTACAGGAGGAAATTCAGCCCAGCCAGCGATACCTGAACCCCAGAGCTATCATTGACGACAGATTCCAGGACGTGTTTCACAATGAAGGAAGACCATTCTATGAACGAGCCGATAGTGGACACGACAGGGGATGACACCATAAACTTTTCTTAAATATTTCTAATTATTTTAAGAGACAATTGTTTTGTAATAAAAAAAAAAAAAATCATGTATTAGATTAAGAAGCCAAAAATATGTATTTTATACTTATATAAGAAATCATTTTAAGTAGACATAAGAGCCAACATTTAAAACATTAGTTAATAATAAGCTTAGTTGTAAGTCAATTGTATATAAAATCTAGCTAAATAAAACAAAATCTTAAATCTAAAAAAAAAAAAAAAAAAATGTGAAAGAAAATAATTTTTGAAAAAGTTAAATCTTCTCTGGTATAAAAAAAATGCATGAATGCGCGTTAAATGCGAATTTTAAATTGGTATAGCTTGTTATTGTATCCAGAGTCAATAGCAAGTTATTGGTAAAAATCTGCAATACTAGAGTCAATTTAACAAAAACAAAAATTTTCAAAATTAGCACAGTAGACGTGAAAATAATACCATGCGTTGAACATGGTAGACTTTTGATAGATTGCCTGTTTTTATGATGTTGTCCTTATGATAAATCCAAGCTTTTATTTTCTAGGGCCGAGTGTAACATTACTAAAAACGTCAACAAAGTGCAAAAAACGGTTGAATTTTCAAGGTTGTTTTGAGTTATACCTCTTCAATTGGGCTTTAACGAAACCATCAAACATTTTGTTGGTTGCAATTAGTTTATTTGTTATTATTTCCTAAAAAATAATTTCAGCCAATTTTTGCAGTGTTCAATTTTAATTGCGCTCAGCGGTACCAAGGAAATCAATATTTTGCATTAAAAACATCTATTAAATTTAAAATGGTTGAACCAACCACAAAAAGGAAAAAAAATAGAAAACTACCATACAAATAATAAAAATATGACTGATGTGTTGTTGTTGCCAGCTAATATAGATGTTTATAAAAGTTGTTTATACTCATCTGCATGTATTAATTTCAACCATATATTAACTTATGTTGACGGATAATCTCAGTTACCACCTGATAAGATAAAAAAACTGCTCATTATAGAATAATCAAGTTTAATTCAATATAATAAAATATCTTCAAAAGGGGCGTTAAAAAAAAATGCTCTCAACATATTATATCCACTAAACAAATTCTATTTTGTTCATAAGTAATGACATATTAACATTTTAAATTAGTAAACAAAAATTACCGACACAACAGGAGTTTCTCGTATCTTAATTCTTTCTAATTTCTTAAAAGCTAATGGACAATCTATCTTATTATACCAAATATACATATGTGAAGCTGTGAGGCACAATATAAATTATTATCAAAACCAAAAATTCTTAAATCTTACCTGTTTCTCTGTAGTTAACAAAACAAAAATATGGACAGGTAAAAATGAATTAATTTTGTATCTATTGTTGGAAAAGATTCTAACAAAAAATAATATTCATTATTAAAAATCTTTGTCAAAATGCTTGATAAATTGACAAAACTTTCTCTGTTATCTTTTAACATTATATCATAACTGTGTCATAGTTTTTACGGAGTTGAAAAGAAGATTGATATTTTTACGATTTTACGGGCAGAGAAAAAGGAATTCGATATAGAAATAAGGATCCAATTTCAGTTTTTAATCATAAATTTAATAACAATTAATAATTAATTACATATCTTATTTCTTTTTCAACAGGGACGCTACAAAAGTAGAGCAACAGGGACGACGCCATATTTCTTGCCGCTCTTTTGACATTTCTCTTCAGTAAGGTTTGCCATTTCATGATGGAAAGATATACGACCCAACAACGAGTCGAAGTTATTAAGATTTACTACCGAAATTCGGAGTCAGTGGCCTCAACGTTAAGAGCGCTACGTCCAATTTATGGTCGTCATAATCGTCCTAGCAGATCAAAAATTGAGCGTCTAGTGGAAAAATTTGAATCCACAGGCACAGTACAAAATGTTCCCGTGCCAGTGACACAAAGAAGTCCCCGTAGTGTCGAGAATATTGCTGCCGCTGAGGCTTCAGTTGCAGAAAGCCCAAATGTGTCTCTCACACGTCGTTCTCAAGCGTTGGGCATCTCTGTGACGTCATTGTGGCGAATTTTGCGAAAAGATCTTGCCCTACATCTTTACAAGATTAAATTGATGCAAGAACTCAAGCCGCTTGACCACCAGAAGCGTCGTATGTTCGTGAATTGGGCTGAGCAACAACTTGAAAATGATTCGGATTTTCATCGAAAAATCATCTTCAGCGATGAGGCTCATTTCTGGCTGAATGGCTTCGTCAATAACCAAAATATGCGGTATTGGTCAGGCAGCAATCCACACGTTCTCCATGAGTCATCATTGCATCCCTAAAAAATTACGGTTTGGTGTGGTTTATGGGTCGGCGGCGTCATTGGGCCGTACTTCTTCCGTGATGATCAAGACCGGCACGTTACTGTGAATGGGGATCGCTACCGTTCAATGATAACCGAATATTTTTGGTCCCAATTGGATGATATGGACTTGGAGGACATGTGGTTCCAACAGGACAACGCCACAAGCCACACAGCGAATGTCACAATCAATTTATTGGAAACCAAGTTTGGGGACCGTGTTATCTCACGAAATGGTCCAGTCGCTTGGCCACCTCGGTCGTGCGATTTGACGCCGTTAGACTATTTCCTGTGGGGCTACGTCAAGTCTATAGTCTATGCCAACAAGCCAGCGACGATTGATGAACTACGTACGAATATCGAACGTGAAATTGCAGCAGTATCGGCCGATTTATGCTTGAAAACCGTCGACAATTGGGTTCAGCGTCTGGACTTCTGCAAGCGTGCCCGTGGTGGCCATGCAAAAGAAATCCATACATAATGGCATCGAACGTACTTTCACAGGAATAAAGAATTTCATTGATATCCAAAACCGATTTTGATTTATTTAAAAAAACCCGATACAAAAAATTTGGAATTGTATTGCATTGATTCTCTTTATTCACTTAATCTTAGCCCAATTAATAGAATACCTAGTTCATTAAATAATATCTTAGACTTAGTTTTCTTATGTAATGATTTTTAGCTCCAAGGTATCAATATTTCCTTTTTCACTTAAAGATGAATCTATTCACCATAAAGAATTATTTGTTGAAATTGAATTTTATACCTTCTCTAATAAGGAATCTGCCCAATGTTCCAAATTTTTCAATTTTAAAAAGTCGAACTTCATTGAAATTAAAAATTTTCATAAGACATTCAACTGGTCTCATGTATTTTTAAATCTTATCTTGATCAAATATACAAACGTTTTACCTTAATCATTTTTGATATTTTTTCTAAATTTATACCTATGTCTGGAAAACGAAAATCGAATCAACTACCAATGCTACCGTGGCACAACAAGCATCTAACCAACCTTAGAATTATCAAACGTAAAGCTTTTAATAAATATAAGCAATCAAAAAATAATTCAGACTATGCTTACTCCAAAAAATCATTTTGTTGCAATAGAATAATTTTGCATTTTGAATAATTTTTCCGAATAATTGCAATGGATTTTTCATTCAATGTGAAGCCCAGAATCAGAAGAATACCAAGCAAATTGAAAGCTATAAAAAACGGGTTCGGACCACATGCCCTTAGAAATGACATGCTCAGTGGTTTCAAGTGAACTCGAGGGACGCACAAAACAACTGAGTCTATTACCATCGCTAGTGTGGAATGACAAATCACGCACAACTTATCAGCAAAACTTGAACTTGGAACTTGAAAAACTGATGGATCGTAATGCTTCAAGAGATATTGATGCATTAACAGAAACCATCAAAAAATCCATTCCGCAAGCCAGATCATCTAAAGTTCGAACTGTCTACAAGCAAAAGTGGTTTGATGCAGAATGTTTGAAAGCCAGAGACAAATAATTCAAGTTTTTTAAGGCTTTTTGGATCAAACAGCTACAGCGTCTTCAAAATTTTCTACAGTGAAGCTAACAAGCACTTCAAACAACTGTGAATTGAAAAAAGGTTCCTTTTGAAAAGTTAAAAATAAATGTGATAAATAACACTCGCTCCACCGCTGAATTTTGGAAAGGCAGTAAGCACGTAAATGGGCGGACTAACACTATTGCTACATCTTTAAAAGCCCCCTTGTTAAGAGCTCACTTCAGTACCCTTCTCAAAACCCCTCTAATTTCACCTCTTTTCCAATATGCGGCCCCGTTACTTAAAGATGATCAACTGGGTGCACCATTTACGTTTCAAGAAGTTGAGGAAGATATCAATAACTCCAAGAAAAATAAGGCCCCACAAGAGGATCGAATTCCATTTGAATTTTACATGAATGCGTCTTGGGAATTTATAAACTCACTAATGGTTGGATTGAATCGAATTTTTGAAACCTCTGAAGTACCCGATAGTTTCAAAAAATCTGTTGTTTTCCCGCTACATAAAAAAGGTGACTGCAATAATCCATCAAATTACAGAGGAATATCTTTTTTAAACACCTCAGCCTTAATATAGAAAAGATTAACCCGATGGGTTCAAGAAAATAATATACTATCCGAATTCCAAGCCGGATTTAGAAAAAGTTACCTAACTATCGACCAAATATTACGCTAGTCAGCATTGCAGATTCGTATAAAAAGAAACAGAAAAAGCTGTATGCTTTCTTTGTTGTCGTGCGGCATTTGACACGATTTCGCGGGAAGCACTCTTCTTCAAACTCTGCAAAATGGGACTTTCCAGTAAAATTATACATATCTTGAGAGCTTTATATGAGAACAACATTGCATCTGTTTGGGATGGCAACTGAGTCTCAGAGGAATTTGAAACTTCAATGGGTGTGAAGCAGGGTTGAATACTTAGTGCCCTTCTATTTATCCTATTTATCAACGACATAACTGAAACAGTAAGAGGAGGAGTAAACTACGCTGGTATGCAAATTTCAGCATTAATGTATGCGGATGATATAGAGCTTCTCTGTGAAACTGTAGATGGTATGCAGATGATGATGAATAGGCTAAGTGAGTACTGCCGATCTTGGAATTTGACTGTAAACTTAGATAAGTCCAAAATGACGGTTTTAAGAAATGGAGGCGGGCCCCACTCCCGTTTAGAAAAATGGAAATTTAATGGCACCGAGGTCGGGATCGTACGCAAATACAAATTCCTTGGTTTTCTAATAACAGCTAATTTAAATATGAACACTCATCTTGCGGAAACGTTATCGGATGCTAAGCGGGCAACTTTTTCGATTTGGAAAAATTGTTTTAACAATAAATACGTGTCGCATACCTCAAAACAAAGGCTGTTTCACTCAACTGCAGATTTAGTTATGCTATATGGAGCCCAGGTGTGGGGATATTGTCCCTATGGAACAGTTGAAAAATTTCTACGCTACTTTTTAAAGAGAATATTCCAATTACCGAAGAAAACACCAAATTATATGTTGCATTTAGAAACTGGCACTCCCCTTTTGTTTTTATATACTTTGGAAATGCATTTCAATTATATAATAAAAGTATTAGAAATGGATGATTCAAGAATGCCGAAAATTATTTTGAAGAATGTAATAAGAACTAGAGGAATTATTGTGCAAGAGTGGCAGAAATAAGCATCAGACAGTGGGGTAGAGTTGGCTTCTGTAATGGATGAGTAACCCTTTTATCTTAGAGAGAAATTTAACCTTGTATTAGAGAACTTAGGGCGGACTTTGTATGACGAATTCTCGGTTGAAGCTAGATCCTCACTGTTCAGGTGCTACTATAGCAAATTGAACCACAACCTATAAAATGCAACCTACTTCCTCAACTCTAACTCAGTACATAAAATCAGCACAATCTTTAAAATATGAGGAGAGATACTGAATCAAAATTTCGTTCCACACCGTACTGACTTGCCGATTCTATGCGACCTTTGCAATATGAAAACAAGGGAGGACATTTTTCATTTTATTGCAGTTTGCCCAATTCTGAAAGAATTCCGTACTGTGTTCTTTGGGAAGGTAACTTTGTGGGTAAATGAAGCACTCAGCGCTTTAAATGGTGAAAAAGGATGGGATGTTTTATATAAATACACAACGTCTGCACTTCGATATAGAAAATGCGTAATAAGAGGAGATTTTTTTTTAAATAGTATTTATTTGTTAAAACAACTAATTTTTAACTATAATTAATTGTCAACCTGGTAGACGGCCATAGGCCAAATCAATTAGACTTTTGTAATTATAAAATCATTGTTACTTAATTAATCCGTAATAAAAGGTCATTCAAAACTAAAACTAAAAACTACAAAACGGATTAGGTACAACTTTTATTTTTAAAGCAAATATATATTTAACAACAAGAGGTGAGTGTTCCCACACTATAATTTGTTCCTACTATTTCGTTTTCCTAAAATGAAATTATGAAGGAAGAAACACATATTTTCACAGAGAAGAATAATGAAAGGTCAAACAGGAAAAGCTTAACAAAGATCAACAACTACAACGTAAGAACTGTTATTGTGAAATGGAATTATGAATGGATTCATGTTCATGAGTATGTTTTTACACTTGTCCGGGGAAATCGTCGCCCACTACTTAAACATCACAAGACCAGCAAATCATTCCGAATATAACATGGAACACAATGCTGAAGTGATCTGTTTATTGAAATTGTACACCTGTTCTAGTTTTTGGTGGGGGAAAGGCACCATTTTTATATACAATAATTTCAATTACAAAACAAAAAATATGAAACCAACAAAACGCATGTGGTCCTCCATTTTAGTACTAACTCACCAGACAATGCTTAATTTCGATGATCGGTCGAGTACTGAATAGCATGAATGAATAGACACAAATGAAGAAAAATCCCAAGTTTGCTCGCTTACTTCTACTATTTCGGGGAGTTGAGAAAATCCAAAGTAGATGAATTCTAGAGTAGAAAATCAAAAGTTGAAAACGTCAACTTAGAGTGAATTAAAACTATTTCTCAAGTTGACTGTAAAAATCCCAAAATTATATTCAACTTTGAGTGAATAAATTAGGCCTTAAACTATTTTCAGAAGTGACAGGTGTAGAAGATTGCTCTCTTATTCAATTTGATATTAATTGGATATCAGAATGGTGCAACTCAAATTTCATAAGATCGAACATAACAAAATGTAGCGCAATATCTTTTTTTAAGTCTAATACTCATGTTAGCTTTGATTATATTATTGAGTCTAAGCCGCTCACGCGTGCAGATAAAATTAAGGATTTAGGCATTATGCTTGACTCAACTTTCTCTTTAAAATTGTGGTGATTTAAGTGAACCTTACGCATTGTTATCCCTTTATACCGCTCTTGTAAAGATTTTTACTTCAATATGCTGGCTGACGTTATCTGGAATCCTATTTAAAATTTCTCTCTTCACGTTTAACATCCAGAGACGTTTAACAAAATTTATATTTTATAAAAATGAAATGAAGATTTATTCCAGATTACAAAACAAGATTTTTATTCCTTGGAATTAAATCCTTAGAATCAAGACGAACAATTCATTGTGAGGGATATTTTAAGTTATCATATAAGATGCCCTTCCTTACTTTCTTTAATTCCAATTTATGCAGCATTAAGATCTTTACGTTTTAAGGATTTGCTTTTTGAGCAATATCACAGAACCAGCTATGGAAGTAACTACTATAGAAGTGTAGATCAATAAGACATTTCAATGAAGTTGACCAGTTTATTGGACTAAGCAGATCTAGGGATTTACTTAAAGCTAATTCGGTACTGATTTTTACTTCTTAATTATATTTATTATATAGTTTATTTATTTTTCAACTTAACTAAATACCAGCTATTAAAGTTTTATGTACAATGTATGTGATTGAAAGAAAAGTTTATTTAAATTTTTTAGAAAAATTACATTTTGACTAAACAAATTTAAATATATATTATTAAAACATTTGGGGCCAATTTTTCAATAGGCAGATAAGCAGTCAGTTAGTTCCTATTTAATCCTCAGATAGAGATAAAGTTATTCATAGGAATAAATATTTTCAAAGTCAAATATTACTGTGTGTCAACATTGCTTTGAAATAAACGTTAAATAAAATTAAAATAACTTAAGAAATTGTTGGTACACTAAAACATCAAAAACATATACAAACATAAACGAAAGTGACATTCAAATAAAAATATTCTACAGATTATTTTTACTCAATTGAAAAATTCAATTTTGCTATCCGATTGTTAAAGAGCCAAATGACTTTATTCTTCCAGTAAATAACTGACTCTTTAACTGACTATTGAAGAATCGGCTCTAAATAAATAAAAAAATTTGTTTAAAGGAGAAAAACGTTCATAATTGGTCCGATAGTTACAAATACATATATGTACATATACATTCTGACAAATTTCATAAGTTTCTTTGAGGGAATATTAAAGTGAACACAGGACAGAAGGTGCAAGAGTCTATTTTAAACACAAATAAGACCATCCGTCAGTAAGTTTCAGTCTATTATGGTAAGGTGGGAGATCGTAAGGATTTACCCAACCTAAATCTCTAAGCGCAAGCCTTAGGGATCTTTTTTGTACCTGTTCTTACCTAGCTTTATGACACTCATAGTGGGGTGACCAAACTTGATAAGCATATTCAAGAATGGGACGAGCAAGTGTTAATAAAAGCTGCTTTGTAACAAAGTCATCGGAAAATTGTCTTGACTTTCTTTTTATCCAACCAAGAATTGAATTAACTTATTTCAGTTGTATACATTTTGTATGTAAATACATGTTAATATTTAACTTATTTTTCATAATCTGTTAGCTATAAACGCTTGTAGATGTAAAAAAAAATACAAATACAAAAATCAAAGCCGAAACCAAAGAAAAAAATAAACAGACATTTAAACATAAAAGAATTTTTTAAATTATAAATAATGGGGAAAACATTAACATGTCGGTATTTTTTCATACAAACTTAAATTTTTAACTTTTAGAATGCAGAATTTAACGCCATGCATATACATATGTGTCTCTAAAGCAATCTTACTGAAAATCGCAACATTTTATAACTCGTATACAGAGATTATTTGATAGGTTAAGATTTAGAAACTACATGTTAAATTGTCTCTTTTCGAATAAAACTACTGCTTGCAGTTATTAAGGCATGCCTTAGAACGAAGTACATATAAATTTAAGTATATTAAAAGTGAAACATTAAATTATTTCTCAAAAACGTTTGCTCATAAAACATCTCCTTAAATTATTCCGAATG
Organism: Melangyna quadrimaculata; assembly: GCA_949320155.1. Taxonomy (NCBI): domain Eukaryota; kingdom Metazoa; phylum Arthropoda; class Insecta; order Diptera; family Syrphidae; genus Melangyna; species Melangyna quadrimaculata. The sequence goes on from OX439483.1 coordinate 2,551,379, forward strand.
CATGTTAACCTCTTAAAAATTTAATAGCTTTTTAAATTGAAAGGCATCAATGTACCACTGCGCTAAGTCGATGCATGATTTCTAAATGACGTAGTCTCTCTAGCTTCACCTCTTGCGAAAACTATACAATACAATTTTAATGATTTAAGCTATGTATGTAGATATTCATGTACAAAAAAAAAGTGCTACAAAATTAATGATAATTGTGGTCGTGAGATACCAGCTTCTAAAAAGTCTGCTGCTCCATCTAACAACTAGTTAAGTGGCAACCAACCAGTTCTAATTATGTATGTGATTATTTATACCCTATATTTCTATACGAGCACTTAATGAAGTTTTTTTTCTTCAAAATAACAAATTGTTGTTTAAGAAATTTATACAAATGAGTCAAACAAGACACGACAATCACAGGGGTTTCAAGTCAACCTTTCAAGTCCTCTCTCAAACTGATGTAATAAATCCTTGGGTTTGGGTTGGCCATTCGTATATTGTTATTGAAATTAAATAAAAAAAAAAAAAACAATCAATCCACACTAGTGTTCTTTTTGTGTTACGAATGTTTTTTTTTTTTTGCTGATGATGGCAATTAAGTGAAAAAACGAACACAGTGAAATTATAAAATGTTCATGTTAACAATTTTTTTTAGGCATTGGCATACACTTAAGGAAATAGCATTTTTTTTGTATTTATAATATGCACCCATTGAAGAGGTCATTAACAGCCTTAAAATGTAAGCTATACATGCGAAATTAGGAAATAGAAATAGGGTTTAAAAGGAGATTAACTAGTGAAACATTGGCTTAACTGCTTTGCAATACCTACACATTTCTAAAAAATGCGAGTGAAAATTAGGCCTAACTTACGCCTTCCAAATTCGTGAAGTGCGGCGAAAAAAGGATTTACCCTATTTGAAATGTTTGTATGTATGTCCGAAGCTGGGATCAATGGTAGTTGAATTGATGTTTACCTGTTTAAACCAGCCGCCACTCGTTTTGAAAAGATTAGCCGAGTTTTGTCCGTACTCATTAATTATTCACTTTTTCATTTTATGCAAAACAAAATAAATAGAGTAATTTTAAATACAAAATGAGTAGCAACTAAGTAATAAAAAAACTAGACTATTACATATACATAGAAGCATATTAACATTTTGAAAAAAAAAAACAATATTTTGAATGTTTCAATATTTTATTGTAATTTTTAGGGGCTTATTGCGAGAGTCTATTCGACTTAAGATTATTCGACTTTTTTCGATTCTATCAAATTTGAAATTAGTATCGCCTTGCTCAGTAGACTTTTTGAATAGAATCGATTTTCGACAATAGAATATTAAAAGCTCTCGACTAGAGCTTTAGACTGAAATGTCAAATCTCCCCAAGAGTTTTAGAAAATAAATATAGTTTGACGAAAATTTGACGTTTTTTGATGAAATAAATAGTTTTTCTTCAAAAAAATAATATTTCATACCGCGACTAATTGCAGAAATGAAGTCCTGTCTATGGAATTTAGACATTGGATGAAAATATGCAGACATACATTTGTAAAATATTATGGTGTAAACATATTTATATGATAACGTGGTAGCTTCGCAGACTCCTTTAAGGGTGCAGTGGTGATTTGTGCATCTTCAAAATGCACTTTGTCTAAAAGCCATAATAACAGTTATAACAACTTGAAAAATCATTTCGCAGTTGAATGAAAAGCTCCTTTGTACCAAATATGACAGTGCAGCTTTTTGCAAACGGAAGGACATTGAGAAAATTGTTGGACATCCATATAAATATCAATAAATACATCAGCATCAACTATTAAGACTTTTAGAAAAAAGTGCATTTTATGATACATTTTAAAAATGCATAATTTCTAAAGAATGTATAAGAAGTGTATACAAATCTTATAAAAAAAAATTATTATGGTAGCAAATTTCATATTGCAGCACATGTTAAGATGATTGACCATCTTGAAGGAAGGACACCAAACATGGATGACGATATGAAAGTTCATATTGTACCAGAAGATATTCTATTCCACTAAAATACATTCTTATTATAGGTTTAAACAAAAATGTACACAAAAGTCGATCAGAAATTCTTGATCGAAACAAAAATTCTATTAAGTAGATAAAATTGATTCTAATAGAAGTTCGCAATACCGATGATAGACTATAAGTCTTTTCGACTTTAAGTCTATTCTGAATAGACTCTCGCAATAAACAAACTTCAAACTTCATTTAATTTGAATGGGGCGTATTCATAGTCGTTTTAGACCTGGGTCTAAGTTAAACATAGCTTTGGTTGAATTTTTGGACGTTGATTTTATTTTTTTAAGTTTATCATTTCAAAATATTTGAAGCTATTTGTGTAGTATACCAAGTTAATTATCTTATAAAAATATAAAACCAACAATTTGTAATTAAAATCGGACTGTATTCACTAAGCCAAAATTGTCTTAAACTGTAGTTTAGTTAAACCTGGGTCTATCTGCGACTATGAATATACCCCAATATCTTTAATTATGACTTAAAAAATAATACTTGACAAACGTTTCTCTGAGTGTAAACACAATCAAATTAAAATGAAATATTTAAAACGATAGATCAATATCAATTTGAAATAAGCAAGAAACCAGTAATTCGATCATCTCTCTTTCAAAAAAAAACTGGCTTACAAATTTAAATGCAAATATTAATATGGTTAATGGGGAATTGGCTTGGCATTCAAAACAAAAGCTAGAAATTCTACAAGAGTCAAGACATTTAGAAACCATAGACCTTTTGACTACCCAAATAAAAAAAAATGTTTAAAAGCCGCAGTGTCACCATAAATCTTATTTAATACTTATTTAGGTGTGTTCCGATTTAAATCGCGACTATGAAGGCATAAACAAAAGACCATTTGTAAGGTTTTTTTGTTGTACATTGAGTTGAATTGCGCGTTCTTAAATTTCTGATTAGTATTTTTATTTGTTTGTTGACATCACAGGCTGGATGTATATTACAATCGAAGAGATAACCTATTTTGGTGTTATGTTGTCTGTTTTATTTTTTTAAATTTCAAATCATGACCCAAACGTGTAGGCCACACACTTCGTGGTATATTAATATCCGTATTTGATTATGAATGGAATTGAATGTTACAAAATTCAATAAAGTACCCCATACATTTCGCTATATTTGTTAAAATCCACGCTTTAAGTGTCAATCTATACGTCACACCTACTTAGATTTTAGTCGAGTATATTGGGTCAGTTGGGCGAGTAAAAGTGTACACCAAATATGGCAAAAGAAACAAGACTAACAAAAATTGTTGACAAAGTGTTATCTCTAATTTTATGTTGGCTTAAGCCTTAAGTCTTGACCTTTAAAATAGAAAATCAGAGAGGGTTTCAGCTTAGTGATTTAATTGAGGCTATTTCACGCACGAATCTCTCTACAGTCGGTCTTCTTAATTTTGTTTGGTTAATTTATTTTAAGTAAGATTTATTAACAAGACCGGAAACAAGTGTGTGGTTAATAATTTGGAATGCGTTTTCATCACAAAATAATTTCGAGTTAAGGAAAATAAATATTGGATTTTTTTGTTTTAGTTTAATGTTAATTTAAAATGCAGACATTTTGAAAAATATAATCATATGGTTTGCTTATATCAAACATATAATTTGTTTTGATTATTTTTGGTGTGTTTTCACTGCAAATGCAACTTTTTATTGTTCGAATATAGTTAGAGTTTTAGGCTCAAGAAATTCAAAATTCTTTGGTTTAGTTTTAAATTTGAAGTACAGATAAGTAAAGATAAGATATGTGAGTCTGTGTCTTACAAAAGTAAGACACAGACCCAGTGTTGGTTTTGATTATGTATATAATGGGGGCTATCGTGAATAAAATTTCCCACGGAATTTCGCTCATGTTTTATAAATGGAAATACAGACAATATGTCCACCGTTCATTGTAGGTTCGAATTTAGTCAATCAAAATGATAACCCATTTGCCATTGAATATTGATTTTCGATGCCAATAAATTCCGAGAGAAACTACGACCATAATATTTGACGTTTCCAATATTCGAGGATGGGAAAAATTCCGTGGGAAATTTTATTCACGATAGACCCAAATAAGGTGGGTATAATCGCTGTTCTAGCAATCATTCAATGTTTCTTAAATTGTTGCTAGAAATTTTGTGCCATTAAAAAAAAAATAAAAAAATGTTCCACATACGCCCTAGTGCACTGATTTAGTTTTTTGTTTGTAACCGTGTAACTATTGAACATCGTGATCAATTGAGATCACATTCACGCAATATGTTTATTTTCTCGAAACAATGGTGCATGGTTTTGCTAGGATGTGGTAGAAGGTGCTTTAACATATGAGTCATTCCATATGAAAACGTCTAATCGAAAAGCCATCGCATTTTTGATTTTTTTCAAACTTTGACGGAATCTTTAGGTTCCGAACGATGGAAATCCAGCTGGATTTAATTTTGGATTCACCGTTCCCCCTCCACCTCCCTTGAAAAATTTAAAAATTATCATTTTAATGGTTTTTTATTTTATTTTTAGAAATGACATTTTTAAAGTTATCAATACGTTTGAGGTGTCACTTTAAAGATAAAAAACGGATCTTTTTGAAAAAAATATTTTAATTTACAAAATCACAACCAAACAGTATCAACCGCGGTGCTGAAAAAAAATTTTTAAATGCCTCCTGTTTTTGACTGTTAAATGTAACGCGCTAATATTTCTCAAATACTAAGAACAACCGCGGTTTATACTGTTTGGCTGTGATTTTGTAAAAAAAACTACCGTTTTTTATCTTTAAAATGACACCTCAAACGTATTGATTATTTTAAAAATGTCATTTCTAAAAATAAAATAAAAAACCATTAAAATGATGATTTTTAAATTTTTCAAGGGAGGTGGAGGGGGAACGGTGAATGCGAAAATTAAATCCAGCTGGATTTGCAAATCACTTTGAAAAAATGTTTTATACTTTCAGAAACAGCTTGTGAAAGTTTTTCGTTCTCTGGAAGCGAACGTATGTTTTTCACCCGAAATACTCTTCTATCAGCTGCATTTTGTGGAAGCGTTACTTTTTCCCGCAACTGTGTTGACCGGATAATTATTTTTTAAATTGACTTCCTCTATCCTGCGAAACGTGATCAAAGGAGGGACACCTTTCAATCGATGTATAGCACGATACGATTCCATTGTATTTTATGTAGGAGTAGGTACACATATTTTTATAATTTATATGTATATTTTTATTTTCAGAAAGTTTTTTCAGTGTGTGACGACACCTTTAAGTTGGAGCTGTTGTCGCGAACAAGTTAAATGTAAATTTTATATTTTCACTGTAAATACGTTATATGTATGTTTCGCTATGCGGATTTTAACATTAGGACCGCGGATAAGAGTGAATGTGTATTGAAACAGAAACCAAAGAACTCCGTTCTCTTCGCAACAAACGAAACAAACTTTGGCAAAAATTTCTCAAATCAAAATCTAGCTTTGATTTCTCTAACTACACCTTATCTTATGAAAATTTCTCCTGTTTATGTAAATCTTCATACTCAAATTACATTTCTAAAATGCAAACTGATCTGATATGTAACCCGAAATTGTTTTTCCAATTTATAAATAGCAAAAGAAAGCTCGATGGTTACCCATCAGTATTAAAATTGGGTGATACTTCGTCTGCTGATCCTTCAACTATATCCAATCTTTTTGCCGAATTTCTTGGTACAGCCTTTTCTTGTGATATTACTGAGGCAGATTTCAGTTATTTTAGCTACATGAATGGCTGTACTCAAACTTCATTAACTTCAATCATAATTGATACATCCTCAGTCATCAAAAAGATAAATATGCTTAAAGATGATTATTCTGCGGGTCCTGATGGAATTCCTTCTATTGTATTAAAGAATTGTATTGACAACTTAACCCAGACCCTCACTGCCCTTTTCCAACTGTCTACTGCAACTAGAGTTTTCCCCACGCTTTGGAAAGATTCTTTTATTATACCGATTCATAGAAAGGGAACTAAAAATGATATTTCTAACTATAAACCTATAGCAAAACTGTCATGCATCCCAAAAATGTTTGAAAGTATTATCTACGATACCATTTTCTTTTTTTGTAAACCAATTTTCTCGCCTAAGCAACATGGATTTTTGAAGGGTAGGTCCACAACCACTAACCTAACTGAGTTTGTGTCTAGTACACTTTGTACTTTAGAAGAAGGTAAAGAAGTCGATGCTATCGCTACCGATTTTAGCAAAGCTTTCGACAAAATATCCCATAATATTATTTTATTCAAGCTTAAAAAGCTCGGCTTCCCACCAGTGGTAGTTTCATGGAATATTTCTTATTTATCCAATCGACAGTATAGGGTTATATTCAGATCTTGTGTATCGAACTCAATTTGTGCAACGTCTGGTGTTCCTCAAGGAAGTCACCTTGGACCTCTTATTTTTGTTCTAACTACAAATGATGTTGACAAAATTTTTTCTAATTCTGATCTTCTTATATATGCAGACGACATGAGAATTTATAAACAAATCTCCAATTCATCAGATGCCCAATCACTGCAAATCGACTTGGACAAATTCTTTTTTTGGTGCCAAAAAAACATTCTGGAACTCAACATTAAGAAATGCCAAGCCATAACTTATTCCCGTAAGCGCACATCCTCCTTCCAGAGAATATATTTTTTGAATAATGAACCCATTACTATAGTCACTTCAATCCGTGATTTAGGTCTTATATGTGACTCCCAACTTAATTTCCGTGTCCACATTGTTAGTATCATTAACAAAGCTAACTCAACTCTTGGATTTATCAAGCGCTGGTCTAAAGAATTTGCCGATCCTTATGTGACCAAATCCCTTTATATAACTTTTGTAAGGCCACTCCTCGAATATTCGTCTCAGGTCTGGTCTCCTTATTATCAAGTCCACATCAAACGAATTGAAGCCGTCCAGCGAAGGTTCATACTTTTTGACTTACGTGGTCTGGGTTGGGATGATCCTTTTAACCTTCCTCCATATTCAGAACGTCTTAAACTTTTAGGCTTGCAAACTTTATTTACCCGCCGTAATAATGCTGACATTTTGTTTATTCATCAACTTTTAAATGGTTCTATCGACTGTCCTTGTCTTCTCCAAAAGATCTATATTCATACTAATCCCCGCCGTTTTAGATCTGTTACCCTTTTTCGTCTCCAATACCACCGCACCGAATACGGCCAAAATGAACCCTTAACTAGAATGTTGGGTATAGTTAATAATTCCAACGTATTTGACCTAAACTTTAGTAAACCCTCTTTAAAGCATGCCCTCCTAACTTCCTTATACCCATCCTTATAATATAGATTCAAGACTGTTTTTTAGTTGTATTATACTCTGTTTAGAATTTGTATTAAAGTCTAGATTTAAGACTTAGTTTCTTAAGTGGCTTGTATTAAGCTTAATAATAATATTGCAAAACTTACTTAACTCCAAAATAACTCTGGTAAAACAAATTACTATTTAAGTAAATTGAAATATGAGATGACTTATTTCCCTTTGGATTTCGGAGCTTTATTTTTTATTGGATCAGTGTGGACAAAAAATGCTTTTGTTTATCAAAGCACAGAGAAGAAATTTGATGATCATTATTAACATTATTCTACGTCAGTAATTGAATAATTTTTAAATACGATGTACAATATCATTACATAAGTTTACCACCTACATAAAATACAGAAACAAAAATTCAAGAAAAGTGTGCTATTCCACATAAGAAAAACAAACAAATCAATTCAATTACAATTTGTGTTGTTGAATGTATATTCTCACTTAATAAATTTGTTCTTGTGTCTTAATTCATTGGAATGTAACAGCCCCTTATGGAGATTCACGATAAAAAGTGTTTAAATACCATGTCACACCAGCAGTATTTATTAGATAAGATTGCCTTATTCTGATGAGTTCACCAACCTACGATATAGCGAATTAGCAACAAGTTTAATAAAAGCAAAATTAAGCTTCTGTTTCCCATCCACATCCACACAAAAACTTCTAAATTGACGGATCTAGATTTGTGGCGCCTTTAAAAAAGAATGATTGACAAGCCATTTAGTAGGGGATGTGGTGGCATCCCCTTAAGTTTTAGCGAATTCGAAAAAAAAGACAAAAATTCAGACATCAGCAAATTAAGAAGTACAAAATAATGAATTAATAGAACTTTAAATATACGCATTTGTGTTCAGAAGTAGTTTTCGAATTCTGTGTTGTGAAATGTCAAGATAATATTCAAACGTATTGTTCACTTCATTTCTCGACTTCAAAAACTAACTGAATTCACCTACCTACCATAATAAAATAGTGTCATAGTGCCATAATAATGCGTACTGATTTTTGCAGTATCAATGAACTCGACTTTTAACTTAATTTTCCCTTTTATCTAATTTGTCCATACCACAAAAAATCATAATGTACAAACTGCAACTACTGCCACCAGCTCCCTAACCAACATTCTTAGAACTTTTAATTGGCAATGATTCCTGAAACATATTTCATAAAATATAATAAAAGCTTGATGACGCAAGGCATAAAAAATAAAATTGAACACAATTTTACCTGTTGAAACATAAAAACAAGTGTTATCTTATCGCAAAAGAATGAAAAAAACAAATAGAAAATAGTACACAGTACAGCCCACCTCTAAGCTCCGTGCACTACATAAAAATTAAAACTAGGTATTCATTCTTTCGTCATCTGGCTCCTAGGTCTAAAAAAAAAATTCGTTAGAACGCAGAGTCGTGCAATCCATATTAACGAGACAGGAAGTGATATCACCCAAACACTCGACTCATGGCTCATGGGCGAGATTGTAGATCTCGCTATATGACATACATTTGTTTATTTAATAAAAACACATATCCATGTTGACAGAGATTTTTTTTTCGTACATATCGGTTTGTTGGTAGCCAACTGTTTTTCCAGACAGCTAGAGGAAGGAAGGTGGGAAGAAGGCAACCATACGGGTACAACTACTGGTATGTCGTAGTTGAAATGATATGTATGTGATTTTAATGAACACCATTTTTAGTCTAAATACTCACAACGACTTTAATTTATGTAGGCATATTATGAGGTAAGTGTGATGATTAATTATCAGATTTTCAACAAAAAAAATCATTCAATTACAATCTCTAATGAGCACCTACACACCAACACTCTAGATCGTTTGATTAGGCAAATCCGAAATTTCACTCATACATTTTTAACAGATGTCTTGAAAATTTAGTTTTTAGTTATAGTCTTTAAATACATAGGTAATGATGAAAAAAAAAGATTAAATTATGAAAAAAGAAACACTAGACACCTTATTGATTACAACGAATCGAAAAATAAAACAAAAGTTTAGTTTTTCACCTACCTAGGTACTGTGGTTCATCTTCAGCAATACACTAATTTGGCAAACAAAGGAAAAGGGAAATTTGCAAATCAAAACAAAGAAGAATTGAAAGGACTTTACATTTTCTTACATAAGAGAAAAAGAGACATTTAATTATGAAACTCAACAATGGGGATATAATATTGCCATTATAGTTGTAGGCATCGAGTCGTCGCCGTCGGTGGTTTGTGACGTGCTAGGCTCAGGCAAAGGCAAAACCATAACCATCGACAAATTTGGCATATACCAAATTAAATGTGGAGACTGTGACGCTGTATACATCCTACAGACATAACGGAGCATTGGTGAATATTCAAATCATATCAAATTAAATAGACCCGAAAAATTCTCCGTCGCTTCACACGTCCTCACCCACAATCACAACTTTTGTTTATAAGCTTAGGCATTCGATATAGCTATGTATGTTGTATGTACCTACAAATCTATATATAAATAGCCTTAATAAAACTTTGTGGTACTATTTTCTCAAAAAGTATTCAACCGATTTCAATGAATTTTATATGGTTTGATTGATACGGAGATTTACAGAATATATCTGAGACACGCATTTACAACTCTGGGTCATTTTTGGTTTTACACTACCGATCACTGTGCATATTTGAACAAAATTTTAAAACTAGAAAAGAAATTGCGTGATTTAATTTTCAAACAAATTATTTGAGAGTCCGTCAATATGAGTTTTTGGGGGTCGAATTTCGGCCACTAGGCGATACTAGTAATAATAATTGTAATAAAAAGAACTTTTAAAATTTGTGAGGGTATTTTTGTAAGTGCTTTAAACCTTATGAAACGTAGTGTACTTTTTTATGAGCTTTTTTGCTCGGATGGAAGTTATCTCATCCTAGAGTAGGTAGGTTCCATTCAAAGTGCATTAGGTGTAAGCAAAATAAAGCCCAAACTAACAAAAATCCAACGGTCGGACACCGTTCTTCCCTCCATCCCCACAAGTGGTTTCATCTCCCTCTCATTCATTCAATCGGTACTGTCTCTTTTTGCCTAGTTAATGAGTTGTAAATTTCACAAGAGACAAGTTTTTTCATTACAATTTAATTGACTGAAGTCTTAAAAGGCTGCTGCTGTTGCTGCTAGCTACTGCGTTGATTTCAATTTCAGTCGTAGCCGTAAGTGCCAAGCATAAGAGATATAATAAAGTATCTAATGTGTTGTATTTTATACGCGCAGCACTTAATTTGCGTCCAGGTTGAGATTATGGCAATGCCAGCGGACGGGGGAACAACAATTAAAAGCTCGCAGAATTATTATTATTAGTATATTGCTATCAATGACTTGAAAGAGATTTTAAAATAAATCTCAAAAAAGGGGGTTATGGACCTCGTTTTATGAATCTTGAATTTTACTTTTTATTACAACTAAGGTAAAGCGTTGGAGGTGGGTATATATAGGATAGGTACTAATCCTCTGTATTTGACTTCGGTATCTACTCGATGCTTTCACCCGTTTTAATGAGTCTGAAGAAGTAGTAGATGATTGTTGTTATTTTTTGTTTTATTTTCCGTTTTCAATTAAGAGCCTCGTATTATACGGGTCTTTAGTTTTTTTTTTTTATTTTTCAGCAAGAGATTGTCTTAGGTAATATTTTAAGGTAAGAGTATTATGTTGAAAAAAGGAGAGAGTTTCAGACTAGGTTTGTTGCAGTCTTGAGTCATTCATTTTCTGTGGCTGTAAACTATTGAGGAAGAAAAATGGGTCAATTAGTGAGAGATGGTGAAATAAGTTTCAAGTTGTATTGCTAACTCATATGTATGTTATGTACGTAAAATGAAAGAGCTAACCGGTATCCTAAAAAAAAATGTTGAAAAGCTTAATGAGAGTTTTGCTAATGACAAATGCCTTTTGAGTTTTTTGAAAAAAGATGTTGACAATGACTAAGGGGACTTGCAAGTAAGTCAAGTTTGCAGTCTGTGATTGGTCAGCTGTCAAAAAATTGATTTCAAATTTAAGGAACTTTTACTGGAAAGTGACTGGCAAGTTAGTCAAAAAATATCTCCCTTACACTACATTTCCACCAGACACTAAACCGAGATTTAGCAAGATTATCACAAATCTCCTTGAAATCTCGCAGATTTACCGTACAAATTTCAATCTCCTCAAATGGAGATTTCAAATAAAACTCATTCAAATCTACTTGGAAAATTAATTAGTCAAATCAAATAAATTTTTTTTCGGAGAATAATTGTGGAACCGACCCATTTAAACGCCACTTTCGTTCATTGACAGATGGAATGTAAACAAAAACATCCACTTCATATCAAAAAAATTATACACCGTTTAAATGTTTTGCCATAATCCTCATTTTGATCTTTTTGTGCAGTGGAAACACCAAACAAATCTTATTACCTGAATCTCTGCTTAGTGGTTGGTGGGAAGGGGAACGTAGTATTAATCTAAGATAAAGTGTGTTCTAGTCAAAATTACCAGCTCTCATATAAATCAGTTAAACTTTGTATTAATTGTTTGTGCGGTCGTGTTAAAATAAATTTAAAATTAAGTTTTTCGTAGGTCACGACGGAGTTTTGTGTGGTGTCGAGGTCCCTTATGTCTCCCGAACGTACCCAATGTCACTAGTAAAGTCAAACTGCGTTTTGGCATCAAAAACACTATAAGAGGCAAAGCTTTGGCATGTTTTTCCCTTTCCCACTTTTCCCACCATTTTGACCTGTTATAATAGCCACTTATTTTTAAACTAGATTTCCCTTTCAATTTTCAACTTGTCTCATGCTATATTTCTATATACAATACATATTTATTTGAATGTAAAATATAAATAATATTGCTTTATTAATATTAGCTCTAAAAATTTAAATTAAACTGACTCCTTGACATTTCCTGAACTATTTTTCGTTCTCTGATGACTTTCCCCAACTTTCATTTTTGAAGATTTGTTGTCACAGGTTCGACGTTTGACTCTCTGTAGTAAGTAAAGATAGAGCGAGCAAGAAATTATTGTCGATTTTAGTTGTTATTTCGAAGAAACTTTTGACAAAAATATAACCTTGATGAAATTTATAAGAACGTAGTCGAATAGTCATCCTTATACTAAAAATGGACTATAACGAGGTATATTATAATATCTTCTTGGTTTTGCCTCACACAAATACCTTGTGCCATATTTCTAAAGAATAATTGATTTCTTTTCTTCTTTCAAAAACACTTTCTCACTTATGATATTTTTAAAAGCTCTTTTCGATTGGTAGTTGAAACGTTTTTGCGAAGTTTCACGAGGATAAGAATTTAAATTATGTATTATATCATTATGTCCTATTTTTACACTAAAAACGAAGACTGAGAAAAACTTGATAAAATATTTACATTTTCTTTCACTCCCTGTCCCTATGCAATATAATTTCTTTTAGAAAGTTCTTAGATAGATTTGAAGCACACTGTACACATACACATACCATTATTAATTGGTCAATCTTTTTTCTGAAGTCCCCAAATGCCGGAAAACAATTAATTGTCTTATTGTTTTGTTGTCGTCAAAATGTGACCTACTATTTTTGAATTGTAGATTATGTGACTTTTTTTTTTAGATATTCAAGTCCACAGGAGCATCATAGGAAAAATTAGATATTTAAACTTTTGTCCATTATAACAGCCGAAATCAATTTTTATAGTCTGGACTTTGCATTTTATTATTTCTCAATTACAGTTGGTCGCAAAGAAAAAAAAATGGGCACGACTAGAGCGCACAAACTTGCTCTCGTAGCTAACAACTTTAACGAAGCTAGAAATTGATGATGCACAAGTACATAGCTATATACATAGGTTCCAAAATATTATGATAGCATACAAAAAAAAATTAAATAAATTATCACTACAAATTTATTATTTTAATGGCTTTGAGAGCAAAAGCTCAAAATCAAGTATGCCATCGGATTTGTTTGATAAATATGAATTAAAATGTAGCGGTTTTCTTAAAAATTAATTTTTTATATACAACATTTTTCGCTCATTTTCAAAAATATAAAATCTAGTATGCCAACATTTAGTATTTAATAAAATACAATTTTACACAAAATAAAAAAGAAATTCATTAGCCCGTTTTCAAGATATTGAATTTTTCAAAAAAAAAATCAATATTTTTTGAATTGTGAAGAAGCTCTTGTATACAAATTTTGGTTCAAATCGGAGCAGCCGTCAACCAGAAATTTGAAAACAAAAAATCGGTTCTACGACGGATACCGTTATTAACCGTTATTGGTAAAATTTGTTTTCATCAAAATATTCACCATATCAAAATTCTTGGAGCCGTTTTCGAGAAAAAGAATTTTTAATCTTAACGGTTTTTCAACATTTGTATGGAAGGTACTGTTATTTTGATTTTTTTTTTTAATTTTGGTTCACAGTTATGTTTATATTTTTTTAGAAGATTTACAATAAAAAAATTAAAATTTTCAACTTAAAATGGTTGTACTGAAGGTACCCAAAATAAATTATTATCTCGTGTTCGAAATTATATCGCAAGTAAAATAGTGTGTGCTAGAAATATTCGCCTTAATGTAAATTTTAACATTTCTTGTCCTAGGTGCTTATTAGAGCTCTTGACTCTGAGCGGGTAATACCCGAAATGTCTAAGGACCCGGGTACTCGCGTACCCGAATATTACCGGATATTACCCGGGTTGGATATTTCGGGTACCCGGGTACCAGAGCTGGCTGGAGGGGCTTCTTATTTGAGGCCGAAGCCCATCCTGGGCTGTGAGCGCCATCTAAAGAGAAAGAAGAAGAAGAGGGTACGCAAACCATTACCGGGTACCCGAAAGCCAACGAGTACCTGGGTACTTGTGGAATTATAATTTTTATTAATATTATTATATGTATAATTCATAATTTGTTGAAATCCTTCGTAATTTTTGTTTGTTATATTCTTACTATTGTAGTATGAGCTGTAGAATGATTTCAACAAATTTTGAATTATGGTATAATATTAATAATAATCCCACAAGTACTCATTGGCTTTCGGGTACCCATTGGCTGTTGGGTACCCGGTAATGGTTCGGGTTCCAGGGTACCCAAAAACCGGAATTTCCGGGTACCCGGGTAGTAGAACAGGTACCCGGGTATCAAGAGCTCTAGTGCTTAGTGCTTAAGAAAAAAGAGGGTGGCAAAATTTCAAGTTTTATGCTGAGTGGTTTTTTGAAACTTTGCTGAACTTTATTTTATTTTGGCAGGTACCTACTGTAGGCACTGTTTGATAAGAATTTGGACATATGTCATAACAAACATAATAATGTTTGTTCAAAATAGCAAGCTGAATATTTTTTGATCACATATTTTTCCAGGAATTGAAATAAATAAATCGATTAAATAAATTGGACGAAATGGGGGAGAAGCACAGTGAGGGGAACACTCCAGTTTTGTGGGCAGGCGTATGCTTTAAAATTGGAGAAACATTAAATGTAAGTAATTTTAATTTTTTTACCGAGATTGACTAGGTATACCATTGTTTTTCAAAGCAAATATTTGACAATCAGAAAACACAGGTTTTTTAACATTCTACACTTTTCGCCAAATGTTTGGAACTTTTATGAGTTATACATACATACATATACATTGATTTATTAATATGTATGTATCAAAATTATACCAATAATTGTTCTTATAATGTAGATTAAAAGATGATCTTGTTGCACTAAACAAAACAAACAAAAACTGTCCTTAAATTCCAATGTTTGGCATTACAATTCCCATGGATTCCATTAAAATCAGACATCACAATAGTTAAACAAAAATATAATAAAAACTAAAATTAAATGTAGTGAATCCCATGCCAGCATACCACATTCTTTTCTCCCAGAAAGGCCATTATTATAAATATATATTTAAACCAAAACGGACAACCAAAGCTCCCACGGTAATGAGTGATGAGTTACCTAAAAAACTGCAGCTATACCCACTTCCAGACCGGCGACCAGTCGTTTTATTGCTGCCCCAAGTATTTTGAAATAGTTTATCCTTTAAAGACATCTTCGATCCGCCAATGGTTTTGTATGTCTACAAGTTGCGTCGCGTCGTCTTCGTTGGGATGTACCTTCGTCGTAGAGCATAAAGGGCCAAACTTTATGATGATTGTCACTGAATTTTTGAAGTCCACATTGGAGTTTCTGTGTTTTGGTTTATTGTTTGTTTTATTTTTGCACAAAGAATGTTATTTCTGGTATCTAAATTTAGATGCCCGGTTTTCACTCCAGACTTTGATCACAACACAAAAAAATAACATAAAACTGCAAAAATCAGATACAAATCTCCGACCGGAAAAAAACGTTCAAACACTTGCCGCTGTCGTTTCACTGTTTCGGGCCAGTTCTGACTCACGTTTTTGTTCTTTGCTTGTTTTGTGCGAATTTCTTTTTTGTTTCTGTTGTTAAAATTTTAAGAAAGAAACGTCTTCATTTGCAATAAAACAGAAAACTTGATTTTGTGTTAACGTATTCTTGGTATAGAGGTGGAATTCAAAAAGAAGAACTCAGCCGGACGGGGCGGAGTACGGAGAGTCACACCGGGCCCGGAGTTGTATGCTCTCATTCTTTTTCACACAAACACGCTGAAGTCTTGGCTGCGTTGTCTTCCAAGAAGCCGCTTTGCCAAGTCCATAAAATGATGGCAACACAGACAACAAATCACAGACAATTAACTTATAATATGTTGCAACAATAAAACTCACACTAGTCATTGACAGTCTTATCGAAGACTATTTGATTCAATTGGAATCTAGTGCCATTCGATTCTAGTTTATGCCAATATTGATCGAGATAACTATTTTTATTTAATTAATTCTTCGTTTGTTCGTTACAAATAGGTAAACCCTACAGATACACGACACGAGGAGCTGATTCAAGCCCGCAAAATTCTTTAGATATCCGAAAACCAAAACTATACACAATAAAGTATCGATTGCGATAAGGGAAAGATAGTCCAGGTATACGAGTCGAGTATATTGTCGATCGGATCACATATAAGTGCACATCATCATGTAACATCAAATTTCGACCCTTAAAAAATTCCAACGATTCATTCAAATATTTTTTTTTTTGTTTGTTCGGTTTGTTTGAATGTTGCGCAAAGAAAACGCACTCACAACGGTCGACGGACGAGAATGTGTCAGCAGCTAAGCGGTAGCCGATGTTTAACCTCAAACTGACAAACTGAAACTGAATTGAAATCATGTTTCGTGTACCTTTCCAATAAAAAGCCAGACTCTAACTTTATACGCTATACAAAATACAAGTTGTATCAGCTAAAGGCAACAACAACTATGCAGCGGCGAATCGAATAATCTCATCGTTGTCGTTGTGGTGGCCTGGCCATAGTCGTTGTTGTCGATCGTCGCCTTCGTCGGCGCGTTTGGGTATACGAGGTACGACTCTACGAAGAACCTCTCTACTTATTATAGTACCCCCATCATACTCTCCATTCATGCAGTCTAATAAAATGTGGCTCCTCGCGGTTTTCAAACTTCCTTATCACTTTTTTAAAACGTTCACGGTAAAATGTGCTTAAGTGCTTTGATAGTGGCATAAATTGTTTTTTAAATATTGTTATAGGCGAAGTTTATAGAATTTTCAATAATTGTTTTTATTGATTAGGAATGAGATAGTAAAAACTTTTAGTTATTTTTTGTAAAAAAAAATCTATAGGGCATAATTAAGTCCAGCGAAGAATGACCTCTAATTCATATGTGCTTCCACTTGAAATTAAATATGAGAATTATAGTTTTGGTTGGGGAATTTAAATTTAATTAATTTTGTCTTGCTAACTAACTATGGTTTCTCGAAAACGGTTCACACGATTCCAATAGCAAAAATAGTGTTTTATAGAATACCTGATAGTGTTTATTCCTCGAATAAAACAAAAATGCTGTTGCCCTTACTATAGTATTTATTCCTCTGACAGTTTAACTGATGATTGAAAAAATTTGTCGCCACTGTAGTTTCTAGTTCAAAGGATGATTTTAATTAAATAAAACGAACGTCTATTTAGATCAGCAGTAAGGAATCAATTAATTTTATTTATTATGTATTTAAAAGACAGTATTAATTCGACTACTATATTATATTATTATATCTATGTATTATTAGTCTAGGAAAGATAGAACATTTAATATGGGCAAGTGGGAACAAATTAATTCATGAAATTTTATTGCTGGTATTGCCGCAGAATTTTATCCTCAACAATACATTCCCGCATTGGTTTTTTGTATAGACGCATTTATAGAGGTGGAGAGGGGGAGGAGGCGGGAGTTTAACAAGCTGGAAAAAATTGTTATAATACAATCTAATCATATGACACATGTTTTTAAGGTGCTTTAAGTATAAATGTTTCATTTGTCATGTTTACCAAGAATCAAAAGAGTCCCCAAAAATATCTGGGGCTAAAGGGTGTTCTTTTGACGGAGAGATTCAAGTGAGTGATTATTACCATAACATCCATGAACAAATTCTGGCACGTATGAAATTTGCTAAAAATCTTAAATTTATATTGGCACCCAAGAATCAAAAGAGTTCATACAAATATCTATGGTCAAAAGGGTGTTTTTTGGGGGTGTAATATTTGACCTGCTTAACGGAAAAACATTCATTTTTGCTTCTAAATTAATCTAAATTTTTTTAGGGTGCTTGTATCATATCGGTTTTACTTTTATTAGATTCGGCGTTAAAAAATACCATATATCATATGTCATATTTTATATCTCGATTACACGAAAATACAATTTTTCGTAAGACCTATCATTTTGCTCCGTATAGGGCAGGTCAAACAAAAACTCTCTAAAAAAACTCTTTGGATCAAGTCAGGCGCGAACGCAGACCCAAAACCCCCCCTGCATTCGCGCCTGGATCAAGTTATTTTACTGGACTCTTTTCATACCTGGAAACCATGATATATTTAATATTTTTAGCAAATTTCATCAGTGTCAAAACTTATTCATAGATGTTATGGTAATAATGACGCACTAACATCTCGCCCTCAAAAAATCACCCTTTCGCCACAGATATTTTTGGGGACTCTTTTGATTCTTGGTAAACATGACAAATGGAACATTTATACCAAATATCATTAATATCCCATTATCTTAAAATGGTTTTGGGTAATATTTTACTTGTTGTAATAAAAAAAAGTAATCATTCCATAAAAAGGACTAACTTTCTACAGGATGAATGTTTCTTTTCAGTTTTGGTCTCTTTAGAATCAGCGTTTTAAAGGACCCTTACAAAATGTGTCATATGATTAGATTGTATTATAGCAAAATTAACTCCCACCTCCCATCCCTCTCTACTTCTTTAAATGCGTCTATACAAATAAAGAGGATAAAATACTGCGTCGATACCAGCAATAAAATTTCATGAATTAATTTTTTTCCCGGTCACATCCTATCTTTCTTAGACTATATGTATACATTTCCAGTATCGCCTACATCTTTTACCCTTTTTCAAAAATTAAGTAAAATCATTTTACATTTTAAAATCATGTGAAACGACTTAGTTTTGAATATTCGATTGACTAATCGTTACCCTAGAGATGTGATGACATGTTTCTCCTTCCTGCGATTCTAGCCGATGCCCGAACATCCAAAGGGTCTTGTTTTAGGGAAATGTTTACTCCTGGTGGTTGTCGCTGTTAATATTGGCTGGACTGATGTACTTGGCGGAATATTTTTTATATGTGAAGTTTCTCCGAAACCGAGTACCTACATTTTCGACGGTCATCTCCGATCCTTTCCGTTCCATTACTTTGTAAACAGTGGGCTTAAATTTGGTAGCTAATTTGTTTTGTCTGTTATCATTTGCCGTTTAGAAACCACTTTATCCACTTCTTCAGCATATTCTTTCTCTTTCAACTTCATTTCTTCGTCCTTTTTTCGCAACTCATCGTCAATTTCCAGGCGCTGCTTCATAAATGGTAACTTGTCACGAATCTTTCGATTGAACATTAGTTCAGATGGTGTCTTTAAAGTAACTAAATGGCGAGTTAATCTATATAGTATAGTACAGTATAGTATAGTATAGTATAGTATAGTATAGTATAGTATAGTATAGTATAGTATAGTATAGTATAGTATAGTATAGTATAGTATAGTATAGTATAGTATAGTATAGTATAGTATAGTATAGTATAGTATAGTATAGTATAGTATAGTATAGTATAGTATAGTATAGTGTAGTATAGTATAGTATAGTATAGTATAGTATAGTATAGTATAGTATAGTATAGTATAGTATAGTATAGAATAGTATAGTATAGTATAGTATATTTATAATAGTGGTATTCACGCTCCGATGCAACTGGTCTAGTATCGTTGCAAAAGTGTAAAGTACGAAATTTTCTTGCACTATAACAACAATTTACACTGACTAAAATCTTGCAACAGTTTTGCAATTTTGCTATACCCTAACCCTATTGCAACAGAACAAGACAATGGTGTAAAATTTGTCTTGTGTAGTTAATAGATGTTCAAAAGGGTAGTTATGTGCATTCAAGAGGACACAAGCGTCCACAGGTTTTTCTCAAAACCCACCTCTGTCTACCAACTCCTACTCTCACCTCCTAGTGGTGAACATCGGGTGTCTAGTACCTCAGCTGGAGACGGGGTTTAAATCCCCGTGGAAAGCTGTTGGGGACAGCCAACGAGAGAGGGGGGAAGAGTGTTCCCACTAAGGCACTTCTCCTTAGATCGAGGCGGCAGCGGACGAATTCTCTAGATGGAATCAACGGTGGCGTCAACAGTTCCAGTTAGGTTGAACTACTTAGTGAACACCTTATATGGGCTACTACGACATATTTGTAGCTCAGGCCTATAAGGAGCGGTTTATCCGGCTCCCTACCCTTGGAGTTATACGAAGGGTCTGGTCCTCCGGGTCGGGGGTTGTGCGTCGGGGTAACTTCCCTACCACGTAAAAAAAAGTTGTTCCGAAACAACAACAAGCCTCGGATATGGATGATTTTAAAGTTGACGACCCCAGCAAACGAAACAAGGACAATGAATTTCGGATCTGCACGTGGAACGTCCTGTCCTTATACAGAACACGTGCAGCCGAACAATTAGTGGAGAACCTGGACAGGCTAAAGGCTGACGTAACAGCCATCCAGGAAGTGCGATGGGATGGAGATGGAGAGGGCATACGGAGACTGAAAACGTGTGACATCTACTATGGCGGGTGCTTGAAGGAACAGGGTCAGCGGCTCTTTGGTTGTGGTTTTGTGATAAGGGGAAGACTTAGGCAAGAAGTCTTGGGCTTCCGAAGTGTAAACGAGCGCCTGGTCACAATCCGCATCAAGGGCAAATTTAAGAACATTTCGCTGATCTGTGTTCATGCCCCCCATGAAGGGAGAGAGGACTCAACCAAAGAAGCAATCTACGATCTCCTGGAGACAACGTATGATATGTGCCCGAAGTACGACGTGAAGATCATTCTTGGTGACTTCAACGCAAGATTCGGAACGGAGGGCATCTTTGGTTCGATAGTCGGAGGACATAGCCTACACGACGAAACTTCCGGCAACGGACACAGGCTGGCAGACTTTGCGGCGGGGCGAAATGTCATCATCTCAAGCACCTACTTCCCACACCTCAATATACACAAGGGGACTTGGCGGTCGCGTGATCAAGTAAATGTCAACCAAATCGACCACGTTGCGATAGACGCGAGACATGCTTCCAGTATCTTGGACGTCCGAACGTTCCGAGGGGCCAACATTGACTCGGATCACTACCTGGTGGTAGCTAGACTACGTATGCGGATATCCATGACGCAACAACGCAGAGCAGATGCTGTGAAAAGATTCGATGTCGAGAAGCTTAAATCGCAAGAGACTGCCAGAACTTTTGCAGACCACGTAACTCTTAATCTCTCAGGAGGTCCGCCACCAGCATCAAGTGCAGAGGACCAGTGGGAACACTGTCAACAAGCCATCAGAAAAGCCGCCTCTGATGTGCTGGGTTTCACTAGGCGAATACAACGAAACCCCTGGTTCGATGAAGAGTGCCGGCTAGCGCATGCAGCTAAGGACGAGGCCTACGAGGCAATGCTGCAGACTCGAACAAGAGCTGCTGAGAGAGTGGCCCGGGAGCTCTACGGGCTGAAACGAAAAGAGGAACGCCGACTTCTCAGGAGGAAAAAGAGAGAGCACGAGAAGCGGGCGGTAGAGTCTATTGAGGGTTGGAGCGGTTGGGGAGATGTTCGAAAATTTTATCAGAGGGTGAAGCGATCCACCCAAGGATTCAAGGCTACGGAAGCCTGCCGAGATGAGAGTGGGAATATGGTAGTAGACACACAGTCAGTGCTGAGGATCTGGAAAGAACACTTCTCTAGACTGAAGACAGCCAAGATGCCGCTAATAGGCAGAACGCTCCATTCAACTTGTACGATGATGGCCAAGAGTTCCGTCCACCCGACCTAACCGAAGTGCGGCTGGCGATATCCAAACTTAAGTCGTACAAGGCTGCTGGTGCGGATGGCTTACAAGCCGAACTCTTTAAATCAGCGGGAGATGAATTGGCTAAGAGCATACACCAGCTCATCTGCAAAATTTGGTCGGAGGAAAGTATGCCCGATGAATGGAACCTCGGTATAGTGTGCCCCATCCATAAAAAGGGAGATGTTCTGAAATGTACCAACTACAGAGGAATTAGTCTCCTAAACGTCGCTTATAAAATCTTGTCGGCCATCCTGTGTGACCGCTTAAAACCTTTTGTCAACGATCTGATCGGCCCCTATCAGTGCGGTTTTAGGCCAGGCAAGTCAACCGTCGATCAAATGTTCACACTCCGACAGATTTTAGAAAAATTCCGGGAATTCCAGATCGATACACACCACCTTTTAATCGATTTTAAAGTCGCGTATGATAGCGTGAAAAGGAACGAATTATACGCAGCCATGTCGAGTCTCGGCATCCCTGCCAAACTCGTCCGCCTGTGCAGGATGACGATGGAGAAATCTCGCTGCTCCGTCAAAATTGGTAAGAACACCACCGATTCCTTTGATGTTGAGAAAGGATTGAGGCAAGGCGACGCGTTATCATGCAACCTATTCAACATCGTTCTTGAAGCCATTGTACGCAACGCACATGTCAACACCAGCGGTACAATCTATCAAAAGTCCGTTCAATTGCTTGCATATGCGGATGACATAGACATTGTCGGCAGAACGAAGCGAGCTGTGGCAGGGGCATTTGCGAGCATTGAATCGGAGGCGGCTAGAATGGGATTGGCGGTTAATGAGGACAAGACGAAGTATATGCTGTCATCGAGAGAGGAATCTCAACATCGTCGACTCGGGCAAAATATCACGATGGACAGATATAACTTCGAAGTTGTCAAGGACTTTGTCTACCTGGGCTCCACTATTACATCGCAGAATGACATCAGTGCAGAGATCAAGCGAAGAATTACTCTTGCCAACCGCTGTTTCTTCGGTCTAAGAAGGCATTTAAGTAGTAAGGCCCTCTCTCAGAGAACCAAGGAGACTTTATACAAAACCCTAATCATTCCGGTCCTGCTTTATGGGCCAGAAGCATGGACACTGAAAGATTCGGATAAAAATCTGCTAGGGTGCTTTGAGAGGAAGATTCTTCGTGTGATTTTCGGTCCGGTGTGTATCGAAGGAGTGTGGAGGAGAAGATTCAACGACGAGCTATACGGGCTATACAGCGACGTTGACCTGGTCAAAAAGCTGAAAGTACAGCGGCTGAGATGGCTGGGGCACGTGGAGCGTATGGACAGCAACGCACCTGCCCGACGAGTCTTCGAATCCAACCCCGGTGGCGCAATCAAGTGAATAACGACATCAAAGCACTCGGTGTGCGCAACTGAAAGCGGCTAGCTAGGGACAGAGCTGGATGGAGGGGCTTGTTAGTTGAGGCCGAAGCCCATCCTGGGCTGTGAGCGCCATCAAAAGTAAGTAAGTAAGTAGTAAATAGCAGTAGCTATGAAATTTTGCAATTTTACACTTTTTTGTTCCACCGGATAGTAAATACCCTTAATGTGTTCCCAATGCTTGCTAACATATCGTTCGGTAATGCTATCAATCGACGCGATTAGTTCGCAGCGCCAAAGAAACTTCCATCTGTCAATTTTGGATATTTTTCTACAGTATTTGTTAGGGCTGGCCACGAGACGGTACTCGGCGAGACTTTTTTAAGCCTTGCCAGAGTCTTGTTTAAATCGAAAATGTTCAGTCTCGTCTCGGTTTTGTACAATTAAGTCTCGTCTCGTTCTCAGTCTCGCCTTTTTCACGAGAAAATTTAAAATTACAGTCTCGTCCCGGTCTCGTCTCGGTCTCGTCTCAGTCTCGTCTGGCCACGAGACGAGACTTGGCGAGAATTTTGTAAGTCTCGTCTCGTTTTTCACGAGAAAATTTAAAATTACAGTTTTGTCCCGGTCTCGTCTCAGTCTCGTCTGGCCACGAGACGACACTCGGCGAGAATTTTGTCAGTCTCGTCCCCAAAAAATACGATTTCCGGACAACCTGTTGATTGTTGGAACGAAATATTTTCGTTTATAGTTTGAATATTGTGCAGAAGAAAATAAATATTTAACTGAAATTGGATTTTTTAAGTTATTAGATTCTCTGTAAATTTCGGTCCAAATATACAGTCTCGTCTCGGATGCTTAAAATGCAGTGTCGTCAGTTCAGTTGAGTATTCTATTCTAACATTTGTATGGTGTTATTACTTGTTTCGTGGGAAAAAGGTCTCTGTGAGGGTGGTGCGTCGTTCAATTGAGATTATTTTACGAGTAGCACTTTTTTCTGGATAAAAAAAAATTTATGAGTTTACAAAAAAGGTCAACAAATTTTCATTGGATGAGGCGAAATTTTAGTAATTTTTAGGATCCAACCAAATTATACAAAAAAAAACGAGCCTTTCTTCGGTTTGAAATTACTCGAAGCTACCAAAGATTCTCCTATAATCAAACTCCTATGCAAAATTATTTAAATGTGATGAAGTGGTTCCCCTTACAATAACTTAAGTAATTTTTCCCACTTTAAAAGCGATATTTACCTCCATTGCTTTGAGTTATCGTTCTTCTCCCTGCTGTTTCATCTTTCAGCTCGCGCGTACACTTTGTTCTCGCATTTTATGTAGAGTGGAGCTTGGGCAAACTCGTGCTTACACGGTTATAAAAAAAACAACAACAATAAAATAAAAAGAACGGAAAAAAACAACTAAACCCATATTTATGAAAACATACATACACTATTTTGTCCACAGTCCACACATAAACATGTTGCGCTTATAGGTTAGTTGTTGTTTTTTTTTCGCTCCTATAAGAAAAGATACTTCGCTTCAGAGACTTCAGATTCAGACAAAACAAGAAGATACCTCTCCATCATCAGGTATTTGTATACAAACATAAAAATATAAATATCTATGAATAAACCGGCCTCAATCTACCTGTAGCACTCCTGGAGGTGAACCTGCATTCAGGCATTCCTATGCATGTGTACCTGCCTAGCTATAGATAGGCACTTTATAAAAGAGAAGAAGCATTGGAACGCCAGTTAAGAAGAATATAAAAAAACCTATGAGATATAAAATATCACAATTGCGTTCACCTTTTAAACGGCAGCAAGCTAGGACAGACAATGCAATACAATAAAAGAGAGTGTGAGAATCTTTTCGAAATGCTAAATGTTATTTTTTGCTCTCAGCTTTTATAGGTATTCTAGATACGATGAGGACTTGACAATCATTAGGAACCAATGAGATTGGTTTTTATAAATGGGGATCGATATTTTATTTTTTTTTAGTGCAGTTGGATAATCATATTGGAACTCAATTCTACGTCCTTTAGAAACAAACTCAAGCTGAGTAATATTGCTCGCCTGAAATTCTGAAAAATCAAAAAATATACAAACATAAAAATAAATACCCATAGTCGATTAAGAAAAGTCACACATGGTTTGAACGGACATTAATTGTAGATAACAAATATGGAATCATTTTCTTAAAAAGTTATCCCCGGGACTGGATATGACAATTTAAAATTTTTAAAAACACAGGGTTTCTTCGTATAAAAAGAGTAAATATTGGCACATCTTTATATTGTGGTTGATTCATGTTATTAAATAGGTCCAACACAAATCACTACAATCAGCAGCCACAAGACGATTCTGTCTTCATTCATAAAATGGCGGTTATCACCCATACCCTTACTCAACTGTTTCGAAAAAATAGTTACCTACCTAAGCATGCCGGCAAACAGTTTGAGGAAATAGTATGTGCGTAAGAAATAAGAACAACATACAAATCTTTATACTAATGAATAATTAAGACCAGCTTTTTCCTTACTATATAACTTTAAAACTCCGAAATGAAAACGAAAACGGGAAAACTAAGAAATTTCCAACGGCAGTGGTAAAATCCCGAAATCTTTTGTTTTCATAATTTATTCCGGATTTTTTTAATTGATTTCTTGGATAAGAGTACTTTAAATATATATTGACGAGACTAGTATCCAATGTACCGATTCATAACCAGTTAACACATTTTCACATTAAAAGAATGCAACATTGAAGGCACCTGTATTTTCTCCTATTTATACAAAAAATCCGAGCGAGTGAAAGAGAACTATCAAGAAGATGAACATGTTCGTCTTCATATCTACATTATGGCACTTTCCTAGAATGCAGAAACGAAGCTCTTCTTCATTTTGATCTTTTCTCTCTATCTAACAAATATACATTTTGTATTTGGGATCCTTTTTTTTTTTGCAGAAACCAAATGCAGATTCATGTAAATCCACCCTTACCATCCTATACAACAATTTTTTTTTTCGAAACCTTGTATTTTTGAGCATTGCCTTATAAAAATCATTTTTTTTTTCGAAAAATAGTTTTCGAAAAATAGTTTTCGAAGACTTGTCTTAATAGAAACTTTGTCTTACGAAACTTTTGCGGATTACCATATGTGCCGAGTAGATATGTACATAGGTATGTTTTTTAATCAATACCTTTTTTTTTTCCGTACTACCTTCACCAATGTTGTTTACATGAAAAAACACCTTGCTATTAAAAATAAATTAATTGTCATAGCCAGTCCCGGGGATAACTTTTAAAGAAAATAATTTCATAATTGATGTCTACAGTCAATGCCCTTTTAAACCATATATGATTTTTTCTTATCGACTCTGAGTTTTTTTTGGGCATCTCCTTAAAAAAAACTTCATTTTTGAAATTTGAATTTTTAAACTATGGGCCGATCAGAAATTCTTGATCTAATTTAATTTTCTATCAAATAGAAAAATTGATATAGGGGCTTATCGTGAGAGTCTAGTCAAAAGTCGAATAGACTTTAAGTCTACTATCGATATTTCAAAAATCTATCCGTTAATATTTTTCTGTCAGATTGCTATGAAATTACATTTATGAATTTTTTCTACTTGATAGAAAATTAAATTCGATCAAGAATTTCTGATCGACTTAAGTCGACTAGATTTTTTCGGAGTAGACTCTCGCAACAAGGCCGATAAGTTCATAGCAATTTGACAGACAAATATTAACGAATAGATTTTTGAAATATCGATAGTAGACTTTAAGTCTATTCGACTTTTGAATAGACTCTCGCAATAAGCCCCTATGCCCATATTCAACTATACATAATTAAAACACCATCACTACTAGGAAGGTATAAATAAATACAAAATAAATTGATTCTTGTTTAGCAATGGAAAACCCCATTATAGTTTGTCCAAATCGGAGCTACGGAATTTGATTTTCAATTGTGTTTTCCATTGGTAACTTTTGATTTCAATTAAAAAAACAAAATTGATTTTTGTTCGTATCGAATGGAACACCACTTCGAATTGATTTGTTTGTCATTGAATTCGTGTAACTTTATGTCTGCTAAATAACTTTAACGCACCTTCAGAAGAGGAAAATGAGCTTGATAATTATCAATAAATTTTAAACTGGCTCAATTTTATATTGGAAATGGTTTTCTTCATATTTTGAATATATGTAACTGCCACAGTCAAACTAAATTTTCGATTTTGATTTTAAACAAAAATAAAATCAATTTAATTGGCCAAGGAAATCAAAAAATCTGTATTTCATTTTTTTACCAATGGAAAACTCCATAACAATTCTGAACCTCACCCATTCATACTCAATCAATAAATGTATGTATTAATATATTCCTTTCAATTACCGCTTTAAATTAATCTCGAATTAAAACACAAATTTGTTGTATATTGCAATTTCTATCACGCTTACCTGCTTGTGCGGAACTAATGCATTTGGCAGCTGTTGCCTCCGAAACATCATCATCACACCAACCGACTTTTGTTGGTTCGTCCAGCGAAAACACAGACAACTCCATTGTGGAATTGCCTTTAAAACTGGTCAGATCAATGGAGGACGCCAATGAGAGATTGGTGTGCTCGCCATAGATGGAACTCGATTGAGACTGGCTCATGTTGGCATAGTGATCTTTGCGTTTCTCCGGTGTAGCATACAAAGGCTCTTGGCCGATTTTAATTTGACTCTTAACTGGACTGATATCACTTCCAAATGAACTGTTCAAAGCACCATAGCAGGAAGTGGTCATAATAGCAGGTAATCCATTTTTGTCTTTGAAGTGTGTTCTGTGTAGTGGCTCCGATACAGTTGATTGCCAATATTCCTCGTTCTCATCCTCTTCGGTCTTGCTTAGTTGCAGTTCTTCGAACGAATCGATATTATAGAGTCGGGATTCGTCTAGGGTTGTTATATCGTCGGCATCCCAGGAATCGGATTTTTGCTCTACAATCTTCCTAAAGCTTTCGTCGGCATCTTTGATAACATCGTACGGCACAGAGTGGTGGGAATCGGAATCATTTTCCTCAATGCATGATAGATGTCTCGTGCGAAAGCCATAATAATGGGCGTGAACTTGCTGTGTTGGTTGTGGCGGTTGTTGTTGTTCGAATTGCGGTTCATCGCCTACAAATCCAGAGAAATTTAAATCTGAATCATATGAGTAATCTGTCCGATCGGATGTGAATGAAGTATTCAAATCGTTGCTCTGGAACATTATTATAAATCGCTGCTGTCAGTCAGCCTGTGTAAATGAACAAAACAAATCTAATTGAGTCTATGAAAATAAAGAAGAGATCAATAAAAATAGACTAAAACATTCTTCAACCATAAATAAACGTCGGACGGACGTATTGAATTCCGATTTCATTACGAATGCGCGTATGTATGAACGAAGACGAGTGTGTCTTATGCGTCTCTGACCTAGACCATCACTTGGCGGCAATAGCGCGCCAGAACTCACTCACTGCCACACTCTGCAATGTCGCGTGTGTATTATGTCTTATGTTGGTTGAAATGCAAGTCTGCGCGCGCCAGCAAGGAATTTAATTATTTATTTTTAGTTACGGGTGCGCATTTTATTGAACGCATACAGAAAAAGCAGGAGTATGTGGTCGCCAAAATGTTTGTACTTTTTCTTTTGCTATTTTTTCCATCTATTAGAAGTATTGACAAGTGATCAGCTTGTTTTTAATTAAAAGATTTTTGTTAGGCAGCAACAAATTTTCTTTTTCTTTGTTTTTGCTTAGCGTTTTGATTTTATTTTCTATATTCGATTTTACTTTTATTTTTCAAAGGACAAATATATTTTATTTGTGCTGTAAGAGACGGAAGACGAGCTATGCTAGAAGGCTACAAGCATTGATTACAAATATGGCGCCCAACGTGGGAACGAATCAATGATTCTGAGATAATTCTAATTTTCTACAAGCTAAGACCAACATAACAAATATTTAAAGGAAATGGTATACAAAGTTTTCTATGAGTGTGGGTCTGTGTTCTACCGTTTAGTCAAGAGGGACAATTAAAAAACAGAGTTAAAATAGAAACATAATTAATAATAAACAACGGCAACACTTGCAATAATATCCTACAGCTTTTTCTTGAAATCTATTTTGATTTGAATTAAAGTTGTTTTAATTGATAGTTTTTTAGTTTGACTAAGAATCGATAAGAGCATTGAATTTTGAAAATAAACATATTTTTAAACTCACAATTTAAAAAAAAATAATTTTGGATTTTAAAAAAAATCAATGTTTTTATTTCAAAACTCAAACGACTAAGTCGATTTCCTTAAAATTCGGCACTTAGTATATTTATATATTATATAATATGGGATATAATTCAGTGAAAATATTCTTCTCCATGAATTTGTTTAGTTTCTTTACAATGTTTTTTTGACTTGAAATAAAAAACAATAAAAAAGTACATAGAACGGCCCCATGAAATATGGCCCTAAACATAAAATGAAAAATGGTTCCAAAAATGTATATGAGAAAACACAAGAACAAAGACAAATTTAAATTTTGTTCATTTTTCATGGTTTTGGGGCCTTTTTTAATTTTTTAATTTTGGGGTGAAATTTCATTATATATAATATCATTATTTCGTACTCATTAATAACTTTTCTTTTTATTGTATTTGAACAATAAAAACAAAAGAAACACTGATTTTGCGTTTAAAATAAAAAAAGTTAAAAATTACAAAGAACCTACTAGTTAGGGCGTTAAGGCCATATTGTAGGTCAAACCTTGCACTTCATTCTGACGGGATGAGCTTTGGTACACTAATAGCCCACATCATAAATTTACTATTAAGTAGTATTGCCACGGTGGTAACACTGGCAGACTGGAGATATAAGGGTTGCCTCCTTACCAGGTTATAACAACGAATTTCCACATAAATTCCTATTAATCGAGAACCAGACATCGGACGATGACGTGGAATGTCTCATTGAATTCAGAATATTTGAATCCATCGAAACGTATTATTTTTTTGGTTCCTTTCCCACCCTTGCGCGCTGGGGGTCAGTGGCGTACGCAGGGGCGGGGGCTTGAGCCCCCCCCCCAACTAATATGGTAAACTGTGCTAAGATTTAATTTATTATAGAAAGTTTTTTATTATTTTTGAGTTCAAATTTTATTTTTGTTAATTTTAAACTTTAGCAGTATTTTCAATTTTAATAAAAAAAAAAAAAACTATACCACACGTAATCTAGATTTTGTTTGATATTTCAAACGTATCTCAGTATTCATAGAAACCCGAAAAAAATTCCTTTGCAATCATTCAAAATTCGCAAAAAGATTTCACACATTTAATTTGTTCCTTCTTTTCCCATTAAAAAAAAAGCCGGAATGAAATAACGAATGCAGTGCACTTATCAAGAAAATGCATTCTCTTAGTATCTTCTATTTTTGTATTGCTTTTTAGTGTGGTCAAATGCTTTGGTTATGCTTTAACCAGTATCTTCGCGCTAAGATAACCTATCAAATATTCAAAAAATATTTTTAAATATCTGTAAGCTGCATACTTTTTTGCCGAATGTTATTTCTAATGCTACTGCATTAAGAAAGCTGTATAGTCAATTGATGACATTTCGAAAAACTGTCTTTAACTTGTATCAGAGGTAGACAATCTTCTCAAACTCTTTTTTTTTTAAGTTAATGGGCCGTATTCATAGTCGTGTTAAACTATTATGATTAGTTAAAACTTAATAGATAACCTAAACATTTATTTTAGTTTTTGTCAATGCACTATTTTTGACGTTCAATAAATAATTTAATAAACTTCTATTTTGACAAGAAGGTACAGAAATAAAATTGGAATAAATTGTTATAATTGATCTTATTTAAACTGTACTTAAGTAAAACATGAGTTTAGCAAAACAAATAATTTGTATTATGAGAATTCCCTTGAAAAATGTTACCAATTTTTTCATTGTATATCTAGTGCTTCTGCTACCTTACACTATAATAATGTCTGTTCCTTTACTCAGCTGTGCATTTTGTTCCCAAGCTTTGTCAATTTCATTTCTTTTATATGAACTTGACAGGACTTTGGACTACAAATTACAAAAACTCAAAGTAAAGGGACAGACCTAATAAATGTTATAGCCGAGTTTATTGAGAGAGTGACTAGCACCTCAGTAAAAGTTTTACACGGAAAACACAAACAAAATTCTCTATAGTAATTTGTTTTGTTATTATTTTGCGTGTAAAGCCTAGAACGCTGCTGATGCGAAACGAAAAATCCCATACAAAATTGACATGACGAAATCATAAACGAAAAATTTTGTTGTGCTTTTCGTTCTGTGGTACGCTTTTCAACCAGCGAAATTGATCATTATACCGATTGTGTTGCCAAGTCTCCACTCTTTTTTCGCAGTGAATATATTGCCCGGACCATTAATTGTGTGCGGAAAAATGACATTTGGGTTTGTTTGTGTTTTATTTGTTGTTTCTTTCATTACAGAGCACTGTTTTTATTTGATTTTTTCGTTAAATTTCGTTTTATTAATT
Organism: Melangyna quadrimaculata; assembly: GCA_949320155.1. Lineage (NCBI taxonomy): Eukaryota > Metazoa > Arthropoda > Insecta > Diptera > Syrphidae > Melangyna > Melangyna quadrimaculata. Next base: position 2,583,161 of record OX439483.1, read on the forward strand.
CGCAATTTATTTAAACTCTCCATGAATATTTTTCCGCTGTGTTTTCGTAAGCATTTCGTTATCTTTTTGGAGACCGCAGGAAAATTTCGTTTCGCATCAGCAGCGTACTAGGCTTAAACATTTTGCTGAGTTGCTATTTACTTTCTCAAAAAACACGTCTATATAACATAGCTATGAGCTTATTTAAAGAAAAAACGTACATTTTATTTATTAAAATGTGAATTCATTTTTCACCTACCCCTATAACCGTTGACATTGTTTTAATCGAGTCCATAAAGTTAATTTTTGTCAAAGTGGATTTTTACAAAAAATATTTGCTTACAAAGAAAGGTAAAATTCATTGCATAACTATTAGCACCAGCAAATAAGCATGCGGCCCTGGTGAACATTTCATGGACTACACAAAATGGCCGCTACCACGGATAAACCGAGGATTCTCATCTTTATAATGATTTATCTATGGTCAATGTATCCTAATAATGATTTATCTATGGTCAAATTCCAAGGATTCTCATCTATATAATGATTTATCTATGTTAAATGTCCGTGATAGCGGCCATGGACACTAGCGCCGCCATCCGTATTTACTAGTTTTTTTGTGTTTTTCCTTTCTTTTTGTTTTTTTTTTTTGATTGAAATTCCACTTCTGGTGGTTGATAATACGAAAGGCTTTAATTTTGTTTGCTATTTTGTGATACCTTAAAAAAATTTCACCAAAATTGAGACTGAGCCCCCCCCCAAACAAAATCCTGCGTACGCTGCTGCTGGGGGTGTAAAATAACCCTCGAGGATAAGGGTTTTTGTTTTGTTAGAAAATAATGGTAATAATGTGCACCTTTATAAAATCATAAGATTGGTGTCGGCGCAGAATTTCACACTCTACGGCATATCCGAAGCCTACCTACATCCATGTATTTGTTTCTTGCATAATCGCTTTTAACAAGTGGTGGAGAGGGGTATGTACATATGTCAAGCCATCAAAATATCTGGGGTAAAAGGGTGTTTTTTTTTTGAGTGAAAGGGAAATGAAAGTTGGTAGAAATGTTTTATTTTTTGTTAAAACCAAGACTCAAAAGGATCCATGCAAATATATTGGTTTCAGAGTTGTTTTTTTGAGGCGAAAGGAAAATATGGGTTATAATAAACCCAACAGAGCGAGAGAGAGAGATAAGTAGAAGTCAAAGTCAAAAGAAGAAATTGGAATCACTTAAAGTTGTCAAAAAGGTACGACAGTTTAAGACCTTTTAAATTAAACGCAGAGGGTAGCCATTTTTATTTTTTCTGTGCACAACTGATTTATGAAGCCGAAGAGAAATTTGGGGGAAATATCTCCAAATAAAATCTCCAGATAGCAAAAAATCTACGCCACATAAAGTCTCTTTACTGCCAGAAAATCCAATTGTAATGGCTCCAACATTTACTCAAGCGAATGATTAAAAATCCATTGTTGACGGATGCTTGGCCGAGCATTTGAAATACATCGCAATAAAGGACGACGTCTTAGCTGTCTCTGCTTAAATACAGCTCTTACGGTCCCAAAACAAGCTCCTTAAGGATCGCTTAGCTGTCGTTGAAAACTATTGCGAGACACTTGAGAGACAACTGGAAATATAACACAAAAAATCACACGAAAATTCGGTTGTATTGCATTTACCCCCAGACGAGAAGACAGACATGAATTATCTAGCAAAACAAACCTTCTCGGTCTAGATGAAAATGCAGAGATATCTTTTGATAAAACACAACAGTTTGTTAATAGTTACAACAACAAAACCACTATGGTGTTAAACTTCGCCAACAAAAATACCGCACAAACAATTATAGATGCTACACCGAAATTAAAAAACTCTGGAATTGTGATACATCGGGAGCAATCTTTACTTTTCCGAAAAAATAGGAGAACACTTCACCAAATCAGGAGTAAACTTTTGGATAAGAACCCGAAAATACAAATTTTAATCCGAGGAACAAAACTTAAAATTGGAGAATTTTCTTTTTCACACGACTCGCTACGAGAACTGAAAATAAGAACAAGTGACGAGCTGTCATATGTCAAAACAACCTTTGGTGAGGATGCAATGTGCTTTTTTGACAGCGTCAGTTCGAAACAGAACAACTCGTATGTGCCAAATGAGCCCTCTGTGAGTCGATTCTCGAACAAAAAACAACGTTTTGGACCCCAGCTTTAGCCGCCATCATCGTTCAACATAGGAAAGAGCTGCCGTCTGCCATAATATTTATCTTAATTTAAATACTTTTTGCTATAATGTCACAGGACTTAAAAACAAATTATTGATGCCAGATTTTTTTTAAACTAATTTTAAATTATGATATTTTTATATTATTAGAAACTTTAGTTGAAGAGGGTAAGGAGTTGCAATACCAAAAGTATTTTGAAGATTTTAACTTAAGATGGATACCGGCTATTAGAAATAATAGACTTGGTCGAGCCAGCGGTGGTATATTGTGTGGCATCAAAAACGACATTTCAAACAAACACATTACTTTTAGAATTATTGAGAACAAGATTGTAATAGATTTGAATATTAATTCGAAACACTTTTTAATAGTTCCCATATACCTGAATTTTTGTAGATGGATTCTCGATTTTGAGGAACTTCAAAATTTGCTATTACATGAAAATAATGAAAATATTTTTAATAATTGGGGACTTAAATAGTCGGATAGCGAGCTTCCAGAACTCTCCTTTTTTAAACAATGAACATTTTTCATCCCAAAGAAACTCTTTAGACTGCTGCATGAATGTTAACGGAAACCGTCTGATAGATTTGGTTGAGGATTTCGGTTTTCTTATCTTGAATAGGGTTTCCAGAGGTGATATTATTTATATCTTCTCAGGGTTCTTCTGTTATCGATTATTGCCTTGTAAAAGGAGATTGGCTGAACGTTGTCAACGATTTTGAAGTTTTTCCTGCTAACTACTCAACACGTATAATAAAGCCTTTAAGGATCTATGCAGGAACAAAAAGGAATTTTTTTTTGAAAAAATCAGTATCAAATCTACTACAATGTGATTCTAGAACTTTTTGGATCAATGTGCGGATTTTGGGTGACCAGAATAATTCAATTATTTCTCCCATTGGAGTAGATTTACTGGCTCTACATTTCCAACAGCTATTTTTACCAGACCCAAATCAAATGGTTATAAGCTTTGCGCTTCCGTTTTTATACATTGAAGAATTGGATGCCCCAATCTCTATGTTAGAACTGATGGCTGCACTACAAAAAATTAAAAACAATAAGGCATCGGGGTTAGATGGTATCCCGGCTGAATTTTATAAAAACGCCACTTCACAGTTCCTGGAATACATTTTAGTACTCTTTAACAAAATGTTTGTTGATGAGAATTTCCCAGCTATCTTTCAATCTTCGTCAATTTTTAAAAAATCTACCCGGAAATCATAAGTTCATTCCGGAAATTATTCACTCAAGTTCTCTATTTAAGACTTCTGAGTTGGGTTGAACGAAACAATAAAATAAGCTGCTTTCAGGCTGGTTTCCGAGCTAATCTGTCGACAATCGATCAAATCTTCACTCTTACCAGTATTGCCAGGCGTTTCTTAGAGAAAAAAAAACAATTCTGTACGCATTCTTCGTAGATTTTAAATCAGCTTTCGATACCATTAATAGATCACTTATTTTTAAACTAGCAGTCATCGGACTATCGACTAAAGCCCCAGTTATAGCTATCATTGAAATCCATCATTGAAACAGTTAGCTGTTGATTTTAAGACACTTGGAAAGTTTAATCATTGAATATTTGAATGCAGAAATATAGCTTACGACTTCAAAATTATTTCTCCTCCAAAAAAAATTCATTTTGACCCACATCTTCCCCATTACGTAACTTTGAATTTTGTCAATGATCATTGGTAAGGTAGTTCATCATTGAAAAATTAAAATTCATTTTATAAGAAAAGTTGTGCCAAATTGAATTTTGTTTTACCTAGAAATAAATATTAAGTCAATTAGCTTTACTTTGGCATCAAAATAATCATTTATTTTTTCTTCAAAATCTCTCTAAATTGACAATTAATATTTTCAATGATGGTTTTCAATGATAGCTATAACTGGCCCCTAAATTTATACGAATTTATGAGCAGCTCCTCTCAAACATGACTGCCTTGGTCTCAAATGGTCGTAACCAATCGAAACAGTTTAGATCTGATATGGGTGTCCCTCAAGGCTGTATTTTGAGCCCGTTAATCTTCTCACTGTTTATAAACGACATTGAAGACCATATCCGTGGTGGTGTTACTTTTGGCGATATATCTATCAAGGTTTATTTAATTTTTAACCGATAATTTTGACCGATAATGAGGTCACTCTTCAGCTTCAAATAAACAAATTAAAACAATTTTGTGATACATGGCACCTTAAAATAATTACGATGAAGTCAAAAATTATGGTTTTTTGATCCCAAAATCGTAGCAATAGTAATGACCGTACTTGGACCCTTAATAGTTGCAATATAGAAGTGGTGAAAGAATTCAAATACTTAGGCTTCACTTTAACACACAATTTGAATTTTACAGTTTACATAAAAGATAAAGTGAAAACAGCAAAAGCCGCAATTAACTGTATCTTGTTGATCCGGCTTCTAAGTTCAAAGTGTTTGATGCAACTATCAAAAGCTGTTTAAACTTTGGCAACGAAATTTATGGGTACAAGCAATTAGATGAAATTGAAGCCATCCAAAGATAGTTTTTCAAGCGGATCTTTAGGCTCCCTTCAAACACACCTAGTTATGCAATACACGTGGAATCGGGACTGCCCCTTCTTTTCATAAAAAATTTAAAGGCAAATGCTGACTATATCATCAAAGTCATGCAGAGATCGAACAGCAATCTGCAAAAGAGGATTCTTTTAGTGTCTTTAAGGTGTCGGTATACTCCTATTAAAGACTGGTATGAGCTGGCCTCGGCACATAGCTTTCCTTTGACCCTCTCAGTAGACAGTTTAAACTCGTGGAGAAGTACTCTCTACGATTGCATCTCTGTCATCGATGATCAGTTTTTTCAGAGCTGTCTCGATAAGGCGAGGATATCTGTGTCGAGAACAACATACAGTAAACTAAATCTCAGTTTGGGGGCATCCAATTACTTTCGAGATGAATTTAAGGTTTGGGAGATGAGTCTTATATTTAAAGCTCGCACAGAGATGCTAGAGCTCAATTACAGACCTCACCGAACTGATATTAATCCCAACTGTACTTTGTGCAACCTCAACCAAATTGAAAACATCTTCCACTTCCTAGCTTTATGCCCTATCTTGCAGGAAATAAGACGACTATATTTCTACAAGAGTTTTCTAACTTTAGAGGAATGTTTAGGTGTTCTGAACGGAGAAGAGGGTCGGAGACTTCTTATCCGTTTTTTTCTCACATGCGATTTCATTTAGAAATGATAACGTTAATCTATTTTAGATCAATGTTAGAATTAAAACTATTACAATTTTGTTTTAGCCAAACTCAAAGCTCTAAAAATTCTAAAAAAAAAAAAACTTCAAGCCTGACATTGTTGACCAGCTTTTTCCCGAGTTGATATTGCAGTTCCTTAATCACACTTTTTTTGTTTTAGCTAAACTAAAAGCCACAAAACCACGTATAAATCTTTTGCTTAAAGTATTGTAATTTTCTTTCTTGTAAACTAGAAACTTGTTTTTTTTTTTTTTTTTTTGAAAGCTTTATTAACGATAAACAATTTTGTTTTAGCTTAAATAAATGCCTGAATTCAAATATTATTTAGCTGTTCTTTTTTATAAATCTAAATAAGTCTCACAAAATTCCTTGTTGTGATTATTATATATTGTTTTTCAGAAATTTTTGTGATTTTAGATACATATAATTACTCTTTTCTTTATTTTTCTTTTATTTTTGATTGTTTATAAAAAAACTTAATTATTTTATATTTTCTCTAAAATGTTAAAAATAGAAAACTAACCGGCAGATGGCTTCTGAGCCATGCATGTAAATCTTTTATTTAATTTTGTTTGTATATTTTATAAACGAAAAAAAAAAAAAATCAATAAAGATAATAATAATAATAATAATAATAATAATAATAATGATAATAATAATATTTTTATTATTATTATATAATAATAATAATAATAATAATAATAATAATAATAATAATAATAATAATAATAATAATAATAATAATAATAATAATAATAATAATAATAATAATAATAATAATAATAATAATAATAAACCCAACATTTTATTTTTATGTAATTGAGGTACAAATAATATGGTACATGATTTTAAAGTATTTTTTAACGCTGGATCCAATTTAAGTAAAATTAGGACGATACAATCAGGGTATTTTGCGCCCCCAGCACGCAAGAGTTGGGGAGGGGTCCAAAAAATTCCTATGGATTCAAGTTTTCTGAATAGGTTAATTTATGTTGAATTTCGTTTTATTACCTGGTAAGGAGGCAACCCTTATATCTCCGGTCTGACAGTGTTTGCCAAAGTGGCAAATATAAATATAAGATGAGGACTTTTATTGTAATAAAGCTCAACCTGTCAGGATGAAGTGTAAGGTTGATGCCCTTACTATACGAACAAAATTCAGCTATAGCTATTCATTCAATTGAATATCTTAAAAAAAACAACAAACAACACAAAACTCTACTTTCGACTCATAGCTTATGTTTTGTGTTTATATGTGAGTAGATAATAATTAGAAATTTTCCCCGAAAAAGGGGCAATTTGTCTAAAAAAAACTGTCCCAATATTAAAATAGAAACATCGCATCGCCCCAAATCAGATGGAAAAATGGGGACGACTGAATCGCACAAATTTGCTATCGTAGCTAACAACTTTAACGCAGCTTGAAGTTGACAATGTGGTTCATAATACTATATCATTAAAAAAAGTTTTTAAAAACAAAGGACCTCTTACTTAAAAATTACTATAAATAAAATTGCTTTAAATAGCTTAAACAGATAGAGCTAAAAAAATGCCATTTTATTTGTTTGATAAATATGAATTTATGAAAAAAAAAAATTTTTAAATCGTTAAAGAGGTTTTTTTAAAAATAATTTTGTACATATATATAAAAATTCTTGAACATTTTAAAAAATAAAATTTGATATGCCTACTTTTAGAATTAAATAAAATACAATTTTACACAAAATTAAATAAAATACTTATAGACCCGTTTTCAAGATATTGAATTTTCAAAAAAAAATCAATATTTTTTTTAAAAATCCAAAAATTAATTTTTCGAAAAATTGTATATTCAAAATTGATAAAATTATAAAGGAACTCTTACATACAAAATTTGGTTGAAATCGGTGTAGCCGAGAAATTTGAAAACCAAAAAATCGATTCTATGACCAGGTACCGTTAATAACCGTTATAAAAAAATTCTACCAAATTATTAATTGTAGTAATCCCATAAGAACCTTAAGGGGCCATTCACATGAGAGCGAGCAACGACCGACGAATCACCACACAAATGGGAATTAAAAAATTAATAAACCTGAATATTACACAAAATCTAGTCGAAATGGTAGAATTTGATTTAAGATTATTTTAAACTTATAAAATCTGAATTTTTATTGGCTTAGATATGAGAAATTTTAGAAAATAAGTTAGTCGTAACGAATTGCGGCTATTGGCTACGAACAAATTGTTTTCTTAAAATTCTCTTGTTTTAGCAATTAAAATGAAAATTTTAGTACCTCTTAAAATAATCCGCAATTATATTTCTTCCATTACGTCTAGATTTTGTAAAGAATTCAGGTTTATTAATGTTTTAAATCCCATATGTTCATTCATACGTCGGTCGTTGGTCGCTCTCATGTGTACAGTCTTTAAGTCCAAAGTTTGAAAAAAACGTTTCAGCCGTTTAGGCTGCAGGTCGAGGTACAGACAGACAGACGGACATAATTGCGAGAACCATACCTTTTTCGCGTTCTCCTTTTAAAATTTTGTAAATCATATTTAAATAATCGTACATAAAAATCGCGAGATTTTTTGTATGATTATTTTATAAGTATCTTTGATTATTTATAAGTAAAATATCGCATTTTAAAAGTTTGGGCCATTTTTCATACTGAAATTTCACCCAAAATTGTAAAATGAAAATAGACCCAAAATCATGAAAAATGGACCAAATCGTAATGCAAATTATTTTTCTGTTGTTTCTTTTCATATACTTTTTTGGGGCAGTTTTTATTATTTTGGGGTAGTTGTTTTGCTTTTGAAAATGGGACAATTTTTCATTATGAAAAAAAGCCCAAAATGTGAGGCCATTTTTCATTTCTTATTTGGGGCCATTTTTTGTTTGGTGCCAGTTTTCATTGGGGCCAAATTTTCCTAGTTGTTAATTAAAATGATATTTCTTAACATGCATCGCAAAGTTAAATATATCCTGTCTGGGAACACATTTCTATTCGAACATTTTCTCCCCACATCATAAACATACAAAACATTTTGTGTACATACGTATATACAAACTAAACGTACATACTAACGTACATCTAAGTTGAGGAAGTCTCTGGATGGCTGTTGGACCCCCAACACTATTTCCAAATCCCAATTACTTCATTCTCCACGAATGTGTTATATTTTATTTTAAGGTATATATTTTCATGTCCAGTTTTGTTTCTCATCTCTTTTCCTTAAATCTAAGCAGCCATCAGCGAGCAGCGACAGGAGCAGTAGCAACTGCTATTCGGCTGGGGTTCTTCTCTTGGCGGATCGACTTTGTACTGTGGTGATGCACGCGTTCCTGACAATAGAATCTGGAGGAATTCCATTATCCCCCAGTCGTTGCATTGCCATAAAACAACAACAAAAAGAGGAAAACAAAAACAACGCAATCAGTTCAGTTGGAAAATAATATTTCACCAAAAGGAACATTTTTCTTCTATTTTTAGTTGCGACTGGATGGCGAGAATAATTGAAAAAAAAAAATAAATACCTATAAGATCCAGGAGGAGATCTCATCTCGCGTTGATGCTGCGGGCGGGCGGCCGGCGCGGCGGCGAAGGAGAACTTAACTCCATAGGAGAAACACGGAGCACACACATAGGAATTAGTCCTCTATTTAGACAAATGCCGGTATCAAAATAGATATCCCACGGGACACACGAACAGTGGATCCCCAGCAAACTGAACTAGTTTTTTTGTTTATTTGGTGATCTTATCGTGGCGCAACTATTTTGAAGATAGATCGCCTTGAGCGAACGCAAGAGCGAGAGCGCGTGCCTTATGCGTCGTCGTCTGATTCTTATGAACGGATGCATCCTCAGACAGTTGAACTATTTTTAGACAAATACTTCTTCTCTTAGATGCGCACATAGAGAAAAATGGTTTATGTAATGGCTTCGGTACAAAGAGAATGAGGGGTCCTTATTTATCTGATCGAAAATATATCATTGTCATGCTCTAAAAGGTATAAGTACGAAGTTTTTAGTAAGTTGATTGGGTTTAGTCCAATGACCCCCTACTCCCAATCGAAAGTCGAGGGGTTTAAGATTTGAAAAAAAAAAACGCGCTAAATGCGACATTCTCCCAATATTGATTGGTGATGACAGACATTTGGGATGCTGCGCGATACATAAATTTTTATCACCTTTAAATGGATGTTTGGTGACAGTTCTGGAAGCAACGATCGTATTATCGATAGCTATACAGCTGTCCGCCGTTCATATATCGTCTGAGAAGTGTTTTAATAATCTTAAGAAAAAAGTTTATGCTTTTTAAATTGTTCCATGGCGTCGAAGAAAATAAATGCACAAGGTGTACGATCCAAAAAGAGAGCTCTCAAATGGAGGTTAATTTCGTTATAAATGTTTTTATTTGTATTTTATTATTTACTTTTCGAATTTTAATAACATTTATACTTAAATAAAAACATTCATAAATATTCTTAAGAGAATTGTCTTGAATATTGTATAAACTTAAACAAATTATTTTAAAGTTACCCACGTGAAATGTGTATTTTCTTAAGTGGGAATAATCTTTTAGAAATAAAAATTATATTTTAAAATTTTGACTTTTTTGTTGGAGTAATTTTTAAACGGTTGCGGTTGTTAAGTTAACAGTAAGTTTGATTAAAATTTCTGAGCCTAGTTTTAATTCTCATGGTTGGATATGTTAAAACTTGAAGCTATTTGTCTAGTAGAACAATTATACACGACAGTGTTTACAAACTATTACATATATGTTCTTTATTGTCTTTATTGTCTTTATTTTGTTTTTATGATTTTGTTAAGCATTTATTTAAATAGAATCTCGGCAAGCTCACAGTTTCATATCAAATTTGTTTTGTAAGAGTAGTTGTATTTGTACGCAGGGTAATTTCAATATATTATGACTTGACCAAAAAAAAAAAAAAAAAAAACAATAAAAAAAGTTTGTTCTTTCATTTTGCAAAAAGTGAAATGGTAAATTTTGAAAAAAAACATTAAATATTTTTTTTAAAGTTCCAAAAATCAGAGAAGAATTTTGAAATAGTATCTGTTTATCACACTAGAAATGCTTCTAATTTTGTTGATACATATAATACTTCCATTGCGGTTTGCTTAGTTTGTGCTCCCTTTAATTACCGATTAAAAATACTGCTCTTGAGCAATAATTTAAAAAACATACAAATTTCGGCAAATTTCATTGACAGGATATCTTTTTTTTTACACGAGTAAAGAAAAAGAGTTCCTGTTAATGATAAATTCATAGCCATCTACCATCTTTTGTCATTTGTCGTTTTTTGCAACAATTAACTTACATTTTTTTAATTGATCAAATTAAGCTCACTGTTTAGAGATAATTCATATTTAATTTGCTTTTATTTTAATTTTTTTTTTTATTTGCTTTATAGGAGTGATTGAGTTTGAATTACAAACACGTATTAAATATGAAGTGCTACTTAAAACTATTTTTAGTAAGGTTGACGATTGGACCTCATTCTTACTTGAACATAATATGTTCATTAGCGTGTCCGTAATATCCCGATTTCTTTTGCGAATTGGTAGTTTTAAAATTAAATTAATAGTTTTAAAAATCGAAATAAAAATATATTCTCGTTAAAACATACATTTTGAAAGCGGATTTTAAAGACATTATTATTTAACAAAAATAAATAATAAAAAAAATATGTAGTCATTGGCGTGGTTCGTAAACTGGGGAAAAAAAACATAAAAAAAAATGTTTAAAGTGTAATTTTTCAAAACTTTGAGATTAGAGAGATAGAAATCGTTGCTGATATTAATTCTTAATCAGAAACCGAAAACAAAATGATTTTATGTCTTCTAGTTTTCGAGAAATTAAAAATTACCAAAACTACTATTTTAATTCAATTATTTTTTTTTTGCTTGAGTATTTTACGTGGTCTTGTTTTGATAGTTAAAATAGAATATGGATTAATTCTTACGCAAATTGACTCTAAATTATCATACTTTCCCAACACCCGTATAAACAGTGTAGTTTTGGGGGGTATGATGCTAGTACCCAGCATTAGGCGGGCATTTTAAAATCGAGGTATGTATGCAACCCCCCTGCTTGGGCTAACTATAGGATTTGGGGTATGTGCGAGGTTCGGTGTATGCCAAATTTCGTTTGCATTTAAGGAACTTTCAATGTATATTTATTACTTACAAAGATCAACCTAACACTAACATTCATTTTTATCAAAAATATAAAAAAAAAAAAATACTCATAAAAAAGTACTTCTAGTAATTTTCAATTTTCTCAAAAACTAGATTACATACAAACTTTCGGTTTATTCTGTTCGATTCAGAATTGATATGAGCATTGACCACAAAAAGAAAATTTAGTTTTCCATTTCACAATTTTGAGCAAAATTGATCCAATCATTTCTTTTTGCGTTTTTTTATCAAAATCTTTAGTTTGAATGAAAATTTTTTGAAAGCTATTGACACAAATAATTTAATTTAAATGTAGGATTATAAAGATCACACTTCTGGCTTTTAAAACCTTGATTGTTTTGCATTTTAAGTATTGTCGTTGCTTTTTAATATTTGTTTTTCCAATAAAGTCGTTTTTATCGAAAATCGTCCCTACCTCCTAAACGGGGCAAGATAGACCCCCTCCCATAGTAAACCATACTACAAAAATCGGTTATCATTTTCCGGTGCCCAAGTTATCGTACTCTCGCCGTGAATAAAATTTAATTATTGAAAAACGTTAAATGCAAAAATATGCAATAGTTTTAAAATCGAAAAAATAAAAAATTTTGTGTAAACATACATTTTTAAATTTCATTTAACAATATTATAATAACCCGTGTAGTTACAAAGAAAAAAAATGGGTAGAAAATGCTAAAGTAAAAATATTTAAAAATCGAAACATATGAATTATTTAAACAAATATTTTTAATGTGTGTGTTTCAAAGGAATGATTGTCAAACAATAATCAAGTAAAAACTGCAATAATTGCAATATTTCGAGAGAAAACAAAAATAAAGGTTAAAAAGAACAACATTTCCATGCAAATTTGTATGGAAAAATTAGTGCTTTAAAGGTTCATGACCACGAACAAATTTTTTGTTGATGCAGATCTTTTTTTTTCTCAACAAAGCTTTATATTTAGGGAATGTCCAATTCAAAAAAATGAGTTTGGGAATAACGGACACAGTACATATCTTTTATGGGTGTATGTATACACTGAGGGAAAAACACTTTAAAATCCTGAACAAACCACTTTAAAATTAAAAGCTAGCATGCATGAAAGACAACCAATAGTGAACGTACTTAAATTAAAAGTTACACTTTAAACTTTAACGCAAATCGTTTAAAACTTAAAAGTAAAAACTTTAAAATTGAAAACGACACTTTTAAAGGCATTTTAAAAGCATTCAATCAAAGTGTTTTTAAAGTTAAAACTTTAAAAACCTATTTAAAAGTGTGAAACCCATTTTACAACGTGGACTATTAAACAAAAAGCGTTCTTAAAGCTCTCACTTTTAAATTCGATTCACTTTTAAAATTATATTTGAAAATGTTCACTTTAAAGTTCTGGCCAACCAAATTTAAGTTGGAAAAATGTACTCACATTTGGTACATTTTAATACTAAATCTAAACTAAAGAATAAATAATTTTAATTAAAGCAAATGTGAACTATCTAAAATACAAAAATTAAATTATTTAATCAATTTTAAAAATTTAAATTAAAAAAAGAAATTAGTTCTTATTACATTTTAAAATTATTATGTTCGAATTCAAATTTGAAGTGATTTCTCTTATTTTAAAAGCTAACGGTTTGAAAACAAAAGCTTTTCATTTTAACTTTGGCAAATTAAAAGTGATTTATTTTAATTTTAAAGATAATTAAAGGTTTCAAAACAGACACGATTTCTTTAAACTGAACCAATTTTTTTTTTATTTTTTTTATTTTGGACATGAAACACTTTAGATTTAAACAATTTAATTTTAAATATGATGAAGCTAAAGATCGCTCCAAAGATTTTAAAGAATTTGTTTGTGAGGCTATCTGTAGGTATTTTGAAGAGATTTTTCAAAACTGTAAAATGGATTTTGTTGTGGTCGAAATTTTTCAGACGTAACTTTTTTTAGTTTTTTTTTATTATGTTATTTAATTTTTTTTAATAAAAAATCTTGAAACAAAATTTCCTTTTTTTTGTCGGGGAATCTAGGCCGCAATAGTTACTTTTTGTACAAAATAAAATATGTCATGGGTAGAATGAATTGAACTACACACGTGACTTTTTTTCTTTTTTTTTCATCCGTTAAGATTTTTTACTACGTTATATGAAAAGTTTTAAGCAAAACTTTGTAGCCATATAACTCGGAGCTGCGAAATGATAGAATAAAAATAAAATCACTTTTTCATCAGAATTTAAGAACTCTCAACGTGACTATTTTTTTTAATTATACGAATTTTGTTTCACGATTTTTTATTAAAAAAAAAATTTGTAACATAATAATTAAAAAACTAAAAAAAGTTACGTCTAGAAAATTTCGACCACAACAAAATCCATTTTACAGTTTTGAAAAATCTCTCCAAGATACCTCCGGATTGCCTCACAAACAAATTCTTTTAAATCTTTGGAGCGATCTTCAGTTTCATGAAATATGCGAACTTTTGATTTAAAAGCGCACTTTTTTTCTCAGTATATCTAATACTAAATCTGAAGACTTATTAAAATTGATGACAACATTTAGGAGAATGGATAAATACCTCCGAAGCTTTTGGTTTTAGCGGGAACATTTTTTTTTTACTACATTGTAAGCAATTCTTAACATTTTCATGTTTGTATAAATTAAAAGGTTATGCGACATTGCAGTCTATAATTAAAACTTTGGAAAGTTTGTTGTGTATTTGAAATTTTTAAAACTAACGTTTGGGAGTAACATTTACAAATTAACTGTTGAGAATTTATTGAACACAAATACGAAGCAATTCAAATAACTTCGTGGCATAATGTTTTTACTCGTTTCATAGATTCGTACTATACTACAGTAAAAAATCATCTTTCGTCAGCTTTCCAAAAAGACCCATATCGACAGCATACTCGTTTATAATCTCGAAAATATTGCCCGAGCAGATAAAAGTATTCAAACAATATCAAGAATTAATTGCTTACAACTTAACACGGACATATAATTAATTCTCGTTTTTCTATACTGCAAATTTCGCCAGGGAATACAAGTTCCTTTACTGTTATTTTGTTGCGATTCGAGTTGCTTTTGTGGATGCTGCGATGATGTCGGAGAATATTTTAGGCTAAAAACGTGTTCACATTTTTTTAATTGTTTCTATGTTATTATCACAATCTTTTTAGTTGTTTTTTTTTCACGAATGATGTCGACAAAAATAGGTTGAAGATGAGAGCTAAGAATATTTTCAATATTAACCGTTACACTGAAATTAACTCAATTATCATTTTTGTTTAGCTTAATAGCTTGAACACATTTTATTTAATAATGTTTTCTTACCTTAATTTAACAAAGATTCACTTCTTTAAACTCACAAAAACTATAAATTGTACAATTTTTTCTCCACACAAAAAAAAAAAATCACCAATTATAAGAACTACTTTAGAAATTTGTTTGTTCGCCAATTATGTTTCTCTTGCGTTTATTTTTACTTTCCACACAAATCAAGATCACGAACGCACACAAAACGTCACAACCTACTCGGTGTGCTACGAAATTGCACTAAGTTCAAACTAAAATCGGCGGTAACTGCGCACAGAGTGAACGTTTCTACAGAACTGCGCTGAAGCTGATGCATTTCTTCATCTCATCATCCCCTAAATGCTGGGGATGCCACTTTCATTAGTTCCATAGAGAACAAGAATCAAAGTCAATTCCTCCCGCCACATCACGCTCGGTTTATGGGGAGAAAGAAAGTGTCAAACTCTAAAAATAATTTTTCAACAAATTCGATCGCAAGACTCACGACTCTCGAGTGCAATGGCACTCTGCCTCTTCTGATGGGGCAAGTCGATCTGGATCTGGATACTGGGTACTCGGTGTACGTTACCTGCTATGTATCTATCAGAGATAAATGCATTGTGATATCTTGGCTGTCATTAGGAAGTCGTATTTGAAAATCTCGTTACATTTTCAAGCTGACGATAGGATATTGGGGTGACATTAAAAACATTACAGCACATGTTGGTTTTAAGGTACAAACGTTTGGTACATTGACCTTTCTGTTAGGTTATTGTACCCTGATATAGTTTCAAATATCTGCTTATGTATGTACATATATAAAATTAAAAGAAATCAATTTAACTAAATACTAAAGGAAACAAAAATTCAATTGAAATTCATAATATTCAACATTAATTTTGGATTTCAAATACTTATCTTGAATAAGCATCATTGCGCCATTGTTGTCGTTGTCTGTGAATGCGCGGCAACAGTTCGTTGACTCAAAAACGGAACTTATTAATCTCCTTTAAATGAATTCCGTGTGGTATGTAGGTGAAGTATTTTTATAATATGGGGTTTTCCTTTCTTCAGTTTGGAACTATTTTGGGACACAATAATAATTTAATTTGTTTGACTTTAGAAACTGGGTGATTTTTGTCTACAGCTAAATGTTTTGGATTTTTGTATACATTTATACAGTTTCGAATTCAAATTATTAAACGGATCATGAAACCTATTTTGAAGTTTTAAAATGGCATACATTTTTGGTCCTTTTCAACTAATGCCGCAATTTAATAAATTTACCAAAAAGTTATGGATTGAATCAGAATTCTAATTGATACGTTAAGAAAATAAAAAGTTATAATCTTAAATCTGCCGAAAGTCTATTTTAAACATTCTGTATTGCATTCTTAGTTCTCTAAAAGGTTTAACAAAAATCCTTATCAATAAACAGTTTGCACTAGACATTTTAAATTCAATATTTTTCCCAAAGAAAACCTGACTTAAGTCAGCTTTAAATCAAATTAATAAAAATGCGACCTCTTGTTGTTTTCCCAAATATATGTATATATTTGATGTTACCTATATAAATCCTACCACAAAAGACTTGGACACCTCTACAAATAACACCTAAAAAAATTTAACAAACTAGTTAAACTCAACTTTAAAAGCTCATGAATAAGATTTGGATGATTCTTATTCTGGTTGTTCTTTTTAATTTTCAGATTTTTTTTTTTCAAATTTGTGGTTTGCCGGGTAGTAAGATAAAAACCATTTCTGATGGCCTTCGGAGTATGCCCTGTCGATCTTGATGTGTTATAGCAATATTTTGTGTTTTTTTTTATAGTTTTCCCTATGTCGAAGGTAGTTATATTCTTCGTCCAATCTTGGGGCCTATATAGCAACTGCTATGACTATCTCGTCCTTAGTCCCGAATTTAAGCCTTTTCTTCTACGGTTCGGAAGCTAGCTTTTGGTACAATGGTTAAATTCATGACAAAATGTCCTTAGCTGTTTGTTATTTGATTTATCAATTGTTATTTGATTTTGGGCATACTATAAACTATTTTCTGACCTAACAATGAATCATAACTCTAGCAATAATTCAAACATAGCCAAAGCTATGCAGCCTAACTGCGAGTGTGTTATCACACAAAAAACCCAATTGAATGAAATCAATTATTGACCAGTGTCTCAATATGCAATTTATAAAGACAAAAACCCTACATTGGATGGGCATGATCAGGTGACCTCGGTGGCGCAATGCAATGTTTGTTTTTAAACGATTGACGAATGAATGATCTAAATCTTAAAATTTAACTCTAAACAGTTCATACCTCAAGAATAAAATTGATATGAATATACAGCTTGCATGTAGTTGGCCCACCAACTATTGAGTTGAGGAAAACTTAGAGATTTGTTTGAACCATCACCGTTTTTTTTTATACATGCACTTCAAATAAATTTACGGAGTTTGGCCCACCAACTAGTAGTAGTAGTAGTAGTAGTAGTAGTAGAATGTTTTTATTTCCAACATAATATCAAAAAGTTTACAATTTTTTTAAATTTAATTTTGAGTTTAATTATTATGTACAAAATCAAAACTTACGACAATGACAAAAGTCGTCTGTCGGGTAGTTAAATTTACTTCAATTTTAACAATTTTAAATAGAGTTTAATGATGATTTTTTAAGAAAACTTTTATTAGTTAAATTCTCTCACTAGTTCATTTCTGTATCGCAAGGCCACAGTGATGTAATTATAAAGCCTATCAAAATCATGGCAGTTCTCTCCATTTAGTATAAGGATAACTTCATCAAATGTTAAGCTGGCTCTCCCAAAGAAACTTGCGCGGAATTCTCTTAAACCTGGACATTTGCCTAAGAAATGATGGATGTTCTCTTCTTCCCTTAAGTTGCACACAGTACATATTGAGGTTTCGTTCTGTCCAAACCTATTCCCGTTTAGTTTTATTAAGTCACATCTTGCCTTGAAAATCCAAGTGATCTTGTTTAGTTCGAACCCGTCGGTAATGTAGATTGGTCCTCTTGAATGATCTAGATGTTTATATACTCGTGTACTGCTTTCAGATGCCTTTCTTAGATTTTGTTTTCCAAGTTTTTTTTGATCCATTCACTTTGAGAAGTATCACTCTCATCCCAATGCAGTCCGAACCTATGTCCAAGATGGTTTACCTCTTTTACCCAAAACACTTTATTTCTCAAAATCATTTTTGTTAGTTGATTTGGTAGTCTTCTTTCACTGTACTCGAACATTGTTTTTGCTATATAACGGAGGTGAAGATCAAGGGTATAATAGTGTCCGTCTTCTGACCCTGTTTCTTATGACAACGCGTAGTTTGGTGTAAATGCAGGTAGTTTTAAAATTCGTTTCAAAAAATAGCGTTGGAGCTTATCTACTTCTTGGAACATACCGAAACCCCAGACCTGTGCACCATAAGTTTGGATTGCCCTGCAAACCGCCTGAAACAATTTCCACTTTGCTCCTAGATTGATGTTTCTTTTAGATATAAAACACTGCCACGTTGAGTTTATGCTGTTCTTGGCTGCACTATTTCTCTTCTCTACATGCTTTGAAAATGACATCTTCGGTGAAAGTACAACTCCTAAGTATGTATAGTTAGAAACTATTCGTATTCTCTCTCCATTAAGAGTCCAATTTTCTTGACAAGATATCCTTCCTCCATTTCTAAACACCATTATCTCTGATTTGGAAAGGTTAACTTCCAACCCCCATTGCTCGCAGTAAGTTTCCAGGCGCGTTATCATCTGCTGTAATACATTGACATCATCCGCCATAACGACCATATCGTCTGCATACAAAAGCAACCTTATGTTAAGCGAGTCGATATAGAGTCCTCCTTCTAAAGATTCGTGTAAATCATTTATATACAGTGCGAAGAGCAAAGGCGATAGTAAGCATCCTTGCTTGACTCCAAAGCGTGTATCAAAATATTCGGAGAGTTCTTTTCCCGTCCAGACTGCAGATTGCGTATTGGCGTATATAGCTTCTAACAAATTGACAAATTTAGTCGCAACTCCCATTCTATGTAGTTTATAGATAAGTAATTTTCTTGAAATTTTATCAAATGCGGCTTTTAAATCAACAAAAAAAGCATATACTTTCTTTTTCTCTGCTAGCTTCAGATGGACAATTGATGCTAGATTATAAATGTTATCAATAGTCGAGTATTTTTTCCTAAAGCCCGCCTGAAATTGTCAATATATCATTTTCTTCCACCCATGCGCACAGCCTTTCGTTAAGGATTCCCATCATAATCTTTGCAACACAATTCATGAAGGATATGCCCCTGTAATTGCTTGGTTGATTTGTATCCCCTTTTTTAAAAATAGGAAATATTATTGTTTTGTTGAAAGCTTCTTCTATTTTGCACTCATTCAGAATCCTATTGAAGCCAATTGCAAGTTGTTCCAAGAAATCTTCTGTTGCATTTATGAAAAATTCATAGGTAATCCTGTCTTCGCCTGGTGCTTTATTTAGTTTGACTTTTTTCAGAATGATTAAAATGTCATCTATAATTATAGCCCTATCCAATGCTTCATCTTCAATAAGGATTGGTGCATAGATAATCGGATTTGCTGTTTCATTTGGGTTAAGAAGTGAATTGTAATATGCTCTAAACTCAGAAGCGGGAATTTGGGGGTACATTTGTTGATCTTGGTTACGTATTTCTTTTGCCAATTTCCACCACTCCTTGCTGTCTTTTACTCTGCTAATTTTGAGGTCAAGTTGACTGTAGTACTCAGTTTTATTCCTACTGCATATTAACTTGTATTCTTTTTGAGCTTTTAAATAGTTTTCTTTCGCCTGCTGGTTTTCTGTTTTTCGAAAAATGTTGAGTAATTTATAACTTTTCTTTCTGGCTGCTTCGCACTCATAATTGTACCATTTGTTTTTTGGTTTAAGAAGCTTTGAGATATTAACCTGTTCTTTTGTTGAACTCTTAATTAATTCTGTTAGGTCTGTAATTTCAATTGTTTCCTTCTGAAGTTTTAAGTTAAGCAAGTTGCAATTCAGATTATTTTGATACTCAACCTTTTTCCGGTCATTCCACACTAATTTGGGTAACAGGTTAAAGTTAATTGATCCGATTGTGGTACAAATATTTCTAAGGATTAATTTTATGGGCAGGTGATCCGACCATATCTCTTCCTCTACACAGAATTCTTCCACACACATTAGAAGTTCTTGCGATATAGCACAAATATCATTCACTGAGTTTCCAATGTTATTGGTAAATGTGAAGTTACCTTCCTCGTCCCCTTTAGTTCTTCCATTTAGTATGATTAAGCCATTATCTTCGCAGAACTCCATAAACTCCTTTCCTCTTGAATTCACAACGGTATCTTTGGAATGTCGTATCTCAAGGCCCGCGTGGAAAAATGATTTATGTACATCTTCTATGTCTTGTTGTAATTCACCCAGTCTAACGTTCATATCTCCGATAACTATTGGGTTATAAACGCTGTTATCTAGGAAGAAACTTTTCACGTCGTTAAGTTCACTTCTCCAATTTATGCCCCTCAGGTACAAAGGTAGAAGAGTTATTGTCCTTTCGTTCGTGATTATTTGAATGCTCTCCACACCATTAATTTCCTTATATTCGTGCCGAATTCCCCTCTCAACCAGATTTCTCTTAACTCCGTACAGACACCCACCAATCACTCTTCCAAACTGACTATTTCGAGATCCTGGTTTCCAATATGTGTGAAAATCTTTTTGAAAATATTTTTTGAATTGTTCTATTTTTTCTAATTTCATTATGTGTGTTTCTATTAAAACAAATATTTCGCATGACAATACATAATTAAAAAATTCTGTGAATAGACTTTTATTTTCTAGACCATGTATATTATAGGCTATTATTCTAAAATCTTCATTACTTTCTGATATATTATAATTTCTTTTTAAATTTATGTTATTAATTTTTTGTGTTTTTTCTTTTAAATTACGCCGACAGACTTTGTTTAGTTTTTTTGGTTACCAGGTAACCTTTCTTCCATAACCTCATAAAAACTGCAGGCAACAGAATCTATATCACCATTGTACAGGCCTTTGAGAATGCTTTCACCCTTTTGTTGACCGCATACTAGCTCATAGTTTTTGTTCCATGCAAACCACTTTCCGTTGATTCTCATTCTATCGTTCAGAACGTTTACCCTGTGTCGACTGCTGACTAAAAGAATTCTCCTCCTAAGTGACAGCATTGCTTTTTTTCGCTCCTGCTTTAGTGAGTTTAAATCTCTCTCTAGTATGTAGGATGTGCCAGCTAGATTTTTAGTCAGTTTAAAAATATCATCAACTATTTCCGCAGACCCAAATTCAGCGATCACCGACATTTTTCCGTCTTTTTCAAAAATTTTCTTGGCCCACCAACTATAACGCTCGAAAAATCTAAAAATGCAATTTTTAGAACGTATACAAACGATTTTCTATCGAAGTACATTTTCAGGTTTTTCGAGCGTTATAGTTGGTGGGCCAACTACATGTCCTAAATAAAGTAATAATTAATTAAAAATAGAAATAAAAAAAAATGTTAAAAATTAACACGATGAAAAGTCATCATAGAAAAAGTACAAACGATTGCATACATGTCAAAAATTTTAATAAAATTTGTGTAAGAAAAAATGTTGTCAAAAACATTTGGGACGTATACAAACGAAAATATTCCAGAAGGTACAAACGATTTTCTATCGAACTGCATTTTTAGATTTTTCGTGGGCCAAACTCCGTAAATTTATTTGAAGTGTATACAGGGTGTCCCGTAAGTAATGGATAACCCTGAAATGCCGCATAGTAGACTTTAAAAAAAAAAGTTCTATCCCAACCACAAAAAAAGTTATATGCATTTTTTTGTTCAGTGCATTATTTTTTTTCTTACTTTACATTTTTGAATACCACGACTACAAGTGAATGAGTTCCATCATTTTTTTTTTGCAGGAATATTTTACATTACTTGTGCCAACACATAAGTAGAAGAAAATTATTATAACTGTTGGACTTCTTAGAGAAAAAAATTATTTAACATTGAATTTCAATGCAAAATGTGAAAACAAATAATTTTTGAAAAAGTTAAATCATAGCTGGTATAAAAAAAATGCATGAATACCTGAGTGGCCAACTATTTTAAAAATATGCGCGTTAAATGCAGATTTCAAAATGGTATTACTTATTATTATATCTAGAGTCAATAGCAAGTTATTGGTAAAAATCTGCAATACTAGAGTAAATTTAGCAAAAAACATAAGTTTTCAAAATTAGCACAGTAAACGTGAAAATAATACCAAGCGTTGAACATAGCAGATTTTTGATTTATTAGCTGTTTCTACGATGTTGTCCTAATGATAAATCCAAGCTTTCAACTTCTAGGGCCGAATGCATTATTGATAAAAATGTCAAAAAAGTGCAAAAAACGGTTACATTTTCGAGCTTGTTTTGAATTTTACCTGTTCTATTGGGCTTTAACAAACCCATCAAATGTTTTGTTGGTTGCTATTAGTTTATTTGTTATTTTCTCTAAACAGAAAGTTTTTGAGCCAGCTTTTAATCACATGATAGCTTAGTTAGAAAAGAAAAACAAAAATAGATAATTTTTTATTTTTTTTTTTATTTAAAGCAAATGCTCAAACTGTTTTCCACCCACTCTTATACAGGTTCTGCACCTCCGAATAAATGAACGTCTTAGTGAACGTGCAAGATTTTACAAAGAACAAAGAACAAAAAAATGCATATAACTTTTTTTGTGGTTGGGATAGAACTTTTTTTTATCAGTTTTCAGGACGGTCATAAAGTCTACTATGCGGCATTTCAGGGTTATCCATTACTTACGGGACACCCTGTATATGAAAAAAACGGTGATGGTACAAACAAATCTAAAACTGGTACAAACGTATACGAAGGAAGTACAAACGATTGCAATTAACAGTTTTGCTCAACTCAATAGTTGGTGGGCCAACTACATGCAAGCGAATATACATACATAAATATTTTGTTTGTATGATTAAAGTTGACAAACGAAAACTTATTTTCTTGAATTCATTGAAAATTATTTTTATATAGTATTGTTACTAACTAGTATAGGGAAAGTTTAGAATTCGCGCAACAAATCAAACGCGAGATAATAGTTTTCCCTAACATTACGATGATAGAGAAAAAAGTGGGTCTCACAATTCTGTTGTCTGTCTGCAGCCTAAACCACTGAAGCGATTTTTTGCAAACTTTGGTTATTTTGGGATTCCCTAGAGGCGAAATTGAAATTTTATTTAGCTCAAAAATAACGGCATACCAGCAATACAACTAATATAAAAAAAGTAATTTATCTCAAAAACGGCTCTAACGATTTTGAAAAAAAAAAAAAATTCAATTACTATTTCAGGTATAATGAATATTTTGACCTATCTCATTACTACCCTGTATCGGCAAACTGTTAGAAAAGATAATTTCAAAGAGACTGCTTTGGTAAGTAGAAAAACAAAATGTTATAGACATAAATCAAGTCGCGTTTATACATGTCCACAGCACTATAGACTCCCTCCTTCATATCGATGAATTTATCGCTACAGCACTCTCAAGTAAAAATCATGTGTCCATAGTTTCTATAGACTTCGAGAAAGCTTTTGAACGCATTGGTATTCATTTAGTTTTAAACAAATTAATTAAATGGGATATTGGACCAAAAATGTATAACTATATTAAATGTTTTTTATCCAATAGAAAATTTAGGTCAAAAGTAATTAATTCATTCTCAAAAATCCATAACTTAAAAAACGGCATAGCTCAAGGATCACCACTTTCAGTAATCCTTTTTATTATTGCATATGATGATTTAAGTGAAATTATCACTAAATTCAAAAATATTGATCACTCACTTTACGCGGATGATTTGTATTTATTATCAAAATGTAACGATTTAAATCGATCTCAAAATCAATTTTATGAAGTACAGTCAACTCCGCTTAACTGCACTCCGCTTATCTGAAAACATCGGTTATCTGAAACAAGAAATTTATTCCGGAGGCATTTTAAGAATTTTTCACACAAACTGCTTCGCATAACTGAACTCCGCTTCATTGCAAACACCGGATAATTGAAACTAAATTTTTTGCCTCAGATGAACATTTTTCACATATTCAACTCCGCATAAGTGAAACGACCGTTTTTTTTTTGATTTTAAATATGTTATATTCATATTCGTTTTGTGATTAAAAATTTAAATACCTTTGTTGTTTGAATTGTTTCATATTGAAATATAACTATTTTGACAATACAACAAATCATATCTACATTTTATTTTTTTATTTTCAGGCTAAGGGGCCAGTTATAGCTTTCATTGAAAACCATCATTGAAAAAGGTAGCTGTTGATTTTGAGACCCTTCGAAAATTGAATCATTGAATATTTTAATGCAGAAATATAGCTTACGACTTCAAAATTATTTCTTTCCCAAAAAAAAACCATTTTGACCCATATCTTCCCCATAACGTAACTTTTAATTTTTTCAATGATCATTGGTAAGGTAGTTCATCATTGAAAAATTAAAAGTCATTTTAAGAGAAAAGTTGTGCCAAATTGAATTTTGTTTTACCTGGATACAATTATTAAGTCAATAAGCTTTACTTTGGCATCAAAATAATCATTTATTTTTTCTTCAAAATCACTCAAAATTGACAATTAATATTTTCAATGATGGTTTTCAATGATAGCTATAACTGGGCCCTAAATGAAATTTTATTTGTTTTGATAAAACTACGCTTATTTGAAACAAGTTTCAGTTATCCGAAGTTCGTTTAACTGAAAACTCCGCTTAACGGAAACAAAAGGTCCGCAATTATGGTGTTCCAGTTAAGCGGAGTCGACTGTATTAAATGATATATATAATTGGAGTATCCAATCAGGAGCTCTTTTATCCTAGCAAAAACAAACACCTGCATATTTGCAGGAAAATAAATTGCTCTAGTCTCAGTATAAATTTTAACAACATCATTATTCAAAATGTGACTTATTTAAATATCCTAGGAGTAATGTTTGATACCAAAAGAGAATGGGCATTTTGGTCTACATATTGCCCACGAACGAGATATATATCGTTGGAAAGCTTAGCCCTAGTACATCATTTTTGTGTATGGACACGAAGCTGTAAACTATGGGGTATAGGCAGTATATGGCAACAAAGATTGCAACTAGAGCGAAAATTAATTGCAATAGTATTCCATAGAAATGACACTATGACAGTATTGGTCACTTTTGATGAATTGGATAGACCCCAAAATAAAGGAACTGTTATACCAAATGTAAATAATAGCGAATAATATCATGGTTGGGCAATGATTTGCTTAACAGTATGAAAATTCTACTAGTTTTTATTCCATTTAGCGAATTTAACTAATGGGAAAAATTGTGCGTCTAATGCCCACAATTGAGATATACAACGTTGGAAAGCTTAGTTCAAGAGCATCATTTTTGAATATGGGCACAGAACTGTAAACCATGGGGTTTAGGCAGAATATTACAAAATATAAAGCAATTCGTTTATGTTTTTTCGAATTTGCAAGGTGTTTTTCTTACTTTTTTGGTCACTTATTTTAGCCAACTCTCATTGTTTAGGACAAAAAAAATACTCGTACATTGGTACACTCCATAGTACCTAATCATTTTCATAGGTGTCGTTTCTAGGCACTAGGTAGAACAGGTCCCATATATTTTTGCCCATTCTCCTTTACTTTTAAAAATCATTGCCTAGAATTGAAGAAAAAACTTTTCTCTAGAGTTTTAGAATATTTGTCATCTTAATACAGCTATGTCCACACTAATACTCTTATCCACATAACTACGCTAATTTTAGTATCTAAGATTGACTATGGATTGGTTATATTTGGTAAGTGTGCAAAATCGAACCTAAAACTTCTGCAACCATCGTACAACGCAGCCGTAAGAACATCTTTAAGAGCTTGCAAAACAACACCTATTAGAAACCTAATGACTGAAGGAGCCTTCTCAACAATCGACGAAAGAAGAGACATCTTAACATCACTGCTTTGTTCTCCTATTTATAATGACGCCGCCAAAATACTAAAAAGAAAAAAAATACCTAAACAGCCCTCGACCTTGTTAAATGCTTTATCTTTTGCCAACCACATCGAACTCAACCCATGTGTTAAGAGCATATCCATTGAAAAAATTCCCTTCTTGGCTCCTACCTCCAGAAGCTATCAACATGAGCCTTTCAAAACACTCAAAATATGAAACCCCCAAAGAAGTTTACATCCAATCCTTCAAAGAGTTGTTGAGTGAATTCCCTACACACAAATGGAATATTTTATACACCGACGGCTCCAAAAACGATGAAGGGGCAGGCATGGCTATAGTCAATAAGCATGGTGATCTCAAATGCGCTGAAAGAATTTAGCATAGAATCCTTGGCGATCAAAGCTACACAACTCGCAGTTAAGTCAAACAAAAACACCTTAATATGTACAGACAGCCTTTCTTCGCTTAAAGCCATTACCAACATAAGACATCGTGCGCCCGTGATCCAACTAGGTGACAAATTAACTCTGGTTTGGGTTCCAGCCACATTGGAATAAAAGGTAACGAAATAGCAGACAATGAAGCAAAGGCAATTGCTTCAAATTCCGAAGCCGAGATCAAACAATAAATTTCCTCCAAAGCCGACTTAAAAAAACTTATAAAAACACACTGGAAAAACAAACAAGCAGAAACATGGACCCAATACACCCACCACTATTCTTCAATCAATCCAAAAGGTTCCCAAGCTCTTTATCCTACCACTACCGACACTTAGATGGACAGATGTTTCTCAAGGCTTCGCCTTGGGCACACAAAGCTAACCCACAATCATCTTATGAGCAAGGATCAACCTCCAAAATGCCACTTCTGCCAATAAAATGAGATTCTGTCAATCGTACATTTAACTTCAAATTGTAGTAAAATCAACAATATTTCTCTTTCTAAGTTATCAAACCTACTTTCAGTTCCTTCTTAACCAAACATTAAAAATGTATACAAAATCTTAGAAATACTGCAACTAGACAATAAAATTTAAGTAAACTCCTTTTATATGAGAGTGGGGGGGGGGTGATCGAGGTTGCATATCGAGATGGTAAATACTGTTTTCTATGTGCATCTTCGATCACCCCCCCCCTCAATTTTTTCTATAAATTTACAAATTTTATATATCTATACTTTTTGTTAGTCTTAAATTGTATTTACCAAATTGGTACCTTTACTTTTATAAATATTATATTATGCATAATAACATGTAGTATGGAATGTATATTAGACCTTTTTAGATAACTGAATTCTCTATAATCAATTTGTATAAAATCTCAGCTGAAAGCCTAAGTTGCTCAAGCTGTAATCTTAAGTATTACTCTGTACATTTATGTAAGATTAATAAAAAATAATAATATTTTGATTAAACAATTTTACCAATAACGGTTATTAACGGTACCTGTCAAAGAACCGATTTTTTGGTTTTCAAATTTTTCTTTAATGACTCCACCGATTTCAACCAAAATGTTTGGATTTTTTAAAAAATATTGATTTTTTTTTGAAAACGGGTAAATGAATATTTTTGTTGAACATTTTGAATGAAACAACAACAACTAAAATGTTTACTTTAGTTAGTTATAGCTATTTCACGAGTACCAACCCGATCATCAGACTTCTTTGTGTGGTGCTCAGTCTTAATAATGTTCATTTTTATTTGAAAAGCTTGGCCCGTCGTCATAGGGATTGAACTTAAGACATCAACTGTGACTGGAATTCAGAAGCCGACGCGACGGCCTACCCATCGCGCTACCGAAGCCACATGTCAAGCTCCATCTCAGTGCAGGTTTTGTTGCTTATCAAATGCATTTGAACGACTAGCATTTTTATAAGAGCACACAAGCTTGCTGTTGTCACATTCGGTTTCTTTCTTTTTTCTCCGTACCCGATTCATGCCAACAATTTGTTGGTCATACAAGGGGGAGAGTAGTGAAAGATTTGACGCTGGTCAAGGGCTTAATTTGAAATTTATTAGGATTTTTGTATGAACTAAAGTTCATACAACATTGATCATATTGAATGAAACAACAACAACTAAAGTGTTCTACCAACAAGTTATTTGGCTGAAATTATAGCTATTTCACGAGTGCCAACCCGATCATTTGTGTAAATGTTTTTTAATTTTTTGTAAACTTGTATTTTATTAAATACTAAAAGTTGGCATACCAAATTTTATTTACAAAAAATTGTATTGTATATACTTATACAAAATTAATTTTTAAGAAAACCGCTCTAACGATTTTTGATTTTTTTTTCATAAATTTATATTTTTTAAGCAAATCAGAAGACATACTTTTTTTTGGAGCTCAAACTATTTTAAATGCTTTTTTCGGCTATTTAAATAACAAGTTAATAGATTTTGTATAGCAATAATTTATATTTAACATGTTTTTAAAACTTTTTTTAAGATATCATATTATTGAACCAATTTATTTACGTCATCAATTTCTAGCAAAGTTACAGTTGTCTCCCCTCCGCCATGCAAACATGACCACACCCACCGACAAAACGACCACCTTTATGTATATGCATATCGTCTAACTACGTTAAAGTTGTTAGCTACGAGAGCAAGTTTGTGCGATCCAGTCGTGCCCATTTTTGTTTGCGGTTGGCTTACGATTTCAAAACAAAATTATTTTTATTTTACAAAAAACAAAAATTGCATGCAATATTTATAGTTCCTTGCAAAATAATTTGCATGCAATAGTTTTATAAATTAATGAAAAGGTGTTCTTTTTAACGTTGTTGTATATTGTTTAAATTTAACTGTTATTTTAAAAACCCACATTTAGATCCCCAAGACCCACAGTATGGATTTGTTGGTTCTCTTTATTTTCTTTGCCATGAAAAGGGTTTTTACAAAGTTTCACGAAGGTAGACATAGATTTTTTACTTTATTTTACTATTGAAGGTATTATAACAGTTGTTCATCTTTAACGCCCCGTTCCCCACAAAAAAAATGGACACGACTGGATCGCACAAACTTGCTCTCGTAGCTAACAACTTGAACGTAGCTTAAAATTGACAATGTGCATTTGTAGAGGTTCTATAACATTATGATATCATTAAAAAAAAGTTTTAAAAACAGTTTAAAATATAAATTATTACTATAAATTTCTATAATTTTTTTTTTAATAGGTAAAACAGATAGAGCTCAAAAAAAGGTATGCCATCTGATTTGTTTGATAAATATGAATTTATGAAAAAAAATTTCAAAAATCGATAGAGCGGTTTTCTTAAAAATTAATTTTGTATATATAAAAATTCTTGAACATTTTTAAAAATAAAATATGGTATGCCAACTTTTAGACATAAATAAAATACAATTTTCAACAAAATTAAAAAAATATTCATCGGCCCGTTTTCAAGATATTGAATTTTCAAAAAGAAAATTTCAATATTTTTTTAAAAATCCCAAAATATTGCCTGTAGCTCGTAATTTGTTTTGTTAAAATCGTTAGAGCCGTTTTTGAAATAAATCAATTTTTGTATATTGGTTGTAAGGCAGATACCGTTATTTTTTGACCTAAAAAAAAATCCAATTTTTCCTCTAGGGAATTACCAAAGAACCTTAAGTCCAAAGTTGAACCAAATCGCTTTAGCGGCTTAGGCTGCAGGTCAAGGTACAGACAGACAAACGGACAGACAGACGGACAGACAGACATAAATGCGAGACCCACTTTTTTCGCATTCTCTATCATTGTAATGTTAGGGAAAATTATTATCTCGATTTTTTTTTTTGGAAGAATCCTAAACTTGCCCTTTACTCCGTATAACGCAAGTAAAAAATGTATGCAACATTTCATTGAAATCAATTAAGCAGTTCAAATTTTCCATACACATAGATTCCAGTCTTAGAAAAATACTTTTTAAGGAAGCTCATTTAACTCCGTATGTTAATCGGGTATCTTTGTCATTGGGGGTGTGTTTGGCAAATTTTGGTCTATGTTCTATGATTGGAAGTTATTTATTTGGGGTTTTCAGAAGTTTGCATTGATTTGATTTTGAACATTTAACTGTCAGTTTCCGTTATTTCTTAAACTCAGTTTCCTTTCCCGGTTTCATTTAAAATATTATTCTATGAGCAATAGTGTGGTAGCTCCCTAAAGTATGCAATACTCCTTTAAGAGTAACAAATCTTGAACCTTAGCCTCTACTCGAAATGGTTCTTCTCTAGATTGCTATAATAAACGCCATAATAATATTCAAATGATTGTTTTATTACTGCTGCTGCATTTTATTTTATTTTTTATATTTCATGTAAATGAAGAAATTGGTTATTAAATTATAACTATAAAAGATAAATACTCGTACGAGCAGTTAAAGGTTTTTATATTCTCTTATCCTTGGGTTGGTGCTTTGTGTGGGATCTTTGTGTCCATTTTTGTCATTATGTATCTCATAAATAATTTTTTATTTTTGTTAATTTTACAATTTATATAGTTTTTTTTTTTTTGCTAGTAACACATTAGTCTCTTATCACTATCATTCTTCATAATTATTTTATTCAATGTTTGTGACATTTAACCCAGAGATAAATCATTATTTAACTGAATGCACTAAGTCCGGATTCGAAATGATATGAAAGTTCGTTATGGGTTAGACACTTTCATGTTTGAT
This sequence comes from Melangyna quadrimaculata, assembly GCA_949320155.1. Lineage (NCBI taxonomy): Eukaryota > Metazoa > Arthropoda > Insecta > Diptera > Syrphidae > Melangyna > Melangyna quadrimaculata. The sequence continues at coordinate 2,613,790 of OX439483.1, forward strand.
TTTTTGTTGTTGTATTAACACAATTATTGGCAACTTGCGTAACATATTCGCAATTCTTGTCCAAATAACATTTAAGATCGTTCGTAATGTCTTTTTTTGTTACAGTATGTTTTTTTTTCCTTTTTAGCAGATAGATCATCGAACTTTTGTGCGAGTCTTTTCTATATACTAGGAAGTAGCGTTGCATTTTAAATACAAATTCTATAATGAATAATTTAAATAAAATTTTTATTAAAAGAATTTACTTTTATATCACTGGTACCGACACGTATTCAAGTTTGTCACCATAGAAAGAAAAATTGTCTATACAAATTATTGCCAACTCATTTTTTTTTGTTTGTAAAATATGTTTTCAAAAAATTGTTTCTAGTATAAAGAATTCATTTTATACAAATTAAAGAAAATTATTAAAAACTTGAGTTAAGGTTTGAACTATCTAAAATTAAACTGTTTTTGTTTTAAAGTTTAACAATTTGTATAATTGAGTTTTCTTAAATGTTGAATCAACAAAAAAGCTACAACAGATCATCTTTGACCTTTAAATAATGAAGCTTGACTTTAAAAATAAATATTTGTCCCCTACCTATACTCGTGTCGGTGTCCATAATAATCGGTGAAAAATAATTGTTTGATTTGCAATGCTACATCCCAAACTATTAAAGTCTACGATCATAACGATCAGTGTGTAGCTTTGTACTCACATGTTGAAGGTACGAGTTTTGCCGACAAGGCGTAGCAGTTGCGCTCAATCGACCTGTTTTTGACCACCAAGCCAAAAATATTCTTTAACAAAAAGATATCTTCACTATTATCCCTTTTAACACCTTCGGATTGAATTCGAAGTTTTTTTTTAAATTTATTTTTTGTAGGGTTTGGCTTTTAGAATTTGTTTTATTCTCTTTTTTTGTTGCTTTGCTGATTTATTCTTTTCCCCTATATTATGTTACTCCTTTTTATGATTTTATTTTGCAAGGTCAAGGCGGTCGTAAATAATTAGGGGTCAAGGTTGTATTATGGGGATCCGCTTTATTATGGGTATAGAATGGCTGAATTTTTGTTCTTCTACTTTTAAAGTGCGATGTGATCTTTTTGATTGTTTTCATTTTTGGGTTATTTTTTTTTTCTTGGTCGCGTGTTCGATCTAAAAAAAAGGAGTTTCTACGTTTACCAAGAAATGAAGTGGCGTGATGGGAACTGCTTAGAATCTGCAAGCGGAAAGGAAACTCTGGAAATTTTGTTGTTTGTTTTTATAGCCAAAACTATTTTTAAGTTTTGGGAATGATGCAATACACAAGTAAGCTTTACACAAGGAAATAAATAATGTGAATGGAAATTTGTAATGGTTTTAGACAAAAATTATGAAGGTTCTACTTACCTAAGGCTGCGCGTACATTGGTGCGACAAAGCGATGCGATACGAGAAGCGATGTGACAAGCTATTTTAGAGGCGCTTTCAAAAGTGGCCAAAATAGTGTGTGTGCGAGGTGCTTGCGATTTTCGCTTACAAACTCCTCTGACCACTGTTTCAAGCGAGTTTGTGCGAGTTTGTTTTGACGTTTAAAGAAAACAAATCAAAAGAGTAAAATATAAATATTTCAGTGCTTTAATAATAAATATAAATTTTAAATTAAAAATTCATCTTCTGATGATGAATCCATATTAGACACTTAACAAACGAGCAACATAGTCGCACTAAATCGCTTTTACTATGCGCACTATGTCGCATCTCGAAACGCTTGTCGCATCGCTTCTCGCATCGCATCGCTTTGTCGCACCACTATACGCGTAGCCTAAGGCTGCGCGTATAGTAGTGCGACAAAGCGATGCGATGCGAGGAATGTTTACGTGCGAGAAAAATATTTACATTTACCCCTTGAACACAATGCAAGTCGCTGTAGCACAAGCTGTCATTAAAATCGCTCACTAGGTCGCAAAGGTCGTCCACAATGGTGTAGCACAGAAAGAACGTTTTTTCTGACATTTAGATTTGTTTCGGTTCGTTCAGATGTTTGGAATTCTAATTCTCCATATGTTGCATGTTGTTTTCATTTCTATTACAAATGCGAGACTATCATGTTTCTCTTTTAATATATAAATCACAAAGTATGCCGGTATTTGACACAACAGAAAACAAAAAACAAAATTTAACATGGCAGAGTACAACACAGAATATTTTATTGAACTTTAAAAAAGAAATAACATTTTGTGAAGCTGCATTGTGGGCATATGAAAAATAGCACGCACGATACTATTTGATAGCTATTTCAGCTATGGCTTCAGTTCCAGTTGCGGCACTCTTTTGTGTTCACCCAGTTAGTTGGGATAGACCTACATTTTGCAAAAAGTGCAAACGTGGAAAAAAATATCTATTATAAAGACACTTGCTTGCCAAAAAACAATTGAAAATCGTGTATGGTGACTAAAATTATCTGTCAGAACAATTTTCGCATGTTTTTTTGCAAACAGCTGTCTTTAGCATGCATGTTTATTTCTCACTTTGGCACTTTTTGGAAAAAGTAGGTCTATGTAGTTAAACCTTGCCCTTGACAGATACAAAATTGGAAGGAGAAAAGGACAACAGTATCTAGACAAATTCTATCAGTTTTAAAAATGTGAAGAATTTGTTTATTTGTTTTTTTTTCATCCAAGCCCATTGGAGCATTTTAAAATTGAGTTCTCAAAGTTGTGAAATTTTGTGGTCAGTGACAACATACTCAAATTATTAATAATAAGACTTTATTCAAATGCTTTTTTTCTACAATCATTGCTATCGAAACTAATTTTTTTTCCAAATTTCAGTTCATAATAAACATGAAAAAATAACTCAATGTGTTAAACGAACCCAATGTCTAGTTTACATATAGGGTTTTGAACAGACCCACAGATATGTCAAAAAGTAGCGCGACTATAAGCAGAAAGTTGAAAATTATTCAACTTTGGCGACAGCGATCGCTGCAGCTACAGCTTCTCATTGTGGCGCTGTGTACTGTTTTCGTACATTTAAACTTTGACAGTGCGACAAGCGGCCGCTACAGCGACTCCATTCTGCTCGGGCAGTTATTCTTATAAGCGTGAGCACAGTGGAGCGATATTTGCTGCGAGTGTTGCAATTTAAGCACATACTTATCGCAAGCATCACTTTCGCAAACTCTTTTGACCACTTTTGCTCGAATACCTTCTCGCATCGCTTTGTCGCACTACTGTACGCGCAGCCTAAGGATTGTAATAATCAGGCCCAGTTTTTAAGTGCGGGATCATTCGATTTTCTGAGTAAAAGTCGAAAGTAAACCCTTTAAATTTGGTAAGGTAATTTGAGTTTGAACTTTAATCTCACCAATATCAAAGAGCTGATTATGTAAATATGCGTCTTCGGTAGTTACCTGGATTTAAATAGATACAAACTCTTACTATATACATACATAGGTAATTTTAGTTCCACTAGGCACTTGGGGCTTTTTTAACAATGACTTTAAGAAACTTCCGGTTAGTGATACAAACAAAAATATTTAGCTTAGAAAGGTAAGCATTTCTTTGAAAAAAAAAAAAATAATTTTTACTTGTTTGTTTTTATCATCAGAAATCGTATTCAAGTTGATTTTTTGCATCGTCAAAAGACGGACGTAGACAAATTTGAGAGATATCAAAAAAATATAATGGCAACGACAGACGACTTTAGTTTATATACAAACATTCAGTTCAAGTATTAATGATTAGATTTTTGTGGTTTTGATCTAATTTTTCTTAACGTTCAGTTAAGAAAAATTAGATCAAAACCACAAAAATTCTCAGTGCAGAAAAAATCTCTTAGCTTTGAGATAGAACAAGTGAGGAATTATGCAGACAATTCGAGTTTAGATTTCCAGATTATTGATATTTCAAGAACATCAACCGCATGCATAACTGAGGAAAACAGTTTTTGTATTTGGATTACTTTTGACGGATCAAAATTTGTTAGATTACAATTTTCTGATAAAAGTGTCGAAACTTGATAATGAAATTCAAAATATAATACGTTATTTGATTTTGGACAAAAAGAGTAGTATCTAATAGTATGAGCAATTTGATGTCTTTTGATTAATTTAATTTTATCGAAAGCAGTTGCTTTGTATCAATCGAAACAATTATCTGTCCAAACTATTTAATATTTTAAAAGAAATTTCTTAGTTCAACACACATCAAAAACCTTCCTCAACACATACCCAAGTTATTAACAAAATTCAACATTTTTATCAGTAGATATTTTGTTGTTGTTGATAATCAGCGTCTTTGTATTATAGAAACAATCTATAAATCCTAATCTAATCAGCAATGTTATGTGATGCTGAAATATATTCCACATTAACATTAGATACCTATAATCTTCTAGAATTCAGAAAAAAAATCTAAATACATTCATTGCAACTTTATTTAATATAAGTTTGAACTGATTTGGCGCCAATATACGTTAATTGATTAAATTTGTTTCCAGGAATGAAATTAGAGTGGGTAATTTTGTACCAGCACACTTTACTCAAACTAACTCAGAAATTCGGCTGGTAAATGGAAATAGAATTTTAATTGCTTATAGAGTTTTACAAAATTTCAACACATTTTAGCTTGCCGGGTCATGGCAAAGTCACAAAAGTGCACTCCTGGGTGCTGCACGGTTTTATCTCTTTTAAAACGGCTTTACCTCTGATTGCCATGCATTTCTTAATGCCACACCTGTTCTAAGTACTTTACTCTCTGTCATAACACTGTCTACACATTAACAATATTGCAAGTCACATGCAATCTACATACATATATTCAAACCTCAGAAACCTAAGACTACAACAGCACTGTTCCATTGAATGGGACATTGATTCTCTCTCTTACCTCAAACAAAACCATGTACCCAACTATCTTAAACCTAATCTACCATAACGTGCTTAGCATATTCAAGCACAGGCACAAGTAACCAAACTGTAATTATAGATCAAAGCGTTACAGACACCCCTATTTGTAATATGATGAAGCAAACAATTGACCGATTGATTATATATTCTGATGGTTCGATTCCTTTGCGTCTCGCACACTCATATCTCTTCAACGAAACATTTTAATCAGTCCGAAAATAAAAATAAAAACTCAAAATAACGAAAAATCAAACTGTTACAAATAAGGCTATCAGACACCATCACACTTCAGTAGTAGCTGCCACAGAAGCATTGACAGCAAGCGCGTATTATTGTATCGACATATATGGAAATCAAGTTGGGCTCTCAGACGGATTGCCTGAACGGGATCAGTACGAGTTTGCAACTGAAAGAGTCTAAACCGATTTTGAATTAGAATCTTTGAGATTTCCATCTTATACGAAATAAAAAAAGAACTGTTTATAAAGTGCAGTCAACATCGAATATTGAGACCCTTTCTCATAATTTAGTGGTTTAATTTGTGTGTAAATATAACTTAGGTGCAATGAATCAAACGGTTGACAGAATTCGACAAGGCTTGCCAGCTGATTGGGCAGCCTTACGGACGGTCTATGAATTATTGGAAAATTCTAACGTCTTCCGTGTGACCGATAACGATGAGAAAATTGTGGATTTCGTGCAGCCCGCCGAACTGAAGGTGGGTATAAAGTTTGGCACGATTTTGAATAAGGCCGTTGCTACTTTTTCTTGCGATATACTACAATCAAATGTAGGACACATTGCAATTTATCATAATTAATTGTTTTTGCTTTTGCTCGCCTTCATTGACCTTTATTCATTGTGATATAACAAAACTTAAATTATTTGTTTGTATCTCAAAATTATTGTCGTTCAAAAATTGATCATACCGACAGCGACGCCGACAACCAATAGTTTTATTTGGTTGCAAATGGATCTTTGATGGAGACGTAATTAAATTTTGTATTTCTGTTTGTATTTGTGCTTAAAGTCTAGACATATTAGTTTGACATTTGACAGTTACAATTATCTTAGGGACTCTAAATCTAAGGGACTCTACACCACATCATGGTTCAATAATTTCCTTTTATGTTGTTTTGTGTTTGCAAGATAATTTACATAGCTCTTTTTAAAACTTATTGATACTTGATAAAAATACTTTAGATTTCTAAAAATAATCAGCGGAAGAAAACTAAAATAAACGAATGTTGAGTTTAAAAAAATTCCAACATGACCATTTATAGATCTGATCTCTCAAGCCAAACTGGTTGTGGTTGACTTTTGTTTTAGAAGGACAGAATATTTATTTTTCATTTAGGCTCATTTTAAATTATTTTTGAGATGTTTTTATTAAATAAGAAACTAAGTGAAATTAATTTCAGGTCACGATTCCACTTTTCACCAATTGCCAGTTTAAAATTGTATGTCCTCACTCAAAACAACCCTGAGTTTGGTTACTCTTAATGTCACCCAATAAGTATTTTTCGGAATAAACCTAATCGTGTGAGGGGTTCCTAAGAAACAAAAAAATAAAAGAAAGAGAGTACCCGGAAAGAACGATGAGCTTGGCTATCATTTTTTGCAAAAAGAAAAAAGCGAACATTCATTTAAAGAAAATGATAATTGTTTTTTGTTGTTGTTTTTTTCTGGTGTGATCTATAACATTTATTGATCTCTTATCGGTGTGTAGGTTTAGACGTTTATGTATTTTCGAGAGAATGTTTTCATTGCTTAGTGACAATATTTTTTGTCGAAAGAGAAGATTATCGGTAATTCGTAAAAATGGAAAGATTTAGCAAACGAAAAAAAAAAAATACTAATTCGCTTTAAGCGACAGTTTTGAACTTATTAATTGTCCTGGGCATGTGACTGTCAAATTTGATGTCTTTTAGAGTACAACCCACTTATAGTAACACGAAGATTACAGCTAAAAATGTAACGTATTTATAAGGTTGTGAAAATTCAATTAACCGATGTTTTTGTTTGCTTCTTTAGTTAAGCAAGAAGTTGTTTACACAATAATGACTTTTTATTTTCTGCGTTTTTTTTATAAGGTTGTTATTAAAAATAAAATTAATCGCCATCTTCATTATCGTTTCATTGTTATTATTAATATTTATTTTTTGAACTAATTTATTATTTTACATAAATTGGTAACATACAAAAAACTGATTAATAACACTCTAACAAGACAACGCAAAATAAAAGAATCTGAGTGATGATCGTAACAAAACAACCAAACAGCATTTACACAATTAAATGTTTGGCATTCAAGATAATGACATTCATTAAAATCCATTTATTAAAATATTTTTTTTTCTAAAATAAAATTAAAATCGTATAAAAGACGTAGAGAAACTGATTATGGAATTTGAATTTGTTTTATTTGTTAGCAGATGTATAGATTTTAGCATCATACCGTTCATGGTTTAATCTGATATTCGTACACCGCCTTTCCGGATGACTGGAATTAATGGAATTTGATAAATTAAAGAAATTAAAGCTTGTCGAAAATAGAATTGAAAAAATTCTTTTCAAATTACGTTATCGTGGTAAAACATTTGCGTGCACTTCCATAATGATTTATGCTATACCTTAATTAAAGGAGAAATACTCTAATATACAGGGTGTCCCTTAATTCGTCAAGAGTATTTTAGGGTATGATTCTGGGGTATATTCTAAGAAAAAAATTGTTCCACAGTTAGGGCCTATCTCCAATTTTGATATCATTTATCGGGAATTTACTTTGGGGTACCCTGATCCATGTTACCGGTAATTGCGCCGTAAGTACTTATTTTAGGCCTTTATTTCTAGAAGAAATACCAGCCTTTGTAGTTGCGTTTAAATAAATTTGATATCTTGTTTCAGTCTTAAGATATCCAGTGTTTAGCCTGTTTCATTTTTCTTGCCCATCCTATCTTTTTGACTTTGGGGTCAATTTTCTCCAAAAAAATGTGTAATCAACATGATGTTTTAATAATTTTTTTGAAAGAATGTAACAATACTAAAAATAAAAGTCACTTACAAGTTTCCCGAAAAACCCATAGATTTTATGATAATTTGGAAAACCAGCGGCAGGTAAAATTTAATAAAAAGGTTTTTTTTTTTCTTAACGCTCGAATGGCTATGAATAAAAAATGATTTGTGTGGTTATCGATAGTTTTTCTTTTATGTGTTAACTAAAACAGTTATAACAGGTGTAAAGATAAGTCCTCTTTGATTTTGTATGCATGCTATAGTCAGTTTTCGTATTTCACTGATATTGATATTAATGATCCTAGCTTCTGCCTCACTTCGGAGAACGCTTTGAGCATGCGCTCTTCTAATTCAAAAATTTTGGTTGAATAAAAGATTTATTTCATTCTTCCCCATTCAAAAACATCCAATATTGTAGGGTCAGGAGATCTTGCAGGCCATTGAACTGCTCCAACTTTTTCCTTTCCAACGATTACCGCTTACGCTTCATCTTGTCAATTTTTAACCTCTCGAGCAAAGTGGAAGCGGAAGCACCATCAAGTTATGAATGAGATGAAGCTAGTTGAACGTATGGAATGTCCTTTAATAGTTCTGATAAATCATTTTGCAACAACTGCAGATAGTTTGTAGAATTCAACCTAAGTGGCTGTTTAAATTAGCATGTATTCAAACAAAGGAATGTCAGAGTGCACCCGTTATAACTGTTTTAGTAAAAAACATAGGAAAAAATTATCTTAAACCACACAAATAATTTTTATTTATAGCTTTTCGAGCTTAGATCTAAAAAAAATATTTTTTTTTTAATTTTACCTGTCGCTGTTTTTCCAAATTATCATAAAATCTATGGTTTTTTCGGCAAACTTGTTGCTGACTTTTATTTTTAGTATTGTTAAATACATTCAAAAAAAATTATTAAAACATCATGTTGAGTACGCATTTTTTGGAGAAAATTGACCCCAAAGTCAAAAAATTAAAATGGGCAGGAAAAATGGAACAGGCTTAAAACTGAATATCTTAAGACTGAGAAAAGATGTCAAATTTATTTAAATGCAATTACAAAGGCTGGTATTTCTTCTAGAAATAAAGGCCTAAAATAAGTACTTACGGCGCAATTACCGGTAACATGGATCAGGGTACCCCAAAGTAAATTCCCGATAAATGATATAAAAATTGGACATAGGCCCTTACTGTAGAAGGGCTTGATAAAGTTTTTCAAATACCAATGCAACTTCCGGTTCTAACTCATTGGAAGATTTTATTTTCAGACAAATAAATGTTCGTCGTGAATGATTCGCGATTTCGTGCGTCTCATTTGTATTACGGATTTTATTGTTTCCCGATGTTCTTCTCTCTGTTAAACCTAGTATACATATATGTACATTACTGCGAAGTGAAATCTAATTACCAACAAAACAAGTGTTGTTCTATTTTTGGTTTTTTAATTTTTGAAATTTTAGTAATTTATTTGTTATTCCTTGTCCCCAAAATAATTGCATTTAATTTAATCATGTTTTCCACGCCTGGATATGTGTCATTTTTTAACTCTCATTTAATTTATTCGTTTTATTCTTGTTTCTTATTTTAATAAGTCTTTGTACAGTTTTTCCTTATAAATTACACATAAACGTGAAGTTTGCACAAATAATAATAATAATATTGACAAGTAATTTCAGCAAAACGTGATATTGTGGTTTAATAATAAACCAAACATAAAATTAGAGGGAATATAATTACTCTGCGAACTAAATCAAAAAACTAGAAACAAACTGCAAAAAAGTTTTTGCGAGAAAATAATTTTTTTTTCATAAATGCGTAGTAACGTTTGGAACTCTTACAAGAAGAAAATCAATTTGCAAATGTTGTCCTTTAAATTTTTATTAGCTTAAAATCAAAAAAAAAATTTGAAAAACTTACTTTTTTTTGTTATAATTCTTCGCTTATAAAACTTTTTTCATTCTCTTCCGCAGAAACTTATTGATCTTACCATTTCCAATGACAAGTCTTTGAATGAAACCGAAATACTATCCATATGCCGTAAAGTAATTCAATATTCCGTCAAGACGTCACACAATCGATTCCATAATCAATTATTCGGTCAAATGGACCCCTACGGTCTATTTGGTTCCTGGATAACCGAGGCACTCAACACAAGTGCGTAAGTTTCCGGCATTTACAATTAATATAGATAACTTATTATAACAAAACAAACAAAAACAAAAAATTAAAATAAATCTATGAACATGTCACTGTTATAGATACTTTTGCGTTAATTTATTCGTTTGCATTTACCAATCGACAGGTATACATTCGAAGTGGCTCCAGTTTTTTCACTCATCGAAACGGAAGTCATAAAGAAAATGTGCGACATTTGTGGATATGCTAATGGCGATGGTATATTTGCTCCCGGAGGATCAGTTTCAAACATGTGAGTATATAATGAATTGCTTATTGGAGTTGATGGCCGATCATTGTTGAATCCAACTATAACAAACCATAACTTAGTGATTCAAAAATTTCGAATGTAATCAAATTAATTTTCTTCTATACCTTCAAGGTATGCCTTAGTTTTGGCCCGGTATAAGATCTGCCCTGACATTAAGGCGAAAGGAGTTTTCGGAATGAAGCCCTTGGTGCTGTTCACCTCGGAAGAATCTCATTACAGTTTTAAGAAGGCAGCTAATTGGATTGGTCTCGGCACCGATAATTGTGTAACTGTCAAAACAAACGCACAGGGTCAAATGATGGCCGAGGATCTTGAGGCAAGGATCTTAGAAGCCCAAGCTCAGGGCAAGACACCATTCTTTGTGAATTCAACAGCTGGAACGACAGTTTTGGGTGCATTTGATGACTTAAATGATATTGCCGATGTTTGTCAACGCCATAGACTTTGGCTGCACGTCGATGTTAGTTTATTTGTTTTTTTTTTTCAAAAAAAAAAAGTTCGAATTCTTATGTTCTGTTATTTTTTTTTTCAGGGATGCCATGGAGGGTCCGTTCTTATTTCAAAAGAAAATCGTCATCTTTTGAATGGCGTGGAACGAAGTGATTCATTAGCTTGGAATCCACACAAAGCTCTAGGAGCCCCGTTGCAGTGTGCAATGTTTCTCACCAGAGAAACAGATCTAATGTCAAAATGCAATAGTACCGAAGTTAAGTATCTCTTCCAGCAGGATAAATTCTACGATGTCTCGTATGACACTGGAAACAAGAGTATTCAATGCGGTCGAAAAATTGACGCTTTCAAATTCTGGTTAATGCTCAAGGCTCGTGGAGTGAATGGGCTCGGATCGCTAGTTGACCATTCCATAAAAATGGCCAAAGTTCTTGTTCAAAAGCTGCTGCAGAGAGAAGGATATCGTCTAGTGCAAGATGCATTTTCTTATACAAATGTCTGCTTTTGGTATATTCCGAAGGCTATGAGAGGTCAGGAGGAGACCAGCGAGTGGGAAGCTAAGTTGTACACGGTAATTTAATTAATTGCCATTATCAGATGCATCGATTTTATTTTTTTTGAATAATTATTTATAACAGGTTGCACCGAAAATCAAGGAGAAGATGATCCGAAGTGGAACCCTGATGGTTGGTTATTCACCGCTAGCGTATAGAGGCGTGGGAAATTTCATTCGAATGATCTTTACATGCTATCCGGTAATGGATGAAGTTGAACTCGATGCTATTCTCGATGAAATTGAGTTCTTGGCAGAGCAGGATTAAAAAATGCTTTTCGTTTTAGATAAGTTAATGAATATTCTATAATTTAATAATGATTTGCGCTTACGGTAGTTGGATATTAAAAATAAGTTTTTGAATTTATTCCTATTGTTTATTGTATTTCCAAAATGCGAGTGGATTGAAAAAATGTTATGCTATAAAATATAATCGTAACCTAGGGGGTTCTTGATTTGGTAGATGCTTAGAGGAAAAGGGCCTTGTTATGATTTCGTTCAATATTTTGAATTTCTTATACCGTAAAATTTTATTTGGTAGCAACTTTTGGAAAGTTAGACATTCTCAAAAGATTAAATCAACATTTCCAACCTTTCTCACTTATTTATCGTAAAAAGGTCATAAAATCTTTTTTCTTACTTTAAGATGTTTGCGGTGACCCATCAAATTGGGGACTAAGCCACTGGTAAAATGTATATTTAAAAAATTTGCTATTACTTTAAATTTTCAGGTAGAACTTACCTATCTTGCAATCCCCTCCAGACAGTACGAATCCTGGATGTCTCCATTTATGCGTACATCCAGTTGGCTCAGATCGCTCTCCACTTCTGGTGCCGTAATCGGCTACGTTGTCAAGTGCTCGGGTAATAAGCTGTTGGCCATATACAGTCCACGTGTAACAGCCATTCTCGTTTTTGAAAGATGGGTTTTCTGTACTTCTTAAACTGAAAAAAACGGGAACTGGCAAGAGTGAATCTTCGTTTGATATCTTAAGATATGGTTGTCATTTTGCGAGGTAACAGCGAAAAAGCGCCCAAGCACGTAGCTATATCTATCCATTATTCAGTTTCTATAACATATTCTTCATCTTGTTCCTATCAACAGCCAACAAAGTTGAACTGACTTTCCAAAAATGGTACTTCCAGTGCAAGAATTGGTAAGTTAGGCACATTTGCTTCAAGAATGCTGTTAAAGAAGAACAAAAACATAAACAATTTATTGAATAGTAAAAAGTGCGTAGTTATTCTAAAGTTTCATAGTTATCGTTTTAATTGAATACCTGTTGAAGTTTACCTGGTCTTGGGTTAACTTAGCACCAGGGAAAGGATGGAAAGGATTTTGCCGACCTAAAAAAATCAAAAAAGGCAAACGAAAATTCTTAAAAAGGCAAAAAAAGGCATTTATTAAATAAAGAGAATATAAACATAACTTAACGTCTAATTAAAATAGCATTGAACTACCAACAGATTTTTTCGAATTTCTAATGTAACAACCTTCTACGATTGTCTCTTACAAGCGTCTTAAATGAGATAAATAACCTTTCTACTTCAACAGACAGGAGTGGAGCCCATTTTAAACTCTCTAGTGTCTACATCATTCACTTCAACGTTTTCGGAAAGTGTGGAGTTGACGTTGCCATTTATTACAGCATTTGCTCAACAGTTTTAAGTCCACGATTTACATTAAAAACAGTAGTGAACTTTTTTAAGACTTCATTTGCAATTATTGGCCCTTTTGATTTTTCCAAAATTTCATTGATATTTGCAGTGCAAGGAAATGCACGATCATTCAAAGAGAAATGCAAAGATCTAGTTTTTATGAGTAAAAAAAAAACAAAAAATTTTATTGAGAAAAGATCATAGTAACTCTATCTACAGTCTCCACTACCGCTTTCTTGTTCTTGTATATTGAGGGCAAGCAAATTTGTTTTTTGTGCGCCTTAGATTGAGTTAGGATCATGTTTTTAAGTGAAATAATCTCAACTGGAAATGGAAAAACTACAAACAGTTTGTATTTGTAGAATTTGTTTGAAGATTTTTTGGTTTAACTTTGATAAAAAAAAGCAAGCAAGTCAAAATTGACAAAAAAGACACTAACGGGTAAAAAAAGCAAAAAAAGCACTAACGGGTAAAAAAGGCAAAATAAAATACATATATTTTGAATCAGGAGGACATGAATCGTGTTTGTATAAGGTCGATACTTTCCTACGATCACGCAAAAAAAATAGACAAAGTTAGCAAAATCCTTTCCCTGCTTAGTACTGTCTTTCGTTTAAACATAATATCATATTAATGTTCTAAAATAGTATCATCTTCCAGCTAATTGATTAAGAACTTGGATAATAACTCAAATTGGATTTATGTCAAAAAATTCATGTAGGATGACGCGATGTTTAAATCTTTTTATTTTGTTCAATAGAAAACAAGATCCACCATTTTTGAAAACACTGCCTGCTAATTGAATAATTTAGCCTGAATTTTTCGCTGAGTGAAGTTTAGTGAAATTACCAAGATGGTACATACATATCTACACCTGAACCATTGGACATAAAAATTCACCGAAAAAGGCTAAAAAAAGATTCGAAATCAAAAAAGTCACATCAACAGTGGAAAACAAATGAAGCGGGTTCATTAGTTTTTGTTTGACAAGTAGTGAAAATATTCTATCTGATGTCAAATGAGATCAAATTACTTGAAAAACAACTACAGACATTTTTTTTTCTTCTTTTCCTTCTCCATTTGACCGGCGCGGCGGCGATTGTCATGATCTCGAGGGGGACCACACTCGACTCAACTGCTTCACCTCAAGGGCGGATCCAGACTTTCAGCCAGGAGGGGTCACAGGACACCTGGGCACTAAAAAAAAATTACTTTTATTTTAGTTAAACCTACTATTAATGTTTTTGAATGAACAATAACCACTTGAGTGGGCTACCACCATTGCATTTGGCTGGAAGTATTGCAGTTTCATGGCTGACACACCAACTAGTTTTTTGTTCAATGTTTTAATTTTATAATTTAGTGCCGTCAGCTGGAATTGAACTCCAGCCACCTCTGAGGCAAATGCGCTACGCATTGCGCCACCGAAATTTGGAGTTTTATCTTTATAAAACGAATTTAGAGACAACTGGCATTTTTACTAGCAAGTTAGTTGTTGTTCATTCGATTTCTTTCTCTTTTCGTACACCTAAGGTACATAAGTACATATGTCTTTGGCTTTTAAACGTTTAATCTCTATGAAGATGTCCTTAAAGTATCTTCTTTAAGTTGTATATAATTATTTTCTTTATTCGAGAAAAATAAATTAATGACTTTACGTTTTTAATAGTTTTTAAAGTGAGTGTTTTAAAGGGTTTTGTAAATGAAAGCAAAGAATTCATACAAACAAAGATGAATAACATAACAAAAGAGAACCACTGAAAAATGTATAACCATAGCATCTTCTTTGGATAAGTTTTTATATTCCACCATGACACACTATAGTATATAGCCTTAATACGATTAAAAATTTCAAATTATTATTTTTTTTACTGTCACTAGATAGTTTAAACTCTTAAAAATTAACATGGAAAATAATTATATGTGAGGAATTCTATTTTAACAGACATTTAATTTAAATAGTGAATTGCTATTTTTGTTCTATGAATTTGAAGAAAGGACAAAAAAAGAAATTTACTAATTAAATTAAATGTCTGTTAAAATAGAATTCCTCACATATAATTATTTTCCATATGAATTTTTATGAGTTTAAACTATCTAGTGACAGTAAAAAAAAAATAATAATTTGATATTTTTAATCGTATTAAGGCTGAATGAATTTTGATATATATCAATCTTTAATTGAAAACAGGGCGACTAAGGGGAGGGAAAAAATCTGAACAAATTAGGGGATTTTTTTGTACTATTTAGAAACTTTTGACGGGTGGAGTAGAGTGCTTTTTTTTTAGGTGCCTAAGGTCCAGTCTAATATACAAACATAGGTAGTTAATCATCATCCAGCCTAACACGCCAACACTGAAGCCTTGATATTAAAAGCGTGCGGATTTTAGTCATAATGAAAAACAATTATTATTATATATATTCTACCAATATTGAGATCATGTATGAATAGAACATGATTATGGGGGGTCATGACCATAAAAGATCTAGCTTTCATTCCTAATTTAATCCAACTCATACAGAAAAACAATATTTTAATCTCCCAGGGGGGTCATGACCCCCGTGACCCCCCCCCGTAGATCCGCGCTTGCTTCACCTACGCTTCCACTTGTGGGGTTCACCGGGTTGACCTCAGAAAACGTCGATAGGCCTCCCGGTTTTGGATTGTTCCATGTCTGAAGCCAACTAAATGCAGGTGTCGTTGCATTTGTTTAATCCAGGAGTTTTTGCGCTTGCCTTTCTTCTTGGCATACGAAATACTGTCGCGAAAGTCCATTACCAAATCGTGTGCGCGTCAATAGTTATTCAAGGTTAAATGTCGAAAATATCAGTTTTTCGCATAAAACTCGGAAACGGTAAATGCTATCGAAAAGTGTTTCATACAAAACTTGTAGATTATGTCATTTTAAGTAAAAAAATGTATGACAATTTTTTTCTTATGACCCACCGTTAAGAAGATATCGACATTTTAAAAAACGAAAAATGTCGAAAATGGTCGTTTTTCTCGTATAACTCCTAAACGGTTCAAATGTTTGAAAACATTTGAATACAAAGTTTGTACATTATGTAAATCCCTACAAGAAAAAATTATTATTTTTTTTCTTAAAGACAACCGTTTTAAACGTTTGACAAAAAATTCAAATTTCTGTTTTTTAGTTTTTGCTCTTAAAAACACAAGTTGTAGAAAGAAATCTTGCGCTCAGTTTAAACATCATAATATTCCCTTAAAAAAAAATCTAAAACTTTTTTCCATACAAGTCATGAGTCGCAAGATATTGTGACTTCAATAGTGTCACAACAACGGTTTTTGGCATATATATTTTAAACCCTAAGCTTAATCGAAAAACTAAATTAACAAAATGTGTACATTATATAATATTATATAAGCATGCATTAACAGTTTTTATCTATAAGCCATAATATTTTCGACATCATTATTTAAACTAAAACACCAAAAGTCTAAAATACCGGTTTTTGGATCTTTACTCTTAAATGACGATTTTTTCGGAAAATATTTTATACCTATTTTGCAGACGTGAATATTCCCTAGAGGAAACATAATCACACATTTTTGCGTATAACGCATCAGTTGCAAGATATTGCGACTTCAAAAACGGACAACTTCGAATAAACAGGATTTTGTAATAGAATGTATGAACAACTATATTTCCGAAGTTTGACCATTTTTTAAGTCGCAATATCTTGCAACTGATACGATGATGAATTTTGTCGTCATTCACAAGTAGTTGACCTTGAGCGTTGTAAATTAATTTTGGTAAACGAATCTACTGAGCAGTTTTTCTTCTCTGTGCGGCGATTTTGAAAATAGTTGCGCCCTAGTTCATGGTGGTATGTCGCAGTTCCTGAATAGCTTGGTTTGCATCAGCAGCCGGTCCAGATATTTCCTCCAGCTCCCGATACATGCTCTTCGTACTCCCTGCTTGAAGTTGGGCACTTTTTTTCTTTGGTTCTTTCTTGCAACGTCTGTAAGCCACTCAAAGAAAAAGTGTGCTCAGCTTCAAGCAGTTTGTACGCTTTTTTTGATAGCAATAAATATAATTTAACATTTTAGCAATTTAATTTTGATAGATGTCATCAAGTATTCCAAAACACTTTTTTCATGTTTTAACCTGAAATAAAACGCACGTCTGCGTCGCAGGAACTTGCTCCTAAGGTTAAAGACTATAATGTGGATAACCATTGTAGCCACAAAGACTTTTTTATTGTATTAATAAAATTGCATAGTTTATTTTCCTTGATTTCTTTGTTTATTAATTGTTTTTTATGTTTAAAGTTCTTTTTTTTTTATTTTCAATGGACGCGCACTCAAGGGGTTGTTACTACCCTTAACATGTAAAACACAGTGCGAGCGTTAGGAAAATAGGATATTGTTTGTACACTTTAGAAAACTTGTTTATAAACGAAAACGGGCAAAAATATATGGGACCTGGTCTACATAGTGCCCAGGAATGAGACCTATGAAATTGATTAGGTACTATAGAGTGTACCAACGTACGAGTATTTTGTTTGTCCTAAACAATGGGAGTTGGCTAAAATAAGCGACCAAAGAAATAAGAAAAACACTTTGCAAATTCGAATAAACATAGATAAATATTTATATATTTTGTAATGTCCTGCCTAAACTAAAAAAAAAAAAAAATAAAAAAAAAACTCCATGGTTTACAGTTCAGTTTCTGTGTCCATATTCAAAAATGATGCTCTTGAACTAAGCATTCCAACGTTGTATATCTCAATTGTGGGCACTACGCACAATTGTTCCCATTCATTTAATTTGCTAAATCGAATTAAAAAGTATAATTTTCCTACTGTTAAGCGAATTATTCGCCAACCATTCGCTATTATTAGCTATTGGTTTAAAAGTTCCACCAATGCTGTCATTTAAATGTAAAACTATTGCAATTCATTTTTTCACCAATCGCAATCTTTGTTGCTATATACTGCCTTAACCCCATGGTTTACAGCTTTTAGCCCTACCAGCAATCAAATTTAGTAAAGACTTAAATAAAGGGTGGTTAAATTTTAGGGCCGGGTTTGAATGTGAACCACACCTAAACGCCAAGTTTTTGTCTGCATTTCATTTGACATTTCTCAATTTCAGACTTTAGGCCCAACAACTATAATAGGCATAAGCTAGCATGTGCGCGCATAAGTAAACGTGCGAATACAAAGAATCTCAATGCGAGTGAACATAATGGAGTCTAGCTGCGTTTCGTTCAATTTTTCTCAGTTTCGTTCACTTAACCGTGCATAAGCAAAAGCGATCCCAGTCGCTCAGCGCATAAGTAAATTTTACAAATGCAGCAAAAAACAAAGCCACAGCTGTTTTGTGAATCAATTCGCGAGTTGTGCACGAGTATGTGTAGTTTTTGATGTATCGTTGCCGCATTTTCATTTGTATTAAAAAATGTGGAACAAAACACAAAGCTGAAAATCGAATGTGGGACGAAAGCGGAGAGGTATTTTTTTAATTTTTGCTTATGCGCGCACAAGTCCATTATGGCTATACGGGGTAATTTTGCAATCATAAGCAAATTTTCGTTAGCTTTTTGATATTAGCTTATGTTTGCTTATGCCTATTATAGTTGGACCTTTACTCAATTTGAATAATGGAAAGATACACAATCGAGCAACGCGTTAAAGTTATTCAGGCTTATTATGAAAATGGGTGATCAATTTTCGAAGAAAATCATCTTCAGTGATGAGAGGCACATTTTCACCTCAGTGGGTTCGTCAATAAGCAGAATTGCCGCATTTGAGCAAATGATAATCCAAGAGTGATTGTCGAAAAACCAATGCACCCACAAAGACTGACTGTTTGGTGCGGTTTATGGGCTGGCGGCACACAATGTGAAATTTTCACAATCCAGCGGAACTTAAGTCAAGAAAAAAAGTTGAGCTGTCGAGTACAAAACCGATTTTTATCAGTTTTAACATAACAGTTGATTCATTTCAGGTAGTAAAAGCTTCATGTTTCCATTATATGTTGTACAGCTAGCTGTCAAAGCCAAACACCGTGTGATAAAAAAATTAAAGGCATTGTATAGCGGATGAGCTGAGCTCTGCTGTTTTTACATGTGTTTTGTGAACGGTAAAATTATTCGATATTTTATATCTCTGTTTTATTAATTTTATTTATTTATTTTTTTTTTTTTTTTAATTAATTTTCGCTAGGGTATTAAAAAAACGTCTTTTTTAACTTTGAGACAAAGCTTTTTAAGTTTACCTGCGTGTACCCGCTCTAATTTTTTCATATTTTGACTCTGTGTAGTTCATATAATTAGAATCAAAAATAAGTTCTTGCAACCTTTTGCAGCTCCCATTCAAATATTTTTATTTTACAGAAAAATTAATTGATTGAGTTTTTTTTAAGTTTGGCACCAAACTCCAAGTAACGAAGTTTCTAAAGATCAGATCCACTGCTTGCGTTAAGATCGAGGTTTTCAAGAACTAAATGTCATGATCTTCCCGAAGAAATAGTTTCAAACTGACTGAATTTCAAATTATTTTCAAAAATGTATTTATTATTTATTTAATAACTATGCTTTAGCTAATTTATTTTTAGTTAAAATAAAATTAAAATGAATTATTAAATTTAAATTAATCTGATATTTTTAAATCATTTCCACGAAAAAAAAAAACAAGTTAAAAAAAAATATTATTTAAATTTAGACTTAAGTTCCGCTAGAATCTGAAAATTTCACACTGTGCGGCATTTTTTCCGAAATGAGAGGCCGGTCAGGCAGTTACTATTACTGTGAATGGTGTTCGCTATCTTGAGATGATGAGCCCGAATTGGAAGATATGGATGTGGACGATATGTGGTTTCAACAGGATGTTGCCACTTGCAACACAGCCAACGAAACAATGGCTCTTTTGTGCGACAAATTCAATGGCCGTCACGTGGTGGCGATGTCAATTGGCCGCCAAGATCATGTGATTTGACACCGTTGGACTTCTTTCTTTGGGGTTATTTGAAAGAAAAGGTGTACGTCGATAAGCCAGCAACGATTCAAGAGCTAAGGGATGAGATAATTCGGCACAATAACAGCATAGAAATGTTGACCATCGGATGGAGGTGTGCCGCCGAGGTCACGGCGGCCATTTGGCCGATATTTTGTTCCATACATAATTGAACCATACCAATATTATCATAATAAAAAGAAATGACAATAATTTCCTAAATAATTTGTGTTTTATTCAGAATAAACATTCAACATCGGCCCTTAAAATTTTAACCACCCTTTATTTAAGTAAAATTGACCATAATTGTATGGGCTCTAAATAATAAACCAAACATGGTTAAATATTTACGTGGACCCTAAATAATGAATATTACATGGTATGGACTCTAAAATATGACACATAACACGTATGGTTTATTTTTTATAGTCGGGGAGAGTACGATAACTAAGGCGCGCCGGGAAGAACCAAACTGTTTTTGACTAGGTGTGTTATGCCTGTTCCAAAACAGAATAATGAATGCAAAGGAAATTGAGAAGGGTTATCAAGCTAAAACAACTAACAAACTAATTTTTTCTCGAAAAGAAAATATCGTATTTGCAATATTAAATTGATTTGCAATATTAAATTGATTTGTAGACGATTTTTTTTTTTTTTTTTTTTTTTAATAAATTTATATGAACCTCAAACAAGCAAAAGAGCGTTTTTCCATTTTTTTGAATGTCTTGAATATGACGAAATTAACACCGTAAAATCAGGCAAAGAACAAAACGTACTCGAAAACATATTAGTTACTTCCAGCAATAACATCACTGTAAACCTAAGGTTATAAAAACATTTGGGGATAAATTTGGTCATTAAAAAAGTAAAAGAAATTTTTGCAAATTGCCAACCAATAAATAAGTTTTCAGAACTTAGGTGCTCTCGAGCTGCCAAGAAGTATCTACGTTTTTATAGATTTTGCTGTGGAAAACAATTTATCATCGAATTTGATGACAATCATTAATATAAAATGGGTTTATACTTTTTCAAGAGGAAAGTAGGAGCAAGAAACATTTTTGAAAAATTTTGGGGGGAGGGGGGACCCCTGTGGCTACTCATCATCCACTCCTGGGGGTGTGGATGAGACCCCTCTGGCTACGGCCTTGCGGGTAGCTGTGCCCCGCTCTAAACGACCTAGAAAACTAAATTCGAAATTTGTCTAGAGAATCACATAAAAGTGCTACAACTAGACCAAATTAAGGGCAAATCCACCCGTTTAGGCTCTACCTCGATGTACAGTTGACTTTCAGACGCACAGATCAACACACAAAAATTATGACGAAAACCACTTCTTGGAACTTCTGCACTGTATAGTAGTGAAGATTTTTCTAATTTTTTTTACTAAACCAATATTTTCCCTATGCTATAGAGCAAGTAAAAATTCAAACTGTCCTCGATTTTTTTTTTTGAAAATTCTTCTTTTAATTGCTAAAAGTTAATTCGGCTTGTTCACCTATATACTTGGCTTTAAACAAAGACTTTCTTCAATATTTAAATTCAGCTTTAAATTAAAATTATTAAACTATACTTCACTACAACATTATGATAGAAGCAGATATCAGACGCCTAGCTAATCAGTGAAACTAACACCATCATCTCTTATCTAAATACATAAATTGAAGCTGTTAAAACATATTTATTCTGTTTTATTTTACGGTTTTATTAACGTCTTTGCTCGATATCTTTACATTAGCTAAGAGCTCGGCTTTTATATTCAAATTGTGAAAAACAAAGAAACACCCACATAATGTACAAATTGCCGTATTCTACGGGTTTGTTTACGTTGGTTCTTTTTTTTTTTGTTTTATTTTTTGCTGTTATAAAAAGACATTGACAGCACTTTCCTTAAGATTCTCGAATTGAATCCGAGACAGACAGTCAAGAGACCGATCATTAACTCCAGGTTTTTTGAATTTTGTTTGTGCGCGATCATATAAAAGAACCGTCTAGGCACGAGTAATTTTTTTGTTATTGTTCGGTTAAAGCATCTTTTTGACGATGGATTGCATTCAGGCAGAAACGAACCTAACGCGTGCTGAAGAAATCAGAACAAAAACGAAAGAAACCAGATTCAGCTGATGAGGATGGAGATTGGAGGCGACACGCATTATTTAGTGCAAGATTAAATGATATTTAAAGTTATGATAATAAAAGCTATCTAATGCCTTCGTCTCTCTATCAAAGATATTATATTCAGATTCACTAACAAACGATGACGGTGACGGCTAATAGTAACAAAACGATACACAAATTTAAAAAAAAGCCAAGCTTCTTTTTGTCGAGCGTGAATATAGTATCCAAAGGAGGAGTGAAGGCTGTGAAAATATAAAACCTTACGTTGCATGGATTTTGATTTACAATATCACAAACACATAACATAAAGATGATAAGTGTAGGTGTATATGGATATATGCATATTCAACAACTGTACATACATATAGGTACATACATATGTATATAGGAGCAAAGTATTAACGTTGAGCGTGTATTTAAATACAAACAATAATAACCGCTTAGTCAAAAAAACAAATGCAATATAGACTTCGACTTCGAGAATAGCTCACGTTCTCGGTTATTCTTGAGTTTCATCCAGTGAATAATATATCTTCTTTAAGGGCAAGTTATAGGTTCCTTAAAAAATACAGCTATCTTTTATTTGAACTTTGAACGATAATAGGATGGACGTCTATTTTCTTTCCCAAACTTGGCTGAAAATTTAGTAAGAAAATAACGATGATTTTCTTTTGTTCCATATCATAACTCAGTACAATCTGGGTTGTATGAAAATGTTTTTACTTACTTTGTTGTTTTATTGTTGGTAGGACTTCGAGCTTTATAATCTCTAAATTCTAAATATGTCTGCATTCTTGATTTGTCAGTGATTTATTAAGCATATTAAAGAATTCCAAAATTTGGAATTCTAAAATTTGATAAGTCAATCGGGATTCTGGTACTTTATTGCGTGTTTTTTCTATTTGTTTTGATTTTTTCTGGAAAACTCGTTACAAAAGTTTGTTGTTTTAAAATCTCATTCTTGAAAATAATAGCCGTGTTTTTTTGCAGGTCCAGATATAATTGAACAACTGAACTAAGGCTTTTACACGTACAACTGAAATCCATATAAACTTAGTTAAGACCAGATAATTTTTGGTTCTTAACTTAAGTTCCGATAGAAAAAGTATTACCAGCTCGAATTACTATTTTGCTATCGATAGTTTGTATAGAAATGTCAACATATCTGAGCCAACGAATCAAAATATTTTTTATAAAAAAAAAAATTGGACAACCATTGTTTTATAAGTTAATTTGTTTTCCTGATCTATACGATTCATGCTAGGCTTGATGTAAGAAAAAGTATGGATTGGATATGTAATACTAAAAAAGTATTGAAATTTTTTCGAATCGAGATTTTGGAATTCTAGATTTTGGAATTTAAAATTTTGGCAGATTTGATTCCAAATTTTGACAGATTTTTGAGATTTTTTTCAACTGAAGTCACCAGATAGAGGAGAGAAAGTTATCCTCACTAAAAATACTTCAAATACTTGAGTCCATAAAGACTTAAGTTGGAGGATGAGCTATAGAGTGAGCTATCTCATTCAGCTCTAGAAGGAGGCACAAATAGATCTATAGGTCGCAGTGCATCATACCCCGAATTGATAAATTCGTAAGAAACTTTTATACGATACCTGCCACAGAAGCATATTTTTGATTTTTATTTTCCTCTTTAACTTAAAATAAAAATATGTACCTACCTATGCTCCAATTGCCCCATTTTAAAAATTGAAAAATAGTCCCAAACTTATGAAAAATGGCCCGAAACACAAAATGAAAAATTGCCCCAACATTTATATAAGAAGCAACAACAAGAGAAAAATTACAATCGTACAAAAAATATTTTGCGTCGGTTTAGGAGACCCTGAAAAGTACCTTGCCTGGCCCGCTTCGCGGGTTCAAGGATTTTAACTCCCTTTTTGGATCCTCTGTCCCGCTCACGCGACTCTGTGGCTCCGCTTAGGGTCACCTGGCAGGCGCCTATGTTGTCAGTCGGTCTGCTCTCAAAGGTTTTGTTTTAAAAGTATTTTGGTTTAAGAAAAGTTTGGGCCAGTTTTCATAATGAAATTTCCACCCAAAAATAGAAATGAAAAAAGGGCCAAAAACAAAATTATTTACAAATTTTAAACTTTTTTTTGTTTTTGTTGTACCCATATAAATTTGTGGGGCCATTTTTCATTTTATGTTTGTGGCCATATTTCATCTGTAGCCGAAAATAGAATTGGTTTAAAAAAATAATTTTTTTTTATTAAATATAGTTGAGTTGATGATTTTTTTAAATAATATAAATTTATAGAGAATAAATATCTCAATTTTCGTTGTTTAATTTTGTTTGCATAAATTCATACTCTTCAAAGAAATCAGAAGGCATTTTATTTTTTAGCTCAAACTATTTTCGGAGTTGTTTTATAAATTTAAACAATGAAATTCATACTTTTTAACATACTATTTATAATAGGTTCTAATGCTTTTGTATGAAAAAACTAATAACGCCCAACTTAAACCTTAAGAGAAAGTTCGGGCTACCAACCAAGTCGTATAGAATTTATTTTTCACATTCGCATTTACAATAATTATAATAAGTTCCTAGTAAGTTTTCAGACATTATAGTTATAGTAAGGGCATGAGACATATGCATGGCCCTTTGACTTTCTAAAGTTACATAGAAATGTTCATCATTTCATTTAAGAGCAAGTTCTTATGACCCATTTATGAGTTTTATTTTCAAACATAATTTATTTGTTATGTTTTATTTTTACGTTGAGTCTTCACTTGTGGGAAGAAGTTAAATAGATTTAATGAGATTTTATTTAAATTGATCGAAATTTTTTGATAAGAATTTTTTTAATCTTAATTTAATTGATTGGCAACGACTCAATGCAATTTTGTTTGTTCTCCTTTCAATAAGGAATTTTCAGAAAAGACAAATAATATAATGAAACATTTATGCTGAATTTTGAAGCACATGAAAAACCTTCGGAAAAGTATAGTAGAGTTTCGGTTAAATTTTCGCTGGAATTTCCATTATTTAAAAAATTTCAAAAATTAAAATCTCAATTATTATTATTTTTGTTTTTCGGAACTACAAACTAAACTGTTAGTTGACAACAAAGGTCAATTTTGTCGACCCGTGTCTATATCTACAAAAATGGTAGAAACTATTACATATTTTTATTCCTAAAAATCCTTTTAGTTCGTTGAATTCAAAGTTTTTTAACATATTTAATTCTTTTGAAAACTAAAGCTCAGAATTATTTTTAAAATTCTACACCTTATTATTTGTCAATTTCTATTTTAAGAAAACATAAAGCACGATCAATATCTAACACTTTTGTGGCGGTAATTTAAATTCTGATGATGCTACCAAAGGCGCTACTTCTATCCACAAGCTGCCTTCGAACAAATCTAAAGTGGCCCAACCCTAGTCGCAATCCCACAAACACCTGATAATAAATAATTTATTTGCCAAACACGTACTTCGTGTACTACTTATGTTAACTCATAGCTAGCTTCTTCACGTCTTTAGCTATACACGGCCAAGTTCTTAATCTTAAGCTTATTAATTATTCGCAAAAAACTTGTTTTTATTTACTTATAACTGACGTGCTTTGCTTTTGCGCAAATAAAGGTAAAACATCTTAGAATTTATCGAAGATACAAAGCAAATTTGGTTCTAAAACTCAGTTGCAACGTATAAACTGATGATTTGAATACAGTGTGTGCTCAATTTATTTATTCATTTTATGATTGAGAGAAAACCTTGGAGAGGGAGGCTTTTGAAATCATTGCCAAGTCATAACAAATATACAGCGACAAAAAAAAACTAGAAGATCTGAAGATGCTGCGAAGACTACAACAATAAAATCAATCAGAGATTATAAAATAAGCAGAATATCTGTTTATGAGTTTAGCTATAGAACAACAGACAGTAGGTATAGGCTATATGCCAAACTCGAGACCGATCAAGATGCCGAATTCGAGCATCTCTGGTGTATCTGTATACTGTAACTGCAACTGAAAAATCAATTGTATGTACGAAATGGCGGTTTTTGTCTTCGTGTGTCCTCTGCTCCGTATCCAGAGATTCATTATGTTGCAATTTCAAGATGCTGGTTGTGTATTGTGTGTATAAATCTAGTTCTAACTTTCTAAGCTCAGCAGATCACCAGAATAAAAACTGTGCAACGATGATAATGATGATGAGGAGGAAAGTAGAGGTAAAGTCGCGTTAGCGTTAACGTACTTAGAATTGAAGAAGTGGTCTGACCAAAACAAGGCACCAAATGGGGGCGATGGCTGAGGTACTTTAAAGGGGTTAGCTGTCTCTACCCTTTTTTGTTGTGCTCTCTTGCTGTGCTGATGGTAATACTAATGCTTCCTTCAGTTTCGTAGAGTTGAGTTGTCGTATGCCAACGAGCCTAGCACTGCCTTTGCCTACCTGTGGCCAGGTAAACGTGATCGGAAAACCGGTCGCAATGAGAGGCGTTCGCATTATTTTTTCTTGTTTTCTTTTATATTATTTTTGTTGTGTAGTTTCTCTCCGCGGATGGAGTCGTTATACTCCATACACTGTTTACTGATTCTATCTCGTTTAGTGTGACCAGGTACTTTTTATTTCACTTACTTTTTTAGGGTTTTTCGGCAAAAGTGGAAAAATAATAGTATATGCACCATGAATTTAGTCTTTACAATTAAAAACACTCCCAATCATTCAACTGCAGAAATCTATTCAATCGCATTTGATTTAAAGAATTTGAATTGTCCCGGTATCCACATGACTCAAAAACTTAATTTAATAAAACGAACTTTTAAATATGCCGATACGACTTACGATGTCCCCATGATTAAATATCATTGGTTTTTCCGGTATTTTTTGTCCAGAAAAACTCATTACTATTTAAAAGGATTTAAATATGAATGGGGTTTTCGAGTACATCATTTGTTATATTTTTTTTTATTTTATTTTACAACTTAGCTAAATTATTAGCTATAAAATTTTATGCACAGTTTTATATATTTGAAAAAAAAATAATTTAAATTAACTTGTGAAATTTACGTTTTGATCAAACAAGCTAATATAAATATTATTGAAAATATTAAATAAATTAAACATTTTATTTAAGGGAGAAAAACATTCATAATTGGTCCGATAGTTGAAAATATGTAGACATTCGGAGAGGTTCCTTAAGTTTCTTTGGGGAATATTAAAGTGAATACAAGATAGAAGGTGCAGAGTCTATTTTCCGTTTAATAATTTTACAATGAAGATAAAACATAAATACGACCGTCTGTTCTCAAGACTAAATAAAATAAATAAATTGGCTCGTGAAGAACCAGGGCCTAGTGACTAACAACTCGCAACCATTCCTGTGTGCGCCTGTTGACAGAAATGGAAGGGACCTACAATTTTATGCCGAATCCGAACGGCTAGACGAGAAGCACTTATTCGTGACTTGGAGGATTTGTCAATTCCTCGCAAGAGGCAGTAGCCCTGAAAAAAACTTTTTTGTTTTTATGTGGACGAGGCTGGGAAGCGAACCCAGGCCTCCAGCGTGACAGTCGAATGCACTAACCATTACGCTACGGGCTACTACTCAAGACGTTCTCAAGTCTAGGCATATCAATAAGTTTTAGTCTATTATGGTAAGGTGGGAGATCATAAGGATTTACGCAACCTAAACCTCTGACTGCAAACCTTTAAATAAATAACATATACAAAAACCTATTACGATTGTCGTTTCACTAAAACGGCAGTAAAACGACACGTCCCTTGAGGCGTCAATTGATGTTGTATTCGAACGAATTTCATCATAATGATAATATGCGTAGAGATTGGAGAGGATGTCGAAGATTTAGGTTTATTTAGACGCCATCTATCGTCTCTAGAGCCTTGTCGTTTTACTGTCCTTTTAGTGAAACGACAATCGTAATAGGGGTGAATATGTGATTCATATTTTTTTTCGGTTTTTTTTTTCGAGATTTATGTGAAGAATTAAAAAAAAATCTTTCTTTGGAGATAAGGGTACGTCTTTGGAGATAAGACGTTGCGTCATAAAATTGTAAAGAAAAGAGTGCTTGTATTATTTTGTTTAATGATATGTGGCAAACCAATCACCTGGTTCAACCGACCGCGACGGATACACAGTGGACTGATGTAGGTTCACAACAACAAAGTTGGATGGGTCATCCAACACATCTCTAACATATATATTTAAGAATTTGTAAATTTACTGTTTTTCATTTATTTTATTTTTACTGTGTTGTATCTTACTTTATTTTGAATATCAGCTAAAAGTTAAAAAAAAAAAAACAATTACAAGCTACAATTGAAATAAGTTTATTTTTCATAGCTTTATGTTTCTACATATATTCTATTCTTTATACAAAATTTAATAAACACAAATGTTGATAAATAATAATTTTTGAGTAACACAAATATTACAAGGAAAGATGTAAACTTCGTTGTGTGATCGACGTGACGGATTGCCTTGTTTGAACTTTTGAAAAAACATACTTTACAATTTTATTTTTTCTTCAGCCTTAAGTCTCTCTCAAGTTGTTTTTGTTTTACCTAAGCGTAATTTTAAAAACAACACCTGTGTTTTCGATTTCATAAATTCTGTTCTTGGTGTAGCCTGATATTGGTCTGTCTGTCCGTACATCTACAGAATGAAGAACTGAAGCCATTTTAATTATTTTGGGTACAATCGTTTACGATACCTGTCATTCAACCGCTAAGAAAAGCCTCTATTTATCTCGAAAACAGGTTATCTATTTCTGGCCGTAGAGCTTTTTTTAAAATTTAGATTTTTTCATCAGCCAAACCGTTGACGAGAAGTTTAAATTTTCTTCATAAACAAGAAAGATTTCTTTAACGAAAGAAGTAGGTTTTGTACCTAATTTTCAATTTTTTTTTAAATAGTTAAATGTATCTTGTTTTGTACTTTTCCCTATCGATCAAATTAGTAGACCAATTCCACTTTCGTTTGCAAGTATAAGAAATATGTACATATAACCAATTTATTTATGAAGGAAATACTTCCAGAAAACACTTTTTCATCACCCTATAATCCTATATGTTTATGGGTTTAACAAAGGGTTCCAGGTTGTAATTTCTTGAGTCAATCCTCCATTTTTATAGTTTCAATGTCCAAAATAGTTCAACTAAATTAATCAATAAAATTGTAATTTATTTACTGTGAACTGCTTCCTATCATCATCTTCTCCTATGGTTTACAAGTTATAACTCATTATCACCGCTTAAGAGTTTTATAGCAAACAGTTGTTGTTTGTATTCGAGATTTTTATATTTTGTATTTAATTTTTTTACAATCTTGGTCGCGGGTAAGTCAAAAGGTTATCTAGAATAAAATACTTATCAGAACTTGACTTTAGATCTAGTTCATACATATATTACTACTTTGTTCTTGCTTAAGTTTGAATTTCCGTGATGTGATTCATATTTCATAGTAATATCGCAGCTAGTGCAAACGAATAACGAACTCGGGGAAAAACAAAACTTACTATTCATATCGTACCTACTTTTTAATGTCGATTTAACTTTCAATACAAACCTGGTAACCTCATGATATCTCAGTTGGTTTTATGCACTTCAATGTTTGGCCCATGAAGAAAATAAATAAAAACGAAACCTGAATTGTGTAGATACAATTTACCAGCTAAAAACAACCATGCCAACCTTAGCCTTTATGTTTCTCGACGATCAGTCTTCTTTGGAACTTGCTAGCTGGCTTATGTAGCAGCAACGCGCGAGCACACTTCTTCCCTAATATCTACACACATACACCAAGCAAAGAAGTGTTTCTGTTTTTCGTCAATAGTTAGATACAATACCCATAAGATCCAATTGTACTTACGAGTTACGTTACGATAGTTTGTTATTGTATGTTCAAACGCGGATCCGTGTTCGTGTTGATCGCTGATGTTTGGAGCGTTTAATGTTTTTATTATTATTTCTTCGTATTTTTATTTAATTCCTTTTTGTCTTGCGCGCTCGGAGTTTTATGAGATGGAAATTAACGTATGCGACTTTTGATCGCACAAAACATAAATTGTGTTTACTACTTGAAAGAGGATCAAATCCGAAGTTCAGTGAAGAAAGAAAAAAATTGATCTCGTGAGTTTTTTTTTGTGTTGTTGTTGTTTTGGAGCGCAACTTATTGTTTATGTGAAAACTCTACTCCGGTCAAACCAAAAGTTCATCAAAAAGAATATGCTTTGGTGAATTCAAACTTTCACCCAAGTGTAAATTTACAACAATTAAAGGATATTCCCCAAAAAAGATCTTGTCAAAGTAAGTATCTTCTAAGGGTTATGGCATGTTTTGCCAACATTTGTCTCTTCTTCCGCTGAATTAACACGATCTCGAGCTATGGCAGTAATGTTTCCATAAATATTTATGGCTTGACTTGACAGGAGTCTCGTTTTTGTTAGTGTTGTGTGTATTTCTGCTTCTTATTTAAAATTCAGTGGAAGCATAAAACAAGCTTTACAATGCAATATAAGATGAAGTCAAGTTTCAGTTCTAGAGTCCGGATACAGGAGAGCGCGAGCGCTCGCTACCTTAGTTTTAGTTTGTATTTTTTTTTTTGTGATTTCAAAGTTGTTAATATATCTTTCAACTCTATATCTATATCTATGGATGTTTTATGCAGTGTAAAGTCAACGGCATTGGCAAACTTATAATTGCAATGGCAAATCCTTTGAACAAAACAAATAATGTAGGTATGATGATGGAGTTATTGTTGTTGCAACTGAAGCTGAGTTGAACTGAACTGATACAACATCAGCAACAGGCAGTTAAAGACGACGACGACAACGACGAGCGACCTACCTACATAGAGTTCCATCTCTCGGATAATCAAGTACTTTAGTGTTTGCGCGAGTATCTGCAACCTACGGATCTCTATAGCGAGAGTTGTTGGAATAAAAAAAAAACTAAGTACAATGCAAAAGAGCCAGCCACACATAAATGGAAACAATTGCCAGTTGGCACATTATTCAAACTATATACGAGTATGCACGGTTGGATCAACTTAAAAAAGAAAAACACAGCGTTTATGCTGGGTTGTTTGCTAATTAAGTAATTTCGGAACTGTTAAGAGGTTATAATTAGGTTGCTGAGCTGGATGAGGTCAGAATTGTGGCTCTGTGATTGATGTTAAGAATGTTTTATACTTCCGTGTATTCTTTTGCAAGTTTGTTTATTAGATTTCTCGAGAAACAATAACTCGTTAGAAAATTGGCAAAAATGTTTGTTATTTGTGAGCTATAATGTTTTAAACTAAGAAATTTATTACTTTTTCCTGTCTATTTCATTGACCTATTGTTGTTTTTTTTTTTTTTTTTTGTTTACCCAGGTAATTTCCATATTTGGTAAACTATAAAACTTATACATTTTCAGGTGAGAGTAAAATTCACTAAATATAATTTCAACATAAGAGTTTGCAAAAACCAATTTCAATGGGTGTCAGAGAAGTGCAAGCTTGTGTTTAATTTGCATATCTAACCACCTTATTGTATCTACATAACAACCAAATGGGGGGTTTCATGAAAGAAAATTGCGTTCGCTTTTTTTTACACAAACTTTTTATTTTATGAAGTTTATAAGTCTTGCTGATTTTATATTTTTATATTTGCTTCGCGTAAACAAAAAACGTTTTGCTTTGTTATTTTTTATTTTTATTGAACCAGTTGTAACCTTGAGTTGACCTTGAGTTAAATTTTTATTGAAAGCCAGTAAAACTAATCAGTTTTTAACTTGTGGTAAAGGTATAATAAGCAAGTCCGTAGTAAGGATTTCATTTCAAAGTGGACTTGAAATCAATTATTGAAAACAAGTATTCTCAATAAGTACTGATAAAAGGAACCCTTGGGTTACTTTCTTTACAATCATAAAAATTGATTTTTTAATAAAAAACACCGATTAATAAAAGCTGTTTGATAGGGTGTTCCACGGATACAAAAAATTGACAAAAAGGTCAGTCCACCCTCACATTTTGTTTAATCTACCCACCCTTCAATTTATAATTGTACATAATACATAGGTATGTCTATTTGTTTAAACATTAATTAAACAAAAGGCCAAACTAGAGTTTTTAAATTAATTTAGTAATTGAAAAATAAAATCCAGTATACATTTTTATATTATTTGTTTAACTTTTTGTTTGAAAATAATTTGTTTTTAAATTTGTTAAATAAATAACTTTATTTAAAAACAAATTATAGAAATGCTTTGACATAATACTCTTTTTAACATTTAATTGCAGTTAGTATTTGTTTTTTAGAAAATTGACCCTCCTGATTCCTTAATGGAAATCGAATAATTAAGCCCTAGATTTTTATCACATTTTATCAAGACAAGAAACATTCCATCTTGTTTTAGAACTGGCGTTTTTTTATTCGACACCCATAAATCTTTGTGCGAATAAGTCGTAATTCTTCATAGGTTAGTTAAGCCGTTTCTAGGTCTTGATGGTCTAGACTCTAGAGCCTCGGTTCCCAAACTGTGTTCCGCGAAACCCTGATGGGGTTCCGCCGAAGAGTTTTCTGGGTTCACCGACATTGTGCCGTGCAACCGGATGACTTTGGCGCATTTTCAAATTAAAACTAGAATAACTTTTGCATAGATTATTGTACAGAGCAAAGGTTTTTTTGCAGAAATCAGTTGGCTAGTTCGTTAACAAAACATCAAAAATTGTGTGGCCAAAGTCACCCTGCAGTTTTGAATGACTTATTGGCCGGTTAAACGTTTTCTTAATTATCTCATTGACTAGAATCAACCAATGATCCCCTATCAATTGATTACAGGACATTTTTTTATACTGAGGATTTTTTGTTTATTTTTTAGAGTTCTTTTTAGAGTAATAGTACTTTTTATTTGAATTATATCACTTATACTTGTTTTTTTATTTGGGGGACAATATTAGTAGGATCAATCTTCCTCTACTCTTTAGCAGCCTTTTTAGGAGACTTGTACTTGCAAGCTTCGTACGTCTTTTTGTGACAAGTTTTCTTATAATTTTGATGCATTTTTTTATTAATTTTCATATGCCATTTTTAAATAAAATAAAATAAAACAACTTAGTTTTGCATAATATTCCACATAACTTAGTAGACATTATTTTGCTGTAGTATTTCCACAGCATATTGAAAACTTTCAACATTTTTAATTTAAATAAAAAGTACTTTTTGTACTTTTTATTTGAATTATATTTATTCACTCCACTTAAAACCAAAGTAATTTTAATATTTTAATATTCAAATTTCTTTTTCTCATTTTAAATTTATGGAGAATGGCATTTTGGTCTACCTATTGCCCACGAATGAGATATATATCGTTGGAAAGGTTATTCCTAATACATCATTTTTTTTGTATGGACACAAAGTTTTAAACCATGGGGTTTCAGCAGTATATTGCAACAAAGACTGCAATTAGAGCAAAAATTAATTGCAATAGTGTTTCATTGAAATGCCAGTATTGGTCTAATAATAGCGAATAATGTCATGGTTGGCGAATAATTCACTTAACAGTATGAAAATTCTACTTTTTTTTATTCGATTTAGCGACATTAATGAATGGGAATAATTGTCCGTCTAGTGCCCACAAATGCGGTATACAACATTCAAGAGCATCATTTTTGTATATGGACACAGAACTGTGAACCATGGGGTTAAGGCAGTATATAACAAAATAAAAACAATTCGTCTATGTTAATTCAAATTTGCAAAGTGTTTTTCTTATTTTTTTGGTCGCTTATTACAGCTAACTCCCACTGTTTATGACAAAAAAAAAATACTCGTTCGTTGGTACACTCCATAGTACCCAATCATTTTCATAGGTCTCGTTTCTGGGCACTAGGTAGACCAGGTCCCATATATTTTTTCCCATTCTCCTTTGTTGGTACCATTTTCTCCAAAAGTATTTAAACGATTTTGATAAATTTGATATGGTTAGAAAGCCTTAGTTGTGGAGGTGTGCAGAATATACATGGGACACGCGTAAGCGCACTGTGGTTCGTTTTCGTTTTTGCACTGTCGATCACTGTGCATATTTAAAAAATAAATACATTTAAAACCTTAACACCCTTTTTGTGTGATACTTTTTTCAAATTATGTTGGTAATGGTTTGACTCTAGAGAACAGTTTCTGTCAAGTGTCAATGTGAGTTTTTTCTGGTCGAATTACGGCCAGTGGGCGATATACTAGTAAAATTATTTAGTTTATAACTTTTTTTTCTCAATTTATCATAATGAAACTATTACCATGATTTTTAATGTATTAAATTATACATTATTAGAAAGAAAACTGAAAAGTTTATAGTCTAAAGAGAAATTATGCACCTCTAAACCCTCGTACTCAGATTTTGGTTATTCATCCACTACCAAAATTTGCTGCCGGCTCTTGTACTATTAGATAAGTTCTTTATATCAAAACAAAATTGCAAAATGTCCTTGACCAAATTCACTCAGCAGACAATTTTTAGCCCAGCTACACGGTATGTAATTATAAACACGTTTGACATTTACATTTTTTTTATTGAAATGTGAGCTTTTAATAATTAAAAAGAAGCAAACAAAAATCATACAACAGCACTCACTTTCCAAAGAAAATTAGGAGCCACACTCACATGAAGTATAGACAAAAAATTGATTTGGAAATGTGATTATGTTTCTTTTTTAATTTTTTGGTATGGTTTAGAGTTGGGTTTCCGAAATATATGTGGACCTTGTTAAGTTTGGGAACCACTGGTCTAGAAACGTAGAATTAACGACGAATTTACCTGATTTTTCGTTAAAGCATGAATCTTAGCACACAGAAAGATTCATGATCATCAAATACATATATGGAAAATCGTCTGTCTTATACTTCGGTTTAGTGAATTAGATCTTTATTTTTAGATTTTGAAAAAAGTTAAGACCTAATCGACTGAAATGGAGTGTATTTAATAATCATCAGTGTAAATATTAATCCAGTTCTTGAACTTTAACTTTTCCTTACATGAATCCTTTGAATACTGTCAAAAATGTCGTCTTTAAAAGTCATACCCAACTGAATATTATGTTAATAAAATGCTCAATTGGGACTGATGTACTTGCTCGTATAAATATTCAAGGGGCTTATGTAGATTTTCAAAAATTGTATATGTATCAGTTTTATTTTAAAACAAGGAGATTAGAGAAAAATGTTCAGAAGCATACAATTTCAATTAAAAAGTACAAGTGACCTCAACTCCAGAAATAATTGTACTTTTTAATTGAATTTTATCCATTCACTCCACTTAAAACAGAAGTAATTTCAATAATAATAATTAAATTTCTTCATCTTCTTATTAGCAATACAATTTCATTTAATTATTTTAATTTTTTAAAATGCCCAGTTTACTCACTTTCCATTAAATTTAAAATTGTGATTAAAATATTAAAATGTGAAATTTATAAAATGTTTAGATCTTTTCTTTTTTAAATTATACCAAGTCGTTTTTGAAATATTGCGTTTTCAAAAAAAAAAAACATTTAATTTTGTTTACATTTCAAAACAGATTTTTTATGAATTGAGTATGATGAATGTTTATTATTTAGAGAATTGTAACAAAAACATAGTTTCCTGACTCAATTTGTTTGTCAACTAAACTCTAGTATCAACATTTAGATCTAATCTAAGCAAAATTAAATGTACATATAAAAACTTTACCGTGAAATATACATATATGTACCTATATGTATACGTAGAAAAATATACCTTCCAGAGCTTTTATCTTGAAATAAAATTAATTGACAATGACAAGCAACATTTCTTGTGTGAGATTAATTAAAAGCAAATTGCAAGCCGTGCATTTCGAGTTATTCAAACTAAAAAAAATTAAAAACTTGCTATTCCAATTGCAAAAAAAAAACAAACGAGAAACAATTTCCTCCATTAAAAACAATTCAATAGAAATAAATTCTTTCAAGCCAAGCTTAATAAAACATGCATATTTATTAATAACAATGCAACAACGAAAGATGACAACATCAGCCATTTAATATTATTAAGGTTTATTTGTTCACTTAAAAATGAAGATACAAACATAAAAACAACAATCTGGCTTTTGCTTTTCGTATACGCGACGAATGATCACGTTTTCATAATCGCCAAACAAATGGAATGCAATTTCTGTGGTATCCTTACCGCAGAAAATATATTTATTGTTTTTTTTTTTCTTGATTTTTAACCTCAATGGTATGGAAATTTCAACAAGGCTTCAATATTGATATGACGTCTTATGTAATCTAATAGGCCAGGCACTCTTTTTCACAACATGTGAATACGCCTTGTGATGCAGGCCTATATAATATTGCTATTCCCACGCTCATAGATAAATTGCAAGCATAAATCTGATACGTTGGGAGATTTCAATTTGATCTTAGGTACGTAGGTATTTTTATCTTTCCAATCGAGAGATTGAAGTTATTTTGAAATTCTTTAACCGCAATTGGAATTTTTCTTAAAAAAATAAAAAAATGCAGGTTAATTTTAGTTTAACATAGATTCCGTTAAATGTTGGATTATTATTATTAAAAATATATTCTTGATTGAATATTTATACCAAGCAGCAGGTGAGCTTTGACTTCGTTTATTGGAAATAAAATGATGACTTGGTCACATTTACTTGATCTAGGGATTAAAAGAGGAATGTTCCTGCAAAACAAAGATACGAGACTTATTTAAAATAAAAATCGAAAGAGCATTTTGTTTTGTTTAAATTCTATTGGCTTTACCAACATAATCCAATTTAGTCATTAGTTTAATGAAAATCTCCAGATTTTAGAAAAATCATATACATACATCATATATATTACTTAAAAGGAAGGGAACAAAATTCTACATCATTATAACTCGAAAAATCAAAGGACCTGCCACAGTGATACATTGGGGCGTATACGCACTTTTCTTCTTAGTTTTTTTTTTTAAAGCGTTTTCATTTGAATATTAAGTAAACCCAATTTTGAATAGAGTCGTTAAAGATTTGTGTACGAATATATATGTTTGTTACTTCTCATAATAGAAGCTACATAAATCTATGTAGGACTCTCATTAACTAAGATATAAAAAAGTAACCAAATAAAATCGTTAACAAAAAGTCACTATTAGGTAGATGTAATAGGCTTGTAAACGAGATAAGAATATGATGTGTACAACTAATAACAACAAAAAGTGAAACAAAATATTTGACCGTTTTATTATCAGTGTTTGTTTTATGAAAAATATAAAAAAAAAACTAGGTTAAGATTTCGTATTTTACTTTGTGTAAAAAAGCGGATTCAACTAAAATTGTTTAATTCTTAATCGGGCAGTTCAAACTTTAAAAAAAAAACTAGATAAGGTTTGACGAATACACCATACATTGATTGTTATTAAAATTAATATTAAACAAAATACATAACGTTATTATCAAACTGATAGCACCAAAGCACAACTTCAAAGCTATGTCCGCACCGATAAAAAAAAAAAATTCAACATACAAATAAAAAATAAATGTTCATGTGTGGGTTGATTTTTAATTTAAGTAGCCGATGGCCATTGCACTCTTTTGTCATACTTAATCGTAACATTATTATATGGCCTCATTAGCAGGGTGAAATGAAATATAAGTACTTAACTAGGTTTGGTCAAAATAAGGTAAACAAAAAACTGTGCCAAAACGAGTTCAATTCCACGCATCAATAATGAAAGATA
Organism: Melangyna quadrimaculata; assembly: GCA_949320155.1. Classification (NCBI taxonomy): domain Eukaryota; kingdom Metazoa; phylum Arthropoda; class Insecta; order Diptera; family Syrphidae; genus Melangyna; species Melangyna quadrimaculata. Next base: position 2,651,602 of record OX439483.1, read on the forward strand.
TGCATCATTAAAATGTATATAGAGGGTTTCAATGCAAAGCATATACGTTTGATATTCACTTCGTTAAACAATTTTCATTCCTATCATAAATTGATGTAAATTAAAAAATAAAAAAAACGGTGCTCCTTAAATGGGGAACTTCGGCCCAATATTGACGTATCGAATGACGGAATTGATATATGATATATTTTTAATGACTGAATAAAAAAAAATAAGTAGGTATATTTTGCAGATGATGGCTGATTGATTTTAATGTTTTGTCAATATCATTTTTTTATTTTTAAAAAAACTCGTATATTTTTAAATTTATTTTTGTCTTGTTAAAATTGTATTTATTAAACATAGTCTCATCAATTAAAAAATTCGTTCCACAATTTTTATAGGACGGAAAGTTAATTTCAAAATAAGGACTTAAAGGGATTATGGCGAGGTAAAGTTTTAAATTATTTGTGTATCAAATATCGAAAATGCGTGCATTTGGTGTCGATGAATCTCTTCTTCATTGGATTAGAAATTACCTTTCGGACCGCTCAACACAAGTTGTATTGGATGGTTTCAAGTCTGAAATTCACAAAATAAATGCTGGTGTGCCCCAGGGCTCCGTTCTGTCTCCGACTCTCTTCCTTATATTCATAAACGATCTTTTATCTGAAACTTGTAATCCATTAAACTGTTTTGCTGACGAAAGTACCCTCAGCTTTTCATATTCGTTTTTAGATTCACATCCATGTCCTTCGGATGTGGAACTTGAACGGCATCGTATGATAAGCTCATTCAATTCTGATCTCGACAGCATTGTCCAAAGGGGAATCAAAAATCGCGTAGAATTTAATGCTTCAAAAACTCAAAGCCGTCTACTGTCGTTAAAACGAAACCCACCCTCCATGCCACTATCCATGAGTGGCACTTGCATTGAGGAAACTGAAAAGCTCTCAGTCCTCGGTATGTGTCACAGAACACCTTTTACGGAACGACCACATATTTGACATCGCCAAAAATTCTGCCAAGTGTTTACGTTTTCTCCGTCGATGCAAGAAATTTTTCACTCCTTCTGATCTGGCTGTGATCTACAAAGCCTTTATTCTTCCAAAACTTGAGCATTACTCGCATATTTGGGCAGGGCTCCAATAACCCACTTGAGTTTATTGGATAGAATTGAAAAGAGAGCTCTTAAAATGATAGGTGAAAGAGCTATAACGGAAACATTCTCATCTCTTGAGCACCGTCGAAATGTTTCATGCCTTTCGTTATTTTAGCGTTTTTCCATAAACAGTGATCTAGTGAAATAGCTAGTTGCATTCCTCCCCTTAAACAATTCAACCGTAATACTCGCGCTTCTAGGAATGCCCATCAGTTTACCTTTGAGCCCAACTACGGACGTACTGTTAAGTACAGAGATTCTTTCTTTAGTCGCACTACTCGAATGTGGAATGCTCTACCCAGCTCAATTTTCCCCTCGCATTTTGATCTACAGATATTCAAAACCAATGTGCATCGGAATCTCCTTTTAAATCAACTCCAATCTACCTAATCGGTCGTGCTGTGTATATAATCTTAAGGGTAGTCACAACCCCTTTTGCACGCGCTAAAAATAAAAAAAAAAGAAAGAGGGTGTAGTCAAATGATTAAAAAAATATATCGATTCCCATTACTAGTACAACCTTTTTAGTTTTTTTTTTTAATTCGATAACCCGTAAAAACTGTAGTTAAATTCTATGTTGGAAATTTACCCCCCGTCTTGACATTTGCTGCTAGTGTTAAGAAGTAAATTTGGCCAGTTGTCATACAACAAATTGACGCGAGTCGTGTGAAATTCAAAATGCATTACAATAGACTATCATCGAATCATACAAAAAAAAGTACATTAAATAACTTAATTTGATGAAAAGAAAAAAACAAACACACAATTGTACTTGTTATACTTTAGAAAATAACACACAATTCAAATAATTCTCCAGCATTAACCTTGCGCCCATTTCTAGCCATAAGATAAGCCACTTATAACTTAAATCGGTATAACCAAAATAAAAGTGTTGAACGGAAAGTATATATACCACATAATTGATTCCATGATTGTTATAAAGCTACCCATATTTGTCAAATTGATTACTTAGAGACCCAACCAAACAACAAGTTGTGATGGTGGCCCTCTGGGTTTCGATTGTATTGTAGGGCAAGACAATTCAGTAGTCTCTTTTCATAAATAAACACAAGTTTTGGGTTAGAAAAATCAATATAACTACTATTTAAAAGGTAAGCGGTTGTAGGAAGTTGTTGGTTTCTGTTTTATATGATCTTGCTAAGGCGACATCGCCACACCAATATAGCACTTTTGACAATGTGTAGGCTCCAACATGCGTGGTAAGACCCTTCCGTTTACACCTTTTTTTAATGCACACAATATCGTTTCCGATAAATGTTCGATGAGACGATGTCGATTGCAGGCCCACCATCACGCCACGCGCTGCGGGCATCCATTATCACCATCGTATATCACATAGCACTCAGGCTATTGAGAAACCCTTACTTTCCAAATTTGTATCAATCTTACTTTTTTTTATAGATGTGGAATATATTATTTGTTGATTGAATAGCTGGAAGGTGACCTTAAACTGTCATATCTGAAAGACATATGCGTGCAGTATGTGGTAAAAATGGATGTTCAAATAAGTTTGTTATTGTCCCAAAGGGCGCGGGCGTAAAGGGTATAAAACGAAACATGTAAATCTGTTTTTAAACTATCGTATTATAATGAAAGGAAGTTACAACATTTTTTTGCGCATGATTTACCTGTGAATGGAAAAGCAAACCTTTTCCGGCGAGATATAGTGATTTTTTTAATCCGAAGACAACAATCGATTAGCTTGTAAATATTAACATTATGGTTTCAAAGTACCTTAAGTAAGTTGCCTTACTTGTATTTAAATTTAAAACAAAAACCTAATTGAATTATAATTTATGCATATAAGAGAAATAAAATAATTTAGCGGATCAAAAAATATATTCATCCATATAACTAACACTTCAAGAAATGACAACAATGAGGTGATAAATTTGTCTTTTCGAATATGTGTAAATATAGATATTCTCAAGCTTGAGTTTGGGTTTGGCAAACGAGTGAAAAAAAAGAACCCATCAAAAAGAATCTCCCGCCTCTGCCTCAGTTCATAATTTAATACTGCTTTTGGATTCAAGTCATGTTTGTTGGTTGGTGGTCGGTCAGAGTAGAGAGTCAAGGACGACATAACTTACCTTTTCTTGTGATTGAAAAATATAAAGCCTTGTGCTACAGCACCCACGTTTTCGTGTTTATAGAATAGGAATAAAGGATTAAAGAATAAGGAGAGACATTCAAGAAACAAATAATAAAAAAAACATCGTCGTTAATGTGACAAAAGTTATTGCAGTAGTTTTATCCGCTTACAAAATATTTCCTGGCTTTAGGTTTGCTTTACTCAACTTAAGTCTTATAGAAAGTAGCGACACATTCTTCATACAAGGCCGGATTAATCTTAACAAATCCCTTTAGAAAATACATTTCTATTTTTTTTGTAATCAATCCAATGACTACCCCACGATAAACAGAAAAAAGGTATGTCATTAGATATACACAATCCATAGAATTTCTGGGTAAATCTGTGACGTCACAATCATCTTTATTTTTTAATTTGTTCTATTTAAAGTGAAGACTATAATTTAGAACTTAACATTTGAACAAATTATTTTAAAGGTATAAGATCATAAAAAATAGAAAAGCTTATAAAATCAATCAAACAAAATAAAATATTTTAACTTTTTTTCCAACATAACCACATGATTGTGACGTCACACATTTATTTGCCATACATTCTGTTTTGTGTTTACCTATTATATCAAATAAATTCTAAAAACGTTTTTTAACATTCATCATGGCCCAGTTGTTGTTGGGTTGAAATTGTTGTCATTCTGATTGATTAAATAGGCCCTTTTGAAACTCGGGCCCAGATAGTTGACTAACTATTTGAAGGGAAATCCAGGACTGCACATAAACACAAATCCAAAATAGCAAAAAGCAAAAGATTTTCATTAAAACAAATTTGTCACTTCACTTAATCGATCGATCAAAGCGAAACAGGTTTACATTTAATTTTTAGAGATCTGTTGACAAATTTTGTAATGGTTCGATGGTTTTTATATAAGGTACACAATCTTGGTGAACTCTTTAGATGATTTGAAATGGGAGTCGCTGGGGTTTTATAATAAATACAATCATAAATTATACATACCAGGATGTCCCATATTGAATGGTGGAAGCTAAAACTAGTGAGAGGCTGGATTATTTAACTCTCAGAATTCAGTAACTTTTCCATAACCAATAACGGTTTTTAATTAATGGCTGATTTATCATAACAATTAATAACGGTTTTCGAGTAATACATTTTATGGGAGATAAACCCTTATAAGGAAGTAGTCAATTAAGTTTTAGTTGATAGATTTAGTAAAATAAGCTATTTTGTAAGTGTCCTTAGTAAAATTGTTATTCCTTTGTTAGCTATGGAAATTAAAAAAAAATACATATAACGGGTGCGAAAGACAGAAATGATTGTTTTGACTAGCCCGACAGGTTTGCCTATATGAAAATTGGTTTACAAATTTAGGAAGCATACTGTGAAATATTTTAAGCTGAAATCACAATTCTATTTCCGTCCATCGAAATTGTCATTACCGTGAGAGTTGTACTGAAATGTAATGTGTAAATGTACCAAAAAAAATTACTCATTCTGTGGCTTTTGTAAGAAAAACTATCTTCTTTTGTTCTTATTAAAAAAAAAAAAACAACTGCTTCATGAGGCTGTCGATAAGCCAATTCCACATTTTAGGCTTCCGATAGGATTCCACTACTATAAAGTAAGTACCTACAGATAATGTAGATGAGTCTCGAAGAACTGGATGTCAGAGTAAGTTCGTAATTATCTACTAAATTATCCAGGCACAAATTTGTAATTAAACATCCATTCTACGGTAAATTCTATTCACACATTATATTGATTTTCGCCAATACTATGTTAAGGCCTTCAATCATTATTACATTGCCAATTAAATTGTCTTAAACAAAGAATGCAATATTGTTTTAAACATATGTTTTTCAATTAAAAACTTGTTGTCCCAAGGTTAAAAATACTATACTTACTTTAATCACTATAATTCTTCGAAACAAAAGAATGCACTTAATAGCCCTTTTTGTTCCTAACAATCAATTAGTATGATTACTCAAAAACCATTAACAAATTATTACCGAGTGAGTAGGAAAAACACATTCACTCGATAATTATTTATTACTGTGTTTTAAAGCTTTTTTTTTTAATTAAATGCATTAATTATATGTTAGGCGTTACTTTCCCTCACAAATCTAGCACTTATTATGATGAATAGAGTTGTGAATATTTTTTAACAATCTTTTCCTAAAAGATATTTTTAAATCGGTAATAAAAAAACTTTAAAAATTTTGATAGCAGTGGGTGTTAAATGTATGTTTTTTGTAGAATTATGTTTCATACCATAATGCATCTAAGATCCGGTTTTTCTATGAGCTTGTTGGTATTTAACTGTATAGCCTTTAAAGAGTAGTGTTTTAATTAACTTAGCTTGATACAAAAATTATATTTTTAAATTATTTTTGTCTGAGGTACGGTCTCTGCTATTGTTAATAGTTGTAAAGAAAAAACCTGTTGAGTTGTCAGCTGACAGTGGAGTCGCATAATTATTACAAAAATGACTGGGTTTTAAGTCGTCATCACGGCATCGCATTGGCATGATGTAGTGCATGTTTGCAAACAGCGGGAATTAAGTAAAAGAAAATAATAAAACAACATGTAAATTAAGATGGGTAGCAAATTTATTGCTGCTAAGTTAAATTAATAACTTGATTTAATTTGAATATTTGTTTAACATAATCGTGTTTGATAAAAGAGATTTACACATACATATATACTTAATGGGGATTTTGTTCAAATAGATGGCGCTTATTATGGTCATTTGACGTTTTATGAAGCCTTTAAAATGCATTCACACGAATATTTAACAAAAAGCGTTAATCTTTTAATTTTATTTGTATATTTAAGTTGATGGTTGTTTAGGGCCCTTTTAAACAGCGAACATTAGGACCGTACCATTATTAAACAATTGTGTTTTTCCAGCGAACGTAGTAACAATAGGATCAACTTTAATTTTTTTTGTTCAATAAATATGATAATATGCCCTATAAATTCGATAGTAATTCATTTTACTGGCATCCTGCATCACCATTCAGTTTCTTATCCAGTGTGAACAGTTTCATAAAACTTGACTACAAAATATACCTCAAGAAGTCCAGCCAAAGGATAATTGACATATCCGTCCTATGCGAAACTCAGACTCACTTTTAGCACCATTGACGTAAAACTAATAGAACTCTTCTAATACATTTCCATTTCCATCACGTTGACAGGAAATCCCCTACGTTGAAGCAACATTTTACTAATATACAAGCAAAGTACATAAATACTTAATGTAACTCCAACACTGGTTAACGATCATGTAAAATTTCTGCAAATTTTGTCTCTAATCACCCAATGGTGTTTAAATTACCTTTATTTTCAGCACACCTACGTGATCAGAATCGAAACAGAGATTGCGTGCAATAAAACATTTAACGGTCGATTTAATAATAATAATTGTTTTGTACAGATAAACAAACAATAGTTTAACGTCGGTTTGGTGCCGGTATACTGTATGTCTACCTCTTTAAATAATACGAACTCGAACTGGATAATTTAAAAGAGCATGTTTTACAAGATTGGAAAAACATCATTTACGTGCTAGCAACAAATATGCATAGGATTATTATTATATAGGATCCCGCCCGAAAATTCCTTGAAAACACACGTGTCTGTTAAAGGCAGATAGACAATCTGTAACCGAATGTCCCTTTTTTTTGTTCGAAACGTGACATCCGAGTCAAGTTGAAGGTCCAAGAAATATGAGTATCCCAGAAAATTTGTCATTTGAGCGGAAAGAGTGATTCTGTCAACATCTCGTTTCAACAAGTGGAATACAAATTGAATTTATTTATTGTTGTTTTCTTGTCCAAGTAATATTTATTTTTTAAATTTATATTTGTTTGGTTTTAGTTTTTGTTATACGAGAATAATTTCCTGTTGTTAAATAATAATTTCTTTATTGTGATTTGTGTTTTTTTTTTATTTGCAGAATGGCGAATAGATCATTTCTTATTATTTTACTATTTGCGGTAGTCGCAAAACCAAGTGCTACTATAGGAAAACATCAATTCAATATACTTGAGGATGATTCCAGATACATTTCACATCAAGGTAAGCAAACAATACAAAATCTTAAACAGTTTTTTAACCCTGAGGACACACGAGCCAGTTGGCTACATAGATTGACTGTCAAGTTCATATACGTGAATATGCTGTGGCGTAGGCGGCACGCAAGTTGTAAGCAAGTTGCTTTCAAGTATCTGCGGTCACGTTCAACTTTTACTAGGATAGCCTATCTAGGATTCTAAAAACCCATTTTAATTGAATTTGCTTTGGCATCGGACTTGGATTTTTTTCTTAATAAAGAAAAAATGACGTCGAATTCTGCACCAAGTCTTGTGATGGTCAACGCATAATACTGCCAATGCGTTGCCGGATGCTTTTATAGGCTTTTCTGTCGCGTCAAAGTAACATGGATTGATTTTCATCTAATTCAAAATTTTTGATTTTTGTTTGAGGTTTTTTAATCCATCATCATCGTAGCCATCCTTTAAAGAAATTTGACAGTTTATACGTTGACAGATAGGTAAGAAACTAAATTACGTCGTACGAGGAATATTTCGTTCCAAATGTCACTCAAAGGCGCTAAAATCGCCTTTTCCCGCGTAAAAATTTAATCTCAAAAAAATCAGATATCTTTTTCAATGCATCATCTCCGTAGCAGTCTTTCAATTTAATTTGACAGTCTATGGCTTTACAAATCGGTAACAGAATGTTCCAAATGTCAACCGAAATCTCCGAAACTCTCATTTTTTCCTAAGCTAAAAATATACTCTCAAAAAATCAAGATTTTTAAGAGATTTTGTATAATTCATCATAATCATGGCCATACTTCAAACATATTTGACAGTTGCCTATTTTGGAAATGTTAAAATTTCTTGATCCCTCCTCTCATTAAAAGTTGTGGTAGAAAGAATATTTTATTTTTCATTAAATTTTCAACGAAAAGCTATCTATATCGCTTTATATACAAGTCTGAACGAGGACACTGTCTTTTCTACTGGCTTCCCAACTGGCTTTGAAAATGGCAAGCCAGTTGACGAGCAAGTTGTTCAGGTTTGTATTTGTTAGTAAGAAAATTTAAATGTATTGTAACTTGTAAGCCAGTACTGGCTCGTGTGGCCTCAGGGTAAGTTTGGATTATTTAATTTTGAAAATGAAAACATGGAACATTTTTGTGTATACAATTTAATAAGTATGTAGGTACTGCAAATTAAACACACATAGAAAAGAACATTTTGGTATTTTTACAAATTGACAAAAAAAAATAGGCAATTGAAATTTAGCTAAACCTAAGTACTAACAATTGGTAAATGTAATAATATTGTACGAACTGTCAGTAAAAATATCGTTTTAGTAGACAAATGTTAAAAAAAAAAACATTATTAGAACAACAGCTAACGTGTAATTGTTTTAATTTAAATGTATACAATTTATTTATTTAAATGTGCAAAATTATTGGCTTTATAGAAAATACACATCGAGTCAGTTTTTTTAATATAATGTAGAGGTGCAAACGCTGTCAAATACTAGCAACACTCCTGTCACACAAACCTGTCAGTGTCAAATATGGAGAAGTGTACTAAAACTGACGAAAATTAATATTTATGTGTATATTTTTGCCAAAGTCTATGAACGGTGTTCAGATTGGACTGACTCCTCCGAATTTTCAAAAGAAAACGTCAAAAAAATCCACAAATTTTAATTTTTTTTTTAAATTTACTACTTTTCGCTCTTTCTTACCATAAAGTGGGAGGGAGATAAATTTCAGAGAAGTCAAAAATAGTCGGAAGAGTCAGTCCAATGTGAACACCGTCATGTGATTCCAATATGATAAACAATATCAAGCCAAAATTATATCGAATTTCTGACAACCGTCTTTTAATTGTCGTATATCGATAAACAAATGGCACTCGCAATAAATAACATAATAACGATAGAAAAAAAAAATTTTAAAATCAGTTTAAATGTGAAATAAGTACTAGGTACTTGAGAAAAGAGTGAATTGACTTCTGTTACGCAACGTTTATCATTTACCTAACTTTCTTCCAACGCGAATTTTATTTATTTTAATAATTTATAATTTTTAACTTCTTTTCTTCACAGACTTAATGTCGTCTTCAAATCGTTTTGAAGACACCAATATAACAACATACTCAAGAATGCTCTTCGATGTTGCTAGAAATCAAATGATTGTTGGAGCAAGGTAAGTTTAAACAAAAAAAAAAATCAATCGTAATCGCAATGTAAACTTGTTGACTTATCTTATCGCATTCTACAAAAAAGTCATCTTTACAAAAAAAAAATCAAACAAACAAAAAGTGTCAACTCAATTTGATACGACCTACTGTTAAAAATTGATGAAGCTAAGGTTCTTTGAGCATAAAAATATAAATAGAACAAGTGCGATTGTCCCGAAGTGCTTACGTAACTTTTTTAAATTAATGATCGTTTGGCTTGCAGAGTTTTGATACACACAATTAAATTAATTCAGAAGCTTTACAATTGAAGTAACGCCTGTTGTGTATACGGACATACGAGTATAAATATATAACTGGATGAATTTTTCTTAACTTTCGCTTATTCTTCCAATAAGACGTTTATGTTTGTAACCTCATTTCGAGATTTAAAAAAAAAAACCGTAATGCATGAGGATCCCTATCTCTGTAGAATTTATCTGTCAAAAGAATACAAAGATAAGCAATCCTTTGGTACTGTATACTCTTGCTATATTGTCTTGTTTTTATTGCTGATGTGTTTACATTAAGAAAATAGATAGACGCGTATACTCGTATGTATGCAAGTAAACGTGTAAAGGGTGTTTTGTTGAAAACGTGGTCAAAATTTTAATACATCAGAAAAATCGAAATTATAAATTCATTATATAATTCTTAACCAATGACCAATAAATGGATAACTTCTAATAATTTTTTCTTTTTGAACAAGAAGGTTGGTATATAACATGAGAGATTTAATGAACTTCCTTCAAAAGTCGTCCGGAGACATAAATCGCATGTGCAATATGACAAAGAGCCTAAACAAACAGGGATAATATCTATCACAAAAAAATATGTGGTTAAACAAAATCAAATATCGATAATTTGGAAGCATTATAAAGGCGAAAATCGGATCGTCACACATTCTCCAAACCCACAAAACAAGAAGTATTTCCTATTATTTCTATTTTTTCTTTTTAGTGCCGTACAATTCAGTTTGCATTTAAATGATCTTATGTCTTACAGACATATAGTTAAGACACCCTTTAAAATAGAACTTAATATAGACACTCTCAACTTGCTTTAAATTTGAGTTGGAATATTTTAATGTTTGCACAGCAATTCATTTTCCATGGAAATTCTGTTCGCACATCTTTGGTGGACATATCCATTCGAGCATTTGACACCAGTTTGAAATGAAGATACTCTGTCTAACTTCATAAATAATGTGATATTAAATAGTGATATCTAAGAACAATACCTCGTTTTACATATAAACGAGCTACGAATAGGTATTATGTACGAGTATGATATGTATGGCAATTGGGCGAATCGGCTATGAAAGTCATTGGCATGATAAAGTTCAACCATACGTAAGCAACATATAAGTTAGAATATCAATTTACGCGCAAACGATAATAAATGTCCATTATTATCTGTTAGATTTGTTTGGGTTGAAAGACAAATAACAGAGTATTTGACGTGATATATATCACGTCGTCGAGTTGGGGGCAAATAAACAGTATTTTTAGTACATACATATACATATATCTTTATATTTGTGTGATATACAAGATAAGCAGGTAGGTTACTTATAATTTGTATTTTTTTTAAACTTTGTTAACTTGAGATGTTATCGTTATTTAAGTAAATAAAATAATGTGAGTCGTACTTAGTTGCTATTCATAGCTTGTGGTCTGGAGGGTATGATACAATTTGAGTCTCAATTGAAGAAATAATATTTTCTCAAATGTCGTTAAATTTAAGTCCTTAAGATTTCGATTTAATTTTAACATCAATTTTTTTAACCTTTAATCGAAGGAAAACATACGAAATAAAAAAAAATAATAGATTTTATATTCAACAATTCTTTATAACTCTAAACCTTACAATAACCTAGGCATTTTAAATTTTATTAAATTAACTCATGCAAAATATGTCAATTTTTAAGAGTACATGCACATAATACTTAACTTAACTCACTTAATTTTACCAGTAGTGAAGATTCAATTGCACATAGCGTTTCAAAACTTGACAACTGTTTTAGGTCCTGATGGTGTACCATCTTGTGTACTAAAAAAATGTATTTCCAATTTATCTTATCCTCTTTTTATTCTATTCAATAAATCTCTAAGGTGCTCAATTTTTCCTAAATTATGGAAAAGTGCTTTTATAACACCAATTCATAAAAAAGGGTCCAAAAACGACATCAGGAATTACCGACCTATCGCCAAACTTTCTATTATTCCTAAACTGTTTGAGTCCATTATCTGTAATGTCTTATCTTTTAATTGTAAATCAATTATTTGCGACACTCAGCACGGATTCGTCCAAAATAAATCAACTGTAACAAATCTCTTTCATTTTACTTCCTTTTGTCTTGATTCTTTTGAAGATTGGAAACAAGTAGACTGTGTGTTTACGGATTTTAGTAAGGCCTTCGATAAATTGTGTCATAAAACGTTAACCCATAAACTAAAGGCCTTAGGATTTAATGAAAGTTTTTTTAACGTGGATTTCGTCTTATTTAGGCAATAGAAGCTATAGTGTTACATTTAGGAATGAACATTCTACTCAATTTTTCGTCAACTCTGGTGTCCCGCAAGGAAGCCATTTAGGTCCCTTATTGTTTATTTTATATGTTAACGACTTAACCTCGATTATAAAATACTCCTCGGTTCTAATTTATGCCGATGATATTAAAATCTTCAAAATTATAAGTTCAATAAACGACTGTTCACTGCTTCAAGAAGACCTATATAGGTTTAGGGAATGGTGTAACAAAAACCGACTTCTGTTAAACATAGACAAATGCAAAACCATGTGTTTTACACGCAAACAAAAAATTATAACTTATAATTATTTATTAGATTCTTCTCCTTTGTGCAAACTTTCCGTTTTCTCCGATCTAGGTATTATAGTTGGCACTAAATTAACTTTTACAGACCACTATAACTTTATAATTAAAAAAGCCAATAAAATTCTAGGTTTCATAAAACGATTTTCTCGCGATTTCCGTGACCCTTACGTCCTCAAACTTCTTTATATATCTTTCGAAAGGCCAATACTTGAACACGGCTGCGTAGTTTGGGCACCTTACTATACAATTCGTATAAGTAGACTTGAAAGTATCCAGAGAAGGTTCATGCGTTTTTGTCTTCGTCTTTTTCCGTGGTCCCCAAGATCCGCACTTCCTCCTTATACTCATAGACTCATGCTAATAAATCTTCCCTCTGTTAAAGCACAAACAGTACCTCCAGCTTTGTTTCATTATTAAATTAATCAATGGATCAATAAATTCCCCATCAGCTTTATGTCGTTTAAATTTCAGCTACAGTCTAACTAGCATAAGAACACAATTGCCATTATGTCCGATATTCAGCAGAACAAACTATGGTGTGAATAGTCCTTTAAATCAATTGATATCAGTCTTCAATAATTATTATTATTTAATTACTTCTATAAACGACAATTTTAAAAGTAAAAAAATTAAAGAAAACTTTTTCAACATTTCATTGTAGTTATACTTGTATTTATATTGTAGGTAATATTAAGTGTATTAAAATTGTATTTAAATAGTTATAAGTTCTCACGTTAGTTAATTAACGGATTAATAAATAATCTTCATGGAATATGTACATGCACAACCTGATTCTCTAATAAAAACCTGAACCTACGAAAAATATTTATTTGTTTTCTCACAGCCGGCTGATCCCATTAAAATGAAAACTTGTATGCAAAATCAGTCTGAATATTATTGCATATGAAAATTTTCACAACAAAATTTGAATTTAAAACTAAAAAATCAAAAAATTAGTTTATGAAGATTTACAGATATATGTAATTAAAATTTGTTTTTAAAATCACAGTGTGAGCGCGCATAAGAGAAACTACCTGCCACTCAGACGTACATTTTTGACTGTGAATGAAAATATTCCACCGATTTTATACATGTAATTTCTTATGAATAGATTACTTGCACTTTAATATTCTTATATTCCTAGAAAAACACTCATAAACTTAAAGTGTCGTCAATATAACCTCTAAAAGCTCCATATGAATAGTTTATTAATCATGTAAGTAGGAAGGTACTAATTATTATATTATATTTAATATTTTTTAAAGAATGGGACAAACAATGTACTGCATGAAGAATCGATACCAGACGCATTTAAGTACAAAAAATTATTTGTTTTGTTTAAAAAATTCTATAAGACTCCGTTTTGATATATTTAATTGGTTTATTAGAAATTATTATATCCGATGACTTCATTGAATACACAAAAATGTAAGTACAGTTTATGTTATTATCAGAAACAGAGTACTTGGTCAAGCTAAATACTAATACCGTTGAAAGTATATATTTCGAAATAAGATGATTCCAAAAAAATTTGCATGAAAATATGTGAAGATTTTACAAACGCACTCGATTGGAATCTATTTTAAAAGCTTGGAAAATCTTTAGTATGAAACATATTGGTATTTGCGAAGAGCGAAGTTACCTCATTTTTGGCTCCAAGGAAAAGTAAAATAAACAACTGATTCGAACGAACCTTTATTAGCTGAACCAGTTAACGCGCTCTTCGTTTCTATTCCTGAATGTTACATTTTTTGTTTCGGGCGGCCTCAGCAACAGCAGACGGCAATCTCCAGTTGCCTGAACAAGAAATCTCAGTTTAGCTGTCAAAATACTGAGGAATTAAGTTTTTGGATTCGCTTGTTCTTTTGTTTTGAATTTTATTCAGAATTTATTTTGTTCCTATCAAAGTTTTTATTTCAGCTAATTCTAATTCGAACTGAATTTGCAGGAAAAATTAGTAAAATATCATTAGGTACTGATACTGAGCACTGTTTTCTGTTTCTGAAATTTAAGTAAATAGTTAAACATAAATATTTACTACTGAAAATGAAGACAATAGTTCTGATTTCCAAGAATGACCACTGGGGTAAATTACTCTTAAAATAGCAAAACTAAAATACATTAACAATGCGTATTTTAATTGAATACAAAGAAAAGTTCTCGTTGCTTTACAATAAAAGTGAGAAAAAAGTTCAGGAGTGATTTGTATGCTTGTGATTTGAAAAAAATGTATGTCTCTGCTACGATGGCAAAGTGAACGGTACATTAAATACAAATTATTATTTTATTATAAAAAAGCATTGTTCATACGATTTTTGCAATTCAAAATCGCTACAAAAGTTACTCAAAAAGTAAAAATAAATATTATAACGATACTTTACGATAGTTAAGAGTTCTAAGTAAATGTGCAAAAATTTGCACCATGTCTAAATAACAATTCTCGGTGCACTTAATTAACATTATCTCTCATGCCGAAAGTATCAGACCGATTCGAATCGAGTTTCGATATTTTATTTTCCCTATAGAGACTTGAGTCCACTCATGTATTGGGGTTGTACTATTTTGTAGCTGTCAGTTTAGTGCTTCAAAACTACTCTGTTTTTTACAGATATTTTCCGACTTCAATACTTTATACCAACAAAAATATATAATCAGAAAGTTTTATATAAATGTCATCTTGTGGAGAATTTTATAATAAACAAATTTTGTCTTAATATTTTTTTTCCTAAGATGCATAATTCCAAAGTCATATAGGAAAATAACAAAAAACAGGGAGTGAATTATGCACTTTTCTGCAGGTTTTAATTATTCCTGTACACAGCAGACCTTTTAGAGCGGGGACAACCTTATATTCTCATTGTATATAATATTTGTGATTGAATCCCACAAAAATCTTAGATATTATATGCTGAATCAACATAATATCTCTCAATTTGATCCTAATTTGCCTGGACTAATAATGTGTTTATCCTATAAGTTTTTAATTTACTGAGTGAACATTTGGAAACAACTCCGGACTTTGATTTCTGTTTGGTTAAACAGGTTTTGGTTGTAATCTCAAAACGGAACCTATGAGTTTTTATGCATATATTTTAAGAATGTGAGTAGTTTGGTGTTATGTTAAATTTAAGGCACGAGGAAAAAAATCTAAGTATCATCGATTGACTACAAAATATCGTAGGTATTCCGTTGCTTACCACTTTCAAATTCTCTATTGAATTCTGAATTTACCAATCGAAAATCCTATTACCTATCTAGGTAACCAACTTACTTTTTTTTCTATGTGGTTACTAAATAATTATTTCAGATCAACAAAATTATCTTGAGTTCTCGGGGGGGGGGAGGGGGGCATGACCCCGTGAACCCACTATCCCCCCTGTATACGCCGTTGGCAACTTTACACATTTTTAAGGTCTTAAAGGGACCTTTTAAAAAAGCGAGTGTTCTATTAATAAATCAATTATTATAACTTAAGGATTAGCATGATATAATGTAGATCGTACTCAATTTATATTATTATGAGTTAATGATAGCTGAGTCTTCTATTTCTTTTGGTGCGTTAAATTAAGGTCCCAACATTTTAAAAAATAAATAAAAAGTTCGATAAGTATACGGCACGAGGATTAGAAAAATAACTTGATTTCCTTCTTAAAACCCACCGCATAACAAACTAAATCGCTTTTCAGATATTTTTAAATAGGTATGTATGTTAAGTAAGTATGTATGTATGTATATTAGGCTGTCCGTTATTTCCAAAACTCATTTTTTTTTTGAATAACACACCCCGCCAATCGAAAGTTTATGCCGAAAAAAAATAATTGATCAATTTTTTTCCGAGGTCATCATCCCGTGCCTCTAAAGTCATTCTTTTCCCATACAAATTTGTATAGGCATTTTACACTCTTCACATTTTATTTTTTTCTCTGGAACTCTAAAAGTTATTCTAAAATTCTGATTGATTTATTTATTAGTTCTTTAAAAAACTGCATTTAAAAGTGTATTGAAAAAATTTAAATTATAATTTATTTCGGTTTTTGATAATAAACACTTTAAAATTATATATTTCTCTCTTATTTTTTCTCTCTCGATCTTCAGCAGTTTTTGTTGTTTTTTGTATTGATTATCATTAAGTAATAAGTTCTTTAAGAAACTGCATTAAACAAAATAATGAAAACAAATTAGAAATAATTTATTCGATTTTTCAAAATATCAAATATTTTTATCAATAAAAAAACAACAAAAACTGCTGAAGATCGAGAGAGAAAAAATAAGATAGAAATATATAATATTAAAGTATTTATTAACTTGAAAGATCGAAATAAATTATAATTTTAATTTTTTTTAATATGTTTGTAAATGCAGTTTTTTAAAGGACCAATAAATCAATCAGAATTTCGCTCCAAAATAAAATTAGAATATCTGTTATAGTTCCAGAGCAAAAAAAAAAATAAAATTTGAAGTGTTAAATTCCCATTCAAATTTGTATGGGAAAAGTATGACCTTAGCGGCACGGGTTAATAATCTCGGACAAAAATTTTGTTTGGTCAATAATTTTTTTATTTCGGCATACACTTTCGATTGACGGGGTGTGCTATCCAAAAAATGAGTTTGGGAAATAACGGACACCCTAATATATGTATATGCAGGTATATTTCTCAATAAGTCTTTAAAAATCAACATAACACAGCATCTTAATGGCAGAAAGCAAATAGAAGAACAAAAAAAAAAAAACACCCGAAGGTTGGAGCACAACATTTCAACGATTAAAATAATTGCCACACAGCGGCTGCTGCCATAAGAATGCCGACTCAGAGGCGCTAATTCGCCCACCTCATAATGACTACGCAATAATGAAAAAGTATTTCATTCAAATTCAAGTCAATCCACATTAAAACTTAAGTCTGTTCAAAAGCTGAAGTTATTAAAAGTGCGATTTATTATTTTTTTCTGCATAGCAAAAGCAGCCCCTCTCCTCAATATGTAATCAGAGTAAAAAAATTGTATCTAACAACTTTAATGGAACCTACATAGAAATGCAACGATCGATCAAATCGATATCAACTCAGCGACATCGAACGCGACACATAAACAGCCCACCATTAAGACAACCCTTGGGACAAACTTGTCTAATCAAAACACGAAAAAGAATTATACACAAAAAATTGAATTAATAATAATTGTATGTAGTTTTTTTCTTTTTTTTTTTAATATTATAAAACTCCATACTCGCTACACTTTCACATTGCCATCAGCAAACAGAGTGCAAATCTCCCTTTGAATCGATCGCACACAAAAACAAGTCTCCTCTACTAGCTGCCAGTGCACAACAGCGCGCATGCAGGGATCACACGATCACAGAACTTAGAAATCGATCAGAGAGAACTTTGGAAGTAAATACATGTTCATAGCTTTTGCTTTTAGTTCAGGATACACAAACCCGAGTACAGGGTAGGCGCTATAGAATGTTGTTTTGGTTTTGGTTTGGTTTTTGTGGCTTGTGGGCAGGTTGGATCTTTCGTGGTACTTCATGTTCTATGTATATGACGGACGACCGCCAACGTCCACCACAAGAAGATAGAAATCTTCTGATCTCACACAGTTGAGTATATCTCGGGGAGCGAGTGTGTCAGGCTTGCCGCGCGCGCTTCGTCACTTAACTCGTTTGCCTTGTAGTTCAATGGCCCCTCACCAAACGTCATTGGAAGCGTGATGGTCAAAATCTACTGGCAACCATAATTATGTTATTTATTACATTTACATATACATACCAGTTGACTCGATAGAGGCTAGGTTCGCATACAGATAAAAACAAAAAATTGACTTTAGCATACATATGTTGAAGTATTATTATTTTGTATGTCTATTTACAAAATCAATTGGTACACTTTATAGGTTTACGCTTTTGATGTTATTATCACCAAGAGAATACATGAATTAGTTTCTCATTGTCATTATATACAATTTAGATATATGTTTGTATTAATTTAAAAAATGGTTTGATCAATGAGCACGTGTATAGTTAAGAAGACAATAATTCATTCAGTCAAGGAGGATGGGTTTGATTAAGGGTAGACAATTGAATTAAAGCGACTTTCACTCTCTTTGTTGCTCTGTACGTTCAAGAAACCCATATCCTCCATTTTGTATTAAATCTAAGTCTTCAGAATGATGAATTAAATAAGCGGGGCGCCTGCCGAAAAGAATTTGTATTACCACTTCTATTAAGGCCTTTAGGAGGACTGAGGTTTTTTTTTTTTTTTTAGTTGAGCGCGCACTAAAGCGATTTTGACTGCCCTTAAAATGTTGAAACACAGTGCGAGCGTTGGGAAAATAGGGTAGGATTTAAGAGGAGATACCGATGCACATTGGGTTTGAACCTCTGAATATTAAAATGGTCGGGAAAGATAGAGCCGGGTAAAGCATTCCACATTCGAGTAGTGCGGCTAAAAAAAGAATCTCTATACTTGACAGTGCGTCCGAAGTTTGGCTCGAGGGTAAACTGATGTGCATTCCTAGAAATACGAGTATTACGGTTGAATTGTTTTAAGGGAGGAATGCAGTTGGCTATTTCACTAGAACAATGTTTATAAAAGTAACGGTAAAATAATGTTACACATGAAACATTGCGGCGGTGGTCGAGGGATGCAAATGTTTCTGTTATATTTCTGTCACCTATCATTTTCAAAGCTCTTTTTTGAATCCTATCTAACAGACTCAAGTAGGTTATTGGGGCACCTGCCCAAATATAAATTATGAGGTTCATATACAATAAACTTTTCTACACCCCTCCCTCCCCGCAGAATTTCAATAAAAAATCACTCATTTTTCATTTGTTTCAAACGAGGTGCTAGAAAAAGATTATCATGAACAATTTGAAATTTCAGAATACTGACTCGGGGTTCGTTTCCGTTAAAAACTACTTTTGTGATAAATATATATTCTTTATTTCGTTTCTTAATAAGAATCTTCACTTTTAAAATAGAAGATTCTTTAATAATAAAAGCCAGGTTCACCCACGAAGAGAACCTTGTTTTTTTTATAAAAATATCTATGTATGTGAATTTTCACTTTTAAATTAAGACAGCACAAAAAAAAAATAAAACATGCCTACGTACATTACTTAAGACCTTGTAAGTTTAGACTTTAGTTTGCTGTGAAATGTTTGGTATTCCGACCAACTTTAGATCGTTAATTTCCCTGCAAAAGAAAAAAAAAAAAAAAAAAACAAACAGAAACAACTAAATAAATTACAAAACCAGAATCTGTACGCGTGGCCCGCGATGCCCACTCACCTCTAGTCGATTTATCTCCCGCTCGCCACAACATAATGAAATTCGATAGCTTCGTCGCCTTGCATTGCTATACACATTTTTTAAACACCATCTCGATAAAAAAAATGAAAAAAGCAATGATACCATCGTCTCTTCGTACAATGATAATAATAATCATAATAAATTTTTATTCGTTTTGTTTACTTTTAGAGATGCAATCTTTCGCCTATCCTTTGACCTGCATCTGTTGGAGAAATCAATATGGGAGGCCACTCCGTCGCAAATTCAAATGTGCCAAATGAAAGGCCAATCGGATCACCATTGTCGAAACTATATCATGGTCTTGCAGAGTTACGACAATCAACTGTACGCGTGTGGGACGTATGCATTTAACCCGAACTGTTCATGGCGCCAGGTAAGCTATTTCGCACTGGATTGCACTGCCACTGCACTCTCACTTCTTACCTACCGGTAACTGTGAGACAGAGGAAAAAGTCCAGAGGGACCAGTTTTGCTAATTATTTTATTCATAATTGAACATTCCACAGATGGAGAATTTGACCGTAACAGGCTACGACAGTGGCGTTGGAAAGTGTTCCTTCAGTCCAAATTCAAATATAACAGCTTTGCTGACTAGCGAAGGTCAAATATTTGTTGGATCACCGACTGATTTCTCGGGCTCTGATCCGGCAATCCTGAGGACGAATGTTGTTTATCCACAGGCGCACTCTGCACGCCGAAAGAACGGAAACCTTATTCGGACGAAGCAGTACAACTCCAAGTGGCTGGACAATCCTCAGTTTGTGGGCAGCTTTGAAGCAGCAGCTTTTGTCTATTTTGTTTTTCGAGAGACAGCTGCCGAATATATGAACTGTGGCAAAGTAGTCTACTCAAGAATTGCCAGAGTATGCAAATCCGACCCCGGTGGTGATCAAATTCTCAATGATAACTGGACTTCCTTCCTGAAAGCGCGTTTAAACTGTTCTTTACCGGGAGAATATCCATTTTACTTCAATGAAATTCAAGGAATGGCATATTCAGCCGAGGAAGATATCCTTTACGCTACATTTACAACACCCAAGTAAGTTGTATTTATTTATTTTTCTTTTGAATCCCGAATTAATTGTTTTCTTTTTGCAGTAATGGCATCCATGGATCAGCAGTTTGTGCCTTTAATCTGTCTGCTATCAATGCAGCCTTTGATGGTCCATTTAAATTTCAGGATCACATAGACTCCAACTGGAAAGATGTCAACACTCAACATGGAAGTCAATTTTCGTGTGGAAACCCTGCGACAGGTCTGAGTTACAAACACCTTTTAGAATCTTCAAAATACCAACTGATGGACAATGCAGTGCAGCCAATGACTGCAGCACCCCTTTACTATTCAGCACTGGAACGGTTTTCTCAAATAGCCATTGACATAGTTTCCACAAAGCACATAAGATCCACCCATGTTTTGTATATCTCCACAGAAGGTAACATTATCAAAAAACTGTCAGTACTGCCATCGATGCAGACTTGTCTTATCGAAGTGTGGCAATACGAGGAGGAACAACTTAACTCGCATATACATACAATGGAATACCTTAAGGTAACAGACTCGCTCTATGTGGGTACAGACAGAGCACTAATGCGTATCAATTCGCATCACTGCAAACGGCACGTTTCAGAGTCAACATGCCTTAACGCTATGGACCCGTACTGCGGGTGGAATGAATTAAAGGAGGAATGCACACCTCCACCGATTGGTGGTGATACCTCGGAGAAATTTTGGAAGCAGAAGGACCTTCAGTGTCCGATTCTTACAGCACCGATTGATGGCGGGTGGTCGGCCTGGTCGGATTGGTTTAAATGCACCAAGTTCAACGACGAGGGATCATGTTTGTGTCGGTCAAGAAGTTGCATAAATCCTGCTCCAAAAAATGGGGGCGATGAATGCGTGGGAATCATGACTCAGGTCACTAACTGCACCGTGAATGGCGGCTGGACAGAGTGGAGTGCGTGGTCAGCGTGTTCTCAGACGTGTGGTATGGCAGTGAAGACGCGTCGGAGGTCCTGTGGCAATCCGAAGCCAGCATATGGTGGACGCACATGTGTTGGCCCAGATCGCGGGGAGATGTATTGCCCTCATTTGCCGCCTTGTCCAGCACCAAAGCCACAGGCAATTGATGGTGGGTGGGGACCCTGGGGTCAGTGGAGTGAATGTAGTACCGAGTGTGGCGGAGGATTTCGTATCCGTCGTCGAGAATGTAATGATCCAAGTCCTCAATATGGTGGAATGGATTGTCCTGGCTGTAACATTGACTACGAGGTGTGCAACGCTCAGGGGTGCCCAGAGGTGAAAAAGCTCAGTCAGTGGACCCCGTGGCTTGTCCAGTTGAACAACAACGAAAGTAGTGGAGAGTCGGCGCATGTGGAAAAAAGATTCAGGTTTGTGTGTCGTGCTACAACATCCGATGTTGGATCCATGAAGATTAATCTATCCAAGGAGGAGACCAGAATCTGTCACTCGGACGGCATATGCCAGCGAGGGAATAGTGAAAATGAAGAGGAAAGTGTATGGAGTGAGTGGGGTCTTTGCTCTGTTTCCTGCGGAGGAGGGCTTCAGTATAAAACCAGGTCTGGAGATGGCGGCAAGCATCATAAGAACACCGTGAGTCGAGTATGCAACACGCAACCCTGTCCCAGCGAATGGGGTTGTTGGACAGACTGGTCTCCTTGTTCCACCACATGTGGAATAGGCATTCGTAAACGATCCAGAAAATGTATTGGCCCAGAGAAGTCCTCCTGCAAAGGGAAGTCAATTGAGGAAGCAAAATGTGAAACGCCATCATGTGCTTGTAAGTCGTTGTAGATTATTTTTTGTTTTTAATGTTCTCATGTTGATTTATATTCTTTTAAAGATTACCTAGGCTGGAGCAACTGGAGCGATTGGTCACAATGTTCAAGCGATGGAATCCGTTATCGAACTCGTACTTGTCAACTGAATCAACCAAACGCAAACGAATGTCTTGGTGAGACTTTTGAAAAAGCCCTCTGTGTGCCAGATCCCTGCAGTGGTAAGTTTGATAAAAATCTATTTGAAACATAAAAACGTTTATGATGCAAATAATTTTCTTGCAGGCACAGCAATGGCTTCGTTGTCAACAATCAGCACCATGGTTGCTCTATTCAGCTTGTTCTACGCCCTGACAATTCTATTAACATTTTGGATAACTAGACGTCGATTCATGCTCGAGACTCCGAAAAATAATTCACCAACACCCAGTTACGATGCGTATCCTAATCAGTACTCGAGTCTTCCCACCAAAGATGTAAGCAGTAAACCGCATTTTTTAAAAATTAATAACACGGCATCCTCCAATTTCGCAGATCTATGAACCGCGACCAAAGCCCAAGAGACAAAGTAGCTTCAGCATGAGTTCTGGCTCAAAGAATTGCAATACCAGCGGAACTCTAAATAAATCGAATAACATACAGAACAATCATACACCAAAGGTACTGGCAAAGACCTATAATGATTGTGAAACTGGAACTCTAAAACGCAATTCACACGGCCTAAACAACTATCGGACAAATATCGATGATGAAAAGTTTTGAAACAAAAGCCCTGCACCTTATACTGGTTAATGAGGTTTTTCATTGAAATTCGAGAAAACGAGTTAAGAGAAGCAACGGATTTTAAAAGTTGCTATAGTTAGTATTAACAGGCGATTACTTTCAAGAGTTTAGAACACGACGTCAAGTTAATTATCGATAAGGACCGTTTTCAAAGTTATTCCAAAATTCGTTGTATTATCTTTGATCAGTGTTAGGGAACTATTTCAACGAGAACCGTTGATTCTGTTTGTTATTAAGTTAAAACCAAAAATCTGGCACAGTTTTGTGATTTGTGCATCGTACAATTTAGATTGATTGAACATGGACAGCTCGTGGAAAGGTATTCAAAAACATTAAGTAACAATAATTCAAAAAATACATGTATGCCCATTCACTGATCAAACACATGTTTGTATAGCATACTCAATGTTCTTTTTAGCTAGCAATAGTGATTCTTTAATTCAATGAAAAACTTCGTTTAATATAAAAGCAAAAGAAAAGTTTCCTTATCAATTCCATTAATTTTAATCTTAAAATTATTACATTTTGTTTTTAAAAAAGCAGTGCCATTAGACTATAAGTTAAGCGACGAATTTTGTTGACTAATGTTATTCGGAAAATGCATTATTTTTGAATTTGACTCATATTGAGTTAATTTAGTAGATCTAGGGAATAGGATAAAGTTAGTGTTAAGAGTATACTTTCTTAAAATTTTATTTTATTCGGCGACTAATCATACAAAAAAAAAGAAGACTGATTTATTGTTTTTGTCTAATTTTTCGTACGATAAGTGCTAATAACATAATATACAATTTTGAGTGTATAGGGGCTGTACTAACAAAAGCAATGGAAGATAAGTATTAAATTAAATATTTGTAAAAATAAAAACATATTTTTCTATTCTGTTAAATAAATGAAATTAAATTATATTTTTGTAAAGTTTTTATGTAAATATTTTCAAAGGAACACACTGCACTTGTTATTTATATGCATTTTGTGAATGGTGGTGAACAAAAGAATTTATATTTAGATTTGATCAGTTTGTATTTCAGTCTTCTAATTGTACAAAGAAGACGCCATGAGAACCCAGTTCAAATGGCAATAGCACAAGACGTTCCAACACTATCGCGGAAGAAAGGCAGGCGCAAAAACTCCTGGATGAAACAAATGCAACGACTACTGCATTTAGTTGGCCTCAGACATGGAACAATTCAAAACCGGGAGTCCTGTCGACGTTTTCTGAGATCAACCCGGCGAACCCCACCTTAGGTGAAGCAGTTAAGTGGGAGAATTGTGGTCCCCTCGAGATCATGACAATCGCCAGTAAAATTTGAAGAAAGAACAAAAATAGAAATTCACTATTTAAATTAAATGTCTGTTAAAATAAAATTCCTCACATATAATATGTCTGTTCCTTTACTCTGAATTTCTGTGATTTTTAAGGAGCCGTCACACACTGAAAGAAAAATACTTTCAGAAAGCGTTTCGAAATTTCCGATTTTAAAATTTTCCTGAAAGCGCTTTCAGACAGCAGTCACACTATGAAAGGAATGTGCTTTCTGAAATATTTTTACTTTCAAGAAAGCAAATTTTCTGAAAACATTTTTAGGGTCGTCACACCAAGAAAGCGACAGCGTTTTCTGAAAATCCTTTCTGAAAGTATTTTGTGTGTAAACGGTTGTGATATTTGAGCTTAATTTCTTTAATTGTTTTATTCAGAGTAGCAACAAAATGCAGTTCGCTGAAGAAGTTTTGGAATACAGGCAATTAACTATAATGGAAATTATCCTACGGATTTTACAGCATGTTACTGAGCAAAATACGGTTAATCGAAGGTCAATTTGGGTGCGACCGTCTTGGGAACGTGGTGCTGAAAATCAGAATCACGCAGGAGACGAGTTCTTCCGTAATTTTGCTCCCGAAATATAAAATATGATTTTCATTTACAGAATCTATAGTGCCGGCAGTTCTTACCTCTTCGGCCATAAATTGCATCGCGTTGAAGAACTCCCACTTCGGTGGTTCAATGCTTCGCTTCCTCTCGTAGCTTTATTTCTTCTATTTTGCAGAAATATTATCCGCAAATTCCTGAGTTTTTCTTTGGCTACGTCTGCCAAAACACCAATTGCCACACCGATCTTTTCGAATGCAGCATTTTTCACATGTTTGTTCATATATTTGCTGTCGCCCATTCTCCAGTTTTTGATATAATAAATGCACGACGTTTCCAAATGAAATAAACAACAGAATGAAATAAACTTTTATTATGACATTCTATATAGAATCTACAAGCGCTTGCTGCCAGTGATTTGTTACTTTGTGGTTGTTTCAACCCGCTAAGTGGAGCAAAACCAATTGTGGACTTATGACCAACTTCCTTTAACATATTAATTGTAGATTTTTGGTTCACCAGAGTCGGTTTAAAGTTTACAACTGATTTAATTAGCCAATAGAAAAGTAATTCTGTGTTAAGCATACGTTCGCTTTCATGAAAGCAAAAAACTTTCACAAACAGTTTCTGAAAGCAGAAAGCGTTTTCTGAAAGTGATTTCTTTTCTTGAAAACGTTTTTAGGAACTAGTCACACTGTGAAAGTTTTTTTTCTGAAAGCGTTTTCAAGAAAACAAATCATTTTCAGAAACACTTTCAGGAAAGTACTTTTTGGGTCGTCACAATATGAAAGTTTTGTTTTCAGAAAGCGTTTTGCTTTCTGAAAGTACTTTCCTTTCTGAGTGTGACGGCACCTTTAGTCCCGAGTTCTGTCATTTCATTTTTTTTTATATGAACTTCACAGGATTTCGGACCAAAAATCACAGAAACTCAAAAGGGGGGTTCACACTCATCGATAAGTCGATCAACCTGAGTCGTGTTCCTAGCGTTCACATTCAACGACAGCCTCATCAACTTCATTTGAAAATAAATTTTTATAAAGCAAACACGGCGTAGATGTAACTTTTTGCATCACTTTCAGCGAAGGAAATTCATATTTTCTCTCTTCCTTTTGTGGGTTTACTTCTATTTCAACCAATTTTCTATGAATCTCACATAAAAAATTAAAAAGAAACACAAAAATCCAAATTTTCAGACATATCAGTTGTTCAACTAGTGTTCACATTAACTACAGCGGTCGTTCGACCGAGCAAAATAGCAAAAAATTTGAAAAACTTCCGACAGTCGTTCAACTTGTTGTCATATTACAAATTATGTGACGTTTCGACACGAGTTGATGAACTTGTTGACAGACCAGAGTTTAAACTATCCAGTCACAGTAACAAAAAAAATAATAAAGGCTCTCCCAAACCAATGCGAAACATTCGTTGCGGCGAAGAAACATACGACAGTCAAAATTATTTCATATGTTTCTCCACCGCGTTGGTGAGGGTACTCTCATATATCACCATGTAAATAAATTTTGACATACCTATTAAGGCTGAATGAATTTTGAAATATATCAATTTTTAATTGAAAACAGAATTTGTTTTTTAATTCAACGATAGATATCAACACAAATAAAACATTCATGAATTTAAAACTAATGTTGTCTTGTAGAAATTTGTATAACAAACAAGTTTATGATGGACGGTTTTTTCCTAAGTTGCATATTTCCAAAGTTATAAAGGAAAAAATTGGGTGAGTTTAGCGTTTTTTTCACTATCGCATTTTTCCTGCTCGCTGCAGGTTTTTCGAAGTTGCAAACTTGGCTATAGACTACTCTTAACATGCCCCCTTAAAAGCTTATAACACAGCACGAGCGATTTGGTAAGTAGGAGAGGATTTAGAAGGAGATACCGATGCACATTGGTTTTGAACGTTTGCACATCAAAATGAGAGGGGAAAGTCGAGTCGGGTAAAGCAGTCCACATTCGTATGTTGCGACCGAAGAAAGAATCTCTGTACGTTACAGTACGTCCGAAGTTGGGCTCAAGGGTAAACTGATGGGCATTCCTAGAAGCGCGAGTATTACGGTTGAATTGTTTAAGGGGAGGAATGCAACTAGCTGTTTCACTAGATCACTGTTTATGGAAATAACGCTAAAATAACCAAAGGCATGAAACATTTCGACGGTGCTCAAGAGATGAGAATGTTTCCGTTATAGCTCTTTCACCTATCATTTTAAGAGCTCTCTTTTCAATTCTATCCAATAAACTCAAGTGCGTTATTGGAGCCCTGCCCAAATATGGGAGTTATGCTCAAGTTTTGGACGAATAAAGGCTTTGTAGATCACAGCCAGATCAGAAGGGGAGACAAATTTCTTGCATCGACGGAGAAAACGTAAACACTTAGCAGCATTTTTGGCGATGTCAAATATGTGGTCATTCCACAAAAGGTGGTCTGTGACACACATACCGAGAACTGAGAGCTGTTCGGTTTCTTCGATGCAAGTGCCGTCCATGGATAGCGGCATTGGGGGTGGGTTTCGCTTCAACAGCATTGACTTTTAGAAGCATTAAATTCTACGCGGTTTTTGATTCCCCATTGAACAATGCTGTCGAGATCAGAATTTAATGAGCTTATCTTACGCTGCCGTTCAAGATCCACATCCGAAGGACACGAATGAGAATCTGTAAATGAATATGAGAAGCTGAGGGTACTATCGTCAGCGAAACAGTTTAATGGATTAGAAGTTTCAGCAAAAGATCATTTATAAAAATAAGGAAGAGAGTCGGAGACAAAACGGGGCCCTGTGGCCACCAGCATTTACTTTGTGGATTTCAGAATTGAAACCGTGCAATACAACTTGTATTGTACGGTCCGAAAGGTAATTTCTAATCCAACGAAGAAGAGATCCTTCGAAGCCAAATGCCCGCATTTTCGATAAGAGAGCTTGGTGCCAAACTCTCAAACGCTTTTGAAATACTACACAATCAGCCTTATCATCGTACCCGATCGGAACGTTATTTTCTCCGATTTCTACGAAAAGTACGAATTTTGTATCATCGTAGCCGTTCCGATATAGCAATCGGACAGAACTACGAAAGAAAAGTTTGTGTGCGTTGAAAATGTCAAATCCTTGCGTTGCATGTCGATGAAATGTCAAAATGGCAGCAACGCATCGCAAATTCATGCGTTGTATGAAGATATTTTATTTCCGATTTCCCCGACAGAGAAATGCAAGTGGAACATTTCCCGAAGAAGAAAAAAAAAGAATTAAGAAATGGATGCTGAGCAACAAAAAGATTCGTATAAGTATTTATCTCTTTATTTGGCAATTATATACTTAAATATTATTTATTTTTCAGAAAAAAAAAAGCAAAAACCAACCAGGTGCAATACGACCGGCTGGTTGAATTCATGAACACAAAGCTAGACATTGCGAGGAACTTCACAAACCGGCCTCCTGAGGAAACAAATGCTTTCTGGGATACGGTTGCAGAAACCCTCAACTCACTTGGCCCACCAGTTAAGGAAACACTTCTCTGGAAAAAAGTATATTTTCTATATATGTTTTTTTTGAAGCTGTAGATAAAGGAAATTTTAGAAAAGTTTTCAAATTATGTACACCAATAAACTTTTATATTTAGACTTACGCTGCATCTGAGAGTTGGAAAATATTTGATATATTTCTTAAGCTTCTTCTTTTTTGTTTATGTAATGCTCTTTGTTCATATCTTTCTGCTTCCAGAAACACTGCTGCGCTATCCATGGTTCTTTTTTGCTTATTTGAAAATATTTTGGCAAATGTAAATATCAAATATGCGTCGATACGAACAAATTTACACTTTTATTTATTGACGTTTATGTTAAATACACGCGTTGGTAAACGTCGGTTTTTCCGTTACGAAACAGATACCATGAAGGAAATAAACGTTACGATCGTAACTTCTCTCCGATCGTAAGTTTTTCCGAACGGATACGATGATAGACCTGAATATGTCATGAAGGTTACCCACCTTTTAATTTTGTTGCCCAAAATTGATATCTTTTGTAAAATGCACAATTAGGTAACATTACATGGAGACAATTAACATAAGTGATAATTTCTTACAATACAATTTAAAACAAAACTGAAATCGAAATTTGTTTATTAATTTGGAAAGCTAGCAAGGAAAATTTTGTTATGTTACCAAAAATCAAAACAATCGCGCACCCGGCTAGCGCCATAGATAAACCACTATTGAGACTTGAACGGCTTTCACACAAGGAAACTGAGTTGCCAGAAACTGGTTAGTTTGTTGTTGAGAAGGGTGTGAGGGGAAATTTGTTGTCTACCTTTGACGCCCTTCTCGGCAAGAACCTAAATATCGCCGGCAACTCAGTTTCCCTTTCACACAAGGAAAGTGAGTTGCCGGCAATTTTTAGTTTCTTGGCGAGAAGGGCGTAAAAGGAAGACACCAAATTTCCCTCACACCCTTCTCGCCAACAAACTAGCCAGTTTCTGGCAACTCAGTTTCCTTGTGTGAAAGCCGTCTAAGTTGCGTTCGACGAAGTGTTAAAGGCTCTCCCAAACCAATGCGAAACATTCGTTGCGGCGAAAAAACATTCGTCACTCAAAATTATTTCATATGGTGCCCACACCAACGCGGCGGAGAAATATATGAATTAATTTTGACTGACGACTGTTTCTTCGCCGCAACGAATGTTCCGCATTGGTTTGGGAGAGCCTTTAAGTAAATAAATTTTGACATGCGAATGTTTCTTCGCCGCAACGAATGATCCGCATTGGTTTGGGAGAGCCTTTACCACTCCACTGATTTCGCACCAACGAGAATTGAATTGAATTTATTGAGAATTTTTTAAACGTGCATAAAAAGGACAATGTTATATACCCCGTTTACATGAGGTATTCGTGCGAGCTTCAAGCTCGCTTGGCCCCTTTGTTTACCTGCGTTGACTTGAAATGAGCTTCAACCGACTCGATTCCACTTCAGGAGCGGAGTCGAGTCGAAATAGTTGATAAAAAACCTGGGTCGAAGAGTCGGTCTTGATGATGTGTTCACCACAGTGTTTTTGCACATGTGCGAGTAAAATAATTTATTTGTTTTGATAGCTATGTGAAGTATGTACTAAAATTCATTAAATTTGAACTGTTTTTGTGTAAAATAAATATATTGTTGCCATTCCATTAAATTAATGTAATCTCAACACCATATCAACTCAACTTCAAATGGGGCTCTCAACTCACGTGACGAAACACCTCGGTCCAAAATCCAACCCTAATCCAACTCGAGCTCTCGATTCTATTTGTAAACGGGGTAATAGAAGCTTATATAGCTTGTATACGTGATTTCGGAAAATCTTCTTATAAACTTATTCGCAGATCTTTTAAAAGTAGCAGATTGTATAAAAGCCTAAAGAAGCCGGTACGAAGTTTTAACGAGCGTTATTGGAAGATTGAATGACACTTCAACTTGACAGATAGCTTCGGGCATGGTTGTATATAAGTGAAATACAAGTCTTATAGAAGGTGAACAAAAATAAATTTAAAAAAAAGGAAAGATACATTTTTATTTTTATTTTTTAATGTGATTTTTACTGCATTTTATCTGAATTCAAGTATCAAATTCAATTATTTATTGATTATAGTATTGGAAACAATTATAAAACATAAATTATATTTTTACCTCACTAGGGATCGAACTCGGGAACTCCTACCATTCTATATACAATGCTCCTACGTGACAGTCCATCATCACTCTAACCACTCAGCCATCTTAGATAAAATTTGGAAGATGCAAAAACTTAATCAGCCTTTTCCTTTCTTAAAACTTAAATTTTCCTTAAATAAATCCGAGCTTCTATAAAAAATTTCACACATGAACAAGATTTCTTTAACTCTCTTATACATTTCGCGGGAGGAAACAAATGTACCTAAGCGATTTGTTTAGCAGTCCCCTTGCTCCATATTCATTTCAATAGTCTTAAAATAAACTAAGTAATAATGCATATTTTTGATAATTTCAATCCAAAAAAAAAGGTGTGCTCATTAGGGGTGTGACGTTACAATCATCTGCTTATGTTCGGAGAAAAGAAAAATAATTAATATCGCACTAAGCGGCAACTGAACTTCATACAATTTCATACAAATTATTTTGAATCGCAGTTCCGCTGCAGTGCAGTTTCGCATAATGCGGTCTAACCTTAAAGCTGACCGTGACGTCACAAAATGCCGAATGTTAAACCTCGTTTCTGGTTATTGGGCATTGAAGCTACGACGTGAAGCGGTGGAGTGCGTAGTGCACACGACTTCTAAGACTGAGCAAATCTGATATGCGTGGGTTCGAATCCTATGATCTGCATAAAAAGTTTTTCAATTAAAATTGGATCAAAGCTCAGCACCACAAAAAGGAGACTGATGAGTGCAAAAGTGGCAAAGCACGAAATAGCTATATCTCCAGCCAAACAATTGGTGGTAGCGCCTTTAAGTTGTTATTGTTGTTCAAAAATTCAATAGGGGTATTCACGATCTGGTGCAACGAGCCTAGTAAAAGTGCGAAATTTTATTTTTTTTAAGTGGATCGTGAACGCACTTTTCTTATCTTCTTGCAACACTAAAGCAAATGTCAAAATTAGTTTGACATTTGTTATTTGTTTTTGTTTCGAACATATCTGAAAATTTCAATTTGATTTAATTTAAATTTTGTTCATAAAAAGATGCCAAAAAAACGGAAAAGAAAATATTACCAAATCTTAAGTATCGTCCGAATTTTAAATGGTAAATAATAGTAAAAGATGATGACGACGTCACATCAATACAATCAAGATAGCAAATTGGATGTATCCAATGAACATACCTTTGTTTCTGTTTAACGTAATCAAGAATGAGTGAGCTGTCAAAAACACAATTTACAAATTTTACAATGTTGTATTTTTCTGTTGCAATAGGTTTCGGGTATTGCTAAAGTGCGAAACTGTTGTAAGATTGCACCTTGTATATTTTGTTGTTGTAGTGTTGTAAGATTTTACACTTTTGCACTTTTACAATGATACTAGGCCAGTTGCATCGGATCGTGAATACCCCTATTGTACTATTCGTACTATAATGTCAGCTTATTAGGCTTGACCATTCTTTATTTCGTCAATTTCAAACAACAATAACTACTACGTTTTCATTAGAGCCGAAATGAGGTAATTTCGAAATTTGGCAAAAAAGTGTTTTCATTATCAAATTTCATTTGACATCACATTTCGTTTTGAATTTGGAATGGCAGTTAGCCGTTTATTTTTGTTGCTTTCTCTTTCTGTTTTTATGTTGTTGAGTATAGTCTGATATTTTCATACAGAAGCTTTTAAGAGCTTTTGAAACTGATTCCCGCTGGATGCATTCACCTAATTTTCAACCTAATTTCGTGCAAATGAGGTTGAAATTACCTCATTTCGCAATGTGATGTTGTATGGGAAATTAGGTAATTTCGGATCTCATTTGGAAATTTGCAACGGAATTACCTCATTTGGCCCAGTGAAAACGGCATATAAAGTGAAGACCATTATTACAATTACAAAATTACTGTAGTTCAGACGCAAACCATCCACAACTCAATAATTTGCCCTACGTTACCATTAGACTACGTTGTCGACGCAAACTGTGACTTACGTCAAAAACATATGTTTGTAATGATAACATTTTTTGTGACTGGATTTGTTTGTTTGTTTGCATTTCCTGTAAATTCGTGTTTTTTGTATTTTGTTATTAAAAAGCAAACGAAATGGTAAGTTTTTTAACAGTAAATCTCAAATAACAAATTACATCCATACTAATATGAATTTATTATGTAAATTGATTCATAATTCCCAATTTTTAAAGATGATTCGATAACATACAAATAAGACTCGCTTCGCATTTTCAAAGCGTTTATTTTATTGCATTAACATCAAAATAAAAAATGTTGAATGTAATATCAGCCATCCTTTCTTCAGTATGTACACGATTAGTAGTTCTTGTTTGGTTTTTCTTATATAAAATAGGGTTTGTCAGAAGTTTTGTCATCCAATACACGATTGTTCAAGTCGATGCTAGGTGGCTGTAAGGCTCTTTTGCCACCCCACGAATGAAAGCGCTGTTTCTTCCCCACCATCGTAGGGTCTCGTTTATCTTCTCGTTGGAATCTTGTGCGGCATCTGTCTATTACCGCATCATGGACGACGTTCACAAAGTCTACATCATTGAATTGAGCCATAAGCAATTTGAAAAATGCCCAGATATCACCACGCTCTTTTGGTTGATAGTTATGCAGGAAATCATGGCCATTGTCGGGATGATAAGAATCGCAAACGTCTTCGAAGTTTATAATGGCCTGTAGAATGAATTTGCGATATTTGGTTAGTTGCTCCTCACATATACTGCATTCATATGAAGCAGTTTCAGCTGCATCTGTTCGGACACAGCAAATGACCAGCAAAATGAAAAGACCCAATAATTTTGTAGAAATCATTGAACTGTAGAGAAATGTAAGATAAAATAAAAATCTTATTAACATTGAGACAGTTACACTAATCAGTAATCAGTGAAGAAATAAAAATGGGTCAGGTTGTATAAAGTTGACTGATCAATTTGTTTGACTATATTCACATTTTTGACTCAACATATTAAATAAATATAGGTCCGATCCTTTACTTTGTGCACAGAAAATCACAAACTGTCAGATCTTGGAGAGCAACGTACCAAAGTACGGGCACGCAAATTCAACCAAATTCCGTATTACCTAATGTGCTGGACAAGTAAGGCACGATGTTTGGCTTTCATTCTTTTGCTCTCAAATTGACATTTTGCTGTGCTGTGATTTTCAGTCCGAAGAAATTTCTCGGACTGAATATCACAGGTAGGGGAAATTATTTACTCTCTCGTGAGCGTTGTTTTTTTTTTGTAAAAAACTGTTAAATTATTGAGTACGGGAACGGCTTTGGACTGAAAATCACACAAATGCACAGAAAATCACAGAAATTTAAAGTAAAGGAACGGACTTTATGTTACCCAATTGAGGTTCGTTTTTGCAAAAACAAGATTTTGTAAGAACACCTAAAAATTATCTTTTAAATGGATGTATGTATGTATGAATGTACCTTGTGGATGTTCTATTTAGCCAGCGAATGTACTTGTCGCACCTTTGGTAACTTTTTTGTCAAACTGTTCGTAGTCATCTTGAACGACAGCTTCGACCTCATAAGCCTTTTGTTTTTTGGGTCTTGCTTGAAATCAAACACATTCCACTTCCAAGGTTATTAATAATATTATAATATCTTTTCGGTGTTATAATGCATTCTTTTCTATATAATGCATTTCTTTTAAAACTATTTGACCAATTTGAAGCGAGTTTTAAGACTCTGTCTTGTTCAGTACTTGAGTCGATATTTATATTAGAATTAGACAATTGTTTGCCAGTTAAGCCCTTCAACATTACTTAAGTTTTCATCACTTTTGTTGGCTTTGTTATACTATAAATTGTATGTAACAGCGAAACTATAACGTGCACGTATTTTACATTAATATTATCTTGTTTGTGTAGTATTTTATAATAAATTTTATGAGTCCTATCCTTGTATATAAAACCTTATGGATTTAAATGAAACATTATTTTTACGATTATTATTAATAAAAGAAGGAGTAGAAATGTCAGTGTTCCACTTAAGTTGTCGTATGCAAAAAAAGGAAATACCAAGAAATTATGTGTTGCATCCATAATTGCGGTATGTTACTTTCTGACTATCGGGTAAGGATATAATTACAACAATCAAAAGCTCTCACTTAAGTTAATGTCATAAGCCAACGAAAAGTTTTTTTTCAAGTTACCATAAGTACAGAAGTAATCAGCCATAATACACTTAAGTGATATAAATCTTTATTTACGCTTACGCGCGCTCCCCACTTACTATATTAAAGGTGAACGAAAGTTTATCATTTCATTTCAATTTGTTCGCTTGTTTTATACGACCACATAAGTGCTCCCCTGAGAATTATTGTTCAACCTGAATAGCTCACTCTTTCAAACTGATAAAGCTTAGTAATTAGGTTTTTAACGTAATTTGGGACAAAAACAACTTTTATCCTCCCTTTCAGAACAAGATTAGCACTTTTAAATTTAACTATTCTCAATGTCTCAAAAATAAAAGTAATTACGAGTGATGGAGTATGACCTTAATTTAACCTCGCCTCTTTTGTAAACCAGGAAAGAATACATTTATTGACTTCCAAACTGAAACAAAATTCTGTGTAAACAGACATCAAAAATATTCTTGTTTTGGTTCACAAGAAGATTTATTCCCAATCTTTTTGTTTTCAAATTTTTATTCAAATAACTTCATTTTACAAACAAAAATATTTTACTAAAACCGATTTTACTGACAAAAAGGCAAATTGAGGAGCGATGATTAAGTCTTCATACAAAAGCCACCTTTTCAAAGTTAATTTATTTGTTCGTATGTTGAGCCGTTTTTGATATAATTTACAAAAACATGCTTTAATCTATGCTATGTCACTCCATTTTACACATTCCTCTCTGATTTGAATTATATGTACAAACCGGGGAGTTCAAATGTAGTTTAAACCTAACAAGAATCCATACATTTGAGATTTTGAATATCGGTGCTATTCAAAAAGTGCACATAACCATTTTAAAACCAAAAATTATCACAAAAAAATGTATGTTCTTTCCCACTCATACATTCAAAAACCCAAAACTCATATATTAATCTTACAAAAGAATGTTTTTGATACAGTTATATGGTATGGCAATCTTTAAATATAACTGTTTCAAAAAGTGCAAAAACATATTTGTGTTACAAAATATTTGTTTTAGAACTTAAAAAAAAACTGTTAGGCCACCCTGTCTCTTACTGCCTCATGTTTTCTCAGAAAAACCCACTAACCAATTACTTTACTAACGAAGCTTCACTTGATTTTTGTTTGCACTATCCTTAATCTTTATCATTATTTTGTTAAGAAATTCTTTTTTACTAGGCACCAATTTTTCATAAGTTCTCGAGCAGAGAAATAAACTCCATTACTTCTTAATACCTGAATATCGGAATCCGGTTTTCCTTAAGTAATCCAAAAACTCACTTAAAATAAATTATACACTTGTTGATCCACGAAACACTCAGTAACAACTGCGATTATTTTAGTTGAAACTCCTTACTTTTATACTCATCAAGACTTCATTCTAAAAAAACATCTTGTTATCTGTGTTACTAAAAATTGCCTATTTTAAAGATTGGCGTTTATAAAGTGAAATTACGCGACAGAAATGGCGTTTGTAATAATTTTAATTTTTTCCGTTTCACTTGAATTAATTAATTACTATTTCTAAGTCGTTTCACTCAGCGCTCCTTTTTGAACTGTTGCAGCTTATTTGCTTAAGGCACTGTTAAACATTGGGGAATAATGAAGCAACAGCTAAATAAGTACTGGTGGTAGGTACTATGTGTAATTCAGTATTCAGGATGTGCTCTATTAACGGAAAAAGGGAACCAACGAGCGGCAGCGTTATGATGGTTGATAATAAATTTAAATGCTAAAATGGATTGATGGTAGGTGTAGGTACGAATGTTTGTTTGATTGTTGTTTTTTTTTCTTCTTATCTATGTTGTGATGTAATGTAGGTGTGTAGGATGGCTATGCATCCTTTAATTTTTGTCAATTACCACGTCTTTGTACTTCAATTACTTGTAGATATCATTATCATAGGGTGTACTTGCTGAAAATCCTTTTTTCTTCCAAAGACAAAAAAAAAAGGGTTTTATATCAATGTTCCTTGAATTTCAGGGCTTATTTTTTCAGACAATAATATAAAGGACTAGACTTAAGTATCGCGACAAGCAAATTCATAACAAACAGTTTTTTCAATACAATACTTGTTCAATAAGAACTGTTCTAAATTGGCATGACTTTCGAGTGACCACACTATCGGAATAATTCAGTCTACCTGCTTTGAAGGTTTCATCACGCAAAAAGTCAAAAAAAGTATTCCTATTTAAATACCAACTTACTTTCCACTGTCAGGGGTGTATACAGCTTTGCTTCTTTTTCATACCAAAATAAAAATTTAAACTAATATTTTGCTAATATTGTTTGCAATTTTTCAAGACACAGCTAGGTTTCAGAAATCACTTTCTATCGAAATGAAATTGAAATCGATGTGAAATCAAATTTGGTGTTCCACATTTCACTTTTATCGATATCAATTTCATTTTATTCGAAGTTAAAACTGATCAAATTTCCGTGTTCCACATTTCGATTTTATCGATTTTCAAGTGATTTCAATTCGACCAGATATTCTCAAGTGAAACTGGGAAAGTAATCTGTTGCCACAGTACACATATCTAAGGTATAATCAGACGCAGCTTGTAAAATTTCAAGATGGCTGCCCTTTGTGTAAATACACAGTAAAAAAAAACAAATTTTTGGTGATTGTTTGAAATTCAATTTTTTTACTATTGATTTTGACAACATGCGCAGAACTGAACAAAAATGAACAAGCTAGTGATATTATCTGTAATATATGTATTATGATCTGTTGCGTTCTAAAATATGAATGATTTTTCATATTTTATAAATATTATTCAAGTAAAAAAAACTTATTTCAACATGGGAAGCATTAAATTACTGCGAAGCACGCAATATTTCAGGATTTTGTTTTAATCAAAAACAATCGAAGTCTGAGTTTTTGTGTGTTTATTTTAAAAAAGCAATAAATGAATAAAATATTGAAAACAAAATTATTTAGTTCGTTGACTTAAAAGTATCCTTTTCTGTTAAAAAAAATAGGGTTGCGACATTTTAATGTGTGTGCGTCGACACATCCTATGACGCGACGCCAGGAACACTAAATTTATCCATGAAATGTTGTTTCGTTCGGCATCTGACCGAGAGTTTAATCTTCTAATTCTAACACTTTCAATACTCGTGATACAATTTTTTACACATTTTTTTTTTTTTTGGCGGCCCGTAGGTTTATCAGCATCCTTCCTAACCAATTATTGAAAGTTCCCTTCTGCAAACAAAATTCATAACAGCAGCCAGTTGCAATGTGCAGGGAATGAAATATTTTGCTACATACGGTGCAACAGCTTCCAACAACTTTTTAAAGGCATCTTTACTTAAGCGGAAATTGATACAAACCTGCATTAAATAATAAATTTTAATAAAAATCTTTTGTTGAAAATTTCCATTAGATACTCACGCTGCATCAGTATTTCATATGGATTATAAACGTCTCTCAACGTATGTCTTTTAATTTTCTCTATTGCAAATCTTTTTTTCTCAAGTTCCAAGAACGCAGCAATGAAAACATAACTAATTTTTTTTTAATTATATTAAAATAAACAAAAAATTGAAAATTGAAGAACGAATATCAATCAGCATGACAGATGAAAGCTGTTTTTGATTTCACTTAAAGTAATTTCGAAAAGCTTTCGAAATTATGAAATCGATCGAAATGTGGAACATGGAAAATAAAGTCACTCGATTCAATTTCAATTTCGATTTCATTTTCATTTCACGTGATTTCTCGATCAGTCAAATTCTTTGAAGTTTCCTATTTTTTCGGTTAGTTATCTGCAATAATACTAACTATACAACAAATTTTTATGAATTCCCCAGAAATTGCATATAACGTGGGACAATAGCCGCAGCTCATTAAAAAACATGTTACAAAAACAAAAATATCAAAAACAAAAAGTAGATAAGGGGCTTATTGCGAGGGTCTATTCAAAAGTCGAAAAGACTTAAAAGTCCACTATCGATATTTCCAAAAACCTATTCGTTAATATTTTTACGTCAGATAACTCAAATGGTTATTTTCGGATTAGATTCTATCAGCAAGTCCCTAAAAGCCAAGGTATCGTTTTAAATTTTTGTCCCGTTCTGCGCATGTCAAAATAAAAGAAAACGGTAGATACTATGCAGTATGACGCTTTTTTCAATCATAATATTTTATAACAACTAATAAAACAGACTTACATACATGTATAGATTTGAATTTTGTTTGCTATTTCTATGTTTTATTGCTTATACTATCTTAAAATAATCGCAAAATTAATTTAATTTCAAACAATTATCATAAATTACATATTTTTCTTGTTTTACTTCAAAATCACATGACCAGTCATTTTCAATTTTTGACAACCTACCTTATGTCGTTTTCGGTTGGAGGTTCGGAGTTACTCCTTTTTGACTCCGCTTACTCCAAAATAATTCGATTGGCTGTTCCGAATAATGTTTTCGGAGTATTTTTCTGTTCCGGAATTAATAAAGGAGTAGACCCGGAACACACATATACA
The DNA here is from genome assembly GCA_949320155.1 of Melangyna quadrimaculata. Classification (NCBI taxonomy): domain Eukaryota; kingdom Metazoa; phylum Arthropoda; class Insecta; order Diptera; family Syrphidae; genus Melangyna; species Melangyna quadrimaculata. Next base: position 2,691,061 of record OX439483.1, read on the forward strand.
TACAAACCCTTTCATCGGATTATTTGTCAAATACATTTTGCTCGACTGAACGTGCAAAATGTACATAAATATCAGACAATTTACGCACATAGACATAAATATTTCACGAATTAGTCTCTGAACAATAAAACACTGTTCCGAAATCCAATCGAAACCGACATTTGTGTACTGTTGACAAAACTGACTTCCAAAATATTTAGAATGTTGTATAGATTTTTTTGTTCTTAATTGAAAAAATCGATTCTACTATCCGATTTTAAAGAGTCGAAACTGACGATTAAAAAATCGGATCTGCTTATGTAGGTACATAAAAGCTGTCTACAAATATCTAAAATCTAAGGTACAAAATTTTAACTTTTACTCATAAATATTGAAAATATAAACAAAACGGGCAAAATCTGCTTATGTAGGTACACAAAAGCTGTCTACAAATATCTAAAATCTAAGAAAAATAATAGAAGTGAGGAAAAGCGTGAAATTTGTCAATATGTTTGTAATGTATTTCTCAAAAAGAAGTTCTAATATTTGAATAAAAAAATGATTTCGGATGTAACCTTTTACTTTTTTAATTTTAAGTGCTACCGACAAGCCAAAATAACAAACCCTGGGATTTAATCAGTATTTTGAAACATTTTTCAAGATTATATCAAAATACCATCAAACAAACGAAATTATTTTGTTTTCATTTAAAGTGCGTGCAAGTTTAATAAAATAAGTAATAAAAGAAGTTTCCAAATTGCATTTTTACATTTTCGAAACTTTTCTTTTGTAACCTTTTTGGAGATTTTTTTTTCAAAGAAAATTTTAAAAAAGAGAATTATAAAAATCAAATTTTGAAAAAAAATATTCTGATCCCCTGAGAATTTTGAACCCAAATCGATTTTGAAAATTCAAATTATTGAGTCAGTCGGTCGTAAAGAACTAAACTTAACATAATTCTTATGATTTGTAAGATTTCAATTGTCATACGCCTTTCAATACGCCTCTGTCCACTGTAGCTCACTTTAGTGGACATGACAAAAATAGTTAAAGTACGAGCAACTGGACTGAAAGTGGCTATTGTATGCATCTTAAATTTGTGTATTTATTAAAATGCAGTAAAACAAAAACATTAAAATTACACAGCTTAGACTGCTTTCACATAAGGAAAACGAGTTGCCGGCAACTGGGTGTTTGTAGGCGAGAAGGGCAAGAAGTAAGGGGAATGAAAAAAATTTCCCCGGTCAACGTTTGAGGAGATTTTTATCACATTCCTTCTCACACTGTCCGTAATGTGCGTTCAGCCAATAAACTTTATATGGAAAAAAACAAAAATCTCCGGCAATTGGGTTTCCTTGTGTGAAAGGTAAAAGACAATCAAAGCAAAACGTCAACAAAATCTTCAGCAAATGGTTTCCCTGTGTGAAAGGGGACTTACAAATGGGTGTAATATTATAATGAAAATAGGGTACAGATCGCTCCGTTAAGCTCCAAGTGTTAATTTCTGTTTGTCTTTTTTATTTGTATGCCAAAGAATAAATAAAAGAAATACTGCTACTTTTGCCAAATCAACCCTTTGAGTTTTAAACGTGGTTGTGAGTATATTCAGAAATTATACTTCGTCTTGCTAGCATCATGGAACCAGTGAAATGGTAGAGTGCGCTGCAAATGTATTTTTTTTAAAGGATTATGTCTGTAATTAAATTATTGACACAGTAGCTTCTATTGATGCCATTATACCAATTGAGTACTTATTTAGATAGGCATTTAATGCGGTGAATTCAAGTGTGATTTTCTAAATATTAATCGTTGTGTTCCTTCAATTTGATTTAACACTGACGTTAAGTCATAAATCATCATATCAATTTTGTATATATCTTTCTTTTGTTCGTATAGAAATTTCGATTCTGTGGTGATGGAGACTGTCCAGATTGGATATTAGCCGAAATAATATCAACACTCTCTCTGCTAGACTCGAAAAAATTTATGGATTTAGCGTCGATTGTGGCTAAAACCATTATTGGCGAACAATTTGAGGTAATTTTTTAAAATTAAAGGTGTGTATAACAATTTTGCAACTTTACCTACATATTAATGTAGGAAGCTGATGTTCGATCTATAACCTCGACCTTGGAAGACGATGGGAAATCAGCTGTAGCCTGTATAAATTACTTGCTTATAAGTGCAGCCAGGCATAGTACGGATGGGTCAGTGTTTAATGAAGAATTGCAGCAGTTGGGACTTCCAAAAGATCATGCTGCTGCAATGTGTCGTGTTCTGTCAGACTATTCAGCACCTATTAGAAAGAAGCTTATGGGCCTTTCCCTCAAAAGTAGGTGTACTTTTATTTACTCTCATATGATTAAGTATACTGAGATATTTAAAGCTGAAAAATGTTTGACTATGCTTAAAATGTGTATTTTATAATAAAAAGAAATAAAAAGAGAGAATAGAAAAAGAAAGTCGGTACAGTGCAGTGACAGTGAGAAGCTGCTAACTAAGAGGGTTAAATCGAAACAATCTCGATATCAATCGTGTCCTGTCAAAAACTACCTTATACTCAATCCTCTACGCATATATCTTTTCCATTTTTCTATTCCTTCTTAATGCTTTCTTAAAATCTAGAATTTATTTAAAAAAAAGGATCTGAAGCAAATTATTATTTTATAAATTTTTTATATTATGTCGTTTTCGATTGGATTTGAGCCAATCGAATTATTTTGGAGTAGGCGGAGTCAAAAACGAGTACCTCCAACCGAAAACGACATTAAAATCAGTTTTTCAAAAATCACATTAACCTTTTTATAGCTGTTTATTGGAATTTTAATCATTTTAATTCTTATCTATTTTCATATAGTCAATGAACTTGGCTCTGTGAATTTCAATAAACCAGAAAACACAATAGATTGTGTTCAACTTGAACTGGAAGTTTTGCAGGAACTAAATGGCGCAGGTCTACCAAAGGATATTATTCATAAAGTTAATATTGATTCAGCAAATCTGAGAGCTCTACTGAAGGATATGAAAGAAGCTAGAGATATCATTCGTGAATATGATTTCGAAGGAAAATACTGCAAAGATAATATACGTTAGCAAATAAGTTGAATTTAGACAAAGTTATAATCAAGACCAAGACACAGCATTCAAGCTTATTTCTGAGGTTTGCTTTATGTTATCAGCATTTAGTTAAATATTATAATAATAAATATATATATATAATTATATTTAAGACAAAAGAAGAAGCATCAAGAAAATATTAATTAATTATAATCGGGAAAATTTGAAAAATGAAATCAAGTTATGAAAATTCAAAAAAATAAAAAAATGGCTTGCGGTGAGGAAGGGATGGAAAGAAGAAGAAGATGCAAAGTAAGTTGTAAAATTAATATAATTTTTTGCTTAAACAACAACATTGTAAATTTATGTATGCAAAACTCCAACTTACGGCACAATCTTTTTGATGGGGCAGCTGTCGTATTTTGACGAATTGCATTTGAAGTATAAATAATAATTTTTTTAATTGAATTTCATTCAAATACTTAAAAAATAATAATTTCTGATTTAAAATGTGTTTTTTAGTTGGAGTGCATTGGCATTTCAACGAAGCTTTACAGACATACAATAACAAACATGTTCCTTTTTTTATCATAATTTTTTTTTTTTGAAAATTGAAAATTGTGGCGACTGCAAGTTTACCTGCCTCATCGCGGCTGTATTTTCTCAGGCTACTGCCTCTTGCGAGGAATTGACAAATCCTCCAAGAGTATCACTTGTCACGAATAAGTGCTTCTCGTCTAGCCGTTCGGATTCGGCATACAATTGTAGGTCCCTTCCATTCCTGTCGAAAGGCGCACACAGGAATGGTTGCAAGTTGTTAGTCACTAGGCCAAGGTTCTTCATGAGCCGTTGTGCCACCCGATTTTGTTTATTTTTATCGCGGCTGTTGAAAAAAGGATGCCATTACCATGACTTTAGTTACAAAATTGAATATAAGAAATAAAACAAAAAATAAACCTCAGAATGCCTTTCTATTTAACTGTCTCCTACTCTTAATTGTAATATTTTTCTGCCTAAGTTTTTACTTGTGTATTTTAAAACCTAAAACAATCCAATTGAAACACAATTTCATAGTAAAACTGTTGTTTCTAATTACGTGAGTAGCTTTATCCGAAGCAACAACCATTATAAGCTACACGCGTTATGCCATTTAGCTTATATCATAACCATGTGCTTTATAATTTGTGCAGAAGCTTAATGAATATAAAGTTTTCGCCTCCCCTATTCAATAATTACATTTTGCCATCATGGGGTGGGTGTTTCTATTCCATCAATGATAATTTAATTCAATATTATAACTTTCCAAATTCAATAACACCTAATAAAACAATAACATCCTGCTCATTGGTGTTAGTCCATCACCCCAACGTCTCATCGTCCTAACATGGAATCCTGTATTTCATTATGATTGTAAATTTCCTTGAATATGATTGAAAATACGTTTTTGATCATGATACGCTTCGCACAGGTGATGCTGTTTGGACTGAATTTTAAATCAACCGATTCCGTATTTCAACCCTCTACAAAAATTAAGTGCACAATTTATGTTGTATGTACATGCTGTTACTGATGGGAGTTTAGATACAAATTATGGAATTAAGTCAAGAATTAGACATGACAATTTATAACTGTTCTGATTATACAAGGTCCTTCCGCTGTTGGGGTGAGCATATTTCGGCCATCCAGATGTATTTTTTTTAAGCCGCGCAAGTTTCGTCTTCAAATTATATTTAAAAGAAAATAAACCGGAATGTCGCACGTAGTTCGTTTAATCGTGGGTAGTTCCATAAAGCTTAAGTGGAAATAACTAAACAAAAAAAAGAACAAATACCAATAAAAATATAGCCAGATATTAAATGTTACGGAAATCGAGAATGAAGCATCATAGCAGGTAAAGTAAGAAAATATATTATGTATTGTGTAATTCAATTTAGTTCGTATTTGTTACCATTTTATCCAGTCACATAATTTTTTTTTATGAACCCCTAACTTGCCTTTCTAGTACCTATTCGCAAGTATGGAAGCTTACAGAGCTACGTGTTCATTTTGAATTCATTCCCGACCATAAGTTAAATTTTCTTTTACTTTTTCCTTTTAAAAATTTCACTTGCTGAAGGCTGACTAGGCGAAAAGACTGTGTTGGTATAAACCCTCTTGTTTGGATGGTGGCGAGGACAGCACCGCCCTGTTTAATAAAGCGAAAGCCATGTAACACGTGTTACAGCTCACTTGTGAATAGTAAAATATAGCTGGGTAATGACCAAATGATGACTTTTAACATTGTTGATATATAGACACACATTCTGATTTCGCCATCAAAATGATGTGAATTTGTGTTGAAGCAAAAGCATGTTTCAAAATAAAGGAGAATAATAATTGTAGCATAATGTTTGGGGGATCCATCGCATCATTAAGGGTGTTTTCCAGCTATGTTAGATTGGGTTGCTCTACTCTACTCTGCACTGCTTGCGCTATAGCACCACATGGCTTATAACAAACATATCCTATCAAATTGATGTGACTTTCTACTTTGCATTTAACTCTCAAAAACGTTAACCAAAAATATTTTTGTGTGATAAATTTCTACAGCAAAAAAAAAAATAGTACTAAAACAAAACAAACAAAAAATAATTTAACACGCCATTATAACGGTTACAGCATTATTACAATGCAACGCGCCGAAAATAATGTAATTGAATGTAATTGTTTTACTCATGTTGAATCGTTTTTCATGTATAATTAAATGAACATTTATATCCCTGCCTTCGCCCTTTCCTCCAGGAAGAGAGAGCGCGTACACAGATGTCCCCAAAAAGTAATAAACACGTAGAAAAAAATAATCTCCTGTAATAATTTTGTGTAATGCGCATCCATTCACAAAATTTTGTTATGAGGATTCACATGTTGGAATGAGGGTACAGTATTTCATGAAAGTAAGAATAATGAATTTTTTTAAACTTTAAAAACAAGCTGTGGGATTTATACATTCAGATTTTTGTCGTGCGATTCGAAAAACTGATGGCAATTGAGATGAGGTGGATGTGAAATACTGGGAAATAGACGGAATCTGAATGATGAATTTAGAAATCGCGTACAAATCCCGTCTTACTTATTTTTCAAATAAAAAGCCCGTTGTTCCTTTTTTTGTTCGTATATGTATTTTAAGAACAAAATATTAGTGTTTTTCAGTGTAGAAGAAGAAACGCAAACAGAATTATTCAAACACAAAACAGTTGCGTTCTTGGTTTTATAAAGTTGGTTTATTTTAAATATAGAATTAATTTGGAAATTCGGTCTTTATAGTGTTTGCTTGTTTGTTTATTTTTCAGTGTTTCATTTTTTTTTTTAATCTTTTTTATTTTTATAAAATAATTTAAACAAAAACATCAAAACGACGAAGAATTCAAAATCCCGAAATATTAATTCCAATTATTAAAATTTTTTAAAGCTTGACTTAAGAGAACGATTTATATTGCAATATGAATGAACCCACTTCCTGTTATCGTTTTTGTTGCAAGCCCTACTGTATTTAAATACCAACTTATAACACGAAAACAGAAAACAAACAAAGATTTAAACATTTCGAAAATGACAACCCTAATTCAAGCCAAATGCTTTCAGTGATTTAATTTTTCGATTATATTTGAATTTAGGACAAAGTCTGCATTTGCAATTGTGGGCCATGAGGGAATCGCACACCCACACGGCCATTCCCTTCCTGTAATAATATATCCACTTCGTCATCATGCTCATCATCTCGACTTGTCATTTGGCAAAAGTGAAGAATAGGATTTCTATGTGCTGTTAGGGGAGCGATGTTATGCGATGTGTCCTTACGTTAAAGCTATATATCTATGCCTTAAGGATTTCAGGGTAATTTGTCCTTATCAAAATACCTATATATACCTAAGTTCATTTCCAGATGGTGTTCGCAGTTATCATCGCCAGCTTAACGTTTCCACATAGAATGAATAAAAGGTGTGTGTTGAGATGGAGAAATTTGTGAAATTTGTTCATTTTATGTCATGTTTTGCTGAGAAGAGATATAATTTTGACCTAGAATAATAAATCATTTTCTTAGTTAGACTTTTGTGTGTTTAAACATTGAAGTGACATACTATATACCTATTTAAAATAATAAATAATTGAAAAAAAAAACACAAATGCAAACTATTGTGATGCAAACAGTTAAAAGTAACATCAATAACCACTTAATTTTAATTGAAAATACAAAATGACCTTATGTTCAATAAATTAGTACTATCGTAGAAGACAACTTTCAGAAAAAAAATATTTAAAGCTTTTTATGTTGAAAATAGAAATATTTGTTGTGCTTAGGCAAGATTTTTTTAAATGCTTCTTTTTTGTGTAATATATGTCATTAAAATTAAAATATTTACATCGATAATATTATAAGATCCAAAATACTTTCATGTCTCTTCTAATTTGATCGCTAATTTTTCAAACAATACTCAAATTAACCGCATTGGTAAAGTTTCTAATTTAATAATACATACATACATATGTACAGATTGTTATATTCAATTAAAAAGCTCAATCCCTTCACCTAAAACATAAGTCTAAGGGGCCAGTTATAGCTATCATTGAAAACCATCATTGAAAAAGTTAATTCTTGATTTTGAGACACTTCGAAAGTTTAATCATTTAATATTTTAAGGCAGAAAGGTAGCTTACGACTTCAAAATTATTTCTCCTAAAAAAAATTCATTTTGAGCCATATCTTCCCCATAACGTAACTTTTAATTATTTCAATGATCATTGGTAAGGTAGTTCATCATTGAAAAATTAAAAGTCATTTTATGAGAAAAGTTGTGTCAAATTGAATTTCGTTTTACCTAGAAATAATTATTAAGTCAATTAGCTTTACTTTGGCATCACAATAATCATTTGTTTTAACTTCTAAATCTCTCAAAATTGACAATTATTATTTTCAATGATAGTTTCCAATGATAGCTATAACTGGGCCCTAAGAGCAGACAGCAAATTTTGGGAGTGGATTAAAAACCAAAATATGAGTATGAGGGTTTTTAGTTGCATATATCGTGGTATCGTCGTATCGAAAAGAAAAGTCTGGCATGTTTATTTTTCAGCCTTTGGCGTGGGTGGGTGTTTGAAAATTACGATTTTCCAATTTTTTTTTATGTCAGAGGTATTACCTCTTCAATCAATTTAAAAAATATATACATTGATGCTTTGTCATTTTCTTTAAGTCCAAACGTCATAATCTTGGCAATCCAACCAATAGAACTCAAGATAATAGCTTTTTAAGCGAACCTTAATCGATTTTTTTTGAGACTTTTGTTGTTGATTTTTTGTGTTTTATAATTCTCCAAGAAAAAGAATATAAGGTCATCTTAAAAAGCTTATATCTTGAGTTCTATTGATCGGAAGACTATGATGAAAATGATACAGCATCATGGTATTTATTTTTTTAAATTTATTGAAGTGGTAATAGCTCTGACAATAAAATTGGAAAATCGCAATTTTCAAACCCCCGCCAAAGCCTGAAAAAGAAACATGCCATACTTTTGTTTTCGATACGACGATACCACGATATATGCACCTACAAACCCTCATACTCATATTTTAGTTATCAATCCACTCCCAAAATTTGCTGTGGACCAAGAGTCTAAAAGTAATTTCGTTTTCTTAATTTCTTTATCTTCGTTATCAAACATATGTACACATGTATGTACATGACTGGCCCTTACGCACCTACAAAAAAAAAACACTCCTCTCCACCCGTCAATAGTTTCAAAATAATAAAAAAAATCGCCTAATTTTTTCGGATTTTTTCCCCTCCCCTAGTCGCCCTGTTATAAATTAAAGATTGGTATATATCAAAATTCATTCAGCCTAAATACGACTAAAAATTTCAAATTATTATTTTTTTTACTGTCACTGGATAGTTTAAACCTCTAAAAATGAACATGGAAAATAATTATATGTGAGGAATTCTATTTTAACATACATTTAATTTAAATAGTGAATTTCTATTTTTGTTCTTTCTTTAAATTCATTAAATTAAATTCTGGTTTTGAATAATTGTTCTGGACTTTCCCACATTGAAAATGACGGCAAACTCCTACAAGGAAATACTGCCAGAAGCTTTCCCTAAGTTTACCAATGTCTTTGGACCAATACCATGGACACTTCAACAAGAAAACGTGCCGATCCTTAACGCAAGGATCATTAACAGTTGGATATCCGTTATGTTACCTTACTTCAATGGCCACCGTATTCTCCGCACCTAAATATTATTGAAAATGTATGAGGATGGATGGTTCGTAAAGTTTACGATTCTGACCGACAATATGAGGACAAAGACTCACTTATTGCTGCAATCAAAGAAGCATGAAGTGCAATTTCTTTAAATTATATAAAATAACTTCATGATTCAGTCTCCAAATGGGTTTTTCAAGTTATTTGAAATAAAGATGGTAGCAAACATATTAAAATATGATTACGAATAGAAAACGACCCAATTTTACTGCACTTTTTCAATTTGTTTCCTTATTTAAGAGAATGTTTCTATTCAAGTGGCGCAAAAAAACAGTGTTTTAAATGAAGTAAGGAGGAGTGGAATTTGGCAACCAATATATTAAAGCCCTCCTTTTTGCGGATGACATTGTTCTGCTGGCAAATACTCCTGATACACTACAAAGAATGATAAACCGACTTGAAGACAACTGCACCTTGTGGAACCTTACGGTAAATCTCGATAAGTCCAAAGCTATGGTTTTCAAAAAAAATGCTGGCAGAACTAGTATGAATGAGCGATGGACATTTAAAGGACAGCTAATAGAAGTGGACAAAGAGTACAAATATCTTGGGGTTATTTTCACACCAAACCTTAATATGGAAAGACACCTTAAAGTGAAATTATCAAATGCCAAAACTGTTGTAAGTACAACCCGGAAACAATGCTTTGCAAATAAGCACATTACACATAGCAGGAAGTATCGGGTGTTTGAAGCTGTAGCGGAGTCGGTTTTGTTGTACGCAGCACAAGTTTGGGGTGCAAAACAGTACGATACAGTGGATAAGTTGTTAAGATACTACTTAAAACGGATATTTCGTCTTCCGGCGTGCACACCGAATTATTATGCTGGAGACAGGCCTGCCACCGCTCTTCATTAAGACGCTCAAGCGCCAAGTGGATTACATATTGAAAGTAATGAACATGTCAAACGAAAGACTGCCAAAACAAGCTGCACTAAATTGCATAAGAAGTACGACTGGCTGGTATGCGGATTGGTTGGAGCTGGCTGATATGTGTGGTATGTCACAGAACCTAGAAGTGGAACATCATCAACTCTGGAAGACAACACTTTATGAGCTGATTACAAATGTGGAGGAGGCATCCAGCTTTGTACACAGAGCAACGTATAGTGTTTTAGAGCATAACCTACAGGAAGCAAACTATTTTCGTGATGAAAACAGTATACAACAAATATCGATGATGCCAAAGCTTCGAGTTGAAATGTTACAGCTTAATTACGTACCGCACCGCGATGACTTACCAATTACGTGCAGCATCTGTAACCTTGGAGAGAGAGAAGACGTTATACATTTTCTGGGCAAATGTCCAACCCTGAGAGAAACTAGGCGGTATTACCTGGGAAGGAACTGTATTAATGAAGAAGACATTAAGTATATCTTGAATGAAATGAATGTTTCAGAACTATATAATTTTTGTAAAATTGCACTAGCTTATCGGGAAAGGATCATAAATGAAAATTTTTAAAAATGAGCAACCTAAATTTTTAGTTGAAATGTTTTTATATTAATGTTTTCATGTTAAAACAAAAGTATATTAAATAACCTAAATTGTCAATCGGCAGACGGCAAAGCCATGCTCAAATTGATTTATAAATTGTAAAATATGTTACCAATATGTTAAGAACCAATAAATCTAATCTAATCTAATCTAATCTAAATGAAGTAATTAGAAAAGTGGTAAAAAATAACCCAATGGTATTTTCCTGAATTATTCTGTCTCTACAGTTTTATTCGCAATAGATCCCTCTTATACAAACTAAAACCAAAAGGTTAATTTATAAACTTACCAAAGCGCTACACGCTCAGACAGTAAAAAAAAGTTTGTTTCTATTCAAGTGGAGCGGAGTGTATAATACATAAATACTGATCAAAATGTTTTTATGAAAATTGGACTTCGAAACGAAAAAAAATTAATTGACGAATATTTCAAACGCATACATGTTAATTTGAATTTGGTTTTCATATTCAGGCTCATATTTAGAGAAAGTGGTGTCATTTTCTTTTTCACGTGAGATGAGATATTGAATTTATTATTTTTCTCAGGTCAAACTTCAATACAGATGAAACACATTGTACTCTTGAGGATTGGTTCAATGATTTTTTCCACCAAATCTGAATGTTAATATTTAGAAATATTCAATTTGTGTGTTATACGTATCTCGTATGGTTAAAATTTCATCGACGTTCAATAGATAAATCATAAAAGAACAAAGCCAAATAACACATCTTTCATAGTTATCTACATTATTTCAAAAAGAAAAAAAAAATGAAACAAATCCGAAAATCTAGATACAATCCAATATTTGGTTATATTTCATATTTCTATACATCACGGCAGAATATTTAGAATATCAGATATATTTTCTCTCTTGGGGGTTGCTGTCGCCGTTACTGCCGCGCCGCCCGCTTCCTATTTCCGCCCACGAAACCAGCATTCTTATTTGATTGTATATGGAAAATAGGAATCCATCCATGATTTCTCCTAGCAGTTGTAGTTGCGCAAACATTTTTTTCATCCGCTATAACAGAGCGTTTCGAGAGAAAACGTCATCATATTTCATTCATTACTCAATGATTTATTCGAATATTTGGCAGAGATAAAGGTGAAATTTGAATCAAAATGTTTCGGATTTTCTATACTTTTTGTGTGTGTTTTCCCCGCGTTTCGCTGAGTCCTGTCCCCCCGCTGATACTTGGTCTCGATACCTTTTGGATCGGTATAGTACTCCGTGAAACAGTTTTGGCATGCAATTTTGCCTGTCCAAAGTCGGTGCTATTAAGATTATTCACAGTAGGTAGAAGCATATGCGTTCTATGCAAAAATGACTCGCACATTTGAATAAACCGGGTAAAAGCTATAAATTGATTGACTAGCATATCGGGGGAGGAATGAATGTTCTCTTTGGAAATATCATAGGTATACACAGTATGAAATCATGAGTTAGGATGCAGCATGTGCGATTGACAACAACTGATTCTTGTACATTTCGCAACATCATGTCCACATGTAGCCAATGTACAAATGAGCCCAGTTGCCCTTTTGAAGAATCTTGGTTCGTCAGCATGACTGTTTGTGTTTAGCCTAGCTGCGGTACCTTAAAAAGGACTAATAAGTTGGATTTATGCGACATAAACTGCTTTCTGGAGCGAATACCATTTACATAAGTAGCGTCACTTATTGTCGAAAACACTCTATCCCAGGGGTGGTTGTCGGATGAAATTATTGGTTTTGATTACTTTCGTCATCGTAATAAGGTCAGTTGGGGTTTTTGGGCAATAAATTCTCTCCCTCTCTCTCTCTACATATTTATTCTCATTCCTTTTAACGATTAACATACATATTTGGGTAGTTATGAAAATTATTTGTAATCCGCGCGTTCTATTGAATTAGTTTATAGAGTATAAAGTTAGCTAGGTAGGTAGGTATACATGATCGCAAGTTTTGCGCACATATGTTGTATGTTGGGTACAATTTGTAATTGTAATTGCTATGACTATTGGCAGAATTTATGATGTGCCATAATCTTTAATCCTTCTAATTTAACTGCTTCTTTACCTAGGGGAAACAGTTGGTCAGCGGTAAAGCTATAGTTAGGTATGATTTGTGTATATGTATATTGCGACTGAAAGTAACATGTTCGTTTTAGTGATTTTGGGTAAAGTGTTTCAGAACTTGAATATTATTTCTAAGACGTTAAAATACTAAAACTATTTTAAGGGAAAGCCATCGTCCAATATGTTTATGCAAAGTGTAAAGTTTATTATTATATTGGGGGAAACCATTAAGATTAAAATGAAGTTTCAAAATGAAATTAACAAGAAAGGCATGTTCATTAAATTATTGTATTAAATATACAAACAGTTTTTAGTTTAATCGTCGAATTTATATTTTAAATAGCCAAATTCTTAATACAAATTGAAGAAATGCCTTCGCTGCATAAGTACTGTTCTTCAGTCACCATTTAAAATAAACCAATCAGTATCTCGAAAATGTGTCTAAATATTTTTAATAACCTTCGCTCACTTATCTAAAATGTGATGCTTTGGTTTACTAAGCACCTCAAACTTTCAAACGTGTTATTCCCAAAACTGCTTTTTTCATTTTTTAAATAAATGCTATGCTGTCAATATAATTCATAAACTACTAGTTCCATTGGGCTAGCATTTTCATTATTTAGCACATTTTTTTGTAAGTTGTAATTACGAACAAAACACTATATATTTTTATTCAACGTTTTGCAATGTTCGACTTAAGATTTATTAAAATACGTGAAATATTAATAGGATGGTTGAAATTTATGAAACTACCTTATTAAATGTTCAAAAAAAAAAATAATTTTTAATTTTCAGGCGGAAATTAAAAATTATTTTCCGCGCCTATCAAATTTTTTTGTACTAAACACTAACCAAAGTACTTTGGGTGGCCTGCTTCGCGGGTTCAAGGATGTTAACTCCCTTTTCGGGTCCTCTGTCTCGCTCACGCGACTTCGGCGCTCCGCTTAGGGTATGCTTAGTCGTCTGGCAGGCGCCTATGTTGTCAGTCGGTCTGTTATCAAAGTTGTTTGTACTAAACAGAGTACTTTGGGTGGCCTGGGGCCTTATTACGTTAAACGATAACGATCAATCGATTTCGTTTTTACAGTACCTGTCCCTTTATTTGTCAACTCATATGATAGGGACAAATATTGCCAAAACGATATCGTTTGATCGTTATCGTTTTACGTAATAAGGCCCCTGCTTCGCGGGTTCAAGGATTTTAATTCCCTTTTCGGGTCCTCTGTCTCGCTCACGCGACTTCGGCGCTCCGCTTAGGGTATGCTTAGTCGTCTGGCAGGCGCCTATGTTGTCAGTCGGTCTGTTATCAAAGTTGTTTGTACTAAACAGAGTACTTTGGGTGGCCTGGGGCCTTATTACGTTAAACGATAACGATCAATCGATTTCGTTTTTACAGTACCTGTCCCTTTATTTGTCAACTCATATGATAGGGACAAATATTGCCAAAACGATATCGTTTGATCGTTATCGTTTTACGTAATAAGGCCCCTGCTTCGCGGGTTCAAGGATTTTAATTCCCTTTTCGGGTCCTCTGTCTCGCTCACGCGACTCCGGCGCTCCGCTTAGGGTATGCTTAGTCGTCTGGCAGGCGCCTATGTTGTCAGTCGGTCTGTTATCAAAGTTTTTGTACTTAACTAAACTTAACTAAAAAATGTCGCCCCAAATTTATGAAACTACCTTAAAAATAAATATTTTGTTACTTAAAATACATATTTTCATAATTTTTATTTATTTTTTTCAAAAATAGAACTGTGCAAAAAAGCCATAAGTCTTTATTGCACTCTTAGGTGTGAAATAAAGTCCAAAATGGCTTTGGACTTTATTTCACACCTAGGAGTGCAATAAAGTCCGAAATTTGGTTTTGGACTTTATTTCATTGGACTTTATTGCATGGCACCGATAATTCCTGTTAAGAGGGGGGTGATTTTCTAAGATAAACGACAAAAAGATTGTCCAGTCCAGGTCGAAGTTCTGCACGCTTGTTTGCCATTGATTAAACAGGTAGCCAAAAAAGATAGAAAGAGTATAGTTAGGGCGTTAAGGCCATATTTTAGGTCAAACCTTGCACTTCATTCTGACGGGATGAGCTTTGGTACACTAATAGTCCACATCCTAAGTTTACTTTTAAGAAGTGTTTCCACGGTGGCAACACTGGCAGACCGGTGATATAAGGGTTGCCTTCTGACCATGTTTTAACACGAAATTTCACATAAATTAGCCTATAAATCGGGAACCAGACATCGGTTGATATCGTGGAATGTCTCGTTGGATTAAGAATACTTGAAGCCGTAGGAATATGTTCATTTTTTGACCCCTCCCACACCCTTCTACGTGGGGGGAGCAAAATATCCTCGGTGGATAAGGGTTTTTATTTGTCAGAAAATAATGGTTATAAAATGAATATTCATAAAATAAGATGAGCGTCGACGTAAAATTTCATACTTTACAGCATATCCGAAGTCCAGTTTTTATTCATGTATTAGTTTTTTGTTTAATCGCTTTCAAAATGGGGGGAGGGGAAGGTGGAAGTATGGAAGTATATCAAACCACTCTATATTCGTCTTGGTATAATCTAAGCATATGGCACATGACCTTAGGATAATTTTGAATGCCCAATCTTATTCAATCAAAATAATTTCAATATAATTTCCCTAGAGAAAGTAATAACCTTTTTATAAAATGATGACTCAATTTTTAACGAAACCAGCATAACATTACTAAATTTCAATGGTATGGTGATGAAACTTGGCTCAATTTTTAACGAAACCAGCATAACATTACTAAATTTCAATGGTATGGTGATGAAACTTGTCATTTGTCGTAAGAAATAATAATCAAAAGAGTACATAAAAATGTCTGGGGCGAAAGAGTGTTTTTTTGAGTGAAAGGGAAAAGTAAATTGTAAAAGTAAATGACCCCTTCCAAAACTGGTATGTTGATGAAAGTTGGTAGAAATGTTTAATTTCTTGTTAGAACCAAGACTCAAAACGATCCATGCAAATATACCTTTTGGTTCCAGGGGTGTTTTTTTTAGGCGGAAGTAAAATATGGGTTATAAACCGAACATTTTATTTTTATGTAATCGAGGTACAAATATATAATATGGTACATGATTTTGAAGTATTTTTTAACGCTGAATCCAATTTAGGTAAAATTAAGACGATACAATCACCATTAAGAAAGTAATCGTCGTTTCAATGGAAAAATTAATGTATTTTTGGAGTAGAGCAGATAAAACATTTTCTCTCAAAAATCACCTTTAAGAAAAGATATATGATTTATCTTTTTGTATTCTTGGCAAAATTAAAAAACAAAACATTCCTACCAACTTTCATCAACGTACTAGTTCGAGGGGGGGTTTACGGGGCATAGTTTTACATTTATCTGTTTCACTCAAAAAACACCCTTTAACCCCAGATATTTATATGGACTCTTTTCATTCTTATTTCCGACAACAAATTAGACATGTGTGCCAAGTTTCATCACTATAGCATTGAAATTTGGTAATGTTATGCTCGTTTCACTGAAAATTTAGTCGTCATTTCATAAAAAAAAGAAGAAAAGATTATAAATTTTCCTAGGGAAATTATATTGAAATTATTTTGATTGCATAAGATTGGGCATTAAAAATTATCCTAAGGTCATGTGCCATATGCTTAGATTATACCAAGACGAATATAGAGTGGTTTGATATACTTCCATACTTCCACCTTCCCCTCCCCCATTTTGAAAGCGATTATACAAAAAAACTAATAAATGGATAAAAATGGACTTCGGATATGCTGTAAAGTATCAAATTCTACGTCGACGCTCATCTTAAAACTGTATGAATATTCATTTTATAACGATTATTTTCTGACAAATAAATACTCTTATCCGCCGAGGGTATTTTGCTCCCCACGCGTAGAAGAGTGGGGGAGGGGTCAAAAAATGAATATTTTCCTATGGCTTTAAGTATTCTTAATCCAATGAGACATTCCACGATATCAACCGATGTCTAATTCCCGATTTATAGGCTATCTTATGTGAAATTGCATGTTAAAAAATAGTCAGAAGGCAACGCTCATATCTCCGGTCTGCCAGTGTTGCCACCCTGGCAAATTATTAAATTAAAGTAAATTTAGAATGTGGACTATTAGTGTACCAAAGCTCATCCCATCAGAATGAAGTGCAAGGTTGGCTCCTCTAACGCCCTAACTAGTAGGAAAAGTTTCCAAAAATAAGTTGGTTTCTGTTTTCAGCTCAAAAAATGAACCAAATCAATGAACTTAAATTGTTAAAATATTTATTTTTAGAACCAAAGCATATTTTGCACCTCAACTAAACTAACCAGTAATCAAATTAATTGATTAAATATTTTTAAATTTTGAAAACAATTCTAAAATAAGCATTTCATTAACGGTACCAGTCATGGAATCGGTTTTTTGATTTTCAAATTTCTCTTTACCGGCTTTTTCGATTTCGACAAAATTTTGTAAACAAGAGGTCCTTAACAATCTTAACAATTTTGCATATAGCTATTTTTAATTTTTTTTTTTTATTGAAAATTCATTTTTTTGAAAACGGGTCCGTAATTTTTTTTTAATTTTATGTAAAATTGTATTTTAATAAAGTTGGTATACCATATTTTATTTTTTAAAATGTTCAAAAAAATCAGATGGCGTACTTTATTTTGAGCTCTAGCTATTTTAAATGTTTTTTTAGCTGTTTAAATAACAAATTTATAAATAAAAATGGGCACGACTGGATCGCACAAACTTGCTCTCGTAGCTAACAACTTGAACGTAGCTTAAAATTGACAATGTGCATATGTAGTGCTTCTTTAACATTATGATATTATCTAAAAAAAAGTTTTAAAATCAATCTAAAATATAAATTATTACTATAAATTTGTTGTTTTTTTAATAGCTAAAACAGATAGGGCTAAAAAAAAGTATGCCATCTGATTTGTTTGATAAATATGCATTTATGAAAAAAAAATTCAAAAATCGTTAGAGCGGTTTTCTTAAAAATTAATTTTTTATATATAAAAATTCTTTTAAGAATAAAACTTGGTATGCCAACTTTTAGCATTGAATAAAATACAAATAAAGTTAAAAAAATATTCATTGACCCGTTTTAAGGATATTGAATTTTCAAAAAAAAAATTTCAATATTTTTTTTAAAAATCCAAAAATTATTTTTTCGAAAATTTTTATGTGCAAAATTGTTAAAATTGTAAGCGAACTTTTGGTTGAAATCGGTGTAGTAGTTAACGAGAAATTTGAAAACCAATTAATCGGTTGTATGTCAGGTACCGTTAATAACCGTTATACAATTTTTTTTTCTATTTATTTTAGTAATTTTAGTACCTCGTAATTTTTGTTTGAAAATCTTTAGAGCCGTTTTTGAAATAAATCAATTTTTGCATATTGGTTGTATGACAGGTACCGTTATTTTTTTAGATAAAAAAAATTCAATTTCCCCTCTAGGGAATCACATAAGAACCTTAAGTCCAAAATTTGAAGAAAATCGCTTCAGCCGTTTAGGCTGCAGGTCGAGGTACATACAGACAGACAGACGGACAGACAGACAGACAGAATTGCAAGACCCACTTTTTTCGCGTTCTCTATAATCGTGATGTTAGGGAAAATTATTATCTCTTTTTTGCACGAATCATAAACTTGCCCTACGTATATCGCAAGTAAATATATTTAATAATTTTTAAACATCTTTTTACACTTTATTTTTAAGGATATCATATTATTTAACCAAAAATAGTCATCTCATAACCAATTTTTAGCAACTTTAACGTTGTAAGCTACCAGAAAAAGTTCGTGTGATCCAGTCGTGCATTTTTTTAGTAGCATTGATCGTGAAGCAACTGTTAAACTAATAATCATTCCTTCTTTGTGACTTTTTTTTAAAATACTATTTAAATCCTAAGTGGGCTTTAAGTCTATGTTATTTTTTTTTTTTCAAAATAACACGACGTTTCGAACGTGGTTACGTTCATCTTCAGGTCTCTAAAAAATGTTTTATTAATAAAAGAGGAAAAGATATAATAGAGTAAGAGCCCAGGGCCGCCAGACATACGTTATTTTATCAAAGCTAAGATTTTTTCTGCAAACAGGTACTAAGAATCTTCAATCCGGGTGCAATTAAGAGGTAGCGAGTGTTAAAGTTGCATACAAATGTTGCAACATTGCGTTATTTTATCAAAGCTGAATTTTTGATATGTCTTAGGCGAAAGAAATCCGAAGAAATTTTCTTGGAAGCAACACGTTATCGGCAGAAGAAGTCTTAGCCCATCTCAACTGTGAAACCGATATAAAACAACTTTTTTATTTTTATAAGTATGCTATGAGCTATCGCAATCAAATTATAAATGAAGAGTTTTAACAACAAAACAAAATTGTATTTTTTGTATCACAATTATATTTGTTCATACATAATGTTCTAACAAAACAAAACAAACTTAATATTAAATGTTTAATTTAATGTCAATCAGGTAGACGGCAAAGCCATGCTTATCGATTTTTTGTAAAATATTTATTTTGTAATATAAACAAGAACAGAAACAATAAAATCAAATCTAATCTAATCTAATCTATTTTTGAAAAGATACAACAATAAACAAAAACAGACGTCCTTTCGCTTAGGTAATTTGTTAGTGATAATTTTTGCGAAATTTCTACACAAACTAATAATAAACAAAAACGTCAATTCTTTTGTGAACATGATATAAACCAATATAACGTGCATAAGAAAAATGTTGCTACGCCACATTTTATAAACAATAGAACCATGAAATAAAAAAGTGCGTATAAGCTCCCGGTGCACAACTGTTTAATAATCGTTTTTATATACATAGAGTACAAATACGGCATGTTTACGGCATAATATTGTGATATGTCAACCTTGAATAGTTTTCTATGATGTTGAGAATTTTAAAAGGCAAAATCCATGAGTATTTTGATAGTAAAATGTTAAATAAACTATGATGCTTAACTCTTTTTAGCTTCTCGTTTTATCTAAATCGACTAAAATTTTGCGCCTATGAATAAATTGACATACTGAAAATGATTTATTAAGTAAAAATACTTGCGGCAATGCAATCCTTAAAATTTAAAATGATTTCTCCTCATTGCGTTTCAAGATTTAAGATAGGTAAGATATATGTTATGCAAAAGCATGTTGTCACAGTTTAATCATTATCTCTTAAAAATTATAAAACATTACAAATTCCCAGGGGATGCTCTATTCCTTATCCATTTTATCTCCTCTTCAATCAAAACAAACCCAGTTTAAAGTCCTTAATTGCTTTCAAAAAACAGATTAAAACCTTTTCGCCAAAACAACATGACTTTCAATCGCCCGGCGGCGCCGGCGCTTCGAGTGTGTCTTACATATTTTTACCAAAAAAAAAAAGGGGGAAAAGTAAAGCCTTAACATATTCCAATCAATTTAGAGATAGGAATTACATGAATGACAACAACTTACAAACAAGCACTACTTAGATTGTGTTTTGATTTCATTATGCGTAACCGAGTGTTAAAGTATCAGGAATAAATATTCCCATATCCCATCGCCCTGCTAGGCACGTGACTGATCACGTGCCACTGGCGCGCTCCGCCGCCGCCAGCAACGCCAACACAACCACCGCAACCATATATTCCGATGAAAGCTGTACCATCAAGCTTGAATTTTCTCAATACAGTTTTTCAAGGGGTGAATAATTGCAGGATAATCATGTCCTTATTGGCGGTAAACATGGTTGAGATGAGCTGAATACCAAATTAAATATTTATTAGATTCCATGGATCGACGCGCTTTGGTTTGTGGTGAACGACAACTATACTGACGAATACGGGTGACCCCTTTCAATCAAAATCACAATTGCGTAACCCGGAAGGCTTCCCTTGAGACTTAACCATACTGGAAGTCCCAAAAGGTTGTTTAAAGTTGTCCAATTCGTTTATGATAATTCGTGTTTGTCGAAGCATTCTTCTCTTAATCCACAAGAACATTAGTAGTTGAACAAAAAACGAGAAGAAATCTATATCCAAAGGACATTTAGATACATCTAAGGGCAGGTAAATGTGGTTGTTCGAGGGAATACTAGAATTTGATTTCACATTTTTATATCCCTTTCAGGTGTTTCAAATTGACGTTGTAAAACCCGTCATTCTCTATGATGCTGAGCTATAAAAATCGAAGGCGGCCTATGATTTTGAATTCGACCGTTTTTATTATCCTTAATATTGTCATTATATGAGTGCGGCCCACAAAAGTGTGTGTATTGCGCAAAATGGCAAATTGGCATATTATGCGTATTGCATTGAGATTACTTTGCATTTTTTTGCTTTACTTACTAAACTTTACGACGAATAAGACGCTTAATGACATTATTTTTAACCCAAGAAGAAGTGTGGTAGCAGTAGAAACATGAGAGACTCGAGCGCAGCACATCCACGGAGTCAGAAAAGGTAGGACGTGACCATATGTGCGAGTTGTAAACTTTATACGACCTCTCTTTGGTTAATATTTTGTATTCTTCATTTTTATTATTTGTTGTAGTCAGCAAACAAGGATTTTTGAGTTGATTCACTGAGTTTGTCGTATATTTAGCCAAACCTGACCCACACCTTGACTTCCATATACATATAATAGAGAATACTGGAGGTAGAGTTACATATGGTTTTATGTTTAAAATTCCTGGGCCAGTGCAGTGAGGGACTGTACATATTACGGGTATAAATATATATGATGGTTCCGATTCCGATTAAACAAACCTGGGATTTTATGGGTTTATTGGTTGGTTCGAATAACAAATATATATGGAAATACAAGTGTATAACCAAAGCAGAGGTTTTATAGGCCAAAATGATGTTGTATATTTTTTGAATGAAATTTCCTTATTCGAAAAGGGTTAAGTATATAAAGTTTAAATGAGAGGTAGTGAATATTTATTATTGCTGTATTTATTATAAGGAATTTAAATGGTTTTCTGGTTTAATAAATTCATATTGTATCTAAAACTTTGTTTTGAAAAAATTTATAGCTGTTGCAGGAAAGAGGTTTATTTTGTGTGGCAGTTCAGCTTCTTTTTTTTACTTTAATTTTCTTACCGATGTTAATATGCAACCGTATCCTCTTTTCTATTAGAGTTTTGAGTTCCAATGAAATAAAACTTCAAATTTGTTTAAGTTTTAGAAGAAGAGCTGAAGGTCAGATCACTTACCTATAAGCACTTAACCAGGTTTAAAACTTTTTATAATGCAACTTAATATTAAGAATTCACCGGTAAATCTCAGAATTTTTAAGCGACATTGGTAAAAATCCTAATCATCCTCCAGAATTGATTCCTTGTCTGAACAATTTAATTTAAATTGTACAGTTAGCGAGGAAAAGTGTGTCATTAGTTCAAATGCTTTGTTTGTTTAGTTTTATGAGTTTAACGCAGATTTACACCCCCTAGAACTATGAACTGATAGAAATGTACATAACTTACCAGCTGAAACTCA
Organism: Melangyna quadrimaculata; assembly: GCA_949320155.1. Classification (NCBI taxonomy): domain Eukaryota; kingdom Metazoa; phylum Arthropoda; class Insecta; order Diptera; family Syrphidae; genus Melangyna; species Melangyna quadrimaculata. The sequence continues at coordinate 2,713,461 of OX439483.1, forward strand.
AAACTATACGCTATACAGCTTAACAATAACTATTTAAAAATGTTAAAACAACTCAAAACATTTAGCTAAAAGTATGCGCCTACTTCTTATTTTCATTTGAGAATTTAATTGATCTATTAGGGGTTTGTTTTACAATGTCTGAGTAAAGTTATAACAGTTAAATTATCCGTAAAGTAAATCCTCCCAGTAATAAACATTGCGTTTCACAATTATCAGAGTTATAAATTTATGTGTCAATTAGCTACTCGTAAGTTAGTTATTCCAGTTTTCCAGATAATATTATTGTTTTGACATATTGAAAATTAAATTATTCAAACATAATATATAATAGTTGTCGGAATGACGATATTTAAGTGTCGTTGTCCTTTGTTAAAGTGTTTTTGATATGGTATCTTTTTAAACATACATACTAGTCGGGGAGATGGCCATAGGACGACCTACCCTCATCTCTTTACCAGATGAGAGGTATACAGTTTCTTAGTTAGTGTCCAAATAAACAGTTTGCGCATGGGTTGCCTAAAAAATAATGGGCCCTTCATAGGGTTGCCACGGTTTGAAGGTCAATTTTTGCGTTTATTCAACTACCTGATTGCGCTTATGTGGTGAGCCATAAAGAAATAAAAAAAATATAATATGAAAGGAAATTTATTATAAAAATTTTCAAATAAGGGATTTTTTGAAATTTTAAATTTAAGTAGGGTAAATTAGGGTGAACGTATTAAAAGGTCGAAATCTTATTTTCTAAACGGTAAGTCATAGCGAAATGATTTTTTTTTTGCAATCGATAGATTTTATTAAGTACATGAAAGTTATACATGACAACAAAAATTGTCAAAAAATTTACAATTCGAGATATGAACGTTTAAAAGTCAAAAATGGCGAAATAGATGTTTGAGAAAAAATTTACTATAAATCAGTGTGACGTTCTATTGATATATATGAGAAATATTAAAGTGTGGCAACTCTGAGTTTTAACCAAGTTTTTGTAGAAATCCTAGTACTATCATGCTTATATGGGAGAATTATCTGTATTTTGATGTTAATTTCAATGAAAATACCAAAGGGTACAAAAATAAAAATAAAACAACCTATAAATTTAAAAATTTGCCAAAACAAAAGCTTCAATTAAAAATTTTGGCAGATACCTGTTATTTTTTTATTAATTAGCTTCATGACAACATTCCATATATTCTTTATGGCTTGCCACATAAGCGCAATCACTTTATGGCTTATCACATACGCGCAATCAGATAATTGAATAAACGCAAAAATTGACCTTCAAACCGTGGCAACCCTATGAAGGGCCCAATATTTTTTAGGCAACCCATGCGCAAACTGTTTGTTTGGACACTATCTAAAACACTGTATACCTCTCACCTGGTTAAGAGATGAGGGTAGGTCGTCCTATGGCCGTCTCCCCGACTATACGTGGTTTCAAAAAAAAATCTGTAATAAGCGTTTCGCCGCGAAAGTATGGTATTTCAACCGTTTACCGAAGGTTTTGTGCATGTGTCAATTTTGTTGTGTCAACTCGTTGACCATCCGCGTTGCGTACAAATTAATATTTTCTTGTACCAAAAGTGTTATAGATCGTAAACCATACTACCTATGTCCTATGTATAAGTATGTATTGGATTCTGTGAATCTAATAACCAATGATTCTATGGAAGCTTTAAATCAAAGAGCAAATAAAATACGTTATGTATCTAAGATTTATTTGATAAGAATAAAAAAATATTGAACATAAATTATATGTGTAAGTGATTGATAAGAAACTATATAAAACGATAATGTTGAGAAGAACAAAGTAGAATAAACCTATATTGTTGTTCGTAAATATCCAACATCCCTCCTCAACAGATAGCTATACAAATCCTACTAGCTTACATAAAGTCTTGAGTCTCTCTCTTCCTTACGGTTTTGTCATCATATCAGCCGCCATGTGTTCTGTAGGACACCATTTTAATTTGATTAAATTTTGATCTATTAACTCTCGAACATTATGGTATTTTGTAGAAATATGCTTCGTTCGATTGCTAAATTTGTTATTTTCGCTTGACTTAATGCATGATTGGTTGTCTTCAAACATTATTATAGGTTCAATTTGTTCTTTTCCAAAATCCTTGTATAATTTTAATAACCATACACACTCCTGGCTTGCTTCTGAAAGAGCAATATACTCCGCTTCCGTTGACGATAGAGCTATGCAAGTTTGCTTCCGTCATGCCCAACTCACTGGTCCACCATTAAACTTAAATAAATAACCTGTATTAGATTTTCTTGAGTTTTGGTCTGCATATCCTGTAAGTATATTCTTTGGATCTGAAATCTCTCCCATTTTAAGCTCGAAAGCTTCTGTCTTCTTTAAATGTCTAAGTGTTCTTTTCACCTCATTCCAATCGACTTCTGTGGGATTTTCAACCTTTTGGCTTAAAATTGATACTGTTGCTGATATATCTGGTCGCGTATTCGTAGTTAAGTATAAAAGTCCACCAACAACTTCACGATATTGTGTATTATCATTCAAAGGGTTTCCATTTTCATTTATTTTGAAATAACCAATTACAAGTGGAATATTTGACGGTGTTGAATTTTGAAGTGAATATTTGTCTAGTAATTGATGGATGTAACATTTTTGATTTATATACAAAATTCCATCTTCATCTTGTCGAACTTGTATTCCCGAATAGTTTTAGATTGGTCCTAGATCGGTTAAGTCGAAATGGTCTTGCAAATGTTGTCCACATTCTTTAATTTTTGTTTCTTCTGTTGATGCAATCAAAAGATCGTCCACACATACAAGTACATAGATAACATGATGCGAATTTCGTTTTATGTATAAACATGGATCAGCAGTGCTTTGTTCGAAATGATTCTTTTGAGTGCATCGTCCAATGTTTTGTTCCATACTTTTGCAGCTTGTTTAAGCCCATATATGCTTCGGTTAAGCTTGTATACCTTGTGTCCCTCCTGAGTTCTGTATCCAATTGGTTGATTCATGTATATTGTCTCTTTCAATAAACCATTTAAAATGCTGTTTTCACATCATAATGGTGTATTTTAAGATTGTCTCTTCCAGCAATTGCAAGTAAACTTCTGAATGTTTGTTGTCGTACGACCGGTGCAAAAACTTCAGTAAAATCTTTACCGAATTTACAGCTTGGTATTTAACGATTTCTCCAACTTCGTTTCTCTTAATCTTGTATACCCATTTGCAACCAACTATATTGCAACCTTCTGGCGGCTCTACTAATTCCCAAGAGTTATTTTTCATCATAGAATTATATCTTCATCCATCGCCTCTTTCCAAAATTTCTTTTTGGTCACTTTGCATGGCTTGTTGAAATGAACTTGGCTCTACCATAATTATATTTTTGACTATTTTAGCTGATGGATCATATCTGTTGGGTGGTTGACCTTTTGTTGATCGATCTGAAGATCTTATTTTTGTTTCTTCAGGTGGTTTATCTAGTAAGTCATTTCTTTCTTTTTCTTCATGATTTGGTATGTTTTCCAGTTCAATAATAACTTCCGGTTTGTCATTGTCCTTATAATAGATTTGTGGTGAGTTTGATTTCTTTGGATTTTGTTCTTGAAATACTCCATCAACTATCTTGATATCTCTAGTTATAGCTTTGGATTCTTCTGAATACCCTACGAAAATTAGCTTCACACTTGTTGAGTCCAATTTGGTTCTTAAGTCTTTTGGGACATGTGCAAATGCTTTGCTTCCGAAGGAGAAAATTTTACTTACGTCTGGCTTGCGTGAAAACCAAAGTTCATATGGTGTTTTTTCTTTTACACGAGTTGGTAGCCGATTATACAGATAAGTTGCATTCATAATTGCTTCTCCCCAGTAAGTATTTGGTAGTTTTGCTCCCGAAAGCATGCAACGTGTCATTTCCATGAGAGTCCTATTTTTCTTTTCTGCGATTCCGTTTTGCTGTGGAGAGTATGGTGCAGTAATTTTAATTTTGATGCCTTCTTGTTTCAAATAACTTATCATTTCGTTGTTTATATACTCCCCTCCACGATCAGATCTGATCATTTTTGGGTTCTCGTTGAATTCAGTTTTCATTTCTTCTATAAATTCCTTTATAAATTTTGTTGCTTCACATTTTTGGGTCATCAAGTAGATTCTTGTATATCTGCTTTAGTCATCCGTTACTGTCAAAATATATCTTTTCTTGCTGCGAGTCAGAGTTTGCATAGGCCCACAAACATCTGTATAATTCAAGTCCAATTTTGATTTAGTTTGACTCTGTGAGTGTTTTGGAAATTGTGTTCGAACCATCTTGCCCTGAATACACGTTTCGCAAACTTCTTCAATGCCACATTTCTTGATTTGTATGCCATATGAAAGTTCAGCTGACACTAGTTTTTCAATTGACTTCGGATCCCTGTGACCAAAGCGTTTGTGCCATGAATGTATGCAATTATCATTGTGACCCTTTGCATCGACACTTTGCCAATGTCAAATTTTTTCTTTCTGTCGATCTTACTCCCCAATTTTCTTCGAATACAAAATTGGCAGCAATGTTCTTCAAAGAGTCAACGAAATAAAAGATCTTGGTGTTGTTTTTGACCAAAAGTTCAATTTTATCAAACATATTGAAGCTGCCAAAGCTAATACCATGCTAGGCTTTATTAAACGTAATTCGACTGATTCAACAGACCCAAACACTCTTAAATCTCTGTTTTGTGCATATGTTAGCTCTATCTTGGAATATTGCTGTGTGGTTTGGAACCCATACTACAACAACCATTTTAAGAGATTAGAAAGTATCCAAAAAAAATTCACAAGGTTTGTTGTTTGAAAACTTGGTTGGAACATTGAAATGCCTTCGTATACTACAAGATGTCAACTAATCGGCATTGATTCACTTGAGAATCGACGCAAAATCTTCGCTGTTTTGTTTATTTGTGATATTTTGACTCATCATATCAACTGTCCTCATATTTTATCTCTAATTGACATAAATATACCATCTCGCCAACTAAGAGAGAATAATCTTTTCCGCGAAAGTTACCATAGGGTGAATTATGGACTTAATGAGCCAATAACTCGCTGTGTTAGGGAAACTAATTCTATCTCCAATTTAGTTTATTTAGACTTTCATTTAAGTAGAGTCACTTTAAAAAAAACTGGTGTTTCATTTTTTAATTATTTGATTTTACGCATTGCATTTTTGCTATTAATTTGTGTATATTATATTTGTATTTATATTTTTATTTGTATATATGTATATAGTCTATAAGATGATTATTGTAATCTCTGATTGATGTAACAATAAACTTAACTAAAAAATTAAGTTCGCTAGAGTTTGCGAATCAAAAGTTATTATTTTCGAAAAATATTCTGATGTAAAGTGCCCAAACCTTGGACTACAAATAAAATTTTTCCAATATAGTAACAATTTTTGTTCATAAACTCTTGCGAACTTAAGCCTGGCTGTAATATTTTTTTTAAACCAGGGACTTTTACTGAGCTATGCAACCTATCAAATCCTTGTCGTTGAGTGTGCTTTCGATTTTTCTGCTGCTTACTGCTATGCCATGGACTTTTTATTTTTATTTTTTATATTTAGCGCGCGCTAAAGGGGTTGTGAATACCCTTAAAGTGAAAAACTCAGCACGAGCGATTAGGTAGGTTGGAGGGGATTTGAAAGGAGAAACCGATGTACATTGGTTTTGAATGTCTGTAGATCACAATGGGAGGGGAAGATACAGCTGGGTAGAGTATTCCACATTCGTGTAGTGCGACTAAAGAAAGAATCTCTGTACTTAACAGTACGTCCGAAGTTGGGCTCAAGGGTAAACTGATGGGCATTCCTAGAAGCGCGAGTATTACGGTTGAATTGTTTAAGGGGAGGAATGCAACTGGCCATTTAACTAGAGCACTAGAGGACTTGTTCACTTCATCCCGAATTTCAGCTGATGTCAAAAACGGACTTTTCTTTGCATAAGCAGCGATTATACGATCATCAGCAGAACTTATCTTTTTTGGAGGCGAGTTTCTTCGGATGGGGTTGGTCGTATTAAGAGTTTCATTAAATTTGATGGCATTCTACTCTAACTTTCTTGCTCGTCCCACATTATTTGCGACTTCGTGAACTGTTTTCCCGTTATTTTATATCATAATGATGATTTTTTTAAACTCAGGTGTACAAGATTGTTGCCAGCCCATCTAGTCAAAAAATATTAAAATATTTTGCAAAAAAATCCTTTAGAACAACTTGCTTTGAATTATTGATTACTTTTTTCTTAAGATCTGACCAAAAAAACAGCTCTTTTATACTACAAACACAATTTTAACCCCTTGTGCTAATTCTTTGGCCACGGAAAATTTACAAATCGCACACTTCTCATATGGAAGACACAAACATGTGTAAATAACGGTACATTTCCAGGTATAATAGGGTGATGAAGTCTAGATTGCAATAATGTGAAAAATTTTTAAGAAAGGCTTTTGTCAATTGGTTTAAGGCTTTGTTAACTGAAAAAAGCATAATGTGCTGCTAATTCTCTGTCCAACACTGTATTTGTCAAATGTCAACAAATTACAGCTTCAAAAGTGACAACTACCGAAATAGCGCGTTTCTATGTGTCCATTTCCTCATATCTACCCCACCTATTACAACAAATGCCTAACCAATAGTTTTAGCGTGATAAGTGGATAACGAGGAACTATTCAAGTTTATCCACCTGGATCCTAACATTGTATTTTGCTTGAACAACAAGACTTATGAAATATCAGCTTTGAATAAGAAAAAATAAACCGATTTTCCGCTTCAATTCATTATAACTAAGTGAATATTTTGTTGCGAAGAAGAGTGATCAATTCTCTCCCCATTAATGTTATTGTAAAGATTAAATTTGCTGACAAATATAATAATTTCTCATTCAGAAAATCACGTTTACAGCCCTTATCTTTTCCTTTATTATTGACTAATTCCAATCGGACTATACAACATGCATCAAATAAATGACACGTCGTACACGTTCTGCTTTAACCGTATTTGCAAATGCGAACAATTTTTTCGACAAAAGTAAACGATCCGTTGTGAAAATGTACACTGTATCTTAGCCATCATCGAAACGAAGTCAATTGGAAAATCGACTTACAAAAGACACTACATATCCATTCCATCCATATAGTATATAATAGACCCTTTTGTGGCAGGTAGAGACACCACCGAAATAAACAGGACATCCTTCCTTTCTGATTTTGTGCATTTCTTTTTTTTAAACTATTATGTGATCAATCAACATCTGCAGCAGTAAACTACTTATCCATAGATTCATTCAGAAATTAACTCTCATCCTATTAAATGTGAGATATAACCCTCGGTATAATCATGTTGACTTCTCGCACTCACAGGCAACTCGCTCCCTTTGTGACTGAATTTTTATTGTTAAATAATAATTCAGTTAAGGATATCACACCGAATTTTTATACAAATTACAATGAATCTAAATACAATAAATGGTATGGCTCGGTCGCATGAATTTGCTGTTTCTAACTTACAGTGATATTACGACTTCTTACCTGCTGGTTCTAAATACTTATGATAAGTTATTATTTAGGGGAAAAATGTTATTCTGATTTTATAATTTTTATTTGAAGCTATTTGTGTAGTATAACAAGTTAAAAATCTTATAAAAATATAAAACCAATTTCTAAGTAAAATCGGTATGTGTTCATTGAACCAAAATTGTCTTAAACGGTAGTTTATTAAAACCTGGGTTTATCGGCGATTATGAATTTGCCCCGTTGTATATAGCTGTTTTCGAGAATAAAAACTTTTTAAATGTGCCAATTATCAAGTATGTACTGTTAAGTCATATATATTTTTAATTTAACCCCGTGATACTGGAAGTTTTGGAAGTATATGTTTTATGTAGGTACATAGGTTTATAGAGTAGGTCCCTAATTATCGGTGAACATGAAAATAAAGCTATATACAAAGCTGGTGTGTGATTTTATTTATATTTTATAATGATTAATCATAGTGCGAGCAGTTAAGAAGTTTGGTATCGACGCAGAATTTTAGTTTCAACAACACATGCAAAGTCCCCCATTCACATTATTTTAAAACGGGTTTGGGTTATATATTGTAATAGTCCGTAGCGTAATGGTAAGTTCGTTGGACTGTCACGCTGGAGGTCTGGGTTCACTTCCCAGCCTCGTCCACCTAAAACTAAAAAGTTTTTTTTTTCAGGGATACTGCCTTTTGCGAGGAATTGAAAAATCCTCTAAGATTATCACTTGTCACGAGTAAGTGCTTCTCGTCTAGCCGTTCGGATTCGGCATTGTAGGTTCCTCCCATTCCTGTCGACACGCGCACACAGGAATGGTTGCGAGTTGTAAGTCACTAGGCCCTGGTTCTTCGCGAGCCGTTGCGCCACCCAATTTAATTTTTTTATTTTTTGGGTTATTATTTACATCATTCTATAAAAAGTATTTTAACTTTCTCAATCTTTCCAGTGTTGGTCTCTTTTGATTTAGCGTTAAAAAGTACCTTTAAATCGTGTGTCATATTGTTAAATTGTACCAACAAAATATTTCAGCTTTGATAAACAACCACCTCCCCCTCTTCCCCTCTTTAAAAGCGTCTATACAAAAAGCCAATGCGGGAATTTCGATTGATGTTTGATGTTTTGTTGAAGATAAAGTTCTGCGTCTTAATTTTTGGCCGTTGAAATCCTATCTTGAAAAGATCCTATTTTAAAAATCTCAATCTCTTCAGCAGATATTGAAACTCTACAATAGTAAGTAAAAACCTCGAGTTTGTTTTTTTTTTAAGAACACATATCCTACCCTTACATAACCAACACAATATCGTTAGTAAAAATAAACTCCTGTGTGAATGAATGACAGCCGGGTCTGACAAAATTGCTCTTCTTTTGTTAGGCGCACTAATAAGGGAGACAAATTACCCTATTTACCTTTTAACTGAAATCATATGAGTGTGCAAGCAATTACAACGATCTGCCAATTATTTAGCGGTATAAATCTGATGGTGATATGGCGATTCTATGATGAGGGTCTAGAAAATCTGTCACAGCCTGCTCATTTTGTGAGATCTTTTGTACTGTTCTATTTTTTTTTTTTTATGTTTATTTCTTTTTTTGGAATTGATATTCCTGGTCTTATTGTGTCGGTTTAGATTTTTTGAAATTGATAGCATTATTATGGGATTAATTGTTTTGCACTCGATTTGTATTTTTTTTTTTTATTCTAAGTTGTTTTTAGAATAATTGTATAAAATTCTATGATTAAGGTTCATATTTAATAATGTAATTGATAAACGGTTTAAAATAAGATTAATCTCTGCAATACATTTACGGGAACTTAATTATTTTAAGTTACATTTTTTTTAAGATTGTTTGGTAAACGCCGCTTGAAATGTATGGAAAAGTCAGTTAAATAAATGTACTTTGTATCAACAGTTTTAAATATTTCTTTTAGTTGAATGTGGATATACGTTTACCAAAAAAAGCATGAACCGTAAGATGACAAAGAACAAGTAAAACTGCGAAATAAACAAAAAAAGTAAATAAATGATCGAGGCGATGGTGCACAATTAGAGCTTGGAGATAGCTCAAAAATCTTATAGTTATAATTAACTAGATTAATGAAGATAAAATAAAGATTAACGGTAAAAGGAGAATGAGCAAAAATGTATGGACGCTAGTCTACCTACTCAACACCAATGTGTCATACATGGTTGGAAAGTTAATGACGTGTACATCAATTAGATATATGGACGTAAGGCTTTAAACCATTGGGTTCAAAAGATATTGCTCTTCAAAGCACAAAAAAAGTCAGTAATGCAACTCTTCATTTGGAGCTTGTCTTACCACCCACAGTTAAGTGTCGTACATCGTTGAAAAGATTATTACGTTTACTTTATTTTGTTATTTAGCCGTTAAGATGTACATCATGGTTTTAAAAAGTTATTAAGCCATCAAAAACGGCAAAGAAAATATAAAGCAATTCTTCATTGGCAACTGGTCTACCAACAGTAATCTGTCATACATCGTTGTAAAGGTTATTACATGTGCTTCATTTCATTATATGGCCATTAAGCTCTAAACCATGGGGCTCGTGGGGTATTTGGCTTCAAAGCATCAAAAACAATAAAAATTCACTTCCTCATTGGTAAATGGCCTACCAACTCAACAGTGATGCTTGATACGTCAGTGAAAAGGTTATTGCGTGTACTTAATTTTTGTATAGAACCGATAAAGTGTAGGTAGTGGGGTTTTTGAGGAATTTGGCAAAAATGCATAAAAAAGGAATAATGCAATTCCGCATTGGAAGCTGCTGCACTTGCTCAACAGAAATGTGACATATATCGTTATAAAGTATAAAGCATGTACTTTATTTTTTGAAAGCCGTTAAGATCTAGACCATGGGGTTCGAGAGGTATTTAGGTCTAAAAATCGGCAAATAGAATAACAGTGCAACTCTTCATTGGAAATGGTCAACCTACAGTAATGTGTCTTACGTTTTTGAAAATGTAATTGAAATCGCATCATTTAATTATGCAGCCGATAAGCCGATAAGCTCTAAGTCATGGGGTTCAAGAGATATTTGGCTTCAAAGAACCAACAACTTAAATAATGTAATAATGCGTCATTGTGTACTATTCTAACTACTCAATAGCAATAAGTCATATATTGTTGAAAAGGTTATTGCGTTCTCTTTATTTAACTATATGGCCATTAAGATTTTTGAAAAAAAACGCAGAATAGCGCAATAACGCATTTCCGTGTTATTTTTTTTCAAATATCTTTTGAACTTCATGGTTTACAGCTTAATTGCCATATAGTAAAATAAAGAGAACGCAATAACCTTTTCAACAATATGTGACTTATTGCTGTTGAGTAGTTAGAAGAGTACACAATGACGCATTATTACATTATTGAAATTGTTGGTTTTTTGAAGCTAAATATCTCTTGAACCCCATGACTTAGATCTTATCGGCTTATCGGCTGTATAATTAAATGATGCGATTTCAATTACCTTTTAAAAAACGTAAGACACATTACTGTAGGTTGACCATTTCCAATGAAGAGTTGCACTGTTATTTTTTTTGCCGAACCTCTCGAACCCCATGGTCTAGATCTTAACGGCTTTGAAAAAATAAAGTACATGCTTTATACTTTATAACGATATATGTCACATTTCTGTTGAGCAAGTGCAGCAGCTTCCAATGCGGAATTGCATTATTCCTTTTTTATGCATTTTTGCCAAATTCCTCAAAAACCCCACTACCTACACTTTATCGGTTCTATACAAAAATTAAGTACACGCAATAACCTTTTCACTGACGTATCACACATCACTGTTGAGTTGGTAGACCATTTACCAATGAGCAATTGAATTTTTATTGTTTTTGATGCTTTGAATACCCCACGAACCCCATGGTTTAGAGCTTAATGGCCATATAATGAAATGAAGCACATGTAATAACCTTTACAACGATGTATGACAGATAACTGTTGAGTTGGTAGACCAGTTGCCAATGAAGAAGTGCATTATATTTTTGTTTGCCGTTTTTGATGGCTTAATAACTTTTTAAAACCATGATGTACATCTAAACGGCTGCATAACAAAATGAAGTAAACGTAATAATCTTTTCAACGATGTACGACACTTAACTGTGGGTGGTAAGACAAGCTCCAAATAAAAAGTTGCATTACTGTCTTTTTCGGTGTTTTGAAGGGCAATATCTTTTGAACCCCACGCCTTAGAGCCTTACGTCCATATAATTAATTGAATCATTACATTTTCAACGACATATTACACTTTACTGTTGAGTAGGTAGACCACTTTGCCCATTCTCCTTTGTATTCAGTGACAAATCAGTTCTATAAATGATAGGAAATGGCTTTCAGTGTAGACAGGGTCATGTGACTAAGCACCTATGTAGTTACGATTTTCTTACGATATTATAATTTTCTTCTACCAATGCTTTGGCACAAATAATGTAAAATATTGCTACGAAAAAAAAAACGGTAGAATTCGTTCACTTGTAGTCATCGTCAGCGTTGGGACTTTACTGCTAAAGCAGTAGATCTACTGCGTTTTTTTCTAAATTTTCAAATCTACTGCACCAATGTCTCTTTTCTACAATATACTGCGATTATTCTATTCTCGGTTCAATAAATAACATGATAACAAAATTATTCCTATCGGAGAAAACAATTAGAAACACTTTTTAAAAGTGAACAATTTCATAAAGAAAGAGTTTATTAGTAAGAAAGTTGATCTTGTAAACCAAGGCTATCATGTTCCAGTCTTAAGAATTTTTTGTGGTCTTAGTTTTTAAATATATAAGCGCTGTTTATCAGACGCGAACCTTTTTGAAGTAGAAACAAATATTTTGAATAATTATGTAAGATTCACTTTGCAAGCAAATTCAATCCAGATTTTCATCAAAAGGTTATTATCCTTGTTTTCATTTAAATTCGGTAAATTCGGTGAGCTCTCCAATTCGACCCTTCCCGTTCTCGGACGGAAGCACGGGCGAATTGTAAGAAGTTTTGAAAATAACCAAAGCATTTCCAATCAATAAAATAGCTGTTGAAATAATTAATGATAAATGGAGAACATTTTTACGATATGATAAAAGCGCATTGAATACAGAGGACATTGTTAAGTTTTTGTATTCTTTCAGATTTTAGCACTTAGTTTTTTGTGTAAAAAAATGCCGAAATTTAATTTAATTAATCATTAAAGATAAAACTTTAATTCTACTGCAAAAATTATGGTTTCACTGCGATTTTTGTTTCAATTTACTGCGATTTGCGATTACTCAAGTCCGAACCCTAGTCATGGTATTCAAAAACATAAAGTAAGACAAAAAATAATGCACTGAACAAAAAAATGCATATATGTTTTCTTGTGGTTGGGATAGAACTTTTTATATCAGTTTTCAGGACGGTTATAAAGTCTACTATGTCTATGAGGCATTTCAGGGTTATCCATTAATTACGGGGCACACTGTATGTATGTACATTTTTATTTAAGTTTCCTATTAGCAACAATTTCATTTATGCCTAAAATACCGTTTTATAAAAAATATATATCCCGCTTTAAAAATATGTATAACCAAAACGTTTTCATTCTATTGATATTATCAGCACAAAAAGCCTTTTCTTTTAATTAGACAAATGTTTATGACTGCCATCCTGCTGTGGTAATTTTCATTTTTTTTTGTTTTCATCTTTGCTAGAAAACTCAATAAAACTAAAAAAAAAAAAAAAAAACAAAAGAACAAAAAATATTAATTCCCTTGAACAATAATGTCAACCGCATAGCTTATCATTAGAGAGTGAAACATTTTGTAAAATACCACGATGCTGCATCGTCTTATGGACAAAGAATGTATAACCCTTTTTTACTTTTATGATTTTATAAGGTAGAAAAGAATATAAAATTTGAATATTTTTAATTTTTGAAACATTTTTTTCACATTCTCTCCCTTAAACCAAACGATAATCAAAAAATAGAAACGAAAAAAAAAACATGAATGCCTTAGGCAAGCGAATTAATTAAAAAAAGTAAGAGTTAAAAAGTAAGATAAGAAATTATGCACGCTGTAATGATTATGATTACTATATATATAAGGTGGGATTATTTTATAGACTTTTTAGGTAAATTAAGTATAATATTTATTAATTTGAAGAACAAATTGAATAGAGGGATGATTTCATAAAGTATAAGAGTTTTTATATTATTTTTGTATAGGTAAGTGAAGGGAGCTTGGATCTGCACACTATAAATAAATGGAACCTTGTCAAAGGTCCAACATGGGAAAGGGTCGTTAGATACAGTGGGTAACAGCTTAATTGATCCAGCGAATCTAAAAACATTAAAACCGCTGTAACCACAAACTCAAAATAGTTACCGTCAACATTTAAATTACATATTGCAAAGTAATTGTAGTAGCCCGTAGCGTAATGGTTAGTGCGTTCGACTGTCACGCTGGAGGTCTGGGATCGCTTCCCAGCCTCGTCCACCTAAAAACTAAAAAGTTTTTTTTCAGGGCTACTGCCTCTTGCGAGGAATTGACAAATCCTCCAAGAGTATCACTTGTCACGAATAAGTGCTTCTCGTCTAGCCGTTCGGATTCGGCATAAAATTGTAGGTCCCTTCCATTCCTGTCGAAAGGCGCACACAGGAATGGTTGCGAGTTGTTAGTCACTAGGCCCCGGTTCTTCATGAGCCGTTGTTCCACCCGATTTTTTTTTTAACATAAAGGGACAAAAACTTTAAAATTAACACTTATTAGTCAACAAAGTAATAAATTAAAATTTTGTGTGATAGCCCTTGTCATCTATCACTGCTTTAAGCCTTTTTCGCATTGATTCCACCAATTTTTGGGTGGTTTCTGGGGTTATCTTATTTCACTCATCAAGAACAGCATTTTTCAAGTCATTTCGGTTGGATATTTGGTTCTTCCTTATGTTACTGTCTAGCAGTGCCCACAAATTCTCAATGACGTTAATATCCGGTGATTGTGCTGGTGGTTTCATCAAATGAGAACAGTTCCATAGGAGCCAGGACTGCACAATACCTGCTTTGTGCTTCGGATCGTTGTCTTGATAATATCGAAAATTATTGCGTATGCCCAACTTATCCGCGCTTTGAAGCAAATTATCCTTCAAAATGGTGAAGTAAATAGTTTTGTCCATGATCCCATCGATAAATTCCAAATTACCAACACCTGCAGTGGACATACAGGCCCAAACCATTACGCTGCTGCCCCCGTGCTTCACTGTAGGATAAATGTTTTCTTTTTTGAGCTCTGTATTAGGCTTTCGCCACACGTAAGACATTCCATCTGAGCCAAAAATATTGAATTTGGACTCGTCGGAGAAAATAACGGTGTTCCAGAAGTTAGAGTCCTTAGAAACATGTTCCTTGGCGAAGCTAAGACGACTTTGCTGATTTTTCTTATTGATGAAAGGCTTTTTTTGAGCTAATCGACCATGAAGATCATTGTTGTGAAGCACGCGGCGTATTGTTTGGACACTGCACGACTTTCCCATTTCCTCAAGCACCTAAGAAGCTATCTTTGGAGCCGATAACATTGAGTTTTGCTGCACTTTTCGAATCTTGGGTTCATCTGCTGGAGTGAACATTTTATTCGGCGCATTTCTCCCTTTGTCTTCCAGACGATTCTCATGAACAAATCTGTTTATGATATGCTGCACTGTTGCAGGACTCATGTTGACAGCGTCAGCAATTTTTCTTCGCGAAAGTCCTTTTTGAAAATGGTTTATGACGAGTTTTCGCTGTTCAACTGTTGTTCGAGGACCCATTTTAAATTATTAATGTTGCAAGGGAATTTTTTACTAAAACTAACAAAACCCTTATCCCAAAAATAGTAAGGAAAATAATTTTAAGGTCGCCTACCTTAAAAAGTCTTACCTTCTACCGTTAACACTTATGAAATTGGCTGGATCAAATAAGCTGTAATATAAATTTTTTCTGTTTTGCAGCTTAATATACTCTAATTTTATTGGTGTTTGTTTGGTATTTTTGTAAAGTAGCATACGTGTTCTATAAACTATAACTTATGATATGTAGTTTTGTCTGAGTGGATATCTCATTTAGGTTCGCAGATACTAAGCTTTAAATTTTCGAAATTGAATTGGATCATTTAAGCTGTTACCCATTGTACCTACTATGTTTTCGAAATTCTAAAACAAAATTCAAAAATTCGTTATGAATATAATTCTGGATCGATTTGTTCTGTGAATCTGTTATTCTAAATCTAAATTTTGTTGGTTGTTTAACATACATGACATTCTAAAAAATTATAAACAAATGTAGCTAGTACCTACAGGTATTGCTTAGTTTGTTCAATTTTTAAGTAAACCACCCATATTCTGCAAGTCGTATTTTGTCTCGTACTCGTATTCGAACTTGAACTCGAGTTATATGAAAATCGTTATTCTTCAACTCGTATACGGTGTACACGAGAAGCTTAAAAAAACAACGTATATCGTCGCCTGTATAATATTTGCCAAAATCATTAAAATGTCATAAACAAATTATTTTAGTACGAGATTTGTTTAACGATTTGCTTAAAGTGTTTTATACCGCTTCATATTTGGTGGATATGTTATTTGTATCAATGCAAACAGGATTGCATAAACCTGGCAGCGATACTGCGGACCTAAGACCACCAAAATGCATTTTCGAAATGCAAACAAAAAAAAAACGAGGAGAGAAATAGGTACAGTCATCAAACTCGTATTTGTACAGTAGCTATCATGCAGTTCTTTTACAATTATTTCAAAGACCACAAACAAATCCGAACAATATTGGATGTCAAGTCAAAGACATTGTGTACATTTAATATGAAACACCCAAAAAGTACCATCCCTTATCAAGAATGGGGCATTAATTAACAAAATTCCAAAAACTTTTGTGAAAGAAGACAAATTCGTATTCGTACACCACATGGTTTCAGGGATACTTAAAGGTAATTAACACAATTTTAACATTTTGATGCATACAACTTATTCTGTATGACATATTCTAGTCTATTGAGAAACGATTTTGGAATTTGTTTGGCTTTTCTATTGCAATTTACCACATTTCTTAACAACTACCATTTTAACACTTGCGTTTGTAATGGACACTTTGTCTAGTATTAATTACCCTATAGATTCTATATTAAGGATTAATATCTGATTAACATGGTGAGGCTTCTATTACTTTTGGACAGTTGTAAACAAGCAAAATGCAAGCTAAATCACTTGAGCAATATATAACTCTTAGAAAAAAACGCGTCAATATCGGCGAAATTAATACAAAATCAACGATCGAATTGCCAAAACTTGTAATAAAGTTACTTCTGGTACTTTGCAATGGCGTTTAAAATTCTACTTTCAAAAATGTTAACATTAGTTAGTATAAGAGTTGCCCTATAAAATTAATAATAAGTTCTATAAACAGAGTAAAACTGAGCCGCGTTAAGTTAGCATGACAACTTTCGAAAAAGTGAAATCTGAGTATGCCACTAATTGCCGAGTAATTGCCGTAAATATGCCGTGGAATCAAAAAAATTGCCGCGCTACGGGTTTGCCCACAAAGGGCAATCCTGCTAACTTTATATAAAGTTAGCATGACACTTTTTTGTTTTTGGGCAAAAATAACTTCTGAGTATGCAAAAAGTTGCCAAATAATTGTGTAAATATGCCATGATGAGACAAAAATTGCCTCGCCCTTCGTTTGCCCAAAAAGGGCAATCCTGCTAACTTTACGCGTAAAGTTAGCATGACACTTTTTTATTAGTAGGCCATACAAAAATTTAAGGATGCCATTAATTGCCGAATAATTGCCGTAAATAAGCCGTGAAGAGAAAAAAATTACCGTGTCCATGGTTTGCCAAAAAAGGGCAATCCTGCTATCTTAACGCGTAAAGTTAGCATGACACTTTTTTATTCTTAGTCCAAAATAAAATTTAAGGATGCCAGTAATTGCCGAATAATTGCCGTAAATAAGCCGTGAAGAGAAAAAAATTGCAGCGCTCTTAGATTGCCCAAAAAGGGCAATCCAGCTTACTTACGCGTAAAGTTAGCCTGACACTTTTTATTCTTAGGCAAAAAAAAACTTCTGAGTATGCCAAGAATTGCCGTAAATAAGCCGTGAAGAAACAAAAATTGCCGCGCCCATGGTTTGCCCATTAAGGGCAAAACACCATTTTCGGACTAATTTGCGTGTAAAGTTAGCATGACACCTTTTTATTTTTGGCCAAATTAACTTCTGAGTATGCCAAGAATTGCCGAATAATTACTTTAAATAAGCCGTAAAGAAAATAAAATTGCCGCGCCCTTCGCTTGCCCATGAAGGTCGACAAATGGTGGAAATGCTAACGTTTTTATGTACCTACTTTAATTAACTAATTATATAAAACGGTAGTTTCTGTATAATTGTGAAAACCCTATATAACACATACGTAAATGTTAAGCATAAAGTGGTTAAGTTTTTAAATCGTCTTTTCATAGGGCGATATGGCCTAGGTGGTATCATATTGGATTAGTTTGTGGAAGACACCGAATAGACTGAGAAAACGAAGTAAGTAAAATATAAGGTTTTAACAAATAAAATTACACTTCAAAATAAAAAGAAACCTCTGCATCATATGAACAAAAATAATAAAACAAATTGCACGGAAGTGAGCAAAATGACACGGACAAAATAAATTTACTTTCAAACAAAAATTCAAATTCCGAAGCCTACCTAAATCCATGTATTTTTTTATAATTATAATCGCTTCCGAGTGTGGAGAGGGGGATGGGGAAGTATGTCAAACCGATTATATTTTTCTTGGTAATCTGGGCACATGATACATGAATTAAGGGTAGTTTTTATTTCGCAATCTAATGAATCCAAAATAAGTGTAATACAACCACCCTAAACAAAGTAATGTTATTTTTATAAACTGATGACTGAAAAGAAAAGACTCAAAAGCATCAATGCAAATATATTGTTCCCAAGGTTGTGTTATGAGTTGGAAGGAAAATATGGGTTATAAACCAAACATTTTATTTTTGTGTACAGATAGGCAATTATTCGGCAATTTTTGGCATACTCAGAAGTTTTTTTTTGGCTAAAAATAAAAAAGTGTCACGATAACTTTACACGCAAATTAGCCTGAAAATGGTTTTATGGGCAAACCACGGACGCCGGATATTTTTTTCTTTTACAGTAAATTTACGGAGATTATTTGGCAACTACTGGTATACTCAAAAGTTGTTTTGCACAAAAATTAGCCCGAAACCCGTTTTTTGCCTTTTTTGGGCAAACGAAGGGCGCGGCAATTTTTTTCTTTTCACGGCTTATTTACGGCAATTATTCGGCAAATACTGGCGTCCTTAAATTTTTTTTGGACTAAGAATAAAAAAGTGTCATGCTAACTTAACGCGGCTGTAAAACTATTAAATAAAAAATAATTTGTCAATCAAAAAATAATAAAACTGTAAATTATGTATCAGATTCTGATAGCATTTCATGTCATGATATTAATAATGATGTATTCGATCTTTTTATTTACAGCGAATCTTCTAGTGGTATATACTTCTTGAAGGTCATGTTGGATGGAATTCAGTTAAAAGTTGCTTGTGACACCAGTGCTCCTTGCACGTTGGTTCCCATTTCGATGTTTAAAAAAACACATAGTGAAAAGTCCTTGAGACCATGCCAAGTTCCATATGTCGTTTATAGTGGTAAAAGAATCCAACTTCGAACTTCGCTTGGTAAGGTATTCATTCAAAATGGCTACCCACGCCACGCTTCTTTGTTTAAATTTATGTAAGACAAAGACAAATGTATAATCATGCTCGATGCATTCCATATTTGTGGTGAATCATTTATTTATGACGCCTTAAAGTGAATCGGTAAATGCTATGAGTATTTAATATTAGTAAATATAGGAAAAGTAATTAAATATTGTTTTTCGATTACATGAAAGTGAATTTTAAGTGCGCGTTTAATTTGTTCACAAATGTAAGGGGGCTACCTCGAAAAACAACAACGCGCTCCCGGAATTCTTTATATTAAGCTTACAAATACAAACAAATTGAGGTTTACTTGACTATGCAACACTTTGAAACTACGTTGATGGCACTTTAAATGCCATAAAAGTGGATCGCAATGTAAAATGTGGATTTCAATGTAAAAATGAATACGTTTCACTTTGATACAAGGTTGAGCGCACTTTAAATGTGGATTACAATGTAAAAATGATAACGGTTCACTTTAAAACAACGTTGAACGGAATGTAAATGTACAAAAGTTGATTTCAATGTATAAATAAACACGTTTTACTTTGAAACTAGGTTGAATCTCTTAAAATTACGTCGCATATTAAAATTAACATTGTTTCAACGTAAAAATAAAAATGCGCCACTTCATTTAAAATACTTTAGATCAAATACGGTCGTATTTAATTTTAGATCGCAATTTTTCCCTCAGTGTAGACAATTCGGAATGGGGTAAACCCTTAGTTCCAATTTAAAACCAAACGGAGATTTAAGAATATGTGCTGACTATAAAGTCACAATAAACAAATGTTTGCAAAATTTTATTCATCCTTTGCCACGAATTGATGAAATTTTTGCTTCTCTAGAAGGAGGACAATTATTTAGCAAGCTCGACTTATCCAATGCATATAACCAGTTGTTACTGGATGATGAATCACAAATGTTATGTACCTGGAGTACACACATAGGCTTGCTGAAAGTCAAAAGACTTCCTTATGGTATTAAAACCGCAGCAGCCCTATTTTAAAGAGTAATGGAGAACTTATTACGTGGAATTAAAAATGTGGTAGTATATCAAGATGATATAACTGTAACTGGCAAAAACATGCAACAACACATTGAAACTCTTAAGTTAGTTTTGAAGAAACTTTGTTCAGCTGGTATTTAGGTCCCAAAATAGGTTATATAGGTTTTTCAATAGACAAAGATGGTTTGAGCAAAAACAATGAACGCGTTTCAAGTGGCTCGTTGGTACCAATTCCAAAAGATATTTTCGACTTAAGAGTTTTCATTGGAATGGTAAATTATTACTCCAAATTTATTAATAATTTTAGTAAAAAAATGTATCCTCTATACGAGCTCTTACGTAAAAATGTTCAGTACTGTTGGTCACAAGAATGCCAAAAGGCATATGAATAAATAAAATCTGAGGTAACCTCTGAACAAGTGTTGGTGCACTTCAATCCAAGTTTACCTATAGTTTTAACTACAGATGCCAGTAATTATGCTGTAGCTGGAGTTTTAGGTCATAGAATTCAGGGAAGCCTCAGGCCAATAGCTTTTGTTTCCAGAGCCTTATCGAAGAGTGAATGTAACTACAGCACCCTTGAAAAATAAGCCCTTGCCTTAATCTTTTGTGTAACAAAATTAAAACAATATCTTTTGGGTGATGAGTTTGTCCTGCGAACTGACCATAGACCTTTAATAGGCATATTCGGTGAGCATAAAAAAAAATAAAATAAATCGGGTGGCACAACGGCTCATGAAGAACCAGGGCCTAGTAACTAACAACTCGCAACCATTCCTGTGTGTGCCTTTCGACAGGAATGGAAGGGACCTACAATTTTATGCCGAATCCGAACGGCTAGACAAGAAGCACTTATTCGTGACAAGTGATACTCTTGGAGGATTTGTCAATTCCTCGCAAGAGGCAGTAGCCCTGAAAAAAAACTTTTTAGTTTTTAGGTGGACGAAGCTGGGAAGCGATCCCAGACCCCCAGCGTGGCAGTCGAACGCATTAACCATTACGCTACGGGCTACTACTCGGTGAGCATAAAGGGTTACCTATTATGGCTTCAGTTCGTATTCAAAGATGGTCGCTCATCCTTTCAGGTTTTGATAACACTATTGAATATGTGAAAGGGTCTTTAAACAATGCCGATGGACTTTCAAGGATGCCGCAGATTTCAGTGGCAAAATATTCCACAGAAAGTAATTATATAAATTTTATAGTCTCAAAACTATGTAGATCTCTTTTTGAATTTCAATGACATTGCTCTGGAGACAAGACGTGACCCAATCTTGTCCAAGTTAAGTGAGGCTATTCTAAATGGCACTGTTCATATGTTAAAAGGAGATGAATTCACTCCGTTTCGCAGCAAAGCTCATGAACTTTCAGTAGAATATGATTGTATTCTACAGCAATTTACTTCAGAAGATTTTAAATTTTTCTTAAAAAAAAAAAAGCATACGGCACATTCTTACTGCTCCAGGACAACCAGCGACAAATGGTCAGGCAGAAAATTTTATTAAAACTCTAAAAAAATCAATTTTAGCCAGTCTCAAAGTTGACACTAATGCTTGTTTAGATACAATCCTAAACAGATTTTTGATTGATTATCGGAACACCAAGCATTGTGCAACTGGTGAATCACCCTCTAAGCTTTTTCTAGGAAGGATTTTGAAAACACGTTTAAGTGGATTGAAGCCACCTACAACTAGACAAAATATTATTGAAAGTCAAAATAATAATATCTCAAACTCCAAAGGCAAACGCAATGCTGTGTTTTCAACAGGGCAATGCGTTAACCTAGCTGGACTCAAGCTACTATAAAAAAAACAACTTGGTCCTCGATCGTATTCTTGTATCATTGCTCGCAACAACAGAGAAATAAAGCGACATCTGAATCAAATTAGAAGAAAAGACATGAACCAAAATCTAAAGATTGGAACCGGCGTCCAAGGAGAATTGCGTGATTGCGAAAACAGTAATTCGGATACGGTGGATTGTAGTAGTATCATTCCTTCGTTAAATCAGACTCCAGAAGCCGCCCCTAGTAGAGCTTTGAGACCACGCCAAGAAGGACTATCAAATAAAGAATAGATTAAATAAAATAGTATATATATATAGATCATTGTACAAAGTAGTAGAGATAAGTTTTTGAATTATGAATTACAATCCAATGAATTATCTTTTTCGTTTATGAATAATCATAATAATTTTAAACAAATTTTCATTAAGTATCATTATCTCTTTCATAATTATAAATTATTCACTAAATCATGTAATTATCTTAAATATTTATCTTATGGAAGGACATGTAGAGAACTGCCTTATTGGCATCACTTATATTATCTAAGAACATGAAGATAAAGAAGAATATTTAATGAAAGGAAATAAAATGACACTCGTTACTTAGCCACTAAGCAAGACACACGTGTTTTATCTCCTCACGAATACACTACATTTTCAAACCCCTTTTCTTTCATATAAGCCCATAGAAGGGATACTAAACCAATCATGTCTGGATTTTCAAGCTTTCTCACTCAAAGATCCGATTTTGTGTATTGCAGACACACATATAAGACACCTATATGAACATATTTCAATCTTATTGTTGAAAATTAAGTTAATTTAAGACCTATACTAATTGACTTGTGCAGACTCTGATGAATAGTTGACTAATAATGCAAATCCCTGCGTTGCTCTAGGAGTGTTCGTATGCAACTTATGTTGCCGGTCGTTTGCCTCCCGATTTATCTATGATTGATTAGAGTACCTTCTTACCATTAACGAAATACAATACGGACGAATTGACTGCAAATTGCTTACCGTGTCCTTATAAGCTATTAAAAAGTTATCGCGAATTCAAGATTCGAAAACAAAAACCCATTGTTCTATCGTCCAGGACAGCATTATTTTTTGAAAAACTTTTCATTTTCTATTTGGAAAATATTCTCTCGAGCATATTCGATATTCCTTGTAAATAGGTGGCTTGCAAATTTGACAACATGATTTGTAAATTTAAAACATATATGCACTATTAATAAATCGTAACATCTATCTTTCATAAATGAACACAATGTGAGTACCATGTACCTACCTAATAGCTGTTCAGCTAAAAGACCCATAACTAAAGTGTAATTTACTAAGTAACTCTTGATTCCGTTTTGGTATTTAACACCCCTCTTTATAAGTATAATGTCCTTAGCGCAACCATAAACAATCCACCCCACACATTCATAGAAGTTCCCAAAAATAAAAAAAAAAGTTCATATTTACCCAACAAGCACAAGTGCAACCCTCCTCCACTCTGAGATCATCGCATAACAAAAGAATTGTATCCTTTTTGTTGCGCTCAATTTACCAAAGTTAAACACTTGGTTGACTTTTTTTTCTATTTGTCTGTGTTCTGGAAGTCTTTAGCCAAAGCAAAGCAAAAAAAAACATCATTACCGCAGTACAAGAAGAATATAAGCAGCCAGATCGCCTCTTCAAGGTCCAACCCGTCAGCCTCCCCCAGTATTCTACAGTCGCATATACCTATATTGTAAGGAATAACAAAATACTTCCTTGTTGCAAATAACTTAAAGACTATCAAATCATTTTATTCACTCTCATACCCTCTGATATACGGTCGTTTTATAGAAAATTAATTCAATTGCTGGAGTTGCGTTGATATTTGCGCACACAACATAATGACAATGAGGGGGAAATTTGTTAAAGTCAAAATGTACGCATTGTTTGTACAGTCGTGTCAGGAAGTGGTGTTGTATCAGTTAATATCAATTGAAAAATGTTTCGAAATGTCTGGTCCAACTAGTTGCCTTATGTTCAAGATGGCCACGTGTGGGGACTGGTGAGGTCGTAAAAAGCATAAATTTGCGTGGAGAACCATATTTACCATTATAACCATATTCCTGTGTGCGTGATGTTGTTGGTTGACAGGAATGGAGGGGTCCTCCGATTTTATAGCGAGTCCGAATGTCGATTGAATGGTTCCCAACCTTTTTGTAGTGTGACCAGGAATTTTCTCGACAAACTATTTGTGACCCACTTAAAATAATTCCTTGTGTCCTCATGAAAAAGGTTTAAAACGTGAGCGTGGGCTGAAGTGCGAAGAAACGGTAAACGCTGCTTGGTTATTAAATTGGATAAGGGAATATTAGTCATGTTGTGAAATAATTGCCTGTAACTTTTAAAAATGTATGACTTCCTCTGTGTTGGATTTTTGTACCCAGTTTGGAATTGGCTGAGATTCGATCACCAGTCTTCTGACGTCTCAGTCCACAAGTATAAATCAGCTATTTAATATGAAGTGTTTGAAAACTCTTTAACCAGACTGTTGCGATAAATTCATGCAGCACAAATAAAAAATGGATTTCAATAATAATAATAGAAGGATTTCGTTCTTAACACATGTACTATGCTGTTTCTATCATTGTACTCGTATCGTAACGTTCGTATCGTTGCTATTATTTAAGGATACGTGCGCAAAAGCAATACAGCAACAGCCAGAACAGTACAGCACAGCTTCTTTCTCAAGGGTTGTTGGAATACAATAGATAAATATATTGAAACCAGTTCTTGAGGAAGACTAAGGAAGAATCACTTGTTTACAGGGAAACTACAATCGTATTATAAAGCTAACACGTGTAGTAGTTATCTCGTTTGTATCGTTGTGTATCATATTATTCCCGCAAACAGAATGACGGAGATGTAGTTTGGGGGTGCGCTCTGGTATTATCCTGCTACTCACCAACCCCCAACTCAAAGAACTGTTACTACATTGTCATGTGAGTGTGTTCGTGAGTAAAGGTTGTGGTTTTCTTTTCAATTTAAAAGCTAAACATGCGGGATCGTTCACGGGGAGATAATAATGACATAAGGGTGAAGCGCTTACTTTATATAGGTGGAGACAAGTAAGAGAAGGTCCTTGGCAAACATTAAGGAGTGAGCATCAAGTATTGTGTGGCGCGGTGTGGCTGGTGGAAAAATTGTTGTCACAGTCATTAGTGAAACGTTAAAAATTTGTAAGCCAATTAAATTTACGATAGCCAGCAGCAGTATCATCAGGGCCTTAGAAGTAGAAAGTAGGACATTAAGTTTATGATCTAATCTATGTTTACTGCCTAAATATAAAAGGTAAAAGGTTATTATGAACTAGTTTATAGAGTCACCATTTTAATATTTATTAGAACAGATGTTGATCCTTCAAGTTGCGACTTTACTTCTGGTCTTTAATTGGAATTACATTTGATAGATTACTTAAACCTACCCCCACTGATGGAGGTAATAATTTTATTTTTCTCTGATTTGAGGGTCTTAATAACGAATCATAAATCAAATCAGGAGAAAAGAAAAAAAAAAAAAGAAAAACGGGAAATTAAAAAATTAAATAAAATTTTTCTTTTTCGCGATGTCAGCGGCAAATGTCACCTTAAACTTTTAATTTAAACTCATGACGTGTTTTTTTTATCGCAAGTACCTACATAGGTATTATAAGTGGGAAGGCAGTCAAGCTAAAACAAACAACGAGGCACATGGCGAGAGCTTGATGCGCTTCTATAATATTGACCACCCCTAGGTACGTTTTAATTAAAAAATAATTCTCCAGTTGTTGTTTTTCCTATTTCTTTCGTTTAATTTTCTTTGTTTTTTTTATTGTATCTTTCTGTGAATTTCTGAGTTTCTTGAAAATCTAATTAAGCATTGGAAGGGGGGAATGAGAATGGATTTTTCAAACACTTATGTTGCAATGAAAATGGCGGCTGAAGAACTATTTAGGAATTATTAAATTTTATTTAAATTTAACTGTACAGGTTTGGAGGTCGTGTTTTAACCATGAGTAAGTGTCCAAAAAGAAATAAGTTAAAAAAGTTCAAAATAGGAAAATTTGAAAGTAGAAGTTAAACAATCAACGCCGCCGGCCGTTCAAAATGAGATACTTCAGATAATTGCTTTCTACTCCAAAGCAATATGTTTTTTCCTGTTTGGAATATAAAGTACGAAAAATACGCAATATTATTTTTTAGATTTTTTGCATTCCAGATTTGTCTCTTTCGATATTGTCATAATACCGTTTATAAACGTCAAAATCTTTACTTTGGTGTTTTTGAAAGCTAATATTGGCATTATGTCCGATATATTTAGCGTGCTCAGTTGCCTGAACAGGATTCCACAGCGAAAAATCTTGGGGCGTTTTTCTTTCATTATTTATTTACTTAAAATCAGTGTTTCTTTTTTAGCTCAGAGCACTCAGAGCTTTTTTTGTTCTTAACATGTTCAGAGTGCATGCTCAGAGCATGCAGGCGGTCAATATTAAATAAATAACTATCAAAATAGATAATTTCATGAATTAATCATTTCAGGGTTTAAAAGGACGTAACCTATGACCATTTCACTTTCCTCAAATAACAATAAATCAAATGCTTGATTGATTCTTGTGAATTTATTCATTTCAATAATTTTCTTACTCGTTTTTGTTTATAGCAGTAAATAAAAAATGTTAATAAGAAGGAGGTGACATCGTAATTCTCAAATGTCTTTCAAAAATAAATCAGATCCTCAGAACACGCTTGGTTCAGAGCATTATCGGCATGCTTGGACTCTGTTCAGAGTTCGATTCACGATTCAGGGTTACCTTTATGCGAATTAAATGGCATTTTTGCGACCTTCTCTTCCCTGTGCGACGATCTTTTTAAATATGCGACTTTTTTCTATGTTTAAAAAATTAATAAAAAGTTTTCTGAACGCGACCATCGAACAATCAATCTTATGTGAGCCCTTTATGTGTTTGGCACTGACACTTAAATCTGACATTTCTTGGAACATCTCTTTTTCGCCTTGTCTAAATTGACATTAACATACAAATTGACATAATTAATGTCGAATTTCTTACAACCAAATAAATTCGAATTTTTCTGAACAAATCAAATTTTTTTCTAAACAAATTTGATTTTTATGCTGTCAAACAAATCTTGCGTTTTTAGCTAGATTTCACATCAAACCGCACACACACTATCAAAATTTGACATTTCTCATGCATCAAGATGGAATTAAATGTTCTCATTACAATTTTGTGACGATGTTAAAAAAGAAAAAAAAATGTTAAAGTGTTTCATAATTTAATATTTCAGTGAATGATCAAAAAAAGTTAAAATAATTGTGCGTATATTTTCAAGAAACAAAAATCCCATTAAAATAACATACAATTCGACAGAAAAACACGTTGCAAATTTATTTATCTTCATCCCCTTGTGGAAATATTCAGAATATGTCTTCGCTGCTGTGTTTGGATGGATTTTGGATTGTATTTTTTTTACTTGATTACGCGCACAATTGTTTTTGTTGTTTTTCAGTTTTCAGACGAAATATTTTTGGTTTTAAATTATGAAAACACTGCGAAAAATAAAATACACTTTATCATTTGTTTAGCGCGCACCACTTCTTTGTTTTTGTGCGGCAACGAAATTCCTGTCAATTGCACTCACACACTCACAAAAAAAGTCGAATTTTTTTTTAAATTCCGTCTACCAAGAAAAAAATTTTAAATGAAATCGACTTCAAATGGCTGTAAGGAATCCGACATAAGTCGAAGCAGGATTTCAACTATTTTCGTTTAGTGTAATAGTGGTCGAGCAGTATAAATATCTTGAAATACGAGCATTTGATAAAAATTACGAACCATTTTTTGAAACTAATAATATCGAAGAGTTTCGGTACACAATTGGTAATTTAAAAAAATATCTTAGGTGATTACCTATACACCGATGTATATGAATTTGTTTCTAAAATCTTAACTCTACCACACAGCAGCGCTTGTGCTGAGCGAGTTTTTTCAAAGCTAACCCTTATGAAAAAAATAAATTAACAAACCGCTTGCGAAGAGAAACTTGTGAAAATATGTTGGCTTCCACCAATCTCATTGACTGTGATATAAGCGAATGGGTTCCTGAAAATAATTTGATTACAAAATATAGAGAAACGATATCATAGTAATGAAACAATTGTGATCTATCTTTTAAGGTATGAGTTATTCCATATGAAATCGTCTAATCGAAATCGCAGAATCATTTTTGATTTTTTTTCAAACTTTGTCGGAATGTTTTTTAGGGCTTTAAGGAAGGAAATCCAGCGTCATTTCATTTTTGATGCCCCTCTGTCCTACTTGAAACATTTTAAATTTGTCATTTTCATACTTAAATGTTTTTAGCTGTAACTATTGTTCTACTTAAGATATCTAAATATTTGATATGTCATTGTAAAGATTAAGAATAGCTGTCTTTGTAAAGCTGTCTTTTTAACTCACAAAATCAGTACCAAACAATAAAAAAGATGATGCTGAAGATACGTTTATTTAACTGGATTTTGGTGAATTTTAACTGACTCCAGTGCCTCAACCGGTAAGGGTAACAAAGATATTTAGAAAATACTCGTATATCATAAAAAAAATAAAAAAATACAACTGAGTCTTTCGAACCACTTTTTGTATAAGAAAAGTTAGCTTGAAAGTTTGAAATTTTAAAAAAATCGAAAATTTGCATTTTTAGGCTACAATATCACCATGTTTGGGACGAGATACAAACATGATTCCCAATTTTCTGCACAAATACCACTGGGCAAAACTGAGTGTCCTAGTGAAGTAGTGAAGTAAAACCTTTCAACCAATGTAGCGCATGATATGAAAAACCGACTTTTATCTTTAAAAGCCATTTGCGGCCAAACTAAACCTCCTAGAGGGATAAAAGTTGACACATTTTTTCACTTTAAACTCGATTAGCGGCTAAACCTCTAAAAAGTGGCATACCTATTCGTGATACAGAAATTGCCAGGTTTCAATCGATGTATTGCACGATACGAAAAACCGAGAAAGAAAAGTTAAAATAAGGGCTAATTTCTACAAAAGTACAAAAGTGAGAAATAAATATCTATGGTAAAAACATCTGCTTGCTAAAAAACAGTAAAAATTTTATAGGTAGGTAAGGCGACTAAAATTACCTATCAGTCAGAACAATTTTCTTTTGTTTTATTGCAAGGTTTCTTCATCACTCATGTTTATATCTCAGTTTTTGGAAAAAGTAGGCGAAGGTAGGTTAGCCTTAATGCCCCATTTACACTATTGGAAAATTGTCAGTATTTCTGCATTATACTGCCAAAGAATGAAATTGCTCATTCTATTGACAGTATACTGGCAGAAAAATGGCAACCTGCCATTCGTGTAAATGTAGCATAATATTTACAATGTTCTAAAATTAATTCGTGTAAGTGCAGCATAATATTGCCAATATGGGAATTCATGCAAACGCATAAAACCCATAGAAAGCTTATAAACCATTTTTTTGAAAATAAACTTTTGTATAAAATTCTATGGTTTCGAAGCTTTATCTGGGTCTTACGCGTTTGCATGAATACCCTTAATGTTATATTCGTGTTTACGGCCCCTAAAATTAACCAAATATGGAAACAAAAAGAGAAATAGTGATGCCGATATTGCAAAGGGTCCTTCCGGAAACTATCTTTGGATGTCAGTTAGTAGAAGAGAAACAAAGGAGAACGCCAACTGATCAATACATGCATGTATAATAGTTACGGTCCCAGCGGGGAAAAATGAAAAATTCATTGAGGAAAAGTCAGCTTTTTCCTTGAGGAATGGCAGCTGCACCGTCCACTTTTCAGCTGATTCCTTTGATGAAATTAACATGGGCATGTCCTAGGCGGGAAGCACATGCTGAAAATCCGATGCAAATTCGCCAACGAAATCACTACTTCGTTGGAAGTTGTTTATTCACCGACCCAGATGATGAAAAACATGGTGGTTGCATAATCTATGAATTCACTGCATAAATGTATGTGGTTTATTCATCGGTTCAATATCTTGGATGAAAAAGGTAATGAAAATTCAATTGTCAATTCACAAGATAAGTGGTAGTTGTTTATTCAACAATTAGTTAATGCAATATTGAAAAATGTGAAGAAAATTAAATAAATGGTGAATTCATTAATACTGTTGTGTTGTGAATTTGTGATTGGTTAAAATATAGAATATTAAAATTAAAGTGAAATCACTAGGCCAGAGGTTGTTGGTTAATAACCATTTTACTTATGCGAAGTGGTGATTAACCAATAACCAACAACCCGAAATACTTGGAAAAAATCTGAGATTGCCGCATTTTGATGGAAATTCACAAGTCATGTTATAATATTTACTGTCAGTAGACAATGTGAACACAGAAAACACAAAAAAAATCAACTTCTATCAAAACACACAATGGCGGTGCACACTTTACAAAGCAGATGAGTGAACATAGACGATGAACTGATGAACTTCTACATGACTTTTCAACAGTTTTTTCATCGCATAATTTTCCATATCAAAAGCAATTTTTAATTCAACGAAAGAAAGGGTTGTTTTCTTAACACAAAGCAGAAAGTGGGTTCAAATCTATGAACTGAGGAAACCTTGCATAACTCTTCACTTACTAAATTATTACATGTCGTTTCCTTTTATTATCTGGCTAGTGAATTGATTGCTGTTGTTTTGTTGTTTTCTACACACAAAGTAAAAAGTGGGTTCAAATCTATGAACTGAGGAAACCTCGCATGACTCTTCACTGACTTAATCATTGCATGACGTTTCCTTTTATTATTTGGCTAGTGAATTGATTGAAGAATTCAGCTATAAAATTCATTGGTGCCGATATTTCCCGCTGGGGTGTTGAACTCTTTCATATATATTACTCACAGCACAGTATAGATACATTTT
The DNA here is from genome assembly GCA_949320155.1 of Melangyna quadrimaculata. Lineage (NCBI taxonomy): Eukaryota > Metazoa > Arthropoda > Insecta > Diptera > Syrphidae > Melangyna > Melangyna quadrimaculata. The sequence continues at coordinate 2,744,519 of OX439483.1, forward strand.
GCGCGCACTAATACATGCATATGGTGTGGAATTGAAAGAATACATTGTGAGTGCGTTGTAATGCACAAGCGATTTTACCTAAAAAATAAAACTGCGGTTTACTTGCGTTAAAAGCAATTTTCAAAGTAAAAACATATATTCGGCACATCTACTCGAAAATACGTTTCCATTGATATAGGTTTTACTATGATTCGATTTGTTTAAGTGTGCTTAAAATGTACTACAAAATTTAGTCACCACGTAGGTCATTATATATAGATATTAAAACCTACTCGTGGACCTACATACCATGTTAATGTAAAATGAAGTCTGAATTTTGTTTGTAATTGTTATTAATTAATGCCATTATTTAAATAAAGAAAATTCGGAAAATATCTCAAATGTTTTTTTACAGTAAAAAAATTAATATACATACATAGGTACATAGGTATGCGAGTTTTTTTCAATTGCGACTTTTTTTCAAATAAATTGAATTTGCGACTTTTTTTGTAAATGACTTTTTGAAAAATCTCAGAGGTGACCCTGTCGATTCTGATTTCTGAAATAAAAATAAAAACGTCCTAAGTCTTAGGCCCCTTATGTGCCAAAACAAATTAAAACATCAATGTAATATACTGTAAATTAGAATCAAGAGTCAATTGTATATATGTACTACAGTTCAATAAAATATATTATATTAACAGTTTTTTGTTAGCTGCCTATAAAAATTCCAAATATACTCTTGAATGACATACCTTAGCAGACTTTTATTTATCCAACATATATTATTGGCTTAGCTATTTTTTGATACCACTTTCTCAACTTTCTGCCACCAAGTTTTTCATAGTTTTCAACACATAAGACACAAAGTACAAAAAAACACCTGTTTTTATTAAAAATGGTCGGACTGGTGGTAATCACCAGCATAAAGCTGTCCGCCAACTGCTTTCTTGAAGAGGACAGTCCTAGCTTTCATTTGATACCCCATTTCTGACTGCACCTACGGTATAGGTAAGCCATCAAAAAAGACACCGGAAATTACCATTTTCGATGCCATTGCACCTGAAAAACTTGTCTTGTTATCGTGTAGCCTAAAGCTATCGATTAGTGTCCATTTTTTTGCCAGCCGCGATTAGATAGGTAATCTTACGGTCGCCTACCGGACTTTAAGTTTGCTGTCAAATGAAGAACACACATTTTTGATTCGCGCTCAGCTTTTGATGATATCTCGTTTTCCTGAACACGCCAATTAATATCAATAGCAGGATTATTTTAATTAAAATTACACTTTGGAAATCGAAATCGAGACAAACTTCTTTGAAGATATAAAATCGGATTCTATTTTCAACTTGAAATGTTCCATCTGTCACCTTTCCCAAAGTTTTGGTTGTCTCTTTTGGAGTAGACGATTCGCAAATTTCCTTATTATGACCTAGGATCGGATCACCCTAATGACACGATTTTTTTCTTAGTTCGTTTCGCCTTTGGCTTATTTGACAGATTGGGAAGGAAGAAACGAAAGAACGAATGAAAATTTAAACACTTTTTCTGTACCTAAATGTAATACTTTTTTCCATTTACCAAAAAACAAAATCAAAACCTAAAATATTGTGCTATAGCTTTTTTAAGACCAAAATTCTAATCTTTTATTAAATATTAAATTAAAATTTAGAGAATAGTTTTGTATAGTATTTTTAAATTTATACCTAATGTACATACATTTTTGAAAAAAATAATATAGACAAAATGATTTAAATTAATTTTGTTCTAAATTTAATGTAATTAAGTAATGACTTAGACGTGTTATGTCTTTCTACTCATTGAAAAATTAAATTCGTAATTATTGTAATTTAATAATGTTCACAAAATTGGTTTCAGTTTGTAACCCTTGGTTGCTTTGATTCCCCACTATTAATTAACTGAATTGCCGTTTCTGAACACAAAACTCACAGATCCTACACAGGGCGGGGCCGTTTAGTAAATCCGTGACTTTTAATTTATGTATATGTCCAATTTAAACAAATTCCCGTAGAATAATAAAATTCACAGAAAGCTGAAGTGTATGATAGCATCTTACTCTCCATTCAAGGTCGATCCACAATGCGACGAGAAAACACGACGCGAGCATGACGAGAAATCGTAGTTATCAAACCGATTTAAAACCATGAAAGTATACCAGGGTATGCACAATGAAGAGTTTCTCGTCGTCACGTAACGCAAGAGTTGGGAAAATTGGAACGACGCTCTCGTTGACGTTTTTTTAATTTTTTTATGTTTGACAAATCGTGGCATTTGTAGAAATTACTTAAGGAATAAGGAAAACAACAGGTACGTGGAAGTTAACAAAAACAAATATAAATTTTAATTTACAATTAAATTATATTTATAGATCTATTTGTATTGAAGATATTAGATTGTTGTACTGGTTTAATTTCTTTGAAAATTGTTTCCTAAGCGCGAGGAATAGAACAAGAAATCAGCTATGGATAGGGTTGCCATGGCTGTATAAGCTAACCTTGGGCAAACATTTTTAAAATCCCGGGCTTTGGAGGACATCATCTACCTTTAAAAAGAGGACAAAATGAAATCAAAAACTAGGTCCATGAACTCATTCATTAAACGAGGCCAATCGTTCACTAACCACTTACAAGCAATACGGATTGGTTTGCGTTGTTGTAATCCCTTGAAAAAAACAGGTGATCTCAAAAAAGAAATCTCAACCTATCCCAAATATTATCGTATACCTTGTCAGCTATCTGAAGAAAAATGTCAAGAAAAGCTGACTTGAATTGTATGCTAGGTAAACCTATCCAGTTATGGTCGCTCACAAACATGCGGATATAATCTCAGGGCAACGTGAACGTTGATATTGCTATTAATTATAAGGTCATACAATTACTCACTGCTGAAGTTTTTGTAATTAAATTTAGTTAAAATTATACCCTTAAACATTTCGGGTAATGATCTTTTTCTTTCCTTTGTCCATTATTAGTTTATTAATTAGAACACTTTTTCAAGTTTTTTTTTTTTTAATTCAAGCGACCATTTTCAGATAAACTATAGGAAATATTTTCAAAAGTGAAATTCGAATTTTTTAATCCCGGCTATTTTTAGCAATTAATTTATGTATACATCGAAAATTCAAATTTAATTTTTCAAAATTTTAGTTTCTAATGTGTAAATAAAAAATTCTCGAGGTTAAGGCTGGCCGAAATTTTGGATTTTGTTTATAAGAATCGGTCAATTAAATTTAAAGGGTTGACACATGGAAGTCAAATAAGATCTATTTCATGTTATGTTTTCTATCAGATTTGTATTGTCTCTCTTTTTATTTAAAATTCAGAGTGCGATGATTTTTTTTTTCAATTTTCAAAATTACTTGTTGACATTCCGCGAAGAGGACGCATGGCAACCCTAGCTATGGACACACACAGTGGAATTAATAACAAAAGTAATTCTAGTTCGATTTTTCCATTATTGTACAGCAATAACAAACGCAATAAACAATTTAATGCTGTCAAAAAAAACTCGTCAAGAAACTCGTCGCATTGCGCATTGGGCAACGATTTTATAACCAGAAAAAAATGTGAATCGGGCTTCAATCACTCCTAACAAACTGAATTAATTATTTCCAAATTTCCTCATTTTCGAAATTTCCTTTATGTTATTTCCTGAAAATGGAAAAAAGTAATTTTCATGTTTTGACAAATAACTGCTTTTTGGGGTGGTAAAATCATTAACAAAACCTTACAAGAGTTTTGGAGGATGTTGGCCATCAAAGAAAAAAAAGCTATGTACCAATTTTCTATTTTTTTATTCAAATCTATTATTCCGGGCCTAGTTGTAAGATACTTTTCAAAGGCTTTATAACATGTATTCTTGGCAGCTCATCATAAAGTCTCCATTAACCAAATTATAAAACTCGAGAGTCACATTTCCACTCTTCGAAACTTTCTAAAAGGCGCCAAAAAATCTTCCATTTCAACCGCTTATTAGTCAAATGATGCCAATAACAAGGTTCCAATTCAGTTCCCCGCAACACATCAAATCTCTTTCCAATTCCCCATACTTTCAAAAAAAAAAAAACAAGAACAAATTTTGACGAAGGACTACATTTCTATCCTTTCATATAATTATCATTTTCCGATTTCCATTTACTTAATAAGGCCAAACGGCAAACGCACACGAGAAAGGAAACATCAGTTTCCAGTTCCACTGTGTATGGATTTCATGGATATGGATATGCCAGGTCATAAATTAAAATTATTAAAACCACACAGCAAACAGCTTTCACATTAAGTGAAATTTTGTTATTATCTCCGATTTCGACTCCGGATTCCTGAACTCCCTGTTTCTATATACACATACCTAGCAATAGTCAGAATAGTGTCGGCTCTCGGGTTGGGTATAATACTTATAATATAGGGTAGTGGGTAGGGTCTCGGTCCTCTAACTTCCACTACCCAACTCCTCTGGTGTAATTGATGTTTTATTATTTTCCATTTCCCTAAAGCCAAGCTGTGCGAATGTCTCTGTGGAAAAACATATTGAGATCGTGTTTTTAAAACATCGACACGACAGCCCTTTTCTTTTTAACTCTGGAACACGGACAGGTCGGGGTCGTTGGGGGAGATAAGAATTCGTGTTTCTTTGCTGTTGTCGTTGTATTGGATATAGATGTCGCTTTTACGACTTTATTTCTCCGACACAGTGCTTTTAGTGTTATTTAATTTTTTGCTTCTGACTGTCATGTGTGGGGATGCGAGGCGAGCCTGTCCCGTGCGTTTGTAGTTGTTAATTGAATTAGAATGAAATATATGACATCAGAGCAAACTTTTAGCCATTTAAGCCCGAGTCTGTATATATTTGGAATAAACTACTTTGCATATATCTTAATTATTTCTCAAGAATACGGGATAAATGTGTAGAAGCTTGGATTCGGATATTTGCTCACGTATATGGTTGTTCCTTTTGGCATTGCCGCCCTTGTGCATGTCGTCGTTAAGTGGTTATTGCCAAAGTGGAAATCACAAATTTTGAACAAGGGACAGCTTTCTATACCAAATTCTCTATAATACATACAATACGAAATGAAGAAGCTGGTATAAAATGTGTGTTTTGTGGGTTTTTGTATATGGGAAGAAAAGAATGTTGGTACAGCAGTTTTTCCATCTAGATGAAAGTAGAGGTATTGTTTTTCTCGTTTATCAAGTTGTGTCAGGCAAAATGGGTAAGTAAGCGAGTAAAAATCACTATTTGCCAAACCGCTAAAAGACACATTTATTACTGGCCCCATGTTGGCTAGTTAGTTGACGAACATTGCGGCGTTTTGCAAAGTGGTTAAAAATGTTCATGTGTTGGTATGGGTACATAAATCTGTTTTTGTTTAAAGAAAGTTGCCATTATAACACATGGGAGGGTCTTGAAATAGAAAGACTGTATATGTATAGGTACTTCGAGGTTTTTAAAAAGTTTACACTTCACATTCACTTTAAGTTTGACCACTTTTAATCAATAATTATAGTGATAAGAAAAATATCACATCGAATTATGTTTTATTAAATTATTATTATTGAATTTTTTCATATCAGAAAAGGTAGTTTATTTTATTCTTTACTATAAAGAATATAACCACTGTTAAAGAATATTTACAATAAAATTTATAGCTTTCATTTATGTAAAATAACAACTTCATATAAGGGGTCGAACGATAACTTTCATCTATTTGGTTAAAATTTTATAAGTAAGATTTGTACGTGTTTTTTTTTTTGTTTTATATTCCACGCGCGCAAAAGGGGTTATGGCTACCCTTAAAATGTTTTTAACACAGCACGAGCGATTAGGTAAGTAGGAGAGGATTTAGAAGGAGATACCGATGCACGTTGGTTTTGAACGTTTGCACATCGAAATAGGAGGGGAAAGTCGAGTCAGGTAAAGCATTCCACATTCGTGTGGTGCGACTGAAGAAAGAATCTCTGTACATCACAGTACGTCCGAAGTTGGGCTCGAGGGTGAACTGATGGGCATTCCTAGAAGCGCGAGTATTACGATTGATTTTTTTAAGGGGAGGAATGCAACTGGCTATTTCACTAGAACACTGATTATAATAATAGCGATAAAATAGAGAAATACACGAAACATTACGGCGGTGTTCGAGAGATGTAATTGTTTTTGTTATAGATCTTTCGCCTATCATTTTAAAAGCTCTCTTTTGAATTCTGTCCAACAAAGTCAAGTGAGTTTTTGGAGCTCCTGCCCAAACATGAGAATTGTACTCAAGTTTTGGACGAATAAAGGCTTTGTAGATCACAGCCAGATCAGAAGGGGAAAAAAACTTCTTGCATCTACGGAGAAAACCTAAACACTTAGCAGCGTTTTTGGCGACATCAAATATGTGTTCATTCCACAAAAGGTGGTCTGTGACACACATACCGAGAACTGAGAGCTGTTCGGTTTCCTCGATGCAAGTGCCGCCCATGGATAGCGGCATTGGGGGTGGGTTTCGCTTTGACGACAGGAGACAACATTGAGTTTTAGAAGCATTAAATTCTACGCGGTTTTTGATTCCCCATTGGACAATGCTGTCGAGATCTGAATTTAATGAGCTTATCATACGCTGCCGTTCAAGTTCCACATCCGAAGGACATGGATGAGAATCTGTAAACGAATATGAGAAGCTGAGAGTACTATCGTCACCAAAACAGTTTAATGGATTAGAAGTTTCAGACAAAAGATCATTTATAAAAATAAGGAAGAGAGTTGGAGACAAAACGGAGCACTGGTGCACACTAGCATTTATTTTGTGGATTTCAGACTTGAAACCGTCCAATACGACTTGTATTGAACGGTCCGAAAGGTTATTTCTAGTTCAACGAAGAAGAGGTTCAGCGAAACCAAATGCGCGCATTTTCGATAAGAGAGCTTGGTGCCAAACTCTATCAAACGCTTTTGAAACATCAAGTGAATTAATCTTACTTTCTTTAAAACGATGTAACGATTTGTTCCACTGTTCGGTGAGATATACCATCAGATCACCAGTGGCCCTATTGCCACGAAAGCCGTACTGCCGGTCATTAAGAAGCTTTCGTTCCTCGAGATATTTCTTGAGCTGGAAATTAATCAGCGTTTCCATGACCTTGGAAAGAAGGGACGTAAGTGCAATTGGTCGATAGTTAGAGGGTGAAGAAGATACGTATTTTTTAGGGACAGGCTGGACAAATGCTGTTTTCCATCCACTCGGAAAGAGACCAGTAGAGCAAGACAGATGGAAAAGCTTACGCAGTGGTTTTGCCAGCGTTGAAGACCACCTCTTCAGAACAATGGGAGGGATACTATCCGGGCCAGCGGATTTGTGTACAACGTTATTTTGAGATATCCTTAGAATATGAAGTTAAATTTTATAAATCAATCAAACAGACACATTTAATGTCAAGGCCAAAAACTATGTCTTTATTAAGATTTAACCAGCAAAATGTGGTAGATTTTATCAAAGTTAAAGTTCACTAGCGTTGTTGCTACCTTTGTATACCTATTTAGGGACTGTTTTAAGAAAAAATCAGAGCTACCGACAAATCATTATTAAATAAAATTAAAAAGAAAATTTTCGTTTGGATTTAAATCTCTGAATTTTGTTTTTGATTCACTTGCTTAATTATTTTTTGTCGGAGTTGCAATATTTGAAAAAAAAAATGTTTAAAATCAATAATAGGTCCCTAAATTTTAAGTTTCAGTTTGATTTTCAATTAAAACTTTATGTGAAGTCGTTGAGGCAATTAAACCAAGCGGGAAAATTCAGTGTGGTTAGGTTCAGGTTAAAAGTAGCTATCTGATTAAAATCTTAGATCAGATAAAAGTTGAACAGCTTTTTTGTATTTAATAGGAACAAATATGAATAAATTATTCGAACTTAAAATAGACACAAAATAATCATTATTTATTATAATTTTTATTATTATTATTATTATGTTCTTTATTTTTTTTTGTCCATATTAAAATGTTACATCAATTAGTTATAAAAATTTTCAATAGCATGGCTTTATGAGCCGTCTGCCAGTTAAAAAAAAAATTAAGCATTAAAAAGAGATTAATAATTTTTTTTTATATAAAGAAAAGGAAAATTCATATTTTTTAACAATGTTTTTTCAATATAAGAAATAAAAAAGAAATGATTATGCTTTATAACAATTTAAGAAAAAAAATTAATAGATTACTTGAGTAATACAATTTCAACAATGTTAATTTTAATTTGGCTTTTAGTTTAGCTAAAACAAAAGAAGGTGACCTACGTTTCTGTAGGGAAGTTACAAAAGAACTGCATTATTAGGTGTGGGGCATATGAAAAAGTTCGGGGCCTTTAGTTTAGCTAAAACAAAATTTTTATTACGATCTGTGCTGAGATTTAGCTATTTCAGCGAGTCGAGGGAGATGACTCACCTCACTCGCCGACTCATCTCACTTCACTCGCAAAAATGATTTAGCTATTTAAGTGAGATGGGTAACTTCGAATTAAGTTTCGAACACTTAAATGTCATAAGTGAATACCCTCAATACATAGATTATCTCTGGTCATACAAAGACTATCCTTTGTTTTGCTGTCTGTTTTAGTTGTGTGACAGCTATAATAAGTTTCGCATTGAATCTTAAATAATAAACATAGAAAATGAAACCATTGTGATTATTTTAATTCTATTTCTCAAAAAAATTGTCCTAACTAACAAAGTAAGCTTTTATTTTCATTTACATTCCTAAAAACTAATTGTTTTTTTTTTAGTTGAACGCGCACTAAAGGGATTTTGGCTGCCCTTAAAATGTTTAAACACAGTGCGAGCGTTGGGAAAATAGGGTAGGATTTAAGAGGAGATATCGATGCACATTGGTTTTGAACCTCTGAATATTAAAATGATCGGGAAATATAGAGCCGGGTAAAGCATTCCACATTCGAGTAGTGCGGCTAAAAAAAGAATCTCTATACTTGACAGTGCGTCCGTTGTGAAAAATTAACAAAAAGAAAACAACAAAAATAAACAGCAAAAAAAAAAAAAAAAAAAACAATTCGTGCTGCTGAGTGCTTTAAACTGTGGTCCCAGAGCTGAGAATCATCCGTTATCATCCGATTCGATTCGTTATAGTTTCTGCATGGTGCAGTCAAACAGTTTTTCATAAGTTATTATTTATGTTATTATAATTTCCTTTAAAAGTTTAATTATCAATAAAGGGTTGTTTCAACAGAGTTAGTTGTTTTTGTTATTTCATTTCATATCCATGAATAGATGTGACCAAAGAACACATACTTATTCAAAATTGTTAATTTTACCAACACATTCACCAAGTCACCTGCCAGCCAGGCGAGTAATCTGACAGTTCAAGTGAGTCACTCACTTTTACTAGCTAAATCGATTTTCGATGAAAAGTGACTCATCTCACTCACTCGCTTCGATTTCGAATTAGCTAAATCTCGGTACTGGACTCAAAACAAATTCAAATAAGTATTTCGGTAACTTCTTGCATGTAACACATAGCGTATAAGTGGTTTCCAGCCATGATCTCCATTAAGAACTCTAATACATTCTTCAAAAGTTAAAACCGGATCTTAGATAAAGCCTTCGGATTTCTTGCAAAATCGGACACATAGCTAAAATATGTAAAACGTCTTTGTTCTGATGAAGGTTACATAGTGAGAAAATAGGGTTTATATCATAGTACAGGCAACGGGGAGTCAAATAAGGGCAATCTGAAAAAAGTTTTGACGTCTGAAAAGTTTGAATGCAGTTTTGAAGAGGGGTTGCTTCTTAGCATAAATCTCGATTTACGGCGTTTTTGGTCTTGTGGGGCGTCCGCCATCTTGGAAAGAAAAAAAAAAATATGTTTTTTTTCTTTTTTAATTTTGAGTTTGAAAATTATTTTCTCAAAAACGGTTTGCTCAAACAACTTGATTTGAAAAATGAATTTAAGAAAAGGTTTTTGGCTTACAAAAAAGCTATAACATATAATATTTTGAGTGTTGCCGTTGATTTTTAATAATTTTTTTTTATATTTTAAGTCATTTTTTAGAAAATTGCCCCGTCTGTCCCGTACGATTTTTTTCTTATCTTAACTCAAGCTACACGCACTAGCCTTTTGTTACACCTTTAATTTAAGACTTTTTTTTATAAAAGTAATAGTTTGGGAATTTTTCGATAACTATGCCCGTAAGGCCTAATTTTGTACTCGTTTTTCATTAATAACTTTTGAGTTATCTACACCAACGAAATAATTTATACACCGATTTGTAGAAAATTTTAATTAAAAAAAAAAAGTATATAATTTTTTTTTTATAAGAAATCACAGGAAGTGAGAAAAACTCAAATTATCAACAGAAGTTGTTTTCTCCAAGATGGCGGACGCCCCACAAGACAAAAAATCCCGCTAAAAAGCAACATCTCTTCAAAATTGCAGTCAAACTTTTCAGACGTCAAAACTTTTTTCAGATTTTTCCCCATTGCCTGTACTATCAGTTCTGTATGGCCTATAATTGAGTTCCAACATTTCTGTTCGAATTTTGAAAATTAAACCCATACACATTGATGATTGAATACTGACATTCACTAAAATATTTTGTGTTAAACTGTTTTAAGAAAGTGCGAAGTGTAAAATATTAACTACCAGGAACGTGATTTAGAGCTACCAATTTGAAATATCAACTACCAAAAAACATAGCTACCACTTAAAACAGTAACTTTTGTATATTAACTTGATTAAATTATTTACTTTTCCTTGGATCAAATAAAAAAAAAATTATTTTGCTCATCAAAACTTGCCCCCTATGCAATGACTTTTGACAAATACGGCATGTTGTGAAATGTGAAAGGTCAAATTGTATAGGTACTTACATGTATTTTTGTTGTTTCCCGGAGTTTTCTTTGCTTTAGATAATAGGAAAATATAATTGAAGAGAAAGTAAAGAGCAATTTTCGGAAATTTCGCTTTAATGGGAAACAAATTCATAACTTCTACAATTTTGTATGAATTTGATGGAATAAAATTGATTCTAATCAGTATTAACACTATGAACTAACAGATACAAAAAATACAACAAATAGCTGCCAAAAACAGACACTAAAACCCAAACCTTAATAATATTAAGGTTTAATTTTCACCTGATGATTTTGACACAAAAACATTTTTGAAAACCAATATTTATAATTTTAACCTACAAAATAATATAATAATAAAGGACCGAGGCAGCGAGTGCGACGATTATTGACTAAACAAATTGTGTGCCATTAATTTCCGTCTTAAATCGTATATCTAATCTGCCCAACCCGTCAAGCAACAGATTATACAGAATTTTCAAAACTATAGGTACTAATCCGGCATTAATAAAACAGAAAAGTAACAAATTCAAGGTCGAATGCATTGCCCATTTAATAGACCATGCCGACGCTATAAGAACATCTCAATTATTCAGAGTGTACGAGTTTATGTAAGGTACGTAATAATATTAATTATTATAATTCCCATATATATTTTAGCCCTCTTTCTACAAATAGCCATCCTCAATAATAATCTGTCTTTTTGTCGAAAATAAAACTGTTTCCGGCAGACAATGGAGTCCTAGTGCTACTGTTTCCACACTCACTTAATTATAACGAAAAGTGCATTCTTCTCCTTTCCAAAGCGAGCTGATAATGGATATAATGATTCAAATAAATGGCATTAAGATCGGGTAATTTATTGCCTTTTAATTTAATGGGTTGGTTTGAAATGCGCATTTATATCTATAAAGAATCTTGCTAGCCATTGACTATAGGTATACATACATTATTCGAAACGAACTCGGAACTCTTTTGCAGGGTTAGGGTATATGGCGCTGTGCTGGTGAAGATTCAATATTCATCCCCTATTTTTTGTCACTAAACGAGTACTATTTCTTCTTTTTTCTAAATTGACAACTGTTCAAATAGACATGAAATTAAATGCAAAAAGGGAGCGGAACAGCAAAAATCACACATTTTGTGAAAAATTAATATTAATATTATTAAGTGATGTGAATCCAAAGCAGAGAACAAATATTTCAAAAAAAAAAAAAAACTAAATCTACAAAAAGTGTTGAGCAGAAACATTGCCTGATGGGCATTGAAAAATATATTTTCGATGTTGGTACAATGTAAGCCAAGCCAGATGTCATGATTTCATTTCTCTTTTTTAATTTATATAAAAATTTAGATTTTTGCATTTTGATTTTTCTGGTTCATTGAATTAAATGTATTTTAAAGATAGTAGGTATACACGTCTGAGAAATTGAATACTGGTTTTCTTTAGTTATTTTACGGCTAATTTTCAATAATCAGCTAAACCTTAAATAGTAGGTATACTTATTCTTCGAATTAAACAAAAAACTGTTACTATTTATTTCTCTGATAGTTGATGATTGAAAAATCAGCTCTTAGGCCTAATTGATTCGCTTTCCATTAAATTTAAATTCGCTATTAAAAATAAGAAATTGATCGATTTTAAGTATTTGAATTTATTCACCCTCCTTTAACGATTTAAAATGAAGTTTCCTCTATTAACTAATTGTTTAAATAATTTAAAATTGGTTTTAGCTAAAACGACAAAATCCACTTTTTAAGGGAGATATTTAGTCATAATAGAGAGTTAGAGAACTGTTTTCTTTTATTCACTCTCAATTAGCGTTGACAGTCGATATTTTGTTTGCTTTTATTTTGTTATCATAAAGTGTGATGTGGAAAACAAAAGCAAACAAGATTTGAAAAACCTTCTGATGCAAAAACAATCTACAACTATTTTAATGTTTTTAATGCACTGAATACGAATCAGACCTCAAAATTACCCTATAACGTTTGGTTTTTGAAATTCTCCAATATTAAATTGGAAAAAACTGTTTTGCAACGATTTTTCATTGCAATATAGCGAAAAACCTAAAGAAATTATTTAAAGGACGGGAGGCGACCGTAGGTTTACCTATCTCATCGCGGCTTCAGAAAGGAATGATGCCAATTCATAGCTTTAGTCTTAACACTTACAAAACCGCTGGTCGGACAAGGTTTTTCAGGTGCCAATGGGTAGAAAACGCACTTTTTCGGTTGCATTTTTGGCTTAGGATACCTAAACCATGATGGATTTTTATAAATGGGGTATCAAATGAAAGCTTAGACTGCCCTCTTTACAAAACCAGTGGTCGGACAAACTTTTCTTGGTTGTTGCGGCCAGTCCGACCACTTTTGTAAAAAGAGCTATTTTTTTAACCTTTGCATTTAAAATGCACTTAAGTGGTAAAAGTGTTTTTCTAGGCTTTATGAAATAGTATTGCATAGTTGTCCACCTGTTCAATGCAATGGATACAAAAATACCTGTTTTTACAAAAGTGGTCGGACTCACCACTACAACCAACGAAAGTCTGTCCGACCACTGGTTTTGTAAAGAGGGCAGCCTAAGCTTTCATTTGATACCCCATTTATAAAAATCCATCATGGTTTAGGTATCCAAGCCAAAAATGCAACCGAAAAAGTGCGTTTTCTACCCATTGGCACCTGAAAAACCTTTTCCGACCAGCGGTTTTGTTAATGTTAAGACTAAAGCTATGAATTGGCATCATTCTTTTCTGAAGCCGCGATGAGATAGGTAAACCTACGGTCGCCTCCCGTACTATTAGGGGCTGAATTTTTATGTGTATCAAAAATATTCTGAAAAGTAGGTATAGTTTGTATTTCCACCAGAAGTGTGTTTTCAACTTTGCGGGTTTTTGTTATTCAAATCACACTTTCAGATTACAAATAATAGAAGCGAACACAAAACTGATTGTCAACGTTAATTGAGAGTGAACAAACAGACGCTATTTTAAACTTGATTTAGTGCTAAATTGATCAGTCAAAATAAAATAAAAATCCCAAGGATATTTTTAAAAAGCATATAAATTTAAAGCAGCCATTTAAAGTGAGCCAGTTAACTAAAAGCGAGTGAATAAATCAAAAATTAATGAAGTGTTCTTATTGACAATCTTATATTAAACGTGATATTAGTTAAAACGACACAATTCAATTTTGTAATGGACTGTTAACAAATTGGCCCTTAATCACGTTATTTATTAACTATGACTTATGTACATAATATGATCTTTAGAATTACAAAAAAAATATTTACTTTTTGTTTACTCTTTAAAAATTCAAGTTAAATTGATCTAAAATTTAGCCAAGCATTTAAGCCGAAAGGTACGCAGCTTCAATAGAGGAATTACAACATAAAAAAAATTAATTTCAATAATTCATACTTTCGAAATAGGGAAACAATATTTATTAAGTTATCATTAATTTTGTATGTTTGGAGACAAAAGTGCTAGCTAAAATTATTTATTTAATTTATTTGAAAAATCTATCTATGTATGTATATATTCTATATACAGTTAAACTTCTTTATAACGAACTTTCAAGGGAACAGAAATTGCTTCGTTGTAAAGAAGTTTTATATAAAATTCATTATAGAGAAAATTATATTTGTAAACTTTGCAAGTATTCATTTATGTCTTAAAAGAATATTTGTTCAAGAAAGAACTGAATGAAAAAAAAAAAATTATTATTATTATTATTTAAATCATTCAATCATCATCTCTTGTTTCAATAAAATATCAATTACAGTTCTCTTCTGCAAACATTAAAATTTGAAGGTAGCTCATTTTAAAAATTGTCGACAATGTATCTTATAAACGATACACGCAATACCAAATTCCTATGCAATATCTTTTTTCTTTTCTACTTTTTTTACTTTTTCAACAATGGACATTGGACAATTCCTGTGAAAGTGAAATAGCGCTTCGACAGTTTTTATAAACGTGTCACGAACTTAAAATGCAAACTCAAGCCCCTGTTGATATGTGTAACATTTCTGCTACACATGTACACTTTTCCATTAAGAATATTCTTGCCAAAATAGGGAGTTCCCCTTTAAAATTAGGAAAACAAGTTCGCAGAAAACTTTGTTTTTTAAATTTGAAACTTGATATTTCGTTATAGAGGAAAAAATTTGCCATCAGGGAAAAAAATCAGTTCTTTATAAAGAGAATTTCGCTATAGAGAATTTCGTTATAAAGAACCTAATTTACATAGGATCTTTTTTTTAAGGGGAAGGGGAACTATATGCAATTCGCTATAGAGAGAATTACGTTATAAGGAAGTTCGTTATAAAGAAGTTTGACTGTATATGTATATGTATATCTATATACTATATACATATATGTATAAAAGAGAAGTGTCGTCCGTGTGTGCACGTATAACTCGAGAATGGATCGTTCAATTTTCACGATTTTTGGCTTGATGAATTCGTATTGGCTCAAGGAAGGACATAGGGCACTGTAGGAAAATCCTGAAAAATGTTCAGGAAAATTGGAAATCAGGGATAATCCTCTTTTTAGTGCATATCTCGAGAACGGTTTCTTTGATTTTCACGATTTAGGGCTTGATGGATTTGTATTGGCTCAAGGAAGGACATAGGAAACTGGAAGAAAATCCCGGAAAAATTCCAGACAAATTGGAAATCCGGGAACATCCGGTTTTTAGTGCATAACTCGAGAACGGTTACTTTGATTTTCACGATTTAAGGCTTGATAAATTCGTATTGGAGGAAAATCCTCGAAAATTGTCAGGAAAATTGGTAATCCCGGAACATCGTTTGATTTTTAAGATTTTGGTATTGATGGATTCGTGATGGCCTAAGGTAGGAATATGAGGTGTCCTTTTCGTTTCGTCATTCATATTGTCAAATAAAATAAAATGTAATTAATTTTTTTTTTTTAATTTTCATTGTGCTCAAAGTATTTGTATGTTTATCAATTGCGATTCATTGTGATTTCTATCAATTTTATTTATGTAATTTCACTATTGAAAAATTAAATTGAGAAAAGTGAGATAAAAAAACGGCATTTGATATCGTTCTGGTGCAATTGGGTTTGGGAAATTTGTGAATCCAGTGGAAATTTTAATGTTTTTTGTGAGTTAAACGAAACCAAAGATATTTCGAATGTTTTCATTTTAATGTGTTTTGGTATGTGATTGCAGAACATTTACATTTGGCCATTTACTGATTGATTTTAGCAGTTCCTAGGCAAATTTGTGATTTCTTGAATTCCCATGTTTCTCACATGGTCGATTGTATGTGGCGTGCTCATGTGTCGGCAAACCTACCGCTTTGTACGTGTACGCGCCTGAAAATTAAACGAAAAATGTGTACCATAAAGCTCTTCAGTAAAAAAGCGGAAGGTTGACCGACACGCCAATCATTTTGGTTTCATTGAAACACATCGACATTGTCAATTTAGTAATTTTTATTGTATTTTATAAAACTTAAGAATAAAGAATTTTAATTGGCCGAATAACAAGAAACAGCCTTGTGCATGCTCGGAGTTATTATTTCTTTTACATAAATGAATTAAGGCGAAACGAAGTTCGTCGGGTCAGCTAGTGTATGTATATATGAAACAAAGTCGTGTATGTTACACCATTTATAACTCAAAAACGGCTGGACAGATTTTAACGATTTCTTATTTGTTGGATTCGTCTCCACCCCGAATACCAGAATAACTATTAGGATATCGGCGATCAACAATTGCAGTTGCAGTATAAGTTGAAATTGCATTTGGAAAAATGCTTTGCGAAAAAAGCTCTAATAATTTATTTTCCTAGGTTCGCAAAGTGCACGCATCACGTGGATATTAAAGTTGCTATAACACAGTTGCAGTTGCATTTGAAAACAAAATAAAATGTATTTTGTTATAAAAAATATATTTTAAAGAATTTCTCAAAGATGAATGAAGGATGCACCCAATTGCAGTTCCAATCTCTCTCACAATAAATAAAAATTTAAAATGTTTGTATATCCTCCTTCATTCCTGAACATTTGTAGGGTAGAAAGAATTTTGTGACTTGTGGAATGACTGAGTAGCTTTAAGCAGAATAACCTGAAAGTGGATCACTCACACAACCAGACCAGCACCCGCACCCGCACCATCCAAAGTTTGCCCAACTAAGCAGTTTGTTGGCTGGCACTGGAGCGGGAACTGATCTGATCGAATGATCAAACGGCTGCTGTGCAGCACGAACCCCCACCAAAACCCCAATCCACTATCTTGGGATCATAGGGGATCGACGGAAGGTGTGATGCAGAAGTAGCCGAAATTTGTCCTAGAGCCATTTCATCGCGTTGAGGAAAGAAATTAAAGTCTTTGATCTTCATTTCCGAAAGTTCATTAAAGTCGTCGTAAAAAGCCCTTCCGAATGATTTTGCTCTACCTTTGGCCAGAGCGGGGCATTTGCAGAGGAAATGAAATACTGTTTCCTTTTCTTGCTGGTCTCCACAGCTCCGACAGTGACAATTGTAAGGTATGCCAAGCTTCGCTGCATGCTCTCCTTTTGGCCAGTGTCCTCTACACGTCTTGCCTGGGTCTGTGTATTAGATCAATTGTACGGGGTTTATTATAGGTGGGCCAGATCTTTCTTGATATAATAAAGTTTGATATGTAGTTTAACACAAAGTTGGAAGAAGTTGCAATTGCAATTATATTTTTGCAGTTGCAATTATTGTCATTGCAGTGGGAAAAAACTTAATTTATTGTTTTAATGGAGCAGGGTTCGGAGGGTTCACAAAGCTATGGACAATAATAGAACATACTGCTGTTTTAGAAAACATCCTTAAAAAAAAGAAAACAATTCAATCGAACATCAAATGCATTATATTTTTTTTAATTCTATTATTCGTTTCATTGTTTTGGCCCAAAGTGTGGCAACAAAGCGAAGAAAAGCACGACGATGGCTCAACATTTATTTGTAAGAGGAGATAAATCCCAGAAACCACACGTCCAATATTGTGTGTTTTAACTGTTATACTTAGAGGAAATGTGCTTATAAATGTTCTTAGGGCTATCAGCCCTATTCTGCTAAATGATTCGATCGAATCTTACGATTCATGTTAATGATTTCTTACATCTGCCTCAAAATATTTCTGGAAATCTTCTATCCTTCGAGTGCAAATCTTTAACAATATTTATTATTGGTTTTCTAAAGAGAATCTAATTGTTTAAATTATATTTTGAGATTTATAAGCAATTTTTCCCTCCGGCGGATATCATAATAAAAACATTTACGGGAACGTTTAGCAGAATAGTGCTGTATATGTAAGAATGTGAAAAGAATGGCCGAAGCGTTTATGTTGCTGATGTTTGAAAAGTTTCTATCCATATCAACGCACTAATTACTAGAAAGGGCAGAACAACGTCTGCCTGGACAGCTTGTTAACAATAAATTTAAATCTATTTTTAACAGAATCTTATCGTTTATTTCTGTTGTTCTCTCTTTCTGTTTTATGTTGTTGAGTAAAGTGTATTGATATCTTCATACAAAAGCTTTTAAGAGCTTTTGAAGTTGATTCCCGCTGGATGCATTCACCTAATTTCGTGCAAATGAGGTTGAATGGGAAATGAGGTAATTTGGATCTCATTTGGAAATTTGCAACGAAATTACCTCATTTGGCCCAGTGAAAACGGTATATTATGAACTATAGGTAACTAAAATTAAGTGCTGTCTGTTTATTAGACTTACCTAACTGTGAGAATTGTGAATTGTTGAATCATGGATCAAGGTTGTTTACTTAGACCCCTGATTTTAGTTTGAGGTACCTAGTATTTTGATGATCACGATTTTATTTTGTTGAAATTTACTCAAGGGCAATTTATGAATTTTTTACATGATTTTTCTGTATTGCGAATTCACCCAGTCCGTCAGTCGATGCGTGGTTTATCAGTGAACAGAATTATTCCGCAGTCAAAATCTTCTAAATAAATGTAGACTTTTTTGATCAAAAATTAACTTTTATACTTTCAGAACGGAGGGGAACATCTCTAACTCTTCTTCTTCTCCCGGACCTTAACTACCAACATGTTAATTTTGTACTTGTCTTCTGTATTGCGAATCGGATCAGTCATCAGCGAATGAAAGGATCCCAGCTTAAATGTATGTAAGTAAATGTTTACTTTCTTCAAGTAGGTGAAATAAATTATGTGTATTTTCAGAACATAAAGGAGAAAAGCATATGATAGATACAAATAGTGACGACGTTTAAAACAAACAGAGTTCTTCATCCTAGGCACTAAAGAAGGTAATTTAACAGTTTGTCAATTTAAACAAATTTGTTAAATCTCCCTCCTTATAATGTCTTAAAGAATTGCTGGCATGTAAACGAGTATACTTCTAAAAAAAAAGAACCCGAATGAATACAACTAATGAGTATAAAAATGCTAGTTGTTTTAAATGCAATTTATAAACAAATATCATTCATTGGATGGGCATGATCAGGTGACAGTGTTTGTGAAAATTTCGCTGATTTTTAATTTCAATTTTAAGGATTTGCGTTTGATAATACTCACTTTGATGACTGAAATGGGTAATTGTAGCAGATTTTTAAGAGAATTCTTCATTCTTACTGCTTTAAAGGGCAAGATTTGATTTTTTCGAGATACTAATCAAAACTAACATAGAAGTCCAAAAAAGTGATTTTCGTCAAAACGTCCGTCACGTGCTTCGGTCTGTATGTCTGGTGCGCCACCTTTGCGTCCTGACATACATCGAGTTAGCTAAAGCCTAAGCAGTTGGACAGATTTGCTTCAAATTAGCTGTGAAGTATTTGAATCCCTAAGAGAAGAAATTCAAATTTTTGTACTCTCCCCTTAATTGTATAATTTTCAATTATTGTATGCACCTTTAGTTACATTAAGGTAGTTACTTGAATGGCATACGTATCTATATGTTCCTCATCTAATAATATTTCAAGAAAAGTGTAGATATATGTATCTACACATTTAATAAACTATAAATCTCGACAGTCAACATTTTTCTACCTTCTTTCATAGGATTCGTAGGTACTTCGTAGGTAAAGGAAGATATATGTTTGGCCAATTTTTCATTATTAATTGAAATCAATTATCGATTGTCCCCTATTTTTATTTTATTTAGCCAGACCCAAGTATATGTTTTCTCGGTTATCCGTTCTTACACTTCATCCCGTGCGCCATTGGCTCCTATAATTTATTGATATAAAATAGATATTCTTGTGTCTGGTTTTTCACGTCTTCATTAACTCGCCTTTACTCTTGTCGTTTATAAAAATACATCCAAAAATAGGTACCTATATAGAAATTTTCGTCAAAAGCAATACCAACATTACATATATGTATATAAATAATATAAATGTATACACATAATATAGGTACAAGTATCATACTATATGTACCTTTTTCGTACACACATATACATCTACATACATTCTAACAGTCTAATAAAATTGGATAAAATTCCATAAGAAAACCCTTTCCACTTGAAAGAGCTTCCCAAAAGGACAACAACCATCAAAAACAAAAAAAAAATGACTTAATACAAATGCGCTCAAATCATCAAACAATAAACTCGAGATGGACTCCGGGTCAGCTACGACCACAGAGACTCCTTTTTATCATCTGCATTAACTGAAGCGGAACAATGTGAACATGAAACGGGCAACTGCGACACTATTTCTTTATAGGAATAGAAAGACGTAGAAAATCGCACCCCTGCGGGAGCCATTTTAGAAAACCCGTTTGATGTAGACACACCTAGAGGCGTGGCTTACCGTATTTTCACCATCGCCATCACAATTGTGCAATGTGTGCTCTCCGATTCCATGGGGTTGTTTGTAACGGTGATGCTCATTATTTGCTTTTGACTCTTGAACTAAATGCAATTCAAAAGGATTAAACAAAACACAAAACGAAGAGAACATTGTTGTCACGAGGAGGAGAACACTGAATGCCTTAATAAAAATCATTCAGTCGGATCCGGATTTATCCACCACACACATACACAAGTTAATGATTTAATGTGCGAAAGAGAGAGGGCTCTGCAGCGAACGTCGTACTAGAGTGAGAGAAAGCGATTTAAATGAGCAATAAATGGCAATGGCACACGATATACTCCACTTCATTAACTTGGAGTGTTGCCTCGTCGGCGGCGACGACGACGAAGACGACAATGGCAATGGCGTTGGTGTTCGTTCCTTTTCCTTCCTCCCAAAAGCGAACGAATCCTGGTGGCTTGAACACCAGCACCAACATCATCAGGGTGCTATGTATCTCACCAGTAAGCTATCGACGAATTTAATCTGTTATCGATTTCGAATTTGTTAAAGTTTGTACTGAATTTGTAATCGACATTGGTGTTGTTAAATTGGTTTGGTTTTGCTATACAAAATTATATGTATGAAGACGTGGGGCTGGGTTTGGATGTGTGCACTGTGTAGTCATCATCAGACGGGATTTTACATAATCACAGTTCGAAAGACAATTGAAAGTTGCCAGAGACAGAGAGTAGGAATAATAACGAGCGGATGGAGTGGCTTGCGCTTGGGCGGTTTTATGAAGTCACGCTTTATAGTGACCGTTAAATATTAATGTAAAAAAAAAGTAGAAAACTTTTTCTTTTTGTTTGGTTGTCAATTATTCTTTTTGGAGCTTGTTGTATTTTGGTATGCTAAGGTCCTTGACTTGCTGAGGAGGTATTGTTATTTCAGTTTCTTTTGAAGAAAACTACCTAATCGTCTTGTCTTTTCTTTTACTGTATTTTATTTATTAAATTAATATTTTCCAAACGAAAACAAATTTTTATGTCAACGGACAGAGTGGAAATATCCGTAAAATAATGCTTAAATGGTTGATATATGTATGTAAGTACTTATTTATTTAAATATCAGCATATAAAGGGTTTTTCAACAGGGAAGCTACAAAAGTAGAGCAACAGGGACAGCAAACGACGCCATTCTTTTGACATTTCTCTTCAGTAAGGTTTGTCATTTTATGATGGAAATATATTCGAGCCAACAACGAGTCGAAGTTATTAAAATTTACTACCGAAATTCGTAGTCAGTGGCCTCAACGTTAAGTGCGCTACGTCCAATTTATGGTCGTCATAATCGTCCTAGCAGTTCAACAATTGAGCGTCTAGTGGAAAAATTTGAATCCACAGGCACAGTACAAAATGTTCCCGTGCCAGTGCGACAAAGAAGTGCCCGAAGTGTCGAGAATATTGCTGCCGCTGAGGCTTCAGTTGCAGAAAGCCCAAATGTGTCTCTCACACGTCGTTCTCAAGCGTTGGGCATCTCTGTGACGTCGTTGTGGCGAATTTTGCGAAAAGATCTTGGCCTTCATCCTTACAAGATTAAATTGACGCAAGAACTGAAGCCGCTTGACCACCAGAAGCGTCGTTTGTTCGTGAATTGGGCTGAGCAACAACTTGAAAATGATTCGGATTTTCATCGAAAAATCATCTTCAGCGATGAGGCTCATTTCTGGCTGAATGGCTTCGTCAATAAACAAAATATGCGGTATTGCTCAGGCAGCAATCCACACGTCATCAGTGCATCCCGAAAAAATTATGGTTTGGTGTGGTTTATGGGCCGGCGGCGTCATTGGGCCGTACTTCTTCCGTGATGATCAAGACCGGCACGTTACTGTGAATGGGGATCGCTACCGTTCAATG
Organism: Melangyna quadrimaculata; assembly: GCA_949320155.1. Lineage (NCBI taxonomy): Eukaryota > Metazoa > Arthropoda > Insecta > Diptera > Syrphidae > Melangyna > Melangyna quadrimaculata. The sequence goes on from OX439483.1 coordinate 2,767,045, forward strand.
ATAACCGAATATTTTTGGCCCCAATTGGATGATATGGACTTGGCGGACATGTTGTTCCAACAGCACGACGCCACAAGCCTGTGTGGCTTGTGGCGTCGTGCGAATGTCACAATCAATTTATTGGAAACCAAGTTTGGAGAACGTGTTATCTCACGAAATGGTCCAGTCGCTTGGCCGCCTCGGTCGTGCGATTTGACGCCGTTAGACTAATTCCTGTGGGGCTACGTCAAGTCTATGGTCTATGCCAACAAGCCAGCGACGATTAATGAACTTCGTTCGCAGCAGTATCGGCCGATTTATGCTTGAAAACCGTCGAAAATTGGGTTCAGAGTCTGGACTTCTGCATCAAGCATGCCCGTGGTGGTCATGCAAAAGAAATCGAGTTCCGTACATAATGACATCGAACGTTCTTTCACAGGAATAAAGAATTTTATTAATATCCAAAACCGTTTTTGTTTTATTTAAAAAAAAAACTTTTGTAGCGCTCTTATGGAAAAACCCGATACATATGCACACTGTTCCTTGTGTTGATGCATTTTATTTACATTTGTAAATATTTATAAATATTACAGTTCTCAAAAATGAATAACGCAAATTTTAAACATATTTCGAATTAGTAAATATCTACAGCCAAACTTGGTTTAAACAAGAAATATTGGTGGAACTATTGAGTCACTGAGGAAAGAGTCAAAGCAATTTTCTCATCGAAAAATTGTAAGTAAATGGGCTCAGCAACCTCGTATTAGTCATTGAGTATAGGTATACTTCGGTTATTTAGATCGATTCTAACATTTGGTATTGAAGTATCCATCCATAGTAAACAAATGGGTGCGAGCACAGCCATTTGTCTAAAATCTTCGTCACTGTGAATCAATAGTAAGATTGGCCATCCGGGTTAGGGTAACTTCCAAGAAACACTGACTAGACTATCCCACAAATAAGGCTGTATTCAGGGGGAATCATAGGACCACAATTTTCCGCTGCGATTAGGAAATGTTGAGCCAATTTTTTGTAATAATAGGTCAAAATTGATTTTATTGCCGAGAAGAACTAAACTACTTTCGATGAACCTGTGTGTTAAGAGTTCTTTTTTTTTGTTGAATCCTGATGCGTTTTATTTTCCCCTATTTCGCTATGTACCTATATTACCGAAATCGTTAAAAAATCTGAAAGTAACCTTATTTTCCTCTCCAAAACTCAATTTAAGTATTTTAAATTCGTTCTTAGATAAATAGTTACTTTGTCGTGACCATTGTCCTGTTTTGGGGCAGTCATCAGCTTATTAGATTGTTGGAGAATTTTGTAGGATCACGCAAAGTCTTTCAAAAGGCCTAACTAGTTTTTTTTTTTGTTAAACAAAATTTATTCTCGGTAACCACAAATGTAACAAAACAACGCCAACGATTATTTGCTTGTTTGGCGTTTTCTATCTTTAGGCAAAGTGTAAATTGGCCCCGTAATAGTTGTCTTAATCAAACACTGTCTAATATAAGCAAGCACGCAACGAGTTTTGCAACTTTTGCAGGAGCTGTATGGATGTGAAACAGAAAGATTCGATCTTCAACTTTTCTGAACATGTGTCTGTGATTGAGATGGAAAATTTCTATTATAATAATCCTTTAGTGATCTTCTAAATATTCGACATAAGCAGTGTCGCATGATCCAATTGTGAAATAAGTATGTAGGAGGATACCACCTGGAAGCCAAATAAAACAAATTATGTTAGCGAGTCCCTTTTGTGTCTGTTTTGTCCATTACATGAAAAAAGGTTTGTTCATGCTCTTATTCTGAAAAAAAAATCCATTTTATATACATATTTCCCAAGCAAAACTTATAAAATCTTTTGGTGGCACGGAGATTTTGAAATGGAAAAGCAAGAAGTTAATGAGTAAAAACATGCGTCTATGAAACGTTCTGATTGCATGTAAACCTGAAGTTATTTGAAAACCTTAAAGTTAAAAGAATGCTTGCTCCTAAAATTCAATTTCCAAATTCTCAACGAATTTTTTGAAGGAAAAAACCGAAATATCAAAAAAAATCACACCGATTACAATCAACAATTTGCCAGATGAGTTCACTTAACACAGAATACATTTAAGCCAATTAACTCGGACAAAACTACAAAATCGGATAAACATCAGAAAAAAATACATATAGGGCAAACTCCTGGGTGACAAACAAATGCTAAACAAAGCATCCTTTGGCACGAAGCTATAAGCACACAAACCATAACCGTATACATACAAACACAATAACAAAAAAAAAAAACACAAATCCGATTGAGTAAGGAAATCCGCAAAATCTTTTTATATTTTTCATAAATCCCTTGTTATTTAATTTTTGTCTGTGTCCTTCCGATGTGCCAATACTCTTTCAAAACAAAACAAAAAATGAAGAAATTCTGTCCCAAGGGAGAAATGAGTTCAAAAATGTTTCACCTTTCACCCTGCTCCCTTTTGCCTTCAGGTATAAAAAGAAATGCAAATGTCACAAACAATCTCACACCTGGATGTGTATAAGGAAAATAGGAAATAGAATTTTTACTAAATTTTGGATTAAAATTTGGCACAAGAGAACCTAGTTCCTGTCATCCTGTCCATGGTTCACACCAAGCGGACGGCCCGGCGTGGCGGCACATCCCTAGACTATCGATTTCAAAGATTAAAAATGTAATCTTTCTTGACTTTATGGCCTTTTAAGAGTGATGATCAGTTGCTGCATTCATAGACGCACGATATCTTTTGCTTATTTATTTTTCCTTAAATACAAAAAGGAGGAGGATCGATAGGCTGTACTTTGAGGTTGATTGTTTGTTTTTGTTCGTTAGTTGGGATCTGGAATTGCCATATGAACTACAAAGGTACATACATATATTCATTCGTGCCTGTTTTGGAATTTCCGGATATCTATCCTTTTGTTTGTAGAGATTTTGATGGATTGTTTGATTTTTGTTTTCTTTTTTTTTATGGGTTCTGAGGGTTAGTTAAAAAAATCACCTGTAGATACTATATCTCAGCACTTTGCATGTGGCTTTTTCTTTTCGAAACCATGACTCAACGAGGGTGATTTCCATTATCGTTAACCCGCTAATGGTCATCCGATTCAACAGTACCAGTGTATGTATAATGTTTTCGGTCGATAAATTCTTTTCCATAAATAGCTACTGTATTTTTTCACATGACTGAAAAATGACTGATGCTAATGAATTTTATGAGATTAAATAATGAAATTTTATTTCTGTTGTTAATAAATTATAATTAGCAGGTACCAACTTTTTATTTATATAACTTCATGATTGACAGTTAATCAATTTTCTTTCTCACAACTTGTCGCTTTTCTTAAGGATTCTTAGTTGAGCATTATGTTCCAGATCACTTGTCACTTTATTTAAACCTTATGATTCTGACAGAGATACATTTTGAAAGGATATCACACCAAAGAAACGAAGGCATTATCAAAAGATGACATTTCTTTCTTTTACCTTTGCATTGTGTATATTTATGTAGGTAAACACCCAAACGCAGGTTACCACTTTTGATTTGAACCGAGCCTTTTTAAAAACGATACATATGTATGAATCATAAGTTTAGTTATATGAACAGTTTTTTTTCTTCAATTATTGTCGAAAAGATTCTTAAGGTAAAATAATGAAATGGGAGAAAAATTGAAATACGACTTTATGAATGAATTCTTGGTCTGCCTCTAAAGACCATCCATCACTCATTGATGAAGTGAAAGGTAATTTAACTGGAAGCTGGTTAAGGAACCTATATAAAAAAGGTAAACCGAATGCGTAACATACGTTACGGGGATTAAAGTTAATATGGGCACCTATTAATTTTACGTCAGTTTGTATCGTATTATTTGAATTTTCGTAGTTTGTATAATTTCTTCCAGTTTTTTAATTCAATATTCTACAAAAACTATATACAAAAAATATATGTATAAATGAAATGTTGGAGGCAAAGCTCATCATTTTAATGTTATGTTATTATAATAAAAATGATTTTCCAGCGGTTAACTAACTAATCTTTTTACTTTAGATATGTATGTTTAAATTACATTTCATAGTCCCTAAAAATGTTCCATGAAACTAAAGAACTGTCGTTAAAACTTTAATAGTTTCTTTGAAGTGTCTTACAAAAAACAAACTCGCAAAAAACTTAAGTGGTAAAAATATCAAATAGACTGTAAAAACTTAAAGTGATATATTTACAGAATAAAGGGGGCTGCAATGGATCATCTGGACAAGGTGCGTGCAAGCATAATACAACCGATGGTGAAACAGGCGCAAATATGTTCGTGGTTTCAGTTGTTCTACTCAAGCTTAAAAGTTCAAATGGTTAATTATGGAGATATCCTCGCCCATCATCAGTTCTTTTCTACCGACCCGTAATGTTTCAAGCTAAGGAAACTAATGACGTCATAAATAATACTACAGTCAACGATATTAAAAGTTAGTAGCAGATATTCAACCAACAATACATAAAGTTACTGAAGAAATAATTATATATATGCATTACGATTTATTTTTAGTTATGATTGAGGGAAAAGTCTACGTGGTCATGTCCGAAATGCAAAAATCATAAAACGACGACATAACTACGAATATGTAATCTCTACATTACTTCCTAGAATCAGGTGCATGGAATTTATTTTGAAACCTTCGTATATACTTCGATAAAAGGAAGATGACATTAATGAATCTATTTGGATCAAGGCGGCAGAAAAAAGGAGAAAACGAGAGATCCAAAGGCGATTTTGTGATGAGCTTGAACTTGATGTGAATGAAACAGAGCAAGGTTTTGGAAATACAAATGATGGATTCTTTGAACAATCGGACCGCTCGATCAACTGGAGTCAATAGAAAGCTTAAAATGAGGCTCAACATAATACTTATTTATTTAATATACTCAATAGAGTGGTTGTTAGCAACTTGTTGAAAAATATGGTTCTGAACATTTTAAAAGAATAAAATAAAAACACTTGTTAATTCCACAAATATATATATTGAGGTTGAGGCCGCAATCCACCCTGGACTGTGAGCGCCATCTAAAGTAAAGTAAGTATATATATAAATACTTTATCTAATTATGATAAAGGCCGACGCGTTTCGTCTTCTTAGGACATCTTCAGGGCACTAACATGTAACACGCAAATTGTGTGTTTTTTTTTAGTTAAAAAAAAAATATAAAAACGTTAAAAAAAACTTAAGATTTAATAAATAATATTACAAACATTTTAAGAAAATTTAAAAAATATATTAATTTTTTAACAGGGGACTGTTGTTAGTCAAGTCTATTTGGCAATTTAGTATCTTAAAACATTTGTGTTTGTTAATTTCAAACACCTCGTATTTATCTAATACTCTGCCAGCTGGAAGATTATGAAGGAGGGTGACATCTTTGATGGAACATCCATGTGCCGTGCTTTTAAGATGCTGTGAAGAAGGGTCCTGACGTGATCTGGTTTTGAGATGTCCCATAATACGTTTACATACACAGAGGTCTCAATGTTCTGCCTATGTAAATTCCATTACATTCCTTACAAACAACTTTGTAAACTCCACTTTTGTTGGCTTTGTCGAAAGGTTGTTTAATTTTGTTAAGGGTCTCGGTCTCGTTAAAATCGAAAATTGTCAGTCTCACCTCGGTGTCTTGTCGGTCTCGTATAATTAAGTCTCGCCCCGGTCTCGTCTCCGAAAAATACGATTTCCGGACAACCTGTTGATTATTGGAACGGAATATTTTCGATTATACTTTGAATATTTAACTGAAATTGAATTTTTTTTATTTATTAGTCTGTCTGTAAATTACGGACCAAATATACAGTCTCGTCTGGGATGCTTAAAAGGCAGCCTCGTCTCGTGGCCAGCCCTAATTTTAAGTTGCATTTTTTAAGGTGAAATTAGTGAAGAAAGCTGACTTAATTTTAGCTTCTAAGAGTGGCGTAGAGAGTTCGTCCGAAACACCGAGAATATAGAGAACGTTACGCCAAATCCCAATGTTCTTTTCACTTTGCAAAGTGAAAACGGATCGCGGTGTGTGTTGTCTTGATTTCTTTTTTGTAAAAGGCGGTGAATTATTTTAGAGTTGTATCCGTAGTTAGTTGCAATATTCCCCTGAGTCGAATCAATTTCAAAAAGGAGCTAAACTTAATAAAAAAAACATTGCAACAACGGATACAACTCTAAAATAAATTGCCAAATAGACTTAACTTACAACCCCCCTGTCCCCTGTTAAATAGTTAATATATTTTTTAAATTTTCTTAAAATCTTTGCAAAATTATTTATTAAATCTTTAATTTTTTTTTAACTAAAAAAATACATTAATCTAATAATTCATACCACGAATACACAATTTGGATGTTATATGTTACTGCCCTGAAGATGTCCTAAGAAGACGAAACGCGTCGCCCTTTATCATAATTAAATAAAGTATTTATATATATATTTTTGGAATTAAAATTAGACTGCACTAGGCGGAACTGCACTGCAACGGAACTGCGACTCATAATAATTTGTATGAAATTTTATTAAGTACAGTTGCCGCTCAGTGCAATAAACAATTTCATACAAATAATGTTTTACCGCGTCGTGAAGTGTAGTTCCCCTGCATGCAGTTGTGTGCGGTCTAATAGACTAAGAGCCCAGGGCCGCCAGACATACGTCATTTTATCAAAGCTAAGATTTTTTCTGCGAACAGGTACTATGGTAACTAAGAACAAATGGATTCTTAGAATCTTCAATCCGGGTGCAATTAGGAGGTAGCGAGTGTTAAAGTTGCATACAAATGTTGCAACATTGCGTTCTTTTATACGTTAATTTGTTTTCTACATTTTAAGTTGTAATCAATCACTGAAATATTTTATTAATGTGCAAAAAGCACTTTTTCGCAACTGTTTCTCTCAAACTGATTTGTTTTCTTTTTTCCATACTGTTTCACTTAAATTACACATAGATTAATTCAGAAATTGACTTTTAACCTTTTTAAAGTAAAATACTAATTGTGTTAATCATCTCAACTAAAATTTCTTGTTCCAACAGCTAAATTCTAAAACACCCTGTGAAATTCTGACCACTTTATAGACTCTGCATTTTCCTTCAAGAGAAAAAAATTAAATTGTGAAAATAAATTCATTCGTTTAAGAGTTATGGTTTTTGCAACAAAAAAAAAATATAGGCCACTGTTCGGCGCTTTCAAATATTTTCAACAGGCAACTAAACGTTAAAATGTTCAATTGACGTATTTTGATACTTTACCAAGCGTTTTAAGTATGACATCTTTTTAAAAACGCCCCTTTAAACTAAAGGTCGTTTTCGTCTCATTCAATTTTAAAATTATAGTTGTTAGTGCTGTCAGATCAAGTATCCACGGATGTGGATTTTTCATGTGTTTCTTTTTTAATCGGTCAATCAGTTTTCTCCATTCTTCTATTTTGTCTTATTTTAAGGTGCTATGACTACTTAACGGTTTATGTTACGAACAAATTTCCATGAATGTTTTTTGTCGAAAGTAACTCTCAGTTTTCGAGATATTTAACAAAAGCCCATTTGTGTGACCTTTGACCCCTTATAAATCGCTTTTCACCGATTATTTATATCCTCAATACCAGCTTGTATATAATAATAATGAGCATGTTCATCAAAATGTATTGCTTTCTTGTCATACATCTACCTTACTGGGCTATAATTCAAAGAACGAAAGCCATATAGTCGGCCTTATCAGGACAAAATTTCTCCCGGATTTGTATGAAACCTGACAATTTTCGAAAAAAATAAAAAGTTAATCTTTTTCTCTGGAAAAACTGATTATAATTATTCTCCTGTAAAAAAACGTTTTAATTTAGTTGGGGCGGATTTTTGACTTCTATGAAAAAGACAAACTCTGACGGGCAAATCTCCCCTAGAATTGGCGATAAGGATGCACAATTTATACTTTTGGTGCATCCAAACGAAAAATACTTCATATAATAATTTTAAAAGATCTATATTGCCATATTACATTTATAAAAACGCGTAGACTTTTCAGACAATATTAATGGTCTTATTGTTTATTTGCTTACTTTTTGTTAATTAATACTTTTTTTGAAATATCGCGATAGATCCTGGATCATCATGGATTTTAAGTAAAAATAAATAAAAATTAAAACGCAACATAATTTTAGGTGTTTATTAACTTATTTATTTTTCTTTTGTTTTCTCTCTTCCCAATTTCTCAGTTCCTATTGAAATTTATTTTTTCTTTAAAGTTAATTTTTTGCTTTTATAATATTTCTTTAATTTCTTTAAATTTATTATTTTATATTATTAAATCATTTTATCGCCATATCTCTACAATAAATCTATAATAACTATAAATTTGTATCATTTTATTTTTTTTTAAGTTTTTTTTTAATTAAATATTAATAATTACATATGTAATAATAATAATAGTTAAAAGTAAAAGTAAATACACGTAGAGTAAAAATTATATTATATACAAGCTTTTTTTGTATTCCTGTTTTGTGTGTGTATATATATGTGTGTGAGCGTATGTGTGTATGTATTTATATATATTGTGTATCTGTATATATACATATACCATAACTTTAATTAGCCTTTTGAAGGCCCTCAAAGTGTTTAACTAATTATGATGAAACTCATCCTCCATTCTACATCGTTTTCTATTCGGATCACCCATGTCCAAACTTTCTGAATCGCTGTCAATTGTTTCACTACAATCCCCATCAGCATCGCCGCCATCATTAATATCATCTTGCTTCCGTTTGGCGGTAGCCATTTCGGCTGCATGCCTTTTGCGCCACTTCGTTCTTCGGTTCTGAAACCAAACCTACAAAAAGAAACAAAAAAATGGAAAGAGTCAGAGAAGAGGATATTTTAATTGGGCTCATGTAATTGAACCGTAGATTAAGATTAAATAAATTGTTGGCAAATGTACTTCTTGCTCTGAGATATAAAATGAAACAAATGGGTCCTCTGGTGAATATCCACCAGAAAAGTGGTTAGATGTTGTACTGAAATTCTGTATCCCTGCGTGGATAATTGTGTTATATGTGGTATTTTAGGTCATTAACACACATTCGCCTTAATTCATTCTCTTGATTTCGGTGTATATGGTGGTGTAGGTGTACATACTGGTAAGTAACATGTTTAACAACATGCTGCTAATATCCCAAGTATTTCAGCACACAAATTGTATGCTTTATAAAGAATAAAAAAAGGAAAGATGAGGGAAGTCTGGGTTTCATAGATTTCTTTAAAATGCACAAGCATATACCATAATATGAATTGGTAAAGGATATTTATAATATTATGAGCGAGAACACATTATTTTTGGTTCATTTCTCTTAAACTGACACCGGTGGCCACCGGGTTTAATAAGGACAAAGTGTCTACCTTCATCTGTGTTATACTGTCGAAAAATAATGATTGTGGAAATTATTATAGTTAATTCAAATTGCCATAGGTGAACCCACCGGACTTTCCTCAAATATAATGTGTTGGAGTGTATATGTAGGTGTTGTTCATAAAATTGTACGGTTTTTGGCTGTGTACCATTAATACGTTTTTTTTTTGCATTATTAAACCATAAGTGTTTCCGTCTATATAAATCGCTTAATAATTCATGGGAACATTTTTTTTAAATGAAATAAATATAAAAAAGGTAAAATTTTGAAAATTGATTGATGATTTTTGTTTTTTATTCTTGAAGGAGACTGTCGTGGGAATCGGATAATTAATTAGTTACACTTAATCCGTATCCGTGATTTTTTTGTAAGGTATCTTCCGAGCGAAAAGTGATTAAGATATGTCAATTGAATTTTTTGCGTGAATAAAAAGTGAAATAACAAAAAGGTTTCAATCAAATTAAATTATAGGTTGAAATAATGTATTGAACGTACACTTAAATTTTACTTGTGACATAGTATAGGGTAAATTTAGTATTCGTGCAAAAATTCGAAATCGAGATAATAGTTTTCCCTAACATTACGCTATCATCTATAATGCGAAAAAAGTGGGTCCCGCAATTCTCTGTCTGTCTGTACCTCGACCTGCAGCCTAAACCATTGAAGCGGTTTTCTTCAAACTTTGGACTTAAGGTTATTTGGGGATTTGAAATTTGTTATTTATATATACAAAATTAATTTAAAAAAACCGCTCTAACGATTTTTATTTATTTATTTTTTATTTATTTATTTGCGGGTGGCAATGGCACAGTAGATATAGTGTTTGACTGCTAACCTGGACGTGTGGGTTCGATCCCCAGTCTAGGTAGCATTCTTTTCTATATTCCCCAACTTCAACTGGATGCCACCCGTGGAATTTAATGAGATAATTAACATCTAATTCTCAATCCACTGTGCCAACAAAAATCTTTCCTTTCCTTCTATTCCTTCTAACTAGTGCCGTGCATTGCATTTAAAAGACCTGAGGTCTTACAGGCATATAGTTAAAATAATTATTATTAATTCATATTTATCAAACAATTCAGATGGCTCTATCTGTTTCAGCTATTAAAATAACAAATTTATATTAATTTATAGTTATTAAAAGTAATTTATAGTAGTAATTTATATTTTAACTTGTTTTTTACAACTTTTGTTTTAATGATATCATTATGTTATGGAGCCAATACATATGCACACCGTTAAACTCCAGCTAGATAAAAGTTGTTAGCTACGAGAGCAAGTTTTGTGCGATCCAGTCGTGCCCATATTTTCTTATACAGTTTTGGATTCAAAAGTTGTGTAAATTGCTTTTTAAATAAATATTGTTAAATAAGAAAATATATTTATATAACTGTGCCTAATTATACCCATTTTTAAGGAACTGAGATTAAATTCCTGATAATACTCGTGAAAATATGATGGATTTGATTTTAATGAAAAATAAATCTTAATGAAGAGCCCAATGAAGCCTAATGTTCAACTATATACCTAATGACCACAGAACGTTTTTTGATTAAATTTACTCTTCTGCAACCACCTTTGTGTTGGTCTTTAGAAGCTCAAACAAAAAATTAAAAAAAAAAATAAACTACCATAGTAGATGTATAGGTATTTTCATAAAAAAATTCTTTTTCATTCATTCAATCCTACCAGCAAATGAACACAAATGACTTAATGTATTATATAGAAGCATCTTCATTTTTATTTCGTTGAGCTTTGCAGAACAATAAACATTTATGATGATAAAGCCAACCAGACCCTAATTGCTAGATGTTAAGTGTATAGGGTCATAAAGTCAAAGAACATAAAGGAGATTAGATAGATACTATTAAAAAAAAAAAACAAGAAAACTCAACTGAAGTTGATGGTTAAGTAAATGTGAATAATATCGTCTAAAGCAAATTAATTAATTGCCAAATACTTAATGTTGACTCGTCAAAATATATTCTTGTTGGTATAAAAAAAAAACACAAAATGATTGATCATAAAATGTTTTACTCGGTGAAAAGTCTCACCTAATTGTTAAGTTTTTTTTGTTTGTGAAATGTTTTATAAACGTTCACGAACAATTAAGTCCCTTCAAAATTTCATATTAATCTCATCTCAAAATTTTTAAAATAGCGCATATTTTTTTTTTGTTTTACAAAAGATTTGTTTTTAGTAATGTATATGAATAAATATTTGTTCATACATCCAGTTATAAACCTTCTCAAGAATATGGTCATTTTTGACAATATGGTGTTATTTAATGTTTTTTTTATCTTTTCAAAACTACTTTCTTTTGCGTACAAAAACAAAATGCACGACTAGATCGCACGCACGACTTGACCTCGTAGCTAACAACTATAATGTAGTTATATGTTCATATGTATGTTATTGGTTCTGTAATTTTATGATATTGTAGTAACAAAGTTTTAAAAACAAGTTAATATACAAACTATTACTATAAATAACTGTATACATTTGTTATTTAAGTGGCTGAAAAGAAATTTGAAATAGCTAGAGCTCAAAACAAAGTATGGTATCTGATTTGTTTGATACATTTGAATACATGGAAAAAAAAAAATTAAAACTGTCAGATCAGCAAAAAATAATTGTTTATATAAAACTTCTTGAACATTTCAAAAAATAAAATTTGGTATGGCAATTTTTGTTATTTATTAAAATACAACTTAAAGGAAAGTTTAAAAAACTCATAAACTCAATTTTTAGTATTTATTAAAATACAACTTAAAGAAAAGTTAAAAAAAAAATCATAAACTGTTTTCGAGACATTGAATCCGCTTTCGAGATAAATATTTATTTGTTTGGCAGGTACCGTTATATTTTGAGCTAAACAAAAATTAACATCTCGAGTTTTTTTTAACAATTCAAAACTTGCACTATAGTTCACATATACTGCAAGCAAAAAAAGTACCGTATAAATATAAAATTAAAAACTTGGTTCACTTGGGACCTAGGGAGTATGATTCCTTTTTTTTTAATAAATTTGTAATACTTTCTGTAAATTTGTAACAACATATACAAATTTATTTTGAGTTTGAAAACAAAATCGTATACAGAATTTTAAAATACAAAATTTTCTTCATACAGAATTTTTTGTAACCATAATTTTGAATTACAGTATAATACAACAGTATTACTACAACCCATCAGCAATGTTTTAAAAACAAGTTAATTTACAAACTGTTACTATAAATAACTTTATAAAGGTTAGTGCCCACAAAATCCCAGAGTCGATAAGAAAAAAACTTATATGGTTTGAAAGGGCGTCGACTGTAATTATAAAATATGAAATTATTTTCTTTTAAAGTTATCCCCGGGCGGGACTGGCTGAGACAATTTATTTATTTTAAATAGCAAGGTATTTTTTCATGTATACAACATAGGTGAGGGCAGTACAGAAAAGAACTGTTATTGATTTAAAAACGTTTCTTAAAACAAAGTTTCTATTGAGACAAGAAAAAACTGATTTTCATAAGGCAATGCTCAAAAATACAAGGTTTCGAAAAATAAAATGTTGCAAGCTTGGCGGACGCTATATTTGTTTTTGGAATTTAAGGTAGCAACAATATAGGAAGGTATATGAGAAAATATACGTGCCTTGAATGTTGCATTCTTTTAATGCGAAAAAATTAAATCGGGTGGCACAACGGCTCATGAAGAACCAGGGCCTAGTGACTAACAACTCGCAACCATTCCTGTGTGCGCCTTTCGACAGGAATGGAAGGGACCTACAATTTTATGCCGAATCCGAACGGCTAGACGAGAAGCACTTATTCCTGACAAGTGATACTCTCGGAGGATTTGTCAGTGCTTCGCAAGAGGCAGTTGCCCTGAAAAAAAAACTTTTTAGTTTTTAGGTGGACGAGGCTGGGAAGCGTTCTCAGACCTCCAGCGTGCCAGTCGAACGCACTAACCATTACGCTACTACAACTTAAAGGAAAGTTTAAAAAAAACTCATAATCTCTTTTCGAGATATTGAAACCGTTTTCGAGATAAATATTTATTTTTTCATAACGCTTTAGTGTGGGTCGAACCCAGACTCATTTTTTTAATTTTGTCTTAAAACGGTAAAACAAAAAAGGCTTATTAAACAAAAGGATTTAAATGAAGATGGTTAAGCAAAACGCGATAGTTAAGACCTTGAGATTGACATTAGTTAATTGAGATTCTTTATTTTAGGTATTATTAAACTTCAAGAAGAATTTTTCATTTGTAGAAGTCCGAAACGTTTTGCTTCCATAATTCATTCCGGACTATTTTAAACTGTTTTTTTGGTACAATCGGTGGCCTACATTTGATAGGCGCCTGCCTGGCAAACAAACGTACCCTAAGCTGAGGAACAATCCAAAAAGAGAGTTAAGAGGCTTAGAACCCACGAAGCGGGTCAACCAATGCACTGGTGTCCAACAACAACTGTTGAAAAAATTCCAGAATGAATTATGAAAACGAACAATTTCTGACTTATACGCATATCTCTGAAGAATTCAAAGTTTTACCGATAAACTCTAGAATTTCCTTTACGTCCCGGAAATTTTTTAAAATGGTACTTCCAGACCCCACGGCCGTTTTTTATGTAAAAAACGTTTTTTTTTCAAAGTCAACACATGATCAAGAATTTCGCGTATCAAAAGTGGTTTGCCCGACTTTAAAAGATTTCTTTTGATTCTCTATGGATGCTAATAATAAAATAGCACAACTAACTGCCCCTTAAAATTTCAAAATATGCCTTTTTTACTCGATAAACGGCTGAAAACCCCCCAAAAATCGGTTGATTTTTAAGCTTTTCTCGATTTTAAAGACCTCCATGGGTTCAGGAATAAGCAAGTAAAACTCGTATCATAGGAAATTTCGTGTGCTGGACTCAAATCTATCATCCGTTTTATGCCATCAGCTCTAGTTTTTGAGATATTCCAGTCTGAAAACGGAATATAAACATTTTTTCACCTATTTTTGAGATTCTGTAAAAATTCGAAATGCTTTTTTTCAAAAAAATGCACCGATTCATACATGAACATGAGTCAGTGCAGTACTTTGATGAATCAGTGCATTTGTATAGCTGTATAGCCTATATGTTCATTCCCTACATCAAGGCTCTCCATCCACAAATTTTCATTCCAATCATTTCAGTATTTTCTTAGATAAAGTGGAACAAACAGACACACAAATATAATACTTTTTGTAAATACATGTAGCAACATACAAATTTATTCTGTATTTAAAAATAAAATCGTTTACAGAATCCTAAAATACAGAATTTCCTTCATACAAAATTTTTTGTAAACATAATTTTGAATTACAGTACTTTGAAATACAATATTTTTAGAAGGGAATTTTGGCCGAGCCGCATTTCCACTACAACCTATCTTCATAAGCATACACACAAAATTTGATGAAAATCTTTGGAGCCGTTTTTTAAGAAAAATTTTGTTGCCCCAACCAATTTTCGTCTTATAAAAAAAATTATTAAAACCGTCTGGATAGATTAGGTACCAAAATTTATAAATCAACGAACCTATTTCCGTAAAAAATCGTGTTTTTAATAATAGAAAAAAAATCCAATTTGTTCTTAAAACAAAAATAATTTTTTCTGTTTACCCCAAACGTTTTATAGGTTCTAAATTAAAAAAAGTGAAGTCCCATACCAATGACGCGCAATGTCGTTTTTGTAGGAGTTGTCATGAGCTGTGTGAAGTGGGAACCACGAACTTAGAGTTTTTGGGTTGGGTTTATCATACTCGTTTGTCCATCGTTTGTCCAACCAACAAAAATCGTTTGTCCACCCTCAGGGAAAAAGTTATTAAACTTTTATTTTGTATAGCAACTCCCAAAATCAAAAAACACAGCTGTTCTCATGATCCCAAATGGCAGTAGTTACCTAGTTTCCTATTTAACAAGTGAAAGAAAAAGAAAATGTTTCATTGACATTTAAATATTTTGCAGCTCATTTTAATTGAATGACTCAACAATAAAATATTTTAAAATACCATTCGGAGCTCCAAGAGTTTTTAATGTGGTAAGTTTAAAATAGATTCTCAACCGGTTAACTGGTTGGTATTCGTAAATACGCAAGACTGACAGTTGACATATGTATGTATGTATTTGTATAAGCAGTAATTAATTCACTCATATCAACTGCTATTTAACTTTCTCTGTCAATTCAGTTTATAATTGTTGTCAAACCAAGTTGAGTTGCTATTGAAATATAAAGATACACAACCGCACTTTCCTCGTTTTCTTTAGTGTAACATATTTTTCAATTTGAGAGATAATCCAATTTGAATATAAAATCATTCAATCCCATTTCAAAAGATTTACCTGACCATTGTCCGACGAAAAAAAATGTTTACGTCGGCTCTGTTTCTTGCGAAAAACAACATAAATCAGAAGTCATTGGCATTTTTATTGATGAAACAATATCAATGTGTTAAAAAAAAGGGATACCATGAAGTAGTTTCAAAGTCACAATCGCATAGACAATTTCAAAGAGCGTAACAAATGTTAGTGGTCTCGCTAGGAATTTATATGACGGCTTTTTAACAAAGATTATTTATAAGAAAAGGTAACTACATCAGATCAAGGCTGGTCGACCATGTCAAAACATCATCAAATAGAATTTGAATTTATGGTTTTGACAATTTGTCAGTTGTTCATCAAAAAGGTCGTCCAATGAATTTCTATACCCTGTTAAGCCAATTATCTCGAATAGACAGACATAGACCCCCATATAACATTCATTTATGAACAAAAAAAACTTTTCGGTGCGGGGGCTATAAAATCGTCTACCATATTCTGAGTTCTGTTAAAAAAAAAACAGTACATTTTTTAAGGTGCAATCTGTCAAGGGTAGAACTCTAGGGGAGTCCAAAATTAATTTATATGTAGTATTTATACGCCGCGTAGGTATACACTGATAACTCTGGCAATAACAAATAAATA
The DNA here is from genome assembly GCA_949320155.1 of Melangyna quadrimaculata. Lineage (NCBI taxonomy): Eukaryota > Metazoa > Arthropoda > Insecta > Diptera > Syrphidae > Melangyna > Melangyna quadrimaculata. The sequence continues at coordinate 2,783,438 of OX439483.1, forward strand.
TTTAACAGACAGAAAAAATAGTAAAACAACAATTTCCAAATTTAACTGTTTGGACGCCATGATCTTACACTCATATCCTTCAATTCAGACGTTTGTGCCATTAAAGCCATGGCTCCGTTCCACCTCTGTTTATATATATGTATAGGTACATGTGTGTGGTTGTTTTTTGGCCGAATACGGTTTATAGCGTCGTCGGTGAGCGCACATTTTAATAACTGCAATAAATCTCATTTTGAGTGATGGTTTAAGTGAATTTTTATTGCTTTATATATAAAAAAAAGAAACAAATATGTATAGGTAAAACAAAAACATCGAAAAGAAAATGACGGAATAAAAAAGTAAAACGTGGACACCACGATAGCTATAGTATGTGATGCCCTCTGCCAGAATATATATCGATAGCCGTAAGTGGAAAATGCATTTTATTCCTTTATGACGATTGGGATTGGACAGAAGGACGAGACAGTCAGACAGATAGATAGATATCTAGAAATCAAATCAATATTGCCATCGGATTTTATTCGCTGAGAAAATCCAAAGTGAAAACCATCATCAATGCTTGTGTGAGTGTTGATGTTGTTATATGTATGCATGCAGTTATCCTGTCAAATGAAATCCTGACAGTGACAAATGAAATAGAACTTTGATTTTTATTCGACTTGAATCCTTCATACTACAAGGTTTTCCTTTTTTGATTTTCATTCTCGGTTTGTTAGCACTGCCACTAGATAAATTAAATATAGTGAATTATTAAATAAAATAATTAAGTATATAGGTATGTATGTATTTTTAATCCAAAAATTCTAAGCTTTTCCAGCTTAGGGCTACAATGTGACAATGTGACCCATTTTCACATTCAGACGTATTGTTCCATTATTAATGAATTCTCAAAAACCTTTATTCCCGTTTTCTGGTTTTTGAGGAAAATAATTTGATACACAGTTTTTTTCGATCACTTTTCGATGAGCTAAACCTAATAAATAATTGAAATTTTGCAACAAAGCACCCTACCTGTTCACTCTCCAGCAGACTGTGTAATTACTACAATAAATCAACATACAGATTTGCCTTAAAATTAGATTGAACCAGGCAACATATTTAAGAAAAAAAGTCTTTAAACGAATTTCGAAAACTGGGAACAGAACAGTTATTATAGTTTATAAAGGACTCACATATCGAAACAACAGATAGACATTATAAACCTCTCCATACTTTTTACACAACTTTAGAAAAGTCTCTTGATAATTTCAAACAGCTATTTAAATTTGTCTCATTTGAAAAATAAGAAAGGTTTCTAACAATTTGGTATATGGTGTTTTAAGAGAGCACACAATTTTGTCCAGAACTATTTTCAATTACAAAAGAACAATCGAACGAGTCCAACACTAAGTGCATTGATCATCAGCCTCTGTTGGTGACATATATTCTATTTTGTAAATGCCATAAAAAGCCATATTTTTCACATTCAAATTGTAAAATTGCGTTATAGTATAACGTATTCTGTGGCACTTATACATACATATACACATACACATACATAGCCAAAGGTAGCCATTTTCATACGACTTTGAATATATCTATATCTTTTTTTACAATTTTACATTAATCCAATCTATTGTGAATGAATATAAAATGCATGCATTTGGATGGCATACCTTACCTTTCTTGCATATCATGTATCATTTCGCTTGTACCCTTTATTCAAATATACCTTAGTTCCTACATGCTGATGTGGATCGTTGTCGGAATCCTTTTTTTTAGGAATACATTTTTTATGCAACGATTGGCTGTCGTTCGATAAAATATATAGGTTAGGTCGAAGGGAAACTTGAAAAATGATTTAATTTTTCTGTTTTACTGCGCAAAAGGTAGGTATATCCTTTCCAATCATGTGCCCTGGAAAATCTCAAAAAACCAAGACCACAGAGTTATTCTTTTCGTCCTATCCTGATAGGGTATAGCAAGTAAGTGATGGTGGTGTAGGAAAAGAGGAAACAATTAATTTCCATAACTCTGATGGGCTAGCAGCAGGCGCAAACTCGATTTTTGGTAAACATTTTGGAAAGCACTCTGCACGGGGTGATGGTAATTAAAAACCATTTAGGACCGAACGCACACAGCCTCTCGTTTAGCACTGGAGCCCTGATGGCTGGTGATGGTTGTGACGGTGATGGTAGTAGGAACGGTTGTACACCTCTGATGGTGGGTTGCAATTTATCAAAATTATCTAAACTGACAAATCTCGGTTTTGATTTACTTGTTACAGTTTACAATCATCCATACACTTTATAAGAGAGAGGACCTCATCCATAGCCAATGCGAAAACCGGGGACATCAGATTTCCTTTTCAAAATGTGAACCTATATAAACTTTGTAACGTAGGTAAACATACCTATATATAAACGAAATTGATTCAACCATTAATAACCCCAAGAGATGCTGTATAATTTTAAACATTCGTATATATTATGTGCAGTAGTTTTGTTGTTCTTGATGTTGTTTACTCCTAGAACAGAACGAATAGAAGGGTTTGACAATGACAATGTTTCTATATACATTTTGTGAATGACGATGGAGTGTCACTGGTGATGGCAAATGGAAATCTGTCTCTTGGTCTTAATTGTGTTTGGGGTTTTGCATAATTCTCTCAACAAAAGTGATTTTGAAAGGTTAAATTATGAGTGCTTTTGGGTAATTATTCTTGTTACGTAAATTTGTTGATGAATGAGCAGAGATTAATCGAAATAAAATTATAAAGATTAAATTTGATAGTTAAAAATGATTGTCATGTGTATTGATTTCTGATTTCTTGCATAGAGGAAACTGAACAGCTTTCAGTCCTCGGTTTGTGTGTCACAGAGCACCTTTTGTGGAGCGACCACATATTTGACATCGCCAAAAATGCTGCTAGGTGTTTAGGTTTTCTCCGTCGATGCAAGAAATGTTTCTCCCCCTCCGATCTGGCTGTGATCTACAAAGCCTTTATTCGTCCAAAACTTGAGTTCAACTCCCATATTTGGGAAGGTGCTCCAATAACCCACTTGAGTCTATTGGATAGAATTCAAAAGAGAGCTCTTAAAATGATAGGTGAAAGAACTATAACGGAATCGTTTACATCTCTGGAGCACCGTCGAAATGTTTCATGCCTTTCGTTATTTTACCATTATTTTAACAAACATTGCTCTAGCGAAATAGCCAGTTGCATTCCTCCCCTTAAACAATTCAACCGTAATACTCGCGCTTCTAGGAATGCCCATCAGTTAACCCTTGAGCCCAACTTCGGACGTACAGTTAAGTACAGAGATTCTTTCTTTAGTCGCACTACACGAATGTGGAATGCTCTACCCAGCTCTATCTTCCCCTCCCATTGTGATCTACAGACATTCAAAACCAATGTACATCGGTTTCTCCTTTTAAATCCCCTCCAACCTACCTAATCGCTCGTGCTGTGTTTATCACTTTAAGGGTATTCATAACCCCTTTAGCGCGCGCTAAATATAAAAAAAAAAAAATTGATTTCTGAATAAGAATTATCAAAGAAAATAAGTATATTCATTGAAAATTAATAACATTCTATAAAGTGTTAGAGGCATACAGAATGGAATAATCTTAAACTATGTATTTATTTTGTTGGTCATCAACTGAGACCTTTGAAATAATGAATTATTTGCCACAAGACTTTCGTTTCCTTCATAAAAATGTCTCATTAAAATCTTCAAATAAAATAAGATGGGTTTAACCATCTTTTAAGATTTTCTTGGTAAATTACGGATAACATGAATCGTGTGTTTTTGTGCTTCTCCACTTCCATATATGCTTAAAAATACTTTACATGAAAATAACAATTCTGGAACTGTTTTGTGATATTGATTTACTTTTTAATATGTTATTAATTATTTTTAAGCTGATATGTAAAACGAGCTTGAGTCTACGTACCGCATGAAGATGAGGGAAGTTCACCGTAGTGTGCGACGTGATAAGCGTAACTACATCAACGCACTGGCTACAGAAGCAGAAGAAGCCGCTAGTAGGTGTGACAGTAGGACCGTCTACAGAATTACCAAAGAGCTCACTGGTGTCCAGAGCTCTAAACAACACCTGGTTAAAGACACAAACGGATCCCTGCTAATTTCGGATGAGGACCAGCTCATAAGGTGGAGGGAACACTTTTCTGCGGTTTTAAACCGCGTTTTCGCAAGTGAAGTGAACCCTATTCCCACTGAGCTACCCGAAGTAACAATTTCCCGAATACGCACCGTACCCCCCAGTAAAGAAGAAATTATCACCGCCATCAAAGCACTGAAGAACAACAAAGCGGTTGGACTTGACGGTATTCCTGCAGAGCTCTTAGGAGCAGCCCCAACGAAATCGAGCGAGCTACTGCACCCACTTATTAAGAGAGCTTGGGAAGCAGAGAGCTTTCCTGAAGAGTGGAAAAAAGGAATGATTGTCAAGCTCCCAAAGAAAGGAGATCTCACACAGTGCGAAAACTGGAGAGGAATATGCGTTCTGCCTGCAGTAGCCAAGATAATAGCAAGGATAATATTGGACCGAATTAAAGACCACCTCGAAGACACACTCGACGCCGAACAAGCAGGTTTCCGCACTGGATCTTCCTGTGTTGATCACATCAACACCTTGAGGATCATCATCGAACAGTGCGTTGAATATCGATCACCACTTCACCTGCTGTTCATCGATTTTGAAAAGGCGTTCGACAGTGTCAATAGAGAATTTATTTGGCTTGCTTTGCACAGGAGGGGCATCCCAGATAAATTGATTGCTATTATCAAGGCTACATATGATGGATCCAGGTGTCACGTTTTGCACAAAGGTAGGCTGTCAGAGGAGTTTGAAATCCAAAGTGGAGTTAGGCAAGGCTGTATACTGTCACCAATACTGTTCCTGTTGGTGATAAGTGACGTACTGCACGCAGCTTTGTCAAATGGAAATGGAGGAATTCAGTGGACTCTGCAATCTCACCTCAAACATCTGGACTACGCGGACGACGTATGCTTACTCTCTCATAGGATCATGGATCTCCATCAAATGACAACAAGGGTGGAGAGAGAAGCAGAAATCGTAGGGCTTAAGATCAACTCGGCAAAAACTAAAAGGATCAGCCTTGGAACTTCCTCATCAATCCAAGTAAATATTTCTGGACAACCGGTAGAGATGGTAGAGGATTTCCAATATCTTGGGAGTAGTATCTCTACGGGTGGCGGAACTGAACTGGACGTAAACAGCCGAATCAGAAAAGCAAAGGCTGCGTTCGGAATGCTGTCCAAAATATGGAGAAACAACTCTTTTAGCTTAAAGACCAAGCTACGACTGTTCCGCTCCAATGTTGAATCCGTTCTGCTTTACGGCTGCAGCACTTGGAAAGTCACTGAAATTGTCACTAGAAAGCTGCAAACCTTCGTTAATAGATGTCTACGAAACATCTTGAGGATTTTCTGGCCCAACCGTATCTCCAATGCCGAACTTCATGCGAGAACGGGTCAGGAGCCCATAGACTCCATTATACGAAGAAGAAAGTGGCAGTGGATTGGCCATACGCTTCGAAAAGGCGATCGGTGCATTGCATCTCAAGCAATGCAGTGGAACCCGCTCACACAGGAGGGAAGACAAGTGGGCCGGCCTAGAAGTACATGGCGAAGAACGGTCGAACAGGAATCGGCACGACTGGGGAAAAGTTGGAGAGAGCTGAAATATATTTCAAGAAATCGTACACGATGGCGCGTAGGTGTAGTGGAGGCCCTATGTCCCGTAAGGGAAACATCACGGACGTAATAGGTCCGAGGACCTAAGTAAGTAGTAAAGTAAGTGATATGTATTTAAAAGCGGAGATAAACAAAGGTACACAAAATCAAGACAATTATTGGCCATTAGGTTCCTAAATTAAGTGCTTATTCGAAAACCTAATGATGTCATATATTTTCTGATCAAATTTTCTAATATTTTGATGCCAAAAATTTTGTTTGGAAACAAATCGTAGTCGAGATTTACGAGGACGGTCCCGACATAATAAAGAAAACATTAATATTTTCATTCTTTATTTCTTTATTTCTTTACTTTTTATTTTCCATTTCACCATTCTTACGCTTTTACCCTACACTTAGGGTATCAAGTTTTTAACTGCAAAGTTAGTAAAGTTAGTAACAAATTTAACTCGACCATCTACATATGTTGGTCGAATGATGCTATTTTATAAGCCATTATGCTGGCAAATAAATGTCACTCTGTGTACCTATCTATATTTGTAAACTCTGTCAGGAATTAGCACGCTATGTGTTTTTTTTTTTAAATTACACACATGTATGTTAAAAAACCTTCCAGAAACTGACCGTTTTCCCTGGAAATATGTAATGAGTTACTAAGCAAATTTTGTACATGAATTCAAGGATATTTCAATGCCAAAAACTCACGATTTTTTTTCATTACGAATAAATTAATTTCAAAGCAAACTTAATCATTCAGACATAAAATCACGCTCCTAACCTACAAATTAAAAAATTCCTAAAACGAAAAAGGACAAACCTCCTATTCGGATGCGATCTGCCAGAGCTCTTAAAACTCCCAATTAAAATGTGGATTATGTCTCATTTGAATAACACGCTTGTACGCTTGTAAAACGAGAACTCTTCCCTTCAAAAGGATTTACCATCAAATGAGAAAACTAAACATTTAAAAATGTTTCGCTTCCAAGGATTCCTTCTATCACTGATGCGCCATCATGTTATATAAATCTAATATATACTTAAAGTAAAAGGTACATACACTGAAACTCTCTCTCTCATGTTCGTGATGTTTAAAAATAATATATATCCTCTCGCCTCGTCGACAAGGCTGCTAACAACTGAAACCCTGAACTTCACCACCCTCGTTTCCCATAGTAGGTAATCCTATTCTAGACATTAATCTGAAGTCGTCATCGAAGGAGTGAATGGACAGAAAAAAATAAAAGACAGGGAACAGAAAAAATAGAAGAAAAAAAAAAAAAAGAAATATACAGAGGAGAAAAACTTTTAAAAAGGATACCCGCACCACCATCACGTTAGCAATTTAGAGTTGCGGTAAGTCCTTGTGGACGTATAAAGTGCGGCACGACATCGTCGTCGTCGGTTGTGGTGGCACAGCACAGCAGCAAGCCAACCAAGTTTTTAAATCCACTTGGATTTGTTTCAATAAATATGCAAATGTCTTTTCGAAAACACACCGACCTCCAAAGTAGATGGAAAATGTATTTCCCGCGCGGTGCGGTAGCAACGGCTTCGCTTATCAGCGAGAACTTAATGTTTTCAGTGATATCCATCCGATGGTTTTACACAACATAGCAATGGAGATAGACATACAAATACACACGTTTCGAGGATTGCATAAGTTTCGAAAAGGAAAAGAAAATAAATTTAAAAACATGACTCTGATAGACATTCTTTGTTTAAAGTGTGGGTTGGTAACGCCCTCGCACAAGCGCCAGATAATAGTGTTATCCTCGAATTAAATCTATAGGATAAATCTTTGTGTATACGGTACATCCTTTTGAAATAGGAATTGGAATTTTAAAAGACAACATTTATTTTAAACATTTTCGTTCGTGCTATTTGTTATGCCTGATGGGTCTATGAAGACTTACCTTAACTTGTGATTCAGTCATTCCTAAGGCATACGCTAACTTGGCACGTTCTGGTCCAGCCAGATACTTGGTTTGTTCGAAAGTTTTTTCGAGGGCGAATATTTGCTGTCCACTAAACGTGGGTCGCGTGTGTTTCTTTTTTCCATCCTTATCCGTGCTCTGGTGATGATGATGATGCTGATGATTATGTGATTGTGATAGATTTGCTGACACTGAAATAAAAAAATATTGAAAACAATAAAGTTTAGTATTTTATTGTGTGATTTGTTTTCTATTGATCTGTATGTTGTCTAAAAATCTAACGAAAATATTGATCATACATGTATGTATCAAAGAAAGCAAACATAATCCCTTTCTATACTTAATTCAGAGTACGTGTTTATCATTTTCTATGGTTTTTTCTGTTGTTCCATATATTCGTTCGCTATTTTTTCGTTGATCATATCAACACATTCGAAACATTATTTTGTCCTATTGACTTATACCTTTTTTATTCCAGTAGATTATTCCTTATTCTTAAGGAATCCGTATTGCTTTCAAACAAATTATTTACAATATTAAAATTGTAAAAAAAAATCATCCTATTCATTTGTATGATAAAAGCGTTAAAGTAACGGGATTAAAATATAATATAGGTAAATCAAACTTGTTTGAAAATTGAATTTTTACTTGTCATAAATTGTTAACAAAATATGAGAAAAAAGAATAAACATGAAGGTACTCTAGCAATAGAAGCCCGTAGCGTTATGGTTAGTGCGATGGAATGTCACGCTGGAGGTCTGGGTTCACTTCCCAGCCTCGTCCAACTAAAAATTAAAAAGTTTTTTTCAGGGCTACTGCCTCTGGCGAGGAATTGACAAACTTCCAAGAGTATCACTTGTCATGAATAAGTGCTTCTCGTCTAGCCGTTCGGATTCTGCATAAAATTGTAGGTCCCTTCTATTCCTGTCGACACACGAACACAGGAATGGTTGCGAGTTGTTAGTTACTAGGCCCTGGTACTTCACGAGCCGTTGCGCCACCCAATTTATTTATTTTATTTTGAACTCTAGCAAAGAAGTTAAAAAGCGCATGCGTGATTTAACAATTGCACTTTAGAATGAGGCTTTAGGTCTTAGTTTTAATACACACTGGGATATCTGTAAATTTATTTTGTTTTAAATTTAGTAAGAATAAAAACCATTGCCTTGATAAAACTTTGTAAAAACGTTTCATTTTCAAAAATAATACAAAATCTTAGGAATCCATAAAATACATAGTTAAAACAATTCCCCACCTGCCGCTCTCCTATCAGCTAGATTACAAAATCAGAACTACACAAAACCCTCAATCATATCGTCACCTTCATACTTAGGCAAGTCGCAAGTGTCTTACAAGGAAATTTGCTTACATTTTTTATATTCAGCCCTATCCTGTTATACAATTTCATAGAAGCGATCAATTCAAGCAAATGATTCATTAATTTTTTTGTAATCAGAGTGATTTCGGAGTGATGTAAATTTTATTTCAATGCACATTCACTCAAATTCAATGTTAAAATAAATAAAAAAAAGCATGCGCTTTAAATTGACGGAAGTGTATTAAAAAGTTAATACGTACACGCCCAAGTGCACCACTATTTTATTTATTGTAGATAGAACAAAACTACGGGATATTATTTACGGTATAAATGTATTGTTTGACTCTCCATTAAGGTGGATTTGCAGCAGAGACTTTCTCTAAAATGAAAACTTTCATTGGTTAACTTTCTTGACACCAGGACCAAAAGCACAAGTTGATTTGAGCCTATCCATTTTGGTGGATTATTGAAATGTATTCAATCAATTTTTTATATCTTCTATCCTTCGAGGGCAAAGCCTTAACCATAGGTATTTATTTTTGAGGTTCTCAAGAGAATCTAATTATTTCAATTCCATTTGGCTAGAAATTAATGCGTAGATATTTTGTAACAATTCAGGCGTATACATTTGAAGTGGATGCTTTTTTATTTACTTTGACATCGAATTGCAGTGAATGTGCATGTGACAAATCTAGACAACATTTACTATGTTATCAAGGTTATTTTCATTCCGGAATAACAACAAAGGATAATGCAATTTTCTCGAATCTCTTGATATATCCGCTATGTATGCATGTATTTTTTTTTGTAAAAACCTGAAATCTAGTTTTCTTACAATCACCTTAAGCTTGATCCACATCTGTGTCGTGTGTTGTGTTGTGGAGTCGTGTGTCGCTATCGCTACAATGTATTTCATATGCGTAGAACCATATTTGTCTCGTGTGTTGTGTTGCAGTGTGGCACATAAAATATATGGAATGACAGCGACACACGACTCCACAACACAACACACGACACAGATGTGGATCAGGCTTTATACATAGCAGGAATGAAGTTCATACAAATTTGGTAGAGCCATAGCGAGAAATGTTGATAACTCCGAGATCAAATAACCGTTTTAGACCAGGAAAGCACGATTTTTTCCTCTAGGAAAATCACGAACAAAAATGCTATGGGGCGTTGATTATATTTTTTAAGGTTATCATTTCAAAATATTTGAAGCTATTTGTGTAGTATACCAAGCTAATTATCTTATAAAAATATAAAACCAACAATTTGTAATTAAAATCGGTCTGTATTCATTGAGCTAAAATTGTCTTAAACTGTAGTTTAGTTAAACATGGGTCTATCTGCGACTAGGAATATGCCCCTATGTATTAAGGTTGAAAAAAATGGGTCACCCAGTTTTGGTTCCACATATCGATGAATAGTGGACGTACAGACGCATAGACTGGTTGGACGGTATAACGCAAATCAGATTTTGTTTTCTTTTTGGTTAAGTTTGATTTAATTAAAACCTTCAAATTTGTTTTGACACAAAAACAATACTTCCTCAATTACTTCCTCAAAATTTAATAAAAAGTAAGGTCACCATCGCAAAAAGTTATGTACACCGCTGTTTAGTTCAGTGCTATAATGTGCTATAATGTGGTTAAGTATTATAGAAAAAGGATGTATGTATGTATAATGGTATTAATACAACAAGTAAAAAGCAAGAGGAGTGCTTTAAAAGTTTCCTATATTTCCTGTGTGCATTGAAAGTCGGTAAATTTGGTGTGAACTTTGTGAAAAAGTTATTTGTGGTTTCTCATAAAATATTTCCTTGTGCTAAATAATGTTTAAGCAAATTAAAATTTATAATAGTAACATTCTTATCTTATTCATAAGCACTTCACAAAATATCTTAAAGTACTTCAACGCTGCTGTTGTATCGTTACTGAGAAGGAGCAAATATGCACAACACCGCTGCGCTGTCATAAACACTTTTTTGGTTTTATATGCCCACCGGGGCTCACAAAAAATATTAAGAAGTAAAATTGTGCGTTGCACATTATGGTGTAAATAATAAGGACACACAATCAAATTTAATAAAAAAAAAGCTAGCGCAGATTGTTTTTTCCCATTTGTCATCAACAAAAAATAAAGGACAAATTCAGGGGTCGTCGCATCGTTGTTGTCTCATCTTAAATGGTCTGGCTCTGTATAAACAAATGTCTGTTTGTCTATAATACCATCATGGTATTATACAGTCAGTGCGAGTATGTCTCATCTGGTTTTTGTGCGCGCTTCATTTTTAATATTTATGGTTCATAAAGACCTGAATTCTACCCTCCTATATGTGTTGATGGGGAACGCTTAAACAATCGTCCACAGGGACACATACTATATATGTACTTTGTTTTCACTTGTTTTTTTCTTATTTTTTTTTATTTTTACAAATTACGGTTTTATTGATTCATTGAAAGGCGGAATAATAATATGGAAGATGAGTGTTCCCGCTTGGGTGTGAATGTAACAAATTGTCATTTATGTAGCTTATTGAGGATTTGCATGGAATGCATTATATGATTGAATGCTTGCTAAAGAGGATGCAATATGACAACTGAATTGGGGAGATTGTACTATAATTGGAAAATTTCGCTTTTAGATCTTTCTGGGCCGAGCTCGCAACTATCGCCCCTGTTCTGAATTTCTTATTTGATCTCTGTTAATTATTTTTGTTTCCTTGTTCAAATTCGGTTAGTTGTTTATTTATTTCGTTTTGCGAAATCATTTTCCATAGAAGTCAGTACAAATATTCTGATTCTCAATTCGACAAACAAAAGCTAACCGAATTCAAATCGTATGGATTTGCCTTAAAACTGATTCCGCATGTATATTAGAATCGAAATAAACAAACAAAACCGAATTTAAACGAGGTAAACAAAAATAACAAACCGAAATTGAATGTGAAATTCTACCGGAAATCAGGAACAGGAGTTTATTTGTATTTTTAAAACTGCAATAAAGATTTATATTAATAAAAGAATATGTCACAAAAATAAGCTTAAAAATAAGATATGTCAAAAAGCTGGTGGGTCTTCCAGATTTTACCTGAGTTATTTTTAATGTAGGTCCCGGTACCTACATTAAAATAAATATTCGAAGATTCTTATTTTCAACTGACAATTTTGTTTGAAGAATTAAGTTGGTATTTCTGTATTTTGTTCAACAGCAACATTAAAGCTATCTTACCCGGGGCTTAGACAAGCGAGTAAAACTAGTAGCATTTGTATCATAGTGTTAGTTTTATGGATGTATGTGTTACTAGTAGCCCTCTGCGCGTTTTGTCAACTAGTATGATTTTTTAAAAATATTTCATACAGAAAAATATACAAATTATGGAAACTATGGAAACAAAACAAATAAATGAAAGAAATACACTACACTAGTAGGATAACTGGCAGGCTACTCGCAGGCAAAAATATAATACTATTTGGGCTACTAGTTGGCTCTCTCCTGTTCTGATACACTAACACACATAAACGCTACTAGTTCTACTCGCTTGTCTAAACCCCGGGTTAAGTAAATATTAGCTTATTTCACCTAATAGTATGCAATCAATAAACCTTCTGAAAACTTATCCTAACCTCAAGTAGGATAGTCAACTCAATGAAACCCTTATCTTGAAAATATTTGTTTAGGTTGGCAATTAAAATTTTATTAAGTTATCATAACCACCAAGCAAATAGATATTCTATACCAGTACTCGAGTCATATTAAAATGCATTTAAAGTGATTTCATTCACCTATCGGTAGCACGAACAAACTTTCTTATCATAACTCAAGTGCCTTTAATAAATGATGATTATTATTAATAACGACACTATGCAATAAATTTGAAGTACAAACAAAAATTGCGATTCAAATAAACCAGCTTTAAATGTTTGCTAATTAAACCGCAAACACAATAACTGCAACACTGGGTTATACCAATATACGAGCGGCTTATGTATATTGGAAAAAAGGCTACCAAGAAAAAAGCATATAAGAACATTGCAATTAATTTATTAAATAAAATTTAATTATGTTCGATTAACGAGCGGTTTTTCATTGCTCTCGACTCGAATCGGAATTAATAACTCAATTTAACCAGACAATGTTTTGTATATAGTCGTTTCAATAACCGCGCACGTACTATACAGCCCGCTCCAAGGGCAATACGGTACCTCTACTGCTGCTACTGCTTTTTTCGCTTAACTATAAGTGCGAAAGGCCCTCCATCCCCGGACTTGACTTTGTTGAACGCTACCCTGATTTTACGGTCATGTTGTGGCATTTATTAATTATTCTCTAAGCGCAGCAGCTGTTAATGAACGAGGGAGGGTGTTTCTTGTCCTTTGGAGTGTTGTGCTTTTTGTGCGACATTTTGCCTCATTTATTGTAATGAAAATGGGGCGGAAAATGGCTGTGCGGAAGAGCTGGAAAGCTAAAACAAAACACCTTACTACCGGGGGGACGACAACATTAAGCGCTAATGGTATAGTTAGCATGCTCTTGATGGGAACGTTAGAAGATTGTTATTTCTTGTTGTTTGGTAGTTGTTTGATGCGATGTTTATGGAGATGTTTGTGTCAGTGATAAAATTATTTTATATCTGCCCGTTCAACTGGTGATGAATTCTTTAAATATATTCTAATGATGGCTTAGACTGATTGTTGGGCGCCATTTAAATAATACAATTTTTGATATATAGATACAGCCACGATGAAATAAATGAAAGGAAAAAATAATATTCATGGTAAAAACCGCTTAACATAACTATATTCGTTACCTTTTTTTGTATTTTCTGGTCACGTAAACTAGAAATTTATAGTTTAATACTTTTGGCTGGTAAAACATTTTTTATTTGACTTTGCTAAAATTTTGTAGAACTCAATCTTAGACCACAATTTGTATTTGTAAAACTTAACTTACCATTTTTGATGGCACTGTCAACGCTTTCGATTTGCATCTACTCAAATCAGCGTAGAAAAAGAATTCACCTTTATATCAAAAGCAATACAAAAATTAATTATGTATTGAGACATGAAAAAAAAAATAACTATTATAGTCCTGATAAATGAAGCAAATCCATTCGTATAAACTCAATGCAGTTTCCGAAATTGAGAGAGCAAAACAATCCAGCCTTTTTCCCGGTTTCGCAATTTAATTGAATTCAATTTCCAGATTTATCAGAAAGAACGGACGATGTGCAAGCCAGGGGCAATTAATGTCACCCCATTACTAAGTGATCCCTAATTATGTGAAATGATTTAAACCCATAAAAAACCAGACCAAAGTGAGAAAAACATAGCAGGGTTGGAATGTTTTGGGACGGGGATCGGCACAGGGCTAATCGTTTCTTGTGTTTTCTCCCCCTGATGATGATGGGTTTTTGCCATTTCAACAGTTGTGTGTGACTAATAAAATTATACGTGAAATTTTTTAGAACATTCACGACGGTAGATAATTTCTTGCAGATAATTCTGCTGCAGGTTTATCATCATATATAACCAATGTAAAACAGAAGAGAAGTCGCAGAGCCTTTCGTCCTGACATATACATACGGTTTAATTAGGGTAATAACCGATTTCGGTTAATGAGGAATATGTGGGTATAGAAGAGACACATGTATTTTCTTCTATCATCACTGTGTGAGTACAGGAAAATATATTAATTATCTCTCATGGGGTTATTTCGTTTCATTATATGTTTCATTTTAAGATATTATATTTCCCAAAATAAAACAATTTGTATTCAAAACGAACGACACGAAAAGATAAGCAGATATTACTTAAACCGGATTGTTCCTCTTCTTGTCATCATTTTAATGTAAAAGGGGGTTTAGATAATTAAGAATCACACAAACATAAAAACACACACAAGATTGTCCTCGCATTCATTTTATAAATTCAATTCAAAAGCTTAAACATAAAATGAATGTTCGCGGAAACTGGCGTCTTCACAGAAAAGGGTATCTAAAATATGTTTTGTTCTATCATATATGTATGTAAATTATGTACCCTTTAAAACGTGTTGTATTCATATTAAGAAAATGTTGCTGTTTTTTGAAATTACAACAATTATTTTATTGCTCCCATGTGGGCTGTTTTAAGTATTTTCATTATATTTCATTGCGCTATTATAGTTGGATACACCACCTTTGGAGTCACACTTTTATATGGATAAGGAACATACACTGCCAATCATTTGAATAGGTTCACACATTTTCACAAACTAATGTTCTTCTATCTTAATAATTATTGAATGTACTCAACTTTATTTTATGACCATAGCAAAACTGTTTGTTGACACAATTATTTTGACATAGAAACTTAATTTAAAAAAAAAAACTTCACATCAGAATAGGTTCACTGGCAATAGTTTGCTTTTACGGTTTTGATTGCCAATCGATAGTTGTAATTGTTTTTCACGATCGGTTTTGAAAATGGGTCGTTAAAATTCCATAAAGTAAAAGGAAAACGGTAAAATAAAAGTACTTAGTGAATCGGATATAAAATATCGACTAATCGCAAACAAATTTGTTAGGAGCCAAATTTTAGTAAGCAATTATATCCAAAAATAGTCGAGCTATGGATAAATTATGAAAGGAGGTAGTTGCACAGCCATTAGAAGTGTTTAGAAGAACAATTAATAGAGTTACATTTCAAATTTTACGACTTTGCTTCAAAGACAATGGAAAATCGGGTATTAGTTGTTGCTAAGCTGCGGCGAAGCATGATATTGGAAGGCTTGAATATTTTTAATGAATGCAAATTAAAAACAAAAAAAAAAACACAGATTAATTCCACGTGCAGAAACACGTGGCATCAGTTCGGTCAAAAATTAAAGTCGTATATAACCGATATTTTACATCCGATTTAATAAGTGCTTTTATTTTGCCTTTATGGAATTTTCACGACCCATTTTCGAAACCGATCGTGAAAAACATTAACAACTATCGATTGGCAATCAAAACAAGATGATTAGTTAGCGCAGTTTACCGTAAAGTCAAACTATTGCCAGTGAACCTGATGACCCGAAAAAATCACATGATTTTGTCAAATAATATGACCAAAGCACAATATATCAAAATAACGGCGCTTTTTTTAAATAATGTTTCTATGTCAAAATATGTGTCAACAAATAGTCTTGGCATGTACATAAAATAAAGTTGGGTTCATTCAATAATTATTAAGATAGAAAAATATTAGTTTGTGAAAATGTGTGAACCTATTCAAATGAGCGGCAGTGTTTATCTATCTAAATGTATAAGTGTATATGACAAATATGAATTTTTGAAAAAAAAAAATCTAAAATCATTAGAGCGGCTTCCTTAAAAATTAATTTTTTTATACATATAAAATGTTGTACACATTTTTAAAAATAAAATCTGATGTGCCAACTTTTATACTTTAAGCATTTAATAAAAAAAATTTTACACCAAATTAAAAAAAATATTCATAAACCCGTTTTGAAGATATTGATTTTTCAAAAAAAATTTCAAAATTTTCTAAAAATTAAAAAATTATTTTTTTTTAAATTTGTATATGCCATATTGTTAGTGAAGAACCTCTTGTATAAAAATTAAGCTTGAAATTGGTGAAGCCTTTAACGAGAAATTTAAAAACCAAAAAATCATGTGGTACTTTTAGGGCCAGTTTCACAGTCATAGAAGTTGCATTTAAGTGTGCAATTTTTGCAGTGTAAACTTATCTGAATAAGTTGCACTTAAGTCTCCCGTGTTGGGCACCATTGGCGTGTCGTCCATATAACACGATTCCTACCGTCTTCGCTTTAAAAATGTCCGTCAAACGCAATAAAACTGCTTCAATTTTAACTGGAATGTGGCCTAATATTTTATCGTCATTTAAAGATCTCAATCTTGAAGATCCGAACCGTAGAAGTCAAGCTATATGCTTTTTACCCAACCCATATCACCTTTTTCACAGTATATTTAACAAACTACCTAAAATAACACGGCGACCACCGTGTTATTCCGTCTTATTTTTGTTCGCGGTAGTTAAACAAAGAGAGGAATAATACAAACTAATGAAAAAAGGGATGCAAAACAATTTAGTTCCAATCCAGTATAAGACGGTCGAAAGCGTGTTATTCATGTCGTTCGAAAAGAAAATTTGTATGGGTGACTAAGCCAAAGAGGAACAGCGACAACCACTTTCGCTGCCAGCCGCGCTGGAGCGTTGGTCGATGACAAGAGATAGACACACATAATATATGTATATGGCAAGGTCATTTTGGAAGAAGTCGTGTAGCATGTGGATTTGTATGTATCTAACTTTTTTTTTAATAATTATGAAAGGAACAAGACGTTTTTTCTCGGCTTGTTTATCTTAACTTTGTTCAAAATGTCAGAAAAGAGTGATATGGCTCGAGTAAAAAGAGTATAACTTGAGTTCTAATGGTCGGATCTTCAAGATTAGATTAAATCTCAGTAAAATAATAATCTACAAATATATGTTAACATAATTCAGAAAAAAAAATTTTAATTCGAATTTATACCTAAAACAAATTTATTGAAAAGGTTTTAAGAGAAAAATTTTATACTGACAAATCTAACATATGAGATGTTTGAAAATAGATAAACGCATATCAAACTATTGATATTTCCATTTTTTCAACAAAATTTCGGATGATGCACAAAAATATATTTATTTAATGTGATAATTGGAACTTTACAAAATTAGTATTGAAAATAAACGCACAAGAACATGGCCAGAAAATTAAGGCTCTTAAATTTGCGACTAATTTGATTGATTTTGCTTCGTCTTCCCAATTCAAATAATTCACGCCACGCCACTGTTGGGCACTTAAGTGTCACTAACCCAGGCTGCCAAAATTACTACAAAATACCAATATGCTAAACTTAAGTGCTACTTTTTCCAGTAAGTGTTCACTGTGAAACTGGCCCTTAATAACCGTTTGTTATATGTTCTTAATAAAATGTTGACCAAACCCTTAGTAGTAGATTTTTATCAAAATCGTTAGAGCCGTTTTTGTTCCTTATAGTTGTAGGCACCGTTATTTTTTGAGCGAAAGAAAAATTTCAATTTTCCTCTAGCGAATCACATAAGAACCTTAAGTCCAAAGTTTGAAGGAAATCGCTCAAGTGGTTTAGGCTGCAGGTATAACCGACAAACCGACAGACAGACAGAATTGTGGGACCCAATTTTTTCGCGTTGTCTATCATCGTTATGCTAGGGGAAAATCTTATCTCGAGTTCGCTTTTTCTTAAGAATCAAAAACGTGCCCTATTATACCTATATCGGAAGTAAAAAAGTTGTAGGATCGTTTAACCTTACTCCTAACTGCTATTGTGTAATTAAAACTCGCGAATTGGTTGCAGTTAGGCAAAGTTGAAGCCAGTGAAATGAAAGGAGAACAGATACAATAAAAACCGTTATATGTCGAAAAGGAAGCGAAAACGAGAAAATTATCTCTTACGTTTTTCGACATAAAACTACCTTAGAAACCTAGGGTAGGGCTGTGTCGGTGACTATGGGGCACTCACTCTTTTTTAAATATTTTAAAAATAAGTATTTATTTTTCCACAATACATAGAGTGGTTTCGAAGTGTATAATAGAATAATTATTGGATTGAACATTTCTTGTTGGGCACTATTCGATAGGAAAATTACTTCTCAACAAAAAAAAATGTTAAGTAATTTTTTGATAAAAGTGATCATAACTATCGAACTAAATAGTCCAATTTTATACAAAAAATGACTTTCATTTAAATACTTGCTATTGTTTGTTATAGAATTGCAATGAAAAAAACATATGTTTTGCCTATATAAATCGTATGAGAAACTGCGATGAAACACCTCGCGATAATATTAAGAGTTAAAATTTTCACAGTCAGTCCAGTCGAATAAAATTGAAGGCAGGCTAAATTCGACGCTAAATGCGTTTATTACTTATACACTCGGAAGCAGACAAGGAAGCAGACCTTACCCCAAAATGTCCCGCCACGGGACCAAAATTAATTGCAACTCATCGACAAGTCCGAGTACAATTTCACTATGCACTACAATTTGGAAGTTGAGCAATGTAGGCGACTAAACAGATTAGTGCAGAATGTGTCTGGATGGAAGCTATAGCATAGAGGCAGAGTAAACAGATGACCTGTCTTCCATGGAGACAAACTCCGCACTCATCCGAAAACGTAAATCGCCTTCATTGCTCAACTTCCAAATTGTAGGGCATAGTGAAAATCGTACTCGAACTTTTCGATGAGTTGCAGTTAATTTTGGTCCCGTCGCGGGACATTTTGGGGTAAGGTCTGCTTCCTTAAGTCGTCTCCCAAAAATAAATAAATCGGGTGGCACAACGGCTCATGAAGAACCAAGGCCTAGTGACTAACAACTCGTAACCATTCCTGTGTGCGCCTTTCGACAGGAATGGAAAGGACCTACATTTTTATGCCGAATCCGACCGGCTAGACGAGAAGCACTTATTCGTGACAAGTGATACTCTTGGAGAATTTGTCAATTCCTCACAAGAGGCAGTAGCCCTGAAAAAACTTTTTAGTTTTTAGGTGGACCTCCAGCGTGACAGTTGAACGCATTAACCATTACGCAGGAGGCTTAATACCAATAAGTCAAGATATGTTGAAATTCACTTTTAACAGCACAATCAACACCAAAGACCAACTATGGGCGCATTTATTGAGTATCAATGTTTCAAAGTCTTGCCAAATTTAACAAGTATAATTAGTTATTTTTGTTGTTATAGCGGATAGCGCGAAAACTAACCAATGGATTTTTATGATTTGACTCTTAATTTAAAGTTTTAAGTTCAAGCTTTAAAACGAGCCTATTAACAATTAATTATAGATATTGTATCCATAGCGATAATTATTCTTAGAAGGCAAACTTGAGTGATTCCATTTTGTCGCTCGCGAGTGTAGAACCTATTGTGTAACCATTAAAAATTACAACAGTTTATAACAATTCTACTAGTATCTACCACAATTATTGGTAACGGGAAATTGTGAAAAATAAAAACACAAATTAGGACAAACTTAATTAGGATTGGTACCATATGTTGGCTTTCAAAATCTCGACTGAACAAAATATCGAAATAAACTAGACCTTTTTTTTTAAATGCGATTTTCAAAATGTCGACTTTCAAAATATCGACAGTAATCGACATTTTATTAATCGAGATTTTGATAGTCGATATTTTGTTAATCGACACTCCAATAGTCGACATTTTGATAGTCGAAATTTTGATCGGATTATGGTGTATGGAATGATGTTTACCAGCGCGCGCTTGCTTGTCTCACTGGCTGGTCCTCAATCACCCGTTATGCTATTTTCTTAAGGTGAACACTGAACATGTGTCGACAATTTTTTGTCAAGGTTATGAAAGTCGATATTTTATAAGTCGGCATTTCGTACAATTTTGTTGGAAAAAATATCGACAAGGCGATATTTTGCTCGACTTTTTTCAACGCAGTCGACATTTTGTCAAGTCGAGATTTCATAATGTCGACATTTTTTTAGTCGACCAAACCATTGACGGCATTTTAAATTTCAAAAACAGTCGATAAAAAAGGACATTTTGACCAGTCGACCTTTTTTTTGGCGATCATTCGTAACGAATATTGGGATGTAACCCACAAAATTAATAGGTAATTATATTTTTATTAACCATGTTGGTATGTCTCAAACTGGTATCATTATTCCGTTTTTTCGGTTTAAATAGATAACTTAAAATAGTTTAACTCAAAAACATGCATAAAATCAAACTCAAAAAAATTTGGCCTGATTTTCGCATGTTAATCAAAAGCACAGACACAGACCCAGGGTCCAGGGATATACTATTTGTAGACAAAAATATATACATATAAATAAAAAAATATAAAGCTCCCTCTTTGTGCGCCATTTTTCTCTCAGCATTGTGTGGGTATTTCTTTATGTTGTTATGATGTTTGTGTGAAGTATATTAAGCTTGTGAATGCACAGTACATATAATGTCCTAGCAGCTTTAAAAGTGTGTAGGAGCAGCATCTACTGAGCATGCTGTGTGTATTATCCTTCGTTTTACAATGGAGTCCATGGAGCTTTTTATTATGTACCCGTCGTCGGCAGCGACGGGCGACAACAAATTCTGCTTCCCCCAACTCCTTTTTCTATACCCAAACAACAATTGTTTCAATGGAGGGGTTGTCTTGTAGATATGCTTGTAGAATAATGTAGATACATCACATATTTTTGGAGCACGCACACACCAATAAAAAACTTGTTAGTAGGTTTGTTCTTCACAGATTTACAAGATCCTTCCTGGTGTGTTTCTTGTGTGGGCTCCCCAAAAACAACCTCACCCCCTTAGCAAACTGTTTGTGAAAATAATGTAATCATATATTATTATTATACGTATGTCAGTTCATCGTTCGCAACCCTCCCCTTCCCCCCTGAGATACTCAACTACCAATGTCTATGGAAACAATGTTTAGGATGTTTTCAAGGGGGGGTGGATAACACACATTTACATAGTGTATAAGGGACGTTATCTCATGTAGGTTCTGTCTGCTCTGCACAATGTGGGTGCTGCTGCTTATACAAAATGGAGAATTTATTAGATAAAATTGACAGAAAAGGGGCAGGGGTGGAAAATATGTGAAAACGGGGGATGCTGTGTGTGGATGAACATGTTTATTTTGCTTGCGCGTAGGTATATGTTTTTCCTGGTTTCATGATACATAAATATGTGAAAATGATTTTCATCGAATGAAATGAACATTACAGTGAATTATGTATGCATGTTGTGAAAAGAGAATGAGGGTATTTTGATAAACATTGCAGAATTATTTTGTTATATAGAGATTTATATTCTCTTTTAGGGGGTTCGTATGTAGGGAAGGTAGGTTCCTAAACAGATTATTTTGCTCTATTCTATTATGTTTTTGTCTTTTGTGTGATAAATTTTATTTTATTGCGTTATGGTTACGCGGTATCAATTATTGCAGCTATACCCTGACATAAGCAGAAAAGTATACAGAAACAAATACAGTTCTAGTTATCTAGGCAAAGGGACGTACTTACTAAGAATGGGTGGAAATCGAATGTTCTATTTCAAAATGATTGAACTTCAACTGTTTTTGACTAAAGGTTTTGAATGAACAACAACCACTTGTGTTGGTTACCACCAAGTATTACTATAGGCTGGTATTATTGCAATTTCATGGCTGCCACACCAATCATCAGATTCCTTTAGTGGTGCTTAGTCTATAGTTCCAATTTTAATTTATAAATTATTTTGCCGTCAACTGGATTTGAACCTAGACCAAGCTACCTCAGAGGCCGTTGCACTACGCATTGCACCACCGAGGTCATCTGATCGTGCCCATCCAAATGAAGGTTTTTTCATTTACAATTGCATATGGACCAGTACTACCACTTTACTTCAATTGAAGTAGATCTACTTCTTTTTTCCATTATTTTAAAATCTACTTCCTACTTTGCACCATCGCCAAAATATTGAAAACTACTTCCTTTTAAAAATATTTGCTTCAACCTACTTCAATTTTAGAAAGAGAAGGCCGAATCTACTTCTTTTTCCTCTGTGAAATATTTTGTATGGTTAAGTTGAGGCAAGATCAAACTGAAAATGAAATTCAACAACTTGAGGAAGTAAAAATGAAAAGTTTACAATTTTTATCTAATTTTGTGTAAGCAAATCCTTAAAATGTTTAAGCTTAATAATACGGACGTGGAATTACCTCAATACCTTAATTTAAAAAAATAGAAAATGGTAGTATGCGAACTATTCTGCCAATTTTGAAAGCGTTTCCATTCCATTACTTTTAGGAGTAAACAATAGATTTGTACACAAATTTACACCTGAAATTGGTTGTGTCATCTTTTGGAGTGAATTAAAAAAAAAATAAAAAATACCGTCGAAAAACCAATGTTTCAAGAACTTTCTGAGTTTATGCTAAACTTGGCAGTTTTGCCTCACAGTTCCGCAGCATCAGCAGAGCAAAAGTTCGCTGAAATGCACTTCATTAAATACGAAACAACAAATAAACTCCTCTGCGGAATTGTGGAAAGCATTATGATCTGCAAAGAACTGATCAAACAGGAAATTGTATTAAAAAACGAAATATTCGAACCACCAAAAAAATTGTTCGCTTATTTTTAAAAATATAAGTTGGTATATGGACATTATATAACTAAATGAAAAACCAATATCAATGCCAATTTAGAGCTTTTTTTTTTGTTCCTTAAAATTTTTTAAAGACTGAAATCTTTTTTGTTTATTTTAAATGACGGTTTCTTATTTTTGTAAGAACATACTAATGTTTTGTTTTATAACGAAAAAATAATTACTTAAGTACATTAACATGAAGTCTGAGCTGTTATTAAATAATATACAAGAATTTATGTATGTACAAATATAGTATTATATAAATTAAATTTGCATCACTTTTTTTGTTAAATTATATTATATTTAATTATAATAATTGTAATGCTCTTTTTTTGTTTAATTAAATTCAATTTAATTGAAATTTTTTTAAAAATATGCATTCATAGAAAAAAAAGTTAATTTTGGAATCTACTTCGACTTTTGTCAATCTACTTCCCTTTTTTCTTCAAATCTACTTCGACTTTTTTTCCGGAAGTGGTAACGCTGATTTGGACTACTAGCATTTTTACAAGCCACATACAAGTTAGATGTTATTCATTCGGGTTCTTTCATTTTTCTCCTCTCCGTTATCGCCGCAACAATTCTTTCCATATAATGTAAGGAGGGATATTGTATGGAAGATTTGACACTGGTCAAGAATTAAATTTCATTCAAAGGTGTTTCTCGTGATAACACTTGCAGTTAGGCTGCATAGATTTCGCTCCGTCATATTTACTTTGAAGGTTTTGAATGAATAACAACCACTTGTATTGGCTACCACCAAGTATTAATATAGGCCGGAATTATTGCAATTGGTGTGGCAGCCATAAAATTGCAATAATTCCAGCCTATAGTAATACTTGGTGGTAGCCAACACAAGTGGTTGTTGTTCATTCAAAACCTTCAATGTAAATATGACGGAGAGGAAGCTATGCAGCCTAACTGCAAATGTTATCACGAGAAAACACCTTTGAATTTCAACTATTTTTGTTTGCACAATTAGACCAGCACCATATCTTATGGATAAGAGTTTAGTTAGAAATGGGATTTTCAATGTTGGTCCATCCTCGGGCCTCAGTTAAAGGCCTCCTATGGCAGTTTGATAAAGCTTGTATAAATGCAACATTTGGAATATAAAAACACCATCACGATACCAAAGAAACAATGAACTCTCTCATTACGCGATTAACTGATGCGATTAACGATGTAATTCCAGGATATTTGCCGTCGGGCTTTGCCAATCACAATGATGTGTATACAATCTCTTTAATACTAGTCAACAACCAGTTAACCCTTTCCATTTTTATGCAATGTTAGAGGAGTGGCTATTTTGTCGATAAATATTTCTTTCTTCGGCGGAAAAGTTCTTATACCTCTAAATATTACTTGTGAACAAATAATTTTAAACAAGTAGATTTAGATAATGTACCTACCTAAATAAATATTTCCTATTCAAAATATTTGCAATGAGTCTACCAAAAGCATCCTCCATTATTTCCCTTTTATATAAACGGCCGTACCTAAATGTTAAACAAAACCAACAACAATCATGAGGTCAGTAGGTATACGAGTATCACAGAAGAAAATAGCAATATAAGTATCCAATCTTTTCTTTGATTCCGAAATAAATCCAAGCGGATATCAGAACACAATAACACATTGTTAATTCTTTTCCAATGATTCCTTTTTATCGATTTGCTCTGCGCACATGTCTCTCAAAAGGACGTGCTTTCATGAATGTACGCGTTTACTAGCAATGTGCTCTTACATATACGTATTTTATATCATTGTGTTTACTTTTTACTGAAAAATATTTTAATGATGATTTTCCGAAATCTATACACGTTAAATTAATTAAAATTAATCACGTACATCATATATGATTGTCGATGACATTTATAGTTTTAAAAAAACATACACACAATCAATCATTCTACGATGCATAATTATGGTCGCATAATTACTTCATATTATGTTTCACACTACGCGTTATATCTGTTGATGATGATGATGGCGATGATGGGGGATACAAGAACTCCCAAGAGTTCTTCTCTTTTTTTATTGTTGATTCTGTGCGTGCGGATGCATTTTGCTGTAGATAATTTATATCATAATTTAATTTGCGTTCAACGAGACGCAATACGATCTGCAATACAAAAAAATATATGAACCCAATAAAACGAATATCGGGATGTGAAAACATACACAATGAGATGACAAAGTGCCATCGAAGCTCCCTTCTTTCTTGAATTTAAATAACTCTTACTTGCAATACAACAAAATAAACAATCTTCAATCTTCTTGCGATCATTTTCATTGTGTGAATGTTTGATGTAGTTTTTCATCGTTCATATTTATTTTACAATCGTAATGAAAAAAATCTTCCGACAATGTTAATTTTTTAAAGAGCGATCGGAACAATACTACATGTTGGTTAAGATTGCGTAACCAGTCTGTTTGTGAAAATAAAAATGAATATATTCCACAGTCCTTCAGACTAGATACAATGTTCTTATCTCGCTACGTGGCAGTGGCACCATGCGTTTTTTTTTAATAAATAATAAGAATATTCAAAATCTCTCAAAAAGTTATCAGTTATTAAAGTTTATCCAGTCCGAAAGAAACATTTTAGAAACATTCGCTTCAGAAAATGATTTCCATGTTTCCTGCTTCAAAAACATTGCTGAACATTTTCTGGTGTGAACGACGGTTAAAAATGACTGAAATGTTTATTTGTATCCATTTTTTACTTAAAAATAGATTCAGAGGAGGCAAGATAATAAGAGTCATCTTTCTTCATAATAAACAAATTAAAAATGAATACATACAAAATTACAAACTAAAAAAAAATCTACTGAGAAACAAATAAAATCTTCCGTTTAAGAATCATTCGGGAAATGTTTCAGTACTGTCCAAACCGAAACACAAACTTCAAAAAAATTATGAAATGTTTATCAAATTTTTCTGAAATGTTTCTATAAAAGTTTTGAAATGTTTCAGAATTTTTTTTTAATTAAAAAAAAATCCTGTAACATGTTTTCAATTGAACGTATAATGAAAATAATACAAAAATTAGTATGTCATCAAACCTAAAAACTTCATTTAAAAAAATCACTAACCTGTTTCCAAAGTATACAATTTTATGCATTAAAACTCCAACTTAAAAATACAAGTTTTTTAAAACGTGAACACATTATTTTCAAGTCTTTTTGATGTTATCCTGAAATTGTTAAATGAAAAAAATATTTTTACTAGATAAAAATTGCGTAAGTTGTTTTTTGCCCCAGACTGTTGTGTACATATGTGTTAATCTACTCAATCGAAAGAAACCTAAAAAAACAACTGCGATTCCCTAACCATAATAAACAACAACAATATTTATGATGTATTGATTCATGAATCGATTTGATGCTTAACGCAATGACGAATGCATTTCTTAAAGCTAAGCAGTTTTGAGATTTCAATTAATTTAATTATATTATTTCGTGGTATACAATATATTTTTTAATGATGTCCTACTTAATAGAATATGGACCTTGTCAGCTTCAATAGGGTATAAATAGTATAAATAGGCATAAGTTTAACACATCCATAATTAAGTACTCACTTGTATTTGACAGTCGTTCTCTCCATGCCATCGGATTCGCCACAAGACCTTGAAGTCCCGGCCAGTACAGATGTGTCCGGTCCACAATGTGTCCGGCGTGAGCCTTGAGAGGCGCTCCTTGACTTTGTGACAGGTATTGCGCCATACCGGCAGCCGCTGCAGCTATTGAGAAACGAGGAATTCCGCCTGCGAAAAATGTATAATAATTATGATCGACTTATATCCACGAATGTTTTGATTACTATATAGATTTTTTGCATTGAAAATTAATTCTTACTATTTGTTAACTGGTTTAGTTTATTTAAAAAAGGCTAAGTGGAATAAAATTAACATAAATATTGAGTTTTTAATAGTGGGTATAGATATAGTGTTTTTTGTTAATTTTAATATTTTGCAGTTTTTAAATTTGGTGTTAAATTATATTTCCTAAACACGTTACTTAATTAAAAAAACAAAACATGAATTCTAGAATATTACTCATCAAAGAAGATTTTGCTGTGACTCAGACTGTGTAGTGTAACTCATGCCTCATTTTCTGAACCGAAACTTTTGATCAGCCGATATAGTTTTTATAACTATTAAGATATATGCAAATTCGCACACATTCAAGGATTTTAAATCGGTCGATGATTAAGTAAAGGGCATCACGATTCCCTTCAAACTATACTTTGTCTGGTCGTAAACATAGCGCTGCGCTGTGAAACATCAACATTTCCGCAAAATGTAAATTTCAAAAATATTCCAGTCGAACCGTGTCGTAAAAAAAGGCTTGACCTTGCGTTGATCCGCACGGTCTGTTTTTTTTTCATGAATCGATAGGGGCTTACAAGAAAAGCTTAACCCTAGATTTGCACCACCTGACAACTTTTTTTTACCAAAGTTATACGTGAAAACGTACTTTTTGACTTTTTTTGGATTTTCGCAAATATCTCGGCTCCAATACATTGCACAGTAATAAATTTAAAAACATTTTGTTTGTAATAAAATTATCTAGCATGTAGTGTTAAGCTTTTTTTGTTTGAACAAATAACTAAAAAGTTACCGTTAGTTTAAGTAATTTTCTTTTGGTTTTTAGACGGTGTTTCATTATTATTTCAAAAAAAGCTTATATTTTGGTTAGTTTTTCTTTTGTGTTTTGTCTAGCCGTTGCTATTTCCTACAATTAAAAAAAATTGAACTCATAACTCCAAACGGGAGCCGAGAAATTTATATACAAAAAAAATATTTTCTGTTTTTACGAATATCTTGGTATATCTTCAGTATATCGCAAAGTAAAAAATGAAAAAAAAAAAAAAAAAATACTAATTAGAATATTAGCTATGTTGTTTAAATAAATAAATATTTTTTTTAACAAATAAATAAAAATTAACAGCTAGTTTTAGTCAGTTTTATTAATTTTTTTTTGTTGAACAAATACTTTTGAGTTATAATTTTGATAAAGGCTTGTGAATCGGCTTAGTTAAAAACTAATTTTTGGGCCCTTAAATTTCTTAAAATTAGAAAAAAAATTAAAAAAAAATAGCTCCCTACGACATACTAGAGCTGAACAATGAATGAATGAATAAGGGGCAAGTCATACAAAAAAAAAACCTTTTCTGTATGATAAATAAATAGTACAGTAACTATATATGTACATTCACATATGCGTCAAATCTGGTATTTCTGATTTTTTGCTGAGTTTTCAGGATATTGGCCTAGTAAATAACCTAAGTTTTCGACCTCGAGGGGCGCGGTGATCGTTTCATGGTCTTATTTTTCTTTTGACAACTTATGTATGTATGTATTTTTGAACAGTGATGAGACAACACGGGTCAAAATCGTGAACATTTTTTAAGTCCCAATATCAAAATCCTGGAAACCCGAAATCGAAAAAAACCCATAATGAACAAAATGAAAAAAAATGTTTTATATCTGGTAAATGTTTAAAAAAAAGTTTTATAAAAAGGGTTTCATTTACAATTTTGTTGATCATCATTTCAAATTAAAACATACAACTATTAATTGGTAAATAGCATGTCCAGATCGTAAATTGGCATCAAAGCCGGCACATTTTCATTTTTAAATAATGATCATTAGTTCGAGTTGAAGAGTAGATATACAATAGATTGAAGAATCCGTTTGGATCAAAAAAAAAAAATTGGTTTGAGTACAATTCGGTCTATTTAAGTACTAAATTTACATAAACATGGTTAAAACAAAATTATTTCTTAAATGCCTGTGAAATGTTTTTTGTTTCCTTTAGAAACTTAAAAGAAACATTTCTGAAATCATTTCTTAGATGTGTCTTATAGTTATCGATAAAATTTTTCAATTTAATCATTTCTGCACTTTAATATAGGACACAAATTAGAACGAAACAATTATTTCCTTTCATTATTGTTTTAATACAGTCCATCAGTCAACGCTAAAATTTATATTTAATAATAATTTCTGAAATGTAACTTTTGTTCTGAACGCACCGTTAAAAAATAATTGATTAAGGGGCCAGTTATAGCTATCATTAAAAACCATCATTGAAAATATTAATTGTCAATTTTGAGAGGTTTTGAAGAAAAAATAAATGATTATTTTGATGCCAAACTAAAGCTTATTGACTTGATAATTATTTCTAAGTAAGGGGCCAGTTATAGCTATCATTGAAAACCATAATTGAAAAAGTTAACTGTTGATTTTGAGACCTTTCGAAAGTTTAATCATTGAATATTTTAATGCAGAAATATAGCTTACGACTTTTGAATTATTTCACCTTCAAAAAAAATTCATTTTTAACCCATATCTTCCCCATAACGTAACTTTTAATTTTTTTAATGATCATTGGTAAGGTAGTTCATCATTGAAAAATTAAAAGTTACGTTATGGGGAAGATATGGGTCAAAATGAATTTTTTTTGAAGGAGAAATAATTTTGAAGTCGTAAGCTATATTTCTGCATTAAAATATTCAATGATTAAACTTTCGAAAGGTCTCAAAATCAGCAATTAACTTTTTCAATGATGGTTTTCAATGATAGCTATAACTGGCACCTGAAACAAAATTCAATTCGACAGAACTTTTCTCATAAAATGACTTTTAATTTTTCAATGATGAACTACCTTACCAATGATCATTGAAAAAATTAAAAGTTACGTTATGGGGAAGATATGGGTCAAAATGATTTTTTTTTTTTTTTTGAGGAGAAATAATTTTGAAGTCGAAAGCTATATTTCTGCATTAAAATATTCAATGATTAGACTTTCGAAGGGACTCAAAATCAACAGTTAACTTTTTCAATTATGGTTTTCAATGATAGCTATAACTGGCCTCTAAGAGAAAAACAACTGCAATATATTTCTGTAGTGTTTGGTATAAACATGATAACTCCATACAAAAGTTCCCTTCTGACGCATACTTTACATTGAGCAGGAACCTAAACGGGTTGACCGATTTGCTTCAAATTTGGTACAAACAATTTTTGAATTGAAAATAAATAATTATTAATTTAATAAAAATTTTAATGCCTTTACCTTACCTTAAAAATATGCGTTTATGGGGTTATCAGATTTATACCAAACACCATAGATCTGTTATATATTGTAATATATTTTTCTCGATTAATTGGATTTTTGGCTTTCGGATTTTCAGTTATTCAGGGATTTTGCAATTTTGGGATCCCCTTCTCTGGGTCTTATGTTTTTTTAATTATTAGATATGGGTTTTGGTAGGGTTTCGGGATTCTTTCTGACTTTTTTCTGCTGTCGATTAAAGGTTTTTTTAAATGATAGAAGTTTCACTTTAGAGATAGTTATTCGAAAAAATTACTTACGAACTATAGTCTAACAGCTGTATATAAAGAAAATTATAGCTTGCTTAAATATTAAAGTTGCCATTAAATGACGTAATTTAAATTTCAATATATAATCAATATTCCTTTCATATTTAACTCAACAGCCATAATGTAACGTAACACAAGAAAATTGAAACTGCTACAAATTTCTAGTACATTTTTCACTTTCAGGCTATTTCTGTCAGATTAAAAAAAAGCATAAAAAAAATAGCGCACAAATAAAAAGACAGAAAGAGAAGCAACTGTTTGTATGAGTTTATGCATCGTCAAACACAGAAGAAATGAAACCATTCCATTCTGGTTTGTTTTTTTTATTTATTTTGTTTTCAGAAATTTGTTTTCTATATTGCTGAGAAAATATGTGGGGACATAAACAAATAAAACAATTTTCAGCAACTCAATTTATTTAATGGAACCAAACCAAATCATTTCTTATTTTATTTTCTTAAAAAAAAACAATCAAAACAATTAAAACTCGGCCATCAAAATCACAGTGCATACATAAATATTTCCTTACTGAACCTACGCACAATTTGTTTTCATAAACAAAAAAAACAATTCTCATGTGTCAAAATATATTTAAGTTGGCTTTGCGTAGCTACTTAGTTATATTTAGAGGAAGTTTAAAGTTAAGAAACATTTAAAATATCTTTATACATTTTGCTGTTAGAGCCGACAGCAAATTTTGGAAGTGGATTGATAACCAAAATATGAGTATGAAGACAAAAGTCTGGTAAGTTTCTTTTTCAGTCTTTGGCGGGGGTTTGAAAATAGCAATTTCTCAATTGGTTTGTCATAGTTATATATACCGTGACGCTCTGTCATTTTCTTTGAATCAAAACGTCATAATCTTGGCAATCCGACAAATAGAACTCAAGATATTAGCTTTTTAAGCGAAGCTTAATCGTTTTTTTTTGGAGAATTTGTTTTGTTGATTTTTTGTGTTTGATTATTCTCCACGAAAAAGACGATAAGGTCCTCTTAAAAAGCTTATATTTTGAGTTCTATTGGTCGAATTGCCAAGATTATGACGTTTGGACTTAGAAAAAATGACAGAGCATCACGGTATTTATTTTTAAAATATATTGAAGTGGTAATACCTCTGACAAACAAATTGGAAAATCGCTATTTTTAAACCCCCACCCCCGCCGATATACCACGATATATGCACCTACAAACCCTCATACTCATACTCATATTTTGGTTATCAATCCACTCCCAAAATTTGCTGTGGGCTCTTGGTCTAATAGTCTCAAGCTTAATAGTTAGTCATTCGGTTAATTTTGAACTCGTCCTAACGTGCGTCGTATGCGCCATTTTTGATTTTATCTCGGTGCTGGAAAAGGGGCTAAAACATGCTTGTTTTCCTTTTTACATAGATCGAAGGATGGGGGTGATTCTTTCCCCTTTTCATCAAATGTATAACCTCGTTGTGATCGGACTCGCGATAATGGCATTATTTAAACAATTCCTTAAGAAACAGGGCCTAGTGACTTAACTCTCAACCATTCCTGGAAATGGAGTAGACCTATAATTTTCTTATGAATTCGAACGGCTAAGAAGGATACTGTTGGAGGATTTTGAGATTGATTAGGCCAGGATTCGAATCCCGACCCTCCTGCATCACAATTATGTTGCCGAGCAATAATAAGGTCCTGATTAAATTTATATAAGACTTTAAAACCGACGAAGTTTCAAGTATTTTTAGTGCTGTAGAAATATTGCTTACAAAAAATCATTATCAAAAAGGGTATTTCAGAAAAACAATATTTAAGTTATCTCACGCATCAGACATATGAACATTTTTTCTTAGAAACATATCTATTAACCAGAATAAAAGTATTTTGGATTGGCTGGGTCATTTTCGATGGATATTGTTATTTATGGAATTTCAATTTTCTAAACTGGCTTAGTGTGAGATGAAACATCAGGTATTTTCTATAGTAGATAAATACAAAATTTTTAATAAAATTTAATCAAAAAGCTAGTTGAAAATAAATACCTACGAAAAAGGTCCTCCCGATTATTTTTACACTCTTTTTATTTGTTTTGCCTAATTCGCTTTTCTCACAGCATTTTTTCTAACCAAAGTCAATGCTACTTAACAAAATCCATTTTTGGTGATAACCTGGTAACTCTAATTTATTATCTACCTACATACTTCTTAAGCTTCAAAAAAAATAAAATAAAATCGAAGTGAAACCTCAATTCCATTTGCTTCGAAAGATTTTTTGTTTGATGAAATATGTTTTCTTTGTTCATTAATATTTTAATTTCAAAACTAAGCTAAGAAATTAATGAAATCAACAGCCAATATAAACAAAGATTAAGGGGTTTTCTCAGCCTTCTTTGTATCCCACTTACCTCCAGTTAAAGCACTTAATCCAGCCGACGTCACAGGTGGTGGTGGTTTTGACAATATCGTATCGATTCCATGTGGATTCGCTGCACCCTGTGTATGTGTGGTCGAGGTATGATGATGGCTATTAGTCATACCATATCCGCCATTGGAGCCATTCGAGTTCCCTAAGGCACTACCAATGGATCCGCCGCCGCCGCCGCCGCCAACACCTCCATTGCCACCGACGGACGATTTCATTTCAGTCATAGAATGTAGTGCCGCCAACGGCGGCCCCAGAAAGCTCAAAGGCAATTTATGATCCAACATTGTACCGGAATTTACGTACCGTTTATTCGATAGATTTTCCGGACTGTAATCGCTGCGCGGGGGACTTCTAGATTCGCTATTGTTGCCGGCCTCTTCGCTGCTCCGATGGCTGACCACCGAAAAGGATTTAGTGCTGTCGACGGGGCTGGAGTTTTCGTAGCTGCGATTGTTCCGATTGTTGTTGTTGCTGTACGGATTGCAATCAGTGGGACTTTCCGAATGCAACCGAGATGACGCTAGAGAATCTCCCCGATAAGCACTATCAACAGAACACAAAGGCGGTGGTGGTGTGGAGGCGTTTTCTTCGTCGGAGCGGGATCTCAGCGATGGTGGTTGTTCTTCGTTGGATTTTTTCAACAAGGAGTTAGGTAGATTATTGTTATTGTTGTTGTAAGCGTTATGATAGTCCAAAATCGTTTCTCGCTTTCCGTACGAGTGATGAGGCAAATATTCGCCTTGTGGCGAATTGTCCGAATTATTATAACCGTTAGTCCCCGAATGCAATGGTGGGCTATGATTGTTCGCAACTGCTCCGTATCCGCCACTATTGTGGCGCATATACGGATTTATTAAATCCAGATTGTTGTTTTCCGGATTATCTTCCCGGAAGTTCGGATAAATGTTCCCGTTAAAAAATTGATGTGCTCCGAACGGAAATCCTACTGGTGCTCGAAAAGCTCCGAAATTGAAAGATGAACTGGGGGACAAGTGAAATTGCTTGGGGTCACCACCGCCTATCAAATGGTGTTCCGGCCTTGACAACTTGGGGCTTTCGGAGCCCGAAGCTGATGTAGTCAAATACGGGCTACCCAGATTGACGAGATATCGAACGTGCACGATTTGGAAATTGAACGGCGATACTTATCGTTAACACGACCGATTAAGCATTAAGAAAGCTTCTTTTTTTGTTTACTCAAGATACGATTCACAATATCAAACAATTATTCAAAATTCTAAACTATATTTAATTCACTGTTATCCCATTGGAATTCTGAACAAACCACTTTTAAAAACACTGCATGTAGCTACACGTCCGTTGACATGAAAAAGTTTCACACGAAAAAAATTTGCTCGCGAGCTACCGTTCTGCCGTGTCCTAATGATTAGGCCCAAAATCAAAGAATGATTTCGAAATTGACTGCCGACGTTTTTTCAATGAGCTAACAAGGCAAAGCAAATACACAAAATACGAATTCTTTGACACGACACGATTCCACACAATTCTACGTGTGTGCGTACGGATAGTCACTAAGTAAAAATGTGAATTGAAACAAAATTAGATTTCATTAACTGAAACCGAGATGGCATTCTGGGATTCCGGTAGTCGGGTAGGTAGTGAGTCTGAGTCCTGTTCCTGTAGTGATGCAGTAACTTCCTCGATCGATTCAGAAAAGGAGAAGTAGTAGGGTTGGTTGAGAGTGAAAAGTTATTAACACACAAATACACTCGCAGCAAAACATCGACAAAAAGAAGAAACCATCCGAAAGAAGCTGATTACACTACATACTCAAATATCATTCTGTTCCATTGCAATTGAATTGAAATGAAAATGAAACGTCGCACACCATTGCACTACAACTGGAAACCACGCCTCATTGAGTTAGGAAGGGAAATGAATTTCGCCATTATTAAAAGGCAAAGCAGCCATTTGGAACATGCGTTGTTTAGCGGAACAAGCGGTCAACGAGTTAATTCCATAGTTTGTATTTAAATTCCAAGTTATTCCGGTATTCAGCAGGCGGAGTTACTGATATTGTCATTTATATCACTGCCTCATTAAACACAGAGAAGTGTATTTTTCGTTTGGCTTTGGCTTTGGCGGCTTGCAATGTACGTTCAGCATTTGTTCTGTCCAAAGAAGTGTGGTGGCTTGAACTCTATATTGAAGTGAATTCGCTGCTGCTGCCGAGGCCCGAGGCTGCTGTTGGGTGGGAATGAAGTGAAAATGAGATAGAATAACGATGTAGGTAAATAAAGAAGCAGTTAATATTGCTGTCCCCTCAGCCTCAGCTTCAGCCTCAATGTCTCGCTGCCACTGGTGGCTTGCTATTGTTTTGTTATTGTTGTTTCTGTTGTTGGCTTAATGATCTCTCTTCGCAAGTAGCCCCTGTTGAGGAGCGAGGTGTTCTATTTATGATTCTATTGTGTATCGTGTTCGTGTCTGACAGGGGATCGAATTTGAGCTCAGGAAGATTTGCTTTTGCTGCTGTCGGTGGGTCGGTGGAACCTCCCAAATTGCTTAATAAGAGTATCTATTATTATATTGCGGAGAAATGAATTTTGTATTTTAACCTTTTGAATATGCGTTCATTGTTAATTATGATAGATTGTTGTTGTGTTGATATTGTTGTGCGTTTTCTTTTTTTAATGTGATTTTTAATGGGTTTGAAAATAAGAAGGTGCCTAATTGTTGGCGTATAATTGATTTCGGTTAGCTAGGTTCCTATGTAGGTATGTACATAGGTTCGGTAGGTAGGTAACAATATCTTGTTATTGTTATAAGTATGTCTGAAGCCAAATTAAATCTTGAATGAAAGTTTATTATTTCTTGGTGTCCAATGCATGCTTGGCAGTAAAACTTCCTAGTTAGCTTTGACTTTTACCTTTTTTGAATTTTGAAAAGATGTTTTTTTTTATTTTTTTATTGGTTTGTTGAAGATCAATGCTCTTTAGGGCTCCGCGAAATATTTGGCAAAGTAATTTTTGGAGTTATTTTAGAAGGCGAATTAGTCATTATTTATTATTAAGTTAATTGAATGCTTAAATAAATAAATGTCTGTTTTGTGTTCTCTTGAAATTGCAGGTTTCCTCATACTAAAATATAAAAAGTTTAGGGTGAGTCGGTGTAATATGCCACACTTAACAGTAAAAAAGTCAAATCAAAATGTAAATGACAAGTTTAGTACAAGATTTTTTTTAATTTCATTAAAGTTTTATTTTATTTAATAAATAAACAAAAAAAAATAGATTTAATTCATATAATACATTTCAAATTAAGTTTTTGAAAAACCTTAAAAAGTGGCATTTTACCCACACGTGAGGGAAATATGCCACTTCTGAAGGTGTGAAATGCCAAGGCATATTTAATTGTCATCGATGGGACATATCGGGCAGTTTCCCATTTTGCATTTTGCCATTTTGCAAGTCTCGTGCATCCATCTCTTGCATTTAGAACATTTTCGAGGCATAATCGGTTCTGCAAGAAATTACAATCAAAGGGGATAATATGCCACTTTAGCGGGTAAAATGACAGTTGATGTGAAACGAATGTGGTATTTTACCTCAAAACGTCAACAAATATAAAAACATCCCTGTGCTAAAATTAACGTTACATATTGGGCCCTACCAATAATCAAATTTAGTAATGACTTAAATATTTAGATAAAATGGACCACAATTGTATGGGCTCTAAATAATAAACGAACCATGATACGACTTAAATATTTAGGTGGACCCTAAATAATGAATATTACATGGTATGCACTCTAAAATACGAAACATAACATTTTTTGGTTCATTTTTTAAAATCCATACCGTTATGGTATATTTTCCTCAAATATTTAAGTCGTTACTAAATTTGATTATTGGTAGGGCCCATTGTGGTTAGACACGAACAAACATTACGTTTACAAATCGAGTCTTACCTTTTTTGAACAAACCTTCGTATATTGAATTGAAAAATCCGAAAAAACCGTTTTTAATCACACTTAATAAAAAGCCACTTCGATTTATTCTTATACAGGGTGATTTGCATAAGATGTCACAAAAGGCTAGGGCGTGTATGTTGGACTTAGACAAGAAAAAAATCGTATGGGAGGGGGGGGATTAGATTAGAATAGACTTTATTATTATAATAATTCAGGTTTACAATTATTTTTTTACAAGTCTTTTAAGACCTGGTTTTAAAACCGTCGGTCAGATTGACAGATAATCGAATACAAATTTAATTTAATTTACAAATTCTTTTCATAACTCGTATTAAAAAAAAAAATAAAAAGTGCATTTAAGACATTATAAAGTAGATGATGAATTTACGACATTCAAAAGCAGTCTGTTCTGATTCTATTTCTATAAGTCATCGCAGTTCGAATAAATTTATAAAGCTTGTTCCAGCCCTGCATGCCATTTAAAATTTCTATTAGTTCTTCAACATCGAATCGATTTCTGCCAAAAACATCACGTCGAATTTCCATTAAAATTGGACATGATCCTAGAAAATGCGCAATGTTTTCTCTTTCGTGGGTGTTGCACAGATCACATTCAAGAGGTAAGTCAGTCCTATGAGGAATAAAATTCAGAGTCAGGATTTCCCCTCTGGCTCGTAAAATCGTAGATATCATATCCGTGGAGTGCTTGTCGTGAAAATAATTTGATTCACCTAGGACGAAATTGAGTCTGCTGTAGTATTCTCTATAATGTGAATCCTTGGCCTGATTAATGAAGTCCTCCCAAAATTTTGTGTCGAGTTTCGACAAAAGAGAGTAAAACTGTTGTTTTAAACGCGTTAAATCTTGCAGATCAAAATCAAACGCTTCCCCCACAGAATCAGATAAGCTTATCCACGATTGTACAAAATTCATCTCATTGGAAACTAAATGTCTTAAAACTTTATTTACTAGTCTTGACGCATCCATTTGAAGTATTTTTACAACATAATCAAAATGGGTCTTAAGTGTGTCGATAAACATCGGAGGAATTCCAGTTTCAATATGTAGCATGTAGTTCGGCGTAGTTGAAGGAAGAGCAAAAACTCGTTTTAAAAAGAACCGGGGTAGTTTTTCGACATCCTCATACCGTTTATGGCCCCACACTTGCGCGCAGTACAACATAACAGACTTTGATACGGCTTGAAATAATTTATATTTGTCGGAATGGTGAATAGTTTTATTTGAAATACATTTTTTCCACGATACGCATATACCAGCCTTTGACCCCTGGAGTTTTACTTTCACTTGCTTTTTTATACACAGGTTACTTGATATTATCATCCCCAGATACTTGAATTCTTTCACGACACTGACTTCTTCTCCTTTGTAACTCCACTTCTCCTTACTAGCATATCTCCCGCTTCCTTTTCTAAAAATCATAATTTTTGATTTGCTAAGATTGACTGCTAGGTTCCAAGTATTGCAGTATTCTTCCAATCTACAGATCATTTCTTTCAGTTGATCAGGAGAATCTGATAATATGACTATGTCCTCCGCATACATTAAAACTGGAATGCTCTCCCCAGCAAATCGCACGCCTGTTCCCAGGATCTCAACAATATCGTCTATAAAAAGTGTGAATAAAAGAGTACTCAACGCACATCCTTGCTTAAGACCCATTGAAGAGCTGAATTCATCAGATAAGGTTTCACCGTCCCACACAGAAATAGCATCTTTTCCATACAGCGCCTTCAAAATAAAAATAATTTTGGAAGAGATACCACAATTGGCAAGTTTTAAAAACAAAGCTTCTCTGTCGATTCTGTCGAAGGCTGCTCTAAAGTCCACGAAGAAGGCATATAGTTTTTTCCCACAATGAAGGTATGTTTCAGCAATATTTAAAAGAAGAAACACTTGGTCCGTTGTTAAGTAGCCAGAACGAAATCCAGCTTGAAATTCACTGAGCTTTGAATAATCGTGTACCCAGGTGGTCAGTCTTCGGAATATCATACTGGCAAATAATTTCATGGACGCGTTTAAGAACGATATTCCACGGTAGTTCTCTGCAATGGATGGGTCACCCTTTTTAAAAAGCGGAAAAATTATTGAGGCAGCTGGAATTGAACAAGTCCTAAAAATTCCATTGTAACATCTTAAGAGATGGAGTTCTGTCTGTCCCGGCCGCCTTGTTTTCTTTGGCATTATCCAATGCTGACAGAAGTTCCTCTTCTGAAAAAGCTGAGTCTAGAACGTCGTCTTCAATATTTGGCATCGCGTAATAAAACTTGCACGCCAAACATTCCGTATTCAGCAAAGATTCAAAGTAGTTTTTTTAAATCGGCAGCCTTAAGATTGTTTCCAATTGAAGACTTAACTCCATTTACCAACTTCATTGCCTTCCAAAACTCTGTGGAAGATCTAGCTTTGGATAATAAATTTACCAGACTTTTATTATAATCTGCCTTTTTTTTAAGCACAGTGCTTTATCTTGAAATTGGATATTTTCCACAATTGAAAATCCATCCATCTCAGGCCGAGGTTGTTGTCCCAGGTGAAGAATGAACCATCAATTTCTATACGATCGTCTCTGAGGTATGATTTAATGTTTGGCATCTGCAACTTTATCTCCGCCTGTATTTGGCTTAGGAATCTACTTTTTTGGCGAACGTTGAATGGAAAATCTTTGTGAACAGACATTCTCGTACCTTTCAGCTTCTTGCAATTCTTTAGCACATTATTTGCCGCAGACCGATGAGCCATTTGCACCACAACATTAGACATTCCAAATTTGTTGCATTTTACTGGGTAAGCGTCTTTGACAGCTCCTGCAAATTCTGCCTCAAGAAGACCACTACACACGTCTTTGGCCTTGGAAATAAGGCTTTTTGAATTTTCGCTGGGCAGGTGGACTAAAAGATTGTTTTCAGTTTCCTTTTTTAAGAGTCTTTCTACTTAGGACTCCAAGCGTGCATTTTGAGCTTCCAAGTGAGTAATTTTAGCCGCACATTCTTCTTGATTGGCTCTTAGTACTGAAACTTCATAGCCTAATGCAACCATATCATCTTTTGTAGCCAGATGGCTAACATTTTCCTTCAAAAGGATGATAAGGTCAGCAACAGTCATATTACTTACGGCTGCCATAGTTGTACTCATTTGATGTCGCTTTTCTGCTCTTAGAAGCTCAGGGGATGTTGCTGCAATTCCTCTTTTATGCATTTGCCAGTCAACAACGTTAATATGTAATAGCTTTTAGGTTATGCAGCGCGCAAAATCTTTTAATCGCTATAACTTACTAAGATGACAGTTTCTTGATGAAATAAATTCATAAAATTGATGATTTAATATTATAATATATTATATAGCATGGCTCTGTAAGTAATACCGTTTTTTCAATATTTTTTTTTCTGTTTTAAGTGATTTTTTTGAAAATTGCCCCTTCCGTCTAAACGATCCCCTCCCATACGATATTTTTCTTGTCTAGGTCCAACCTACACGCCCTAGCCTTTTGTGACACCTTATGCAAATCACCAGGGCCCGGATTCTCATGCTCTAAAAAAACAAAATATGCGCCTAAAATATGCACTTAAAATTACGAAGTATGCCATACAAAATTCAAAATATGCCTTAAAAAATCCAAAATATGCCATACAAAATCCAAAGAATGCTGAAAAATATTCAAAAAGTAAATGAAAAAACATTTAAATAAAAACAAAATAGAGTCTATTATTTATAGAAAGTTTTCGCAGCAAAAAGTAAATAAAATTAACATAAAATTCTGGTAGGTTTAACAAACAATAAATAGTATTTTTAATAATATGTACATTATTTTCGTAAGAAGGCTTTGTTAGCATGAATCATGAATTTTTTTCAAAACTGAAACCTTGGCGATTTGGTCTCAAAAAACTTTTGTACATGGAAAATGACCTGTCATT
The DNA here is from genome assembly GCA_949320155.1 of Melangyna quadrimaculata. Lineage (NCBI taxonomy): Eukaryota > Metazoa > Arthropoda > Insecta > Diptera > Syrphidae > Melangyna > Melangyna quadrimaculata. The sequence goes on from OX439483.1 coordinate 2,824,264, forward strand.
TTTTAATGAAACACTCTCATTTATTGAATATTGAATATCGATGTACTGTTCTTCATTGTTCTTCATACCCATTAAATGATGTGCAGATATTTTTCATTTTCATATATCCTTCGTTTTTTAAGAACTTTTTTTTATTTTTGTACAAATAGATTGACCCATCATTGGAGACTCTACTGCATTCATTTTTGAAAGTGCTTCGTCCATCGAATTTATTTGTTTTTTAAGCGAGCTCCAACCCTCTAATTTTACTATAGTCTCACTGAGAACCCATAGTTTGAACTTATGAAAGCCAAAGTTTATTTTTTTGAAATATGCAGGAAAAATATGCATTTATTGTTAAAATATGCTCAGTAAGGCAAAAAATGCATTTATATCAAAATATGCAAAAATATGCACTAACAATTGAATGCCATTTTAAAGCAATTTTTTTTAATTCGAAACTCTATCTGATTCTTCTGCTTCTAAGGCTTTCCAAAAAAAATATGCATTTGCATAGAAATCCGGGCCCTGCAAATCACCCTGTATATATATTTTTAAAACAAATTGCCCAATAATTTGCACATCCGTCTGCTCAGGCCTCAGGGAACTAAGCGTAATGCCTAAAACAGATGTGCAGCTTTTTCCATGCAGCGAAATTAAATTACACAGGTTCTTATGGGAGCAGATTCACTCAAAGTGTGCATGCAGCGCAGGGCTGCACGATGTCTCTATTTCTAAATTTGCTGCCTAGTTTCATTTCAGCCACAACTGAAAAACGAACATTTCTAAATAATTGGCCGGATTCAACGCATCAAAATGTTCAGTACTTTATTTTCAGATAGAGCTTCTGATTGGCCAGCTGTCATAATAAGTTAGCTGACATTCAGTTACGTTTAGTGAAGTTTAGTTACGTTTCATCTGAATTTTCAGCAAGAAATTTCCAGCTGACAACTTTTCTATACAAAAAAAAAGGTTCTCCATACAAAACTGACATTTCATATAAGTTTACGTTCAACGACAAAAAATTAAGTACTTTATTTTCAGCAGTTGTCAAATTTTGTATTGAATGCGCCCATTGCTATTTGGCATTACTCATATTGACATCACCTGCCATTCTTTCAAAAAATTTGTTTGTGTTGGTGTTTTTTGTTTAAGAATCCATGAAGCCGGCGTTGCCACCCTACCATATTTCACCCACTTACCCTAAGTCAATTTTTCCTTTGTGTTGACGTTAGTTTCGTTCAGTGAGACAATCAAATGAATAAATAAAAACCTGCCTGACAATTTGCGTATGGATGAAAGAGCGTTTTAAAAAAAAAGAAGATTATTAAATCATTTAACGATATCCACTATGTACTATATACCTGGCTCCTTAAATGTTTATAGCTTTCCACTTACTAATTACTTATTGTGTTGGTTCTTTCAAATTTCACTGGTCGCCATTTTGGAATAAAATTAGAAAACCCACAATTTTTTATTGGACAGAAGTTCGGTAATGGCTATTAGCTGTTATACCTATATGAACCTCAATAAAACATGGACAAACTGTTGAAGATTTTTTCGATCTCTTTTAACAATTTTCAAAATCCCGCTTTAAGATAAAGCAACATCGACTCATCAGTCATATAAATTACTTACAATCATTCAAAGATTTGTCGTTAATTTATGGACCTTTTTAATCGACACAGGAACATTTATTGTGAGCCTTTTATTTCATTTAAAAAAAAAAACTTCATATTGGGCTCTACTTGTATTTTTAAAAAAGGTTTCCAAAAAATTCAGATTATAGTGTTTGTGTATATGCAGATAAGATTGCTCATGAAAAAGATTGGCTTTGGTAATAAAGATTTACAAAAAGGAGAGGTTTGAAGAAAAACAATCAATCCCATCTTCTCATCACAGAGGTATCTGGTTATAAAAAAAATCTACCGAATACCAAAACAAGTAGATATACAATAAATATTTTTAATGTCCGAATAAACCTCTTGATTGGTTTAGACTATATTTTCCCAAAATGATTTATTTATTTATTGCAGGGCTTGAAGTAGAACTAAAAGTTAGGCAGGTAACTACATATATCTATAGGTATACTTAAATAAAGTGGATAAAGAAGAGACATTATAAATGGGTTAGAGTTTACAGAGATAGAGATTAATATATAAGTTTTAAAATATTCCCTATATGAAAAAAAAAATATATTTGCACGTTCAAAAAGCATTTTACTTATTTTTGTAATTGTCATCATTTAGACGAAAATTACGAAAGCAGCTTAATTTATGAACATTTAGCAAAATTTATTTGTATTGAACTTTAAATGCATTCTGCATCACACTTTAAAACAAGTGTGTGTGTGTGGCTTGCACTATTTCGAACCCGAAAGCTTGCCAAGTTGTACTTCCATTTGGCCATATATAGCGCCTTTCTTCTTTTTTCAAGAACTTAAGTCGTTGAAGGACCAACAAACATCCTTTATTTTTTAATATAAAGTCTATTTTCAGTGCGTTTAGATATCAGCCTTTTGCTACCTATACAATATATATTCCTATAATATACACTGCAGGCCAAAAGTTTGAGTCCTACCTGGCTTACTTCTTTACCTAAAGTTTTTACTCGAACAGTAAACAACACGTTCAGGTAGTCAAAGTTGGATTTTTAATCCACATTTTTTTTTAAAAAGGGTCTTTTTTTATATAAGTGGGAAAACTGCTTTTATTGATTAATTTTTATGACTTTCGGTTGTTGATTTAGCACTTGTTTAGGAAAAGGGTTCTCAAGACCCTATTTTTTAGACCTGGATTGCAAGATTTTTTGCACACTTTGAAGTGAAAGGAGTTTATTCGTTAATCTTTACGTTTTGTGTAAACAACTAGTCTAAAATGGAAAAAGTCGCGGAAACCACCATTGAAAAACGATCTGCAACCATCACCCTTCTTAAAGAAGGCAAATCAGAGCGGGAAGTTGCTTCGCAGTTAAGAATATCAAAGGGCTCTGTTCAACGTAAAATTGAACGCCACGCTCAAACCGGAAGTCTTGAGGATAAACTACGGTCAGGACGTCCTAGAGCTACAACAAAGCATGAGGATTTGCTAATAGGCACAACTAGCAAACGAAGTAGGCGAAAAACAGCACCCGAAATACGTGCCGAAATTAATCAGACACGGAGTAAGCCGCTGACCTTATCAACGGTCAACCGGAGGCTAAGAGATGCTGGACTATTTGGCGAGTTGCGGTTCGAAAACCCCTTCTTCGACCCCAAAGAAAGCTGCCACCGAAAAAAGTTTTTAACATAGTTTTATGGAGCAACGAATCAAAGAGTTTTCGTTCGATGCAGAAGATGCCGACGGACTGTTTGGTTTCTATCTGACTCGGGTGACTGGAAAAATGAACAAGCATTAAACGATATAAGAAGAAAGCGCTGTGACCTCTGACCTTAGATTGATTGGTGAAGGATTCTATTTCAGCAAGACAACGACCCCAAACACAAGTCAAAACTTTGTCAGGAATACCTCAAACAAAACGAGGAGCAAGAAATATTAAAAATTATGACATGGCCGCCACAATCATCAGATATTAACCTAATAGAACTGTTGTGGGAGGTGCTGGATAGAAGGGTCCGGGATCAATGCCCATCGTTGGAATCTGCGTTATGGAACACACTCCTGGATCTGGATTGCTGGAACAACATATCACATGAAACAATTCAAAAACGTATAGCTAGAATGCCAAGAATTGTAAAAAAAATGTAATCGAATGTGAAGGGGGCATCTTCGACGAAAAATCGGTTTAAGCCATTTTCCCTTCATTTTAGTAAATTTCTATGTATTAATTGAAATATTTGTCTCTTGAATATGGTTTTATAGAGGTTTTGTGGAATCTGGTCTTGGAGAAATCTTCCTCACAAATCTTAGAGACAACTGCAACTACATCATAAAAACGATGAGTAAAGACAATGGTAGTATTCAGAAAACTATATCTTTTCAGGTCCAAAAAATGTATTTTTGCGGAATGGTACAGTTTGGCGAACATTCATAACCTCGAATTACACTTGACAGAGGATTGTAACCAATGGCGTGATGCTTTTTTTGATCTGATAGCTCAAATTGATGAATCATCATATTGTGAACATCTGAGAAGAGCCGTCTCATCGGAAACAAGACACATCTACAAGAATTTGAATCATCAACTTGGTACAATGAATTATGTCGATGACGCTCTTAGTGTGGCTTGATATTTCGTGTGAGGACAGAACTTTTAAAACTTAATTTTATTCCATATAGGCAGGATTTGACTGATATATGTAATCTTTGTAATTTGAATGACCGTGAAGATGTGCACCATTTCATAGGTGCATGTCCCATTTTACGAGAACATAGAAGACTTCATTTTGAAAATAATTATTTAACAAGAAGCGAAACTTTTGAAATTCTAAACGGATCTAGAGGATGGTTGAATTTAGATAATTTCTGCAGAGAAGCTTTAGGATATAGAAATAGTATTATAAATTTCTTTAACTGACTGCAGCAAAATTGGATCGAAAGGAAGCGAATTCAACGAGCGAGACGGGGCGCTCGGTTTCAACAAAACCTCCAACGCATTGGGTGGCCTAAATCCCACTTACGCTCTTAGTGGTCCTTATTTAGATACAAGTAACACATTGTTTTTTTTTTCCTTTTTTTTCCTTTTTTTTTTGTACTTGTTAGTTCTTGCATTTATTTGATTTTATGTTTTATTTTTGTTTTGTAATCAAATATAACATCACTCTGGCTGACGGCTCAAATGCCATGCCATATTTATTGATGTCTTAATTTTGTTTGTATTTATTTTGACTTTCAATAAAAATCTATCTATCAAGATAAGGTTCCCCATTAATTTTGCATTTTTATTTTTCTATTAAAAAGTTGTTTTCGATTCGACTCAAATTTTTGGTCTGCAGTGTAGCTCTTATGCCATCAGCCAAAACATAACAAAACATTCTGCAGGCAATTTTAATTGCTCCCTTGTTGAAGATATTATTAAAAGTGTATATGGGTATTAAATACAGTTATTGTTATATCCTTTCTTACATTTGCACATAATTTTTCACCCCGGGGAGGTGATATATTAGCGTATAATGTTTTTTTTTTGTTATTTTGTATAAGAGAATGGGCGAAGAGGATGATGTTAAAAGACTTTTATTGCTTGATTTATTGTTAAATGGTTTTAATGCAAGAACACACTTTACTGGTGCTAAGGACATCGTTTTCGAGCTGATATTATTTATGCATTTGACTATAGTTGTAGTAAATATATAGGTAGATATTGAGTTAGAAAAATAATGGGCTTGAAAGTTTTTGGTAATTGGTAAAATGAACGTGCATTTGAATTGAAATAGATATACATAATAATGTATGAACAAAAATCTACCATCAAAATTACAATCACTAAATGCATTATTTAGTTAATCGTCAGAAAAATAGAAAACTACCTTACTTCACTTATTGTAAAAATATGATATAAGATCACAAAGAGGCTGCACATTGGATTTTATTGTTGTTTAATGATGTAAGCGCCCAACAACAAATTAAATAATTAAATTTAATTAATAATTAAATAATTAAAAAATTTAAGTTGGTGTTGTTGTTCAAAAATTCAATGAAATTGACGGAATAAAGAATGGTCAAGCCTAATAAGCTGACATTCTAGTACGAATAGTACAATAATAACAATAATAACTTAATAGTCTGGTTCGTTACCGATCTTCCAACCGCTCCCCCTTTGATACGTACTGCGAATTGTAGTCTATCGAAATAAGGTATGGAGAAAAATGGAGGCGGAACAAGACAGCATACTTAAATGCTGCAAATGCATTTAATAAACAAATAACTCATCTCGACCTGTGACGTCAATGGTCTAAAGCGGTGGAGTGCGTAGTGCACACGACAGCTTAGACTGAGCAAACCTGAATCCTATGGTGTGCATAAAAAGTTTTTCAAATAAAATTGGATTAAAGCTCAGCACCACAAAAAGGAGACTGATGAGTGCAAAAGTGACAAAGCACGAAATAGCTATATCTCCAGCCAAACAATTGGTATGGTAGCGCCTTTTAGTTGTTGTTCAAAAATTCAATTAAATAAACAGAGAATTAAAAATTGGGGTTACTCTGGGATTTATCGATTTTTGTATGTGTTTCCGACATTTTATTGTTTTTAGGAAAAAAATTATAAAACTCGAAATAACAGTAGTTATCGAAAATATTATTATTCTCTGAAACGGGTCCAATGATTTTTTTAGAAAAAAGATTAATTGATTATATGATATAGGCTATATTTAGGAAAAAAAAAAACAAAAAGTAGTTATATACTAATTAATCGACGTCGCCGGGCGTCGGTCTGTTTGTCTGTGCGGCTCGATGTACTTACATGAAGCTACAGCCTAAACCTATGGATAGATTTGCTTTAAATTTGATGTAAAGCATTTGTATGCGTAGAAAATCCTGCATTTCCAAAAACAATATTTCTGGCATTTTTTCACGTTTGGTTTTTATCTAAAAACTTATAAACGACATTTTTTGCAGTGGGGGATTAGAGTTAAGCCCGCGTTAACTCATCTCTGGATTAACTTAACAGATGCTTTTGATAGCCTCCGAGTTTGGTAAGTCTTTCTGTATGCATATGCTCAGTAGTAAAATTTAAGCCAAGAGTTACCTAACTTTGGTTTAACACAGAACTGAAAAATTAGTCCTTAAAGTTTGGTGGTAGTCTTTTTTTAGCAAAAACAAAATCTGTCGTGTGATTAAGAATTTTGTATTTATCGTCAGTTCAATTTATTTGTTGTTACAAAAAAAAAATAAGAAAGAAACAATCCTATTCAAAAGCACATCTCAGAACAAATGTCAATCTCTTGATTTGTTTGCAAATGACATTGTGCGTTTTATCTTGTTTTGCATTGTTTTAACTACAATTTTTAGAATTTTAATTTTGTGTACCTATAGTTTTGACCGCAGATTAAATATTAAAATTAGGTGAACATTTTGACAAAGAATCCTTTTATAAACCGCCGAAATCATGAATTTGTTGGATTGGATATTGGCTATATTTGGGAATTTAATGGCCAAGAGGCCGTTCAAGTGTCAAATGGACATCACGCAAAGCAGTCGAACTTTTGAAAGGGAGAAAAATGTATAAATTCATATAACAATCTACTTGAAATTCGAGTAAAAAAAATCAACACTCCAATTTTATCAATCAGAAATCAATTGTAACGAATCTAACGAAGTGGCAGCACATGTATGGATGTTGTTCTCATAGCATAGCATATTCCATAAAAAAATATTATTAAAAAATAACCTCTTCCCGAAGGTAAAGAAAAGCCATACCATATACCGTCTCACTACACAAATTCAATCAAAAAAGGGTGCAAATACTTTGCCAAGGCCCTAAAACTTGACCACAAAACGATTCGATTTAGACCTATTGGCTTGAACCCTTTTTTATTTAACTTTAAATCCTTATACTTTTACTCGCCTCGTCCCTTCCATAGTATATACACCACCAGCGCAGCGGTTTACGGCACTCAATGACGACATTTGTTTCTGGCAGGGACGGGAGATATAGAAAACAAATGGGTAAACAAAGGGTTTCAGCAAGGATTTTCTCTGGTCCATTTATAGATATTAAATTACGGATTTTCCTTGCACCATACCTTAACGGAAATCGCAATGGCAATAGCTGTGTGTAAGTGTATACACCGCATCGGCTATGGTGTGGCGTGGCGTGGGCTTGGCATTTAAGTGTCTTACAAGCCAGAAAGGCACATCAATTCAATGGCTATTTAACCTGTTTGCTAATCCAATACATATAGATAAGGTCCCTGGATTATGCTGTCCGAATTTCACCATCATTATGGAATCCTTTTTTCAGTTTTTTTGTTATGTTTCGTAGAAATAATGGCATCACCTTTTAAAAGGGAGAATAGAGCTTGTTCCAAATGGGAATGATGAAAATTTAAATTGAATAAATGCAAAGTTATTGGCAGATTAGGCTACCAAAAGGGGTTCAGCATATGAATGGGCATGTTTTGGCCTGGCCATATAGACATTGCTGTATCGACACATATTGATGAGATTTTATGTGGCGTCATCATTGTCATAATATCTAGGTTATTTTGGTTGGTGTTCTTGCAAGGAGGTGTGAACTGGCGGGGCACAGCTGTGTAGTGTGTAGCCTGGTTATGTGCATGGAATATATAAGTTTTATTTTGAAACATCTTCGGCTATTTATTTTGTAAATTGTATTTATTTTCAAGCACATAATCCCGAAAAATGGTTAAATCAAATATGGGCAGTTTTCTTTGAGTAATAGATCTATGTTTTTGTGAATAATAGGTATTTTATGCATTTGTAAATCTAGGTAGATAATCTTTATCTTTGTATTTCTTGTATTCGTTTTGGAAAAGTTTTCCCTATATATGAACATCACACTATGCATAATTGCTTGTAGGATTGATTGAAAATAACAATTAAAAAAGCACATTTCCAATTATTAAGAACTTTAAAAACATTTTCTAACAAAAGAGTTAACCGGCAAAGAAAATCGAAGAAATACGGCCGGTAAGTTTTTCTGTTTTCCATGCGTTGACCTCAAACAATAAACAAAAACAATGAATTTCAAATATATATGGTTGTTTCTTAAAGAAAAAAACATTTTTATATTGCATAGGTACCCCTTTCATTCAGCTGTACCCTGTAACCCCCATTTTGTGCATTTGAATGTTAGTTATTCCTATTGGTCGGAAATCAAACGTTCATTCATTTAATTTGTTGTTGAGGTCAGCACGTGGCAGTTCTTATTTTGGGAACACTGAACCTGAAAATCCAGTTCTTTAAAGTGAGTCACAAAGATAACCAACAAAACTTCCTTTTTATGTTTTTTTCATTTTGGGTGGCTGCTATCCGATGAACATTCTAACAGAACTCACTCGTAGCATTCATATAAAACTTATCCGACATACATCAATGTCAAATTGTGCTGAAGTTTGTTCAATCGCTGATGTTTTTTTTAGTTTTGAAGCCGCATTATTAAAATATAATACAAAATTGATAAATAGAAATGCACTTAGCTACAAAAACAAACTCTTTAATGACTAGACAATGTTTGATATGCTAAAAAATAAATATATTCTATCGTTACATCTCCTTGCAGTTACACCCAAGCGCAGTTCCAAGGGGGGGTCATGACCCCCCCTGGGAGATTCAACTTTTGTTTTTCTACATGTGTTTGTTTAAATTAGGAGCAAAATCTAGATCTGTTCTGCTCATGACCCCCCCTTGAGTCGCAGAGTTATGCAGAGTCATGCACAGTTATAAAAACTCATCCAAAGATGATGCTAAGTGGTTAAACATTTTGTAATGGTACTCTTTTATTGTGTTATGCATCTTTATTTATATGTTTCTTTGCTCATATTTACAAAACCATTTCAAACACTTTAAAAACTAGGTATTTAAAATTTAAAATTAAGTTTCTCCAAGTAACTTGCAAATGTTCCCAATGAAACCTTCATTCCGGCACCCAACATCCAAGAAACAACGTCAAAGTAAATAACAATTTTATTGGATCGGGAAATCGATATTTTTCATCATACGAGTATTTCTTAAATTTCTTTTTTGTTTCGGGTATTATTGGCCAAACAGATATAAATTCACAATCAAAATCATTTGGATATCTCTGACCGCAATGTAATAGCCAGTTTATAAGTGCGATAAAAGAACAAACTTACCAAGTTCTTTGAAGACACATTTTGAGGTTGATAGAATTAAAAAAAAACCTCTGAAAATCTTGACCTTTTATTTGTACATATGAACAAATTGTTACAGGGAATTAGGGTGATATTTGCAATGCAATATTTTAAGAAAGTTACAATACATGTATGTACTTCATGTTTCCAAACCTCAAACAAAAATTTAAGTATACTGGCTAGGTAAATTATTGGTGTAGCTTTAGCAGAAGGTCCTTCTCTACGATTCTTCGACTGATAATTTGCTTGCGGTCTTCAATGGTAGAAAACCACCTTACAGTTAGCCCTCTGTTAGGTTGTTTTCAACCATTCCTGGTTATTTCCACACAACCCTTATAAGCATTATCAACAAATGTATTGCGTACTTTAAGGACATATAGATTAACCTACGACCAAAAACCTACTTTTTTTTTAACAACAGGTTTCACTAAAATAAAAAAAAATAAAAGAAATTTTGTTCAGTGTAAGACTTTATTGGGTTTGTATGTACATAGGCGTCGTGACCCCCCCCCCTGGCTGAAAGTCTGGATCCGCCCTTGGTTACACCCTTCCTTTTACTCTCATCGATATATAAAATTTATAAAACACAAACTCAAAAAAATCACAAACAATTTTCATTAATTTTTTTTTTGGCGCCAATTCGTTGCAAAAGGGATATACGCGCTACTCGCGCATTTACATTAAAATCTGTACCTATATAGTATTGCTTCATCAACAAGGCAATCTTTGTGATTCTGTGAGTGCATAAAAGTGTATTGTTTCCTTGTACATACATACATCTGTACAGGACCAGGACAAGGGAATAATATTTTAGCATAACTCGCTTCGGTACCAACCCTTCCGTTGCGTGGTTTAGTCGTGCTTTTTCGTTATTATTAATGGCCCAGCGTTTTGTATAAATAGTAATTAATTTTCCGAGTTAACCTTTTCTCCGAGCGCTCTCTTTCGCTCACCGAACTCCGATACATACCTATAATATAGCATCATGATGAATATTACCGAATTAATGGAATTTGTTATTATGGCTGACACGTTGTTATATGAATAAAATAGAAACAATGAATCCGCAACAGGATACTAAATTTAGCAGTGAGTTCACTTGTTGTATCCTTAATTATTCCAAAATGTTTCAAACAAACCCCCATACTTATTGTACTTACATAATAATAAGAAAAAGTTTTATAAAATTCAAATCGAATTGAAGAAGGAGAGGAGTGAATATATACATCAGGGCCAGAAGAAAATTGTTGTAACTTTTAAATTACTTGAATTTCTAATGTGAATGATTGTTCAAAGATAGTTCTAGGAAAGATAGCAAAATAAAAAAAAATGTGGTAGAGGAGAAGGTGGGAATATGGAACCCCATTTGGTTTTTAAAATTTTTTGTTCATACCCGTTACCTAAAGACATTAAAAATTGTTCAATTATATAAAGTATATAATCTATATAATATAATATACAAGAAAAAAAACATATTCTGAATACTTTTTGTATTAGATTTTGTACTTTATTCAAAAAAAGTCATTTTTACATTTTTCATTTTTATGTTCCTTATATGGAACCCCGGGTTCCATATTAAATGTATGTAAAAATTACATTTTACCTTCGTGTGCAGAGATCGCAAACCTAATAATCATGATCGCCCATAGGTTGCAGGATAGACACAGAACTATGAACAAAACTTTGCAACGTTGTTTGAGGAACTGAAATTAATTTCACCGCCCTTTTCAGGCTTATTTTTCCCCTAACATATTTTATTGCATCAATCATTTGGTTTTTGTCCCAGGGCCAGGACTTTCTTTCTGGTTTAGATGGCGTTTTTATTTGGCTTCGCGGCATGAGGGTGGTTTGAGGAAAAAAGAAAAAAAAATTGCTTGGTAAATAAAAAACACCATATTAGGTGCCTCTAGGAGTTCCGTATTAAAAGACTTCATATTTTAATACAAACACTGGTTTTCATAACTTATTCAAAGAAATAAGAAAATTCTTACCTGAAAAATAGGTAATCCAAACACTTAATACTATTTCTGAATTTACTGCAGAACAAAAACAGGACCCGACATTAACGTTTTAGACTTTCATAAACAATGAAAAAAAGTTTTCCATTTCGCTCGGTTATTGGAAATAACTTCACGGCGAAATGATCGAGGCGAAAGCTGTGTAATTTTTTAATATGACCCTTCAAGCAAAATCGCGGACCCAAATTTCTCGGTTCACTTGGGACTCCAAAAAAAATGAGTGTCTCACACACAATAACAAATTTTCTGTGTACGCATGTAAAAAGAACGAGAATCGAGAGTATTTTTTTCAAGCATCGAGAAATAGAGAGAGCATAGGCATAGATAAACAAATAAAGATACAAATCTTTGGCTGTCAATCCGGTTTGCCTACAAGCTGAAAGGTGGGTTTAGCCGTGGTGGAAATCAGTAAGTTTTACTAGTGTGCTTTAAAACACGCATGCTAGTGCAACTTACTGATTTCCACCACCGTAACTTTGTTGTTGGATTTCACATTTATTCATGGACACAGAATTAAATTACAAAAACAACAATGTAAACAAATTGGTTTTGGGGGGTAAAACGTACGAAAGATGTGTATCTTTATATTGTTTATCTATGGTATAGGCGAAGTATACAATCATTTTGCCTTAATTTCCACCACTTTTTTTTTAGTTCAGTTTTCTAGGTAGCGTGGCGAAGACGAGACGGTTGCTTTTTTATCTCTTTTTTTTTGTTAAAACTTTTAAACATTTCCAATCAGAAATGCAAGTTTCTATTTATTAAATGTAAATTTATATTGGTGGAAATATGTCATGTTTATTAGTGCGAAATAGTCTTTAGAAAACCTTTTATGAATGATAAATAAAAAAAAACTCTTGAAATGAAAAAATTCTGTTTGTTTTATTTTTGTAGGCAATGGAGAAACTGGAATAGATGGTATGCCTCAATTCATACATTTTTTTTTGAACAGTTTTAGATTCCATTTGGTTTCGGTTCTCCGAGTATGGTGAATTGAAAAACTCTCTCTCTCACAATACATTCACATAATGGCTCCGTGGTGATTCTAATTTCCATACTAATTTGAACCGCAAAACGCAGTTTTTCGATCCGTTTTTGGATCCGAATGCGAAGTCATCCATACGTTGTTTGATACGTTTGCGGACCGAAAACGAGCTCGCTTGCTCGAAGGGGACTATTTGAATTGAGTCTTCGCAACGTGTAGCTGTTGCGTAACAGATGTCACTAACAGTTTTCGTTCTAGAAGGGGGTTTCGATTTAACCACAGGTTCCATATTCCCACCTTTTCCTATATATGGAACGCGAAAAGAATTTGACAATTCGTAACAGTCAACTGCTTTTCATAACCACCAATTTATTTTATCAAATATATTCTATTTTGTGAATTTAGGTCTATAAATATATTAAAAACATTTTAAGTTCATTTCTCGTTTGTTGGTCATGTGCGTATTTAAAAATGGAATCTCGCAAAAGGATCCAAAATTTTGTTTCCTCATTATTTCGACCTTCAATTTACATTGTTTTTTCAGAGAGTGACTAGCAACTCAGTAAAAGTTTTACACGAAAAACACAAACAAAATTATCTATAATAATTTGTTTTGTTATTGTTTTGCGTGTAAACATTTTGCTGAGTTGCTAGTCACTCTCTCAAAAAACACGGCTGTTATATGTAAATCTAATTTTCAAATATTTGTAGAGGGAGTGACATATTTTTCGAGCATTTTTAAAAAACCTTTTGATGGTGTTGGGAACACCTGTTCCTAATAAGGGCCAAACATTTTTCTTCGAAACTACTTTAAATTTATTGCTGAAATAAAATTGTTTTTAAAAAAAATCTAAAAACTAAACTAAAAAAGAAAACGGACAAATATGTAATCAAAATATTATTTTCAATTATTTATTTAGCAAAAACAATAAACAAAGCAACCAGCTTGACTAAACAAATCTTAAAACTAAACTAAATAAATTAATTAATTTTGAATTAAAAACATAACAGCCTTCTTGGCTAAAAAAACTGCTCTATTAAAAATAAATAAAATTAAACAAAATAAATAAATTAATTTTAAATAGATTAATAATTAAGATTTTTTTATTCAAAAACTTTAAAATTTAGCCTCATGCTGAGATACTAAACCTCGTTAAATGGATTTCAAGGCAATTTTTACATCAACTTCAGTCCAATTTGCCTTTGATTTTGGCATTTTGCATGAAACCAAACAAAAAATTAAATGAAAATTTTCATGTATTTAATAAAGCCCACTCAAATCTAGTATGTGCCTAATTAGGAACATGAAAGACTTTTGTCTATATATTTATAAACAAAAATCTAGATGATATACATAAATGAAAAAGTAAAAGCTTGTTAAAGCGTTTTTTTATAAAATGCTGCGTGAGGTGTACTTCACAAAGTCGTTTCGGCTGCCAGATTCAAAACGAATAAAGCAGCTGGCTTTTTTTGTTACGTTTTTATTGGATTGCAAGGGGTTTACACATACATAGAACAAAGAGTCCCGTTACTTGTTGGCAGGGCTGCCGAAGTGAGTACTAAGGGAGTATTCGTACTCCCCAACCATTCACTGTACTCCCGTACTCCCCTCACTGTTATTGTACTCCCCTTGAAAATTCCCAAAATGTTTGCAAAAAGTCGTTATAATTGTGCTTATTCTAGCGCATTGAAAACTTTTATTGGTTTATTGTTTTTTTAACTTTAAAAAGGTGTCAATTTTGGAAAAAAAGAAAAATAAAATCTCCATTTAGCATATTTATAGAAGAAAACAAATATTTCCTTAGTTCCTTCATGGCCGTCTTCGAGATGGAGAAAAATAAAACCTGCCACAGGAAGTTCCAATTTATTAGCAAAATCGCTTCATGTTTGAAAAAATGTGTTAGATCCAAAGGTCTGAATTAAAAAAAAAAAATGTTTTATTGTAACTTAAGTCCCTAATGCCAATACCTTCGTTGTGGTTTAATCTACTATGTAAAAGTTATGTTAAGTTTTTTTAACAATTTATCAGTTCTGTTCTTCTTTTCACCCTTAAATGATTGGTATGAATTAAGTATAAATTATTAAAAATGGTTTAATAAAGTTATATTTCTAGCTCGTTTGTGAATTGAAAATCGTGTTCAATGTTATCCGATGATGATTTTGGCACTAACGAGGTGAAAATTTATTCGTAATTTAAATTAAATTTGCACAAGGCCATAATATTAAAAAGCTATGTTTTTTATTGCGTACTCCCCACAAGCCTAAGATACTCCCCTCCAATCCCCTAGAATACTCCCCTCCGAAATATTGTAACGGCAGCCCTGCTTGTTGGTTATGGGTTTTTTTATGCACTGGACCTTATTAGGGTCCGGGCCTTATTTGGTGCACCTACCTCATTCCTAAGTCCGAATTAGCATTTTAATTATTTATCGTAAGAATTTTATAAAATTCAAGATCGTTTTTAAAAAGCCATTCATTTTGTATACCTAACTTACCTATCTTTCGATTATTTGAATTTTCAAAAAAAAAATCCTAAAAATATGCAACGAAATCAGATGGTTGATGAGTTACGAGATGTGTGCTGCTGAAAAAATACACGTTGAGGTGAATAAACATAAACAATAATTTATTTATGTTAGATATAAGTTTGATAATGTGATTGTCTGCGTTTTCGAAAATGTACATAGAAAAACTTAATTTAAGAAAAACCTTAAAACTTCGTGAAATCAATGAAAATAAATAAAATATCAGTTAGTATTATTAGTAACAAAATTGTTGTGTTCGTAGATATTTCAACAATATGGTAGGTATGTATATAGGTAGGTAATGTAGTTACAAAAAAAATACGCGCACAAAACAAAACCTCACCAGCTATACCAATATTGTCATAAAAGTATGCGGCATTTATTCTTTATGGGACACTTTAAAAGTTTGCTTATTGCAATGCTTTCGAGAATCAATGATTTCAATTTGCCTCAATAAAAAATGCAGCTACCAATTGGGGCGACTAAAAGCCATTTTCTTTATTCTCAAGATTCAAAAAGGAAACATGAGGCAGTAGAATTAGAAGTAGTTGAAGGTGAAGTCAAGTTGGCTGTATCAAACCCCAATAGAACGGGCAGAAATGTATTTTGGATTATATGCGATTATATACATAGCTTTATATTGAAGCCACCCTTCAACGTCCTCGAAAGCAGGATAGCTTAATTCAAAAGAAAAAAAAAAATGAGAAAAGAAAAAGCCAAAAAGAAACATTCTTGCTAATAATTCCCTCCTGCCACCATTTCATTCATCCAAAACTCAACTGCAGCCACCACGCGTGTGAACTGGCTATTGGTGGAAATGCCAATTTCGCCAATATGCTGAAGGGGACAAAATATTTTACGGGCGTTTTCCACTTATATATAGTATAGAGTCCATTGGCACGCGGAATCGACACTTCCTGATGCCAAGTGAAGGGTCGCCGAATTTTATAATTTTTATATTTCCTTATGTTTTTTTTATTTAACTTGTTTTATATTAATATTTCCTATGAGAAGGAGCCTTTGCTTTGATACGCGTAAGGTGGAGAAAGTTTCTTCAAATCGATTTATTAACGTCTTCAATAAAATTTATGGCTATAAAGACTTCTTTTTCATTTTTTTGTGTTTGCTTTTGAATTTGATTCTTTTTGTTTTTTCAATTCGATTTCATTTTCACATTTAATTAAATTGTAATTCGTGAAATATTGCTCTGCAATAAACGTTATAGCTAATTTTCTTTAATTTAAAAGTTGCGCTAAGAGTTTTCTGTCGCATTCGGCTGTGTCAGGTATATGGCAATACATTAAAAAATATTATTAATTTTACTTTGTCATTCTCATTAGTTATATGAATTTTAAGGCCTCTCACATTTCAAAATGGCTGTTAAAATGTTTTTCTTCAAGTTTTTCATTATAAGTTGGAGTTGGTGCTCTTTTTGGCTTCATGCAAATATATTTATTAAACACAAATACTCGTATGCGGGTAGCCCGTAGCGTAATAGTTAGTGCGTTCGACTGTCATGCTGGAGGTCTGGGATCGCTTCCCAGCCTCGTCCACCTAAAAACTAAAAAGTTTTTTTCAGGGCTACTGCCTCTTGCGAGGAATTGACAAATCCTCCAAGAGTATCACTTGTCACGAATAAGTGCTTCTCGTCTAGCCGTTCGGATTCGGAATAAAATTGTAGCTCCCTTCCATTCCTGTCGTTAGGCGCACACAGGAATGGTTGCGAGTTGTTAGTCACTAGGCCCTGGTTCTTCAAGAGCCGTTGTGCCACCCGATTTATTTATTTTTACCCGTATTCATAAAGAAAAAATAGTTATTTTAACTCCCGTGTTTAGGAAAACTACACCATGGAATACGAATTTCCTGGGCTCAAACTAAAGACAATTGCTAACTGCTCCATTTGAGTCTGGAACATTCTTATTCCATGGTGTAGTTTTCCTAAACACGGGAGCTAAAATAACTATTTTTTAAAATAAACCATTTTATAGTTGTTGTTCTATATGGTAGGTGTTTAAAGATGCCTCACTGAGGGAAAAAATGCGATCTAAAACATAATACGACCGTATTTGATCTAAAGTATTTTAAATGAAGTGGAGCATTTTCATTTTAACGTTGAAACACTGTTAATTTTAATATGCGACGTAATTTTAAGAGATTCAACCTAGTTTCAAAGTAAAGCGTGTTTATTTATACACTGAAATCAAATTTTGTACATTTACATTCCGTTCAACGTTGTTTTAAAGTGAAACGTTATCATTTTTACATTGAGATCCACATTTAAAGTGCGCTCAACCTTGTTACAAAGTGAAACGTATTCATTTTTACATTGAAATCCACATTTTACATTGCGATCCTTTTTTATGGCATTTAAAGTACCATCAACGTAGTTTCAAAGTGTTGCATAGTTAAGTAAACATCAATTTGTCTGTATTTCTTAGCTTAATATAAAGAATTTCGAGAGCGTGTTGTTGTTTTTCGAAGTAGCTCCCTTACATGTGTGAACAAATTAAACGCGCACTCAGAATTCACTTTCATATAATCGAAAAACAATATTTTATTACTTTTCCTATATTTATTACTATAAAATACTCATAGCATTAAAAGTCGTCACAAATAAATGATTCACCATAAAAAATGAGATGCGTCGAGCATGAATATACATTTGTTTTTATCTTACATAAATTTAAACAAAGAAGCGTGGCGTGGGTAGCCATTTTGAATCAATACCTAACCAAGCGAAGTTCAATCTACGTTGATTCGAAGTAGAAAAATGTTTTTTTAAAAGATGGATAGGTTTGATTTACCTATGATTATGATCCCACTTTAAATCAACATATAAACGTAGTAAAATCTAGTTCGTTTTAAGTATGGAATCACTTTGAAATAAAGTCGCTCCACTTTGATTTAAGAATTTTCGGCGTTGGAGCCAAATCGTTCGGAAAAATATTAGAATCAAAGTGTTTTGCATTTTACGTTGTTTTTTTTTTTTCTAACATAAAAATTAAAAACACAAAATAAAATATGGAAATCAGCTATATTTGTTATCAAGTGTTAACTTTTACAGATATTTTAAACGCTTTAAATCAGGCGCGAACGCATGGGGGGTTTGGGGGTTGATACAGATTTTGAATCAACTTCGTGTCTGAAATTAATAAAGTAATTTTAATTAAACTGCATTGAAATTGACTCAAACGGAAACAGGTTTTTGACATCTTTTTTGTTGAGTTTTTGGGTTATTCCCGCATACCTATCACGTAAACGTCTAAGAATATTTTGCATCACAGGTTTTTCTAAGAAGTATAGGTACCTTTACATACTTATTATATTTAATTCTAAATATTTTACAAAAATAAATTGTTTATAAACAAAGATAAATAAGAGAAGAAATAATTGAATGCTACTTTTGCCTTTATTCACACTACTCCATAAAAATTAAAATACAATAATTGTATTTTTATGCTAAATTTATAATTTCTTATGTCTAAAATATGACACAGGCTTGCATGTAATTTCCCAAAGAACTGTTTTTTAACGGTATTATACATTCAATAGAACTGTGTTTTTTGTAATCTTCAAATTTCCCTGAAACGGCTTAACTAATTTTTATTAAATTTGTATGCAGGCACCTCTGGAAGGTGTTAGCATTCCGAACCAATATTTTAAAAAAGAATATTACATACATATTTGATTAAAAAAAAATTGTTTTAAATAACAAGATAAATTTTGATCGACTTCGTAATCGTCTGACTAACTTATATCTGCAAAGTTTGTGTTCGTAAACAAAATTAGAAATCTGACTTAAGCAGTCCTGCAAAATAAATTACGTTTGTAAACATCAAAACCATGTGCAGAAATCAAGTCGGCTTCGGGCAGTTTGTGCCGGAAAAAAAAAAACATTCTGCTGAAAAAAAAATAAATTCTGCTGAAAAAAAAATGAAAATTATAAAAGGAAAATATGACAGAATATAAAAGTAAATGAAATGGCTTCGAAATACATACATTATCAGCATATTTGTCCATAACAGAATATTTTGTTCCATTTATCACCCAAAGAGCCTAAATCGGCTTTTCCCGCGCGAAAATTTCGTTTTTTTTTTTTTAAATTATAATTCAAAAGAAACTTTGATTTTTTGGGAGGTTTTTAAACCCATCATCATCGTAGCAATCCTTTAAAGGAATTTGATAGTTTATACCTTTACAGATAGGTAAGATACAAAATTTTGGCGTACACAGAATATTTCTTTCCCAATGTCACCCAGAAGCCCTAAAATCGCCTTTTCCCGCGTGAAAATTTAATATAAAAAATCGGATTTTCTGCACTGCCATGTTTAAGAACTCGAATTTATTAAAAAAAACTGCCGCCTGCTTGCTTTCTGCGGGCCGAAGAAAAATAAAATCAATATGCAGAAGCTAGGCAGGGATGCGGCAGATCTGCCGCAGATTTCTGCGATTACGAACTCGCTCTTAGTTCTTAAGAATTGGAATCTAGAACCTCCAAACCCCCCCCCTGCGTTCGCGCCTGTCCTAATTCTCGGCAGGAAACAATTTGAATGATAGCAGGGACCTTCTAACAGTTGAGGGTTTAATTTTAATTTCGACTTCCTTAATAATAAACTGATTGAGATTTGTATGCAAATGATTATGAAATAATAAGTTTTTTGTCGATAAAAAAAAACTACAAAATCTTGTGCTGTCTCAGGATGGCAAGTAATGTTTTAATTCAGAGAAAGTGTTTTTTTTTTTTTTAATAACTTTTTTAATTTTAAAAATAGTTTTCATTATAATCGGAATTGGAACATTATTGACCTTCAATCTTCAAGTCAAGATTTCGACTTTTCACGATAAAATATAACATTTAAAAACGTCTTAAATTTTCAACCCCCCCCCCCCCCCGAAATTTTTTCCTGCGTTCGCGCCTGCTTTAAATGTAAAACTTTAAACATAAAACTAATGGCTGTAAGTAATAAACGAATTTAGAGTCAAATTTGGTTTATTCCCGGCTGGAAAAATGACAAGTTTCTGTCTAGTTTGGGCAAGGCCCTACTAAGTTTTCAGTAGGGTAAATAAAGAGAGGAAAAACTTGTCAGATATTTTACAAACCCTTGCTGGATTTCAGTACCAACGATTTAGAAGAGGAAAACTTTTCAAACACTCGTGAGGAAATCTCTAGTTAAAAGTTGTTTGACACGTTTCGGGACCCCATCAGGAATGTCTCTTGTACACCAAAAACACATTCTATAAGCAAAATCCAATTTCAGCATCATACGACACTTTTTTCTCTCTTTCATTTGTCTTCTTTTTCGTATCACACTTTACTGTGGGTGTGAGACATCTGTTTAGGATTGTTCAATGAGAAAGAAACCTTTTCTAAGTTGTTCTAGCTAAAAAGCAAGTACATTAAATCCGGTTCTATTCTGTATGTATTTGTTATACCTCACTTTTATGGCAGGTTGGACCGAGACAAGAATAAAATCTTAAGGCAGGAGGGTTATTTTCTAAAAAAATGATAAAACGAAAATCTATTTTTTTAAAAACTGTTCATTAAAATAAGTTTATGTAAAAATACGATGAAAGGAGAGATTTCTAGTTTTACAAAAATATACATAACATGGCATTGTAAGTGCACCGTTATTTTTTAATAATTCGTTTTTTTTTTAAGTCAATTTAAGAGAAAATTACCCCTCCCGTTGGACTTGAAATTATTTAATTGTTTGGACACTGCGGCCGGCGCGTATACGTATATTTAGTTGTTTTTGTGAAAATAAATCTACAGATTTATTTTTATTCTCCCAATAGACGTCTTAAATAGAAATTGAAATTAACTAATTGTGGCGTTTCACGAATTCATAGAATGCCTTGATTTGTCAAATCTATCTTCAAATTGATTACACAATTCAGCATAAAATGACACTTAATACATTTTTGTTTGAAACAAAACCAAATACTTTTGTTCAAATGGGTAGTAGCCCGTAGCGTAATGGTTAGTGCGTTCGACTGTCACGCTGGAGGTCTGGGATCGCTTCCCAGCCTCGTCCACCTAAAAACTAAAAAGTTTTTTTTCAGGGCTACTGCCTCTTGCGAGGAATTGACAAATCCTCCAAGAGTATCACTTATCACGAATAAGTGCTTCTCGTCTAGCCGTTCGGATTCGGCATAAAATTGTAGGTCCCTTCCATTCCTGTCGAAAAGGCGCACACAGGAATGGTTGCGAGTTGTTAGTCACTAGGCCCTGGTTCTTCATGAGCCGTTGTGCCACCCGATTTATTTTGTATTTTTGTTCAAATGGAGTTTTCGTATGATTGATAATATACGCTTGCAGTTAGGCTGCACAACTTTCGCTAAGTAAGTTATGATCTCTGTTCTGCTTACCTTGCATCTCCTAATAGACACGAACTGCGCTCTTTTTTTGCATCTTGGGTAGATATAGCCTGCAAAACAGCAAAAATCATCAACCTGTGAGTGGAAAGTCACAACCCGTCACCAACAAACTATGAGTGCCAAAGTGATTTGATTTGTTGCCTGTGTAAATTTCAAATTTTATAAAAAGATCACAGCTTCACAAAGAAGAAAAGTGACTCGCAAATCACGTCTTGAACTGTGGTCTTAATTTATTTTATAGAATCACGACCAGATTATAATCACATCGTCCCCTCAGAAGCAAACTGTCGAAACTCAAAATTCTTAGTTTTCCAGAAAAGCGATTTGAATAATTTTGAATCTTAAAAAATGATTTTTTATCTGAGGAGCTTAAAGTGGTAGAACAAAAAAAATTTGGTATAATTAAATTTTTAAAAATATTTAAGAAAAACAAAAAATTGCAAGACTTATGACGTTTGGATTAAAAATAATTACGGTTTTGGTGTTTTTTTTTTTTCAAAATGCTCTAAAAAGTGTCGTTTGGTATTTAAATGAAACCAATAGTTGTGATTATTAACAAAAATATATTATATTTTTTATTTAACACTGATTTTCAGTAAACAAACAAAGCGATTATACTCTTCAAGAGTATTTTCTAACAAAAATATCGATCTAAATTATTTAACCAACGAAAAAGAAAAACTTAGTTATAGATAAATTAACATTAATTGAAAAAAAAAACAGTTCTCCAGTCTTTAAGTATCTTTCAGAGTCAAAAAAATACTAAATTAAATATTATTATACTTTTTATTAAACGTACTCTTCAAGAGAATTTTTTAACAAAAACATCAATCTAAGTTAATTAAACAAACGAAAAAGAAAAACTTATTTAAAGATAAATTAAGATTAATTATCAAAAAAAAACTGTTCTTCAGTCTTTAAGTATCTTTCACAGTCAAAAAAATACTAAAATTATGTATAAATAATACGAAAATAGGAACTTCATTGAACTACTATAGCAAAAATGATATAAAAAATTAAGATTAGGATTTTTGTTTTATCACAAAATTATTTAGACGCTTTTGATTTTTGAATAAAAGTCCTTATAGAAAGAAGGAATCTGATTTTTATCGAATAGTTTCAATAATCCTTCTTTCTTTTTTGTAGATACACCGCTGTCCGAGTTATCCAAGATATCAAGACACAGATTAGATACCCCTTCGAATGATCTAGTGTTGTTTGCTCTTATTTGGATGCGACGAAAATTGTCTTCGGCGTATGACAATTTAACAGAAAAAATACCAGGATCAGCTTTTTCAAATCTCATTATTCTAATATCCGTCATTTTAACTTTACCTCTATGGTCATCCGTGTTGTAGTTTAATCCCATTTGAGCAGATAACGTTTTGAGATCAAAGAACTTTGTTTCATCTAGCTCATGAACATGAAATGGTTTTCCTGTTTTTTTAGCGGTGCGAATAATCGTTACGTATTGATCAGGAGTATAAGTAGGTCCTGATTTTAACGCATTTTTAATACTACGCTCAATTACAGAATGAACCGAGTCTTCTTCGTTTTGGGTATGACCTTTAACAAGGTACTTGTGAGTTATGGTGTTCAAATTAGGGAGTATTTGTACTGCATACGCATATAAAGCAATAATAAATTTGTTTTTTTGTTGTCCACAGCAATTGTCGGAGTAAAAAATGACATTAAACAATCCGGTTGAGTTTTCTTGCAGCTTTTTCAAATACATGAAAACACAGGAACCAATTTGGTTGGCCCCCCTTCCGGCTAGGCCCTCGTGCCAAACGAAACATTCCACATTTTTAGTCTGCAGTTCACAGATTGTAAAATTGAACACATTAATCTTGGACACGTAGTAAAAAACACTTGAGTTTCCTCTCGGACATTGTAGAACAGCCTGAAGGTCGTATACAGCTACTGTATTTGTAAGAAGAAGAAGCTACTATATTTGCTTCATTGGCAGACTGTTTATCTTTTTCTTTTTCTGCTCTTGAAAGATCTTTTTCTGTCAAATGTTCGTCATACTTTTCTTTCAGGCTTTCTTTGTCACTGCTGTTTTCGAAAGCATTGCAGTCTTCACACTGATCTTTTTTGGGTTGGTGAAAACCTATGTTGAAGTTATTCACAAACACGTTTTGGAAAACATTATATTTAGCAAAAGGAATTTGTTTTTCCTTGCATTTCTCAACATAGTTTCGATGTATCTGTGTAATTGATAAACCACCATCAAAGTATTCCATTTTAGATTTCGACCTACAGTAATGGCTAGGAATACGAGGTATTGATTCAATGTGATCCCGTATTTCTTTCAAAACAGATTCGTCAGTTTTGTTTTTTGGGGGGTGCCTACCTCTCAAGTCGTCTAGAATCTCTTTTTTGCTGGACAGTACGAATGGGTCTATCATTGATTCCAAGAGTCGATACGAAAAATTTTTTGCAAACTCTTACTCTCGAGTTTTCAATTGTAAAATAATATGCATTATTATTTTTTCGACAATTCCTGTTGATGACATTGCGGGTGGGATCATTTTCTACCCGAATGTATCGATACTTCGGCTTAATATCGATCATCGAAGACGCAATAAAAGATCGTTGCTTGTTGATACATCCAAAGTTCATACTTCAATAATATTTTTTAAGATAAGTGCCACAAATAAAAAAATGTCGAAAATAAAAAATAAAACTTACCTCTTCGTTTCAGTGTAGTCCGACATTTTCCGATAAAAACTTTTTCTGCAACAAACGACACAACAACTCACTATGACGGCTGACATGAAACTGAAAATGTCATTTTACTGATGAATAGTTCAGGGACGTTATTAAAAATGCAAAACAACACTTTCGCCCTCACGCCTTCAGTTTAAGAAGTATTTTTAGGACAGTTTGACCAAAAGATAGCATTTTTTTTACTGATTTTTTCTGTATACTAACTCAAAATCGCAAATTTTTGAGTTACGACAGTTTGCTTCTGAGGGGACGACATCAGGAAAGTAAAAGGTAAAGAACGAGTTCCTGATGATATTCTATTATTCTTTATCGAAAGTGAAAAAAACAAATACCATAGCTGAATTACAACGAAGTTCAAAATTCCATATTCTTCCCCGCCAGGAAAACGGAAATTCAACAGATTTTGTTTCACAATTTGGTATATTTTTTAACTGAAAAGCGTAAGCAAGTTTGAACATTTTTACATTCGCTCTACCGTGCCTAATTTTCTTATATTTGAGCTTCCGCCTTATTATCTTACTGCAGAAATTTTGTAAACAAGCAGAACTATATACACTGCCATACCTTGAAATATTTACTGAATTACATTTTAGATACTTAAACATTTCAACTATGTATTTCTTTTGTCTAAAAAGAAAAAAAAAATATTCTTTATACCAAAAGCATAATTCGAACTTATTTTTGTTTTAATTAAAAAAAAAAATAAAGAATAGTCGTTAAACCCAAATATTTCACCTTTAATCCGGACATGTCTATTGTCTATTCGTTTGATACAAAGAAACGAAATTCAAATGCTTAGTTTTTTTTAAATTAAAATATCGAAAAATGAAATGACTAAGGGCCAGTAGTAGCACTTAAAGCCTAGTACTCAGCTCGAGAGTAAATGAAATTTCTATATAAAATGACACTTATTTCACTGCGATGGAATTCAAAACGAAAGGTGAGTGCCAAAATTTGAAAATGAAATGTGCACCGGTTCAAAATCAATTTCATTTCATAATTTTCATTTTCCAATGTACGACCACTAGGAAAAATAAATAAAAGTGTGGAAAAGTGTGACTTTTCTAGATTGAATTATTTTTCTGATAATAAATTTTAAAATAATTGAATAAAAAATGCGGAGGGTGAGATTTAAAGGCGTCATTATTACCATGACATCTATGAAAAAGTTTTGACACTGATGAAATTTGCTAAAAATATTAAATAAGCCATGGTTTTCAAGTATCAAAAGAGTTCATTAAAAAAACTTTCTCCAAAGAGTTCTTAGAGAATTTATGCTTGACCTGCCCACCTGGTCTATACGGAGGAAAATGTTAGGTCTTACGAAACATTGTATTTTCGTGAAATAGATAGAACATAATGACAATATTATTTAAAGGTATTTTTTAACAAATAAAAAGTACAAGTGACCTCAACTCCAGAATTATTGTGTTTTGCCCAAGGTATAACAGTGGGCTCTTCAGTCAGTCTGATATACCCTACTAAGACACAAATTTTGGTCGATGTTTACTTAAAACCAAAGTAATTTTAATATTCTAATTTCTTTTTCTTTATTATGGTATTTTTCAACGCCAAATCTAATAAAAGACAAACCAATATGATACAAGAACACTTAAAAAGTTAGATTAATTTTTAAGCAAAAATGACTGTTTTTTTCGTTAAGCAGGTCAAATATTACACCCCAAAATCCACCCTTGGACCTTAAATATTTGTAAGGACTCGTTTGATCCTTCGGTGCCAATATGAATTTAATATTTTAAGCAAATTTCATAAGTGTCAGAATTTGTTCATGGATGTTATATAATAATCGGTCACTTGCATCTCTCCGACAAAAAAAACACCCTTTAACCACAGATATAAACTCTTTTGGTTCTTGGTAAACATACCAAAAGGAACATTTATACCAAATTTAATTAATATCCCATTATTTTAAATGGATTTGGGTAATATTTGAACTGCTGTTCTTAAAAAAAAAGTAATCATTTCATAAAAAGGAATTTAAATTTCTACAGGATACATGTTTCTTTTTAGTTTCGGTCCTTTTAAAATCAGCGTTGAAAAGCAAGATTGTATTAGATCAAATTGTTTACCTATTTAAATGCGCCTATACAAAAAAGACAATGCGGGGATTTTGGGGGACTTTGGATATGTTGTTGAAGATACAATTTTGCGTCGATACCAGCAATAAAATTGCATGAATAAATTTGTTCCCACTTGCCCATATTAAATTTTCTATCTTTCCAAGACTATAAGTCTATCAGACGGATAAATATTATCCCCCTTATTTATAAAGAAAAAATAGTTATTTAAACTTCCGGTTTAGGAAAACTACACCATGGAATAAAATGGAGCAGTAAGCAACAGTGGCGGATCCAGGGGGGTGGCTATAGGGGCTAAATCCCCCCCCACAGGCGGTTCTATTATTATTATTATTATATATTTATTGAACATGTAATTAATTACAGGCTAATAATAAATTTAAAGAGCTACTAGCTGCAAAGGCGGTTCTTAAAATTGATTGAAATATAGAAATCAGAATCAGGAGTCAGAAAAAATAACGAGGCTGGGGCTACGCAATTTATATGCTACGGATTTTTTTCTAAGCCCCAAATTCATTAGGTTGGGGCGTTGGGGCTGAATTCTGAAGGGAATTGTACAAAAAACAAGTTCGGGGCTATGGATAATTGACAGAAAATTGGGACGAAAAAAAAAACAGCTCGCGAGTAGGGCTTGACAAGAATTGGACAAAAAAATCATGCGTGTGAATATTTGTAGTCCCTCTAATTTTTTTTTCTATCTCCACTTAAAAATATTTTAAATGTCAAATACGACAGATATTTTTGTATGTAATATTGAAATCTTTTAAAACCGCGGATAGAAGCTAATTATAAATGCACAAAAAACAAGGCTATTCTAAAAGGAAAAGTGGGAATGCCAAAATTCAATTATTTATAAAACTGTAGATTTTCTAAAACTTTTTTATATTAGTTATGAATAATTATAAAAATATATAAATTATAAAATAAAATCAACATCGTCACAATAGTTAAAATAATTTGTTCTTCAAGGGAAGCGTTTTTCACTCTCACAACGAATGTTACAGTTCCTCGTCACTCGAAAACATTAAAAAAAAATAATTTCAAATAGAAAGAAATATAATAATTTATTATTATTATAAAATGGCAGTTATCAATAAGATTTTAGAATGATTATTACGATCAAGTGTTCTGAACGCTGTACTGATAGAGCAAGAGCCTACAGCAAATTTTGGGAGTGGATTGCTAACTAAAATATGAGTATGATGGTTTGTAGGTGCATATATCGCGGTATCAAAAACAACCGTCTGCCAGGTTTCTTTTTCAGCCTTTGGCAGGGGTGGGAGTTTGAAAATAGCGATTTTCCAGTTTATTTTTTCACAGGTATTACCACTTCAATAAATTAAAATATATAATGTGATGCTCTGTCATTTTCATTAAGTCAAAACGTCAAAATCTTTGCAATCTGACCAATAGAACTCAAGATATTAGGTTTTTAAGCGAACCTTAATCGATTTTTTTGGAGACTTTGTTTTGTTGATTTTTTGTGTTTTATAATTCTCCAAGAAAAAGACGATAAGGTCCTCTTAAAAAGCTTATATTTTGAGTTCTATTGGTCGAATTGCCAAGAATATGATGTTTTGACTTAATGACAACATATAATATATTTTTTAAATTTATTGAAGTGGTAATACCTCTGACAAAATAAACTGGAAAATCGCTATTTTCAAACCCCCACCCCCGTAAAAGGCTGAAAAAGAAACCTGAGAGACGGTTGTTTTTGACGCGATATATGCACCTACAAACCATCATACTCATATTTTGGTTATCAAACCACTTCCAAAATTTGCTGCCGGCTCTTAGGCTATGAAGTTTAAATTGCAGAATACATTCGCTTAACTAGAACTACAAAATTATCTTAGTTCAAGGTTTACTTTGAAAACGAATCAAGTTCTGAACTTAAGTTTAATCATAAGTTGTAGTTTAACTTGTGAAACTGGCCATTAATGTCTCAAACTGAATCTACCAAGCCCCCCCCCACAGCCTTATTCTAGATCCGCTACTGGTAAGCAATTGCCTTTAATTTGAATTCACAAAATTCTTATTCCATGGTGTAGTATTACTAAACACGGGAGCTGAAATAACTATTTTTTCTTTATAAATAAGGGGGTATATCAACAGAGACTAATTTTTGTTTAATTCGAAGAATAAGTACTATCTGAGGTTAAACTGACTATTGAAAAATTGGCCCTTGTTCCTAGAGTTCGATAAATTAACTACTTCCCTTTCCCTCAGTATTTTTTATAATCATTTGTCATTCACATTCTATTTTTTTATTTTCCAAAAAAATCACAACAAAACAAAATGCAATTATTATGTATTATTGCGCCAAGAATAGCACACTCAGCGTCAGCATCAGTATCGCATAAAAGGAAGCAAAAAAAATTATAAAATAATGTAATCTTATCTCTCTCTCAACAATCCAATCCACTCGTAAGGTTTTGTGTATATGTATACAATTCACGCAGTGATAAAATCCAATGTAAGCGCGTACGCTAGTTGATGTCAGTTATTGTTGTTGTTGTTATTATTAGTGCGCCCTGTAACTTGAAGCCAACATCCAACAACTATCAGCTTCAGCACTCGATCTCCTTTCCGTCTGTCCGGCATTCATTACCATCATGGTTTGGTGTCATTATCAACCCCAGCAGAATTATGAAGTGTGAATTTGTAATCATATATAAATATACATATAAATGGATATTGCAATCCAAGTGCTGCAACAACACCAACAGGGGTTATAACAGCAGCGTGTCACACAAAGTGTTGAAAAAATCTTAAAGAAAAAAAAAACAAAATAGATTGGATTAATAAACGTAATTCAGTCAAATCAAATTGACGCCGAAGAACGAAGCACGATGCAACCGACGACGACTCTTGTGGTGCTGATGCAAGTAACTTAAAACTGAACTTCACACGACATCACAGAATTTCACTGAAAGATCGAAACATTCATGCAAGGAAAAAAAATTACATAATAGAGAATCTATAGATCGTTGTCGTTTTAGTCTTTTCTAATCGAATACGAACCTGTTTTCTGAGACGCTTTAACGCTTTGGTGTTGCTAGCTAACTTCTCTTCTTCGCCTTTCCTGGTTAGAGCATCTAATTTCAAGAATAACCCTTGCAGACGTTAGATCGAATACATAAACCACACCAGAACCAGATTTATTTTCATCCATCCTCGCCCGCATATCCATCAATAGCTATCGTTCTTCCGCAACCCAAGAACTAAAGCCCGGGGCAAACAGAGCGCGGTCTGGCGTTCTTTGTAAAAATTTACAAACAAAATTTGACCGCCGCGTTTTTTCTTTGCTGGTGAAGGGTTGGCCGCACCGCCAGACCGCGTTCTGTTTGTCCCGGGCTTAAGAGTCCATTTACCATGGGGGTGGTGAACTGAGTTTCGTGGCTGCCAACGTCGTTTTTTATTGTATTTATTAATGTCTGGTTTATTCAGCAAGCTTTTATTTTTTTGTAATTTTAATCCTTTTGGTGTTGCAAGAGTATATGAACATAATTAAGTTAGATCAAATAATGTACCCATTTCTGTAACTCAGTAGTTTTTCTATGATGTGATTTGCGAATATTGTACGTGTTTCCTTTGAAAGAAGATTAGTAATAAATTAAAGTTAAATCGTATTTAGAGGCCTTAAATCGATTTTGAAATTTCAATTTAATTTTGAGAAGTTTATCTTAAATCCGATTTTAAAGATGGAGAAACTAGTTCAAAAATTTAATACTAGAAAAATCTGTCCTTTATTTTTGGAAAAGTTTAGAAACTTAAAACAAATTGAAGAAATCAGCCATTAAAATTTCCACCACAATCGGTATACATATGTATGTATATGTATATACATTACATTCATACATACATACATATTGTAAATTCTGATCTTCGTTGAAGTATTTGTGTAATGAAGCAGGCCTATAGGGACTATCCTAATCTCTTCTTGTAACGCGATCGTAAATTCGCTTTTCAGCAGCAAAGAAAGCTGATAATAAAACGACAGAATACAAAAACTAAAACGCCTGCCAATTCTGCGCAATCATTAAAGTAGTTAGTGTCAACATACTATCGTGTTTCATCGTTTTACAACTAAACACAATAATTAATCGGCTAGTTTGGTGTCCGTCTGTCCGTTCGGCACACCAATAATATAGGCGGAAAAGCCTACGATACGATTACTATTGTTATTCTGTTGCTTCTTTCGATTTATTTGTGGATTCGAGTGCTCAAAGTCGCTTCTGGGATTGGGTATGTGGCGTTTGAGAAGAGAGCGCAGATAAAAACAATTGTGAGTTGTGGTGGAGGCGCTCGCGACGTTATTGACATTCAACTTGAAAAGTGATCGCAGTTCGGTTGGGTTTGTTTGTTTGTTCATCAAATTATTATTGTTGTTCGTTTGTCCGACGCGGCGTAGTGTTATATGCACAGAGGCATAGACAATTCCGAAAAAAAGAAGTGTAAAAAAGACTAACGGTTTGTGTTTGACATTTTTGTTTACACTATGATTATTTAATGATTAACATTTTAAGCGAAATCAGGTGAATTGACATGTGAGGAATTGCAAAGTTGATTGCTTTCATGTGGTTGGTTACTTTTTTTTTGTTTTAACTCACAACTTTGAATCTTTTGATGATGAATTTTGTGTTAAATATGCTTATTCGGGTTGTTTGTTATTAAAATTCATATCGCTCGAGGCCTTTTGAGATGGTTGTCATTTTGAATTAAAGCAAGTTCAACGTACTTCATATTATTTAAGTTACCTGTAGGTATATTCGTAAGATGTTTGTTGAACATCAGTGAAAAAGATTTAATGGTAATATCTATTAAGAATAAAAGCCAAGCAGGTTTGTATCTAGAAGGTATTTGCACAATTTCTTCGTTCGATGTTGAATAGACTCACATTAGATAGTGTTTTTTTTTTTTAGAAGAGTATTAGAAAGATACAAATATAGTAGAATAACTTGATTTATCAATTTTTCTTGGTTGAGAGTTTTAATTAGATTTTTATAGTAAGAGTGTTCTGTATGTCCTAAACCTTCGGTTGGAAAGGTTCTTTTTTGTATTATCGGAGATATTTTGAAAGTGTTTTCCTTTTTTTTACATTTACATAAATTTTGTTCGTATAAATAAACAAATTAAAATTGTATGTAAATTTTGAATTTGTGAAAGTGAGTGTATTTTTTTTGTATTATTATTAAATTTGTGTATGCCCTGACTCTCCCAAAGGGATTTTGATGATAAATATGTAGCTTCGACACTCTTATAAGAGCAATATTTATGGATTTTTTTTTTTAATGTAATTATTGAAAATTGATAGGTATCGAAATAATAAAAAAAAAAAATAATAGTGGCAAAAGTGATAATTTGTTTATCTACGCAAAATGTTTAACCTATGTTAATTGAACGATCACCAAGATACAGGGAGCTAAACATGTCGTATTAAAATAAGCCAGAAATAAATCCTTCATTGTTTCTTGTCTTAATGCTAAATCTGAATGTTTATTCCAGTGAATAAAAAAAAATGAAAATTTGAATCTGAAAAAGTGCATGTGCTCATAAATGGTTTGGGTTTCATAGTTAAGAAAAGGTTTTCCAAAGGCAAAATAATCATTTTGGGCTTTCCAGCCTTTAAACTCTTAAGTGGTTGTTGTTTCATTCACAACCTCCATTATTTATATGATGGTACAAAATCTTCGTAGTAGCCCGTAGCGTAATGGTTAGTGCGTTCGACTTTCACGCTAGAGGTCTGGGATCGCTTCCCAGCCTCGTCCACCTAAAAACTAAAAAGTTTTTTTCAGGGCTACTGCCTCTTGCGAGGAATTGACAAATCCTCCAAGAGTATCACTTGTCACGAATAAGTGCTTCTCGTCTAGCCGTTCGGATTCGGCATAAAATTGTAGGTCCCTGCCATTCCTATCGAAAGGCGCACACAGGAATGGTTGCGAGTTGTTAGTCACTAGGCCCTGGTTCTTCATGAGCCGTTGTGCCACCCGATTTATTTTATTTTTATACGAAATCTTCGCAGCCTTACTGCGAGTATGTTAGCGAAATTTATGAAACTACCTTATTAAATTGAAAAAAAAAAAATAATTTTTAATTTTCGCGCGAAATTAAAAATTATCTCGCGCGCCTATGTTGTCAATCGGTCTGTTTTCAAAGTTTTTTGTACTAAACGGAGTAATTTGCGTGGCCCGCTTTGTGGGTTCAAGGATTTTAACTGGTGCTTGAAAGTATCCGTATATTTCGGATATCCGGATCGGATCCGAAAATGCGTATCAGTTCCGGATCCAGGATCCCATATCCGAAATATCCGGATAATCCGGATATCCGGATCCAAATCTTGGATCCGAGATCCATAACTATCCGGATAGTATCGGATCCTCGGATCCAGATAAAACATTGAAATTATGTGCCATTTCCTTATATTGCATCAAAATTACTCATCTCAAATACTCTACCCCTTGAAACAAGTCACCCTTACCCACGAAATTTGTATCGACCTTTTTCCAACGCTTTTGTTAAGTTTCTCAACGATAATAGCTTTCTTTATTGCTCTGTTTCATCTGTAATAAACATAAATATCCGGATTATTCGGATATTTCAGAAATCGAATCCTGGAACCGGATCTGATTCGCATTTCCGGATCCGATCCGGATATCCGGATACCCGGATAGTTTGAGGATCCGGATCTGATTTTAATCTCTAATTTTAACTCCATTTTCGGGTCCTCTGTCCCGCCCACGCGACTCCGTCGCTCCGCTTAAGGTATGCTCAGTCGTCTGGCACGCGCCATAATTTTCATTTGGATATTATTTCATTTTATATTTGGACTTTATTGCACTCCTAGGTGTGAAATAAAATAACTTGGTCAACATTACTATTAAAAGAGTGTAAGTAAGCGTCTGATTACAACCATTAAAATCATTAGACTAAAAATGAAGTCTAATTATCTTGAAACGTTAACACGCTCACATTTTGTTAAAATAAAACAAACCTTAAAATTCAATATTTAAACTATTTACACAATAATTTTATAAACTTCTACACTCAGTATAAGTTTGAAGGAGCAAAAAATGTTTTCTTTTTGCTTAGTAATTTTTGAAAGGCTGTTTTACAAACCGTGAACAATGATTGTATCGATAAAAAAAAAAAAAAAGTATTTAAGACTTTCGCATAAAATGTTCATGAAATCTCCAGTTTGTATAAGTAAAATGTGAAATTAAAAACAAAAAATGTTGGTACTTTTTCAAACCATTACAAAGAAAAATGTTTTTCCCCCACAAATCAGGCTTTTATAAAAAAAGATTCCTGTTTCCAACAATTTTGTTTGTTCTACCATCAGCTACTAAGATATTTGTTTATTGTGCTACATTTTTTAACTATTCTAATCGTGATATACATGTACATGGAGAATTTACATCATGGCTAATTTAGTCCATTTTGATAAATAATAGACAATCTTACACTCCGGTTCGGATGCTTAGGTCTTATTTGTTAAAAATATGAAAAATAATGATCTAATCGACGGAGCCAGAGTGAAATGTTGTTTGTGTTTTTAATAGCCATAAATCAGTGTTATACTGGCAATTTTTGTATTTGACGTCCCTCAATCTTTCTATAACCAAAATTTCATTCAAGTATCGATAATGTAAAACAATTCGATGGCAGCTCTCGGTGTATAAACTTTATTAAAATTTTTAATTTAATTTAATTTACAGCCTTATTCTGGCAACCTCACTGATACCTCACAAGTCACAATAACCTCATAACTCGTGGTGAACTCGCCTCATAAAAACTTAAAAATTATGATCTGCTACTTGGCAGATCACAACTCACGTTGTTCTTGTGAGGTTTATTATGAGGGTTTTCACAGAATCCGAAATTGTGACCGCCTTATACAAAAACAAACTCACAAAAAATTGTGATCTGTGAGCCTCACAACGGCAGAATAGGGCTGTTAATTTATTAGATCATTAAATGCTAACGTAACAAAAATATCTTATATCTATCCTAAAATAATATTATTTAATACAAAAAATAGTGCTTTAAATTGAATGCATTTAAAATTGTCATTTAAAGGCAGATTAGAAAATAATATGTATTAAAAACTAAAATTAATTGATTAAGAGGGCTGTTTGCACCATAGTTTGGTGTACTAAAAAATTGGATCAAAGGTTGTTGTAATCTTACATTTGTTCGGCTAAAATTAAAATTTATTCTGCACAGAACTGATGGAGATGAAATTGAATCATTTATAATCCCAGTTATAAAACAAAATTGGAGATATTTTCGATGTTTTTTTTTAGCGATGGAAGGTTTATTAATGCAAGCCTTTGGAGGTAAGGGGGGAGAATTATTCCCCGTTACCATGGAAGAAATCGAAGACAGAAACGCATAAATCGTCTCTGTACAGCTTCTAATCTATTTACATGTACAGAGTAGTGAGGTGCCCATACCTCACATCCCTACTCTAGAATTGGTTTCACAAAGGAAACAAACAGAAATTTAAGTACTCGAGAATCGTTTTATAAATCCTTAAACCTTCTTTGCTTTTTTAATAATGTAATTTAAGTGATCATTAAATGTTAATTTGGGATCTAGAATTATTCCTAAATCAGAAAATACCGACCTTTATTAAAAGGACATGAATCAAACATGTAGTTATAA
Source organism: Melangyna quadrimaculata (assembly GCA_949320155.1). Classification (NCBI taxonomy): domain Eukaryota; kingdom Metazoa; phylum Arthropoda; class Insecta; order Diptera; family Syrphidae; genus Melangyna; species Melangyna quadrimaculata. The sequence goes on from OX439483.1 coordinate 2,859,422, forward strand.
GTATACGGTACTTTTTTGCGTGTAAATCTCATAGATTTACATTTATCAACATTCAAAATAAGATGATTGGTACTGCCCCATTCCTTGAATCTTTTCAAATCTTCTTGTAAAACTAAGCAGTCTGAAAAAGATTTTATTCTTTTAAAAAGCCTAATGTCATCAGCATAAATTAAGGCAGACGAATTTTGTATGATAGGAATCAAGTCGTTTATAAATAAAATAAATAATATAGGACCCAAATGGCTACCCTGAGGGATACCTGAATTAACAATAAATTGGTCAGAACACTCATTACGAAAATTTACACTATAACATCTGTTTTTCAAGTAAGACGAAATCCATAATAACAAATTGCTATTAAAACATTTGTTACATAATTTCATTATCAGCGTCTTATGACATAACTTGTCAAAAGCTTTGCTGAAATCATTGAACACAAAATCAACTTGTTCACGATCTTCAAAAGCATCTAGACAAAAAGACGTGAAGTCAAACAAGTTAGTAACGGTTCACTTTTTCTTGACAAAACCATGTTGACTATCACAAATAATTCAACTACAGTGAAAGGAAAGAACGTTACGAACGATTGACTCAAATAATTTAATTTAGGAATCACAGATAATTTAGCAAATTGGTCGGTGGTTATTTATTTCATTTCTCAATCCTATCTTGAGAACGGGTATTATGAATGTACTTTTCCAAATGGTGTGAAAAGAGGAACTTTTTAAGAATTCATTAAACAGAACGCATAACGGATACGACAAATAAGAGACACATTTCTTCAAAATAGTGTATGGTACACCATCAGGACCCGGTAAACAACTATCTTCAAGTTTTGATATACTTTGGGAAATTGGATCTTCGCTGATTTCAAAATTAATAGAATTAAGGTGAGAGAAATTTACCTCCGAGGAGGCGTAAAAAGGATCATTTCAATTTGCGTTCTCAAAAGCACCTTTTAAATAATTTGCAAACATGTTTGCAATAACCTCTGACTCGTGACTAGTCAAATTTGAGTAAGTCATAGAGCTACGATAGCCATCAATTTTCCTTTTGCTGTTCACGAACTTCCAAAAATTTCTTGGATTAGACTTAAGTTCAGTTTCAGTTTTACGAATATAATTTTCATACAAAGAGTTAGAGTATTCTGTAAAAAGGTGTTTGAGATTCATAAAAGCCCAAAAATCTTCATTAGTTCTGGTATTGCTGTATTTTATCCAAGCTTTGTTTGTCTTGATTTTTAAGTTTTTATGTTGAGGATCAAACCATGGTGTATCATTCAAATTACTACATAATTTTTTAAGTGGTATCGTTTTATAAAAATAATCAAAAAGTGGCAAGTGGGTGGCAATGGCACAGTAGATATAGTGTTTGCCTGCTAACCTGGACGTGTGGGTTCGATCCCCAGTCTAGGTTGCATTCTTTTCTATATTCCCCAGCTTGAAACTGGATGCCACGGTTTTAAAAACCGTGAATAATGTTTGTATCGATAAAAAATAAAAATAAAAAGTATGTATTTAAGAGTTTCGCATAAAATGTTCATGAAATCTCCAGTTTGTATACATAAGTTAAATGTGAAATTAAAAAAAAAAATTTACTTTTTCAAACCATTACAAAGAAAAATGTTTTTCCCCCACAAATCAGGCTTTTATAAAAAAAGGTTCCTGTTTCCAACAATTTTGTTTGTTCTACCATCAGCTACTAAGATATTTTTTTATCGTGCTACATTTTTTAACTATTCCAATCGTGATATACATAATGTACATGGAAAATTTACATCATGGCTAGTTTACACTCCGGTTTGGATGCTTAGGTCTTATTTGTTAAAAATATGAAAAATATTGATCTAATCGACCGAGCCGGAGTGAACTGTTGTTTGTGTATTTGATAGCCATAAATCAGTGTTATACTGGCATTTTTTGTATTTGACGTACCTCAATCTTTCTATAACCAAAATTTCATCGGTGTATAAGCTGTATTAAAATTTTTAATTTAATTTAATTTAATTTATTAAATCATTAAATGCTAACGTAACAAAAATATCTTATATGTATCCTAAAATAATATTATTTAATACAAAAAATAGTGATTTAAATTGAATGCATTTAAAATTGTCATTTAAAGAGCAGATTAGAAAATAATATGTATTCAAAACTAAAATTAATTGATTAAGAGGGCTGTTTGCACCATAGTTTGTTCTACTAAAAAATTGGATCAAAGGTTGTTGTAATCTTACACTTGTTTCGGCTAAAATTAAAATTTATTCTGCACAGAACTGATGGAGATGAAATTGAATCATTTATAATCCCAGTTATAAAACAAAATTGGAGGTATTTTCTATGTTTTGTTAGCGATGGAAGGTTTATTAATGCAAGCCTTTGGAGGGAAGGGAAGGGTTTTACGAATATAATTTTCATACAAAACAAAGATTAGAGTATTCTGTAAAAAGGTGTTTGAGATTCATAAAAGTCCAAAAATCTTCATCAGTTCTGGTATTGTTGTATTTTACCCAAGCTTTGTTTGTCTTGATTTTTAAGTGTTTATGTCGAGGATCAAACAATGGTGTATCATTCAAATTACTACATAATTTTTTAAGTGGTATCGTATTATAAAAATAATCAAAAAGTGTGTAATAAAATATATAACACATTTCATTAATATCGTTATTGATGAATAAATGATTCCAGTCGCGTTAAAAAGAAAAGTAAAATTAAATTAAAGCTTGCTTTTAAAATTACCAGAAGGAATACACATATTCATATTTAAAGATATATCTAAGGCTGGGTGGTGTCGATGTTTTAATTTAAGTGTGGTACCACCATTAACCGCGAAATCACGGCCTGGCAAAAATAAATACAAAGTTCCAAACAAAAAATTCTGCTCCCCTAATATTTAATAAAATATATTTTTATGAAATTTTTTGTTTGTCAATTTTCGTCAACAAAAAAATAGAGCGTGTATGTTGAGTCGAGAAAAGTAAAAATCGTATATGAGGGGGACTATTTCCCCCGTTTAGGTGGGAGGGGCAATGTTCTAAATAATGGTCTAAAACCGAAAACAAATTATTTAAAAACAACACTTACAATGCCATGTTATACCTTTTTGTAAAAAAAAAGTAATACCTTCTTTTATTGTCTTTTTAAATAAAGTTAGTTTTTGAAAAATTAATTTTCAAACTCACAGTTTTGAATTTTTTTTCTTAATTTTCAAACTATTTTTATCAAAATTTAACGTAATTAAGTCAAAATTCAATGCTCTTAAAAACAAGACAAAACGAGGTTGATGATAACCAACTAGTTGCCGAAATGATCATTTAGCCGGATTCTTCTCAGTTTTATAAGAAAGTTGGTTCATTTATTTTTTAATATTTTGAAAAGTAAAAGTCCTAGAACTATCCGGTTCTCAGTGTTTGACTGAAAATTAATAAGAGCATTGAATTTTGACAACAAAAATAGTACTTAATTACATAAAAATTGCTCCTCCCGCCTAAACGGGATGAAATAGATACTCCCCTCCACTACGATTTTTTTCTTGTCTCGACTTAACCTACACGCTCTATCATTTTGTCACACCTTAGGTGAATCACACTGTATTGTATAATCAACTGTATTCCCGTGGCCGTTTTACTAAATTATACAAGCAGTGTTTTCTGAAAAAGTGTATATGCCGGCTCAGCAAATTTGTACACACAAAAAATTATAAAAGAAATATTGTGAAAAGCCTTGTTATGCGCTTACGTTTGAACAAATAAATAAATAAATTTTGAATTTTAAATTTTTAGAACAATACTTCAACTGGTGAATAATTTCTACAACAGTGAAATAAATTTACCAATTTGAACAAAAACGGGTTTAATTTATGAGAAGAACTTGAAACATACAACAATAACCCAATTTTAACTATTTAATCTAACAACAATATCACTGTGTGACCACCATTTGGACCAACTGGTATAAATAACAGAGTTATTTTTGGTTCATATTTTATATGCGAAGTAAATATATTTCCGATTTCTTTAAACCAATCGACACCGGAACAATTCTAAATTCTATTTTATTTTTGGTTGTAAGACATGCAAACATATTGTAGGAATCTATTTGTTGAATTTCAACCTTGGCCAGATATAATTTATATTTTTGTTTTACTAATAGGAAGCAAAACAAGCGCATTATTATAAAATGTATATCCGTTATATGACATCATTGAAACAAGAAAGTACATAACCCTAGTGGTTCTTAAATTATCTATATTTACATAACTGACCTGACTAACTAGATTTAGCAAATTAATAAAAATAAATTTAATCTAAAACAAGTATTTGAAATTGATCAAGATGAGAACCTATTGATAATAATTGATATTTTTGCACATAATTTTAAAAATTGATTTATATTTGATGCACTTCATCTAGTAGTGAACAAAACCCTTCCGACAAAACCCTTACGAGACCTTATTCATGTAGTTCCCTTTAGTATTTACGCAGAAAACCTATGGACAAAGTTTGGCCACTATCACGTAGTAATATAGCGGTTGAGATGGTTCTTAGCTGAAATGATCATTTTAGTCGGATTCTTCTTCTTCCGTTTTTTATTTGTTTATTTCCTAATAAGTAAAATTCATAAAGCCTGCACTGACATCTCGTGTTTAATTTAAAATTAATAAAAAAATTTGAATATGAAAAATCCAAAATATGTGAATATCAAGGCTGAACGTAATAAACATTTAGCCTTGATATTCACATATCTACTTTTACATACATAGTGATATTTGATCACAGAATTCTAAACATTATTTTTTTCTGAGCTTATAGTTTATCAAATAAAACACGTCTGCAGTAAATGTTTCACACCAACTAACGATTATCCATCCAATTTTGAAGTGAAGTGTTATTTATGTACCTACATGCCCAAATACAATTTCAAAGAGCGATTTGTTTAATCTTATCTTGTACCTTTCCATCGTGGCTCGTGACAAGCGAAATTCTTATCTTTTAACAAATTTATATCCACTTATTGCGATCGTTGTTTGATGGAAGATAATAATTTGATTAACAGAGGGATTTCGACTGAGATAAATAATAATTAATGGGCACGACTAGATCGCATGTACTTGCTAAGCTCAAGCTTCTTTGATAATATCAATAACTGCAAATATTTTCAAAACTAAACAAATGTAGAGAATATACACAATTATTTTATTACTTAACACATTTATACATACATATACATAACAAGAAACAAATATTCCTCAACCCCTCAACGGATTTGTGTGTTTTTGATAGTTTTTAAACAAACCTTTTTAAGAAAATTCTAGCTATGCTAATTTTAAGTAAAAAGACGCATCTGCTCACAGGAATCATACAATTGAAACAAAGCTAAATTTTAACTTTAATTTTTTATAAAAGAAATGTGCAAGAGATAACTTGTCCTAAATTCATAATCTCCCTATTCCAACCTAACATTCGGTACTAATGAATCCCACCGCGCACCGCACCGGCGCGTCCATACCGAGTCTTATCAATGACCCTGACATTGAATTTTGTGTACTGAGTTTTCTTATCGTTGTCTATGTTTAGAGAAATCATAAACCGTTACTTGGCATTGCTTTGATTTAGATTGTGTCAAACGTATCATCTTCCCTCCCTGGTTATCAAAATGTATTAATTAAAATCTGGGATTATTCTACTTTGGAACCCTGAATGCGATGTTTATTTTTAAACTTGATAGGCGCACACCACATACAAACACCTCAAAAATACCATTTTTCAAGTTCAACTCAAATTTCAATGAACCAAAAAACTTTTTTTTATTTATTCTTTTAATGTTTTGTCTTCTTATTAATGTAGCTTGTTTATATATGTAAATTTATTATATTGCGCCGCCCCGGTTTCACTATCATTCAGATCATATTACACCAAAGCGCATGTAATTTTATTAATTGGGGCAAACTCTATACAGACAAAAAATCCTGTCTAGCAAACTTGAGTGTTATGATCAAAAAAATGCAAACATTGCACACTTCGGAACAGATTTAAAACGTTTAACTTAGTCCCCAACCAGACAAGTATCGGTTAGGTGTTAAGAAATAAATATTTTTTTGATTTAATTATACATACTTACATATGTACTTAATTACTTTACTGACACTTTTCATTTGATTTATTATAGTAAACCCAAGTGTCATAATTATATTCAGTAATCTATGGATGTCATAGCGGCAAGGTGGATGAGTACGACTTTTGAAGATTGTGACAAATTTTGCGAAACGCTATCGCAAAAGCTAGAACAACACCATTCACTAGAGTGAAAGCTGCTCCAGTAAACAAATTGCTGCCTGTCACTGGTTACTGATAAGCTAGTTTTTTACTAAATCTTTTGTTCAGTCAGTTGTGTTTAGAATGTGACCGGTTGTTGTACTTCGAGCTCAGACCGAGCATGGCGTTTATACTACTTATTTCATTAGCAATCTTGCTAGCCGTCTATTTGAACTACAATTTCCAGAAACTGCAATCGAGGTTCTTTTCACTTGGCAAACGATGCGACAAGCTGTCGGGGACTAAAAAAGGCCTATGGGACATACCAGGACCTTATCCGATTCCATTTCTGGGAACCAAATGGACATTTCTTTTGGGACAATATAAACTATCGAAACTTCATGAAGCTTATAAATGTGATTATCACTTTAACTTAATTTCTTTGAATTGAATCTTAAGACATCCTTTTTTAGGCATGAACGAGAAATATGGGCCCATTGTCCTCGAGGTGACGCCAGGTGGTGTTCCTATCGCACACTTATTCGAGAAAACCGATATCGAAAGAGTGCTGAAATATCCCAGCAAGTATCCATTTAGACCACCCACAGAAATAGTCGTATACTATAGAAATTCAAGGCCCGATCGATACGCAAGTGTTGGAATAACAAACGAGTGAGATGAAAAATATATTCTTGGTTATCGGATTCAGTAACTTATTGTGATGTACTTGTTTTTCTTCTTGGAAGGCAAGGCCCAACATGGCAACGATTACGCTCAGCACTCACTTCCCACATTACTTCTCCAAAAATTTTGCAAAATTTTCTTCCATCTCTGAACTCGGTATGTGATGACTTTATTGAACTTCTTCGTCACAAAAGAAACCCGATTACCTATGAAGTCAAAAACTTCGAAGATGTTGCCAATTTAATGGGCCTAGAGGCAGTTTGTAGCCTAATGCTTGGTCGAAGAATGGGTTTCCTAACAACAGAATCCGAACAGCCAAAAAAAGTAAAATTACTGGCAAAAGCAGTAAAACAACTTTTTGTTTCACAACGGGATTCGTACTATGGATATGGCCTTTGGAAATACATACCCACTCGAACCTACTCGCAGTTCTCAAAGAGCGAGGATTTTGTTTATGAGTGAGTTTGTTTATCTATGAAGTTAACTATCAACAGTCATTTTAATAATTACGTAGTATGATTTCAGAGATGGTGGAACAAGCTCTTCGAGATGAAGAAGTCGAAGTCAATAATCTCGCTGATGATGACTTAAAAAGCATCTTTATAAGTATTTTACAGTTGAAAGATATCGATATTCGTGATAAGAAATCTGCAATAATCGATTTTGTTTCAGCTGGCATAGAAACGGTATATTATTATTTTTGTTTAACGAACTCAAAATAACTTACATATATAGCTTCGAACAATTTCAGCTAGCCAACACAATGATTTTTGTTCTTAATTTTATAACTAATCATAGCAGTGCAACAAAACAAATTATATCGGAATTCCAAGCTTATTCTAGTAGTGTAATTTTGCAAGATACCGTAACAAATGCAAAATTCACGAAAGCTTGTCTACAGGAAACTTATCGTCTCCAACCGACAGCTTTTTGTTTAGCCCGAATTCTCGAAGAAGATACAATTTTATCAGGATATGAACTTAAAGCAGGGGTGAGCTTAATTGAGCCAATAATGTTATGTATAAGTATTTTTTTTTCTTTCTCAGACAGTGTTGTTGTGCCAAAATATGATTGCTTGCCATAAAAACAGCAATTTCAAAAATGCTCTGAATTTTACTCCAGAACGATGGATTGAAAATGGGACATTTAATGTGAACATTGAAAGTTCGTCGATAGTCGTTCCATTTGGAATTGGAAAACGTACATGCCCGGGAAAACGCTTTGTGGAATTGGAAGTTATTTTACTAATAGCGAAGGTAAGTACAATCTATTTGTTAATTTGAGCTAGAAACATTAAAAAACCTTTAGCCTTACAAGCTCCATTCGTCATTATTTATTTATTTCGAGAATACATGAACTTTTCGCGATTGACAAAATAAATGTTCACTCTGTTGGAAGATCTTAGCCACATAGTACATTCAAAAAAAAAAACAGAATGAATAAAAGAAATAAGTGATATCATAATGAAAAATACATTGATATAGTAGAACTTATTGATTCGAAGCATTTTATTTCCCTATGATTATTATTGATGACTAGCGAAGACAGATGCGCTTTATATTAAAAAATGTTTTTTGGAAACACTGCAACTAAACATAAAAGATTTTGATTTCAGTAATAATTTGAGGTTAAGACCCCTTTTTTGTTTTTGTAAAATTGTGGCAGTTTTCGTTTCGATGCTTTCTATCTATGCAGGGGAAAACAAAAATTTCTAATAATAAAATTTTCAAAATTGTTCATTTTCTCAAGCATTAAAAAAACTTATTTTTGCTTAAAAAAAGAAAACAATTAAATATACAAAGTATTTATAATGTTTAAATAGATGCAAAAGCATAGAAAGTTATTCAGACGTTTTTGAAACAGTTGTTGCTATCTTTCAAATTCCTTTTTTTTGTACAATGTTTCTTTTTACACGATTTTTAAGTAAATTAAAATTATTCAACATTTTATTATTTATTTAACAATTTTCCAAATAATCTATAATTATAAAACAAAGGTTGATTTACTGTTAGTCTGTTTTCACTACCTTCGGCTAACAAGTGAAAACAGAATTTAAGAGTTCTAAAAATGGAGAAATTTATTGAAGTTTTTTTTTTTTTGAATGCGCAAACAAAAATGATATTTTAAAAATGTCTCAAAAATATGTCGGGTTTACAACGTTTAATAACGATATTTTGTTTTGCTTTCTTTTCAGATGGTTCTAGCTTTTGATATTAGTTTTCCCGAACCATTAGAAACAGAATTTGAGTTCTTACTTGTGCCGAAAACTCCATTGAGTTTAATCTTAAGAGATCGCAATGTTTAGGACAATAATTTCTTCTAATTATTCACCATTCCATATTTTGGAGTGAAAAGACTGTTTTTTTTCTTTAATTTTTGTTTGTTTTATTTTAAAATATAAATTAAAATATTTATGTTTGTATGTAAATTTAATAATATTGTAAGTGCAATAAATACATTTCTTGAGATGAAATACGAACAAAATAATTTAGATAAACAATTATTTTAATATTAAAATAAAAATAAAATATTGTAAGAAATTGCTACTAGCAGAATAGTATAGATTTCAATTTTATAACTGCTTTCATCCTAAAGATTCTAGAACTCGATATAAGGATAATTGTAAAAATTAAATTATTATTTTAAAATCAGTTATAATAAAATGTTCTTTTCTATTAGCTAAATAAAAATTCTAGATCTGTAATTATTGAAAAATGCTCAAATTATCCTAAAAAGCCTCTAGGACTTGGATTCAAAAATATCAACAATTTATTTTAAAATGTTAGGTTAAAACATATTTTTTAAATGACTTCTTTTTAGAACATAAAATTGCACACTGAAAACTTATCACAATAAAAAAAAAAATTTGTGCTTTTTGTTAAAATTCTTTTTTTTTTTTTTTTTATTCCACCACTAATAACGTCTTGCTGTAGTCGGTCTTGGTACACCGGAAGTCCTTGGTCTTCCTGACTTAGCACGAACAGGATTTGTTACAACTTCTGTGTTATAACTCAAATAGACATGTGAAAGATCAATAAAATCCATCTAAACATATAATACAAAATTAAATCAAATGAAATCATAGAATAGATATGAAAACAAACCTCTTTTGTATTTTGTTCATTATCAGTAATATGTTTTCGCATATTATTTCCTGTGTAAGCAACACATTTCAATTGCCATTCGCCAATGTCCTCATTCCAATGGGTGTATTGACCAATCATCATCTAAAAATTGGTTTTATATTAATTTTTCATATTTACGAGAATATTGTTTTGGTAAAGCTCACCTGATATTCCTGAGGAATATAAGAATTCAAAACCAGTTCACATAGTGCTAATTCCCTGGACAAACTTCGAATATTTTCATAGATTCCTTCTTTTTCGCGTTGGTGTTCTTGCTGTTGATCGGCAAGTTCAGCCTTGACACTCATCAACATTTGCATCACACGATGGATTTTCTTAGTTATTCCAGTACTGGCTTCTTGCAGACTCGAATAGCGTTCTTCAATATCTATACGTTCAGTCTAGAAAATATAGGAATATTTCAATAAATAAAAATTAACATCGAAAGCATCAAAGAGTCGCAATTGTTACTATGCGAACAAGTTGCCGGCAGTAAATTTTCTTTGTGAAGCTTCAACATAACAAAATTCAATATATCAAAATTCACTCGAACGATTATTTTCTAGCAACAAAAGATGGGTCAGGATGTGATAAAATGTACTTACTTCCTTCTTTTGAAGTGACTTTCTTAATTCCTCTTCGGTTTTTTCTCGCATTTCCAGTTCTGCAAGTGAATTTTCCAAAAGTTTCTCCTGTGTCTGAGCTTTTTCAAGGAAATTCTCCCCGCCAACCAATATCTTCGTCTCCAATGACACAAGTTTGGATTTCAATTGCTCATGCTCGGATCTAAAATAATGGATATCTTCTTAAGCCTTTCTTATTTAATTGAAATAAAAAACACGTTAACTTACTTTGCTCTGTCCAACTCACGCTCACGTTCCTTTGCTTTCTTTTCCAAAGCCTCTTTCTCAGCATCGGACTTCTCTGAGTTCTTTTTCTTCTTGGGTTTTTTAGCTTGACCATTAGTTACATCGTTTTCTATTTCGATTTCAATTTCTTCCTCTTCATTATCTTCACCGCTATCAGAGACCTCGGATTCAGATGGTTCGAAGCAACCTTCTTCCAACTGCTTGCGTAAACGTGCAATTTCTTCTTGGAAATGACGAAGTAGAGCATCTTTGGGCTCTTCATTGATATGCATTTTATTCTGAATGCTCTTGGCTCGACTGGCATATCGCAGTGTCGAGATGGTTTCAACGTAATTTGAATGAGCTGGACTTATTGTTGCACACTGGAATGAGATTTTATTTGTTTACGTCTTGAATGGCTCAATATATCTCTCACAAATACGGATGACAAAATATTTACCATAACAGTTTTCGAGTTTCCACCTAAAGAGTCCTGCAACAACCGTGTAAGTTTAGAATTTCTATAAGGAATATGTGTACTCTTTCCATCGACCAATGCACTTATTACATTGCCAAGCACAGAAAGTGATAGATTGATTTTAGTAGCTTCTTTCAATCGTATGCCAGTTGCTTGGGTTTTGCTTTGCCTCTCGGATCCTGCCAAATCAACCAACTGTAGTTTACCCATTTTAACGTGCTGAGTTCCATCCGCTAATTCACTTGACTCAACAGTTATGGAGAAAATAGCATGCGATCGAGATGATTCAAGATTCATTTTAGTTGCACCGACAGCACGGTTTTTATTTCCCAATTTCATGATGTTCTCAAGATCGTCAGCATTGTGCACTACATAGCCACTAAGATCTTTTACAAATACACCAATATCTGCGCGTTCCTTGACTTCAAGGCTTTTGTTTACGTCTTTCCCAAGGAGATCTCGAACTTCCTCATTATAGATTTCCATATAGCTGACTCGAACCAAAAACCTAAAAGTAAAGGCGATGATAGTTTTCAGAGCTTGTGGAAATCTTAAAGCATACTTACTTCTGGTTGTCCTTGGCCTTGGCTATGTGACCGAAAATGTGTGCAAATGCATTTGGAATAATACCTTTGGTCTGTGGAGAATCAGGATTTCCGGACATGGTGTATGTCTTGCCTGTTCCAGTTTGTCCATAGGCAAGAATGGTGCCATTGTACCCTTCAAGTACTTTTTCAACAATGGGACGAGCTGTGTCGACATAAAGATCAATCTGTGAAAATAAAATTTGCAAATATAAGTTGAATGGGTCAGCTGCTGGAATTTTTCAGATGGTGATAAAATTTGAGATGAGAGAAAATGAAATTGGTTGTTTAGGACTATCCGCAGAAATTTTTTTACAAAAGTATATGATTGATGATTATGAATTGATTCGACTTAAAAAAAAAAAAACTTTGCATCTATGTTCTAAATTCTTATCACATATTTCCCATTTCGGGGATAATCAAATAATTTGTTCCACGACTGTTGAAATAGAAGTCTAAATTAAAATGTTGGTGACCCAGATTGTCATTAAAACCGAAAACACACATGCACTAGGTTTGAGAAAAAAAAAAAAAAAAAACAAATAGGGTTACCTTCTACGAGTCATTACACAATTAAACTTTGGTTGCTCGAGCGTAAAATTTATCATTTAATGACGTCTAATTTTTGAAAACAATTCAATCCTTTCATAACCATTTATGTACATATGTATGTAGGTATTGACAGCATAAATGTGAAAACAATTGCAAGGTCATTAAACGTCAAACAGTCGGTAAGTAAAACTCATTAAACTGTGTCGCAGTCAAAAAATACCTATGCGGTTAAATTTTAAGCTAAATTTGTGACTCACCGCAAAAGTAATTAAAGGAAAATAAACAAATGTAGCCAGGTATGTCGTCTTGCAAAATGTGGTATTTTATTCTGAATTTTAGATTCGATATCCATACAGATTTGGAATTATGTCTAAGCAGACACACTCATAACAATAACATCGTTAAATTTAAATTTGATGTCTGTTTGAGTTTTAGAATTAAAAGTAATTGCATAGGAATCGGTCATCGGTAGCCAATGACTAACTGTATTGATTTTCTAGGAACTTCAAAGCATGTGTGCAAAGTACTATAATAAGTATGAATAGGGAATGACTTTGGCTTCTGTTGTTAACTTATGTCGAATAGGGAAAACTAAATAAATACAAAAATACACTATAGGAGAAAAATTAACTACCAATCAACATTAAAAAAAAAAGGCTGCGACTCGAGACTGTAATATTACATTCTAAAACTACACAAATGGGTAATCATTTTTGTAGGTTGGGCTTATTTTGGAAATGTACTTTTTAATTTAACAATGAATATAATGTACCTATTTGTTTTTGTGTATTTATTGGCCTTAAGTAATAAATACATTTGGAGTCCAGTTTAGGCTAAATTTTTGTATGGATTAAACTCGAAGTGAGGATAAATTTGTTTATTACTTTTTTATTTATTATTATTTATAAAAGATAAAAACTATTTTTATTATACTCCTTACTTAATTTAGTATTATACACCATGTGCCAGGGGTGGAATCGGTTAAGTTGATAGTTGATTATAAATTGTGGTGATCGTCGTTTTGACGATTGCTGTCTCTATTTTTGCCTTAAGATGTGATAAGACAGCTATCTTCAAATCGACGATCACCACAATTGATAATCAATTATCACCTTAGCCGATTCCACCCCAGGTTTGAAGATTTTCTATCCACTTTTACTTAAATTTACTAGGTTACTTGTATTTATGTTGGGTCACTTGCATGTGTTTATGTTAACCCCATTTCAATAAAATTTTGCAAAGAATCTTTATAATAATATGACCACTTCAAGGGGGGAGAAAGTGATGTACATATGTAGGTACACTTGAAATTCAAACATTCCCAAAATAAGCCCACCTTAATATTAAGGTACTTCCGACATATTTAAAAATGTTCTGGTAAACGGGTTCCACAATTTCGATAAAACTATGTTTTTTAACGTTTTTGCACATTTAATAATGAGATTTTCTACATTATTCCGCATGTGTACTTCACACTATTAAACCGGAATTTGTTTTCATTTTAAAATAAATTCATCTACTTTATTTTCAAACCTACTGTAACTCCAAACCAACTTTATAGGTATGTATTTTTTTATACACATTTTTTGCTCTAAGTAAATTAAATAATTTCTGACTAATAAAAATTCACATTGTGATGTGACATAGCAAATACAAAATTATATACAATTTATAATTCAAACCATTCATTGTTCACCAGCATAGCTAACATACACGATGCATTTATATATCTCCTACCCCTCACTAATTGCTCATCTAATAAACTATAGAAACAACAAAAACTCACAAAGCCAGCGCGCCCTGCAAAGTACATATACAGTATTATAACTCCAACTCTATGTGTGCGAAGCCTTCCAAGCCCCATCCTATTCCATTCTTCACAAAGCAAACCAAAAAAACTCTGGTCTTGGAATTCTGAATAATAAACAACACAATATTGTATAGCTGCTTCAGCTCATCTAGACTCAGTATTAAGCATGATGAATCAAAGAGTTTCTCTTAGCTGCTGCTGGATGAGCTGCTTGAGAAAACAACGCACAGTTCAGCTGCTAAGCCCCTTAGCTAGAACCAGAGAAAGAAAATAAAATTGCGCGAAGTTGTAGACTTGCGAGATCGACCTAACAGCCAACCATTCGTAGTTGAAACGTGGTGGAATTACAACGGATATCGAGTTTCTCTCTTGTGCGTCTACTTGTTCGTTCGTTCGTTTTGGTTTACTTTTTACTTTTATTTTAATTCTGGATATTTTCAAAAGAAATTTAAATCGAATTATATTTATATGCGCAGGATTTAATTGAACCGCCAATATTAATAACAAAAGAAGTCATAAGACTTAAAAGAGTGATTTGTGTTTTTGTTTGGGAAACGCCTTAAAAAAAAGCACACCCAAGTTAACTTAGTCTAACGCAATTTAGCACGAAAAGGAGTGAAGTAAATTCCTACTATATTTTTTGTATCACATCTTTATGTAGTTACACATAATAATATTGTAAAAAATGCATGTCTACTAAAAAAAAACAAACAAAACAACTTTCGACTAAAACTAACTAAAATGAAAACGCATACAAAGCAACATAGTGGGTTACAACTTTTAATGCATTCGAAATGTAGCGCAGGATAGTGCAACAGACGGTAGCTTAGAGTAGAGTTCGGATATTTGTGTAATTGTTGTAAATAAACTACTTTGTTTTTTGTTTGAAATATTCAGGTCTGAAACTTACAAATACAAACATTATGAAGAATCTACTCATTTTATCGCTTATGGATTTAATACTTAAAAGAAAAAAATGAAAATCTAGTTAAAAAACTAAATTCAAAAAATCCTATAACAATTCAATACATTTTAAATCGCCTTAATCGTTGATTTCACCTTACAGTTTGACAGTTCTATAATAATTCGTCTTTAATCGACACTGCTTACAGTCCATTAAAGACAGCTTAGGTTTTTGTACTCTCATAGATGTTTCCCCGTAGTCAATTTAACTAAACAACCTAAACAAGATTTATTCCCAAAAAGTCAAAAGTACTCTCAATCTCTTTTTATTTTACAAATTATTAAACTAGGGTTAATACCCAGATGGTTCAAACAAATGTCGGTTTCTAACTGCAAAAGTCCGAACCCTAATCACAATGCTTCATGTATAGTTTTGAATTTGTGTCACGAGAAGTTGCATTGGCATGTTGTTAGTTTGATGGGAGGAATTATTGTGAAGTCTTATTATTATTACTACTACAACAACAACAAAAATCTGAAGCCAATAGTTGGTGTTCTGACTTAATCAATGCTCTTCTTTGGGAACTTTTACACCTGATTATATTGATAATCTCCTTAATTCCGACCTAGAACAGGAGTAATATTCTCTGTTCTTAGATAGTTCTTCTATCTCTTTGAAATAAACGTTAATTGCAAATCAAAATACAGGTGTGGCATGACGCGCTAGTAAATAAACGATTCAAACGCAAGGCAAATATAAAGAAAAACAATCAAGTTTTAGTCAATGTTGCCAAATAGTGTAAAACCTTTTTTTTTTCATCACAGGCCACGGTTAACAAAAATTCCAACAATTCTTGATTAGCAATTGTAATTGGATTGGATATAGTTCATAATTGATTTTCGCTGTAAAATTGATGTAAGTTGGACTGAACCTAATAAAAATTGCGTCTCGACAAGGCCCTCACTGTCAACTGAAGAGTGCAAGTGAGAACGACGGGACGAAACGCCAATTTTTATGGACTAAAGACCGTTAAAAGCTATTTTGAATCTTTTTTTTTTTTAACTATAGGCTTGTAAGACCTCAGGTCTTTTAAACGCAATGCACGGAACTACTTAGAAGGAAAGGAAAGATTTTTTGTTGGCACAGTGGATTGAGAATGAGATGTTAATTATCTCATGAAATTACACGGGTGGCATCCAATTGAAACTGCTGGGGAATATAGAAAAGAATGCTACCTTGACTGGGACTCGAACCCACACGTCTAGGTTAACGTTAGCAGTCAAACACTATATATCCACTGTGTAAATGCCACCCATTTGAATATAGATAGCGGGTAGTTGCTTTAAATGTCTCGATAGTAATATCGGTATCTCTTAGTTATTGTACATATGTATGTAAGAAACTACATTATTTAAATTTACTATCAAGATTTATAAACATCCAAGCTAAGCGAAATTTTGAGAAAAAATGTAATTATGGATTTTGACGACAAGGAAGCACAACTCCACAGATTTATTTTCAATCTGTCTGTTAGATTTGAACTTGCAAAATGATGGCCTAAAATTGTATTCCAAAATCATTATCTGAAATTGTATCTCATTTGGCAACAGAGTTTATAGTAGTTTTGTCTTTTCATTAAATCCTCTCTCCTCTAACTCTCACGCTTTTATTTTCGATTTGTTTGTTTACATTTTCCCACATTGCGTCGTCACATCGGAGTATCCCAAGTCGCGGCCATATACCTTTAGGCTTTCAGTTGAATCAATATATTCATGTTTATATTTTTTTTTTATTCTTTTTTTTTTTGAGCCACCAGACGAATGCAGTTATACTGCTTTCTAGCTCGGTGCGGAGAAAGGAGAAAGAACGAAAATTCCTTAACTTAACACATCAAAACAGTCTATAGGAGCGTGATGTTATACATACGTGACAGGGGGACCCTATGTATTTTCTTGGCCCTACCCTTTGGCCCAATTAGGCTGGAAGCGTTAAATTTAATAGAAAATACATTTTGTACAAGAAGAGGGTTTGGGTATAAATGACCCGCTAAAATATACGTATACATACATCTTACTTTTGGATAGCGTGATTTGTTTTGATTATTTTATTATAATTTTTGTTCGTGCGATACGATACACTCACCCGTTTATTATCACAATTATTTCAACCTAAGCCAAAGCCGTTAAATGCATTGAGAGTAATAATTGAAAATTATTTGTCAGATGATTTGTGTCTAACTCTTCGCACTTAAACAATCGTTTCTCTGTAGAAAGTTGCTAACAAACAATTCATTAAAAATAATTTTGCACGTTCAAATTAGCCATAAATAAACTATACTGCCAAGATTAACCTAGGAGTAAAATACTTGTCTTCATAAGAAACAGTTGGTTGTTGTACTTGCTAACCTTGGAATTTTTGTAAAAAAATCTTTTAACAATTTAGTTACTTGCCTCTTTTTTTAGTTGTATATGTATTTATATGTAAATACCAACGATAACGATAAGAACAATTTTGTAGTTATTGTGCTTTGATGCATGGAAAATGTCGTTAAATAACATCATAATGAACTAACATGGTTCGCGTTTTAACAAAAACTCTAAATACCTATACATATGTGTGGTAGACTGTAATTTTTAAATTGGTTATTATTTAAATTGTCGCTTTTATATTTAATTTTAGATTTGTGTCATTCGGGATTTCATTAGATTTGGAAAAAAATATAAAATTAGAATAAATCATGAATTATTTGCGAAGCATAGGTATTTCATTTGTTTGGTTTTGGTTTTATTTATGCAGCTGACAGCAAACAGAACTAGTTTTTTTTTTTCAACTGTCATAAAATATTCGATCACGGAGAAAACGTTATGTGATCGGTGTTTCTATTAGGTAGTTATAAACTTTTAACTGCCATATTAATAAGAATAATTTAGTGATTCATGGGGAAACCGAGTAGAATCATCACACAAAGCTAACATGTGAAAATTTAATTAGACATGTTAAGTTGTAGATATTTATAATTGGTCGGTATTTTTATTCACAACTCATTTTTAAATCATAGAAAATCGAAGAAATCAAGAGACCCTTTTAAATTTATTTATTTTTAAAACTCGTTATTTAAAACCATCAGTCTCAATAAGTGACCAATATGACTTAAGTAACACTTAGGCCCAGTTTTTCAGTGTTGTGTTAAGCCCGAGTTAGTTAACTCTGGAAATAGATCTGTTCATAGTTACGTCAGGAAGCATGTTTTTTAACTGATGATGAATGCAGAATGCCTAAAAAACTCTGGAGATAAAATATCATAACATTTTTTGAGTTAATCCAAAGTTAACTCACCAAAAGTTAGTTAACTTTAACCCCGCACTGAAAAACTGGCCCTTACTGTGTAAACTGTAAAATTGGAGTATAAAACATTAACATCCTCGTATATTTATACCAATGTATGTATATTAAACAAAAGTTATGTTTCCAATGAAAATCAATTATGTTTTGTACTACTTGAGTTCCGATTTTTATGATTTTTCTTTTTATTTAGAATCCCAAATATTTGGCAAGGACGCATATGTACATAAATATACATACGGAAATATTTATATATATATTTTTTTAATACGGCTTACATTAATTATTAGTATTGTGAATTTGTGTAAACATTTGTTTAATTTCTATCTTAGAATATTTATTTTTGCTATAACATTCGTTCAATACAAGTTTTAACATGATTTGGAACGACCTATTTCTTAAGTCTGTTTTAGGCTTTTAAACTTTTACATTCAGAGTTGTAAAGATATTGAAAATTATTATTGCAAAATTTTGGAAGAAAGCCCATGTATGAAAATCTATCATATGCAAAAATTCAACTTGTGCACATTTACCCCTCTTAAACAAATTTCATAATTGTGCTATAATTGGGAGAAACAGTATTTTTTACATTGAGCAAATTGCTCCAAAAACTCCAAGTATATAAACCGATCGCATCATAAAATTACCAGCAACAAATTGATTTATTTTTTTTTTTTAACGCATTATTTCAACAAACTAATTCTGTTGCTGTCAGAGTCGACATACATACTTCCTATTTTCTTTCTCGTCTTATTTTTATTTTGTGATCATTGTTTAACCTATTTTCTTAAATTCAGAAATATCGAGAGTAGAAATGTCGCCGGCCGATGATGCTATTTATCCGAGTTCAACAACAAAAAAAGCAACCTACACATTGGTCATACTTAAATTTCTCGAATTGGTAAGCAATCTTTACATAATTCCCGAGAACTTATGAGTTCGATTAAACTTAATTAATTTCAATTAAATTCTTTTTCAGTGTTTGATTATCTGTTGTATTGGACTGATAGATGATCCCGCCACACATTCGCATTTTCGAATTTTCATTACACCACGCGTCGTTGCCCTCAGTTATGTGACCTTTGGTTGTCTTCTAATTTATACGTCAATTTATTTAATTATGGCTATGTTTGGGGATGCGTAAGTAAAATGTTCAATGGGCGTTATAAGATCAATTATTATTTATAAAAAATTTCATTCTTTCTATTTGTTTGTAAACAGTACTCCATGGAAAACAGCAACTGTATGGTCATTTGTTGGTTTCTTTTTGGTTTTGTCTTGTACTGCACTCTTGTTTAGGGATTGGTCGAATACAAAGGAACGCAACTACTGGGAACCGAATACACAACGATTGGATTTGGTAATGGCCACAGCATGGGTTGCATTATTGACTTCTCTTGTGTACTTGGCAGATTTGCTTGTGACGATACGCTTTGGATCTCGAGGCGATTTAGATTAAATACAAAGTTGCCTTATTTTGTGAATAGTTAAGAATTAATTGTAGAATAATATATCTTTTGTGCATTGTTATGTTAAGTTTAATGTTTCTTATAATCTCACTTGTACATTTTTTATTGTATTAAAAAATACCGACGATCATTGATAAAATAATTCGAAAAGGCCAAACTAAAACAATAATACGAATTAAATATTTTATAGTATGTGTCATATTGCCATCCAATCATTTGTTTACAATTTTTCTTTAATATATTTAAAATTATTTAAGCCTTTTTAGACTTTTTTACTACCATCAATTTCAAATGAGCTTAAGAGTTAATTTAATAAATTGTTCTATTAGTGGTTATACAGAAAGCAAAACAGAATGCAGTTATTTATAAAACAATCACCCAAGAACAATAACCTAGAACATTAAAACAAAAATTAAAAAAAAAATGTTTTTCCAAATTACATATTGTAAGTTGTAAGACAAATGCATATATTAATTAAAACTTAACAGTTATATAGTTTCAGGAAAATGAATGGAAGAACAATATGCGAAATATTAATACATCTTGATTATCCGCACTCCGCCGCATCTCGTTCCGGCAACGATATACCAGTACAGGGAATTTAAGGAAGATACAACCATATCTGAGGTCTAATTTACATAAGCGTTATTCATTTTTCGGATAATAAGTATCAACAAATCTAGAAACCACAAAAAATTAAAAACATATGACATAAAAGAAATGAAAAAAAAAAAAAACATTTTATTACAAACTTATTGAAATGAATTGCACTTCTCCAGTTGCTCAGAATATAATATAATTTTAGAGAATTGGAAGGCGTGACATTAAGATAAAATGGCCAAAACAACTTTCGATTGAAAACAAAGCCACTTGATTTTTAGTAAATTCATACACTGCCGCTCATAATGTTAGAAGCAGTCATTTTTGAGAATTGAATTCTTAATTTCTTGTGTTATAAGCCCAAGAGATCGAAATTTTGTATGACACAAGAGAGACTGTTTAATGTGCCATAGCAAAACCTATGCTTGCACTTCAAGAACAAAAATTAACGGCAGCCAAGAGAATAAATCTTATAAGCTTTAGAAGCACATACAAAATTAAAAAAAAACGATGGTTTAAATTTTTTTAAATTTTTTTTTCGACAAATTTATTTACTAAATAGTGTGTGCTGCCACCAGCTTAAAACAAAAATTCCAAAATTCGATGTTTAAGAGAGTCATACAGATTTTCAGATAGCCAAGTAAAATTCAACTCAAGGCCAACTTAACGGTGTGAATCAGTCATGCATTGCTTCGCTTTTTTGTATACTTTTCATGCGAGCCATCCCAATGCATTTTCTTTTATTTTGAAGTCCGGTGAAAATAATGATTTAAGCACTCGAGCAGCATGAAAAGGAGCGTTAATCTGTTGAAAATCAATGCGTTTTGTCCGTAAAGATAGTTGGTTTGCGGGAACAATGCGTCTGGCAACGTTTTGTAGTACCAAGATGAATGGAAGTCATCTTTGTTTTGACAAGTTTAAATTTCCCTTATAAAATATTGCGGCCCATTATCATTACGTCTCCTTCTTATTTGCGAGTGTTGTTTTTTGGTCGAAATTGGATAATCGAAAATATAAGGTATTTAAAAAGAGTGAGTGTGATAGTATTTTTCATATTTAATACTTTGTATGCATGTATTTTCTTTATTATTTGGTAGTCTTTTGTTTATATTTTTGTTGTTAAGCAAAAGTTAAAAATAAAAACGGTTTGCAGGAGTAAAATAGTTTTTTTTTACAGGAAATATTCACTAACCCGTTTTCAACACTTATTTTTAATTTTTAAAACAAAAATTGAAGCAATTTTTTAATACAAAATATATTTTATTTTTTTAAGAGCCGATTCTTCAATAGTCAGTTAAAGAGTCAGTTATTTACTCGAAGAATAATATTATTTGGCTCTTTAACAATCGGATAGCAAAACTGAATTTTTCAATTGAGAAAAAATAATCGACAGACTATTATAATTTGAATGTCACTCTCATTTATGTTTACTGTTCCTGTTCCTAGGAATAAGTAATATCTGCCCATTGCAAAATAGATTTTTGCTGTACCTAAGGATTGAATACGAACTGACTGCTTGTCTGACTATTGAAAAATTGGCCCTAAATAAAGCAATTCGAAGCTACGGTTAATAAAAAAAATCGATTAAAAGCATCTCATTCGTAAGCGGACAAAGATTATGATACGTTATAGTTTGATATTGATAATTTTATGTACTAGATAATACATAGTCTATCATTTGGTCAATAGAACCATTTCTCAATACGCACTATTGGAAAAGCACAGTTTCGTCTATTTTATTTACAAAATAATTATTTTAATTTATTTAAAAAAAGCATTCTTTCATACGAATTTTGTTCTTTTAAAATCGCTACCAGTCACTAAAAAAAAAAGATCGCGTGTAACTCAGTACTCGTGGCAGAAGTGAAACTTCTTTTGCGATCTAAAAATCTCGATATGTATAGGGATATTAAGCTTATAGGTATTTGTTCTACTATATCAAAATGATCGATGGGTTGGGGTTGTAAACTTGAAAATTAAATAATAATGGTGAAAATTGAAAGTAAAAAAGGTGAAAATTTTAAAGATATAAATCATTTTATGAGAGTAGGTTTTACGACTATTTCCAAAAAATTCCTACACTCAAAATCTCTGCAAAATCAAAAATTTGTATATGTCAACTTTAATTTGGTTTTATTTATTATGCAACCATATAAAATTCAAATTTTTAGCGGACTCTCCTGATTTAATTCAATTTTTTGTTTTGGGATAAAATGTTTAAAATAATTTATATCTCCATACCAGTAAAAAAAAAAATAAATCGGGTGGCACAACGGCTCATGAAGAACCAGGGCCTAGTGACTAACAACTCGCAACCATTCCTGTGTGCGCCTTTCGACAGGAATGGAAGGGACCTACAATTTTATGCCGAATCCGAACGGCTAGACGAGAAGCACTTATTCGTGACAAGTGATACTCTTGGAGGATTTGTCAATTCCTCGCAAGAAGGCAGTAGCCCTGAAAAAAAACTTTTTTAGTTTTAAGGTGGACGAGGCTGGGAAGCGATCCCAGACCTCCAGCGTGACAGTCGAACGCACTAACCATTACGCTACGGGCTACTACATACCAGTAGAAAATAGATAAAAATCTTAAACCAGAATTTCATTATCTATCCACCAAAAAAAAATCAAAACTCTAGCATTCTAAATAACGAAATTAGAAAAAAGTCATAAAAGGACATTTTCTCTTTTATCTGCTACAATAATATAGACTAGTACCGCCCAGTGGTCGAAATTCGACCATTCTCTATATATTTCAATAAAAAAGATTCTAACCCACTGAACAACTTACACGAATTGTTGTTGTAATGCCCTGCAAAATATCGTCATTCCATCATCATTGCATCTTGCATGCACAGCCCAAAGCACACTCATCATATAATCGTTTCTTTCTACTCTGGCTGTGTGAGCTAAAAATCGCCTCGTTGTTGTTTTTTTGTCGGTTTTTCTTTGTGCTTTCTACCACTGCACTCGCACTGACGTCTATTGGAAGTTTGGAATATTGAATTCGCCGCACAAACGAAAAGTGAAGGTGGCGGGGTGAGTTTGCAAGTGCGGTCAGGGGGTGTAACAGAGAAAAACTATGGTTTTTTCGATTGGTAAATTCAGATTTCAATCTAAAAATTGATTTATTTCGTGGCCAATCGAACGGCAATTCAAATTGATTTATTTTTGTCATTGTATTCGTGTAATTTTATGTATGTTTCATAACATTACATAACTCGACATCACTTGATGCACTCTCAGGAAGAACACAATGAGCTTCATGAATTTACAATTCATTTTTAACAGCTTCCATTATACACTTTACAAAAAATTTTGTAAAGTGACAACTTAAAATTGTATTGGTATTAGTGTAAGAGGGGGAAATCTGCCGAAAAATCTAGATCTGCAAATTTGATTTTAAATCAAAAAAAGATTAGTGGTGAGAAATTTTTTTTAACATCTGGGGTGAAACAAACAAATTCTTTTTTTTCCACAAAACAATGGGCCCTATTGCGGTTGTCGATCAGCGATCGCACTTTCAACGATCATCACCATCGACTGATTTCTCAATCGGTATTGCGTAACTTGATCGACTAGTATATGAGTTATTGTGAATGAAAAAATATAAATTGTGAATTATTCATACTTTGACGTTTGACAGATCGATTTTTTTTCAGACTGGATTGTTTATTTATATATCTCGTTTTGTGAAATTTGCAATAAAAAGTTTATTTTTATAAAAATATAACTTAAAATAAGAAATGGATGAATCAAAGCGTTGTTTAGTGAAAAAGATTCAGAAGAAGATACAATAAATATAATTTTAGAGGCCATCAGAAAACGGCGCAATATAAGAAATTCATCCAACCCCTTGAAGTTGATAAATTGTACGTTTTACTTGATTTTGAAGTTTTTTTCTTTTCATTTATTTGTCTTTTATAGGTTTGTTAACTATTTTTGATAATCCAAGCCAGCCTTTATGGATTTACTTTTTGAAAACTTAGGTAAGCTGGGAATAGAAAATCATCGATTCCTAACATCCTTAAATTGTGTACCTCGTTACGATTCTGTTGGGGAAATGACTTGTTCATTGGGTTGGCTCAATCGTTTGTATCCTTAAAAGAAGCGCTAAGTGTAAAAGAAACTCACATATGTATGCCCAAAATAAACGAAAGTGAAATATGCCAAACAAAAATGTACTTGCTTGAAAAATTCGGATTCTCAGGAGTTATTGGGTGCATTGATGGCTTTTATCAGTTTTTTGTTGAAACTTGTTTCGCCCCGCATTAAGAATAATAATTAAATATACCTATTTTGTTCTCTACATAATTTTTTACTTGTTGAATAGACCCAGTCGATCACAAAAATGCGGTCGACAACCAGCGATCGGATTTTCGATAATTGTCGAACGCAATCGACAACCACAATACCGATTTCTCAATTTGTCGATTGTTGATCGCTCGTTAGCGATTATCGATCGATGATCGACAACCGCAATAGGGCCCAATGTCACGGACATTGTTTTGCGCGAAAAATATTCGCGGTGAGCAGTGTTGAGTACAAAATTTTTTGTCGATAAAAAAAAAATAAACGTCAAACTTACCCATAAGAAATGCATGTAATTTGTTTTTGTTGAGGAACTCTATACTTAGCTTTAACGGCAAAATATAAACAAAATAATTAGTTTGGCATAGAGCTTATGCCCATATCTTTGAAAAAAGGCAACAACAAAAATATAATATGTTGTCATTAAGACATTCAAAAAGGTGCGGGTAGAAATCGCCTTTACGGATTAATATAATGACTTGCGGCTAAACTAAGCGACTTAGTGGCTTCAAAAATACATATTCCTAATCTTGGGAGTGTCACCTTTCAATAGATGTATCGCACTATATGAAAACATAATTTTTAAAAATCTACATATTTCTTGCTTTAAATGCGATTTTCGACTAAACTAAGCGTTCTAGCGACTTAAAAAATGCATATTCGTAATCAAAAAAAGTGCCACCTTTCAATCGATGTAGCGCATGGTATGAAAATCCAACTTTTATCTTTAAACGCTTTTTGCGGCCCTTTAAATGCGATTTTCGAATAAACTAAGTGTTCTAGCGACTTAAAAAATGCAACTAAAGCAAATTATCTGTGGACAATTTCGATTTTTTTTTATTACAAATTTTCTTCAGCACTCATGTTTATTTCTCAGTTTTGGAAAAGAAGACGAATGTTGGTTAGCCTTATTGACGATGTTACATGCGTGTGTAGTGCCCCTTAAACAAACCAAATTAAAGAATCAAAAAGAGAAAGAGTCATGCCGATATTGCAAAGGATCTTTTCCAGAAATTATCTTTGGCTGTCAGTTATTAGAAGAGAAACAAAGAAGAATCTAGACAAACCAAGTAATAGTGAAAGAAAAACAAACACAACTCTATTTATTTATTATTAATTCGATGTCAAAAATATTTTAAACGTTAAAAAAACTGGTATTTTCCACGATAATAAATCACATCACATAAATTATTGTCGTTTTTTTTTCGTTTTTTCCTTTGTGCTTGCTTACCACTGCACTGACGTCTATTGGAAGGTCGGAATATTGAATTCGCTTCACAAACGAAAAGTTAAGGGGCAGGGTGAGTTTACAAGTGGGGTCAGGGGGTGTAAGTGTGAAAAACTATATAAACTATAATTTAACTGCCTTAATGGCAATATATAAACAAAATAATTAATTTAACGTAGAGCGATTGTCCATATCTTTCAAAAAAAAAAATATAATATGTTGCCATTAAGACATTCAAAAAGGTGCGGGTAGAAATCACCTTTGCGTATTAATATAATGATTATCAAAAAATTCAAACTTATTGCACTATAAAATATATTAGCCTATCAATAAAAATGTTTACTTTTACGCTACCTCCCACCAATTTGGTAATCAATGATCTCGGCGTTGCAGTTGTGGCGTTATATTTTTTCGTTTCACAAAAAACCAACGTTGAAATTTCACTCTCAACGCGCCCAAAGAGGTTTCACTTTAATAAAATAAATATTATGGGCCCTACCAATAATCAAATTTAGTAACGAAATAAATATTTAAGTAAAATGAACCATATTTGTATGGGCTCTAAATAATAAACCAACCATGGTGTGACTTAAATATTTAGGTGGACCCTAAATATGCCATATTACATGGTATGGATTCTTAAATTTGAGACATAACATGAATGGTTCATTTGATATAGCCCATACCATTATGGTCTACTTTCCATAAATATTTAAGTCGTTACTTAATTTGATTATTGGTAGCGCCCTATAACGATACTTTACGGTAGTGAAGGGTTCCAAGTATGTGTACTAAAATAAGGGCCAGCTTAAATGTCTAACTTTGACCACTGCATTGACGCAAAGATTTCGCGGTGCACTTAATTAACATTATATCTCACGCCGAACCTATTAAGCCGATTTTAATCGGGTTCCGGTATTTCATTTTGTAATTCCTTAGAGTACTTGAATCAACATTTATTGTAGAATTGGAATATTTTGTTGGTCAGTTTAGCGCTTCAAAACTACTGGTTTTTTTTACAGTTTTTTTTGTTTGACTTCAACAATGTATAGCAACAAAATATAACACCAGAAAGTTTTATATGTATAAATGACATCTTGTGGAGAATTTTATAATGATGTTTTTTTTCCTAAGATGCATATTTCCAAAGTTATATAGGAAAATAATATAGGTGAATAATGCACTTTCATACACATTTTGATTTTTCCTGCAAATAGCCCACTTTTTTGAGCGGGAGCAACCTCATGTTTATATTTTTCTGATCGAATACCACAAAAAACTAATATACTATATTATGTTACATCCTTGCCAAAATCTAATTTGCCTGGTATAATAATATACTTATGAGCGCTGACATCAATCTACAGCCCTGAAAGAATAAACACTCATATAAAGGAATAATTATTAGGTGTTTGTTATAGTTTTCATTGAAACTCATTGAGAAGTTTGAAAACGAAATCAGTAATTTCTGTTAAGCCAAAAAAAAGCTCATGGCGGTGTTGACAATGAATCGCTCTGACTTTTTCCAAATCTCGTTCACACATGATTGGAGAAATGACCTATTAGAATATCCATGGAAAAAATACTAAAACCATTAGTATCTTTAAAAAATAAAATTGTAGCTAATGATACAAAATAATAGACTAAGAGCCCACAGCAATTTTTGGGTGTGAACGATAGCAAAAATTCCTTTTGATTTAAGATAGGTCCATACTATTCATATGCAAATAAGAAAGTCTGGCATGTCGTTGTTGGGGCCTTTGTATGCAATACTACATTTAAAATGCAGTGCATTGAAAATGCAGTGTAGGAATTTCAAAATCATATTTAATAAAGAGCTGAGTGCCCTAGACATGGCTATGGAGTCCAAAATATTTTCCGAAGAGCCAAATGGAAATCCGCACTTAAAGCTTCAATCTTTGAGTGCGTCTTGCAGACATTTGGACCTACATAAAAGGTGTTGAACCCCATATTAATGTCTAGGGCGCTTAGCTCTTTAAATAAATACAATTTTGAAGTTCCTACCCTTGGTACCTGGGCTTTGCAGCATTACGTACAAAGGCCCCAACCCCAACAGGCCAGACTTTCATATTTGCATATGAATAGTATGGACCTATCTTAAAACAAAGGGAATTTTTGCTATCGGTCACACCCAAAAATTGCTGTGGGCTCTCGGTCTATACCTGCTTACGAGTACTGAAAATCAGATTGGGTTGGTATTTTTTTTATATAATTTGTAATAATTTTTCTAAGACGCAACGCCTTTTCAGCGAAAAAATTAGTACAAATGCCGACAGCAAATTGTGTGAGTGGATGGATAACCAAAATCTGACTATCAGGGTTTATAGGTGCATAATATCGTGGTATCGAAAACAAAAGTCTGACAGGTTTTGTGTTCAGCCTTTAGTTTGGGTGATGGTTTGAAAATAGCGATTTTCCAAATTAATTTTTTGTGGGGGGTATTACTTCTTCAATAAATTTAAAAAATATATGCTATGATGCTCTGCCAACTAACGATAGTCAACCAAAATGGGATGATTCGCAATCTCCATGATAAACAACTCAAGCTTTGGATTTTTTGATACAAATGAATTTATCTAATATACACATTCGAAGATTTATCATTAACATACCATAAAAGCATTCATACTCGATGTGCCTTGTTATGAAAAAATTGGTTATTTTCAAGGACTCATTAATTTAAAAGCTTTGATTTTTAACTAGTGCAACAATAGTTTGATACAAAACTATGGTAACAGGAATATGATATGTATAGTTCTAACTGCCAAAATTGAAAGATATGAAAACAATAAGGAATGCCACAGTAAAAATCATACTTTCCATCGTCTCGTCGGGGAAATAAAAAAAAATGACTCATGATTTTCACTTACCTGACTCGAATCATCGCCAAAAACATTATCGAAGAAATAAGTTTTAGGTGGTTCATTTGGTGTTGCATTTGGCTTGATAACTGTTATTGATCTATTGATTTTATCAACTTTAACAACATTTAATGCAGTACTTTGGATTTCCATTTTGTCCATGGGACGAGAACGAACGACCACTCGAACATTTTCGATTTCTTCCAGATCCACTGGGTGCTGTTCGTACTGTAATTTAATGAAATTAATGGATTCATTTGTATCATAGACACACTGCATTTATTTAATAAGCTTACCGGCATTTTAGAATAATTTTTTTCTATTTTATTAATAACAAAATATTGATTTAATGATGAACAAATTTCAACTTGCGCCCTGCTTTTGTTTTGCAAATGCGCTGAATTAAAAAAGTCAGTTTGTTGACAACTGACATTTCATGTGGCAGCTGTTTTGTTCGAATTCGAAATGAGAGTTGCCGTTTAACGATTTAGTTTCTTATTTCAAATTTTTTTGTTTGGATAATTTTTTTTATGGGAGAGTTACATATATGTTCATATCTCGTTTTGATTTCTGAATATGGGGAAGCGAAATATAAATTTTAAATTTGTTGGAAACAGATAGAACACCAAAATTAAGAAGATCGTAAATTCAGATTATAGAAAAAGCCATAATTTTTCATCTCCATGATATGTCTTTCACACATTTGATTTTTATGGCAAATACCTATTGCGCTCTGGCTCTACTTTTCTTCTATTTTGCAGCATTTACGTTCATGTAGCAATGATTATCTCCATTTCTACAAACTAAAAAGGTAGATGTACATTATAGGAAAAATATAAATTTACATTCTTGCGATAAATGCACAATTAAGAAAATGCCATAATAAAGATATAAAGACTAACATTTTCGTATTGATAATTGTATTAATGGTGAATTTAAATGTAGCTACAAATTTGAAGAAAAGTAGTATGGGACGAAAAAACAGCAGGGGAAGGTGGCCTAAAATAGCCCCCCCCCCCTTAGGATAATGTCCCATATCTCGGAAAAAATTGACATTCAAACTGAATTTATATTCTTTGCAAAGTTTAATCAATAACGCTTGCATTTTTCTGCCTTACGAGTATAAAAAGTTCAAAAAAGTATTTAAAGTATATAATTTTCAAAATGCCTCCAAATTCCAACGATCAAAATTGCCCGGGTAAATTGGCATACTAGTATGTAATCTTACCCATGCAAGAAAACCAACCAGACAAGTTAACCAAAAACCATTTTCAATTTAATTTTAACTTTATTTAAAACAAATCACAAAGTAAAACAAACATAAACAAAACTCAACAAAAAATAAAATCAACAATTCATTTAAAACAACTTCAACTTTTATAAGTAAAATAAACATAAAAAAAACTTAAACACCGAACATTGAACGTTTTGGATGCATTTATGGCTTTTGATAATACGTCCTCAGTCCAGGACTGCATCTCTATAGATCCTTCATATTTTCCAACCATTTTCACTATAAGGAAAATGAAAATGTAAGGGTAAGTATAAAATGAAACACTATGCCATTTTAGCCGAGAGCTAAGTAGGCCATTTTGCCCGTATAGGATGTTTTTATTTAAGTTTTAATTCCGAACAGACAGAAATAGTTATAGGCCAACGAATTTCAGTAAATTGAAAAGAAATACTTGATACTTACATGCATTACAACCCGACTCCACAGGCCATGAACGATGGCCGGACTATGGAACATGACTAAAAAAATCCCATGGAGTCGCAAAAATCCATGTCCAAGCAGTGACATATCCATACAAATCAGATTGTGGATTGAATTGTAGATTGGATTATGGACATCGTTCATGGCCTGTGGAGTCGGGGTGTTTTCTCCAAAATTCACTATTTTGTATACAGTTTTTTGTCAACAAATTTTTCTTAAAATGTTATTGTTTCTACTTTTGGAGATGGCTAGAGACATTTTGGTCTGTCAATTTTCAAATAAATATCTTGAAGTTGCTAACATTTCGTATATGTCGGTGCTGCCAGATAAACGTTCACAAAACCTTCTAATTCTGTTCGATTCTACAATTTCTAGCGAGGGGCCATTTTACCCTGGTGGGCCATTTTGGCCGCCTTCCCCTATGTGTTAAGGCGTACCATTTATGTTCGTCTTCATTTTTTTTCAACAACCACGATTGGCTTTTCTTTTCTGGAGTCAACGACGCGGGGTTTAGGAAAAGTAAGATGTTTATTGGGACCAAAATTTGGGGTGAAAATTTGAGCAGTGTCACTCTCCTAGAAGTATGTTACTTTTTGATTTCAAAAGTGAGGTAGTGAATTTTCCATACAAAAATAAGCACTACTATAGCACCACAATCGGTTTTTATTTTCTGGAGTTTGAATGGAAAATCGGAAAAGGAAAGTATAGGGAAAGTTAGGTATTAATTAGGACTAAGTTCTGTGGAAGTTTGAGCGGTGTCATCCTACTAAAAGTATTTGATTTTAAAGATTAGGTACAATATTGACTATGACAAATCTTTATTTATGATGATTTATTCTTTTCGTCCGACCACTTCAGTGCCCCTCGGACAGTTATAGTTTCTGCACAAAAATTACATAAAAAAAAGAAGCACTCAGCAGGGAATCATCCATTTTTATTTGGGACACAATTAATTCAAAAAAAAAGATCGTGCTTGTCTTGCATAGTTTATCACAAATGTGCCCATTTTTCTAATATAGAAAAATAATCTTATTTAGTGTGGTTTTGTTTAATTCTGACGCAACTATTTCACCTAAATTTTAAATAAAAACGTTGATTGTCTTTCAAGAAGTGGAATTGTTTGCAGAAAATATTATTGTATTCTGTATAGAAATGTTTAACACCCTAGTTGCTAGTTCTGAAGTGGGCTTCCAATTTAAATGTCAAGTGTTTTTGAGTTCTCACTGATAAGTTTTAGCTAAAATGAAAGGGACATTTAGCACACCGAGAATGTTACCACTTTACTTATTTTTCATGATTAGCGCTTGATTAAGACGATACACATTCCCACTGACCATAGGTGCAAATTTTGCTGCACAATGGCACACAATTTGGTGATTTGTCAATCGTCTTAATGCATCAAACACAAGCTTGTATAGAATATAACAATTTTAACTGATTAAACAATATCTTCACAATTCAAAAAATTAAAAATAAGAACGAAAATATAATTATGTGCATCTGATGAATAATATAATAAAATAACTAATTTATGTATATAATTAGCTGTTATTGAGTTATAGTGAACTCTAAAGATCCCGAAGGCTGTCGTCTAGTCTATTTTACTTGAAGAACTGATAACTTCGGGACCATTTCTAGCACGCTTCAGCCAAGTGCTGATAATATAAATAATAGAGGAAACTACAGGATTGTTCTACATAAGTCTAATCACTTTTATAATCAAATACACACATGAAAAACATGCAACTTAAATACAGATTTCAACAAAAATTCTTATCCATTCATGATTGCCAGTAGGTATGACGTTAATTCATTTTATCTTTTTTTATGTTTGCCATCTTAAAAGAAATAAATTCAGTCTGTTTATTTAAAAATACACTTAAAAAAAGACATACATAATTTTGAAAACTTCTACAATTTTGTCATGAAAATATTTAAGCAGTTTTCAGCAAAAATAAACAAATCTCATTTTTCAAAAATCCATATTAGCATACAAAAACGTCTGGCGGGTTAAAGATCATTCATACAAAACAAAATGTAAGAAATTATGAAAATTGTCAGTTGTTCGAATCTGGTACGTTTATACTGCTGAAAAGGTACAAAAACTAGGATTATGTTGACATGCGTAAAAAAAACTTCGGTTCGTATAGTAAATCTTAGAGTAGATTTAAAATTGTTATTATTTTGATTTTGAATGCATTTAACTAATTGATGTTTACGATTTATAGAGCTTATATCATACACAATTTAACGGATTCCAATATGTTTTCTTATCACTTCAAAACAATTGTAGTAGAGGAGCTACGTATTCGGTGTTAACAGTTTTTAGGTACTTGCTACAAACTACATTTCAATTTTAACAAAATGATATGAATTTTCCTCAACTGTATTTTAAATCAAATATTTTTCGAGCTAATTGATCAGCCATGGGTACAAATCATAAAGCAATTGAATCTACCGAAAAAAATCTTTCGAAGCTGATAAAACGTACATACCTACTTGTATACCTGACAAATGTAATAAACAAATAATATTTTGAAAAAATAATGAGTTTACTACAAAAAAAAAAAACAAGAAAATTATAGGAAAGAAATTTTCAGGGTTATCACATTTGCCTCGTGCTGTTTCAATAATTCGCAACAGGCGCCATCAAATTAAGGTGCAAAACTTTTGCTATTATTGAATAACACGACTCGTCGTTAAAATAATATTTATTTCAGAGTTCAAGCGATTGTATTCATATTATGAACTTTTTTAGAGGTTAAAACATGAGTGGCAGGACCTTACATCATTTTAATAATAAATAAGCTTATGAAATGTGAAGTAAGCAAATTCTAGGTTATTTTTTTTAAAGAATAATTGATCTCACGATACGTTAAAATGCATGATTGATTGGGGACTTTGATGTTAAAGTCGGAAAGAAAGGGATCTTCGGCGGATTAGTTAGTATGCCTTCACGAATCGATATCATCAGATAATGGCTTCAGACTAATAGACTTTTTAGCAGCTATACGTTGATAAGAGGCAAAGGTTTCTGACACTAACGATGTTCATAGGCTATTGAACGGGTTTTTATTATTGACTGTGTTTGTGAGGAACTTAAGATACTTAAAACACAAAATTCGCTTAAACTCATCCATGCGTTTCCGAGAGAATGGCCACACTGGTAATTTGTCAATATTTTCGGTTTAACTCGAAAACTGAGCCGAATATGTGAATTAAACTTAAGAAACTTTTTGTAGGAAATTCGATTTTCCACCAAAATTGGTGGTTTAAAGAATTTTATAAAAAAATTTAAGCAGGGCAATTTGTCAAAAACTGACCTAAAAAAAAAATCGAAATATCACAAAATATCGATTAAAATAACTTTATTTAAAAAGATAATTCAAAAATGGGTTTCTGGGATAAGCTATAGGAGAATATTGTGGTTGTTACCATTGTTTTTCAATAGGTTTGTTTCTACCTTAAGTCATTTTGTTTAGATAATTGCCCCTCCCATCTTATTGGGGGTATATAGACCCCCTTCCGGCAAGATTGTTCTATTATTTTGGCTCAACCTACACGCTACAATGCTTTGATGCATTTATGTCAACCAATCTTTATTTTCCATAATACTACTTGTTATATATTTTTTTATCGTTAAATTTTTAAATGCTGTATTTTGGAAACCATTCGGTCTACAGAGATGGTTTTGAGCTCAAATTGGAGCAAAGTAGGTTACTTTGAAGGCGTAGAACAATCTTTTTATTTTAAATTACTTCATTAGGACCAAAACCGCCAATAACTGAAAAAAGCGCAAACAAATCGCGTTTTCTTTTTATTTTTGACCATGAAGCGGTCGCTGCTCGAGGTCGAAAACTAGGCCAATATCCTGAACAACTCAGCAAAAAATCACAAATACCAGGTTTGACGAATACGTGTATGTACATAGTTACTGTACTAATTGTATTAAAAAAAAAAATAAATAAAAAAAACGTATTCCGTGCGGAATGCTCGAGCGTATATTCGCTCCAGAGCGAGAACCGTTATTCCAATTAAGAAACTGTAAAACTAAACAATATATATAATTAAAAGTTCTATAACTTTTGTAATGGCATTTTTTTGATTTAAGTGCAAAAAAAAAAAATTATAAGCGATTACAAAATTTTTTTTTTTTTTAAATGTGATGTAACTTTTAAACAAGAGTGATAAGCGAAAAAAGTTGTTAAACATATTTTGTACAAATTTAATTCTCTACAAGTTTGTGCTACGACTTTTTGTTCTAAGATCCAAAATGCGCGAGTTATAAGCAAAAATCAAAATGAACATTAAAAACAAAATGGCGGCCAAATGAGTCTAGGTACAGTTGTGCAAAATGTGGTTTTAGGCTCGTGAACCAATACCCTATCGAATAGTGAAGTCAAACATGACCTCGGAAATAGGTCCCAGTGAAAGTCTAACTTGACCGTACTAATATGAGCAAAGGGACTTCAATGTAATGACAACCGATAAATTTTGCGCCGAAATTTACTTTTGAGCCATAAGCATCACAGAAAACAGAGCTTGGATGTACGTCCATACATACATATAGAGTTATTTAAATAAAATGATAAGAGAACTTTGAACAACTGCAAACAAAACATTCAAAAATTACAATCATTTGTATAGGTGGAAAGCAATCAGAATAAGATAACCTGTGTACAAAATATTTTTTCTTTCATAATTATATTATTGTTTCGTATATGTACCTACTTATATTGTTGCACTTCATGCCGTAGTCTATTGATATTTTTTATAACACTAAACAACCCGTTATAGTGCTGATTCTGTTAATTTTCATGCAACGATTCAATAAAAATTCATATTACATTAGGTATTTAGAAAACAACAAATTTTATAAAATGTAGGTAGCTACTCGTATTTCATTTACATAAATCAGTTCAGGGTTCTTTGTGATAATGGCTGTCATTCAAAGTTCCCCTTCATAAATAATGATTAATTAATTGATTCGCTTAAAACTATAAACTTTCTATAAAATTATTTGTGAATTGAATTTTCGGATTCTACATGAAATAGTAAAGAAGTGGATATTATTCCTCAAAAACCATGATCAACCCATATGTTTAAGGTGTTCCTATATCATTTTCTACCGATTAATACTAGAACTAAAATTGACGCAAGCTTCTAAAGTCGGAATTTCCCATATTAAAGTTTGAAGTGCATTTTAAGCCAATCCAAGGGAAACATTTACATATAGGTACATACTTATTTCCATAAAGCTCAGTTTATTAATTGTCACAGCAATTAAGAGCAAAATTGATAGTCAATACTTTTAGGTTATCAACTAGACTGAGGTATAGAAAAGGTAATCTGATAAGTTTATAAACAACTTCATCAAAACAAATGACCTATGCACAAAAGTTCAATTTAAACAAGGATTCTTATAAGTTTAATATTATTATTAGTAAATGCAATCAAATGAGATAACTCATGTGAACCATTATGCATTTAATACCTACTATTTTTTTTTTTTTAAACAACCAGACAATTGTTGTTTATTTTTGGTACAATCTATTTTTTGTCACAATCTAATTTTTGTCATTCAAATGACATTTTTATAGACAAATATCAAATATGGCACGTATAAATAAAGTGCAATTTTATAATTATTCTCTTCAAAGTTACCAAGTTGTTTTTATACTACTTTTGTTTATCTTTTCTTTGTAGATATTTATATAAAAAAATAAAACAACAGAATGCCTTTTTTATGTACTAAGGGCTATAGGGTTTGTGACGAAAATCTTCGTGAGAAAACGGCTAAGCGATGATCAATTTTCGTTTCATGATTGAACCTTTTAAGCGTCTATGATAAACAATTTCGATAGCACAGTTAACCTTTTGTTTTGCTAATAGAACACACATTCTCCGTCAAAGTCACTTCGACAATTTTCTACAACATCAATTAATATTGAAGTACTACGTATGAATCACGTTCAATACAACTCTAGGCAAAATTGTTAAAGTTGCAAAGACCATTGATCTTGTAAATATTTAAAACTCTCTCGTGTTTTGCGATAACTATTGCAATTATGATTCTCAATTAGGAACAATCTTACAAAAACAAGAACATTTTAAATTTTTATGCGTCAAACCATGTAAGTTTATTAATCACAGCTTCTTTCCATCTCAACCTCACCTCACATGCAAAAAGTTACATGCATATATAACACCCCGCACAACATACATATATAATTTCTTAAAACAATTAAGTGTAACTAGTTGCGTTAAGAGGCAAGAAAAACACGTTCAGGCAGTAAAGCAAGATCCATGCACCTCTTAGCTGTTGAGCCTGAGCTGAACATACATTGTTCAGTGTGTTGCATACATAAAATTATTCTTATAGGTTGCCACTTGGAACGGCAGAGGTTTTCTCTTTGCAACTGACGATGGCGTGTAGAAAGTGTCAGACAAAATATTTATACATACCTACATACGAGACGAGTATGTTCGAACTTGATATGTAGCTAGATTTTGTAGATATTATTTTAAAATTCCAAAAGGGCTCATGAATAATTTATTAATGCATTCCCCTACCTATACTTGCATATGTTTACACAGCATTGTAGCGTTAACATTTATAAATTATTAATACTCTTCTTAACTTGGTGTCACCAAATTGAGAAATTATTTTTCAATTTGTATTAAAACAGCGTGAAATGCCGTGAAATGCCGTGATATACCGAGAGCGTACAATGATCCCAATTTAATTATCTTTAGTGTTTTTTAGATCAAACCTCCACTTTGGTTGACAGCATCCAGCAACTTATTTTACTTGCATATTTTTTGTTTGCCATTCGATAGAATAAATCCTAAAAGAAATGTTTAAAATCCAAAATGGCGCCCAACAGAAGACAAAAAATCAAGTTGAAATGTACCAAACAACCTCATTTGTTTTTAATTGCGATATATGTAGGTACTATAGGGCAAGTTTTGGATTCGTAAAACAAATCGAACTCGAGATAATAATTTTTCCGAACCTTACGATGATACGAGAATACGAAAAAAGTGGGTCCGGCAATTCTGTCTGTCTGTCTGTACCTCGATCTGCAGCCTAAACCACTGAAGCGCTTTTCTTCAAACTTTGAACTTAAGGTTATTTTTTTTTTAGCTTAAGAAATAACGGTACCTGCAGTACAACCAATATACAAAAATGTATTTATTTTTTTAAAAAATTGGCTATAACGATTTCGATAAAAAAATTATGAATTTTTATTGAGAGTATAATAAATATTTTGGTAGAAAAAACATTTACCAATAACGGTTATTAACAGTACCTGTCATAGAACCGATTTTTTGGTTTTCAAATTTCTCGGCTACACCGATTTTAACCAAAATTTTTATACAAAAGCTCCTTTATGATTCAAATATTTCCGAAAAACTGATTTCTGGATTTCAGAAAAAATATTGCAATTTTTTTTGTTTGAATTCAATATCTTGAAAACGGGCTAATGGATATTTTTTTTATTTTGTGTAAAATTGTTTTTAATTAAATACTAAAAGTTGCTATACCGATTTTATTTTTAAAAATTTTCAAAAAAAACTACATATAAAAAATTAATTACAAAAAAAACGCCGATTTTTGATCAGATGGCATACTTTATTTTGAGCTCTTATTTTTTTAGCCATTAAAATAGCAAATTTATAGTAAAAATATATTTTTAATTTTGTTAAGCCTTTTTTTTAATGATATCATAAAACATGACTTTGTGTACATCATCAATTTTTAGCTACGTTTAGCCTAGTACATACTTGTGAACCCTCTCGTCAACCCATTCAAATTTCGCCTTTTCATTCACCCGTGAACATGCTCGTAAAGCTGAGTGGAGAACAAAGTGGAGAGTTTTCGTCCACAGGCAATTCACGAGCAAAATGTACGGGAACCCTTGGTTAAAGTTTTATTGGTGAAGTTTTGACAGTTAAATAAAAGAAAAGTTCAGTTTCTCCACAGGCGAATGTTCACTTCACGAGGAAGTATGTACTAGGCTTTAAAGTTTTTAACTACGAGAGCAAGTTTGTGCGATTCAGTCGTGCGCATTTTTTTAAATTGTTCTATATTCTTAAATTAATTTGCTAGTGTAATTTTTAACGTATTTTTTTTTTTTTTTTTAATTTATAGATTATTTTTCACATAACTTGAAAACACTGGGGCAAAATTTTAGACGATTTAGTACGATGTTAAATCATTTTTAGTATGATACTAGATTAAAAATTGTGTTTTGCTTATTTGAAACGAGTTTAGCATCGTTCTATCCCCTTACATTTTACTAAAGTTAAAATCACCATATGACTAGAGAGTTGAGAGTTTTCATCAACATATAATTAATTTACAACGCATAAAAACAATAATTGTGTTCATCAAATTCAAACCCTACAAATGTTCTCTTATCTGCTTAATTAGTAGTTTACTAGTTAGCAAAAGGTTTAAAATTTTGGAATAGATTGTAAATTGCTAAATACTTAGGAAATTGCTAACTAGTAAAATGTTAAGCCCTTAAAAATAGGTTGTTTAAAATTTTGCGTCACTTATTTTATTTTTTAATTAAATGGTTAGATGTATATAGAGAAAGGTACATACGTATGTAGTAGGTTCTTAATCTTTTAAGGTTAGTTAAAACCACTTATTTTAATCAAATTTATTTTCTCAGTGTATGCCAATTAAATAAAATTAGAGCAAACATTACTGACTTGTCGAATAAACAAAAAAATAAAATGCATAACCACAATGAACAGTACAACGAAAGTTACTTGTTTTTATTTATTTATCGTAGTGTTTTATTTTAAAACCTCAGATTTTTTTTTAAATCAAATGATTTGGTCACCCTGGTAAGTTCATGCACTGCATGGACTACTTTATATTTTATTTTCCTGCCAGACACTTTGCGTGGGATTATGGTATGGTATAGTTGCATAGTCACCTTTAGTTTACAATTGAACACAATTTATCTGTGTTGGGAAGAAATACCTCAAAGTCAAAGTATCCCATGTCTATACACAACACATACCTACAGTATCCACTGGATCAGTTAAAAATTATTTTATTTTGGTGTCCCGATAGAAGTGGTGGGACACCTAAATTAATTCTCCACCAGCTTGATCACTAGATGAATTTGCAAAATAGCTCCCACAAAGAAAAACCGGCTAGGAATCTATGTATATAAACATTTGCAGACAGGACCTGGCGTCGTCGATCGGTCGTCGTAGGTTTCAAATGCCAGGCGAGAAAGGCAAAACTATAACGAATGATGTTGGCTACGGTCATGGAGTTAACGGATTAAAACTAATGATTTACGTCATTTATAAGATCCCACGCAAAACAAAAATATGCGAAAGAAATAATAAGGATTTTTTTAGAGTTTTTTTTTTTTTGTATCCAATGTCATTGCATTGGTTAGATTAAAAGTTGAGCATAGCATTGCTAATACCTCAATTTTTAATATTTAAAAATATACGAGTACATCAATGAAACTCTGTATGGAAAAGGATTAGAACGGTTTTTTGAAATCAGTCCCCAGGAACAAAGTTATTAAAGGGACTTAGCTCGCATTGGATTGAAATTAATTAACTTTATTTACTGATATGATTTACAATATAGCCTTAGGTGCCAGTTATAGTTATCATTGAAAACCATCATTGAAAATATTAATTGTCAATTTTGAGAGATTTTGAAGAAAAAATAAATGATTATTTTGATGCCAAAGTAAAGCTTATTGACTTAATATTTATTTCGAGGTAAAAAAAAATTTAATTTGCTACATCTTTTCTCATAAAATGACTTTTAATTTTTCAATGATGAACTACCTTACCAATGATCATTGAAAAAATTAAAAGTTACGTTGTGGGGAAGATATGGGTCAAAATGAAATTTTTTTGGAGGAGAAATAATTTGAAATCATAAGCTATCTTTCTGCATTAAAATTTTTAATTATTATACTTTCGAAGGGTCTCAAAATCAACAATTAACTTTTTCAATGATGACTTTCAATGATAGCTATAACTGGCACCTAAGGTTAAATGACTAATGCGGGAGTTACACGACTGACAAAATGTCATTATTTCTGTCATTTTCGTGTAAATGGTTTTCATTATTATCATTATTTTTGTTATTAAAATAAGGACAGGCTAAGCTAGCATTAAATGTTGTCATAAAAATGTCATCGTGTAAACGCACAATGACACCATTTTCAAAATTAAGACAAACTGCGAGAAAGAATGAACTTGCTCATTCTTTTATTAAAAATTGTCATTATTTTTTTAGCAAATGCCAATTTGTTAGGTACCGTATTTGTTCTACAGCTATCAAAATCGTGACTTGAAACGTTAAAAAAAAAACAAGCAACAGAAAATGATCCCGTTTAGATTGTGACTTTTCACTACGCCCGGACAATGTCCCCGTTACGGTTTCACCAGAAATGCTCAAAATAAGATAGGGTCAGGTAGCGTCCATTGGGGCAACCGAGGCAATGCCCCGGGGTCCCCGGCCAGGAGGCATCCAACGGAGATCTTCTTTTGTATCGTTCGAATCGGTATTAACTTTGTTAAGTTTGCTTCTTTCAGCTCAATCCCATTTTTTGAGTCATTTCAACTAAAATCCAATTTAGGAATAAAATATAATACTAATCAACTCTAAGGATCCTAAATTCACTGTGTTGTAAACGATGTATTATACCAATTGTTTGTTGTTTCGTTTTGTGTAAATGCGACCCATGAAATATTCATTTTTAAAATTAAAATAAAATTTTAAAATTAAAATAAAAGAATTGGTAGACAATCTAAAAATGTGTGTTTATGGTTATCTAAAGCTCATACTAGCCAGATGGCAGAACTAGTACGGTGCATTTAGATTTCATTATACTCGTATGGTGCTCTGAGAAAAAAGTCCGAGAAGAATTTTGACTGCGGTATTTGAAAGAGTATATCATTACACGAGCCAAGGACCACATTTCGCACAATTGTACGTGTACCTAGTGTCGTTATGCCGCCATGTTTCTAACGCTCAATTCTTCTTTCAGACGTAATTCACGTTGTTTTTATCCCAGACAAAAAAGTTTATATGGTATACTAGTAGCAAATTAAATTTTCTAGAAATCATTTTTTACCTACCTCACCTTTTAATTCTGTTTTTTTTTTTTGTTTTTGAATCATTAAAAGGTGTCCTACAGAGTAAATTTGAAGAAAAGTGCCCTCCGGTCTGATCGAAAAGTATCAACCGTTGACAAAAAATTGTTTTCACCAAAGTTTTAGAAATTAAATTGTTAACACTTTGTCAATCATTTTTTGTTTGTAAAAATTTGCAAACGAGCGAGTTATTTAACAAAAACATTGCATATCAAATGCACATATATTCAGTTAGTTCATTAACACATTGTAGCAGAGCTAGTCCAGTGCAATTATAAAATTTTATATGGGGGACCCAGCAGTTTGTACCACCCCCAAATTTTTTTTTTATTCGATAGAGAGTTGATTGAATATGATAAACCTCAGATTTCGCATTCGTAACATTTACCGTTTTGTCGCCATCTTGGATTTTAGTTTTTACTAAATATCTCGGTTCATATTAGTCCTACAAAAAAAACTTCGAAAACATAAAATGCGTAGAATAAAATTTCCTATTTTATATGTTAAAAATTTTTTCGTTATTGATAACATTTAAAAATACATAAGATACCTATTTTGTTCACACACACGCACACACTTTCTTGTTACAAACAATTGTGGCGCTTCTATTTTTTACTTTTCTACAACTACACAACGGAAGAAAATAACAAAACAAAAATAATAAAAAACCAAAGCAGCTACCCGTTGATTGCTCTTGAATAGCATTCCTGGATAGAAATAATTTTAAAAAAATTTATAAACTTCAAAAGTTTATATATTTATTGCTCAGCTTGTAACTATATATAATTAAGAATATACAGGGTGTCCAGTAAATAATGGATAACCTTGGAATGCCTCATAGTAAACTTTATGACCGTCCTGAAAACTAATAAAAAAACAGTATATCCCAACCACAAGAAAAGATATGTGCATTTTTTTGTTCAGTGCATTATTTTGCGTTACTTTACGTTTTTGAATTCCACGACTACAAGTGAATGAATTCCACCTTTTTTTTCGTAGCAATATTTAGAATTGTTTGTGCCAAAACATAATAAGACAAAAATTATAATAACTGTTGAAATTCTTAGAGAAAAAAATTATTGAACTTTGATTTTCGATGCAAAATGTGAAAAAACTAATTTTTGAAAAAGTTAAATCATCTCTGGTATGAAAAAATTCATGAATATCTCAGTGGCCAACTATTTTTAAAATATGCGTGTTGAATGCGGATTTCAAACTGGTATAATTTATTATTGTATCTAAAACCAATAGCAAGTTATTCTTAAAAATCTGCAATACTAGAGCCAATTTAGCAAAAACAAAAGTTTTCAAAATTAGCACAGCAAACGTAGAAAATACTATT
Source organism: Melangyna quadrimaculata (assembly GCA_949320155.1). Lineage (NCBI taxonomy): Eukaryota > Metazoa > Arthropoda > Insecta > Diptera > Syrphidae > Melangyna > Melangyna quadrimaculata. Next base: position 2,902,701 of record OX439483.1, read on the forward strand.
CTGCGTTGAACATGGTAGATTTTTGTTGTCCTTATGATAAATCCAAGCTTTTAACTTCTAGAACCAAATGCAACATTACCAAAAATGTAAACAAAGTGCAAAAAAACGGATACATTTTCGAGCTTGTTTTGAATTATACCTCTTCAATTGGCCTTTTAAAAAAACATCAAATATTTTGGTAGTGGTTATTACCAAATTAATTTTCTTATAAGAGGTGCATTAAATAAATCGAATACAGCAAGCCGATCAGCTTCTCAGACCAGGTATGGAATCCTGTGCAAGCCGCTGCATTACAAATATGACAGATATACAGGCAGATGGATATGAGGTCTGGACCTAAATCAACTTGATTGTTTTATTGGGGCTGCATTAAGCCCATCAGGTCCTTAGAGCAGCTAAGCAATCTTGTGTAGGGAGCTGCATTACAAGATTCTGAGCCAAACTTAACAAGATTATTATAAGATTTTCATGTATTCGGAGGTGCAGAACCTGTATTAGATTGGGTGGAAAATACTTTGAGCCTTTACTTTTAATTAAAAAAAAATATCTATTTTTGTTTTTGTTTTCTAACTTAGTAATTGAAAGTTGGCTCAAAATAAAAAAGAATATTTGTTTAAAGAAAATAACAAATAAACTTAAAGCAGCTGCGAAATATGGTTTTGTTAGGGCCCAACAGACCAGGTATACTTTAAAACAAGCTTGAAAATTTAGCCGTTTTTTGTACTTTGTTGCCATTTTTGTTAATGTTGCAATCGGCCCGAGAAGTTAAAAGCTTGTGTTTATCACAGGATAATATCATAAACACAGGCAATCAATCGACCATGTTGAACGCATGATATTTTCACGTTTAATTTGCTAATTTTTAAAACATTTGTGTTTGCTAAATTGACTCTCGTGTTGCTTATTTTTAGCAATAACTTCCTCTTGGTTCAAGATTCAATAATAAATTATACTATTTTGAAATCCGCATTTAACATATATAGTTGGCCACTTAGGTATTCATGCATTTTTTCATACCAAAGATGATTTAACTTTTTCAAAAATTATTTTCTTTCACATTTTGCATCGAAAATCAAAGTTCAATAATCTTTTTCTTTAAGAATTCCAACAGTTATTATAATTTTTGTCTTCTTATGTTTTGGCACAAACAATTTAAAATATTGCTACGAAACAAAAAGGTGGAATTCATTCACTTGTAGTCGTGGAATTCAAAAACGTAAAGTAACGCAGCAAATAATGCACTGAACAAAAAAATGCACATATCTTTTTTTATGGTTGGGATAGACTTTTGTTTTATTAGTTTTCATTACGGTCATAAAGTCTACTATGACATATTCCAAGGTTAACCATTATTTACTGGACACCCTATATATAGGTCTTAAAATTTTCGTATGAATCTTGAGTTTGTAAGAAAATTGTTATTATTTTAAAATATCAAACCGATTTGAGTGTATGATTGAATATTTAGGACAAACTCTTAGAAAAAAGGTGACAAAAAATTAAAAAACAATAATATTCTGAAAATTTAAACAAATTCATAAATAAAAAATAGCCTTAAAACGTCTCGTAGACATAAAGTATATTATAAAATTTGTTTCACGTAAATCAGTTAATTATTTTATGAGTTATGAGCGAAGGAACAAAATAATTCTTTCGTCTTTATATAATAGTTAAGATGTTACAGGCCAACAAAAAACAAAATTTTCCTAAATTTAGGTCATTTTCCATTAAAAAACTGGGGCAGTTTTGGCATACATCTTTTTTCTGTATTTCAATAAATAAAAAAGTTATGAATATTTTTCTATTAAACAAAAATGTTTTATACCAGAACTCATTTCTCTTAAATCTGAGATCTTGGCTCAAAATCTTGATTTGGGCTCGCCATAGTTAGATTTTCTCTTTGCTAAAACTGATTTTAAGATTTAATTTTATATTTTCGCTTTTCTATTGCAAAACGGCAATTAATTTTTCCCGAGTACCGAATATTGGAAATTTATTTAAAGCTCCATACGCAAATTAATTTCTCAGGTATATCATTTTGTTTTGGTTTTTTTTTTTAACACATAAAATTGGAAATTTTATTCTACGCATTTTATATGGTACCTACAAGTTTTTTTGAAGGACTAATATGGACCGAGATATTTAGTAAAAAGTAAAATCCAAGATGGCGGCAAAACGGTAAAGGTTACGAATGCGAAAACTGAGATTTATCATATTCGATCAACTCTCTATCGATTTAAAAAAAAAATTGGGGGTGGTACAAACTGCTGGGTCAGATTATAATTTCACTGGACTAAGCATGAGATTTCTTTTTTGTGCACCAGATGTTTTGTCATCAGTTGTATTTTTCAAGGAAATCAGAACAACAGAAAGCTATCCAAATAGCTCTGCATACAATTCTGAGCTGGTCAATGGTTTGTCGGTGAAATCGATGAAGAGATACAAAACACACATCTCCGATCTTACCCGCAAAATCATCTTTATGCTTTTTAAATAGTCACAATCTTAACCAGGGTCTACAAAATTGTCATACTGTTTGTTCGGAGTTGGCAATATTGAGGAATGTTTTAAGTAGATTTTTACATCTCTCAAAAAGAACGGTTTATGTAAAGAAACTGCTACATTCATATAAGAATTAAAAATTTAATATTTTAATATTTTAAATAAATATTCACAAACTAAAATTACCCGCAATAAAATTTATAATTAATGTAAACATCAAGTTTTTATACCTAAATTAACCTCCTTATTTATAAAGAAAAAATAGTTATTTAAGCTTCCGTGTTTAGGAAAACTACACCATGGAATAAGAATTTTGTGGACTCAAATTAAAGGCAATTGCTTACTGATCCATTTGAGTCCGGAACATTCTTATTCCATGGTTTAGTTTTCCTAAACACGGAAGCTTAAATAACTATTTTTCTTTATAAATAAGGGGGTAAACGTCTAAATATTATGAACATAGGGACACATATGTATAGCAAAGGGCAAATCACCTCGCGCGATAAAATGTTCGAGCCAATAATTATCAGTATCATTATAGAGTAAATATAAGCTAAACAATGATTTGTAAATACCTACATATGCTTATAGGATTCCAAACAACTCAATTCTGAATTCGAATTGAGATAGGTAGAGGTTCAGTTAAAAATAAACGTATAAACAACTTATTGCAATTTAACAAAAAAAAAATCCTGACTGACGCAAGTTCGTTTATATCGATTGAGGTTAAATCCATAAAATAAAACCACCTCCAAGATTAATTTGATTGAACTAAGTTTTGCAAAAAAATATCCGGCGCGACAGGGCCTGTCTAACTTTGGCCTTCAGTTAAGTCCATGTGCGTGAAGAAGTTCAAATGATTACCATTATGTACATTGTTTTGTTATCTATCAATATAGCTATTTCAAGGCCGTGCCCGTGCAAGTGCCTTCATTTATTGAAAATGCAGATTTGTGATCTTTAGCTCTAAAAATAAAACAAAGCTACGTTTGTAAATCCAAAGCATGGTCGAAGTTTTATATGGGACCTTAGCTAAAATAAAAGATAAGAATATGTTTTTAAATTAATTTTGCCAAGTAAACACAATTATTACTGTTGTTATATAAGTAATATTTCTCTAGACGGAATTATAGCACGTAGTATTATTGACTCAATTTATTTGTCAAATATTGACATTATTACCTCGTCGTTAGGCTATGACTGCAATAAAATTCTTTTCACACACAAAATGTTTGATTTTATATATACTACAAAAAAAAAAACAATAATTATTGTTGAGTGCGATTAGAAAAATACGGTCGATTAACTTGAAAAATATTCCACTCTGGTCAGATCAGCTTGCGCCAGCGTGCGTACAACAAGTGCGTGCTATTTATAAACGAGTATACGAGAACGAGTATAAGTAAATGGCTCATAAATTTATTTACATTTTATGAACCTCGTTCAAGAGGTGATTTTTGTTGATAATGATAATGCTCTTAATGCAAAGTTAACGTAAAGACAAAAAGTAGAAAAAAGCATCTTACGCATTAAGCACAATCGAAGCTAATTATGTATACACATCTATAGTTTACAAGATTGAAATACTTAAATCTGTAATTTTTTTTTTTAATAATTATTTTCCTTCACACCGTTATTTACGATTTTAAATAATCATGGCAGCAACATTTAAACAATGGTGACCAGATAAGATGGTAGAGTAGGTACCTATTGAAAATCGCTGAAATTGTATAATGATGGAATCGAAATGTTGCCAAGTTTTATTCTTCAACGTATAGGCCAGCGACAAGAATTGTAGCCCAGTCAAATTAGACAGAAAAAAGCCCAAACCCGGACAACATTTTGTACAGGTATATTCTTTAGTGGAAATGTTCAGAACAGTGTCCCTAATCAACTGTTAAAAGTCCCAAGCAATCCGCGTTGGCGTACGACCACAATCTTGAAAAAATGCAGCAATGTTGCACTTTTTGCTTGTGGCTATATCTCTGGAACTTGTTGCCCTAAAAAGACCATTAAAATGTCAAATGGTCAAGCTTATATTGACAAAATCAAGGAATTAAATACAAATTAGTTTCAGGTATTGCATGGCTACTGTTTTGAATGAAATGAATTTAACAGACTAAATTGCAGTGCAAATTCGAAAAAATTAAGAATGTCCCTTAAATATTAGTAAAAAGCTGAAATTAAAAGTACATGTTCACAACAGTACCAATAATCATATGTGTAATTTCCCGAAAAATCCCTTTTGTGGCTTAACTGCCATTTATAAAAGATTACCTTCATTTATATTTGTCGGCTTTGGACTGTACCTGGGGTATATTTTTGTCCTAGAAAGATCATTCAAACGTGAAATGGACATGCTGTGGGAATGGGCGTTAAAGAATAGACTCTTATTAGCTGATCCTGCTCCAGAGGGTATTCTAAAAATTATATCATGCAACTGCGAATGTTAATGCGAGCGTAGCTGTGTTTGCCTGCAAAAAAAGTGGTCTTAGCTGCATGGCAATCTGTGGTTATTGCGCCGCACACAGGTAAATTTCCCCAAAAACATGGCCAAAACTATGAAAAAATAATTTCAGATTTGTTGTTGTTTTTTAATGCTAGGTTGCTAACAATTAGCTTCAAAGTTTGGTCTGTGATAAGAGGTTGTTTTGGTTTGTGTTTCTTTATTTTTTTTTGTGGTGATTTAGAAAACAATTAAGGATGGATTCTGCTGCTAGTGGTATGCTAAATCGAAGAAGATTTTTTTTTTGCAATATGTTAAGTGTTTAATTGGTTTTTAAGCAATGTATTTGATCAGTAAAAAAGAAAACAAAAAAATATATTTGTTAATGTAAAAGTTAAGTTAATTTGAGTCGCTTTGTCTTTAAATTTAGGTTTCTATTTTCGCAATCGGAAATAGTCAAAATGTATTGCGACTTTTTGCGACTTTTTTTAATATTGGCTCTTAAAGATAATAAGGAAGGGCATTTTTTTTTAATTTGAGCTTTTTACTTTTTTACACAGGCTCGCGATCAAGTTGCATTTTTCTTTCAAGAAATCAGTTTTCTGAAGTTGCACATCTCGAAAAGGTGAAAAATGTAGTAGAATTTTGATTGATTTTGCTTATGATCACAAAAGGAGATGCGATGAGTCAGACACAAAATTAAAATTATTTTGTGGCAAAATCCTCGTCCTTCATCCACAAGGTTCTGTAGACTCAAACGGTGGTAGTTGAGCATAAAATGCTGCTTACAATGATTGGAAGTTTTGTAGAGAAATTACGGAAACCACTTCAAATCAAAGATGTTACCTTTGTAATCTAACATCTAACAGCAGCCTCTAGGACAATGGCAAACTCGTGGTCAAAAAATAAGAGAAAAGTTGAAAAAAAAAACAAGAAAAGAATTCAAGAAGATTTCAGGAACCGAATGGGGCTGTTAGTGGACAAACCAAACCAAACGATGGCAACAATGCCCGTCGATTTTTCCAAGACTCTGGTACTTCGACGGAAATAACAAATATAAATGAAGACATAATATGCCGATTTCACGTTGTTCTATTAACAATATCGAGTGGATTTCCCATTCAAATAGGTCGATTTAAAGAACATTGGGTTGATACCGCTAATTTGTTTGTTGAACTTCACTATTTTTCCAATTGGGAAGCTCGGCAAAGAAGCGCAAGAATCCTAAAACAAAGACATTAACAGCCGTATTTTTAAGCTGTACAAATAAAAAATTTCACCTTTATTCCATGAGCTTACAAAACCATGGAATGAGAGTTAGTCCATGGAATAAAATTTATAAAAACAAAACGAAAATCTACTACAATAAGTAGATCACGTTACCGAACACACCTAATAATTTTGTCAAAGTTATTGTCGTTTTGTTTGACACGTCAGATTTTTATTCCTTCGCTAAACCACCATGTTCGGTGGTTTAACTTAGTAAACGTCACTTAGAAGAAATTTTGTTTTTTAAATAACATTTTGTACTTAGTCCATGGAATAAGGTTAACCCTTCCCTATTCCACGTTTATAAATCTGGCTGTAAGCGTTTTCGAGAAAACTTCGCAAAAAACTTTTCGTTCAGCAAAATATGGATGAAGTTTTTCATAATCTTTTGGTTTCTCTTTCTGCTGATCCATTAATTAGCAGCTTAAGGAAACTAATCCCAAAAACAAAAACGGGTCTTCCATCAGAAGTACTTCAGTTTTCAATAGAACCAGAAGTTGAGTTACCTAGGTCATAGATTAATGTTTATATACGTAATTTGGTTATTTATTTTTACTTATTTATTATTATTTGTATTGTATTTCGTTATCTTTTTTAAACAAATTTAGTAAATTGTATTAAAAATTGTTCAAAGCAAGAAATTCTATGCCTTTTATTTTTATGAGAAAACGCCAAATTTCAAAACTACCATTTTAATCATTTTTGCATGTTTTAAGTCGAATGTGGTTTTATATTTTAGTTGAAAACAGTTTTTTCCTCCAAAACTAACTGTTTTTAATGTTATCATGCAATAATAAATTGAAAATATACAAAAAAAAAATTTTGGCCATGTTTTTTGGGAAAATTTACCTGTGTGCGGCGTTCTGACTTGGACTCTTCAGTTGACAGTGAGGGCCTTGTCAAGACGCAATTTTTATTAAGTTCAGTCCAGCTAACATCAATTTTACAGCGAAAATCATTTGTTAACTATATCCTGAACTGAACTTAATAAAAATTGCGTCTTGACAAGGCGTTAAAAGCTTTATTGAATCAATAATTCAACTAGTCCAATTAAATAATGCTAAGAGCCAGTTTGTTCACAGCCAATCATCTTTAAGCCATGATTAGTGGAGCTGGGAAATCCTCAAATGTGTTCGTTGATCAATTTTTTTTTTTTTTAATTCAAAGTATGAGTTGCTAATCATGGATTTCACTAATCAGCCAATTTTGGTTGATTAGTGTTGTTTAATTAAAGCCTATGAAAGTCACATACTAAATTTAACCCACTGTGAACAAACTGGCCCTAAGTTTTCTACTTGGCTGATGTATTTCAGAAGTATATAGAATTTGTATTATAAAAAACAGTAATCACGTATATTAATTATGACAAACAAAAATAAAGGAACCCTAGAACATGTTATTATTAAAATGATAACAGAGAAAAATACAACGTTGATCTAAAGCAGAAAAAATGCGTGTTTTATTGGTAAAACCATCCATAGTACAGTACGATTTTACACGCATACAAAATACAACATCGCTCAGTAGTTCTACGCCCTATAAGACACCAAAGAAGAATTCAGCTGTGGATGAATTTTTGACATGTATTCGAAACTCGAATTGGATATTTAGGAGGAATATTGTGAAAAGAACTTTAAAATTTGTTCAGCGGCTTCGGTTGATCTCCTCAATATCTGGAGACATAAGAGGGATTTTTAAACACTTAATTTGCGCAAACATGTATTACAATCATTACCTTTGTATTGAACAATATCTTCGCTGTCGTTTTCGTCGATGTCTTCTAGTCCATTAAAACAACCGGACGGCGCGCCGGGACGAAACGCCAATTTTTATTGACTAAAGGCCGTTAAAAGCTATATTCAATCAATTATTAATATACTTAAAAAAACCGCTCCTAGCATTTTTTTATTTGGGATTTTTTTATTGGTACTGTTTTGAACATGTCCACCAAATTTCAGCTTTTTAATAAATATTTCTTGGACATGGGCATTTTTTTCAATTTTGCATTGCACTGCAATTATTTACTCTTTTTTAGTAGTTTCATTCAAAACAGTGTAGCCATAAAACAGAAAAATTGTATACTGTTAAAAAGGTAGTGGAACAAGAAATTAACTTAATTCTGTCCGTCTCTTTTTAGCTTACTATAAAACACAAACATATTTTCATATTTTTTTTATTTCAAAGGAATACAGGAGGTCAATCTACAATTAAATTTGTAAATTAAAAAAAAGAACGTATACGCCAGGGTGCACGTTATCTCAATTTTCAATTCAGGTCCATTTTTGTGTGTTTTTCCCTTGTGAATCTTGGGAAAGAAAACTAACATTTTATTTTGTTTTACCATAATAAATATTGTTTTTTCCCTTTTCACACAGTATAAATGTTCATAAATGAGGAATGTCTGTATGTACATACCTAACATAAACAATACAGTTTGTACAAAAATATTGGTTTTATGTATGTAACTATGCCTATGAGTATGTACCTACATACGTCGAAAGGTAAAATTTTTAAGATTTAAAACAATATAAGATTGATGACAATAAGTACTCTTATGAACAAAAAAGAGTTTTATACATACCTTCCTACCCTAAGATAAAGGGAGCCACCCTTGTCTCATTCGGTGAATCGCTATCGGATCGCTCCCAATGATCAAACTTTTACAAACCAATTAAAGGTATAAATGTTACTATTATTGTTCTTTTCATCAAAAATCAAAATGGATACTAAATGAAAATAAATTGGCGACTTTTTCTCACAGGTTTGTATTACAGTTACCTACCTAGTATAGTTCTTACATTAAGAGGGCAAAATGGCAAACGAAATTATAGTACATTTTAATGCTGGATATAAAAATTACATTTTGCAAAGAATGGTGCCGTTGACTGACACATACATAATATGTACATTTAGGATACGTTTCAAAAAATGGCTCCAAATTGATTTTGTGCAAAATAATTTTGCCATTGATTGTACCTACAATAGTCCGAAAGATTTTTTCTCAGTTTGTGTTTATATTATAATTGCCAATTTCGGTTTTTGAATAGGGTAGGTACTGTTGAACCAATAGCAGAACGATGTTTTTTGTATCGGCAACGCACTGGACCTTAGGGAAAATAACAAATTATCATTTCCTATATTTAAAACATGAATTTGACACAAAAATTGAAAAAATCTCAATAGCCCAGTCAAAAAAAAAAAAACATTGACCCGGACAAAACTTTTACAGGTATACTTTTTAGTGGAAATGTTCAGAACAGTGTCCTTAATCAACTGTTAAAAGTCCCAAGCAATCAGCGTTGGCGTACGAGCAAAATTAAAAAAAAAAAATGCAGCAATCTTGCACCCTTTGTTTGTGGCTATATCTCTGGAACTTATTGCCCTTAAAAGACCATTCAAATGTCAAATGGACAAGCTTAGATTGACAAAATCAGGGAATTAAATACAAATTAGTTAAAGGTACTGCATTGCAACGGTTTTATGTATGTAACTATGCCTATGAGTATGTACCTACATACGTCGAAAGGTAAAATTTTTAAGATTTAAAACAATATAAGATTGATGACAATAAGTACTCTTATGAACAAAAAAGAGTTTTATACATACCTTCCTACCCTAAGATAAAGGGAGCCACCCTTGTCTCATTCGGTGAATCGCTATCGGATCGCTCCCAATGATCAAACTTTTACAAACCAATTAAAGGTATAAATGTTACTATTATTGTTCTTTTCATCAAAAATCAAAATGGATACTAAATGAAAATAAATTGGCGACTTTTTCTCACAGGTTTGTATTACAGTTACCTACCTAGTATAGTTCTTACATTAAGAGGGCAAAATGGCAAACGAAATTATAGTACATTTTAATGCTGGATATAAAAATTACATTTTGCAAAGAATGGTGCCGTTGACTGACACATACATAATATGTACATTTAGGATACGTTTCAAAAAATGGCTCCAAATTGATTTTGTGCAAAATAATTTTGCCATTGATTGTACCTACAATAGTCCGAAAGATTTTTTCTCAGTTTGTGTTTATATTATAATTGCCAATTTCGGTTTTTGAATAGGGTAGGTACTGTTGAACCAATAGCAGAACGATGTTTTTTGTATCGGCAACGCACTGGACCTTAGGGAAAATAACAAATTATCATTTCCTATATTTAAAACATGAATTTGACACAAAAATTGAAAAAATCTCAATAGCCCAGTCAAAAAAAAAAAAACATTGACCCGGACAAAACTTTTACAGGTATACTTTTTAGTGGAAATGTTCAGAACAGTGTCCTTAATCAACTGTTAAAAGTCCCAAGCAATCAGCGTTGGCGTACGAGCAAAATTAAAAAAAAAAAATGCAGCAATCTTGCACCCTTTGTTTGTGGCTATATCTCTGGAACTTATTGCCCTTAAAAGACCATTCAAATGTCAAATGGACAAGCTTAGATTGACAAAATCAGGGAATTAAATACAAATTAGTTAAAGGTACTGCATTGCAACGGTTTTATGTATGTAACTATGCCTATGAGTATGTACCTACATACGTCGAAAGGTAAAATTTTTAAGATTTAAAACAATATAAGATTGATGACAATAAGTACTCTTATGAACAAAAAAGAGTTTTATACATACCTTCCTACCCTAAGATAAAGGGAGCCACCCTTGTCTCATTCGGTGAATCGCTATCGGATCGCTCCCAATGATCAAACTTTTACAAACCAATTAAAGGTATAAATGTTACTATTATTGTTCTTTTCATCAAAAATCAAAATGGATACTAAATGAAAATAAATTGGCGACTTTTTCTCACAGGTTTGTATTACAGTTACCTACCTAGTATAGTTCTTACATTAAGAGGGCAAAATGGCAAACGAAATTATAGTACATTTTAATGCTGGATATAAAAATTACATTTTGCAAAGAATGGTGCCGTTGACTGACACATACATAATATGTACATTTAGGATACGTTTCAAAAAATGGCTCCAAATTGATTTTGTGCAAAATAATTTTGCCATTGATTGTACCTACAATAGTCCGAAAGATTTTTTCTCAGTTTGTGTTTATATTATAATTGCCAATTTCGGTTTTTGAATAGGGTAGGTACTGTTGAACCAATAGCAGAACGATGTTTTTTGTATCGGCAACGCACTGGACCTTAGGGAAAATAACAAATTATCATTTCCTATATTTAAAACATGAATTTGACACAAAAATTGAAAAAATCTCAATAGCCCAGTCAAAAAAAAAAAAACATTGACCCGGACAAAACTTTTACAGGTATACTTTTTAGTGGAAATGTTCAGAACAGTGTCCTTAATCAACTGTTAAAAGTCCCAAGCAATCAGCGTTGGCGTACGAGCAAAATTAAAAAAAAAAAATGCAGCAATCTTGCACCCTTTGTTTGTGGCTATATCTCTGGAACTTATTGCCCTTAAAAGACCATTCAAATGTCAAATGGACAAGCTTAGATTGACAAAATCAGGGAATTAAATACAAATTAGTTAAAGGTACTGCATTGCAACTGTTTTGAATTAAATGAATTTAACAGAGTAAATTGCAGTGCAAATTCAAAAAAAATTCCTATATCGCAATAAATATATATTAAGAAGCTGAAATTTAGTGAAAGTTACCGAAAAATCCCTGTTGGGATTAGACCACCATCTAAAAAGTACCATCATCTGAATTTGTCAGCTTTTTGCTATTCTGGCTATCTAATTGTTCTAGAAAGACCATGCAAGCGTAACATGGACAGACTTTGACTTCAAAATCAGCGAAGCATACACAAAATTAGAAACAATTTTTCTGCAGCAAACATTACCTTTACTTTAAGTAAAACCAAACTTTGTGCTTACATACCAGAGTTGGGAAAGAATGCAATACTTTTGTATTTCACTCTTTGAGGTCCAAGTCAATTGACTTATCTCTGCGAATGCATTTAAATACTTTTTCTAAGTATTTTTACTCCAAAGATTAATTCTCAGTCAATTTTGAAGTCTTTTATATTGCAATCATTTTGAGCAGTAAAAAGACTTTAAGTTAAAAGAATGCAATACTAAGGACTTATTGAATTCTTTGAAGTCTTTCATAAGTCTTTTGCATTGATTGCATTCTTGAAGTCTTTTGATTCCAATCAAAGTACTGCAGTCTTTTGACTACTTTGAAGTCTTTTTTGTATGTATTTTTAAACTCTAAATCAGAAAAAATACTCCAAGAAATAAAAAGACTCCAAGAGAAAAAGACTTCAAAGTAGTGAAAAGACTGCAGTGCTTTGATTGCAATCAAATGACTTCAAGAATGCAATCAATCCAAATGACTTATAAAAGACTTCAAAGAATTCAATAGGTCTTCAGTATTTCATTCTTTTAACTTAAAGTCTTTTAACTGCTTAAAATGATTGCAATATAAAAGACTTCAAAATTGACTGCGAATTACATTGTGAAGTTAAAATACTAGAGTGAAGTTAAAATACTTTAAAACAAGTCTTTTTATTCAATTGATTGCAATACTAAAATGATTGCATTCTTTCCCAACTCTGTTACATACATACAAACAAATTAAGACAACCATTACTTTTTCTTAATAATGCCAAAGCCAAAGTTTGATTAATTTTTGCGTTGTTCCACAATTTACATACTAAGAACCCATCAGGGCCGCGAGACACAGGTACATTATCTTAAAGTAAGTAAGAAGAAATGGATACTACGATCTTTGACAGTTAGGAGGTACAGTGTTAAGGTTGATGTATACTCATTTTTTGTAATGTTTAATCCTTTTTTTTTTTTTTTTTTTTTTTTTTTTTTCAAAAACTAACATAAACACCAGATTTATTTTTCTTTGTTTTGATTTATAAGAATAGCCTAGTACACATCTACATTGACATTTTTCCTATGGAAGTTATTTTTGCGCAAAAATATATAAAATGTAATTTTCTCCGCTTTAGGTACGGTAAAATAAAAATTCCAACAAATAATGTCCACTTAATGATTTAAACACACAGACATTACTTTTTTGCAAACCCAAAAGTCCCTTCTTGTATACTATTTTTTAAATAAAGTTGTTGTAGTGAACAGTTTTCGAAAAATTAATTTTCAAACTTAAAATTTTGAAAACAAAAAAAAATTAACACAAAAATGTCAAACTAATTTTTTTCAAAAGTTTTCTTTGTTCGGTACTATTTTTGTTTCCAAAACTCAAGGCTCCAATTGATTCTCAGTCAACCGCTGAAAACCGGATGGCTCTAGGACTTTTACTTTTTAAAATAAACTTATAACTTCAACTTAAGCTTTATAACTTCTTGGTAAACCAAGAAAAAACGAAACAGAAATGATCATTTAGTCGGATTCTTCTTTGTTGGCTCATATTTTGATTCGTATTTTGAAAAGTAAAAGTCCTAGAGATATCCGGTTTTCAGCGGTTGACTGAGAATATTAATTGGTGCATTGAATTTTGGAAACAAAAATAGCACCTAACAGAGAAAACTTTTGAAAAAAATAAGTTTGACATTTTTGTGTTAATTTTTTTTTTTCAAAATTTTAAGTTTGAAAATTAATTTTTCGAAAACTGTTCACTACAACAACTTTTAATTAAAAATAGTATAAAAGAAGGGACTTATGGGTTTGGAAAAAAGTATAACACGTTGTTGTACGTGTTACCGTTGTTTTTTAATATTTTGTTTTCTGTTTGATTCTTTTTAGTAATTAATAATTAATTAATTATTTAATAATTAATTTTAAAGTTACAAAAAAATACATACGGAAGGTTTTATTGTTGGTTGAAGTTTTTTCCCAAAACCTAAGAAATATCTATTTGCTTAGGGGCCAATATTTCAATAGTCAGTTAAACCTCAAATAGTTTTTATTCATCGAATAAAACAAGAATTTGTTCGTGTTGCTATAGTGTTTATTCCTCTGATACTTTAACTGATGATTGAAAAATTGGCTCTAAGCAAATAATTTATTCTGATAGAAAGTATGTACAATTGTACACGTACATACATAGTTACCATATCCAGGTAAAGTACCTACTAGATTTTGGTAAACGAATTTTCAAAGATCAAATATCTTCTTACTTAAAAGTGCCACTTGAATTGATTGTGAATCTTGAAAAATGTTCAACACATACAAAATGGACTCATGGTTTTACAAGCACCCACTGCGCTGCACTTAAACTTGCTATAGATATTCAATGCATTATAACCATTTCACTCGGAATGGGTGAGAGCATAAGGAAACCGGCTCTTTTATAAATATCTCCAAACGGCTTAGTGCTGCTACGTCGCTATACCACTCTTAAGGTAAGGCCTACGCATAGTCCTACGGAAAATAAAAATGATTGAATGAATGTGCCACATCCAAAGTAAGCTAGTTTCTGTTAAAACTATGCGGGGTTGGGAAATTAGGTAAAGAAATTGAAAAAGATTTTCTATGACATTCGTTTATCTGATTTTTGTAGTTAATACTTATAGGGTAAATTTAGAGTGTAGCTATAGAGCGAGATTTTCCAACAAAGAGAATATTAATTTAATGAATTTATTAATTAAATTGAATTCAGCCAAGCTTAAACACGACAAAAGGCTTAAGAAATTTTAAGTTAATTATTATTATAATGTTCCAGAGTGACCTCAAGACGTTCCAAGTGACAATTTAATCGATTTTCATCGCTTATTAATTTATTTACTTAAAACTTCTGCGAAACGATTTGTTAACCAGCCAGCAGTTAAAGACTCTATCAGAGGAATAAATAGAAACAAATGTTTGGTCTATCTGAAGATTAAGTATCTGTTTACGGAATATTACAGAAATGGCTCTAAGATTAGTCAACATTTTAAAATACAAAAATCCATCAGTGACACTAGTTTTAATTTTTGATGTTCCAATAGTGTTTAATGTTAATTTATTTTTATTTGTAAACTTATTAAAATCAAATCAATATAATGTAATACACATTAAATTTCCATAAAAAATAAATAATAAAAAAAACTGAAGAAGCCGGAAAAATAGCCAGCGAGAAGTAGGATAAACAAAGATAAATTAGTTTTTTATTAATTGCATCCATTTTAAAGATCATTTGAGCCCAAACAACTACCAAATTTAAAGAACCAAATAATGTTTTTATAGTTATTGTTTAAGTGAAGGCTAATAAAGGCAGTTGCACTGCAATGCAGCACTGTTAAGTTTATGAGCCTCGTAACTAAATAATTATTTTGTTATACATAAATAGTTTATTTTGATATATATTGAATAATTCTTTGAGAGAGCGCTCACTTATCATATATATTATTTCAGTAGTACGTGACTGTTTTTAAGCCAACATACTGAACCAATTTTAATGGTTGAGGTGTCAAAACAATCGAAATTTCCCAAGGACTTCGAGAGTTATAGTTTTATTTTATAAATATTTATAATTTAATTAAAAAATAGCTTTAAAAATATTATAATATTCCAATGAAAATGAACACTTCAAATTCCAATGAACTTTCAAAACAAACATTCCAATTTCCAATCGTGCAAATTAGGTCTGTTCAATATAGTCCATTGCCCGATTTTTCCACGAAGATTTTTCCAGAAATCGTGTGAAATGTACACGATTTTTTCCATAAGATTTTTTCCTTTTCTTCTTCCTTGTTTTATTGTTGTGCTCTTCATTTTTCATTGATATTCACTCACACCATCAAACGAACGGCACACTGACACCGAACACACACAAAAAACTGGAAAGGAGAAGAGAGAGAACATAAACAGACTGGAAAAATCGATCGAGTTTTCTGGTACAATCGATTTGATCCCTACCCCTCACTTTTCACTCCCTTCACCAACGAACAAAAGATCGGCACTGGAAAAATCGTTCAATGTAGACCGGGACATATTGTGGTGCGCATGGAATTAAAGGCAAGGAATCACTTGAAGTTGACGGAATAACATTAAGACCACGATTACACGATTCATTTTTTCGGCTGTTTCGTCTTTCGTTTATTTTTTTCCATAGATTGGGTGAAGGGAGTAGAAATGTAGAGGGAAGGAAGTAACGAAAGAAAATTTTAAGACTTTTCCTGTTCGAACTTTGACGTTTCTAATTTGGCAACCACAAAGCTGTTCGGTGGTGTCACAAAAATGATTTAAACAAAAATGATTGAATTGGAAATTTTTTTCCGTAAATTAATATACTTAATTATGTATATGTATATATTTTAGAAATAAGTGATTAAAACCTTTTTAATTATTTGTACTGATTTTTTTTTTTTTACAAAACAACCCCAAATTCCATGAATGCCAAAATAACGAAAGGAAGTACGTACGTTTTTTTCGTGAACAGTGTAATCACGAACGTAGATATGAACAAAATTGTTTATTTCTGTAAATAAAATATTTGTATGTCATCTTTACTAAGTTTGTTTTTCTTTTCGATAATTTTATTAAAGATTAGACTGAGCCAGCTGGAACTGCGATTCACAATAATTTGGATGAAATTTAATGAAGTTCAGTTACCGCTTAGTGCGATATATCTCATACAATTTCATACAAATAATGTTTTGCCGCGTCGTGAAGTGTAGTTCCCCTGCAGTTGTGTGCGGTCTAACCTTAAATGTGAATGAAGAATTTATATTTGTTGAACGATATGAATAAAAATTATATTGGTTTTCTTTTATATAATTGTATTTATGTTAAATTAAATACAACGTGTAAACATGGAAATTAACGGGGTTACTGTTACCTAATAATTCCCACTAGCTTGGGAGGTCTTTAATACATCCAAATTGAATAAGTCCGAAAGAGAAAAAAAGATCTCATCTCTATTTCATTATAATTAAGTGTCAGCACAGACATAATACCACTGGAACGTGCATTAAAAAGAGAAAGTCCCGATCTACATTGCCCGATTTTTCCACGAAGATTTTTCCAGAAATCGTGTGAAATGTACACACAGAACGATTTTTTCCATAAGATTTTTTCCTTGTCTTCTTCATTTTTGTATTGCTGTGCTCTTCATGTTTCATTGATATGCACTCACACCATCAAACGAACGGCACACTGACACCGAACACACACAAACAAATGGAAAGAAGACGAGAGAGAACATAAACAGACTGGAAAAATCGTTCGAGTTTTGTGGTACAAACGATTTGATCCCGACCCCTCACTTTTCACTCCCTTCGGGACCGGGACAAAGATGCATTTTACATAGTCCCGGTCTACATTGAATGATTTTTCCAGTGCCGAGAGAGTAAAAAGTAAGGAGTAGGGATCAAATCGTTTGTACCAGAAAACTCAAACGATTTTGTTGTTTATGTTCTCCTTCACCTTCTTTCCAATTTTTTTTTAGTGTGTTCGGTGTCAATGTGCCGTTCGTTTGATGGTGTGAGTGAATATCAATGAAAAATGAAGAGCACAGCAATAAAAAAATGAAGAAGACAAGGAACAAATCTGATGGAAAAATTCGTTTTGTGTGTACATTTCACACGATTTCTGGAAAAATCTTCGTGGAAAAATCGGGCAATGTAGATCCGGACATAGGAACTTTATTTTTTGGAATTGAAATTGGAAGTGTTTATTTAACGAATTTATTTTCATCTTATGGGAAATTAAGTCTGTTCAATTTATGTTGTGGATGGAAATAAAGTTAATGCACTGGACGTTGACGGAACTAAACGGTGCATAAAAAATAATAATTATTATTGCACTAAATTGCAAGGTGTGAATATCAGTAAAGCTTCTCCGTGCGTGACTGTTTGCATGGCTTGGGAGATCTTTAAGACTTCCAAATTAAATAAGTCCACATGAGAAAAAAGATCTTATCTCCATTTCGCGATATTTAACTGTCACAGACATAATACCACTGGAACGTGTATTAAAAAGAGAAAGATGAATTTTACATAGGTACTTGTTTTTTTTTTTTTAATTAAAATAAACTTTAAAAAAATTAAAATAAATTTAAAATTAAAAAATCAATCCATAATTTTGCAAATTTTGCTTTAAAAAGTTGCTGAACCAGAAGGCACTGGTAAAATTTCTTCATTATGGCAAGAAGTGTTCCTCATTTTCAAAGAGAGCGGACGCATATGCTTATTCCTGCGTGGAGATTTTAGGCAGGTTCTTCCTGTTTTAATACACGACAATAGAACAACAATTATTGAAGCAAATATAAAACAATCTCCCTAAGGACAAAAATTGAAAAAAGGAAATATGAGGACAAACGACGATCCCATTTTTAGTAACTGGCTTTTAAAGTTGGGGAACGGTGAGTTGCAGTACTAAAATGGTTTGTCTCCAGATGCAATTGAAGTTCCAAAATATTGCTATGTCCCCATTTGCATAAATCTTATGATATACATATACATGTCATAAATGAAGGCAACGTTTTGCAGTTACTTGATCGAGCAATTTTATGCCCCAAAAAGAAGATTGCGAAAAAATAAATGATCATGTTGTAGACAAAATTATTGCAGATGAAGCAAACATTTAGTACAGCTATGAATCGATTCGATCTGATGATAGATCCGATGAAGAACTGTATTCTGTTGAGTTCCTAAATAGTGTTTGTCATTCTGGCCTTCCATCTCACAAATTAATGTAAGCACGACCGTAATGCTAATAAGGAATCTAAACGCTAATGAAGCTTTGACCAATGGGGTTGAGGATGATAATAACTCAATTAAGTATGTTCATCATAATAAAAAAGATACATTTAAATTAAAATAATGGAATAAATAACAATGGAATAGTAAGACACCAAACTTCGGTTCAGGTAAGGCGCCAGTTATAGCTTTCATTGAAATCTATCATTGAAACACAATTCAGTGAAATGGTGGAATATTTTCTGACAAGTCGGTTATAGCTCCCTTCAAGCAAGCGAGCTCGTTTTCGGTCCGCAAACGTATCAAACAACGTATGGACGACTTCGCATTCGGATCCAAATACGGATCGAAAAACTGCGGTTTGCGGCTCAAATTAGTATGGAAATTAGAATCACCATGGAGCCATTATGTGAATATATTGTGAGAGAGATAGTTTTTCAATTCACCATACTCGGAGAACCGAAACCAAATGGAATCTAAAACGGTTCCAAAAAATTAATGAATTGAGGCATACCATCTATTCCAGTTTCTCCATTGCCTACAAAAATAAAACAAACAGATTTTTTTTCATTTCAAGAGTTTTTTTTATCTATCATTCATAAAAGGTTTTCTAAAGACTATTTTTATAAATTTGCCTATTATTATAAATTTACATTTAATAAATAGAAACTTGCATTTCTCATTGGAAATTTTTAAAAGTTTTAACAAGAAAAGAGATAACAAAGCAACCGTCTTTTCCACGCTACCTACAAAACTGAACTAAAAAAAAAATTGGTAGAAATTAAGGCAAAATGATTGTATACTTCGCCTATACTCTCTCTATTTCTCGATGCTTGAAAAAAACTCTCGATTCTCGTTCTTTTTACATGCGTACACAGAAAATTTGTTATTGTGTGTGAGACACTTATTTTTTTTGGAGTCCCAAGTGAACCGAGAAATTTGGGTCCGTGATTTTGCTTGAAGGGCTATCATGAAATTTTCTTTCATTGAAAATTCCATTCCCCATACAAAAAACAACTTTGTGGTTAAAGTCGATCATTGAACGAAAAACTGACAGACGAGAACAGGAAGAGAAAGGAACGCATTTCATTCGAACGAATGTGTTCCACTTTTGGGAACAAAATATCAGCTGTTCATTGAAAACGATTTTCATCATTGAAAAACAAAAAATGATTTTATATGAAAGTTGTAAAGAAAACTAAACAGTTTTTTGACTAAAAAAATTATATAACTGACAACCATCATTTTGGTAACAAAACGCTATCAGTTTTGCATCAAAATTGAAAGACAAAATTTTCAATGATGGTTTTCAATGAAAGCTATAACTGGCGCCTAAGCCTTTCAATGGAGGAAGATCTTGCTTCAGGACGAAGGAAGAAATAGTCCTCAGGAAAATTTAAACTTACGAAGCTACAGACATCTACCCCGAAAAAGTCTCAATTATCTGTTCATTCAATTTGTATAATTACTGAATACTTTCATGAACGGCGCGCGTTTATACCAAAGTTTGTGTACTGCAATGATACTGTAAATTTTGTGTTCATAAAAGTTGTTAAGAAAAGTTACGGTTGAACTACCGAAAATACTCGTAGTTTACAATTATGAACTCAGCCCTTATTGTTATTTCATTATTATAGTGCGATTAAAAAAATGATAATACAACATGATTTCGAAAGTTACATAAATATATTACCCTAGATGAACAAAATAAAACCATTTAAAACATGAAAACAATTTTTTTGGTTTCAAAAAATATAAATACAAATTTCATAAAATAGCTACAAGTCACATACCTACTCATAAGCTCATAAGTGGAAATAAGAATGAGGGAAATTAAACTTTATTATTATTTTATGTTTTTATTTCAAAAGTATGAAAATTAAGATGAAAATTTGCAGCTTGTGTCTGTGATTTTGAATGTTTTTATTTGTTTGACAAAAATTTATTGCATATCCGATGTTACTCGTGAATAATTATAACATTGTTTTTTATTTTCGTATTTTTTTTTTTTTTTGAGTTATTGGTTTATTTTTTGTTGCAACAAATTCGCCCGCATTTAAGAATTTTATTGTTAAAATGTGCTTTGAATTGATTAGTTATAATATCAAGCCAAAATGATGACCCAGATTAACGTCATCTTTTAACTAAGCCTTTATTTATGTTTTTTAAAAATTTAACTTCTCTATCATCAAACTGCTTGTAGTACTACCTAAAACTTATTTGATTTTGCTCAAATATGGGGTGCATGATGAGATTGTAATCCCGGGATCCCAGTCCATTTGAGATCCCGAAAATCCCGTGATTGAAATGATCCAATCCCGGGATTGGTTGCTTAAATATTCGCATATAATATAATCAGTATTAATAAATATGTCAGCTATTTAATTAAATATAATTTGAAGTCCCTACACTAGGTAACTGGCCCTTAAGAACAAAATGGGCACGACTGGATCCCACAAACTTGCTCTCGTAGATAACAACTTTAACGTAGCTAGAATTTGATGATGTACAAAGCTATTAGTTTTTTAATTGCTTTGAGAGTTAGAGTTCAAAATCAAGTATGCCATCTCATTTGTTTGATAAATATGAATTTATGAATAAAAATGATAAAAACTCGTTGGAGCAGTTTTCTTAAAAATTAATTTTTTATATATAAAATTTTTCGCCCATGTTCAAAAATAAAATCTTGTATGCCAAACATTAAGTATTAAATAAAAAACAGTTTTACACAAAATAAAAAAAAAATCATTAGCCCGTTTTCAAGATACTTAATTTTGAAAAAAAAAAATCAATATTTTTTTAAAAATCCAAAAATTATTTTTTTGAAAATTTTTGTATGCAAAATTATTTGAATTGTGAAGGAGCTCTTGTAAAATTTTTTTTGTATAATTTTGGTTAAATTCAGAGCAGCTGTCAACGAGAAATTTGAAAACAAAAAAATCGGTTCTGACAGGTACAGTTATTAGCCGTTATTGGTAAAATTTGTTTTCATCAAAATATTGGCCATACCTTAAATAGTAAACACACATCTTTTTATCAAAATTCTTGGAGCCGTTTTCGGGAAAAATAATTTTTTTCTTAACGGTTCTTCAACATTTGTATGGAAGGTACCGTTATTTTTGAATTTAGAAAGATGATTTTTTCAAGTATTCTACAAAATAATAAAAAACTATCTTACACCTAGTTTTGTTGAAAATATTGACCAAGTCGGTTTTAAAATATTTAGTTTTCAAAGCAAAAATTTTGATTTTTTTTTAATTTTCAAAAAAAAAAAAAAATTAATTTTGGTTCACAATAATGTTTATATTTTTTAGAAGTTTTACCATAAAAAAAATGAAAATTTACAAATTAATTGTTTTCGAGAAAATCAAAAACCAACAAAATTGTTGTACTGGAGGTACCCAAAATATTTAATTTATGAAAATAAAAAAATTATTAAAAAGTAGCATTTCCTTACTTAATTTATTTGAATTTTTTTTTAACAAAATCCTCGGACCCGTTTTTGAGAAAAATATTATTTTTCATTTTGCCGAAAATTGTATGGCAGGTACCTTTTTTTTTGGTCCTCAAAACAAAATTTAAAAAAACGTCTGGGCATATTAGTCAAAAAAAAAACAAAATATATGCCAAGTTTGAAGAAAATCCCTCCGTTTAGGCTGGACAGACAGACAGAATTACGGGATCCACTTTTTTTCGAGTTCTCTATCATCATAATGTTAGGGAAAATTATCTCGAGTTCGATTTTTTTTACGAATCCATAATGCCTAAAACAGATGTGCAGCTTTTTCCATGCAGCGAAATTAAATTACACAGGTTCTTATGGGAGCAGATTCACTCAAAGTCTGCATGCAGCGCAGCGCTGCACGATGTCTCTATTTCTAAATTTGCTGCCTAGTTTCATTGCAGCCACAACTGAAAAACGAATATTTCTTAATAATTGCTATTTGGCATTACTCATATTGACATCACCTGCCATTCTTTCAAAAAATTTGTTTGTGTTGGTGATTTTTGTTTAAGAATCCATGAAGCCGGCGTTGCCACACTACCATCGTCCAACGAAGAAAATCTCATTCCAACACTATTGTGTGACATCGGCAACGCTGTGCTATCATGTATTTGTTTGACATAAATATGCATCATGAATGTCAGAAACTATGCACATGTGTTACGTGTGCAGCTCTGCATGCAGAGATGCGTGCAGACTCGCTGCACATCTGTTTTAGCCATAACTTAACATAATTATAGTACCTGTATCGCAAGTAAAAATGCATTTTCAATGCAACAAGGGCCCCGACCCCGACATGCAAGACTTTCATATATGCATATAAAAAGGATGGATCTATCTTAAAATAGCAGTGAATTTTTGCTATCGCTCACACCCAAAATCCGACCAGGCTCTCGGTCTATAATATTTTTATTTTTCTATTTTGTTTTCTAATAGTTTTTATGAATTATTTTTTTAAGTTATTTTTTTTTTTTTTTGTGAAATAAATATTAAGTTTTTGTTTTTAAGAGTTATTATATTATGCATACCTTAGTTTATTTTGGAAGTAAATGCTTTTGTTAAATAAAATAAAAATTCCAACAAATATCCAATATTTTTTCCTTAAAAAACTGTCCACTTGTTTGATATTTTTTTAGGTCGAATTAGTCTAAACTCTCTGCATATTAATAAAAGCGTTTTTAATTCGAAAAAGAAAACAATTTTAAACAAAATATATTCTGAATAACTATGTATGTATATTTAAATGTTTTTAGAATCCCGGGATTCCAATTTTTGAACCCCGAAAACCTGGGATTGATAAAAATATCCCGGAATTACAATCCCCCCAAATTAAAAAAAAGCTTTTTTTGAATTATACTCGTAACTAAATATGTATGTAAATTTGAAAGGTTAGGTACATAACTATTTCGTTAAGAATTTTTGCATCAAAAATAGTGAACTGGCAAAAGACGTTACATATTTTAGCTCTTCTGTATTTGTTGAAAAAATGTTCAATGAGTGAGACTCTTAATTCATCCCAGCATTGAATTTATGATAAGTTTATAGGCATAAAACATACGAAATAAAAGTAGAGGTCTATAAAATCATAAGGGTCATTTACAAATTAAACCATGGTACACATAAACCATTAAACGAGTGTGTAGCAAAAAGTTTTCTGTCTGCCTTTGAGTCGATTAGAGGGAACCGATTTCCGATTACCTATTGTAATCTAAAAATATTGAATTTTGTTTATAGTGATAGGTAGGTAATTTAGGTATCTATGTACCTGCACAGTTTATAAATATCGTGCAGCATATGTGACATTGTCGAGAAAGATAAGCATATTCATGTGTATAGGTAGGTATACAGTAGTAAGGTAGACAAATCGACTTTTACTGAGAAAACTTATAATCAGTCTCATGTTATTTCCCAAATTGTTCACGTTCACACATGGGTATATAGTGTTGTATATTTTTGTTTATATACCTACCTACGTACCTATTTAAATAGAATCAATTTTCCCATTTTTCCATCTGACTATTTTTACTTCCCATAGTGAGTCACTGTAACTGAGCTATTAAGTTGACATTCCATTTATGACTTCAAACATTTATACGAGCATATTAAAATAAACTAGGTTATTGCATTGATAACGAACGCACTTCGACTTTGATAACTCATAATAGTTAAGCCGCAGCCGCATGTAAAAATATTATAGTCTCGGCTGGCAACTTGCAGGTACGTTTTATAAGAAACATAAATATGTAGGTACTAACTAAGTAGTACAAATTAATCCTACACATAGTGTTTCATATGAAAGAGCACTCATACTCCTAAATAATGATCTCCCAAACTACACATGCGGAAGAGAACAAAAAAGCACTCAATTCCTATAGAGTAGACTTGCCAGAAACAAGACAGTAGTCAATGAGGGGAAATCGGGGGTTCAATAAATCTTATCGGTTATCGATACATTTGTATTGTTTTGAAATATGTTTCAATAAGGTCCAGAAAATTTTGAAAGTCTAAAAATCTTTACCAATGAAATTTTGAAGGAAAAATTTTTGCATTTTTATTTTTTCATTTCATTTTTTTTTAAATAGAGCATCCGATATGTAAATAAAAAATTTTGGTTTTGCTGTTGTTTTCCAAAAAACATACAACATGTAAAATTCTAAGTTTAGTATTTAATCACTGAACAAAACGTGGCTTATTTGTGGTCTAATTTGAAAATTTTTATTGAAAATTTAATTCTTTACTGACCGCAATTTTTTGATAAATTAATAAAAACACAAACAATTTTCTGTCATATAATCTATTTATTTACATACATTATGTATGTATGTGTGTACATTAAAAATTAACATAAAAAAAATTGAATTTAGAAATTAGATTTACATGTGTATTTGTTTTATTTTTTCCAATTACATATTTCGAAATACATATTTAAAACAAAGAAAAATGTTTGAGTTTGGTTGATGATAATAACATAATTAAACAACTTTTTAAATGTGCATTGGACAAAAAAGGGAGACATTTAACAAAATATGAATATTGCACCTACATTTCGATGTTGCATTTTTATAGATGTCATAAAACTAGTAAAACCCAATAACACATTTTTACATATTTTTTACACATTTTGCGATATTTGTACTTTATTTATGCATGACAAAGTGGCGAATAATTCATTCCAGAACACCTTATTTTTTTAACATTCATCAAATGGGCTTTCAAAAATGTATATATTTGACCAAATTTATGATCATCTAACCTGCCATACGACCGTACAACAAACATTCAAGGAAAATCTTACTTTTTTCCATACAAAATATTTTTAACGATTAGATTCAGAGTATTTAATTTTAGCAAAAACCTCTAGTAACTTTATTCCAAGAATACTAAAAACATATTTCTGGATATACCTTATACACAAACATATTCTAACAAAATTAAAATAAATAAATTGGGTGGCGCAACGGCTCGTGAAGAACCAGGGCCTGTGACTAACAAATCGCAACCATTCCTGTGTGCGCGTGTCGACAGGAATGGAAGGGACCTACAATTTTATGCCGAATCAGAACGGCTAGCCGAGAAGCACTAATTCATGACAAGTGATACTCTTGGAGGGTTTGTAAATTCCTCGCAAGAGGCAGTAGCCCTGAAAAAAACTTTTTATTTTTTAGGTGGCTGAGGGTGAGAAGTGAACCCAACCCTCCAGCGTGACAGTCCAACGCACTAACCATTACGCTACGGGCACTACATACATATTCTTAAAAAAAATGTAATTAATCGAGTTTTGGGGTCTTATACTACGTTTCCACCAGACACTATAGCAAGATTTAGCAAGATTTATGACGAATTTCCTTCAAATCTCGAAGATTTACAAATTTTAATATCCTCAAATGAAGATTTCAAATAAATATTATTCAAATTTTCTTAAAAATATTAGTTTGGCAAATTAAACAAACATTTCGTCATAATAATCTTTTTGTGCAGTGGAAACAACAAATAAATCTGTTTACCTTAATCTCGGTTTAGTGGTCGGTGGAAACGTAGTATTAATTATTTAGGAACACAAATAAAAGAATAAACATTATATTATTTTTGGTTGTCAAAATTTTCAAGAAAATGTTTTTGAATTGATTTTTGTTTTTGAAATCAACAATGAATGGTAGAAATAATAATTATAGGTACCTACTTTTAAAAAATTCATTTAGTAAAAACAAATTTAACACTTTTTCTTAAAATTTTGTTTAAGTAAAAAGAAAAAATGTAGGTAGGTATAGCTAATTAATTAGATTTGTGTCACTATGTTAATATGGCAACTATTTTGTAAATAATAAATCCTTAAAAGTAAGCATCTTGGACTTTAAGAGTAAGGACATGTTGCTAAGGTTTCTACAAAAATATTTCTGTGACAAAAATTGAAAATGATTTTATTTTAGCTTTAAAGAAATTAATACAATTAAAAGAAATCACCAGGAAAAAGGCAGGTAGGTAGTTTTTTGTAATACATAATTTGTATGCAATAATTCTATGATAAGGGAACCTAAGCAATAAAAATAGAAATAATATTTCCAACCGTTTTCACAGCATACACATAATATACATACACTCCCCCGAAAAATTTCTCAGACTACGCCTTTGATCCCAGAAGCTGTTTTTCTACGTAATGAGCAGTTTAGTGAATTCTCAAGGGAAACCTGCAGCACTCGAAGGTGCTCCTGCTCACACTCTATAGCACACTTTCAATCCAACCACGATCGCGATCGCGTCTTGCTCGCTGGTTGTTGGTGCCAAAAAAAATACAAAAATAAAAACAAACAAAATTATAAAACAACTCAAATCTCTGGCACTGTTGTGATATTTATCTAATAAATTCGTATCTTCGTTGATTCGGTTTGGCCTGTCGCGCGGCGAAACAGTCTACTTCGGCGTACTGAACCGTTCAGACGCGTGAAACAAACTCTCTACACAGTTTTTTTCTTTAATTTAATTTTTTTTTTCGATTGTGTTGACCAAAATTTACTCTACGTCTATCAAACTAATCTTAAATCAATAATACAATAATAATTCAACTCAAGTGTAATAAATGAAACATAATTAATTTATCCAGCAACACATCAACTTCTTAATTAAAAAGACATTCGGAAAGCATATCAGATTCCTAGAAAAAAAAAGTACGTTGTGTTAACAAACACATTCTCCAAACAAAGTGAAACAATATTATTTGTTCAAAGTTATCATCATTTTATTGTGAATTTTACTTATTTTAATTGCAGTTTTAATTAGAAAATCAATGATGATTTCTCACAGTCCGCCTATATTTAGCCATAGTCCGCCAGTCAGTTTCCTGTCTGAATTCAGGAGCACCCAACATTTACCGTAAGTAAACATTATTATTTTTTATATACATATGCTCACTTATACCTACATAAGTTCATTTTGTTCTGATCAGACCTCTAATTCTTTCAAATTATCTTGGGAAAGGTTTTTTTTAAATTATTTTTGTTTGCATAGAAGAAAAAGAATGCTCCTTTAAAATGGGCTAATGTAATTAATTACAATCTATGGTACGTTGTATCTTTATTTATGCAGTTTCCCTGATGATCAACGAGGCAGATTTTGTCGGCCGCAGGCACTTACACTGGCGTCTCGAGCCATTGCCAACAATGCAAATTCACAAGTTTACCGAGGACGAACCAATGGAATTGAACGTATGTCATCAGCTCCAGAGATTCTGTTGCCACCTAAATCGTGTATTCGACGTTCGCAAACAGATAATCATGCCAAGGAGAATCCATGTGCGAAAAATAGCAATGAGAGGTATGTGTATTGTATAGTTTAAGTTAATTAATAAAAAAAAGAAAAAAATGAAAACAAAAATGCCCTTCGTTAGGCCTGTCAGTGGAAATTGAGTGTTAATTGATTTATAATCATCCCTTGTAAATATGTATTGTAATCAAATGAGGGTCAGTCAGATATTTGTGTTTAAAACAGTTTTGTGAAAAAAGACAAGTTATTTTGTTTTCAAAATGTAAGCCTTATCTTAAAATGAAAATCTTCGTCTTTGATGACCTAAATATTCAAGATTTTTTTTTATTCTTTTAAACCTTTATTATTGGCTTTAGAAACCTATAATTTCAACCTTAAGTTACTTTCTTTATTAATACCTAATATGATATTTAATGTGGTTTTTCATTGGACGTCCGGAAGCGATTCTGAGAAGAGAAATTCGATTCTGGATTTCAAATCAGAATCCACTCAAGAAGCACTTAAACATACATTCAAACTCAAACGTCACAACAAACTCATGATTTTTTAAATTTTCCATTATAATTTAATTTGCATCCAAAATTCAAATTTTTTGGTAACTTTTAATAAAAATATTAAGAAAAAATCAAACAAAAAATATTATTTGGAAGTTCTGATTCTGAGTTGATACACTCCTGTTTTACATTTTACTTTTTGGTAGCAAATAATTTTTATATGACGATTCACTTATATATAGATACCAAACTCCAGAATTGAGTAGAAGCATCTTGGACTGTTAATTGGATTTCGGAATGAGTGAAACCAATGAAAAACGGCAAGTTTTATTAAAATACCAAAAATCATACAAACCATACCTACATAACATATGTATAAACCTACTCCGTCTACTACGTAATCGTTATAGCATTTGAGTTTGAAACCAGCTGACGAAACTCAACTGGATTTGCCGACAGTTTTAGTTTTTCGTTTCATAATTTTAGCCAGCTGATCATTTACAAAAAATATATAAACAAAATCCGTCTGCAAAAATGATTTCGTGAATGGGAAATAATGGCGTGATTATACCAGATTAGCCAGTTTTTTTAGTTTTATTATGTTTTAATTTATGAGGGTATTCCTACTCACTCGGGTAGATTGGGTAGAAACCAATTAAGTTAAAAAAATAATACAAAAAGTAATAAGAAATTTGAACAAATTCAATTTGTTTAATAAAAAATAATGAAGCATATGAATAAAATAGGAATAAAATAAAATAAAAAGTAAAAAAGCAACTTAAGCACGGGTTAGCTATTGTAGAAATAAACTGAACAGCTGGAACGTAATTTACAAAGGAAAACAATAAAGATAAGGTCTTAAGATTTTCGCCATATGTACTAAACCTTATTTTCAAATTTTAAGTAGATCAAAAATAAAGCTTTTCATCATATTTCTTCAAAAAACATTCACATATTTGTATGGACATTTTAAAATGATGTTTGCTTTCAAACTGTGAACTATAAACTTATTTGTTTAAAAATTAAAACTTTACTTTAGAGTACGTCTAGAAAACTCATTTCATTTGAGCACAATAATATCATTTTTTGACAAGAAAAAATCAATACTTTCCTGCTTCCTGGGAAGAATAATCTTTGTACTTAAAATGCATTATCGTTATTTTGCCTGAACTAGAAAATCAGTTTTTCTCTCACCCGGGGTTTAGACAAGCGAGTAGAACTAGTAGCATTTGTATCATAGTGTTAGTTTTATGGATGTATTTGTGACTAGTAGCTTTCTGCGCGTTTTGTCAACTAGTATGATTTTTAAAAAATATTTCATACAGAAAAATATACAAATAATGGAAACTATGGAAACAAAACAAATAAATGAAAACAATACACTACACAAGCAGGATAACTGGCAGGCTCCTCGCAAGCAAAAATATTATACTATTTGACCTGCTAGTCGACTCTGTCGTGTTCAGATACACTAACACAAACTAGTTCTATACTCGCTTGTCTAAAGCCCGGGTCAGTAATTTCATCGAATTTGAGGAAAATTGGTCATTTACTTTCAAATAAAAAAAAATGTATTGTGTTTCACCTTAATAAGACTAAAGATATTAAAGATAGCAAATGTATGTCTATTGTATAGGTACTTTTTATTTCCTATTCGATCGAACTTAAAGCACTTGCACAGTACCCCACTGTGTATTAATACATGTCAAATTGAAAGTGGGAAAGAATTCCAAGCGACTGCCAAATTTGTGGGAAGGAAATGATTTTTCATATTTTGCTTCCACATTTGCTTGTATTAATACATTACCTTAACCTAAAAAAAAGTGTGATTAGAATGTGGGATAGAATTAGAACCGTTCCTTAAATTATTCATGTATTAACACATGTTAAATCGTGTGGGATAGAATGTCGGGTTGTGTAGACTGGGTTTTCATATTTTGTTTCCACACTATTCAACATGATTTGTTTCCCACTTTTTTGACATGTATTAATAAACATAGTGGGCTAGTGTGGAAGGCCTTTTATGTATTGAAAGATCCCTTTTTTCTATGCAAGCAAAGTAATAATATTATTTAAACAAACATTTTTTCTTAACAGACGAAATCCCAGCGGGCAAGTGTATATCCAATGATTCTTTTTTTTTCTTATTTTTGTTGAATTTAACTGTGAAAGAAAAGATTTGAACATTTTCTTAGGTGCAACATAATGGTGTGGAGATTTGTATACAAATAAATGGAAATAATATAGGTATACCTATTTCGTGTAAAATCGTTTGCACTAATACGAGAACAAGAATTTTAATTGAATTTGTTAATTGTAAATATATGTTTCTAAATATGTAAGTGCACGAACATTTATTATGTTGTAATAAGGAAAAATACATCAGATGACTTAAAAAAGAAACATGCAAATCAAAATGTAGACCTGTTTTGACAATAGTTCAGCAGTAGAGAAACCTGAATAAAATTTCTCAGCAAGAAATCAGAACTATGAAGTTTCCACCTTTGCGATAGTATCTTCAACCAATCTATTGGGCAAGTTTTGGATTTGTAAAACTATTAAACACGACAGTTTAAAAACATTTCGCAAAAAAATGGGTCCCGACTGTCGGTATCTACAATACCGTCTGGTCTGCCTGTTCTAACAATTTAAACAACTTAAGCAATTTGTTTCAAAACTTCAAGTTGACTTATAGAATTTGAATTTGGCAGATTTTAGCATAAAAACTCTTTTTTGTCTCTGTCGCCTAAATAATAATTATTGTGGTGAAATGCAATTTTTCAGATTTGTGGGTTATATAAAAATATGGATATTTAGGTTCAGGGAAATAAGATCTCCGAGATCTAAGCAATCTCAGTTATACACAATTTTTTGACTAATTTCGATATCGATTGAGAGTTAAAAAATGTGCCTCTTTAAACTCCTTTCAATATTGATCTTTTCTGGGAACTATCACCCCAAAAACCGACTTAATAAAATGCAAGATAATGTTGTTTTTAACATATTTTATCAAATTGCAAGTTTATTTTCTGGGATTCAACATTTTTGCTATACATACACAATTTATGTTACCACACATTTTGCCTACGTTCTAAAGTAAAAATAAACAAAAAAATTTTTATAAATAAATACAAGACTAACAACCACGAAATCAGCAAAATCTCAACAGTAATTCAATAGGGAACAACATTAAATTAAATTTATTGAGTTCTTGTCGGCAGTAAACCTGATACAACATAGGGACTATTTAAAAATGTTCGTGGGTAGTTCTTCCGTTTCAAAAATTAAATAATATACATTGTATACTTCACTTTCATAACGTTATTATCAAGAGTCCATCGTTAGTGAATATATGTAGCTTACAAAAGGCTAACATTTTCTTCCGCACAGGGCACAGACATATAATGTATGTATGTAGGTACCTACTTAATATCTGTCACTTGAAACCACGAGACAAACTTTCATTTTCAGCGTCTTATAGACTGAAGTTTATTCAAGTATGGTCCCCCGAAGTTTTTCAGCTTGACAAATGTATGTATATAGCATAGTGTAAGTAGGTATACCTTGGTAAATAATTGTGTTCACCAAATGAAAATACAGGCGCCAATTGTCGCTCCGGCGTCGATCTTGCAAGTCTATAGTTCAAGCGTAATCGTATATAATAGTAAGATAATCTGATGTTGTAATTAGACAAAAATTATATTCAAGCATTTGTGGTTGATCGATATAATCAAATTACATATAAAATGAAACATAATATGATTTTTTTCTTTACTGTCGTATATAATCAATTATGAAGTTTGAGAGTGCAGCAAAATAACGCCACGTCTTTTTGTGCGACTCTTAATAGACATGTCGTTACTTTTTCTGTACTATCTATGGAGCACAATATGTATTGAGGGAGAAATCTGCGGCCGGTTTTTTGACTTATTTGTGGTGTAGTGTACTCAATTTGATGATATTACTTAATCTTGACTTGTTAATTATGCCGGAAAGTTTATTCTTAATTTAATTATCGACTTAAGGAATACGAAACGAACGAGCCCCTGTTCTTTTTACATATTGTAGACACGTTAAAGGCGTGAAAACGTTTCTAAATATAAGCAACTGAGCAAATGTGCTAAGAGTAACAATTAACTATGTATTTGTGTTTTTGTTTTATTTTTAATGAAGGGTGAAGTAGAAGAACTTTTGAAATCGATACTTTAACTATTAAAAGTTACAAAACAGTGTATTGTTAATTGAAAGCTTCACGAAAATAATAAAATAAAAAGACAAATATGGCGAGCTACATGTACCTTGTATGGTTTTATCCACCAGGAATTTGGGTTTGAAGTCTATTCGGAAATTGAAAAATAAACAAAAAGTAGATTCATGCATACATACATATATGTACATACATATAGTTAACTTTCATAACTTAAGCGATAATACTTGTTATATTTTCGGCTAATCAAATAACCATTTTTGGATGCACGTTAATTGAAATAAAAACAGACGAAATGCAAAAATAAACATCTACAAGATTTTTGATCACTCTATTTAAGCATTACTTTTAAGTGTGTTAAATTAAGAAAAAGTAAATAATAATATTAAAAACTTTAAAATTTACCAACTGTCATTTGTTGAATAAATAAATGATGGCTAAAAGTCGTTTGGGTTTGCGTTTTAACTAAACCACAAAAGTGGTAATAAAAGTGACCACAGAGATATTTCACATTATTGAGTGACTGAGATTTTCTCTTTTAAAAATATGAATGCACACACAAAAAGGAAACATACATATTTCGTATTTGCAATTGAACAATTTACAAAACCAAGATAAATGCCATAAATGTTTTACAAGCTTATTTGAGTACATAAATGTGTTTGAAATTTAGGAAAATATTCCATATCGATTTAACAAAAAATACATAATCCCGAAATATAATAGGTACCTATAAAAGTATCCATTTCATAGTAAAAACATATGTTTTTATTTGTTAAGACAATGAATAGATTCTCATCTCCTTTATCTTCTCGAGCCGCTTTAATAAAAATAAATTTACGATGATGTGTAATTTTAGACATTAAACAAAGACCCATATCATCTCAATAGTCCTTTTCTTTTTAAAAAAAAAAAGCATCATGTTAAAATGCACTACAAATTAAAGGGTGTATATCATATACTCAATATAATATACTGAGGGTAATGATGGAATTTTGTGTATGATAAATCCTTGTTATCTGTATAACAAAGAGCATTAATAGAATTTTTTAACATGAATTCAATCCTCAAATTACTTTTATTAATGATAAGAAAAATTAACTATCGTTTGAGAATGCAGTTGATAACATTTAAACGCATCATAGACAATTGCCTGATTTCTAATGGTGTTTTCAATTGGTTAAATAAATCAGTTTATTTTTGATTTAAATCTGTCAAAACGCAGATTTTACATTCCAATGGGCAAATAAATTGATTTATTTTTTGATTTAAAATCAAATTTGCAGATCTAGATTTTTCGGCAGATACCCCTCCTACACTTATACCAATACAATTTTAAGTTACCACTTTACAAAATTGTTTGTACTGTTTGAATCGGTTAATGAAAACTGTGTTCTAAATATAAAGGGAAGCGTTTCTGAAATGAAATGGAAGCTGTTAAAAATGAATTGGTAAATTCGTGAAGCTCATTGTTTTTCTGAAAGTGCATCAGGTGATGACGAGTTTTGTGATGTTATGAAACATACATAAAATTACACGAATACAACGACAAAAATAAATCAATTTGAATTGGCGTTCGATTCACCACGAAATAAATCAATTTTTAGATTGAAATCTGAATTTACCAATCGAAAACACTAAGCTACGCAAAATATATCAAAACAATTTTTTTAATAGCTTCTTTTGCAATCTATAAAATGACAATGGTACTTTTTGTAGACAACAAAAAAAAAAAAAAAAACTGATGACTAGGAGAAGATCATTTTGGTCAAGGTATTTCATTATATTGACATCTTATCAAAAATGCTTAGTTCAAAGACCTCATTTTAAAATTAAGGTTTCATTAGAATGAGAAGTATCTCTTTAAATCACTATAAGGCACATTGTTCGCAAAGCACCTTAAATATATTGCAATAGGATGTAGTCTTAAGTAGAAATGCAGTTCAATATTACAGTGGTAAAACATACTTAAACATAAGAAAATATCTGAAAGGCTTAGTACGCTTAACTAAGCATACTTTTTTATTTTATGATGGAAAAAGTTGTAGACCCAAAGTTGTCAGAGAATAAAAAATGCTACCTAATTTCAGTAAAGCTGGAATTTTGGCGACAGAAAATTATATATGACCATCAAACACAACACAAGGCATACACTTCGATTCAGTCGATGATAGGCCAATAAATACAAAAAATAAATATCTAACCGACACGCAACGAGACGAACTGAAGTGTAAGACGTGTTGATACTTTGATAGGCATAAATCGCTATATGATCAAAACTTCTCTCTGAAATAAGGTAAGTTAATCCGTTGCTATTGCTCTTGATCTAACATATGTATGTACATACATACCTACATAAATATGTACTTTCATATTTGTTAAAAACCACACTTCCAAATTTAGCACAAATTCTTGTCTTATCTATAAGAATACTAAAAAAAATACTAATCAAAATCAACAAAACAAAAACCAAAACAGATATTTATGATTTAAGATTTATTAATGTTGAGTAGTTCTATGGGGTGAGTCGGAGTGTATACATACATGCATTAATTGCGATAATTTATTTATTTGTAATTATACATCGACTATAAAATAAATATGGAATAATTCAATAAGAAAGATAATACAAAAAGTACGCTGTACATTTATGTATGTACATACCTATATTCCAAAAACAGAAAATCGAACATATTGTGATCACGCATTTATTGCGTGATTATTATCAGCCATCAAGACGCCAAGACCATCATGATCTTAAGCGACCAACGACAACGCCGCAGCGGCGTGATTATTTTACATCAGGAGGTTTCTTGCTTTTTCGTTTTTTTGTTTGTTGTTGTTGTTCCTCTTCTTCTTCTTGCTACTATCCCCATCATCACGCTTTCTATAAAGAATGGGTCAATCACATCTCTCCTGTGCTATCCCATCCTGAAGAATGAAGCAAGTTTGTTGCTTGAAGTGCAACATTCAAGCGGACGCAGTGGGCAGATATGTAGTTGACTAGTTGACTTTGGGCGGCTTGTCAAGTAACTTGTTTTAAAAGCTGTAAGCTGCAGCTATGTTATGCGTCAGTGGTTGGGTCTTGAATTGCAATTCAAGGATTTATCTGGTGGGGCACGTTTCAGAGTGTCTTTTGGATAACATTTAAATTAACATATGTATGTACATACGTACACATAAATATGTACAATATGTTCATTTGTTCAAAAAATCTACAAAGTTCGTGCCTGTAAAACGTAATATGTTCTACCTACTATAGATTATATAAAGTCGAAAACGCGCTCCTCAATTTATTTTTAAATCTAAAAAAATACAAGTATTTGTAAAGCTAGACGCCACTCGACCTGCCGATAGTGAGTTGGACTAAATAAGTTGTTTGGGTTTTTTATTCGGAGGGGGTTATTTCAGTATTGATACGCTTTATTTAAGTCGGCCGGTTGCGGCGGTGAACACGTATGCGTAGGCCAACATCAGATAGACGAGCGTTGCGACGAGACGCGACGTTTCCTCGTTTCAATCATTCCCTTAATGCATGGCTACAGGAGTATCTCGCACTATTCGCCTATAAAATTAGATATTTGAAGATTTTGTGGTTTGGGAGGTGTTTCTAGTCATTGTATCTAAAAGAAAAAAAACACTCCCCAGAGAATTTCTACATTATCTTATCTCTTTTAAAGCAGAGAAAATATTCTGCTGTCTCCTACATATGTACATATATATATACTCGTGCATTGACTATTTTGTATTGCGTCAATTGTGACCTATGGAAAGTTTTCTTTAGTTGTTTATGTTTTTATTGTAAAATTATGTAGGCATAAACAAAATGTACATAATGTTGACATTTTTTCCGAAAAGAATTCGTTACACATTTTATAAGATTTAATTCTTAGTGATTCGGAAGAAATAAAACTTTCTTATACCTACCTACATATGTGCATAATAGCTTATATTTTTGTTTACAAGATTGTACCTATTTTTTGTGTGTAAAACTGCATCGTCTAGTCTCGAATCACTTAGCCATCACGTGAATCTGAATATAGTATTTAAAATAAATGAATTTAATGCTCGTCGACACGGTTGCCACTTGGAAATAAAATGTGTGACCAAAATTGAAAATAAAAAGGACCAAAACGAGTAAAAAGTGACCAAAATAATTAAAATCTGAAAACTTCATAGCACACAGACAATTAAAGTAAGCCATATTTTTTCATTGATTATCATAAATAATTACTATTTCTAATTAACAAAAATAAATAAACAAAAAGGTACAACATATTTCATAAGTAAGGTTTATTCACTAAATCACATTTTTTCACAGCATTTTATATGAAATTCACAATATTTTTTGAATCAATAAAAAATTGCGTATAGTTAAATTAAATCTACTAAAATGTACACACATAATAATATCTACTTATTTAAATAAAAGGTTTCTGCCCACCAAACACTATAGCACACGTTTTTCATCGTGAATCTCTTTGGACAACATAATATTATTTATGGTGTCAAAGTTAAGTTTGTTTCTTAACTTAGTTTTAAATAAACTTAAATCATAAGACTTTCTTTCAGCAGCAGCTGAGCTGTGTGGTAGCGACAATAACAAACCTTTAGTAATGTTTTAATTTTACAAGAAAAATTGATTATATATCTTATTAATAACCTATCCATTTTGTATGTTTTGTTTAAAACAAGAACTAAAAAAACCAACAAGCGAAATAGACAGAGATGCTTAAACGTTTAAACACAAACATATTTCAAACTTTCCATCTGTCAATAAATTAAGTGCAGTGCGTTCAATTTAACACATGCATCGTTTACATTAGGCCATGAAAAAAAAATTGCGCTTCATTGAGAGAATATGAAAATTAAAAGTCGAGTTTTTTTATATTTCTTCTTCTTCTTCAAAAAAAAATGACCAGACGGAGAACAAAATGACCAAGCGTAACAAAAATTACCAAATTTGGTCACAAAAGACCACGTGGCAACCGTGCTCGTCGATAGGAAATTCGATGTCAAGTACGAAAATTGAACCTACATTTTTAGAACAAATTGGTTCTCTTACAGCATTTTTCTTAACACACACTTTTGTTACATAAATCAGAAAGACATTTAAAGTTATTTTTTTTTTGGGGGTGATGCCAATGTTCAGTGTTTTTGAACTCAAATGCACCTTTAATTTTGTATTTATTATTATTTTAAGAATATTAACACTATGGTATACATATATACAATGCCTATATCATACTATGCTCAAGAAGGAAAGTTTTAAATCTTAACTAATGTATGTGACAGCTGTAAGATTTTTATTTAGCATTTCGGATATTTCAAGGTAGAATAGGGTAAAGCCTAAGAAATATCGCATGTTAAATTTAATTTTCAATTTATTTTTAAAATAAAGTATTTGAGGCGCTTAGAAGATGAATGGTGTTAAAAGACATTTTTTGAAATTTGGCTTTTTACCTACAGATGAAAGTGTTATATGAAAACTTAAATTTCTGACTAGTCTGTACTCTTCTATCGCCTCTAGATTCATATTAAGCCAAAGATGAAGGTGTTATATGCAATCACTTTAATAATAAACTTTGTCGATGAATATGTTAAATGCGCTTAAGTCCTTTATATTAAGTCCTTTATACAAAAATAATTTTATCTGAACTTTTCATTTCGTGCATAAAGGTGTTAAGTGGGCACTGAAAGATAAGACATTATAGCTGAACACCACAAAAATCAGTGCATGTGCAGGCAAGAGACCATCCAACACACACCACTTTAAATTTAAATATTTTAATACATGATGGCTAAATTTTGTAAAGTCTTAGGCACAATTTGAAAGCGTTATTTTTCACACACATCTATTATTCTAAGAGCCAACGACATTAAAAGTCAAGTCATTTACGTATTGTTGTAAGCCATGCCAAAACATAGCCGATACCCTTGACGAATCATTGTTAAATTGACCTTATAGGTGTGACAAAAATGACAGAAGTCAAGTCATTTGCCTAACATTTGCTTCAATGCTATTTGCTTCAGGACACTCTCACAGGCTTAAGTTCAAAAACGCAGACCGAAATTCCATGAAGAACACCCCAGCATAAAACTTTTATAGTCAAATGGTATTCTGATGGATCGAGAACCAAACTATCTGTACCGATGGGACAGTCCACAAGCATTTTCCAGGCGGAAGTAAACGCCATAGGTAAATGTGCAGAACGTAACCTTGAAAGAAAGTGCCGAAATCGTAACATTGCCATCATGTCAGATAGCCAAGCCGTGCTTAAAGCGTTAAGCTCCTATGCCATTAGCTCGAAACTGGTATGGGAATGCTTGTGGAGGTTAAATGAACTGGGCAAAAATAACAATGTCTAACTCTATTGGGTACCGAGTCACGCGGGTATCGATGGTAAAGAGGAGCAGACTCCCTAGCCAAAATAAGAGCAACAACCCCCCCTAACAGGGCCTGAGCTCTATTGCGGATTAGGTGAAAATGTGATCACAAACAAGATCAAATTAGAAGAGGAGGCAAAATGATCCAAAATTTGGAATGAACTCCCAAAACTGAGGCAGGCCAAACTACTAATTGGGAACTACAACCAAGAACGCTACAAAGCCTTCATAAATCTCATCAGAAACAGTCAAGAATAATAACGGGCAATTCGAAGTTTTTGAATGAAATCTAGGTCTTGGTGTAACGTTTTTGCTTCAAAACCTAATCGGAAGTGACTCTGCAAAAAAGCAGACGAAAATTCCTTCAGAAATACCTCAGCAGACTAATTTTATATTTTCTTTATTGCAAGGTTCAATTCAGGGACTCAATAAAGTGGATTCGCAGGGAGTATGGTTCTTACCTTTACAAAGAATGCTATGATGAATATGTTCCTTATAGTAAGGTTAAGTAACAAACGTCCTGATTATAATCAAGATTTTATGCCAAAAGAGAACAAATTGAAACAAATTTCGGCAGAAAAAATTTAAAATTTTAAAAAACAGATGAATTTCGTTCGTGTAGAATATCAATGGTTTTATTTAAATGCAATTTCAGCAATTCCCGGAGAAGGGAAAGAAAAAACAAATAAAAAATAAGAAAATTACAACATATCAAAAAGTCACTTAACACCTTTATAAAAACAAAATTAAATTAAATACAAAAAAGTTCCTAGATAAAGGTGTTAAATGCACAAAAGTCTAAATATCTCAACGTTGTGCGTTAAATAAAAAAGATTCCTAAAATAAATTCACCTGAGTTTTATTGACTTTAAATTAAAAAAAATTATTAAAAAAACAGTGGTAACATGTACAATGCCCTGTTATATTTTCATGAAAGGCCAGAAGTCCCTTCTTTCATTTCCTTTTTAAATAAAGTTCTTTCAAGGAATAGTTTTTGAAATATTAATGTTTGAACTCAAAATTTTGAAAAAAAAAAATTAAAAAAATGGTGAAAAATATTTGTTTTCGTGAAATTTCACGTAATTAATCCGACATTCCCACCAAGTTTCAAAAATGTAAGAATTTTTTTTCATATGAGTGTGTTTTATAATACAAATGCTTATACTACTGAAACACATCATTTTTTTTTCGCATGTTTGACCTATTTTAACTGGTTGCTGAAATGATAATTCAGCCGGATTTGTCTTATTTTTATGGAAAAGCTGGTTCATTTACTTTTTAATATCTTAAAAAGTAAAAGTCCTAGAAGCATCCGGTTTTCAGTTTTTGACTACAAATTGATAAGGGCATTGAATTTTTTGAAACAAAAATAGTACTTAATAACGTGAAATTTTGCGAAAAAAATATTTTTTTAATTTTTTTTTTTTTTTTTGAAAATTTTGAGTTTAAACATTAATATTTAAAAAAAACTATTCATTGAAAGAACTTTATTTAAAAAGTCAATGAAAGAAGAGACTTCTGGCCTTTCATTAAAATATAACTGGGCATTGTACATGTTACCGTTGTTTTTTAATAATTTTTTTTTCTGTTTTAAGTCAACTTTTTAGAAAATTGCCCCTCCCACCTAACAGCCACCACCAGGGACTGCAAGACTTGCATTTCTTTTATCAGCCTTAATACATCTTTCGACTCATATAATTTTTTTTTGTTAACTTTCGTACGCCAAATCTGCTGTGGGCTCTTGCTCTAATCATATTCAGATTCATTTATAAAAACATTTACTGAAAAACTGTCCTTAAAAAAAACTGGAAAGTTGCCGGGAAAATTAAAAATTTTGAGAGGACAATATATCAAATTTAGTGATGACTTAAATATTTCTGTAAAATGAACCATAATGGTATGGAATCTAACTAAACTGTACATGGTACGACCTTAATATTAATGTTAACTCTAAATAGTGAATCAAATATGGGATTGACTTCAAAAAATTAAACATTCCATAAATAGTACATTACTTGTGATCAATACAAATGAGGTTAATTTACTTCCTTACTAAATATGATTATTGGTAAGGCCCAATGTTTGCACTGTTGGGCAGGCAGATTTGATATTTTCCCCGTTTTTTTAATTTAATTCACAATACCAAAAATAATATAACATTTAACTGTTTAATTTTTTTGATTGTACACATTTATTACCAAAATTGGATTTGAATAATGATTGAGACGCCTAATTTTAGACATAGCTAGTTTTATTTTTATAAACATTATTTGTATTTGGTTTAAATAAACTATTAACTTTACCTCGAGCTGTTCTAATCTGGTTGTCTTTGACAAAACAAAAAATAATAATTAATTCTGTCACTTTTAATGGCTAGAAGCCGTATACAGTCACAAATGTAACTTTAATCCAATCTTTTCACATTTATTTAAATCTGTAGACATTTAAATTTTAAAAATCTAAACACCCTTAAAGTAATCATTTTGGTATAAAAACGTGATTAAAAAGTTATTTTATTTCATTATTATATGTTCAGCTGTCTTATCAATTCCCATATCGCACGAAGAAGCCGATAAAAAAAACACACGGATAAGAATTTGCTATGGATTACAGTAGTGCCACATGAAGTATACATAAAACATACTTATTTACTTTTATTTCCACATAATATTATACATTTATGGATATATGTACATATGTAATTTTATAAATTTTTGTATGTTAGTTGATTTTTCAATTGTATTTAATCCCTTAAAAAAATCAAAAATTACATCCAGAAGAATGCATAAAAGCATTGTTTTCTTCTGAAGTAGGTCGATCAGTGATCAATATTTTGTCTCTCTATTTTAAAGCTAATTTAAATTCTTATCAACTTCTTCTGCATACATATACTGCATACTATCTACACAATTTTATCATTTTTTAACAATAATTTCTATTCTTCAGAAAATTTGATATTTTAATGAAAAAAGATAAAGAAAACTTGTACAAAACCAAAAATAATTTGGTTATACCCTCGATTACTTTGAAACAAAAATTAAATACATTTAAATCAATGACTCACAATTTTATATGTCAATTAGCTTAAGTATAATCGAAGGGCCAAAGGGTAAGGAACTAGAGTTAATTTGAATTTATACAGAACTGGATAGTTTCTTTTAAACATCAAAAACTATTCAGCATCTAACTTTTATTTAAGTCAATAAATCTAGTTTCATACTTTTTTGATTGATGGATCAGTCAAAGTGTTCCTGTGACGCAATAAAAAAAATTTCATACTTTTTATTTTTAGTATTTGAAATTGTATTAAATTGTTGACGGGCGTTTTTTATTTGGATCTCGGATGTTTCATTCCTCCATTTTAATTGGCAAATTAAATTATTTTGTGAATGCTTTAATATTAAAGCATAGCAGAAACACTTGCGTGTGCCCCCGCAATAGAATTGTGAAATAAAAATAATGCTGTGTAGGAATAACTTTGAAATCAAAGGCGGCAAATATGATGTATATACATATGTGCATAAATATTTTTATTCTTAGAATAAAATGCAGCAAAACAGACAGTCAAATTATTGTAAACTTTTTCTGCGACCACTGGCAATTTATACACGCCCAAAAATAGAATCGTAATTTTCTTATACGATACCAAATTTCGTGTTCGGGGCTTTATTTTGATTATGCAGAGTGAAATTCTCGAAAGGAGAAGACGTGAATCGGTTACTCGACGTGTAACTTGTGATGGATGTTTTGGTAATTTTTCATCTGAATATAGAGAGAACACAAATTGCGATTGTATTCGGTATTTGTCTGGTATTTTGAAATTTTGTCTTGAGTCTTTTTTTTTTTTTGTTATTTCTTTACTTTTATGTATTACGAAATTTAAGACATTCTTTACTTAATGAGGTAGGTACCCTCCTTACTTAATCAAGTAGCACATCTGACAGTAAAACAGGTGAATGATTTTTGTTTGTATTAATCAGATTGAATTTCTTTTTTAAAATCGATGAGATATAAAGAAATGCTGCTGAACTTAATTGCGTTTTACTGAAATAAACGAAATTAAATTTAAATATACCTAGTTTTTTTTTGTAAAAAAATTAGGTTAGAACTTGTTCCGCTCTTGAGCGTCGAATTAGATCGACAGATGTTTCCGAAAATTTTGTAACTGATACCTCAACACAACAACTCCCAGCAGCCAGAACTCATTCGGCGCAAAATAATTCTTTGTCATGTGAATCTCAAAACCACTCAGAAAACATAACAACACAACTGTAGAAATATATTAAGATTATCCTTTATAACAATTACAATAGCTATAAGCTTAACAATAAATTCTGAACATAAAGTAAGCGTTCTTATCAATCAAAAATGTTCTATTCTTTTACAAGATTTATCCGCAAAACAAAATTTGATCAACTGCCAATAAGCAATTTTTGGTGTCTCCAATTCACATACCTACAATACCTACAAAAAGGAGTTTAATATTATATATAGAGCCTGCTTTAGTAAACTTTTATTTATAAATAAGGTTACTACGTTATCATATTTTGTCTTCAATGCATTCATTGACAATCAAATGCCATTGATGTTTAATAAATCTACACGCGCAAGCAAAAAGAAAATAATAAATTTTAATTAAACAACAGAAAATATTTACTTAATCTTCCTAAATAATAAAAACAAAATATTCTCTCCAATTTCGGTTCCAAGTGAATTCGCGAACATAATCAAAACAGCAAAACAGTATATCAAAGAAGGAAAAAAAGACACTCACAATCTTTTAACGACAGCAGTTCTCATTTTATAAATTTCTAGATCTAGGATAAGGTCAAGAACAACATTCTCTTCTGCGCATCTTAGAAATACATATATAAACAATTTTTTTGGAAATTTTCCAATTTGTAATGTTTTTGTTTTTATTTTTATTTTTACTTCCAGCCGTTTGCGCAAAAAA
This sequence comes from Melangyna quadrimaculata, assembly GCA_949320155.1. Lineage (NCBI taxonomy): Eukaryota > Metazoa > Arthropoda > Insecta > Diptera > Syrphidae > Melangyna > Melangyna quadrimaculata. Next base: position 2,946,795 of record OX439483.1, read on the forward strand.
GTGATATTTGCTGATGATGAGGGTTTGTCATTAACCGAGGTTCGAGTGATGTCCGAACCCTCAAATGTACCCCCATATTGGAGTGTCAAATTTTTAGAACAAATCACACAAGGTCTTGTTAGTCCTCATCCAGCTGATCAATGGGCTGTAGATTTTAAACAACCCGCATCCGACTATTTGTCATTTAGGTGGGTGTGAATGAAAAAGAAATCGTAAAAACGTTTCTATAAAATAAAATTTAATTTTAGGCAAAAAATCGAGAAAGATTTTGTTTGTCTGGAGAATGTCATTGTTAAAGACGATGAATCTCTCATCGTGGGAACTGTAAAAGTTAAAAATACCGACTTTGAGAAGGAAGTCATTGTTCGTGTAACATGGGACGATTGGAAGACTCAACAAGACATGTTTTGTTCATATGCAAGGGTGAGTTAGACAATAAATTGGTCTTTTCTCTTTTAAAGTAATGTGTTTTTTTTTTATTTATAGACCTACGGGCCAACGGCAGCTTATGTGATCTTTGATACATTTTCATTTAAAATAACCCTGCCCCCAATATCCAAGCGACTGGAGTTCTGTATATGCTACCGCACAGCTGGAAAGGAATACTGGGATAACAACGAGAACAAAAACTATACTATTACAAAAAGATCACCTTTCTATTATCATGCTCTAGCTCCTTATGAGCCATACCGACATGGCAATCAAGTATCAGCCATGTCAAAGCTTTCGAATGCATTATCAAAAACTGCAAGCCTATATAACGCACAGGAGCCAAGTCCTTATTACTGATCGTATCGATCCAAATAAATGGAACCAACTTCTTGCAATTCAAGACTCAGCTAAAGGTAACCTTGTCTATATTTAGAGAAAAACACTGATCGGAATTAACAATTTGTTTTTATTTCTAGAATAACCAGAAACGAATCCTATAAAGAAGGTTGTTTGTAAATAAAAGTGTAAGGCTGTCGATCGATACGCACCTCAACTAAGCCTCACCTAGCAGCTCAAAGCTGCAATCAACGGTCAATATACCTTAGACCTTGGAATAATCAACATTAAATGACTATTTTAAAAATTTAACTATACATTATCTACTCAACAAATGTTTTATACCTATTCTTTTTAATCGTGTATACAACACTGTACCTATATCATTAGTTTTAACTCTGACCAACTGTCCTAGTTAAAGATTTTTAAAATCGATAGTCTCCACCCGTGCCATAGTCGTTATTAATGTCAACTTTTGTTCTTACAATCCTTTAGAATAGAAGTGTGTTTTTTTTTTTTGTATACAAATGTGGAATTTTTATACCAGCTAAAAAAATTCAATTTAATCAGGGAGTATGTATTTATCATTTTGAATGAACTTATATTTGGAGAAATTGTAATACTAACAAACATATAAAAGGCATACAGAAACAAATCTGAAATTATAAAAAAAAATTAGAAAAAAGAAATACTGAAACCAAAAGACTGAGATACTGGTGAATTTCGTACTAAACACATCAACAATTGATAAAAAAAAAATGTTTGTGTTTGATGTAAATAGATGATAATAATGTCGATGATAGTTTGTAATTAAATGTACGTCTACCCTTAATCTTTTTTTTTTAATTTTTATTGTTTAAATGATGATGTATAATATAAGGAGCTACTTTTTTTATTATTAATTTTTATTTACTTTAATGTACCTACTTTAGATATATAAAACTGCGAGGTTGATTTTTTTACAATATACGATATCTATTCATTATGTGAAGAGAAAACGATGACAAGATTAAACTTTAAAAACATTTATTGTATAATACACTGCTTAAGATGTTTAACTTTTCTTTTGTAAAATAAAATTTAAAAAGAGATATATGAAAATATTGTGTTTTTTTTTTTCAAAAGTAGTGAGAGGCATAATTCGAACTCGATACGCACCTTTCTAATTAGCACGCATTTTAATTTGAATTTTATTATTCAAGATCTTCGTTACTAACGGAGAAACGTTTTGATTTGGGCACGTCAATATTTGTATCCAAAACAATCTGCAGAGCTTTGTGTATTTGTAATCCTATAAGAACCTTTGCCATTGTTTGACACTGTTTTATTAAAAATAGAATTCCCTTATGGCCGAAATACGACAACAAATACTCACTTTGAGACATCCTAGAAAATAAATATATAGAATAGGTATAGGTAATAAAATAAATTTGAAAAAATGTAAGAACCGTTGTTTTTTTCTCGTGTATAAAATATTCTGTTATTGCCTTACCAAAGCTTAAAAACATTGTTCATACAAATCTATACGGTATTTATATCAAAGCACCGATGTTTTTTCCCTTTTTTTTATGGAAAATGTTTAGAGAAAATCAACGATAAGATACAAACTAGCTCCTTGGTTTGGGAACTTCGAATTTCTAGCCATATCAAACAAGGACATTAGCGCGTTAGAAAATTTGCAATAAGAGTAAAACAACTTATCGAGGTAGATTTCGGGATTATAGTTTTAAAACATCATCACGAGTACTCTAGTAGCCATTTGCAATGGAATAAATGGGAGGGGCAATTTTTTTAAAACAATTGACTTAAAACAGAAAAAAAATATTTAAAAACAACGATAAGACTTGCAATTCCATGCCATACCTTTTTGGAAATCCAGAAATCTCTTCTTTAATTTAACTCGAAGTTTTGAAAAAAAAAATTAAAACAATTCTTTTTTCTAAATTTCACATTAGGAAGTAATTTTTAGTCAAATACTAAAGATCTGATGGTTTTAGAACTTTCACTTTTCAAGATACTAAAAAATAAAGAAAAAAAGAGATAAAATGAGGTTGATGGTAAATCAACTGGTTGCTGAAATGATCATTCTTGTTAGTTTTATGAGAAAAATGATTGATTTATTTTTGAAGTGAAACTTCTTTATTTGATATATTTAAAAGTAAAAGCTATAGACCATCTGGTTGTCTGTTTTTGACTAAAAATTAATAAGAGCATTGAATTTTGAAAACAAAAACTATACTTAATTACCTACATAAAATTCTGAAAAGAATTAGTTTGAAATTTTTTTTATTTATTTTTTTCGAAAATTCGAGTTTGAAAATTAATTTTTTTATCAACTATTCACAAACGCATTGCAAGTTTTACCGTTGTTGTTTTTAAGTCATTTTTTTCTGTTTGAAGTAAATTTTTTAGCAAATTGCCTCCTCCGCCGGAGGGAAATAGTCCCCAACCTCCCATACGATTTTTTTTCTTGTCTTAACGCAACCTACTCGTTACAGCTTTTTGGTGCACCTTTCTTATACCAACCACCCTGTATAGTTTCTGTTCGAGAAAAAAAAGTTTTATAAAATAGCGTTTCTTCTAGGACCAAGAGCCCACAGCAAATTTTGGTAGTGGATGGATGATGGATGAATCTTGGCAATCCGACCGATAGAACTTTTTAAGAGGACCTTATCGTCTTTTTCTTAGAGAATTATAATACACAAAAAATCAACAAAACAAATTCTCCAAAAGAAAATCGATTAAGGTTCACTCAAAAAGCTAATATCTTAAGTTCTATTGGTCGGATTGCCAAGATTATGACGTTTTGACTTAAAGAAAATGACAGAGCATCACGGCATATATTTTTTAAGTTCATTGAAGTGGTAACACCTCTGACAAAATAAATTGGAAAATCGCTGTTTTTGGACAACAAGAAAAAATATATTGTTTACATTATAATAACAATAATTGAAACAATACAAAATACACTCACTTTAATAAAACTGTTTAAATTTAAACTGACATTTAAAATTATTGTATCTATTAATTGTAATATTATTTACAAAAGTAAAGAAAAAACCACTTCAGACGAAGTTTAGTCTATGGAATTTAAACAAGGAGTAAAGAAACTGAAAGAATATTCAGTACTATTGTGAGTTCCGCGTGAAAGAAAATCCGCCCGGAAAAATTACATTTCACTCCTCCCTTATTGTGAGTTTCGGGCGAAAAAATGTTCACTGTTCGTACAAATTCCGTTATTGGCACTATTGACAGCATTTTTTTTGTGTGAAATATGTCATGTCATTTATAGCAAGAATTTCATTTAATTTTTGTTGGCGAACGAGCCCACACTTGTTGTAAAATGGAGGGTGAAACTCGCAATAGCTTTTAAAAATCCGGGCGAACAAAACATTTTCGGGCGAAATTTTTTCCAGGTCAAACGCACAATAGGGCTGATTGTGTTATGATGAGACAAGAGAACAATAGATGGCAGAGATGTTTTGGGTGTCTTGTTTTCTGTTCATGTTGTTGTTGTTGTTGATGATGTGTAAAGTTTCTAGGGTGTATCGTTTCGAAACATGTTTCTCTGTCTGTAGGACTTTAACACCTTCAAAATCTGGAGAGTGGCCGTTTTCGATACTGTGGCTCGCCAGGGCTGTCTTTCCAGGATTGTTTGATTTGATATCCGATTTATGATTAGAGATTCGCTGTTTAAGAAATTGGTTTGTAGGTCCGATGTAACACTGGTTGCATGGTTCATTAGGTTTACCCTTACAAATAAAACTCTGAGTCACCTTTTCACAAAACTCAAAACGAAAGCGGATAAGGATAAGGTTACTGATGTCATTTACAAAATAAATTGTGCCTCTTCCTCTACATTAATGGATGAAAGATCGCTCAATATATATTTGCAAAAAAGACACAAAGAGGGACAACTGCCGTCTATGAATTTTATTGTTGCCTTTTGGTGTGTTACCATTAACCTATTTTTCTGTGTTAAGTCAATAGAATTGTTTAACCTTTTTGTTTGTCTATGACATTTTGCCATACAAATTTGTTTGTATTAAAATTCTAAAACCAATTTTGCATTTACAAACATTTTCAATTTTCGAAAATGTGACCTTTACTATTACTATTTTTTTTTTTTTTCGTTTGCAATTTTTTTTTTTTTTAATTATTACCTATTGTAAAAGTAACCAACGGCAACGCTTAGACCGCCTTCACACAAGGAAACTGATTTTCCAGAAACAAGCCAGTTTGTAGACGAGAAGGGCATGAGGGGAGATCTTCTTCCTTCCCCCTACGCCCTTCTCGCCGACAAACTGAAAATTGCTAGCAACTCAGTTTCCTTTTGTGAAAGGGGAGTTACTTTTCCATTTGGCAATCTTTGTTATAAAAGACTGTACCCCTTAATACACACATTGTTAAGAAAAAAAATGGTATGTATATGAAATCTTATTTCATTGGAAAAATTACCGTATTATTCAGCAAAATATAACTACCATGATGCAGCTTTAAGCTTTGTTTTTATCAAAAGTGATCTTAGCTGCTCAGCATTTCATGTTCAACTCTTCATTTTATAACCTCTTTCCAATCTTTGATAACTGGTTTTTAAAAGACCATATCCTAGGTACACTGTTTAAAACAGCTGATACTGACCTTAGAGATTTTTGATTAAAGTTCATTTCACGTATGATTCAAAAATAAAAAAGTCTCCGATTTCCAATCCCACTAGCTTAAAACTTTGATTTGAGCAAAATAATAAGACTGTTGAAAATTCAGATTTTTAAATTAATTTTTTGAGGTCGCTCATCGCTATTTTTTATTTTCCACACCTTTTTGTCACACCTTTGGCGAATCACTCTGTATAATAGCTGGAAGTCTTAATGGGGAATACAAAAAAATGTGAAATTAACCATTAGTTCCGCTAGTTTATTAGATAAAAAGTTAAGACCTTTTTGTAGAGCGTTCCATTTTAAAAAAAAAGTTATGTTACTCATTTAAATACTTGCTATTATAAATTTCTAAGTACAAAAATGTGTTTTGTCCCATACAAATCATATGGCAAATAGAAAATAGCGATGAGCGACCTCTAAAAATGAATTTAAAAATAAAAATTTTCAACAGGCTTATTATTTTGCTCAACTCTAAGTAATAAGCTAGTCGCATTGGAAACCGGAAACTTTTTTTTTTACTTTTGAATCAGTCTGTACATATACATATCGCTCTTTAAAAAGAACAACGTCATAACTCAAAAAACATACATTTTGACTTAATGATACAGTTCAAACTAAGAAATTAATTTATTGACCAATTTGATAAGTATAATGTCACAATAATTTTAGTAATGAAACAAGAATTGTAGCATTAACTTTTCCCGACGTTTCGAAAGGGGTTGCTGTCTTCTTCAGGGGGAACTTTATTACATACTTTGAGAAATATAAACGATAAATTTACATAATTAATAAAAATATTATTAATTTGACAACAAATAATTAATTATGAAAAACAATTTAAGATCTTCTGATAAAGAAGTTTAGTCTGCAACTAAAAACTAATGAAGAAAGAAAGCGGCTAGCTGTTGGCATGAAACCAGTGAGCAGTATACCGCTGAAATGTTCTGTGTGTCTTGCTTTCGATTCATGTTGTTTTTTTATAATATGAAGCGTTTCGAGCGTGTATCGCTTTGAGGTATGCTTTTGAGTTTGAAGAACTTTGACACCTTCGAAATCAGGAGAATGGCCACATTCGATTGCATGACTAGCGAGTGCAGTTTTTGCAGGATTTTTTGTTTTGATGTCGGACCTATGATTTGACATACGTTGATGCAGAAATTGTTTTTTCGTTCCAATATAGGACAAATTGCAGGATTCGTCGGTTTTTCCATGCAGTCGATTTTGTACACTACATCCGTACATTTGGCCTTATCGGGTTTCACCTTTAGCTTGGTGAACAGATGACCTAGTGTCTTGTTGGACTTGCAAGCCAAACGAACATCTTTCACTTTTTTGGTGACCATTTCCTTAAAGTTCTCGGTCAAATTAGGCACGTAGACAACACTTCTGAAAAATGCATCTGTAAGTTGGTTAATTTTTGGGTGGGGAATTTTTTGGCTGTATTTCGAAACCAAACTGCGTATGAGTACCGCAGCTGGGTACCCATTATTTCTAAGAATGTTGGTTATTCTTGTTTTGTTAACCGAGTGAAATTGTTCGTCACTCAAGGATAAAACTTTGTTCACCACATTGGAAGCCGTGTTCATAATAATATGTCTGGCATGGCCAGAACGAAAGTTAATGAGTCGTCCTGAGGCAGTGCTTTTTTGAAACCAATCAAACAAAATATGTTTTTTGTCTCGGAAGATTTTAACATCAAGAAACGCTATTGAATCGTTGTTCTCTCTTTCGACGGTAAACTGAATTTTTGGGTTGCATCCGTTTAGGATCAGCAAACTATCATCAATTTTCCGCTTATCCATTACCGCGAATATGTCATCCACATATTTTACAATGAAATTTGGTTGATCGAATTTGTCAAAGTTCTTCAAATGGAAAAGCATACCTCAAAGCGATACACTCTCGAAACGATTCATATTATAAACAACAAAAACAACATGAATCGAAAGCAAGACACACAGAACATTTCAGCGGTATACTGCTCACTGGTTTCATCATAACAGCTATCCGCTTTCTTTGTTTATTAGTTTTTAGTTGCAGACTAAACTTCTTTATCAGAAGAGCTTAAATTGTTTTTCATTAATAATAATTTGTTGTCAAATTAATAATATTTTTAATAATTATGTAAATTTATCGTTTATATTTCTCAAAGTGTAAGTTCAACTTTCATTGTTATTTTTGTTGCTAACATTGTGATAAACTATTTGGGGCATATTCAGTCATTTTAGACCTGGGTCTAAGTTAAACATAGCTTTGGTTGAATTTTCGGACGTTGATTCTATTTTGTTAAGGTTATTATTTTAAAATATTTGAAGCTATTTGTGTAGTATTCCAAGTTAATTATCTTATAAAAATATAAAACCAACAATTTGTAATTAAAATCGGTCTGTATTCATTGAGCCAAAATTGTCTTAAACTGTAGTTTAGTTAAACCTGCAACTATGAATATGCCCCTTTGTATTTTTTATGTAATAAAGTTCCCCTTGAAGAAGACAGCAACCCCTGTCGAAACGTCGGGAAAAGTTAAAGCTACAATTCTTGTTTCATTACTAAAATTATTGTGACCAAAACAGCCGACGGAAACAATATTTTCCACTCAACTCGATACAGTTCAAACTCATTTTCTATAAACTATTTTTTTTGCAAAAATTCATTTCTATACCTGAAAAATTAAAGGCTATAGAGCATCTTTTGTCCCTATATACACTTTAACTTTTAAATATTTTTTTGTGGAAATACTGTATTTTTTTCATTCACGCAGCGACCTTTGAAGTGAAAACAGTCCAATAAATATTTAAAAAGTGTCATATCTTGCGATAAAACTTTAATTAATAGTTCTACAAAGAAAAAAAAAAACAGTACCTAGATACAAATGAAGATGATTATGAAATACAGACATGTTCTTTTTAATGAGCGATATATAGAACATTATTATTTATCAAGAACTTCAGGGTGTAGAACTAAATCATTTATAATTCATTTATTCAAACATGCATACATGTATTTCCCTCTTTATCACGTCTTGTGACGCCAATTTATGGTTTCTTCATAATGATATCACGTTCTTGTGACGTCATCAATAGATAACCTCAAAATTTGAAAAAGTATATTCGATGTAAGATTGTAAATAAAACATTTTTTTTGAGGTATTTTCACATAGGGAAACAAAATATTTTATTGCTTTCTTAAATGGATCGACGATACACATGTTTAAATTATTTTAATTAAATTTAAATTAATAACAATAACTTTTTCTTTCTCACGAATTGTCGTTTCTTACTGCGGGTTTTATTGTGGAATGAAATGTTTCTTTTATTTTTCGTTTAAATGCATATTTTTAGTTAATTAAACGTCCTTACGAACATCAAGACTCTGACGATCCTTTTTTGTTAGGATTACATTGTTGAATTAGTTTCCCTAAGCTTTGAGCATACCTATTTGTGGTCTTCTTAAGTGTATTTGGTTTTTGTTTTTTTTTTTCTCGGTTTTCGCTTCGCGTTTTCTTGTTTACGATCTATAATTTAAACTATGCACTGATTTTTCTTTAAAATTTACTCGCTCTTGGCCAATTTAGCCTTAAGGGATTCAGGCATCTCTGGTGGTGGTGGACGTGGGAGAGCCAAAGCTACTTTAACACCATCATAGATGAACCATTGCAGTGCTGTCAATGTACCAATCATAATAATACGAGGAACCAAACCGTTCCACATTCCCATGAATCCAAGACTCTTGGCAACATCGAAGGCAGATGAACCCTTGGCTTGGTTGAGTTTCGATACAACAACATCGGCTGGATGAGAGACGATGGCACAGAAGACACCAGCAATGTAACCGGCAGCGAATGTAACAACCAATTGTTCGCCTTTGGTGCAGTCTTGACGTGGTTTTGGAACAACGTGACTAAATAAAAAATATTTTTATTTTGCTCAAATTTCTTTATCGAAATACTATCTTACCTGTAAAGCAATTCAACGGTTCTTTCGAAGCAGGCGAATTTCATCATAGTGTATGGAATTTGTCTGCACCACAATGGCACCAGCCCCTTGTAGAATGCACCAATACCTTCGTCTTTCACCATCTTGGGAACAGCTTGACGGAATGTGTTAGCGAAACCAGGCATGGTTTGGATCTTGACCTTGGCAGCTTCGAATGGAGCCAAAGCAATATCGGCGAAGAACTCAGCCGAAGCGGATGCAGCCAAGTAAAGAGATGTACGATACAAGTAGGAGTTCTCCTCACCAAGCATGTTTGCATACTGTACTTTGAAGACCTCATAGAGACCGAACTTGCATAGACCCTAATAATACAAATTATTTAAATTGTTTATATGAAACACTGAACAAAGAAATGCACTACTCCTTACTGAAATTATTATGCACTTGCCTTTGTTAAAACTAACTCTGTTAATAATTCAAAATAAAATAAGTTAATTGCTATTATGGCATTAGACCTAATTCCTGCTTAAGGAATTAGTTCAATTCAATACTGCCCATTTTTAAATAACAAGATTAAAAGGTAGGTGGTCTAAATGTTATGTCTTTTACTATACCTCATTATGCGAGTAAAATATCAATTTGACTAGCTAGTAACTAGTTAAATAACATAAGAAATTTATTTGCTAGCCTAAAGCTGTCTGAATCTTCTGTGTATAGCTTTTCAAAAGGTTTAATGAAATTAACCACACCTGAATTATGTAACAGGGCTTAGGTCTGCCCTTCTTTATTCAGTTACACTTTTATTTTTGTCCAAGACTCATATGAGATTATTGACCCCCGTGATGGGAGATTTTTTTATTTAGCTAAATCAAGAATTGCATAACAATTTCAGTTGATTATTTATTTGAGAGTGAATTTTCTTTGATTTTTGTGTCTATCTTACCTGAGCAGAGTAACCAAAGAAAGTTGGAGCCCATCCTTTGACTAAGCCACGGCTTCCTTCTTCGGCATAGGAAACCTTGAATCCATTGAAAAGATTTTTGTATTTGGCCGAGTCGACTTGCAGACGGCACTTGACCAAATCTAATGGCACTACAAAAGTGTGAGTAGTACCACAAGATAGGATACCACCAAGACCGCAAAGTACGAAGTACTTAGTTGAGCCAAATTCACACGAATCCTGAGGGACTACGGCGGATGCTGCTTGAATTTCCCTACCGGGGGCAGCTTCACACTGGGCCCGAGTAAAAGGAGTCTTGAAGGGAGAATTTTTAGCTGCTTCAATTATTGAGCTGATCATCTTGGGAGATTTTTATTGTGGGATCGGCTATTAAAATACAAATAATTTCATATATGTAAAATTATTTCCGTAATTTTTTTCTTTCTTTGCAGGTCCAAGGTTAAAATCAATAGGTTACATAATTTTTAAGTGATGAAAATGGAAAAAATACCGACTGATGAGCCAATTTTTTTATTTCTATGAAGGACTTTTTTATATTTGAATCAGTTTGATAGCAATTTATGAGAATTTAAAATAGATTAGTTTATGTTTGAACAATTTTTGCACTTACAATTAACAGCACACCAGCCACGGACACGATACGAGAACTTGAAAAGAATGTATTTGCAACCACGACCACTGCTGCTACCTTACGGAATTTTTTATGTTAGTCTTTCGTTCCTCCAGGGAGGTCGGATGGAATAAAAACAATGGAGAAATCACATGGAAGTATGAAACCTATGGAACTTGGATACATCATGAGATTTGAAACAAAAAGTTGCGCAGACAATTTTCCATGCAAAAAATCGTTTAGAAGCGAGTTTTTGTCATTATTATTTACTGGATTAGATAAATAAATAAAAACAACCCAAAGTCACATAGACTCTATGTATGTTTGTTTTTTGGTACGTTTGTGGAAATGTTTAGAGTTTTATTTATAGATCAAAAACCTACAATTTGTTTAGTTATGCATTAGGGGGGTTCACAATCATCGAAAAGTCGATCAACCTGAGTTGTGTTGCTAGCGTTCACATTCAACGACCGCCTCATCAACTTCATTTGTAAATAAATTTTCCAAATGCAAACATGGCGTAGATTTAACTTTTTGCACCAGTTTCAGCGAAGGAAATTCATATTTTCTCCCTTCCTTTTGTTCGTTTACTTCTATTTCAACCCATTCTCTATGAATCTCATATAAAAATTAAAATGAAATACTAAAATCCAAATTTGCAGACATATCAGTTGTTCAACTAGTGTTCTCATTAGCTACAGCGGTCGTTCGACCGAGCAAAATATCAAAAAAATTGAAAAACTTCCGACAGTCGGTCAACTTGTGTTCACATTACAAATTATGTGACGTTTCGACACGAGTTGATGAACTTGTTGATGAGTGTGAACCCCCTATTGAATTTTTTTAAATTCTAAAAATACTTTTGAGCAATTAGATAATACAGTTTATTTTCCATTTTCTTATACATTTTAGTGCTGATCAAAGTACGAAAGAAACGGGTGTAATCTAAGTTAAATGTTTTTGTAGTTGCATTACCACAACGTTTCACAAGGGTTTTCAACTAAAATTCTTTTGAAAATTTATGAGCTAGGACATACAAAATTTTATTTTAAAATAATTTTCGAAAACTCAAACCTCCAATTATTCGATTTATCACATGCGACTTTTTTCGGAACGAGAACTTTGATACAAGCAAATCCATGTATTTTTGAACGAAGTTTAAAAAAAAATATGTATATATATATTTTTATATATATTTTTACTAAATCAAGTTTTAAAGTGTAAAACGCAGACATACATTTTGCATATAAAACTTATTTTCTTAAGCCTAGCAGGTATGCAGATCGCAAAGAAAAATTTTATCTCTACATCTTTTTTCTGGAGACAAATTTTGAAGGTGTAGAGATAAAAATAAAATTAACATGACGGCAGTAGCGTAGCTAGAAAATTTAAACATCGGAAATTATATTTTTAATATTGAGTTATGTTTTTAAGAAACGGCATGATTTATGCGTTGTTATTTTATTTTAGTAATGAATTATCAAAGATATATGAGATTCAAAGCATTTATTTCGTTTCCCTTATTCAATTACATACGCATTATATATATCTTGATGATTCCACTAGCGCAATTTCAGCATAAAGAAATATTTCTTTATGCTTTTCCTTTCCTTTTATGCATCAGTACCTATAATATAATGAAACAAACATTTAAGGCTCTCCCAAACCAACGCGAAAGCGGCGCGAATCATTCGCCGACAAGAGTTTCTGTTAGCATTGTTTTTGTCATTTTTGTTATCATTGTGACTGCTCGCCCTGCATAGAAAATGTTTTACGTTGGTTTGGTTGAGCCTTTAAATTAAATTATTTTCTGTTGGTCTACATTTTTCATTTCGTTCATTTTATCTGGATTTATGTTTCTTGACTTTTCCGTACCTTTTTTTGTTGTTGTTGTTTCCATTTAAGATTTAATCCTTTTAACATAAAAACTTATTTGTACTAATGGGAAATTTGGCATAGAAATCCTGATTTTTTTTAAATAGGAATCAGTTTGCAGTATGTTTTTATTATATTTAAAAATAAAGCAGATTAACGCGCCATTAATGAGCAACAGCGTTGGGCCCCATTGAACCCTTTCTTATTAGCTACACCACTGACTGGGTAGAAACAGCTGTTCTATTGATTTGATTCTCTCAATAAGCGTTCATGTTGTTACACTTATACACATAACAATACAACAATAGAATGTGTGATCAAATTGAAGATTGTAAACTTACAAGAAAACGCTGTTCATAGAGTGGAAAGTATTCTTCGGGAGTTAATAAACTCAGTCCATATGGTAAATAACTGTTACTTGTGGTAACTTTTTAGCAAAAATATTAAAAGCACGTTTTATTTTATGAATGTTTTGAATGTTCAACACAACCACTTGAGTGGGCTATCACCAATGCATTTGGCTGGAATTATTGCAATTTCATGGGTGCCACACCAATCATCAGATACCTTTAGTGGTGCTTAGTATTTTATGCTCAATTTTAATTTATATATTAGTGCCGTCAACTTGCACCACCGAGTTTTTATTTTATTTTAAATATCTGTGTATACTTAAAAAATATTTTTTTTAAAAAGTAATTTTTCGTAATTTGCATTTTTTTTTCAAAAATAAAACAAAATTATTTCTCGCATTTAAGCAAACATTTAAGCCAAATTACGTATTATTAAAAAAAAAGTATTGGAAGTTTTTTATTGTTTAAACTATGAACTGATATAACTTTATTCAGAATAGATTTAGAAATTAAAATTAAGATGAACACATTCTAGCTTAAAAATTCTTTTTAAAAAAGCAAACAAAATTTGTACTGAATAACGCTTACTTTTGAAAACATAAGGTTTGATTTTTTTCTTCATTTTTGTACCAGTTGTTTTTGAGTTTAATTTTTCAACAACTATTCCTTAAAACAACTTGGTTTAGAAATAAAAAAAATGGATTTCAGGCTTTAAAAAAAATGTTAGGGCCCAGTTTTTCAGTGTTGGGTTAAGTCCATGTTAGTTTACTCTGGAAATACCCATGGATCTGTCTACAGTTACGTCGGGAACCTGTTTTTTAATTGTTGATGAATGCAGAATGTCTCAAAAAACACGGAAGAAAAAATATCATAAACAATTTTTGAGTTAATCCAAAGTTCAATTTGGTAAGTTTACTCGGCTTTAACTCTAACCCCGCACTGAAAAACTGGCCCTAAATGTAGCCGTGTTTTTTAATGATTTGTTTTCTATTTGAAGACATTTTGTTTTATAAGATTGTTCCTGCCGCATAAAGGGGGGGGGGAATATGCCACGTCCCATACTATTTTGTTCTTGTCTATCTGGATCCAACTTTAAAGCTCTTTTTGTCGAATCTTATGCAAATCACCCTGTATAATGTTTTTAACAAGCTCATTTGGGTTTTTTCGTGATCAGTGCACACGTTCTGTAACTTCTCACATCGAGAAAATCGGTCGAGAAACGATGAAAATTGAAACAAAATGCATGAGTTTTGTTCCATTTTTCATTCGTTTCTCGACAAAAAAGACGTATACAGTTAACCAAGGCACGTGGTGCGTTCTTTTATTAAGCATAGTTAACTATGTTAACTATAGTTAACTATAGTTACCAATGGTCGTTCCTTTATTGCAAAATAGTTACGATTTGTAACTATATAACGTCATCACATCGTTCTTAAATTCAGTTTATTATTGTCAAATAGTTACAATTCGTAACTATTTCCAACTCATCTCCATGATATGAGTTGAAAGTGTTTATCTGTCAAAGCACATGTGAGAAGGTTTGTTTACAAAAAATAAAAATTCAAGAATCAAAACAAAGCTTTTGGTGAAGTGAATTGAATTAAAATTGAATTTTCTACCATTTTTAATGAAAAAGGAGAGTATATTGTAGAAAAACAACATGATTTTATGGTAATTAACGATAAAATAAAGTTTTGCAAAATGTTCGTTTGACAGATCAACAATATCTAACAATAAATCGTTCCTAAATGAAATGTAACAATTTCCAACTAAATCTTACAATGACACAGCAACAATTTTTTTTTGACATAACAACTACTATGGTTAATAAAAGAACGCACCAACGATAATGGCAAAAACTCTTGAGTTGACCACGTCAGTATAATCATATAATTAGTGCAGCCATGTTAAAAAAAATAATACTAATAACAAATCGTAAATATTGAACATAGTTTTGAAAAATAAAATTTTTTTAAATCAAGAATGTTGCAAATAGTCATGTATGGCACATAGACAACTGCGAACACAAAAGCACTATTTTCTTAATTTAAACACTTTCATGGCACACAAAAACCGCCTATAATTTGTTCAATTTGTACACCCTCCCTGTACTGTTTCAGGTTTCTCATATTCCTGGACCCTGTTTAGATTGTGACTGCTCACTACGTAGTGAGCAGTCACTGCGTGTCTACATTATTGTAGTTTTCACTCATGTGTATCTCTGAACTCTCATAGAATATATTGGAATTATGAACTAATTGGAACAAAATGCAGCAATTTGGAAATGAAACATTACTGCTCACTACAATATTTCTGTTTTCTTCATGACTGCCGCCTTCGTTTCCCCCTCACCGATTTCACCAACAAACTGCCGTCACTACGCACTAAGCAGTCACAATCTAAACAGGGCCCTGCTGTTTCATTTCCCATCTCCAAAAGATTCCATCTTTTCAACATAAAACGTTTCGCAGACTCGTTTTCTCTTTCTACATAGTCTGAGTATAGTGTGTGTAAATTCTACACTGTGGTGCAATTTTGCGTTTATTATTTTTCGTTGATTCTTGTGTATAAGTTGAATGTGATTCTTTTCCTTTGCAGTACTATAATAAATTTATTTTTTACGTTTTGGTCTATTTCTACAAGATAAATTTTCATTTGAAAAATAAAATAAATATTTCCATTCCGTTCGGACAATTTTAAATATTTTTGGGTAAGTGAAAGAATATTTTATCAAAAGGCCGAAATTTTTAGAGATAAAACTAAGAAAAAAAGTCACAGAAACCGGTGAATCATTTTTGTATATTTTATGGGCTGTTTCACTGCTTGTTCATATCGGTGTCCCAACGGCAGCCTTGTGTCTGAATCTGAACTCAACCTTCGGTAAAATACGCCATTTGGTTATTAATTATCATGGAAATACTTTCTAAGAATTCAATTCTGGTAGTAATCAGTGGGCCTATTCGTCTAATTAGAATTATTAAGCATGATAAATGTTATATTGGAAGTTGTAAAACACAATCATAAATACCTAGAGACAAGTTTTTTTCTATATTTCCAATTTGAGAATCTAGAAAATTTGCCTAAGCGTTATAATTGACTGGGCAGCAAGGTGCAATTTTATTCTCATTTCCCTCCCTTCTATGACACACACTTGTGATAACAAAGTTCTTTAACTTTTATCTTATTTTTTATTACAAAAATACGTTTTTTTGCTAAAATGATGAAAAACGATGGAAAAATAATTTATTGTAAATTTTATGTGCAAAAAAGCTTTAGACAGCCGTCCACGGCTGGACGACGATCAAATTGATTGGGTGTGGTTGCTATAGTGAGACTTTGTGCATTTCGAGGTGTTATTTGTTAGGCTTTATGTCCTCTGCAGTCTGAGGCTTTAATCACATTATTCTTTATTTGTGCAGAAACGATATAAATTGAAGTAGAATGTCATCAAACAACCAAGTTGATCCTGTTACTGGAGAGATTTTCGATGATGTTGAACATGATGTAAACTACCAGCCACCACCGGAAAAGACTATCGATGAAATAGTGGCTGCCGACAAAGACGACAAAAGTCTTATCGTATACAAAAAGGCGCTGCTTGGGGAAGCCGAGAGTGAAAAAATCATTGTTGGTAAGAAAGAATAAAATTAAATCTAATCGCCTTGAATTCATTAATTAATTAATTTCAATGGATTTTTCAGACACAAGTGATCCAAGAAAAGTTATTGTTAAAAAATTATGCCTTTGCGTGGATGGGCGAGATGACATGGAATTGGATTTAACTGGTGACTTAACGCAATTAAAGAAACAGGTAATTACATAATATATTTTGCAACTAATTTGTTAAATAAGACAAATATTACATTTATTTTTGTTTTTCTTCTTTTTATTTTGTTTATTTATTTTCCCACGTTTCCACTTGGTGATCTACTTGGAAATGTTAATTCGTAACATGTGCTGTTGCCTAGGTCTTTGTTATTAAGGAAGGTATACGCTACAAGGTGCGAATCGATTTTATAGTTCAAAGAGAAATTGTCCATGGCCTTAAATATGTACAAAAGACTTATAGATTGGGATTGCCAGGTAAGATTAAATGTTCTTATTGGTATTATGCTTTTGTAGTTCAATTGAAAAAAAAAGGAAACCTTTTTTTGGTTAATTTAACTAATGAACTTACAGTGTTAGCACAAACAAAAAATCAAACTTAAGGTTAACTGAAGTAGGCTGATGATGAATATCGTAAATTCATAATATAATAGCAATTTATCTTTGAACTTAGTTGTTTTGAAAAATGTGTGTAATATTGATTTTTGGACGTCTGTTTGGAAAGTTATTGCTTCTATATTTAGCACCATGGCTGTTCTTTTACAACCCTTGTAATTTGGTAGATGTGTTTTTAAAAACGATGTGAGAAGAAGAAAATGTAAACAAAGTGAGGTCTTTATTTTTATATAGGCTTTTGAGAAGAGTTCTATTTTAAGGCTATTACGCAGCTGATGCGTTTCCAACTTACTCAACTATGAAAACATTAGAAAAGAAATTCATTTAAGAGATATAATCTTGACGCGTAGTCTACATGTTAAAACTTGCCTCAAATTATAATTTAGAAGCCTTTTAAGCTCTAAGCAGGAATAAAAGTATCTTTAACATAAAAACTAGTTATGAAGTTGATAAAATAGATTTAAACGTCTTCAGTGCACACAAATATTCACTAAAACGGCAGTAAAACGACAAGGCTCTAGAGACGATAGTTGGCGTTTAAATAAACCCAAATTTTCGACATTCTCTCAAATCTCCACGCATCTCATAATTAAGACGAAATTTGTTTGAATTAAACATTGACGCCTCCAGGGACGTGTCGTTTTAGTGAAACGACAACCGTAATAAGGGTAATTGTTTTTTGTCAAATATTAAAAGACGAATATTTCCACTAATTCTGTCGCATAGCTTATTAGCGAATGCAATATGCTGCGTTCATCCCGTCTCGTTTTAAAGCAGACTTAGCTCTGGACTTGAGGAATTATGGTGGTTTTTAATAATCTCTTTTTACATTTAGCATCTTCGTCAGTTTTTGGTTTCACAAAATTCAATTTTAATAATTTATAATCTGATCGGATTGCTTTATTTTCGTCTTTGTGCCCGTTTCAGCCATTGAATTTGAAGTTAATTCAAGTTGAAACAAAAAAAAATCAGAACTTAAAGTCTTGAGTAGAAAAAATACATACGTGACGTGTACGAGGAAGAAAATATAAGTTGACGAATACAAATATCCAATCAAATATATTACTTTAAATTTAAAATATTTTTATGGAGAATATATAACCCTTGTTAAAATGTTAATTATTTCCCAGAGGAGTATAACAAATCAATCCCATTATGTGATACATGTTTTATTTTGGTTTGATAACGCATGAAAAATTCAATATGACTTATTCAATTTAAAACGTCACTGCATAAAAATTCTTATTTTTTTTTTGTTTTTGTTATCAGAGAAAAAAAACAAGAATTTACACGTATGCATAACAGTTAACTACCTATATTATGAAGTTTTGTTATATTTATCAATATAACTGAGCCGCTGCTTTTTAGAGGAGAATATTTTCAATTATACGCGGAAATGAATATGCCGACAGCATTGCGAAATCAGCCAAAAACGCACCTGTTCTCATTTTCACCAAAACCGATCTCCTCAAGCATACCGGAAAGATGTCATTTGCAAAAAACATCAACGACTGGAGCCTGTATCACCATCACTACAAGTATATAAACCCCTTATATCTACGCCGAGGTACCCTACTAACTGTTCGAAGACTGTTGCTAGACTTTGACTTGGACACACCACTGCTTCCCACCAACACCTTACCTTCTCGACAAAAACGACCCCCAACCTGCTCCACTTGCAACACCCGCCTTGATCTAAAGCATATTTTGGAACTTTGTCCGTTGTCGCATCCCATAATTAAATTTTTTTTTCAAAAACAACTCCATATATGAAATCCTCAAGAATCCCAGCCTAGCAAAAATAAATAATTTCACTGAGTTTCTCAAAAATGCAAAAACTATAACTTAAATTCTTAAGCAAAAAAGCCAATCGTCTCTGCAGCTAGGCTTGTTAAATTTGTATATTAGCTTAATTGCTTCTTAATAAATAATAATAATAAAATCAAGTTAAAGATAAAATAATTTCAACTTAACGGTAACCAAACGAAAGTGCAAGGTTTTAAATAGATGTATTGTTAGAATAGAGAAGAAAGGCCTTTAAGTACTACATAAGCAAACAATCGCCAACCTCCTTCCAATTTTGTTGGTAACTTTTATTAAAATAAATATGCAGTTCCTGAGACCAAAATGTGTTACACGTAATAATGTAGAGGAAAATAATTATGCCCACTGACAATTTTGCACAAAATATACAACGCTTGATGTATTTATGAAAAATTTACTGTCAACATTTTGAACGTTTGTTTTAGGGTCCAGTTATAGCTATCATTGAAAACAATCATTGAAAATATTAATTGTCAATTTTGAGAGATTTTGAAGAAAAAATAAATGATTATTTGGATGCCAAAGTAAAGCTTATTGACTTAATATTTATTTCGAGGTAAAAAAAATTTAATTTGGTACAACTTTTCTCATAAAATGACTTTTAATTTTTCAATGATGAACTACCTTAGGGGCCAGTTATAGCTATCATTGAAAACCATCATTGAAAATATTAATTGTCAATTTTGAGAGATTTTGAAGAAAAAATAAAAGATTATTTTGATGCCAAAGTAAAGCTTATTGACTTAATATTTATTTCGAGGTAAAAAAAAAATTTAATTTGGTACAATTTTTCTCATAAAATGACTTTTAATTTTTCAATGATGCACTACCTTACCAATGATCATTGAAAAAATTAAAAGTTACGTTGTGGGGAAGATATGGGTCAAAATGAATTTTTTTTGGAGGAGAAATAATTTGAAATCATAAGCTATCTTTCTGCATTAAAATTTTCAATGATTATACTTTCTAAGCGTCTCAAAATCAACAATTAACTTTTTCAATGATAGCTATAACTGGCACCTTAGGGGCCAGTTATAGCTATCATTGGAAACCATCATTGAAAAAGTTAGCTGTTGATTTTGAGACCCTTCGAAAGTTTAATCGTTGAATATTTTAATGCAGAAATATAGCTTACGACTTCAAAATTATTTGTCCTCCAAAAAAAATTCATTTTGACCCATATCTTCCCCAGAACGTAACTTTTAATTTTTTCAATGATCATGGGTAAGGTAGTTCATCATTGAAAAATTAAAAGTTACGTTATGGGGAAGATATGGATCAAAATGAATTTTTTTTGAAGGAGAAATAATTTTGAAGTCGTAAGCTATATTTCTGCATTAAAATATTCAACGATTAAACTTTCGAAGGGTCTCAAAATCAACAGCTAACTTTTTCAATGATGGTTTTCAATGATAGCTATAACTGGCACCTTAGCTAAAAAAAAATATGAGTAAACTGCCAACTATTGAAAAACTTTGACAAGACAGACAATTTTCTTACTCGATTTTTTTTTTCATTATCAATCTTTGCTCTTAGTTTTAAGCATTAAAATTATTAAAAAATAGAATTTAACACAGAAGTTATTTTTAGGTGAAGATTTGATTATTGTCTCGGACTAAGATGTTTGTTGACCAAAATTTTAACTAAAGAAATCATAGTTCAGCTGTTAATTATAGAAATAGCTAGTCAGCAGCTTTGAAAATCAAATCTTACTCACTGAGAACAAACAAGCCATTAGCTATCTTTCAAAATATTTAAACGCTTCCAAATATAACAGACAATACTTTAGGTTTTTTCGATTTTTTAGATTAATTTTGCTTAAAATACTCTAACGTACTAGTAGTTTCAATTGATTTATATATTATATTCAAAGAAATAAAATTAAATGTTTGTTTTTATTTGCTAACTCTATTTTGAATCGGAATTCAAAGCTATTGGTAAGCAACACAAAAAAAAAAAAAAAAACACACAAAAAATGCCTCACCACGTTTTTAAAATAATAACTCAAAATTCAATAATCACATTATTATTATATTATTATATTATATTATTTTGAATTCCCAGTGGATAAAATGACACATATGGTTGGATCCTACCCACCTAAAAAGGACATAATATCCTACCTAACACCGTTCGAGGAAGCACCATCGGGAATGATGGCAAGAGGAACATACTCTGTTTCGTCACTCTTTACGGATGATGACAAAAATGTTCATCTTAAATGGGATTGGACATTTGAAATAAAAAAAGACTGGGAATAAATATGTGAATGCTGAGAACATCTACTAGTATTGCAGTCATTAAAATCTTCCTAAACAATAACAAAACCACAAGAAAATTAAAATAAAACAAAATTAAACATAAAAATAAAAATAAAACCATATTGTATAACAATAATATTCTTATAAATTTGTATCCTTGATAAAAAAAAAACAAAAACAAAAAAAATAAATTAACAGTATGAAGAAACGCATTTACATGTTTATATTATATACATTACGTGCGTATATGTATAGGATTTACTAAAAAGTATTTACAAAGCAATTATGTAGCCAATATATATAAATATATGTATAGGCGAAACAATATCCCTCATCGACCATCAGATTTATTAAAAATTTATCAAATATTATGTAATATTAAAAGTAAAAATTCTAGATTATTTTTTGGTTACAATTTTGTATTATTATTTAATAGAGAAACTAACAAAATTATATAAGAAGATGCTAATACAAACGCAGGGTTAATAAAATAGTAATATGTATTAGGTATTGTGTTTTGTTTAAGTAAAAAAAAAAACAAACAAAAAATATTGTAATCAAATAACCAAAACATTAAGGTAATGTTATTACTATTTAAGTCTGATAAATAGTAGTAACCAAGAAATGAACTTATACTTTATATACAAACAAAATAAGATAAAATTGCATTTGTTTTAGATGTGTCTATGTTTAAAATATATGAAAGCATTTTGGAACAAATGTTGGCATTTTATTCGTTTTATGGAAAAAGTAACTTTGGTTATAAAATTAAGGTTTGTTTCCGCGATTTTAAATAGTGATTAGTGATAGAGTTTGTATTTAACAATTGCATTACGTTAGCCAAACAGAACTTTACAAAACATAATAAAAAATATATTCGTTTGCAACCTTTATAGCGCTTTGCAAAAGCGAAAGTTTTGCAACTTTATCGCAATTTTGTTTATCATTTTGATTATTTTTCTTTGAAATCCATCGAGTGTTAAGATATTTATTTATAAGATATTATATTTTTTTAGAAATGGAGATTATTATTACTTCAGTTTTCTTTATTAACACGAGGAATTTGAATAATTTCTTCCACACAAAAAAAAATTATTTCGGATATTTCGATAGTAGCCGTGTTTTATGAAAGAGTGAATAGCAACTCAGCAATTTTTGTACACGGAAAACACAAACAAAATTCTTTATTATAATTTGTTTTGCTATTGTTTTGAGTGTAGAATGTTTGCTGAGTTGTTATACACTCTCAACACATTTGAAACTCCACACATTATTTAAAAATTCTCTTTTTAAATTATTTATTCGTGTTTTGTATAAAAATCAATCATTAAATAATAAATATATTTTTATATAACAGTGTCCCATTCCCATTTGAAAAATATCGAATTTTGAAACGCATACGGGCTAAAAAGCTTCTTCAGGTTTCTGTCCGTGCCCGTGTCGACTAAATTTTCAATGTTTCCGCACAAAATACATTTTTTTCATAGCACTTTACTTAAAATTAAGACAAAACTGTGAAAGGTGATAGAAAAGAAAATCTTAACTTGGCAAGATATGTACACGCATACAAAAAAATGTTTAGTTTTCTTAAGTTTTTTTTTTTTTAATTTTCTTTTACAAAAGAAGAAATGCTCCGTAAATGGAGCAACCTTCTTCTAACAAATAAAATAATAAAACAAAGGAATGGGGCAACTGGAGGAGGTGCAACAAGATGGGAGTACCTAATATGACTTGTTTGGTTCATGAAGTGTAGATACGCAACAAAGCAACATCAACTCAGTAAAATCTTTATTAAAATAATTTTTGTTTGGGGGTCCATAATTCATCAAACAACAACGCAAATGTCCGTTCCGTAACGTCATATACATGCTATGCAAACATGCTTTTAACATTTCAACTTTATTTTTACATATGCTTTGCAGGTATTTTGCTTTGCAAATGTTGCGTTTAGGAATTTGGCCATGTATTGTTAGTTTAGAAAAAAACCAAATGCGATTTTGTTATACTCTTCATTTTCATAAAGATATCTTTCAAGCTTGAAGATTTTCTATCAACTTCTACAATTTTAACTAAATTATTAGTAAAATGCGTTTCAAGATTCGATTTTTTTTTTTTTTTTTTTTTTTCAAAATATGGGATACCCTCTAATCTCTAATGTACATATATGCATTTTGCTTATTCACGCTTTTATTTTATGAAATTCTTGAAAGTAAGCCGGTTTTCGAAAACTTCAAAAACAAAAAAAAAAACACATTTGTGAACAATATGTTTAATAACACACAGCAAAATTAAATCGTTAGGAAATGCAAAAAAGAACTCTTATTGTATTTATGTTCAACGAGCCAAGTCACAAATTGAAAACATCACTTGTACCAAAAAGCAGTACAAAAATCAGGTGGCGTGAAGAATATTTCGTCTATTTTGTACCCAAATGTCATTCGCATTTTATTGCATTGTGCTGAATTGAATACATATTTTATTTTCAAGTCAAAATATTAAAAATAGTTTTTTTTTGGCACGGTTTTGAACGAAAAGTCACGGGTTTCTTGTACTTTTTAAAAATGTTTAAACACAATGCGAGCGTTAGGAAAATAGGAAAGTATTTAAGAGCAGATACCGATGCACGTTGGTTTTGAACCTCTGAATATCAAAATGGCACGGAAAAATAGTGCGGCTAAAGAAAGAATGTCTATACTTAACAGTACATCCGAACTTGGGTTCAAGGGCAAACTTATATATGCAGATGTAGCAACAATGACATTTTATTCATGGAGGGATGTAAATTTCTTTTAGAAAAGTTAATATTACGTCTTTCTAGATAAAACGAATTTTGCCTCCTTCCATTATATGCATTATATTGGGATTGAAACTTTCAACTCCTGGTAGACCTAAGTTACCAACCATCACCTAAAAGTACTTGAAACAAAAACATCAATAGGATACGCATTAAATGAATAATAACTCCTGGTTTTTGTTGGAATCAAAATATTTAATTTATGAAATCTCATTTTATATATAGACTAAGAGCCCACAGCAATTTTTGGGTGTGAACGATAGCATAAATTCCTCTTGTTGTAAGAAAGGTTCATTCTATTCATATGCAAAAATGAAAGTCTGGCATGTCAGGGTTGGGGCCTTTGAATGCAATACTGCATTCAAAATGCAGTTCATTACAAATGCAGTGTAAGAACTTCAAAACTATATTTAATAAAAGAGCTGAGTGCCCTAGACATGAATATAGAGTCCAAAATGTTTTCCGAAGTGCCAAATGGCTGCAAGATGCACCCAAAGCTTCAATCTTTGAGTGCGTCTTGCAGACATTTGGACCCACAGAAAAGGTCTTAGACCACATATTCATTTCTAGGGCGCTCAGCTCTTTAATTTAATACCATATTGAAGTTCCTACCCTTAGTACCTCGGCTTTAAGAAAAAAATGCAGTTTCAGTGCAGCATTATGTACAAAGGCCCCAACCCTGACAAGCCAGATTTTATTTTTGCATATGAATACAATGGACTTATGTTACAACAAAAGGAATTTTTGCTATCTTTCACACCCAAAAATTGCTGTGGGCTCTCGGTCTAATACATATGAATATTATTTTATGAATTGTATAATTTGGGAATAACAATACATTCAAATTATCAGTACTGACATTAAAAAAATTAATAATTGGATTAAATAAAAGTCATACAAATTGGCATTATATTCAAAAATATTAGAAAACGACTATTATGAAAATATTGCTATCTTTGAATTCATTTACACAGCTACTTAACATTAATCTCAAGGTTAAGTTTTAAAACTGTACATCACCTTATAATTCCTTTAAATGTTATGGATATTAAAGACTTTTACGGAAGAAATAACTCTTCTGTAATAAAAATTTGTTTACATTTCTAAAAGTAAACAGTGCTACGTCATAGAAGCACAATTTAAATTGTAAGCAACATTATTTAAAGAACATATATAAGAAATACTTTATTTCAATAAGTACATATACAAAACCATTTGCCACACCACATACAATATTCGTTTTCTGTGTGCAGTTTATTTGGGTTTGATTGGATTTGTTTACAAAATAAAAACAAAATCTAAGTGCTCCTTAAAGAGAAAGGACTAGGTCACTTCTTATGGCTTATTACACTGAAGTATATTTATTAGAAAATTATGATGAAAAAATGTTGGTTCTCAATTAAAATGTTAAATTTTTCAAATTTGAAAAGAAGTAGACCATTCATAAGACAAATAAAAAATAAAACAATTTTGGTATTTATCAGCATTTAAATTACATTCCAAATATAAATGAAAGATTTAAAATTTATTTTATTTTCTACGAATTTAAAGTATAGATAGGCACAATCAAATAAACTATAAATAAAACGTTGTGTTTATTATTTTGGAGATTTCGATGAAAACATCTAAATTGGATTCTAAATCAGCTAACCATAATATGTTCATAAATTACATTTGAAAAGAGATAACCTAAACCGATTTTCCACGAAATACATAAACTAATAATTACAATCCAACAGATTTATATATAAGTCTGATATGATGAAAAACAGCAACTGAAAGAGAAAACAACAAAAATGTATAGAATTCAAAACCTTCAAAGTTAATATGACGGAGCGAAAGCTATGCAGCCTAACTGCAAGAGTTATCACGAGAAAACACCTTTGAAAATAGAAGTCAACTGTCATCGGATTGGGAAGACATTGCGGCAGTGCTCAAGAGATATAAAAGTTTTCGTTATAATTCATCAATTTATTTTAATACTCTAATTTGAATTCTATTATCTGAACTAATAATAAGAAATTAATAAGAATAACTATTGTACCTAAGCTTTGGAAAAGTTTACAGGCAGATCCTTAGAAAACTTTTTGGTTATGTAAAATATGTGGCTATTTAACTAAAGTAGGTCTTTATTGAAATTTTCGAAAACTGAAATAGTGAATTGGATACCGGTAAAAGCCAGAGGGGTTGGGTCCAGTTTTAATTCTCGATTGGCAATGCTGTCGAGATCAGAATTGATTATGCCTATCCTACGCAATCGTTGTAGTTCCTGATAAATAATTTATAAATAAATGAGTCTGTCAATAATTATAAAACAATTTAAATTTTTAGAAAGTTAAAAAAAAATTATATTGGTCGTGTTTTTTCCACTAAGAGTCTCCGAGTACTAATATTTAAAGAATAATTTCTCCTTAACCGATAATATAGGATAGGGAAAAAACAATAAGTTGAATTTTTAACTTGTTTTTTGTTTGTTTAATGTGTTTTGGCAAAATGAGAAAATAACTATAACATTATGTCTGTTCCTTTACTCTGAATTTCTGCGATTTTCTGTGATTATTAGTCCCAAGTTCTGTCGATATCATTTTTTTTTTATATGAACTTGACAGGACTTCGGACTGAAAATCACAGAAACTCAAAGTAATGGAAAGACCAATTATCTCAGTTTTGCTTTCAAAATACTGAGGGAAACAAAATTGAATTCGCTTGCTCAGCTTTTGACGAAATCTCTGATAACTCGTTTTTCTGAACTCAACCAATTTATTTTAAAATATGTATATACTCGTAACTGCCCTTTAATCGAAATTTAAAACTATGTATTTTGTTGGTGTATTTAGAAAAAATATTAATTTGGTCAGAAAAGTTTTATCAAAACCAATACTTGCCACTAACAAAAAACATTTATCTACACACATGTTTTATATTGTTCGCTCGCTATACACCGGAAACGATTTAATGCAAAAAAAAGACACAAAGGAATTCGATTCCTGAAATGTGACGACAAAAAATGAGAAAACCTTTTGATTACTCCCTACCTAACAACATGCATCACGGTCAATCTTGTATGTCTAGCCAGCCAATCTTAAGATTTTTACTCTTCAAAGCCAAGCGGACATCGCACTTGTTAAATCGACTTGCTTTCGCTTTTACATTAAATTATTGTTGTTGCTGTGGTGTATGTGCTCCACAAGATCATCAGTCATCACCAATCTGTCGGCAAGATCAGCGATCAGAGCACCGACATTTTTCTCTCTCTTTACTTAGTAATGTTTTAGATATCAAATTGGCTGGTCGGAAAATATTGGATTCTTTACCTCGCCTTTCTGTTTTTTAATTTGTGTTAAGTGAAAGATTTAATTTGCCCTTGTTTATATGTTGTTCCTAGATATGTCAAATATTGTTATACAAATTCGCATTTTTAATTTAAAACTTTAAATCATAGAAAAGTGTAAAGGGATAATAATCCATTTATAACAGAGCCCTAAGTTTTTATAACCTAATTTGTTAGAGTGGTGTGAATATGTGGAAGTGTTGTAGCAATAGTCGTTTATACAAACCGCCAGACATAAATAGATAAACAGAAAATCATCACAGCAGTTGCTAATGTCGCTGACGGCTGTAGGCTACAAAAAATTTTAATATATAATAAAATATGGATTATCAATTTGTGGGAATAGCATATTAGGTAAGTACAAAAAAGAACTAATAAGTCAAAGGAATACACAACATCTAAAGGTGCGCGAAAGCTCTGTTCAAAAATAATTTTTAGATTGTTTTCCATTTCTCATGTATGTCATGCTCTAATGGACATATGGAAACACGCATTTTGCTTTTTGCTTATATTGTAACCATTCCAAGTTATACTCCTAATTCGCAGCAATTTTCTTATATTTTTTTTCTTGTATTCTGTGGTGAATTGTACAGCTGTGTGAATGGCATCCACCTCACAAGTGTCAAACATTTTTTTAGTTAATGGAATCACTTGCAGTGAGTGGTAGTGTTAATATTAAAAGGTATTGGTGGTTGGTAAGACAACAAGAAGTGTTCACAGATGTATTGTTTTTTAACTGATTTTGGAAATGTCAGTGATCTGAATGTACATCCCTTTTGGGAGAATAATTTTAAGTCAAAAAGCAAATACATATTTTCAACTAACATCAGAATACAAAATCCTTCAATTTTTGAATATAAGACAACTTCAGATTTTGTTATCATTTCTTACTAGCTGTTACCCACCCCATGCACTGAACTTCCCGCAACAACCATTTCCAACTGAAATTTCTGCAAATACCTTTTTCAAACTACTACAAACATTAAAAAAAAAATAAACCAAATGTGACTAGCCGTACATATGTGGTGCGCTTAGTCCATACTGATTACTTCATAATAATTGTAATGGCAATAAACTGTTTTTGAATTTGTCGCGACCTAACAACCGAAAATATCAAGCCCTGTTAATTTAAATGGAGTAAAAAAAGTCAATACTTTTGACTTGGGAGCTCGAAAAACGAAAATGAATATAACAAATAGTGGCTTGATGTTACTCATAATATTAAGGTCGCTCAATAAGTAGAATTCCATCCATGAGATAGTTTAAACCTAATTTCTCAATCCACTGTGCCAGCAAAAATCCTTTATTTTCGTCTATTCCTTCTTATCAGTGCCGTGCTTTAGATTGCATTTAAAAAGTTCCTAGGTCTTACAGACATATACCTTAATTAATGCAAATACTACTGTGGTCATGGATAATATGATACATTAGATTTAGTGCTTAACGTTACGTTTCTTATATCTTCCAACTACTAATTTAAATATCTTACGAGTTGTGGTCAGCGAGTTTTCGATATTTTGATTACTCGAGACAATATTGAAGTTTCATAATTTATTTTATTTTGTGTATTAATAATAACTCACCAGTTTTTCAATGATTGATTGATACTACCCCAATGCACGATGAGTGTTGTCTTTTCTTACACAGGGCCATACATTTAGATGACTAAAGTTCTTTTTGGCAGTTTCCCAAAAGGAGGATGTAAAGAGTAGTTTATTTAGATTCCTTGTCACTTGTCATATATTACACTTAACGTTATGAATAACTTAAGACTGTAAAGAGAAAATCATTAAATATGAATCAATTGTATCTCGGAAAGTGCAACACAAATATATGTACTTGTACATACGTATCTATCGACCGGTTAACCGGCTATATTCTGATTAGGGATTTGGAAAACATTTTGGTTGCAAATGTGCTGTTTTGCGATATAATAGCCCTTCTACTAGCCCACTGTGCATACATACATGTCAAATTGAAAGTGGGACATTTTGGAAGTGGGTGGAACCACTTCCAAATTTGTGGGAAAGAAATGACTTTTCATATTTTGCTTCCACAATTGCTTGTATTAATACATTACCTTAACCTAAGAATTAGAACCATTCCTAAAATTCTTCATGTATTAACACATGTCAAATCGTGTGGGAAAGAATGTCAGGTTGTGTAGGCTGGGCTGTCATATTTTGTTTCCACACTATTCTACATACATAATTTGTTTCCCACTTTTTTGGCATGGTATTAATACACAGTGGGCTAGTGTGGAAGGCCTTTAATTTTAGCCTACAAAATTTGCACAATAGAAAAATTGGAGTTATCGAATAAAATAATCTGACAATTTTTCAGCAAGATGAGCAACTTTCAAATATTGGCGGCTATGGTGAAAAAAATTCTCACGGAATTTTTTTCATCGTTGAAAATTGGGAACGTGAATTATGGTCGCAGTTTCTCTCGGAATTTATTAGAATGGAAAATGAATATTCCATTGCAACTGGTTGATTCACCAAATTCGAGCCTACAAGCACAAGTGGTTGTTGCCATTCCAATTTTAAAAGGTTAGCGAAATTCCGTGGAAAAATTTTATTCACGATAGCCCTCATTAATTACAAAATGAGAAATAAGCGAAACTTATAAAATTGTTTTATGACTTAAATTTATAATGTAATTATTAAAGAACGTGGATTTGATTAATATAAATAATATAATAAATTTGTATAGGTATACAATTTAAATAATAATATAATTAAAATACAAATTGCAAAAATAGAATAATTTTCTCCAAAAAGATAAATTTTCTCGATCTCTGAACACTCTTTTTGTACATTTTTATTGTTTGCACTCTATGTAACTGTAGTAGTAGAATAGGTAGCTCGATAAACATTTTCCAACCTAGCGGCAGTTACTTCCACTTTATCCACACGCAAGGTGGTTCACGGTCTTCTATGGTTTCTCTCGGACGTGTCATTACTGTGTACTGTAAACCACCATATAAAAAAATAACCAATCTCTTATGTTCACGTTTTTTTTTTTTTTGTTTTGCTCAATGCCAACGACAATTGAATGTGGAAAGTGCAAGACGGCGGCGATCGCCCTCACCGTTTGCTACCAACAATTTTAAATAAGTTAATAATTATTAATGTGCAAAAAAATGAAAGCTTAATTAATGTGATTCCTTTTTTTTGAAGGAGAAAACATTGATTAAATATTAACAAAAAAAAAATACATTAATTTACGAAAACGAAAAGAAACACATAACACCTAACCACATACATATATAGAAAAAAAAATAATAAAAAACATTAAACACACATCGTTGAGAGGAAAAGTTTAAAGCAGCAAGGCTGGCCTACCCTGGACTGGTACCTAAAGAAACACCCATACCAAACTAAAATATGGAATGGTTTCATTCAGACTTGTTTTGATCCGGAAATACCGGTTGAATTGAAATTCGCTAGGAATATGTGTAAGCCTTAAATCCAGCCTGTGAGTGCTTGAATAAAATAAGCAAATAAAAAAATAATATTCCTCATAACGTAATACCTTTAAGTCAACCAATTTGTCAACTGCAAATTATGAGACACATATTAGGTGGATGTTTGTGCGACACAAATTCTGGGAATGGAAAAGCAGACTTCCATTAATTTGTTGTGGGCCATGATGATGATGGTAAAAAGCAAGGGTAAAAGGCAAACTTGCAAGTCCTAGGCGAATCGAGAGTACATTTTTAGTTGATAAACTACCCCGGATATTATTTTGCAATTCAGGGCAAGGTAATGCTATCCAGGAAGGATATTTTTTATTTTGTCAGGGTGGCACTTGGCAGCTTGGCACATTTACGTGTACATAAACGAGAAAATAATCCTCAGGATTTACCTAATTGGGCCGAGATTACCTGTTCATTATGGTGAATGTTCGACTATCACGGCGCGGCGAGAGAAGAGTGTTACTTGAAATGCAAATACAATATTGATTTTTTGTCACCGCTGTTGTTGTTTTTATCGTTGCCCTATTTTAAGCTTAATTGATGATTTACACGCTTTGCGATTTCTTTTGATACGAAACCAGACCATTCATGTTCAGTTCATAGTTCGTGTATGGTGTGCCTGTACAAATAGTTTGTATTGTTTATGTAATATTCGACCCATTTTGGGGTTCTGTGTAGTCTGTAATTAAGGACACATGAAAAGGGGTAAATCATCTATTTAAAATAAAGCTATTCATTTAATGTCTAAATGGTACCGATGCATTGACCCTTGGGAGAGAAACTTTAAAAAAAAATGTGTATTCAATTATTTTTCGGGTTTATTTTGTAACTGTCAGAGGGAATGATGCGACTTCCGGGCAATCAAGTTATGAGGGTTCACTGAACTTGAATCACCTAAAGTTCAATTTAATATTGGGTTCGGAAAATAACCCCATTAAGGATTTCGTTTGAACTGGATAAATATTTTGGGGGTGCTTTCATCAGGTTAACAAGAATAAACCAATAAGAAAAGAAAACACAAGCGTGTTTTTGGTGTAGGTATAGCTTTATTGGTAATTCTTCTGGCCAATTTCAGATTTATGTATCTCCTAACCCTTAGCATCCAACAGATTGGCATATCTTATCAAACAAACATATACACTTACATAATATGAGTTTAAATGGGATAAATAAATAATCATTTTTTTTTTTTTTTTTTTAATTTAATTTTAACTAAGAGGGAAGTGATGCATATTTTTATATACATAAATCATATAAAATATTCAAACAGACTTTCGAACCAAAAAACAAAACTTACTTTATTAAAATATGTCGTTTATGTATGTTTATTGTAGAACTGATTGATTGTGTAATATTTTGTCTTTGTAAACTTTAATTGGAATTCACTCGAATCCTTTTCACAGCTACATATTTGTTTTTATGTAAATAAAATATTATACTGAAAACTCATATTGTTCTATGTCATACACTTATGAAAAGAATCAATTTCATAACAAGCGTAAAATGAACCACCTAACGCTTTAGTAAGGTTTGCAATTTACGACGATACAATATGATTGATTTATCAAAATGTTTGTTTTTTTGAATTAAAAAAAAATCTGACTTTTTTCTTTGGGCATCGGTCAAAGGTTCGGATCTTTTTAAACTATTTTAAGATATACAATGATAGATAGAACAAAAATATTAACGACTCAAAGCGAAGAAAACAAACAAAGACATAATGAAGACGACAGCTTTGGGAGGAGACGATCAGTGGAGTGGTGGAAGGTGGTTGATGTTTTTTTTTTGTTTGTATAGAATGAAGTCATGTAGTTTTTTCCTTAAAAAGTTAAAATAAATGTTAGCAGCTGTATTACATCATTCTTATTTTTTGCAACTCTTGGAGGCAAAGGGTTGTTTTTACAGTTTAACTGATACAAACATACGACGAAAAACAGAGTATAGGTACATAAATCTAATCCGACACAAATTCAATAAACGAAAGGACTCATCTTGCAATTTCCTTACTTACATTTGAAGTACCTTACATAAACATAATTTATGCAAAAATCGTTTGTAAATTTATCAGATGCAAAGTTGGCATTTGCTTCGAGGGCATTTTAAAATACCTACTTAAGTCGAAATAAATCATGTAGTGCTTTGATTGTGTTTAAAAGTCATGTTGTTTGAACAACATATGGGTACTTTTTAAGCAAGTTTTTGAATGCAATTAGGTTAATGGTGTTTAAAACGATGATGTGTGTTAAACTCCTTTTAGTAATTTTGTGTTGCATTTTAAGTTTATATGATGCTTTAATATGAATCATATGGTAACTTTAAGTTCGAGAGTACTTCAAAAGGCATTTTTTCTGTTTTAATCATTTCAAGAACAAATATGAAAACAGACAAGGACTTAACAAATATCCATTCTTCACTCAAATGAAACTAATCTAGTTTACATTTTTCCTAAGTCCTTCTAATTTGTATCTTGTTTACATATTTGCACACCGAAAATTATAAGTTTAAGAAATAACATACATATATCTACATTGTGTATGTATGTAGGTTCAGAATGATTCACTTTTATAACATACAATTCTGAAGGAAACTGGTCAGACAAAAATATTTAAAAAAAAATACCCGATTTGCAATCTATTAGTTGGCATACATGGTACATGAAAAGTCATATTTATTTTAAGAAGGCACTAAGCAAACAAATATTTTTTTGAAGTGTTTTGGCGGCTATTTTATTTATTTGTAAAGTCCGTAAGGTATTTTTAAAGTCTCAGATTTATGATAATTAACTATTTCAACTTTTTTTTTGTCAGGATTTATGGAGAGGTAGGTACCTACTCAATTTGATTAACTTTGCTGTTTTTCTTTACAGTCCTTTAAGTATTTTTGTGCATGCAATATCTTATTATTTTTATACCAAAATATAGCTTAATATTTGTGTTTTAAGGCGTGTTTTAAGCACGAGTCGCGAGAAATATTTGGCGTTACCGTTTTGCAGCCCCCCTAATTACATTCTCTTAAAGGAGAAAATTTGGTCAAAAGATGCTGTTCTATTAAAACCTCGTAGTTCGCTATTCGTAAGACACGACTAAAGTCATTATAAACATGTTTGAATTTAATCAAACGTTCGACCCGTAAGCAGGCCTGCAAAACAATTAACGTTCGCAAACATCAAGTGTAGAAATCACGTCGGCGTCGGGCAGTTCTACCGAAAAAAAGTAAATTCTGCTGAAAAACAAATTAAAATTAAAACAAAATTAAGTAAATTAAATGGCTTCAAAATACATATTATGTATGTACCTATATATATTACATATATGTATATATTATCCGGATATTTGTCTATCACAGAATATTTTGTTCTATATATCACCTAATAGCCCTAAAATCCGCTTTTTCTGCGCGATAATTTAATCTTAACTTTTTTTTTTATAATAATAATTATAATAATTTTTTGAGGTTTTTTAATCCACCACCATCGTCATCATTCAATGCAATTTAAAAAAAAAATAGGATTTTCTGCGCTGTCATGATTACGAGCACAAATTTATTAAAAAACTGTCAACTGCTTTCTGCGGGTAGAAGAAAAGTAAAATTAATATTCACATGTTAAGCGGGCGTGCGGAAGTCCTTAGTTCTAAAGAATTAGAACCTAGCAATCTTTGGATACAAACCAGTCGATATTAATACAAATTTGCTCATAAAAGGACCACAATACATACAAATGTTAACAAAATAATTTATTTGTCAAAAAACATCGGCCTTATTCGCGGCAGGAAACAAACCTTCTTCTTTAATTAGAATATTTCTTTTTGTTTTCGACTTTCTTAATAAAAAACTGATTATGATTTGTATGCAAATTAATATGAAATAATTAGTTTTTTTGTCGATTTAAAAAAAATCTTGTGCTGCCAGGATTTAATAAGTCAAGAACATGATTTTTTTTATAGTTTTCATTGGGTAGGTTCAGAGAACTCAGGGGACTTGCAAGTAAGGCAAATTTCTAGACTGTGATTGGTCAGCTGTCGAAAAATTGTTTCGAATGAAGGGAAGTTTCGAAAGCTGGCCAATCACAGTCTATAATTTTGCTTTACTTGCAAGTCCCCTAAGTTCTCTGAAGTTACCCATTTTAATAGGAGTTCAAAAATTTTTGGTCTTCAAGTCAAGATTTTGACTTTTCGTGATAAAATATAATATTTATAAGCATCTTAAATTTTTCAAATCATCAAGGTTGTTTTTGTTTGATTGTATTTCCTTCGTCGCCCTTTTTTGTTTACTGGTAGTGGCAAAAAACGATTCTTAATTTGACAACTGAAATGTATTTTGGTTTTATGCTTGTCTATAGTTTTTTTGTTAATAAATCTATACACCTTTTTGTAATTTAATATTGATTCATTTTATATCCCCGCAGAGGACATGAGGGGTTAGCAGAGCGCGTATTATCTTTGGCGCTTATTTGACCGGTTCATAAATGTTCTACTATATTTGAATAATTGGGTTGGAATAACTTTTCTGTTTCCTAAATATCATTTTCAAGTTCAAACTCATCAATGAATTCTTTTTAATTTATTTAGAGTATTAATCAAAACAAATTGTCACAAAGATGTCTTGGATTTTTTTTTACAAAACACCATCCATTTTAGTTTCCTTTTGCAAAAGCATCAGGTAATTGATTTGTTTTCTCTCCCTTGGTTTTGCATTTTCAGTACTATTGATTGAGATGAATAAAAAAAAAAAAATTACCGTCATGTCCCACTAATTGGTTGTGGTTCATTTAAACTACACCACGAGTGTTATTAAGTGTTTTCCAACTCAAATACGATTTTTTTGTATTCACCATTGGCCTCTAATATTTGTTTTCTTTTCATTTAATATCACATGGTGGTTTCATTATTGATTTAATGTCACACTGATGTTAAGTATCCATAAACATGTATTGGCATCATCCGCATACGCACGACTTCCCTTTTGTTCAACAATAAACTGTTCGCACACATACTGTCCCAATGCAAGTTACTGTGCTGTTATCACTCACATCACGTAACCGATATTAGAAATATTTGCGACATTCACATTTATAAAAATATTACGAGCTTCAGTCCAAAAAAATAATATTTATGAAGGTCTTCAATGTTTTCATACTTTATTATCTGTTTACATAAAATAAAAAAATATTATCAAGACCGTTACTTGTTTTTTTATTGAAGCTGTCATAAACCTTTAAAGGGTTTTTCTTGCAAATTCTTAATAAAAAATTCATAAATATTGCCGACAATTTTCTCTAGTGATATCTACTTAATATGTAGTCAGTGGGTAAATGAAAATGTTCAGTTTTATTATCTTATCTTTCCTTTTAATTTTTTCTTTCGATGATCGAAGTATACGGCAAACTTTAGTACCTACATAGGTGTTATTTACACTTTCGTGTACACAAAGTTGACAGTGAATAATTCATAATATAGTTATTGTGGCTTCTAATAAATTATTAATTTCTTCTTTCAGTTACAAGTCATACTACATGTGTGTTTCTGGGATACGAGGAAATCACCAGAATTTCTTTAACCTTTGTTAAAGTGGTTCTGACAATTGATGCTTTTTAAAAATGGTTAAAGGAATACTTGTTCATCGGCCAAGGCCAGATGATGCGGACAAATTGAGTGCATTGAAAATGGATCACTCGGATTTGGTGGCTGAAATGCAAACCGTTGAAAATCTTCCCACCCATGAAAGACTCCAATTGGCACGAATGTAAGTTTCGACACAATCCCTTAAATTAGTTATTATAGAACTTTTGTTTGTTATCAGGAGAAGAGCACAACAATTGAAAATTAACCGCCAGAAAGAAAAGGAATGGCTCAAATTGCAGCGCAACCAAAAGAACAACCACCATACTGATCGGCATTCCATTAGCAGACAAAGTTCTAAACATATCTTTTTCGAGAACAGTGTTATACTTTTAGAAGCAGCTAGTCGCAACGACATTCAGGAAGTTGCAAATCTGCTTCAACGTGGCATCACTCCCGATGCCGCAAATGAAGACGGTCTTACAGCATTACACCAATGCTGCATCGACAACAATATTGAAATGCTTAAACTTCTCCTAGACTATGGTGCTAATGTTGATGCTCAGGACAGTGACAAGTGGACCCCGTTACATGCAGCTGCTACATGTGGTCATTTGTATTTGGTTAAAATTCTTATAGAAAGGGGTGCAAATTTATTGGCAGTTAATACTGACGGTAATATGCCCTATGACCTTTGTGACGATGAGGATACATTAGATTTTATCGAAGCGGAAATGTCCAAGAGGGGTGTAACACAGGAGCTTATCGACGACACACGATCAATGACTGAAAAACAAATGCTTAGTGATTTACTTGAGTTGGCCAGTAATGGCGGCGATCTGGAAGACCCAGATCATCAAGGTGCTACACCTGTAAGTTCCTAAAATGGATCTAAATCGACTTAAAAAACTAAAAGTCCATCCTACTTTAGCTCCACATTGCTTCCGCTAATGGCTACAATCGGGTGGTGGAATTTTTACTGGAACACCATGTCAATGTAGATGCCGTTGATAAAGACTTATGGACACCAGTTCATGCAGCTGCTTGTTGGGGTCATGTAAGTTTTAAGTAAATAGAAGTCATCGAAATGTGTTTAAACAGTTGTTTCTTAGCTCGAAGTATTAGAGATGCTAGCTCAATGTGGCGCTGACTTAAATGCTAAAAACAAAGACGACGAAACACCCTCAGGTAGAATATAAACTCCTTTTGAAATTAAAAAAAAAAAACAGATATATCTACAATTTAATAATTTTGTTTCCATCATTAAAGATATATGTGAGGATCAGGAAATACGAGAACGAATTGAACAATTAAAATCCGAACAAGAAACAAAACGTTTAGCTGATGCACAAATAAGACGAGTACGCCGTTCACAAAGCAGTAATACAAGGTAAAGTGTACAAAGTGTAACCGGATAATTTAAAAAAAGAATATGTGGTAGCAAGTGAGTTTTCATATGGCTCATATTTTAATAGAACATTTTGAAAAACTGCCCTCGTAAGACACTGAAATCGCTTATCATAATATTCTAGCTAAATAATATTGCCGTATGAAAATATAATTTTATTTATAACAGTTGCGAAACATACATGTATGTAGTAGCATTTTGCGATACATGAAAGTTAACAGCTGCGACTTTGAAATTTTAACCTATTTTATTATTCATATTTATTTAAATTTAACAGGGCACAATCAGTACGGCGGACATCATTGCGAGATAAAACATTAACAACAAAAAAGGATGCTGTGGAAGAAACAAGACTGCGACTTCAAGCACAAGAGGTTTTAAAAAATCAATATTATTTATTTATATTCATTACTCTTTTGTTTAAAAATTTCAAGGTATATACAACACCAGATAGCACAATAGAAATACTTCCAACATATCTTCGAAGTAACTTAGAGACTAAACAACAAACAGGCGATGCAACGAAAACACACGATCATTTGCCAAAGAGTTCAACTCCTACTATTCCACCGCTTAAAATTGAATTCCGTTCGGCCAGTAGTAGTGAGGGCGGCGATAAAATCTCAACTAAGACATTAGATAGTAAAAAAGATAACACCCACCACATTGGTTCCAATAACAATGTGATCCTCATCAATGGCCATCATGGCGGAAGTGGTATTGAAACCAACGGACTGTGCGTAGACGATGTAGATTCGGCAACATTCTTATCAAACTCTCGTTATCCACCTGATGGAAAGGAGTATCACGAAGAAACTGGACTGGACAAGATGAAGACGGTGACGAAGGCTTCAGCTTTTGCAAATTGTTCCAATGGCAATAATAACAGTTTGGAAAAGATTTCGGGCGGCAATAATAGAGCGGCGACAGGTATTTTTCAAACGAGTAAAGAAAATGGAAAAATAAATGTGCAAGTTACTGTGCTTGTAGGTGAGTACAAGCTGCAACGAGATGTTATATTAACGTTGTTTAATATGTATAGTCAAAAAAACATCGGGAAAGTGATGATAGTATGGGTAAAGAATTTTGGACTCATCATGAAGCAGATGACAGTTGAAAAAAATTAAATAACAAAATGTATTATCATTCCACTGAATGCAACTTGAATGCATGAAGGTCTGATGTGCGAAAACCAAGTAACAGACATAGATTTTTTTTTTCAAATTAGCCATGAATTCATTTTTTAACGATGTACTATCATTATTTCCCATAGTTGATAGATTTTTTTTTATTTTAATGCTTCTGGAAAATGCTTTTTCATTTGTAGTTAATCAAATTTCATTTAATTTTAAACGAAACATTCCCCTATTTTAATAATGATATGATTGCATGCTTTGAATTTGTTTGAATAATTTATTTATTTTCATTTTTGGTTTGTTTTTGCCCATTGCGATTACCTGATTGTTAACTGCTTACCCTGTGTTTGTGTTTCGTAATAAACCCTCGTTCCTGTTTTGTTGAAATTAAATGTTATCATCCTAAATAAGACACTCATCATGTAGATAATGCATATGCGGGAGCAACACTAGCCAATTTGAAAAAGCAACGCTCACAGTCGCGTTCAAATGCACTAACCGAAAACGGTTCTGTTATAGGAACCACCAATAGCACAGATGCTGCCTCATCATCATCGCCATCCTCAATGGATCCACGAGCCTTGTCTATGACGAAGTTTAGTGGAATAACCGGAGACGTTGTCGGCGATAGTACGAGTTCAAGAAGAAAATGTTGTACCCTTATGTAATGTGATTTGAAATCCTTTATCTTGGCATATCAATGTTTTTTTAACATAAATTATACGGAAACAACAACAACCAAAGTACACAAATAACAATAAGAGTGTGTGTGTGTGTTCTTTTTTGTCCTTTCTATTTCAATGGTATAACAGTATTGATTAATTATATTTATGATAATTCAATGATCTACAATTTTGAACAAAAGCTCAAAACTTATATTAAACGAAAATGTCACTTAATGCATCACTCTTGCTCTCCATACAGTATACAAAAAATACATAAAATTTACATATATTATAAATATATACCAACACTATATACATACATACATAATTCTTAATCACTTAACATATTGTTTGTTAATACGAGTATATATAAAAAAAAAAACAATATTTTTATTTGTAAAAGTTAAAGTTACCCAGAATATAAGTTTATATTAAAACATACTTAGGTTTAAATAGCAGCATTATTAATTTAAAGTTAAAAATATAATTTAAATTATTTAGATACAAAACTGCATTATGGCTTTTAAACAAAAGTCTACACTGTAGAGTATTATACATAAATACTTATATATTAACATTACATGTGAAACCAATTGCTTTGTCTTCTTATTTTGTGTCAAGACTTAGTATATATCTATGCAACAAATGTATGTATAGTGTATTTAAAGAAATGCAGTGTGTGTTAAATAACTAATAAAAATTTATATCTTTACAATCGACGAATATTTTTCTTTTTCTTAAAAGAAAAACAAATCAATAGTTTTCGATGAAATTAAAAATTTCCAAAGTAAATAAATTCAAACGTATTATAAATACGCAGAGTGTATGTAGCCCAATGTGTTATTTAATAGCAAATGTAATTTATATTTTTATAATCTTATCTGTTCTTTAATCTTTAATAGGAAACAAAGTTCTTAATAAAAAAAATTAAAAGTTTTCTATGGAGTTTAACTATTATTATTTTATCATTGCGAACGACTCAGGAAGATCAACTTTGGAACCAGCATGGGCCAAGTGAAACCAATTATTGTCTCTTTAATTGACCAAGACCTAGCGACCAATTTATCTACCTCATTTCAACTTGGAATATCTTTTGCCATATAGATTGAATGCTTCAAATATAAAAAAGACATTATTATACTCGGGTTTATCGACTAGATCTTTATATGTGTGTATATTTAAAAATCTAAAAATGAAAACCTTATCAATGTTCCCTGAGTTTCATCCTTTTGAAGTAAATTCTTAGCCCTTCTAGACGGAGATCTAGGGACTGATTTTCTTATATACATGAATTATTTCCTATACGCACGATTCCTTGTTCAAGGAAAGATGCATGTATATGTATTGCTCAAATATATTTAGAATAAAAACGAAATAAAACTATTCGGTGGAAGGGGAGAGTAATTATAGCTCTTTTCGTATAGGCCATAAATATTTTTGTGACCAAAATTTCATTCATGCTAAAATGTGGTCGCTAACTTGGTCTATTACTTCTTTTACATGGAGAATTGAATCAGACTTGAAGTCAGATTCAATTCCATCTAGACCTGGATCGGATTAAACAGGATGTCTCGATCCGATTCCACCTTGCGAGCTGAATCGAAAAATACAAGTAGACCTGGATTGAAAAATTAAAGAATAGAGTTTTAAGTGTGTGTATTTCAATTTGCTTTGTTTTATTTCGTTGTTTTTTTTTATCTTCTAGTCACCATATTCATAAACTTATTTCCGCACGCTCACAGTAAATTTAAAGTGTCACTTCAAGTGTACTTCGATTCTATTTGAAGTCAATTCAGTGTGGTCGTATAACTAGGTCGAAATATCAATGCGATTCGATTCGATCGTCGAATCCTGTCATGTAAACGGAGTATATAATATTTTAAGTGACGAATTTTAAAACGGAAAAATTGATCACACGTAGAAACCTAATTTTTTAAAATCGTCTAAAAAAGAAAATAGGTTTTCTTTAAATCGTAGACCCGTCGAAATGGGTGTTGCTGCCATGTTGAACTTTATGAACTTAAGAAGTAAAAAATTAAATTTGTACCGGTTAACATAAACACAATTTGCTAAATGTATTTTCAGCAATCTAGTATGAAATCCTTTTTTTTTATAATATAATAATTTTAACTATATGCCTGTAAGACCTCAATCTTTTTAACTGCAATGCACGGCACTAGTTAGAACACTATATCCACTGAGCCATTGTATTTAATAAAGTGCAAATGCTAGACACACGAACAAAAAATGCTTCTGTTTCTGCCAAATTCTAGCCATTATTTCGTCATGTTGCCTAAAATCTTTTCCTCGTGTTGTCTTAAATCTAAAGAGTGTTTTCGTCATAAAAAATACAGTAATACAGTACAACACGGATAAAAGAAACTCTGATAATCCAAGAAATTTCTTTCTTATATCCAAACAACGGATACTAATTCTTATTATGATAAACACGGATATAAGAAAAGAAATTTCTTATGCAGATATAAAACAGAGACAAAACCAAGCAATAACACATATTTAATGAGAATTCTAGCGCTTTTAAGCTGTTTCTGGAATTCCATATGAAAATTAAAAGTTGTCATTAACCATGGAATCATATTTATTGGCGGCACAAACAAGTTTTGTGCAAAATGTGAATTCAAAAATGATGAAGTAAATTTCTTATATGCGTACTTTTTTGTTCTTGAAATTAATATTTGT
The DNA here is from genome assembly GCA_949320155.1 of Melangyna quadrimaculata. Taxonomy (NCBI): domain Eukaryota; kingdom Metazoa; phylum Arthropoda; class Insecta; order Diptera; family Syrphidae; genus Melangyna; species Melangyna quadrimaculata. Next base: position 2,989,331 of record OX439483.1, read on the forward strand.
GTAAAGAAATGATTTCTTATAGCCGTGTTTTTCTTATATGCGAGTTTCTTTTATACTATCATTTTTAAAGGGAATTTAAAGAAGAAACACTGCTTGGACTGCATTTCTTATAAGCTAGTTTTTCTTATATGACGGTAAAATACTGTAGCGCATTTTACAAGAGAGACAAATTACCATCATTTCTTCCATTTTTCTAATGAAAACTGATAGGTATTTTCCTGATCACTGATCACAATTATACCTACTTAGGTAACTAAATATATTTTTAACTAGTTTTAATTTTGAAAAACATAGACAAGTTTTGATGGAACGACAGCTAATTACTTTTTAGTCCCCCTTCACACAGAGAAACTGAGTTGGCACTTGGTAAGAAACGTTTAGTTTTCAGGCGAGAAGGGGGTAAGGGGTGATTTGTTTCCCTTCCCTTACGGCCTTCTCGCCTACAAGCTTAAAGTTTGTGGCAACTCAGTTTCCCTGCGTAAAAGGGGACTTACAAATTATCTATTTTAGTGTGTCTCTATATATAAAAAACAAAAAGGCGAGTTTCGAAAAGGGCCTCGGAAATCTTAGTCTCAGTTGCCTACTCAGCTTTTGATGGAGCGAAATCTCCGATATCTCTTTCCTAAATGTGACTAAAATGTTGTGAAGGGGCCAGATTTTTGTTTTGGTTACTTTAACCTTGAGAGCCACGCCAGGGGCACTTTTATGTGGCATGTATCAACATAAGCAGGTGAAAACGTCTCACATCCTTTTGTCCTTAATCTTTTTGTCTGACTATTTTATTTAAATTTAAAGTGACTCTGCTGTGGAGACTCCACTTTTCTTCCAGTTCCAAAATTCAAGAAATTCGGAACGTACACAAACGAACCTAAAACCTAATTTCACTTCTTATAGATTTTTAAGCAGTATCCTGCCAATTCAATGAGAAAACCCAAAATAGCGATTTACAAATTTGATTATAAATTAAAAATTAGTCACTTACCACCTTTTGGTCTTCAGACTACTGCAGATCACGTCTATAAAAAATAACGGTTTGACAAAACAAGGCTCCACAAACAGGCTTCAATTAATAATTGAAAGTCAATTATATTATGTATTTGTTGAATATTTAACAATAATTTTAACAAATGTCATTTGTTTTATTTGTTTTACATCTAACAAAAATAAAACAAATAGCTTTGCTCGCTTGGCTTGAGCGGAAACCTGAAAGTTTATGAAGATGAACTTGAACAGTTTTTTTTAAACGAATTTCGAGCAGTGATGCCAGATGTTTTCCCACAGCGGTACCCAAAAAATCCCTTTTATCCCACGCCGTTATTGTCAATATCCCTCAATTATGCCAAGAAAGAAAAAATATTAATGGTGGATTTACATGTATATGCATTTGGTTTCTGCACACAAAAAGGGATGCCAAATACAAAATGTATATTTGTTAGATAGAGAGAAAAGATCGAAATGCAGAAGAAATTCGTTTCTGCACTATAGGAAAGTGCCATAAAGTGGATTTACATGTATCTGCATTAGGTTTCTGCACAAAAAAGGGATGTCAAATACAAAATGTATATTTGTTAGATAGAGAGAAAAGATCAGAATGCAGAAGAACTTCGTTTCTGCATTATAGGAAAGTGCCATAATGCAGAAATGAAGACGAGCATGTTCATCTTCCTGATGGTTCTCTTTCACTCACTTGGATTTTTTGTATACATCTGTCCGGCTCTACTTTTCTGCATAATGAAGATGAAGATACATGTAAATCCACCATAAAGGTTAGACCGCACTAGGCGGAATTGCGATTCAAAATAATTTGTATGAAATTGTATGAAGTTCAGTTGCCGCTTAGTGCGATATAGCTCATACAATTTCATACAAATAATGTTTTGCCGCGTCGTGAAGTACAGTTCCGCTGCAGTTGTGTGCGGTCTAACCTTAATGCTGAAATGAAGACGAAAATGTTCATATTCTTGATGGTTCTCTTTCACTCACTCGAATTTTTTGTATACATCTGTCCTGCTCTACTTTTCTGCATTTTGCAGATAAAGATACGTGTAAATCCACCATAAAGGTTAGACCGCACACAACTGCAGCGGAACTACACTTCACGACACGGTAAAATATTAGTTGTATGAAATTGTATGAGCTGTATCGCACTAAGCGGCAACTGAACTTCATAAAATCTCATACAAATTATTGTGAATCGCAGCTCTGCTGCAGTGCAGTTCCGCCTAGTGCAGTCTAACCTGAAGAAAAATATATTTTGTTATAATTCAGTGTTTTCATTATTTTATTAGGAACGATTTGAGGTTATTTCGTAGTAATATTGCGATACATTAACAATAACTATAAAAGTTTAAAGAAAAATAAATATGTAAATATTTACATCATTATGTGTTATGGCCTTAATGGGCCATGTACATCCGTATAGGTACATTTCGACAAAAAAAACTCCATTCTGGATATGACATGAAGTACATGGCATGAATTATTAGCCGTAAAGCATTTGACGTATTTCTCGTTTGTTTCATGGTATGTGTGAGTTGAGCCAATTGAAAAAAGTATAGAGTTGACGTAATTTTGTGCAGGTGTATGTTGTGATGAAATTCACCAAGTTTATATCAAGATACATATATTACAGGTATCACTAGCATGTTTATTTCTGTTCAGTTCTGCGCATGTTGTCATTTTGACTAGTAAAAGAATTGTTTAAAGCCTGATCCACATCTGTGTCGTGTGTTGTGTTGTGGAGTCGTGTCTCGTGTGGCGCTATCGCTACAATGTATTTCATATGCGTAGAACCATTTTTGTCTCGTGTGTTGTGTTGCAATGTGGCGCATAAAATATATGGAATGACAGCGACACACGACTCCACAACACAACACACGACACAGATGTGGATCAGGCTTAAGCCTTTACTACATAGACCTACTTTTGTACAAAAGTACAAAAGTGAGAAATTAAAATGCTCGCTAAAGGATCGTGCTTGCAAAAAAACATACGAAAATTGTTCTGACACATAAATTAAACCACCATGCACGATTTTCCATTGTTTTTTTGCAAGCAGGTGGCTTCAGAATAGATATTTATTTCTCACTTTTGTACTTTTGTACAAAAGTAGGCCTATGTAGTTAAGCCTTTAATTAGTAAAAAAAATTGAATTTCAAACAATCACAACAAATTTGTTTTTGTTTACTGTGTACTTACACAAAGGGCAGCCATCTTGAAATTTGGAAAGCTGCGCCTGATAATACCTTAGATATGTGTACTGTGAGTTTATAGAAGTTATGAACTAGTGTATGAAAATGAATGAATTCAGATATAAAGAATGAGTTCTCTTTTGCAAATTTGTTGTTTAGTATCAAAAAATTGCCTTTTTTATAAAACGAGAAATGGGTATTTGAGCATTACGTAAAATCCCATTTTATGGCACTAAGGCCCAGTTTTTCAGTGCGAGATCATCCTAGTTTCAGAGTTAAACTCGAGTTAATTCCTAAAACATGTTTTTCAGTCTATTTTAATCTTGTAGTTAACTCTGAGTTAACCCTTCAAATTTGGTGAGTTAACTCTGGTTTTTAAACAGATGTTTTTGACAGATACTGAAGTAGCATTCGTAGAGTTATTTTTATTTCTTTTTGTGGAAAAATGAATAATTTTTTGTTATATTCAGACTCCGACCTGAGCGATGGGGATTTATATGAAATTTTAAGCTTAACTGTTTTGAGAAGAAAAAGACTTATCAGATCGCGACCAAATCATTTTAATTTATTTGGAGAAAAAGATTTGTATGATCGTTTTCGCCTTTCAAAGGCATCAGCTTTAACCACTTTAGAGCTTATCCGACCACATATAAAAAATAAGACAAATTGGTAAGTACCTACTATTTTTTCCCTTCACTTCAAATATGTAGGTATGTGTGCCGGGTAATTAATATGTCCGGCTACATGCTCAATATTATATTTAACATAATAATTTATTATACCTTATTCATAATTCAAGGAATATGGCTTTAACAGAACAGCAAATGTTTCTTATCACTTTGAGAGTGTACGCAACTGGTGGTATGTTAAGAACGATTGGGGATGTTTACGGAGTTTCTGTTTCAGCAGTTTCTAAAGTGGTGACAACTGTTACACATCAAATAGCATTGTTAAGAAGTCACTTTATTGTTTTTCCGAGTACCTGTGAGGATTTATCAAATAAAAAAAGAGAATTCTATAATGTGGCAACATTTCCGAAAGTAATAGGAGCCCTAGATTGTACCCATGTCAAAATTCGTAGCCCAGGTATAACGTATACTTATTTGTAAAACTAGAATGCCACATAACATTAAAAAAAAATTGGTTTCATCTTATTAAAATAGGCGGAAATAAAGCGGAACTCTACCGAAATCGAAAAGGGTTCTTCTCAATCAATGTTCAGACGACTTGTGATGCCAGCCTCAAGATAACAAACATTGTTGCTCGCTGGCCAGGATCAGCCCCACGACTCAAATATTTTCAGGAATTCTAAGATTTATCACCGTTTGGAGAGAGGTGACTTTGGAGAAAGTTTCATTGTTGCTGACAGTGGATACCAGAACAAAAACTATATTATGACTCCTATTGGAAATGTTACAACTGCGGAAGAAAATTTGTACAATGAATCTTTAGTTAGAACTCGTTGTTGCGTAGAGAGAAGCTATGGAGTTTGGAAAAGGAGGTTTCCGATTTTGTCACTTGGAATACGATTGAAGCTTGAAAAAGTGCAGTGCATAATCGTTGCAACTGCTGTTTTGCACAACATTTGTTGCATCAATGGTGAAAATAAAGCACCAAGTATATCTCCTGAATTTCAAGAATCCATAGATTTTGTTCTGTCAACTCCAAACAATAGGCAAAGAGGAATCTCAAATGACAACAATGTTTTCAGGCGCAATTTGGTAAATGATTACTTTAAACAGTTGTTAATAACACAATCATCAGCCAGCTAATTAGATTCGTAAGCCAAATAAAAATATACTTTCTAATCCGGTTAACTTTGTTCCGCCTAAATTCATTTATGTAAAGAAAATAAAAATTCCGAGTACTCACCAATGCGGTTTCATGTAAATCGTTTAATTAAAATTATTTATTCTAAAGTTTTATTAAATATAATAAAAATAACTAAATTAACAATGTCGATGTGTTTTTTTGAGACCAAAATGATGGGCGTTTCGGCCAACTTTCGCTTTTTTACTAAAGAACTTTAAACAACAGTTTTCGTTTTATTTTCAGGCGCGTACACGTTGAAAGCCAAATGAAAATTTTCTGCAATCACATACCAAAACATATTAAAATGAAAACATTCGAAATATCTGCGTTTAACTAAAAAAAATCATTAAAATTTCCACTGATTCACAAATTACCCACATCGCACTTGATAAGCAAAAAAAAACTGAATTAAATTTTACTTGACCGAACGCAATAGCAAATACAATTCAATTTGAATGACGAAACGAAAAAGACACGATGTTCCGGGATTACCAGTTTTCTTTAATATTTTCGAGAATTTTCCTCCAGTGTCCTTTATGCCCTTCCTGGGGCCAAAACGAATTTATCAAGTCCTAAATCGTGAAAATCGAACGATTCATTCTCGAGTTATACGTGCACACACGGACGACATTTCTCTTTTATATGTATAATTGTATATATAGATAAATATTATCATCAATAAAACATATTTCAAATAGAATACAAATCAGTTCTTTTATTATTTCTGTATTTTAGGAACAACAATAGGTCAACAGTAGCATCAAAAATAACATAACTAAACATAACGAAAACTCGACACTCCTATATGTACATAACACATAAGACTTCATAAATATTATACATAAGAATACATAGAAACAAAAACATAAAACTTCATAAGTAATATACATAAGAATGCATCGAAACAAAAACATAAAACTTCAAAAATATCTACATAAGTAAAACTACATAAAATTATAGATAAACTAAACCACAAGCTCATTCCACCCTCATTAAAATGTTTATCTCAATTTCATGCTTCTGTCTCAATTGCTGCATTTCAAGATTCAGTTTTTCTTTCCTCAGTTCACTTTCTTCTTTCTGCGCTTGGATTAGCGACATCGGCCCAACAGTCCTTGGTAATTTTGCGCCGAATTGGTTTAAGAGACGGTGTGGTGGTTTCTTCAGCATTTTAGGAGTATAGTCATTCCATTTGTCGTCTTGTTGATTATCAAGTACTAACAAAGAAATTTGATATAAGCTACGTTTAATTATATATTTTTAAACATGTTTATACCATTTTCTTCTTCAGGTGGTTGTTCAGGGTTTCCTTCGGATGCATCATCATCCCATAGGGCCTCTAGCCCGAAAAACTCTTCCTCCTCACACACTTTTAATACATCGGTATCCGTTTTAGTGACGGAGGTCGATACATTTGGACCCCCTCCCGTGCAAAAAAAATTTCTTTTTTCTTCCGCTATATTTGTTTTGGCCACCTTCTTTAAATTTTTGTATTTAGTCCGCAGACTATCTGGAGTCCTGTTTGTACCACATCTGCTGTTCAACGCAGCTGCTATGTCTGTCCATGCTTTTGTTTTTTGTTGCTGGTTTGTGTGGTCGGTTCGCTTGCATTCAACAATATTTTTATGTTTTTCCACACAATCAATTAAGATTTCAATTTCCTGAGTGGAAAAATTCGAGTTTCTTTTATTCATTTTTTATAATTAAAAAAAAAACACAACAAATAGAATTATAACAACAGCTGTGGCTCACAGTTTTTTATTTGCATGAAAAACAACCACCAAATGCCAACCAAAATGTCAAAATCTATCGATTTCGATAGTTTTTTGACAACTGAATCGATAACTTTTCAGTGATACCAAATTATAATACCACTCATGGAGTTAAAATTAAACCCGCACTGAAAAACTGGTTCATGAGTTAACTCTGAATTCAGGATTAGCTAACTCTGGGTTTAACTCGGAGTTAACTCAGCACTAAAAAACTGGGCCTAAGGGGTTAGAAAAATCCCTTTATCCCTTTTAGCTTATTTTAGACGAGAAAATCCCTCAAAAAGGCATAAATCCCACGATCTGGCATCGCTGATTTCGAGTTGACTCATTTTGATTCCGCCGTTCCCAAAATTCAAAGTTTCCGATGAATACATTCAGTACGTTGTTGGTAATTTTAGCAAGGCTCCGTATGGGATTCACGTATGGGATTATGCTACGAGTACACGACATGTAAAATGACGCATTTGCATGCGCCGAGACGTCAGTTTGACCTCAGATATGCGTCCCAATAGTTTCATGCCATGTACTCTGCCTTTTTGTGACGGCTGCATGTGGTGAACATGCGGCATTTTCGCATGTCGTGTACTACTCGCTCTTCGCATGCTGAATGAGGTCAAATGGGACAATTTCTCGATTGTTGCACGTACATGCAACATGTCCCAAGCTCATGCGCTAGTTGGAATCATAGATGCGACATGAATTTTGTCATATAACTGTTTATTATGAGTCGGTAGCGATCTAAAATGGTAGCCAGAGTTCAAGAAAAGTAGGGCAATCTGCTGAAATTTGGAACGAAATATTCTCGATATAGTTTGCGATGAAGCGGGAAAATATTGGCTTTTTATTTTTTAATCCGGAACAATATGATTTTAGGCCAACGTGCTTAAATGTCAAAATATAGTTTGTCCCCAATCTGTTATTCCATGTGCATTCAAATTCCGTTGAAGTTAGGCTAAAGCCAGAACCACACTGGTCTCGTGTGTTATGTTGTGGAGCCGTGTGTCGCTGTCATTCCATATATTTCATGCACCACAAAGCGACACAACACACGAGACAAATGTAGTTCTTCCGATATAAAATACATTGCAGCGAAAGCGACACACGACAACACACGAGATATGTATGTGGATCCGGCTTTAGATGTCAATTGATTGAAAAACCTATAAAATTTTTATTTTAATTTTTGATCCGGAAAAATACGATTTCTGGGCAACCTGCTGACGGACGTCAAAATAATAGTTCGTCCTCCATCTCTAATGCCATGAATATTCAAATTTCATTGAAGAATGGCTACGATATGTCGTTGATTAATAAAACCTGTATGAAATCAGATATACAAAAAATCCGATATAATATGATTTGTATTACTTTGACCACGTTATAAGTGCACCATGGACGTATTCTTGTTTTCTTGCAATATTATTATATTTTTATGTAAATTTTTTAAGAGGAAATTTAATTATTTAATAAATTTATAAACAAAATTAAGAAGGGGATAATTTTTATAAATTTATTAAATAATTAAATTTCCTCTTAAAAAATTTTACATAAAAATATAATAAATTTTTTATTAATGTAAATTTATTATAAAATATTAATAAGGGGTTAATATTTTATAATATATTTATAATAATAATTTTTTTTTTGTAACTATATATTAATTTAAAATTTAATAATTATAGGTAAAATAATGATAAATTTTTGGAAAATAGTAATAAAATAAGTAATAATAGGGGGTTAATATTTATTTTATTATTATTTTTATTTAATTTTTTTTTATAAATGTAAATTAATTAGAAATCGAATGATTATGGTGAGGAATTTCCTAAAATTAATTTTATAATCATAAAATTTTTGAAAAATAATAATAAATAAAAATAATGTTAATTAAGGGGTTAATATTTATTTTATTATTATTTTTATTTAATTTTTTTTTATAAATGTAAATTAATTAGAAATTGAATGATTATGGTGAGGAATTTCCTAAAATTAATTATATAATAATAAAATTTTTGAAAAATAATAACAAAATTAAATAATGTTAATAAGGGGTTAATATTTATTTTATTATTATTTTTATTTAATTTTTTTTATAAATGTAAATTAATTAGAAATTGAATGATTATGGTGAGGAATTTCCTAAAATTAATTATATAATAATAAAATTTTTGAAAAATAATAATAAAATTAAATAATGTTAATAAGGGGTTAATATTTATTTTATTATTATTTTTAATAATTTTTTTTTATAAATGTTAATTAATTAGAAATCGAATGATTATGGTGAGGAATTTCCTAAAATTAATTATATAATAATACATTTTTGAAAAATAATAATAATAAAATTAAATAATGTTGATAAGGGGTTAATATTTATTTTATTATTATTTTTAATAATTTTTTTTTATAAATGTAAATTAATTAGAAATCGAATGATTATGTTGAGGAATTTCCTAAAATTAATTATATAGTAATAAAATTTTAAATATTTATTAATTGTATAATTTAATAAAATTTTTGAAAAATAGTAATAACTTTATAAAATTATTTTTGTTTAATTTATATAATTTAAATTATTTATTATTATTATTATATTTATTTTATAAAGTTTTATTTTAGCTTAAAAATTTATTATTAATTTATATTATATGTAAATTTTTGTGTGAATTTATATTTATTTTAAAAATAAATATAATTAAATAATAAGTATATTTGCAATAATTAATATTATTAATTAAAGAAATTTAGAAATAGAAATATTAATTTTATATTGACTTAATTTGTGCCAGCAGTTGCAGTTGTTATACAAATAATATAAATAAATTTTATTAATAATAGTTAGATAATTTATATTTATAAAAATAGAAATAAATTTATTAAGTGAAATTTTAAATTTAAATTTTTTTTTAATAAAGATTTATTGAATCTAGAAATTTTTAATTAAAAACTAGGATTAGATACCCTATTATTTAAAATATAATTATATTTATTTGAGTAGTATTAGTTATATTCTTGAAACTTAAAAAATTTGGCGGTATTTTAGTCTATTCAGAGGAACTTGTTTTTTAATCGATAATCCACGATGTACCTTACTTAAAATTGTTATTCAATTTATATATCGTTGTTATTGGAATATTTTATAAGAATAATAATTTTCTATAATTTTAATTAAAATTAATATCAAATCAAGGTGTAGTTTATTTTTAAGTATAAATGAGTGACAATAAAATATATTTATGGATTTAAATATGAAAAATTTAATGAAATTGGATTTGATAGTAAAATTATAAAGATAAATAATTTGCTTTTAGCTCTAAAATATGTACATATCGCCCGTCACTCTTGTTATTAAAATAAGATAAGTCGTAACATAGTAGATGTACTGGAAAGTGTATCTAGAATCAATTTAAAGCTTATAAAGAAAAGCATTTCATTTATATTGAAAAGAATTTTGTGCAAATCAATATAAATTGAATAATAATTATTTATTGATTTTTTTTTGTTAAAATTATAAGTTATTAAAAATAATTATAAAAATTTTAGTTTTAGTATATTATATAGAATAAATAAATTTAATAATAGTTTATTAGTATTGTTAAATAATATTGAAATATAATGAAAAATTTTTATTATAAAATAAAATTTTATTTATTGTATCTTGTGTATCAGAGTTTATTAAATAAAAAATATAAATATATTTTTCTCGATTTTAAAAGATTTAATAAATTATAAAATTTAATGTAATAAAATTATTTTAAATAATTTATTAGAAATGAAATGTTATTCGTTTTTAAATATATCTAGTTTTTTAAGAAATAAATTTAATTTAATTTTAAAAATTTATTTATTTAATTATTATTAATTAAATAATTTTTAAATTTTATATTTTATGGGATAAGCTATAAAATAAATTTTTATAAATAATAAATAAAATTAAAATATTATATGATTAGAAGTATCAATTTTTATTAAGTTTGTTATAAATTAATTTTTATGATTAAATTATTTATTTTATTTTAAATTTTTATTAAAATATTTATTTTAATTTTAAAAATAAAGTAATAATGATATAATTAGTATATTAATTTATATAAAAATATGTTTATATATGATAAGTTTATCTAAAGAATTCGGCAAAAATAATATTCGCCTGTTTAACAAAAACATGTCTTTTAGAAATTAATTTAAAGTCTAACCTGCCCAATGAATTTTTTAATGGGGGCAGTATTTTAACTGTGCAAAGGTAGCATAATCATTAGTCTTTTAGTTGAAGGCTGGAATGAATGGTTGGACGAAATATTAACTGTTTCATTTAAAATTATAATAGAATTTTATTTTTTAGTCAAAAAGCTAAAATATTATTGAAAGACGAGAAGACCCTATAAATCTTTATATATTTATTATTTTAATTTTAAAGATTAATTTAATTATAATAAAAAAATATATTTTATTGGGGTGATATTTAAATTTAATTAACTTTTAAAATTTAAATCATTAATTTATGAATAATTGATCCATTTTTAATGATTAAAAAATGAAGTTACTTTAGGGATAACAGCGTAATTTTTTTGGAGAGTTCATATTGATAAAAAAGATTGCGACCTCGATGTTGGATTAAGATATAAATTTAGGTGCAGCAGTTTAAATATTATGTCTGTTCGACTTTTAAAATCTTACATGATCTGAGTTCAAACCGGTGTAAGCCAGGTTGGTTTCTATCTTTAATTAATTAAAATATTTTAGTACGAAAGGATTAAATATTTAAATAATTTATTTTAAAATATAAGAATATAAATAATTATTTAAAAACTATTTTGGCAGATTAATGTAATAAATTTAGAATTTATAAATGTAATTTATATTACAAATAGTACTTGTTTTATATAGAAATTATTTTATTTTTAGTTATGAGTTTAATACTAATTATTTGTGTTTTAGTAAGAGTTGCTTTTTTAACTTTATTAGAACGTAAAGTTTTAGGATATATTCAAATTCGTAAAGGTCCAAATAAAGTTGGGTTAATAGGAATTCCTCAACCTTTTTGTGATGCAATTAAATTATTTACAAAGGAACAAACTTATCCTTTAGTATCAAATTATATTTCATATTATTTTTCACCAATTTTTTCATTATTTTTATCTTTATTATTATGAATATGCATACCATTTTTTATTAAAATATTTTCTTTTAATTTAGGTTTATTATTTTTTATATGTTGTACAAGATTAGGTGTATATACAGTAATAATTGCTGGTTGATCATCAAATTCTAATTATGCATTATTAGGGGGATTACGATCTGTTGCACAAACTATTTCTTACGAAGTTAGTTTAGCTTTAATTTTATTATCTTTTGTATTTTTAATTAATAATTATAATATGATTAATTTTTATTATTATCAAATTTATTTATGATTTTTTTTTATTTTATATCCTTTAGTTTTTATTTGATTAATTATTTCTTTAGCGGAGACTAATCGTACGCCATTTGATTTTGCTGAAGGAGAATCAGAATTAGTTTCAGGATTTAATGTTGAATATAGAAGAGGAAGATTTGCTTTAATTTTTTTATCAGAATATGCAAGAATTTTATTTATAAGAATATTATTTTGTTTAATTTTTTTAGGGGGAGATATAATAAATTTTTTTTTTATTTTAAATTAATGTTTATTTCTTTTGTATTTATTTGAGTTCGTGGAACCTTACCTCGATTTCGTTATGATAAATTAATATATTTAGCATGAAAAAGATTTTTACCTTTTTCTTTAAATTATTTATTATTTTTTATTGGTTTAAAAATTTATTTAATATATTATGTTTAATGAATAAATTTTAGTAAAGTTAATAGAAAATCAGTATTTCTATAATATGTTTTCAAAACATATACTTATTCAAGTTCATTAACTAATTATTAAATTAATAAATTATATCATCATTTACAAATTATTGGGTTAATTAAATAATATAAAAAATATAGTACTGTTAATAATTGACCAATTAAAATATATGGGTCTTCTACTGGTCGAGCTCCAATTCATGTTAATAAGATAATAATTCTTACTATAATTCTAAATAAAATTTGGTTAATTGGATAAAATTCAATACCCCGAAATTTTCTTAAATTATAAAATGGTATAATTATTAAAACAGCAATAGATATAACTAATGCAATTACCCCTCCTAATTTGTTATGAATTGAACGTAAAATTGCATAAGCAAATAAAAAATATCATTCAGGTTGAATATGAATAGGCGTTACTAAAGGATTTGCAGGAATAAAATTATCAGGATCTCCAAGTATGTAGGGATTTATTAATGTTAATATAGTTAATAATATTATTATTACAATGAATCCAGTGATATCCTTATAAAAAAAATAAGGATGGAAAGGAATTTTATCTAAATTTGAATTTAACCCTATAGGGTTATTAGAGTCTGTTTGATGTAAAAATAATAAATGAATTATTACAGTAGCTAAAACAATGAAAGGTAGAATAAAATGAAAGGTAAAAAAACGCGTTAAAGTAGCATTATCAACAGCAAATCCTCATCAAATTCATTGAACTAAATCTTACCCTAAATAAGGGATAGCAGATAGTAAATTTGTAATTACTGTAGCTCCTCAAAAAGATATTTGTCCTCAAGGAAGAACATATCCTATGAAAGCAGTAACTATTACTAAAAATAAAATAATTGTACCTGATAATCATGTAGGTGTAAATAAATATGATCCATAATATATACCTCGTCCTACATGTAAATAAATACAAATAAAAAAAATGATGCACCATTGGCATGTAATGTTCGTAATAATCAACCATAGTTTACATTTCGGCAAATATGATCAACACTATTAAAAGCTATATTAATATCTGCTGTATAATGTATTGCTAAAAATAGTCCTGTTAAAATTTGAATAATCAAACATAATCCTAATAATGAACCAAAGTTTCATCATATAGAAATATTTGTAGGAGTGGGTAAATCTACTAAAGCATTATTAGCAATTTTTAAAATAGGATGATAAGTTCGTAAAGGTATATTCATTAGTTAATTTATTGATCGAAGTGGCCCATAAAATAATTTAGTAATTTTTACAGTAGCAATTAATGTAATTAATAAATAATTAATTAATATAATGGTAATTATATTTGTTGGATAATTATATAGTTTATTTAAATTTAAAGTATTTTCTATAATATAATTATTTAAAGATGAAATAGATATTATTTCATTATTTAATGAATTAAATATAAGAATTATTTTATCTATAAAAATAATTAAAATAGTTAAAATAAATAAATTTAATAATAATAAAATAAATATTTTTATAGAAAAAGTAAATATTTCATTTGATGCCAATGATGTTACATAAATAAATAATACTAATATTCCTTCAATAAAAATTATAAATGGAATATAAGAAAATCAAAATGTTTTTGTTATTAATCCTGAAATACAACAAATTATTATAGTTTGAATTAATAATATTATCCCTATTCTTAAAGGATGATTTATTTGTATAAATATAAATGCTATTATTAAAATTAAGATATATAAAATAAGTTGTATAATATCAAGAAATAGTTTAATAAAAATGTTAATTTTGGAGATTAATGATAAAGAAATATCTTTTTTCTTGAAGTTTAAAAAGAATATATTCTTATTTTTGATTTACAAGATCAATGTTTTTTTTAAACTATTAAAACTAATGATAATATTAATTAATTGAGGATTACCTTTTTCTTAATAATAATAGGTATTTGTATTTCTAATCGTAAACATTTATTATCTATACTTTTAAGATTAGAATATATTGTTTTATCTTTGTTTTATTTATTATTTATTTATTTAAATATATTAAACTATGAAAGTTATTTTAGTATAGTTTTTATAACATTTAGAGTTTGTGAAGGGGTATTAGGTTTATCAATTTTGGTTTCAATAATTCGTATATATGGAAATGATTATTTTCAATCTTTTAATATTTTACAATTATAAAAATTTTATTAATATTAATTATAATATTTCCTTTTTGTTTTATAACAAATATATTTTGAATGGTACAAAATGTATTATTTTTAATTATATTTATTTTAATTATTTATAATTATTTTACTAATTATTGAATAATAATTTCTTATTTCTTAGGTATAGATTTACTTTCATACTGGATAATTTTATTAAGATTTTGAATTTGTGCTTTAATATTAATAGCAAGATATGCAATTAAAAAATATAATAATTATGAAAAATTATTTTTAATAAATTTTTTATTATTATTATTAATATTATTTTTAACTTTTAGAAGTATAAATATATTTATATTTTATTTATTTTTTGAGTGTAGATTAATTCCTACATTATTATTAATTTTAGGTTGAGGGTATCAACTTGAACGTTTACAAGCAGGAATGTATTTATTATTTTATACGTTATTAGTTTCTTTACCTATATTAGTGGCAATTTTTTATATTTATAATAATTATAATACAATACATTTTTATTTAATTAATAATTATAATATAAATTATATAATTTTATATTTTTGTTTAATTGTATCATTTTTAGTTAAAATACCAATATTTTTAGTTCATTTATGATAACCAAAAGCTCATGTTGAAGCACCAGTTGCTGGTTCAATAATTTTAGCTGGTATTATATTAAAATTAGGAGGATATGGATTATTACGATTTTTTTCTTTTTTACAAATAATAGGTTTTAAATATAATAATTGATTTATAAGAATTAGATTAGTAGGACGAGTATTAGTTAGTTTAATTTGTTTACGATAGACTGATTTAAAAACATTAATTGCATATTCTTCTGTAGCACATATAGGAATTGTATTAAGTGGATTAATAACAATAACTTATTGAGGAATTTCTGGTGCATATACTTTAATAATTGCTCATGGATTATGTTCTTCTGGTTTATTTTGTTTAGCTAATATTACATATGAGCGATTAGGAAGACGAAGATTATTAATTAATAAAGGGTTATTTAATATTATACCTTCAATGACTTTATGATGATTTTTACTATGTTCTGCTAATATAGCCGCTCCTCCTACTTTAAATTTATTAGGGGAAATTTCTTTAATTAATAGAATTGTTAGTTGATCAATATGAACAATATTTTTATTGATATTTACATGCTTTTTTAGAGCTGCCTTATACATTATATTTATATGCATATAGACAACATGGGAAATTATATTCAGGGGCTTATTCTTTTAGAATAGGATTTGTTCGTGAATATTTATTATTACTTTTACATTGATTTCCTTTATATTTATTAGTGTTAAAATCTGAAATAAGTTTATTATGATTATAATTTAAATAGTTTATTAAAAATATTGATGATATGAATTTATTCATTTTAAATTATGAAATATTTATCAATTTGTTTAATAAATTTTATTATTTTATTTCTAATAAGAGTTATTTTATTAATAAATTCATTCTATTTTTTAATAAATGAAATTACGTATTTTTTAGAATGAGAATTAGTTTCATTAAATTCTATAAGAATTATTATAACTTTTTTATTTGATTGAATAAGTTTAATATTTATATCTTTTGTTTTATTAATTTCTTCTTTAGTAATTTATTATAGAAAAGAATATATAATTGATGATATAAATATTAATCGATTTATTTTATTAGTATTAATATTTGTTTTATCTATAATATTTTTAATTATTAGACCAAATTTAATTAGAATTTTATTAGGGTGAGATGGATTAGGATTGGTTTCTTATTGTTTAGTAATTTATTTTAATAATGTAAAATCTTATAATGCCGGTATATTAACTTACTTACTTTACTTACTTTTGATGGCGCTCACAGCCCAGGATGGGCTTCGGCCTCAACTAACAAGCCCCTCCAGCCAGCTCTGTCCCTAGCTAGCCGCTTCCAGTTGCGCACACCGAGTGCTTTGATATCGTCACTCACTTGATTGCGCCACCTGTTACGGGTTCTTCCTCTGCTGCGTACCCCATCGGGGTTGGATTCGAAGACTCGTCGGGCAGGTGCGTTGCTGTCCATACGCTCCACGTGCCCCAGCCATCTCAGCCACTGTATTTTCAGCTTTTTGACCAGGTCAACGTCGCTGTATAGCGCGTACAAAAACTCAGAATTCATTTTGAAACAAAATATACACCGAAGTTTATTTCTTTAATCGGAAACTAGTTTGATGAATTAAAATTTACACCATGGTTTATTTCCTGATGGAAAATGTATATAAAAGAATTCTGATCTTTCTATGATTCTAATACATAATATGTTCGCAATAAAATCATGAATTAATATGAATTTGAGTGTCTAATTTCAAAACGAAGTACATTCTGTCGACTGATTTTCGGTCCTACCCCATCTAAAAATCGAGCGCCTTAATAATTTTACTTAATTAAAGCTTTCTAAATCGATTCGTGAAAATTCATTTTTCAAAATTCATAGTTTTTTGGTTGTTCTTATTTTTTTTTAAATACGTGCTGTTAAAAAAGAGTCGGAAATACCAAAAAAGTGGAATAATTCATTCGAAATATATAATAAAATAATTAATCATAGTCAGTTGAATCTCATGTTTACCTAAATATTTTTTGAAAAAATATGGCTGCCGTGTAAAAAATACACTGATTCCTGAATCTAGAGAATAAAATGCACTAATTTAGAAAAACAAGAACAAAATACACCATTTGAGACAATTATATGCCATCTTCTAATTTCGGTACATTTATTTTGCTGAAAACTGTGCAAAATATTCACTGATGTGTATCAATTTGAAAAAATGGTATAAAAAAAGCACCAAGTCAAAGGAGAAATGAAAAAAATGCACCATTGTGCAAAATATATACAGGAATATTTTTCGCTATGTTTAATATATTCTGAATGGTGTAGGAAATGTCTAAAAGTTTATTCAAAACAAAAACAAAATTGGTTCATAAGAAGTAAAAATATTTATTAATATTAAGGTACATACGAAGTAGAAAAATATTTATTTATATTAAGGTACATATGTAATTGCATTTATAATTTTTTTTAAATTTTTTAAATGCTTTTATCTTCTTGCTGTTCAATAACGATGTTTTCACCTTCGATAGGTACCTGATCTCTGTCTGCCTCTTCATCCTCTTCCTCATCGTCATCGTCCTAATTTTCCTTTGTTCCTTAAGTTGATGTTGACACGACAATTGACTGAATGTTATGAGACGATATATTTCAATTCTATGTTTGGTGTATGGAATGGTGCAAATTCTACCAAAATAGTGTTTTTATTAGACCCATTCTCTGTGTTGTGTATCCACTGGTGCATATTTCACCAAAAAAGAGTATTAATTACACCTCTTCCCTGTGTGGTGTATTTAATGGTGCATATTTCACAAAAAATGAGTATTAAGTACACCTATTCTCTGTGTGGTGTATTCATTCAAGTATATTCTACCAAAATAGTGTATTAATTACACCCATCGTTATGTGTGGTGTTTTTGTTTGTGCATAGTCTATACCAAACTAATGAGTGTTTAAGGTACACCAAACTCTCTGTAAAAAAATAAACAATGCACGAGATGATCTTTCTTTACAATATATATTATATTTCAAATAATTTTTTTTTTTCAGTGAAAAAAATATAGCTAAATGTCAACTAAATGTATAAAACATTATAATGTGTGAATTAAAGGAAAAAGACGCCTTTTTTAGCGTTAAAAGATTGTTTATTTTGTCTACATTCCATATCATATGGATGTAAACAAATAAGTTTGCATTTGATATGCTCAGCAGGATATTCTTTGAGGATCCCAAGCTCAATGTCAGCAGAATAAATATTTAAATGATGAGAAGAGAATGGAGCCGTATTAAAATTGTCGAATCGCCGAATATTCCTTCCATGTATCTTAATTGTGGTACCATTTGTTGTAGCATGTATCATTTCAATGATTTCACAATTTTTGGTCAAAAACCACTTATTTTTTCGATCATTTGATAACATGAATGTTGAAAATTTGACTCTCCCATACATTTGAGAGTTTTCATTAAATTTTTTGCTTAAAATGGGATATGCGGCTAGTTTTGAAGGCCCAGAATTCAACTTATTCATTTCAATAATACGTTTGGCCACTTGGCTTAAGGGTCTGGATCCATTCTTAAGAAAGCATTTTAACCAATACAGCGTACTCTCAAATGGATATGCAGAAATATTATGCAACGATCCAAATTTCATAACGTCATCATGAACATGTATCAAATTATGGACATTTGAGCTGATAGAGTCGCTTCCATACAGAACTATAAATTCTTCCACATAATCATTCATCAAATTTTTAGCGACGTTAAAAACTGCCGGAATTTCTATATATCATTCGCACGAATAAATCGTTGTTGCTACAACTAAATACCAAAAGTGTTCATAAACCTCGAATTGTAAAAAAGTTTCATTATCACTGGGCCAAGATACAATAAAAATGTTCGATATTCGATAGATTTCCAGAATGATAATGTATCGAGGCCACGAGCCTGTCTTGTGATTTCAGATGGAAGCCAGTCATTGCTGATTGTGAGCCATGTTGATATGGAATTTGCTTATGGGATGGCAGCTTATTACGGAAGTTATATGAGCCATTCACCCATCCATTTAAACAACGTTTTGTTATACCTGAAATATAATTTTAGTTAAAAATATATGTATGTACTTGAATTTCGTCTACATATTTAAATAGAAAAATCATACATAATTCAATTTAATGCATCGAATCGGCTATAGGGAAGTTTTGTATCATATCAATGCCTTCAATTTCTTCTAGAGGGGTGTGGTAGAATAGCTTTGTTCTGGGATTCCATAGGTGATGATCCTCATCAGTTTTGCTTATAAAATCCGAATGAGTTCTTCGTCGACAGTCTAATCTAGGAAAGCTCATATGGTTTCCGGATCGATCAAATTCTCCAACAACATTACATTTTGTACAACTACTGTATGCTGTGTGTGTCTTGACACCTGTAAAGTTCAACAATACTAATCAATTGAAGTCGAACTGAATTTCGTACTTACATTTGATAAATGCCCGAGCTGGTGTATCTGCAATGTACGCATTGACTTTGATCAATATTTTTGAGCCGTTAGCTAGTTCCATTCCATTCAAAATTAGAGCATTGATTTCACTAACGTGTTGTCTTAAAAACTCCTCGCTAGATGGTGGCTTCGCATCGCCGAAATAGATTGCTACAGCCATTGGTCTAATTTCAGGCATGTGTGCTATGTTCATTAAAATTGGCCAAAATTGGAATTTGCTACTTCGGAACAGCCGTCAACATTGAAATTAAGAAGAACTTGTATTGTTTGATTCAATTGACGAAACGCAATGCGTAAGCAGTTTTCGATGCCATAGTACCAGAATTAACCGGTTCCCATAGTTTGTATAACAACATTCCGGGGTGTATGGAGCAAAGTGCGTGCATCTTTTGGCAGTTCAGATTTTCCTTCAGTTCGAAATAAAGGAAGTAGCTCAGATACAGCAATATGTGGTATTTTGTATTTAACAGCCCATTCAGCCAATTTAGACTCGAAATTAATATCCTCGCCTTCATCACCAATGGCGCGATCTTCTAAAGATAGTTCCACTTCGCGATACATATTTTCCACAACTTCGTCATTATAATCCAAATCATCATTCGGAATTGAGTCTATAAATATTTCATTTGGCTCTAATACAGTAGTAGCCTTATTTGAAATAATATTTTCTCCAGATGAACAATTTGTAAAGTTTGTGTCTCGAATGTAAAAGTTTTATTTCCCCAGTTTCCAAATAAATTTCGATGGTTGTTGTTAACTGGTTTCACAGATTTACTCAATTTTTCTAAAAAGTTTTTTTTCCTACTATAACACTTCAAATAATTATTAAATTTTGAGCTACTCATTTTTGTTAATTATCAATAATTGTAGTGTGAGCACGTTAACAATCCAATGGCGACTGAATAAGTTCAATAATATTTTCAAATTTATTTTTCACACCATGTAGTTTAGTGTATTTAATTTCCACGGGGTTTAAATCTAACACCAAAATACAATTGCCCATTTCAGATAGTGTATTTAATCTACTAAATATAGTGTAAAACATATACAACTTTGGTTTGTTTCAGAATCGGATAATTCTATGCACCATTAATGGTGTATTATAAAAACATCTAAGAATCAGTTTATTTTGTACACCGAATTTAAAAAAATGATGAAATTTTGCACAGAAAAGGCAATGGTGTATTTTGATTACCGGCATATTTTGAAAAAAATAAAAAAAATAATTTTTTTTCAATTTTCTCAGTTTTGCACCAAAATTCTTGAATTTATACCAAAATATGCACCAGTGTGCTACTTGAGTAGCTCGTCGTTGAATCTTCTCCTCCACACTCCTTCGATACACACCGGACCGAAAATCACACGAAGAATCTTCCTCTCAAAGCACCCTAGCAGATTTTTATCCGAATCTTTCAGTGTCCATGCTTCTGACCCATAAAGCAGGACCGGGATGATTAGGGTTTTGTATAAAGTCTCCTTGGTTCTCTGAGAGAGGGCCTTACTACTTAAATGCCTTCTTAGACCGAAGAAACAGCGGTTGGCAAGAGTAATTCTTCGCTTGATCTCTGCACTGATGTCATTCTGCGATGTAATAGTGGAGCCCAGGTAGACAAAGTCCTTGACAACTTCGAAGTTATATCTGTCCATCGTGATATTTTGCCCGAGTCGACGATGTTGAGATTATATATATTGCATTATATATTAACTGCATTATTAAATCGAGTAGGAGATGTTTTTTTATTATTAGGAATTGCTTGAATATTAAATTATGGAAGATGAAATTATGTGTTTTATTTGGAATTTATAATAAGTGATAAAGAAATATTAATTATTAGAATTTTAGTTACATTTGCAGCAATAACTAAAAGTGCTCAAATTCCTTTTTCATCTTGGTTACCTGCTGCAATAGCAGCTCCTACTTCTGTATCAGCTTTAGTTCATTCTTTTACTTTAGTTACTGCTGGTATTTATTTATTAATTCGTTTTAACGTATTATTATGTAATACTTTTATAAGTCAATTATTATTATTATTAGCAGGATTAACAATATTTATATCAGGGTTAGGTGCTAATTTTGAATTTGATTTAAAAAAAAATTATTGCATTATCAACTTTAAGACAATTAGGTTTAATAATAATAATCTTATCTATAGGATATTATAAATTAGCTTTTTTTCATTTATTAACTCATGCTTTATTTAAAGCTTTATTATTTATATGCGCTGGAGCAATTATTCATAATATAAATAATTCTCAAGATTTACGTTTAATAGGGGGGCTAAGAATATTTATACCTTTAACTTCTTCATGTTTTAATGTTGCTAATTTAGCTTTATGTGGTATACCATTTTTGGCTGGATTTTATTCTAAGGATTTAATTTTAGAAGTTGTTTCTTTGAGAATAGTAAATTTATTTATTATTTATTTTTTTTTCAACTGGTTTAACAGTTTGTTATTCTTTACGTTTAGTTTATTATTCAATAACTGGAGATATAAATTGTAATAGATTAAATGTTTTAAATGATGAAAGTTGAGTTATGTTAAAGGGAATATTAGGATTAATATTTATAAGAATCATTGGGGGTAGAATATTAAGTTGATTAATTTTTTTAACTCCTCATACAATTTGTTTGTCTTATTATTTAAAATTTATAACTTTATTTGTATGTATTATAGGAGGGTTAATAGGTTATTTAATTTCTCATGTTTCTTTATTTATAATAAATAAATCTTTAAGTAATTATTATGTTAGAATATTTGCTGACTCAATATGATTTATACCTTATACTTCAACATACGGAATTATTAACTATTCTTTAAAAATTGGAAGAAATATTGTTATAAATTTTGATCAAGGATGATCCGAATTTATTGGTAGTCAAAATTTATATAAGCAATTAGTTATTTATTCTCAATTTAGTAATTTTTTACAAAATAATAATTTAAAGGTTTATTTAATAATTTTTACTTTATGATTTATTATTCTGGTAATATTTTTAATTTTATTATAATTTAATTTAAATAGCTTATAATTAGAGTATGACATTGAAGATGTTAGGGAGATTTATTAATCTTTAAATAATTTTATAATTAAATAATTATATTTAGTAATTTATAAAAAAAAAATATTTTTATTTTTACAATGAAAATGTAATGTTTTATTAAACTATATAAATATATAAATAGAAATATAAATGGAATTAAACCATTAAAATAAAAAGTTAGCAGCTTTTATTTGATCAACATATTTCTTTAATTGGAATATATTATTCATTTTTATCATTAACAGTGATATACCTCTATTTTGGTTTCAAATAAAGAATAAGGGTATTAAATACCTAAAATTAGGTCGAAACTAATTACAATATATCGTTTCATATTCAAGGTAAATTTTTTTTTTTTAAATAATTTTTGAATGCAAATCAAATGTTATTAATTTAACTATAACCCTATTTTAATTAGATCAATTTAATATTCCTTGATTTCATTCATGATATAATCCTAATAATAAAATTAAAATAAAAATGATTGAAGTGATTCTTCATAATAATAAATTTGAAAATTTTATAATTATAATAATAGGTAAAATTAATGCAATTTCTACATCAAAAATTTAAAAAAATAATAGTAATTAAAAAAAATTTTAATGAAAAAGATAAACGAGAAGATGATATAGGATCAAATCCACATTCAAATGGAGAACTTTTTTCTCGATAAAATAGTAGCTAATGTTATAACAATAATAGATAAAGTTATTAAAATTAAAGATATTAAAATTATTGAAAAAATTATTTATATTATTATATTTATTAAACCTTATGATTGGAAGTCATATATACTTTTATACTATATAAATATATTATCCTCCTCATCAATAAATTGATACATATAAAAATAATCAAACAATATCTACAAAATGTCAATATCATGCTGCTGCTTCAAAACCAAAATGATGATTTTTTGAAAAATGATTATTTAAATGTCGAATTAAACAAATTAATAAAAATGTTGTTCCAATTAAAACATGTAAACCATGAAATCCTGTTGCTATGAAAAATGTAGAACCATATACAGCATCTGCAATATTAAATGAAGCTTCTATATATTCATATGGTTGTAAGATAGAAAAATAAATTCCTAATAAAACGGTAAAAAATAAACCTTGAGTAGTTTGTGAAAAATTTCCTAATATTAAACTATGGTGTGCTCATGTCACAGTAATTCCTGAAGTTAATAAAATAATTGTGTTTAAAAGTGGAATTTGAAAT
The DNA here is from genome assembly GCA_949320155.1 of Melangyna quadrimaculata. Classification (NCBI taxonomy): domain Eukaryota; kingdom Metazoa; phylum Arthropoda; class Insecta; order Diptera; family Syrphidae; genus Melangyna; species Melangyna quadrimaculata. Next base: position 3,013,441 of record OX439483.1, read on the forward strand.
GGATTAAAAGGAGTGATTCCTATTGGAGGTCAAATTGAACCTAATTCAATTGAAGGAGATAAACTTCTATGAAAAAATGCTCAACAAAATGAAGAATAAAATAATACTTCTGATAAAATAAATAAAATTATTCCTCATCGTAAACCTGTAGTTACAGAAAAAGTATGTAATCCTTGAAAAGTTCCTTCTCGAGAAACATCTCGTCATCATTGATAAACTGTTAATATAGTAATTATTGAACCTAATATTATTAATGATATATTATATTGATGAATACATTTTACTAATCCTGAAACTATAGTTATTGTTCCAATAGCTCCTGTTAAAGGTCATGGGCTATAATCTTCTAAATGAAAAGGATGATTTGAATGTGTTGACATTTTTATAAATTTATTAAATAATTAAATTACTTCACTAGAATATAAAGTTCTTAAAACAGCAAATACATAAGATTGAATAATTGCAACAGCTGATTCTAAAATTAATAGTAATATTTGAACAATTAATAAAATTACAATAATTATTGAAGATAATGAAGGTCCTGTATTTCCTAATAATGTTATTAATAAATGTCCTGCAATTATATTTGCAGTTAGTCGAACTGCTAAAGTTCCTGGTCGAATAATATTACTAATTGTTTCAATACATACTATAAAAGGTATTAAGATACCAGGAGTTCCTTGAGGAACTAAATGAGCAAATATATGTTGAGTATGATTTAATCACCCATAAATTATAAAAGCTAATCATAATGGTAAAGCTAATATTAAAGTTAAATGACTAGTTCTAGTAAAAATATAAGGAAATAATCCTATAAAATTATTAAATAAAATTATACTAAATAAAGAAACGAAAATAAGAGTTATTCCTTTTTGATTAGGGTTTCCTAATAAAACAGTAAATTCTTTGTGTAGAGTAGTTAAAATATTATTTCAAATAATATGATAACGAGAAGGCATAAATCAATATATTGAAGGAATTATTAATAATCCAATGAAAGTTCTAAATCAATTTAAAGATAAATTTAAAATACTAGAAGAAGGGTCAAAACAGAAAATAAATAAGTTATCATTTTCAATTTATAGAAGTTGTGTTAATTTTTGTTAAATTTTTAGATTTAGAAGTTAAAGGATAATTTATTATATTAAATATATAAAAATAATTCTAAATAAAATAAATAAAGATAATCATCTAATAGGTGCTATTTGTGGAATCAAAAAATATTATAACTATAATAATTTTAGTTTGACATACTAATGTTATTAATTTAACTAATTTTTTTTCCATTAAAAGTAATTGCTAAATTACTATAACATGGTTGAAGAGACCAGTACTTGCTTTCAGTCATTTAATGTTTAATTTATATTAGAAATTCATTTAATAAAAAAATTAATAGGTACACTTTCAATAACAATTGGTATAAAACTGTGATTTGCTCCGCAAATTTCTGAACATTAAACCTGGTCGATTAATAAAAAAATTTGTTTGATTTAATCGACCTGGAGTTCCATCAATTTTTACCCCTAAAGCGGGCACTGTTCAAGAATGAATAACATCTGCCGCTGTTACTAAAATTCGAATTTGGGAATTTATTGGAAGAACAATTTGGTTATCTACATCTAATAAACGAAATATATTGGTATTTAATTCATTTGTAGGAATTATATAAGAATCAAATTCAATATTTAAAAAATCAGAGTATTCATATCTTCAGTATCATTGATGACCAATTGATTTTAATGTAATTGAAGGTTCACTAATTTCATCTATTAAATATAATAATCGTAATGAAGGAAAAGCAATAAATAATAAAATAAATGTTGGTAAAATAGTTCAAATAATTTCAATTGTTTGACCATGTAATAAATATCGATTTCTATAATTATTAAAAAATAATATAACTATTATATATGATACTATAATTGTAATTATAATTAAAATTAATATAGTATGATCATGAAAGAATGTTAATTGTTCTATTAGAGGTGATGCTCTATCTTGTAAATTTAAATTTGCTCATGTTGACATTTTTCTAATAAAAGTAAATAACTTTATATATGAAGCTTAAATCCATTGCACTAATCTGCCATATTAGAAGTTAGATAATAATGGTAGTTCAGACTAACTATGTTCTGCAGGCGGGATATTTTGATATCATTCAATTGATGAATTTAATTGCATTGTATAAATTACTTGTCGTTGTTTAATTATTCTTTTTCAAATAATAATTATAAATATAATAATTACTTACTTACTTACTTAGATCCTTGACCCCTCTAAGGGGCACAGGGCGTCAACTACCGCTACACGCCATCTCGTTCGGTTTCTGGAAATGTATTTTAGCTCTCCCCAACTTTTACCGAGCTTTTGTGATTCCTTGTCGACTGTTCTGCGCCAAGATTTTCTCTGGCCTCCAGGTCTTCTGCCATCTTGGATGAGTGGATCCCACTCCATTGCATGTCTTGCAATAGAGTCTGCACCACGACGTAGGGTGTGACCAATCCACTGCCACTTTCTTTTCCTAATAACGATGTCAATAGGACTTTGGCCCGTTCTCCGAAGGAGTTCTTGGTTGGAGATGGTGTTCGGCCAAAAAATTCTTAGGATGTTTCGGAGACATCTATTTTCGAAAGTTTGTAGCTTCCTTGTGACAGAGGCGGTCACTTTCCATGTACTACACCCATATAGTAGCACTGACTCTACGTTCGACCGGAACAGTCGCAGCTTGGTCTTCGTACTGTAGACGTTGCTCCTCCAAACTTTAGACAGCATGCCGAAAGCAGCTTTAGCTTTGCCGATTCGGCAGTTAACATCTTCATCCGTACCACCGCCGCCTTTTGAGACAACACTACCGAGGTACAGGAAGTTGTCCACCGCTTCAACCTGCTGTCCCGCAACGACAACTTGAGAAGAAGATTCAGAAATGTTGAGGATTTTTGTTTTCCCGGTGTTGATCCTCAAACCGACTTTGTTTGCCTCGCATTCCAGATTAGACACCATATGGTGAAGATCCATAATGTTGTGCGAGAGCAAACAAATATCGTCAGCGTAATCAAGATGTTGCAGGAACGAAAACATCGTCCATCGAATTCCACGCGCTTGCTCGGCTAGAGCTGCATGAAGGACATCCCCTATAACCACCAGGAAAAGTAGTGGAGATAGCAAACATCCTTGACGAACTCCGCTATGGATATCGAAGTCCTCTGATACCTTTCCGTTGTGTAAGACTTGACACGATGCACCCTCGTAGGTAGCCTTTATAACGGCGATAATCTTCTCGGGTACTCCTCTCCTACGTAAAGCTGACCAAATGAAATCTCGATTCAAACTATCGAAAGCCTTTTCGAAGTCGATGAAGAGCAAATGAAGAGGGGAACGGAACTCCACGCATTGTTCTATTATGATCCTCAAGGTGTTGATGTGATCAATGCAGGATGAGCCTGCACGAAATCCCATTTGCTCTTTGTCGAGAGTAGAATCGAGATGTTCTTTGATTCGTTCCAAGATAATTTTCGCCATTATCTTTGCCACCGCGGGGAGGACACAGATCCCTCTCCAGTTTCCGAAATCCGTAAGATTTCCCTTTTTTGGCAGTTTGACGATCATCCCTTTTTTCCATTCAATGGGGAAACTTTCGTTCTCCCATGCCTGTGCTATTAAGGGGTGTAGCAACTTCGCTGATGTTTGTGGATCTGCTTGGTAGAGCTCAGCGGGAATTCCGTCCAAACCTACCGCTTTGTTGTTCTTGAGGGATTTGATTGCTGATGTTATCTCGGCTAAACTGGGAGGGCAGGTGCGAATACGGGAACTAGTTTCTACGAATAGCTCATTTGGGTTAGGGGCTGGAACACCTCCGCTATCGCCTATGTGGTTGAGCACGCTAGCAAAATGTTCCTTCCATCTCCTGAGCTGATCCTCATCCGTAACTAGCAGGAAGCCGTCTACATCCTTGACGAGGTGTTGTTTCCGGGAGTTGTTGTTTCCAACCAATTCCTTGGTTATCTTGTAGACGGTACCACTGTCGCACCTAGATGCTGCTTCCTCTGCCTGTTCTGCGAGAACATTTACGCGCCTCCTTTTGTCACGTCTGACACTACGCTGCACTTCTTTCCTTTTCCTACGGTACTGAGACTCGATGTTAAATCTCTCACCTACTGAGGCAGCCGCAAGTTGGGATCTAATCGCGTTCCTTTCTTCAATCTTACTCCATGTATCTGCAGAAAGCCATGTGCTTTGGCTCCTCTGCCTTATACCCACAGACTCAGTTGCGGCAGTTGCAAAGGCCTTTTTCACATTGCTCCAGTGTTGGTCTGCATTTTCTGGCGTGGCAATGCTGATGACTTCTGCTTCTGCGGCGAGGCGGTCCTTATATCTTTGGCGCACTGTAGGATCCCGTAATCTGTCGGTATTGTACCTGGGTGTACGCAGGAAGTTTTGCCGATTTCCATGTACTGAAGCAATTCGAAGACGAACGTAGGCAAGCATAAGATGGTGATCGCGAGCTAACCCTACATCAGCACCGCGTCTGTTTCGGACGTCGAGAAGACAATTTTTAAAGCGCTTGCTAATATCAAAGTGATCGATTAAGTTCGCTGTACATTGACGATCTGTGTTATTGACTTATCTTGTGCGAGATCCTATGCTCGAACAGAGTACCTCCAATGACTAGCTGATTTGCGTTACAGAAGTCAACAAACCGCTCTCCATTGTCGTTCCGTTCCCCGATACCGTGGTTACCCAGAACGTGCTTCAACGCTGTGTTGTCCTGGCCAACCTTAGCATTAATATCTCCCATTACTATAGTGATGTCTCCATTCGGCGAGCTTCTGAAAACCGCGCTAAGTTGGCTGTAAAATTCGTCCTTCTCGGCGTCCGACGCTTCCTCAGTTGGGGCATAGCACTGGATGATGGTGATTTTTCTTAATTTACTCTGGAACCTGGCTGTCAATATCCTGTTGTTGATGGGTTTCCAGGTTATAAGACTTTGCCGCGCCTTTGGAGTCAACATTAAACCTACGCCGGAACATCGGGAGCTTCCAACTGGTTTTCCGGAATAAATAAAGAAAGTGCTTTTCGATGGTGAATCCACCTGACCTGCGCTCAACCATCCCACTTCACTCAGACCCAAGATGTCTAGGTTGTACCGTAGGAATTCTTTCTCAAGTTGGAGGAATCTGGCGTTGTTAGGGCCTTCTTCGCGGTTATCGAGAAGAGTTTTAACATTCCAGAATCCAATCTTTGTCCTTGTTCGATAGCCAAAAGTCGTCATCGTTTGATCATTCCTTATCCGAGGCTGTAGTTGCCGATTCGAAGCGGTTGATTACTTTACATGTGGTAGGTTGCCAACCCGTCACACGACCCCCAGACCCGGAGGGCCGGATCCTTGTGTAGCCTTAGGACAGCAGGCCGGATAATCCGATACCAGTAGCCCACTACGGGGATATGAGTGCTGCCGTTGACCCTTGAAGGGTTCATCCGCCACCATCTCTTTTTCAGCACCCTGGCTAGTACTGAAATTCCTTACCGACCTCAGCTCTAAATATTTCAGAGTAGCTCACGTAAGGTCTCTGTCGTCCATACTGTTGGTGACACCGTTGATTCTGATGAATTCATCCGCCGCACACCTTCCTTCTGATGGGCTCGTCTAAGACTTCAGCCGACTTATACAGCCAGTCATTTCCGACAGAGTATTTATAGTGTTGCTATTTTTGTCTCTTGTTCAACACTCGCGCTTATTTGTTTGGCAAGTCAAGTCCGGATGGACGAGACCAGTACCCGATGGTTACCACTTGGAGGTAAAATAAGCACAATTGATGTGTAGTATTCGTTACATCACTGGACATCGCCGTGTTGACGCCACTCAGTGACTACCCGCGTCCTACAACATCCAACCATCAAATAATATTTCATGTAGTATAAGCATCAGGATAATCAGAATATCGTCGGGGTATACCAGCTAATCCTAAGAAATGTTGAGGAAAAAATGTTAAATTTACACCTACAAATATAATAAAAAATTGGGTTTTTAATCATTTTATATTTAATGTTAGTCCTGTAAATAAAGGATATCAATGTACAAATCCTGCTATAATGGCAAATACAGCTCCTATAGATAAAACATAATGAAAATGGGCTACTACATAATATGTGTCATGTAAAATAATATCAAGAGAAGAGTTAGCTAATACTTCACCAGTTAATCCACCTACTGTAAATAAGAATACAAATCCTAATGATCATAAAATTGCTGGGGTATAAATTAATTGAGTACCATGTAAAGTTGCTAATCAACTAAAAATTTTAATTCCTGTTGGAATAGCAATAATTATTGTTGCAGATGTGAAATAAGCTCGTGTATCTACATCTATTCCTACTGTAAATATGTGATGAGCTCATACAATAAATCCTAATAAACCAATAGCTAATATAGCATAAATTATCCCTAATGAACCAAATGTTTCTTTTTTTCCACATTCTTGACTAATAATATGAGAAATTATACCAAATCCTGGTAAAACTAAAATATAAACTTCTGGATGACCAAAAAATCATAATAAATCTTGATATAAATTTGGGTCTCCTCCTCCTGCTGGATCAAAAAATGAAGTATTTAGATTTCGGTGAGTAAGAAGTATAGTAATAGCTCCTGCTAAAACTGGTAATGATAAAAGAAGTAATAAAGCTGTAATTACTACTGATCATACAAATAATGGTATACGATCATAAGAAATACCATTAGATCGTATATTGATAACAGTTGTAATAAAATTTACTGCTCCTAGAATTGATGATATTCCTGCTAAATGAAGTGAAAAAATAGCTAAATCAACAGACGCTCCACCATGTGCAATTCTAGCAGAAAGAGGAGGATAAACTGTTCAACCAGTTCCAGCCCCATTTTCAACTATTCTACTTACTAATAAAAGTGTTAAAGAAGGAGGTAATAATCAAAATCTTATATTATTTATACGAGGAAAAGCCATATCAGGAGCTCCTAATATTAAAGGAACCAATCAATTTCCAAATCCTCCAATTATAATTAGTATTACTATAAAAAAAATTATTACAAAAGCATGAGCAGTAACAATTACATTATAAATTTGATCATCACCAATTAAAGCACCAGGATGACCAAGTTCTGCACGAATTAGAATACTTAAAGAAGTTCCTACTATTCCTGCCCAAGTTCCAAATAAAAAATATAAGGTTCCAATGTCTTTGTGATTAGTTGAAAATAATCATTGTTGCAATTATTTTTAATATAAAAACAAACAATAGATTTGATTAAATGGCTGAAATTATAGGCGGTAAACTGTAAATTTATTTATAAGAATTATTCTTTTTAATCAGACTTTTTATTCAATAATGATATTATATTGCAATTCTAAAGGAATAACATAATAGTTATTAAAGTTTTCTAAATTTTAAAACTTAAAAGATTTTCTTATATTTATAACTTTGAAGGCTATTAGTTTTATTTAACTTAAAGTTTTCTAAATTAAGTAAAATATTAAACTAAAAATGAATAGTCCGAAAGTTAAAAAAAAAAAAAAATAAATACAAATTAATTATGAAATTATTTCAATAAATTTTATAATTTCAATTATTTTCATAATAATTTAGTATAAAAGCTCTATAACATAATCGTAAATAAAAAAATAATGTTAATAAAGTTATAATAATTATTATTGTTATTATAAACAATTGATTATTAAATGTTAAATATTGAATTGTTATTCATTTAGGAATAACACCCAAAAAGGGAGGTAATCCTCCTAATGAAAGTAAATTTAAAAATAGTGAAAATTTTAAATATTTATTTATTTTAAATAATGAAAATAATTGATTAATATGAAATATTTTAAATATATTAAATAAATAAATTAAATTAAATGATAAAAATGCATAAAATATAAAATAAGTAATTCATATAGATTCATTTAAATATATTCTTATTAATATTCATCCTAAATGATTAATAGATGAAAATGTTATTAATTTACGTAAAGAAGTTTGATTTAATCCTCCTAAGGATCCAATTAAAATAGATAATAAAAAAAATCAAAATAATATTGATTTAATAATTAAATAAGAAATTAATATTAAAGGGGCAATTTTTTGTCAAGTTATTAAAATTAATGAATTTATTCAATTTAATCCTTCTATTACATTATTAAATCAAAAATGAAAAGGAGCAGTTCCACTTTTTATTAATAAAGCTGATAAAATTATTATACTAATATAATTATTGTTATTACTATTTAATATTTGATTTATAAAATTATTTTGATATAAAAATAAAATAGAAGAAAATAATAGAATAGAAGAGGCTAATGCTTGTGTTAAGAAATATTTTAATGAAGCTTCATTTGATATTAAATTATTATCTCTTATAAGGGGAATAAAAGATAATAAATTAATTTCTAATCCTAGTCAAGCTCCTAGCCAGGAATTTGCTGAAATAGTAATTATTACTCTTATTATTAATATAAAAATAAATAAAATTTTAGATGAATTATTAAAAATTAAAAAGGAAAGGATTATAACCTTTATAAGTGGGGTATGAACCCAATAGCTTAATTAGCTTATCTTTTTAAAACATAAATACATATATTTTAGTGTAGGATGCACATAAGTTTTTGATACTTTTAGTAATGGTTTAACTCCATTAAATATAAGGTGTAATTTCATTAAATTTAATGAATATAATAGTAATTATATAATTTACTCTATCAAAGTAATCCTTTTATCAGAGAATTCATTTTTTTTTTCTTTTCTTTATAAAAAAAAAATAATTCTTTTTAAAAATAAATATTATAATTTGTATGTGTATTAAATAATTAAATTTAGCATATATATATAATTATTATATAAAATACATTTATTATTATAAAGTATAAATTAACAACAAAATTAATTATTCCATTAAATATTTATATATATAAATATTTAAAAAATTATAATATATAAATAATTTAAAAAATAAATTGATTTTTTTGAGTTTTTGTAATCCATCATCATCGAAGCCATCCTTTAATGGAAGTTGACAGTTCATGCGTTGACAGATAGGTAAGAAACTAAATTACGTCGTACGAGGAATATTTCGTTCCAAAATGTCACTCAAAGGCGCTAAAATCACCTTTTCCCGCGCAAAAAATTTAATCTCAAAAAAATCAGATATCTTTAAGTTTTTCAATGCATCATCTCCGTAGCAATCTTTCAATTTAATTTGACAGTCTATGGCTTGACAAATCGCGTAACAGAATGTTCCAAATGTCACCGAAATCCCCAAAACTCTCATTTTTCCCAAGAAAAAAATATACTCTCCAAAAATTAGGATTTTTAAGAGATTTTGTATATTTCATCATAATCATAGCCATCGTTCAATCATATTTCACAGTTGCCTATTTTGGAAATGTTAAAAATTCTTGGTCCCTCCTCACATTAGAAGTTGTGGTAGAAAGAATATTTAATTTTGCATTAAATTTCCAACGAAAAGCTATCCATATAGCTTTACATACAAGTCTGAACGAGGCCACTGTCTTCTCTACTGACTTCTCAACTGGCTTCGAAAATGGCAAGCCCATGGACGTATAATATGGACTGCTAGCCCCCAACTTCACGTTGGTTACTGCTTTAACGACACGAGCGCCCGGCGGTGCAAAGCGGAAAAATTGTGTAACTCTCGACATTTGAAGTTTTGGAAATGATAGCAGTCCAAAATCCAAATGTCAGATTTGTATTCATGGAATTTGTAAATAACATCTAAAATGCAAGCTATTTGGTTTGTTTTTGTGAAAAGTGAAAGTAGGTTCCTACAATTTGTATCTATTAAATTGAAAATTATTTACATAATTAAAAATTGTACTTATAACTTGTAATTATAGTTTCTCATTTATAGAATTTTTATAAAGAAGAAAATTGGCTTTGGATAACTATGAAGAGCAATTCTACCATTGCCAGAATTAAAGATTGCCACTTGCAATAGTAGAAAAAGAATAAACTTTGTCCTGGATCTCATTCCTGCTGGCAGCAGATTAGGTATATTCAAGGCTGCAAGGCTTCTTAATTCTTCAAGTAATTTCTTATCGGACCAATATATTATGTACAATGTACATACATAAATATATCGATAAAGTTATGTTTTATTTCCAGGTGATTTAAATGCATCCCGTCCATTTTCTTGATGGGAGACACAATCAACCAATAGAGTACTGGGCTGATGGTGCACTGCCAGGATTTCGGAAATGTGAATGTGGAATTCTGCTCAAACAACGATCTCGAGCTAGTAGACTTTTTCACATCATGGCCAAATAAAGGCAATATTAGAGCTGGCGGTTTCGGTGGAGTACCTGTTGCCAGTTCATAGTCCTCAGAAAACTTCTGAAAAAAAAACAAAAATAATTTTTATTCAAATGTTTCAAATATATTATTGCGACGAAAATATTTTTGAAAATTGAAAGAAAAAAAAATGGTAACTAAATGTGAGACGTCAAAATAATAACAGAGTATCATAACAGATGGCCTTAGCTTCAAAATATTTTTGTTATGACAAGTGGCAATAGATAGCTTTCGTAAGGTAGTATTTTTTTTGCCACTTTGCACCAATAGGCCAACGAGTGGTGACCTATTTTCAATGGGGTTTTTGTATGGAAACCACAGTGGGCTAGCAGTCCATATCTAATACGTCCATGGGTGACCTATTTTCCATGGGTTTTTGTATGGAAATCACAATGGGCTAGCAGTCCATATCTAATACGTCCATGGGCAAGCCAGTTGACGAGCAAGTTGCTCAGGTTTGTATGTTACCCCATTTACAAACAGAATCGAGAGCTCGAGTTGGATTAGGGTCGGATTTTCGACCCAGGTGGTTCGTCACGTGAGTTGAGAGCCCCATTTGAAGTTGAGTTGATATGGTGTTGATATTACATTTAATGGAATAGCAACAATATATTTATTTTACACAAAAAAAAGTTCAAATTTAATGAATTTAAGTACATACTTCACATAGCTATCAAAACAAATACATAATTTTACTCGCACATGTGCAAAAATACTGTGGTCAACACATCCTCAAGACCGACTCTTCGAACCAGGTTTTTTATCCACAATTTCGACTCGACTCCGCTCCTGAAGTGGAATCGAGTCGGTTGAAGCTCATTTCAAGTCAACGCAGGTATACAAAGGGGCCAAGCGATCTTGAAGCTCGCTCGAATACTTCATGTAAACGGGGTATGTAATAGTAAGAAATTTAAATGTATTTTAACTTGTAAGCCAGTACTGGCTCGTGTAACCTCAGGGTAAGGTAAGGCCTCTTTCACACAAGGAAACTGAGTTGCCAGCAACTGGAAATTTATAGGTGAGAAGGGCAGGAAGTAAGGGGGTGGAAAAAAATCTCCACGGTCAACGATTTGAAAAGATTTTTATCACATTCCTTCTTACACTGTCCGTTATGTGCGTTCAACCAATTGACAATATAAGGACCCAAGCAAAAATCTCTGGAAATTTTGTTTCTTCTTATGAAAAGTACAAGGCAATTAAAGGAAAACATAAAAAAAAAACTTCAGCAACTGGTTTCCCCGTGTGAAAGGGGATTAAGACAGAAAAGTTTATCAATAAAGGCTCTCCTAAACCAATGCGGGATATTCGTTGCGACGAAGAAACATTCGCATGTCAAAATTTATTTATATGGTGATATATAAGATAACCCACCCCAACGCGGCGGAGAAACATATGAAATAATTTTGACTGGCGAATGTTTGTTCGCCGCAACGAATGTTTCGCATTGGTTTGGGAGAGCCTTAAAGCAAGCCAGAAGCGAAGAATTCCCCCTAATTTTTGTTGTAGATAGACTTGCCCCATAACAGAAAGAGAATAATCTTGAATGCACAATACAAACTACAACGAAATTTCAGAATTTGTTGAATGCACTCAGCGTAAAAAAAAATATTTTTTTTGTGGGAAGTTATGAATTTATACGTTACAACTTTTTTTAGCTCTCATTTTTGGCACTTGCGAAAGTTTTGAAAACATCGATGTTTTTCGATAGTTTAAACTATCGATTACTATCGATAGACTATCGATGTTTAAGGAACACTAGGTTCGTTCAAGGACTTTTGATTGGACCTTTTGAGCAAACGGACGCAAGTTTTAATCCGGATTTTTCTCAACCATCCTATAAGTTTTTAAAGTAATTAAAAGTCTATTTTGCCACAAATAAATTTATTTTGCAAGCAAGCAATTTTATTTAAAAAACTTCTCAATTAATTGTCATCAAAAAATAAAAAAAAAAAGGCTTCCTTAAAAAGCTAATCTCACGTGGAAGACACCACGCCGCCATTACTGACTCATATCAACCATCAATAGTCAATCCAGCCCTAAATCAATTTAACCCTCATCATCTGGTGAGGTGGACTGCCTCCTCATGGGGAGCACCACCAAAAAAAGTGAAAACACACCTCCCAACAAAAAAAAAAGGAGGAAGCAGGAAACAAAAAAAAAAGCAACTCCGTAATCTCATCGCTGCTAAACAGCCCCAGCCAAACGCGCGCTGCGCAGCTGTTAATGCAGATGAAGAACAACGAGGACTACAATCTCAATGGAGGATTATCCCAAAACAAGAGAGCCAAACTAGGCTACGACGAAGATGACATGGATGTTCTCGACGAAATCCAAGAAAGCTGGACGAAAGCGAAAGGCAACGCCAGACCGCCAACACCAACTGCCCCAACCAACGAGGCAGCCAACAACAACAATCGCTTCTCGGCTCTGGGCGATTTAACCCTCTTGAAGAGCACAAGCTCAAAACGATTCAACCACAGAATCCCCACGCAACCAACCGAAACAGACGACCCAGTAGCACCTGCTACTGATAATGACGCCACCTCCTTCAACCTAGATCGCACCAACACCACCGCCACCACAATCTCTGCATCCACCGCAGCCAGCACCAGCGCCAAATCCACCACCAACACCACACCCTCAGGTTCCAATAGAATCTCAACTGATGAAGATGCTGCAGGAGTTTCCAGCCAGCCTAACTTTAATAAAACAAGTAAGTTTTGTCCAGCTATAATTCTATTAGATACTAATATTAAACAACTAGAATCAGATTTAAGTAAATTATCTAAGTCAGGTGATTTTAAATTTTACTTTAAGAACCAAAAAAATGGTTCATCCAAACTCTTCATTAGCAATCCTAAGATCCACCAGGAGTTTATGGATAAAATTAGAGGATGCAATGATATCCAAGGCTATTCATTCACTCTAAAAGAAAATAAAACCCAAAACCTTATATTAAGAGGCTTAACATCTGATTTTAAAGAATCGGATATCCAAGAAGACCTCGAAAGCGTCCTACCGGGAACGGTCGAGAAGGTTACTATCTTCTCAACGGAGAGGTCTAGGAGTTTGGGTATAAATACCAATCTCTTTCGTATTAGACTTCACAAAGGTATCCTCCCTAATGAAATAATAAAAGTTAATTACATTCTTAGCTCTAAAATAAGTTGGGAGAGACCCAGAGGCAACACCGGCGCCTTGCAATGTAGGCGATGCCAAAGTTTTGGTCATTTGGCCAAAAACTGCGGCAAAAATTATAAATGCGTAAAATGTACCAACTCACATTTACCGGGTAATTGTCCCATTAAATCAACCCCCGAATCAAAGGCTCACTGTGTCAACTGTGATAGAGATCACCCAGCCAATTATCGAGGCTGCCAAAAATACAAAGATTACCTGAATGCAAGGAAGAAAAACATTCTTGCAGCAAATCATAGAAAATCCCAAGGCATTACAATCGCCAAAAACATTTCAAACTCAATCCAACCACAAAAATCCTTTGCTAGTCTCTTTAGCAAGGAGTCTAGTGTGTCCCTGGGTCTTTCCCAACCGAAAAACTCAAGCAAAAACTACTTAAACCAATTTCTAGACCTCTCCAAAGATCTTTTTGGTATCAGCGTTTCCGAACTCTTAACTAAAATAGAAAACTTTGTCAAAAACATTAATAACAGCGGCTCCTTGCAGCAAAAAAGGCTGGAATATGAACCTCCTTAACGAGGTTATGATAAGTTCACCGTAATGATGCTAAAAATTTCAACATATAACATTTCGTCCTTGATTGAACAGAGCAGGAGAATCGAGCTTTTTAAAATTCTCCTTGCTCAAAAAATATCGGTAGCGTTCATTCAAGAGACGCACCTAGAACATAGACACAAAGTATCACTAGATACCTACAACTTTCTTTCCAACCCTTCCAATCAAGGAGTTGCAATAGCAATAAAAAACAACATAAGTTACACAACCGTTCAATTAGCAAACCCAAATTTTCCAAGTATTTTTTGTTATATAAACCTTACCATGAACGGCACCGCAAAAAAAATATTACTCGGTTCTATATACTTTCCCACCAACTGTCAATCCAATCTTATGATAGACGAACTCGTAAAGATCAACAACCTGTCTGAATCGTTTGATGGTGCCATCCTGGGCGGCGACCTAAATGCAAGACATTCAAATTGGGGTGATTCTAAAATCAATCAAAATGGCAGAAACCTAGTCAACTGGTTCAGCGTCAACAACCCTCAACTTATAAACATCACTCCCCCAGATCCTACATTTCCTAGAAGTTCAGCCTACCTGGACCACTTTTTAATCTCCCCAAACCTGGTCAACGTATTCGACAAAAATTTTATTGTCAGCACACTTCCTTCCTTTAGTGACCATTTTCCAGCCGTCCTTGAACTGACCTTCTCAGATTCAATCATTTCCCTAGTGGAACCCTTCATCGGCAACTCCTACAAAAACACAAACTGGTCCACCTTTAGAAGCGATCTAGACTTATCTCTGACTACTAATCGACCATCCCCTTTCATTTCCCTTTCGAACGCAGAAATCGATCAAAAAATAAACTTCTTCAATGAAACTATCTCAGACACTCTGGACCTCCATTCAACCAGGTCTGAAAACAATTTCAAAAAATATAAAGATCTCCCAAGTGACATTAATAACCTCTATAAAGTTAAACACCAGTGGCAAAAAGAACTCAAAAAGATTTACCATAGATCTTATAACAGAGTAAACAGTGAGTATAAATCTCTGGCAAGTAAAATTTCACTACTTAAAACTATAATCAAGGAAAAAGTCAGAATTTGGCTGAATACACAACTCGGACTTAAACTCAGTAATATCAAACCAGGCCCTCATGCTTTTAAAGAAGCAGCCAAACTAACTGGTAAAAAGAAACGCTTCATATGCGACCAAGTTTCCCTTGGAAACCGTATTATTACTGATGAAGTCGAAAAAGTCGAAGCCTTTAAAGAACACTTTAAAAAACTCTATAGAGAGAATACTCCATCTTACGACCCCAACATTGTATCTGCAGTTCGATCGGAAATGCTCCGCTTAACAGAATCTCCACCAGAAAGAATTTTCATCTTCTCAAGGGAAAATTCGGCCATCAACCCAAACAATCAGTTTTTTGCCTCTATCACTGAAGTTACGAGCATAATTAAAAGCTTAAAAGCCAAAAAATCTACAGGCCCAGATAACATTTCAAATTTTATCCTTAAAAAAATTTCACCAGAAGCAATCAAGTTTCTAACAATAATATACAACAATTGTATAAATAACGGATACTTCCCAGAAGAGTGGAAATCCGCAAAAATAATACCGCTATTAAAGAAACCCAATAATTTCACGCTAGATAATTTTAGACCAATTTCACTGCTCTCGAACGTGGGCAAAATCCTTGAAAAAATACTGTTAAATAAAATTGAAACCCACACTGACAATCATATCGAATTTATACCAGACCATCAATTTGGTTTTAAAAGAGGCCACTCCACAACACACTCTCTCCTGAAAATCCACAACGAAGTGACACTCAACCTGAGACAAAAAAATTGCACTGCAGCTTGCTCTCTCGATATCGAGAAAGCTTTTGACAGTGTTTGGAGAGAAGGCCTCCTTTACAAGATCAGCCAAATGGACTTTCCTCCCCACTTAGTAAACATGATCAGCAGCTTTCTCAATAATAGATCCTTCTTCATACAATTACAGCAAACAAAATCAGACAAATGTCTAACCTTCAGAGGAGTCCCTCAAGGCTCAATTTTCGGCCCAAAACTATACAACCTATTCATACATGACTTTCCACACACCGTTTTTTCAAACAACACCATTAGGTCAGAAGCCATTCTGTTTGCTGACGACACTTTTGTCTATGCTCCCTCAGAATATCCAACTGAAGCTGTCATCAACCTCAAAAACCACCTAGAAATAATTAATAAGTACTACAAAACATGGGGCATCCACATAAATAAAGACAAATCAGAAGCGATTTGCTTTCGTAATGCGAGCGGTAAGGGTAAACCCGGTGTTGTAAGCGAAAGCAAAAACTTAAAGCTATCACTAGATAACATTAATATCCCGTTTAAAAATAATCTAAAATACCTTGGAGTACAATTCAACATTTTACTAAAATTCAACTCTCATGCAAGGGAGAACAAAACCAAAGCCAGAAAAATATCCAACATGCTTATGCCTTTTCTAAGGCACCCTATGCTAAGCAAAAAGATCAAACTCTTATTTTACAAAACATTGATAAGACCAATACTCATATACGCCTTCCCGGTATGGTTCAGCGTTTCTCCTACAGTCTTCAAGGAATTCGAAATCTTTGAAAGAAAGATGTTACGCCTTTGCGTTAGTAAAAACTTCAAGACTAGAAACAAAAGATATTCAAATAATTATATTTATAATGAAGCAAACGTAATACCCTTGATCAAATACACTGTCGATCTTATGTTTAAAAACATAGAAAAAATGAACTTCTCAGACAATGACTTGATCAAGGATATTTACGATTCCCAAAAAAATAACACATGGCTTGGATCTACCTATCCTTCACCAATCGGCATATCTAATATAAATCTCCAATCAACTCCTGATGGAATTCCCGAGTTCTTTGTGACCTCAACCAGAGGAAGCAACAGAGGCTAAAACATACAAAAGTCAGAACTAAACACTAGTAAAACTCCAAAAAAGGGGAAAAAAAAAAATTCAATTAAAATAACAAAAAAGACTGAAATCACCTGAAATAAGATACAAAATAAAAACAAATCTAACTATTAAAGAAATATAAAGACAAAATAAAAACAAATTAAATCAAACTAATACCTATACCTACTTA
Organism: Melangyna quadrimaculata; assembly: GCA_949320155.1. Taxonomy (NCBI): domain Eukaryota; kingdom Metazoa; phylum Arthropoda; class Insecta; order Diptera; family Syrphidae; genus Melangyna; species Melangyna quadrimaculata. Next base: position 3,030,632 of record OX439483.1, read on the forward strand.
TCAACCATAATTCTCATTATCTTAACTATGAATAATTAAAGATCTATAGCTGGATACAAACTTCACTTATAAATGTTTGCTTTGCCTATAATTTATATTGTACCTATTAACTTTAAGACAAAAAAAAAAAAAGAAACTAAAGAAAAGTAACACGTTCAAAAAAAAAAAAAAAAAAAACCAATCAATCGTTTTCAGAACAAAATAACAAAAGATATAATTACTCTAAAAATTTAACTTCACATATAAATTAAACTAATATATTCAGTTTAAAAGACATAAACAATCTAACATTTCCTCTCGGAAAGAAGCCTAACTAACTTTTCAATTCATATTAATGTATAAAACCTTCAAAATTCAAACAAAAGAACAATAATTAATTAAAATTAAATTAGTACTTTCACAGAGTAAACTTGCATGTCAAATGTAAAAACAGAAAATCCAAAAACAAATGTCAAAACATCAAATAAAGAAACAAACAAAAAAAAAAAAAAAAACTAACCAACAACTGACAGTTTAGGATACTTTAATAAAATCAGAAAAGAAACCTGTTCATTTATGTCATAACACATATCATTTTCTGTATCTTACCACGTACCTATTTATTGTATTGTATATATTTTTGTGTAAATATCTTAGTTATAGCTTAAAGACAATCGTCTTAAAAGAAACTTTTATAGCTCCGTGAGCAAGAACTATGTAATTCAAATAAAAAAGAAAAAGACAAGCCATGTTGGCACTCGATATTAAAACAGTATAGGACGGCCTTACATTACAGCCTCCGAATATTCAATGTTAAAAAAAAAACTAGAAAGAGCTAGATATAGTATCTCATGTATTAATGTAAACGCATTTTCAAGTCTCAATAAAATACATACATACATACATAGGTTCGTTCAACGCAGAAAGCACACGTCGACTAAACTGACAACTAAACTTTTTATGACATCAGAAACCAAGAAAATTCTAAAAATCTGAATTTTGTGTTTTGTATTGCACATGACAAAACTTGACAAAAAAAGGGAATGAGACAGTTAGAGGTTTTTTGGTGAAAATTGTATTCTACAATTTAATAAGATAGAGTTAGAGATAGAGGAAAGTTGGAAGCAAACAGAACTGCTTGGCTTTTTGATTCCCCACACACGATAGAGCCGAACATTGGTTCGGAGGTTCGTGCTCGTGGTTTTTGGACTGGCTGAAAATTCAAATTAATCCTATTAGAAACAGAAATAAATGTATATATTCAATTAAGAAGTAAATTAATTATAAAGCCTTAACTACATAGACCTACTTTTGTACAAAATTACAAAAGTAAGAAATTAAAATGCTCGCTATGGAAACATGCGTTCAAAAAACCAAACGAAAATCTGACACATAAATTAAACCACCATGCACAGTTTTCCATTGTTTTTTGCAAGCAGGTGTCTTCAGAATAGATATTTATTTCTCACTTTTGTACAAAAGTAGGCCTATGTAGTTAAGCCTTAATATAGAACGCTAGACTTTTGCATCTAGTAGCTCTCTAAATCTATTATTAGCCTGTAATTTTTTACATATTCAATAAATATATAATAATAATATAATTTTATAATAAAAAAAAAACAGAAATTCAAAGCACGAGTTAAAAAATCGTGTTAAAGTAGCATTATCAACAGCAAATCCTCCTCAAATTCATTGAAATAAATCTAACCCTAAATAAGGAATAGCAGATAATAAATTTGTAATTACTGTAGCTCCTCAGAAAGATATTTGTCCTCACCAAAAAGCACCGGCAACTGTACGTGTTAAACATGGGATTTTTCTTAGACATGTTCATAGTTCGGCCATCGGACGTGTAGTCGGGGTGTTATAATTTCCCTTTACCTCATAGGCACTGGATACATTCGAAACCATAACAAACTTCACGCCTGAAACAAACTGAATTTTTGTTTGTTCTTTGAAATAAAAGGAAAAGAACAAATTTTTTTCGTTCTTTCTCCATCCAATCCAATCTCCATTCCTGCTTCAGCTTTTGTCTGTGAATGATGCCGTCTGCCTCAAACAACACCAAGTTAGAAAAACAGGTCTCCGGCACCCCAGCGGAGTCTTCAAGTGACAATAATAATGCCACAAATCCGATGAAACAAGCTATAGTAACAATTGAACATAAAATTCGCAATTTGGAAAAGCGCAAGGTGAGTGAAAAACCCAAAAATCTGTTGGCCAAAAACCCTAGTGCCACCCTTTAATATTTGTAAAAAAAAATGCACAATGGCTTCCCCCCGATGGATGTACATACGACGACGTTCCACCTACCATCCGATTCCCCGAAGAAAAACAAATTTATATTACGAATATTATTTTCTAGTAAATTGTGTTTTTTATTTTTAGTAAATAAACCTAAAAATAGGTGCAATCGATTGTTAATAACAAATTTATTTGTTAATTGTTGTTAGGAACTGTTTTTTTTCTGTTTTTACCTGGCGTTTGTTCGTTTACGGAAAAAAATTGTTCTTGTAGGCCCAGGCGATGTCGCGATTTTAACAACAAGACGCCATATTTACATGTGCTTTGGTTTTGGATTTAAGTCCAAATTACCAGACAGCAGCACCTTTCTTCCTTTATATCTAATGTGTTTTTACTTGAACAATAGGAGAACAGTTTGGCTGTGTACTAAGCGGATCTATCATGTTTTTTTTTCCGTATTTCTTAGACCAAGTTAGAGTCCTATCGAGCGATACAGGCCTCTGGTAAAGAATTGAGCTCTGACCAAAAAGCTGCTGTTGCTAAATATGATGCTGTGACGCAAACTTTGGAATTTGCCAGAGATCTCTCAAAGCAGATGGTCCAATTTTCTAAGGATGCCGAAAAGGAGCAGAAGAAGCAAGCAAGAAAGGTATGTTATTTGTGTAAACTTGGTTATCCTTTGTTCTATCATCATTGTTGTTGTGGTCTTCTCACCAGGATGCCATCGTAAGGGCACAAACGGAAACAAGTAAGATTCGTGAAGTTCTGGTTATACAGAACATTCTGGCAAACATGTCTATCGATGAGATCCGTGAAGCTTTCCTGAGTGGTGAGAATGGTGCTGTCAAATTGGAAGCGGCCGATCTGGAGAACTTGGAAAAATTGTAAGTGTTTTTTATGCATTTCAATTTTGTTTTCTTTTTAATCAAAAGTCATCCATATCGCACTTTCATTAGTTATGCGTATATAATTGTTTTTATAATTTGATTGCCGATTCATGATATTTGTTAACTCTTCCAATGAAGGTTACACAAATACGTGTGACTCATTAGAACATGGTATTTATTGTTGTTATCATTTGTACTTAAACAACTCTGCTAGTGTGAAAAGTTAAAAGGGGTTAACAGCAATTTTGTGTGTTTTGAAGAAAAATATTGCTAACTTTTACTGCGCTTTTTGATATGTGGGTCTAGAATCTAAAAATAAATAAATCGGGTGGCACAACGGCCAGGGCCTAGTGACTAACAACTCACAACCATTCCTGTGTGCGCCTGTCGACATAAATGGAAGGGACCTACAATTTTATGCCGAATCCGAACGGTTAGACGAGAAGCACTTATTCGTGACAAGTCAATTCCTCGCAAGAGGCAGTAGCCCTGAAAAAAAACTTAAGTTTTTAGGTGGAAGAGGCTGGGAAGCGAACCCAGACCTCCAGCGTGACAGTCGAACGCACTAACCATTATGCTACGGGGTCTAGAATTTAATTGAACTGAATCATGTCCGAAGTGTTTTTAAACATCTAATTGAACTTAAATGTTAAAAACACTTCGGACATGATTCAGATACTTTTCTTTGTACATAAAAACCTACAAATTGGCAAATTTTGAAGAGCAAGTATGAAGTTCTGTCAAAATAATCAAAACTAGGCAAAAGTACGGGAACGCAAATTCACACAGATCTGGTATTACCTATTGTGCCAGACAAGTACGATCTGATGTTTGTATTTCATTGTTTTACTCTCAAAATTCCAGTTTGCTATTGATTTTCAGTCCAAAGAAATTTTCTTGGACGGAAGATCACAGGAAATGGAAATTTTGTATTCTCTCGTGAGCTTTTTTTGTGCAAAAAATCGGCAATTTAAGACTACGGGATCGACTTTGCACCCCAAAAAACACAAATGCACAGAAAATCGCTGATGATTAAAGCAATGGGCCTATAATACATTTTGTATCACAGCCAAACTTCATCTGTAAAAACTGACACGAAAGAAACTGCAGTATCCCGCGCTTTTGTTCAAAAGACCGGTGGACCTCTTTTTTTTTAAGTTAACCATCCAATACAAAATTGGTTCATACATTTGATGTGTTAAGGAAAATCATTACTCAGAGATTTCGCTCCGTCAAATGGTGGGCATGTGAAACCAATTTTTTTTCCTCAGTATTTCGATAGACAAACTGAGAATTATTGCTGAGTACTCCTGTTCATGTTATTATTTACTACTATTTATTTACACCAGCGCTGCACTAGAGCCGCCAAAGTATTCACATCGCGTAATGAGAAGCTGGCTGGTGATATTGCTCTAGGCTATTATTATTATTATTACTAGAATCGGCGATTGGCCGAAAAATCGGCCAACAGCACGTTATTTACACACTTTCGAGAAGTAAGAGAAATTAAAGAAAATAAAATTACAACAAAAAAAAAAAAATAAGTCAGTCGTCAAAGTCCGTATGACACTAGATTTTTTCTTCATTTTTAATGCATTCAAAATGAAACTAGAGTAGTTCAAGCAATTTATAATTGAAAATACCGATATGAGTGATACTATATTATAACAATTTGTTTCAGCTTAATAATAAACTCCCGCCTCCTCCCCCTCTCCACCTCTTTAAATGACTCTATACAAAAAACCAATGCGGACATTTCGGGGGACTTTGGATATGTTGTTGAGGATAAAATTCTGCGTCGATAACAGCAATAAAATTTCATGAATTAAATTGTTCCCACTTGCCCATATTAAATTTTCTTTCTTTCCTAGACTGTAAGTCGAACAGACATAAGCTCCTAAGTTTAATGTAATGACAAAAAAAAATTAATTATTTTGATGCAAATTTATTCATTAAAATTGCGTTCAGTAAATATAGTTGACTGCAATTATTGGACTCCCTTATGTCTCTTGAACGTACCCATTTTTAATACATTTTTATGAGATTTTCACATTAATGTTGTTATTGTGTACGCGCTCACTCATATAGGAGTTTTCAGTTATAAAATTTTCGAACTACTCTAGTTTCATTTTCAATTAATTAAAAATGAAGAAAAATCTAATTTTAAACGATTTTAGCAACTTACTATCTCTTAACAATTTACTGAAGTTAAAATCACAAAATTGTTTCTTTAACTTTTAGTAATTTGCTAAATCCATATGGCCTCTGTCATTTTCCTCGAAAAAAATTTCTTGCCAATTTTTTTTGAAATACATAGTTGGTTGTGTTTTTTTTATGATTCGTGAGCTATAATTTTTTTTTTTTATTTAAGTATAAAATATTTTCGGAAGACGAAGATTTCGATATGTTTGAAGACTCAGCTTTGTGCACAAAAGTGCGAAATCTTATGTCAGGAGCAAATCCTTATGAAGGGCAAATTATGCTAAGCAAATAGTTCCTAAATGCAAACATTAAAATCCCTGCAAAGCAGATTGTCCCAAAAGGCAGTCGACTTTTTTACTTGCACAAATGTAAAAAATATCTTGCGCACTTCACTTGCATTTGAATTTGTTTGGCGTTAGTTGTGTCTGGAATTTTGTTACACTTAATTTATTTGTTTTTTGAAGAAAAGTAATTTATATTTACTAAAAGGCAAAAAATAACTATTTTATGACTAATTTTAAAAGTAGTAAAACCTGAAAACTGAAGGCTAAAGAAGCGGCTGGGGTCAAGTTCTTAAGGCAATATTAGAAAACAGTCCTCAATTTTCATTTTACAAAAGAAGAAATGCTTCGTAAATGGAGCAACCTTCTTCTTACATATAAAACAATAAAACAAAGGAATGGGGAAACTGGAGGAGGTGCAACAAGATGGGAGTACCTACTATGACTTGTTTGTTTCATGAAGTGTAGATATGGAAGATGGAACAAAGCAACATCAACTCAGTAAAATCTTTATTAAAATAATTTTTGTTTGGGGGTCCATAATTCATTCCAGCAAAAATCAACAAACAACACAAATGTCCGTTCCGAAACGTCATATACATGTTATGCAAACATGCTTTTAACATTTCAACTTGTTTTTTACATATGCTTTACATGTATTTTGCTTGCAAATGTTGCGTTTAGGAATTTGGCCGTCGATTTCTGCATTTGTCGATTTTCCAGGTTCGAGTCCTGCTGGTACACAACTTCTCGAAAACTTATTTAAACCACATGTTGGGTTTCCATCGACATAATAAAAATAATTTACAACGCATAAAAACAATAAATGTGTTCATCAAATTTAAACCCTACATATATTCTGCTATCTGCTTAATTAATAATTTACTATGAATTTTTATGACAAATCGGGCTTTTTTTGTCACTTTTTTCTACATGCAAATAAAACTTTATTTCATACGTTTCGTCACAATTTCTTGACTTCTTCAGGGGTAGTTCATTTAATCTGTAGAACTTATGATTAACAATTTACACTTAAACTTACATCAAATAACTTTTGTTACAATTAATAATAATTATTGACAGATGATGATAATTTTAAAGTTTGAAATTTTCTAAAATAAAAATGAACCAGAAGACCCGTGCGAATATTTCGCACATTCAATAAGGCTTTAAATTTTCAAATAGAATGTTTGAACAAAATAATTAAATTCTTTTTATTATGGATATGAACATATTAGAAGAATTTAATTTAAATATTATAGATATGCGTTTAAGTGATCATAATATTTGTTCTAATAAAATTTGATGCAATACAAAAATTTCTTTGATTATTTTCATTCTAAATGTGTTTCGATTTTTTTTTTCAACCCCTTTCGATTGACATACATTGTTCGTTCCTAAACGAAATGTTACACAGTGTCACACTTTTATCAATGGCATTTTAATTTTTTTTTTTTGACACAACAACAACAGCTAAAATTTTATAAAAAATGAACATACCACTGTCATTTTGCCGAGCTAGAGGAAAGTGATTAGAGATTTCAAAACGTTAAAATAGTGAAAACACTAAATAAAAAAGTGAAATAAAAGTTAACATAGTGAGTGCAATACTTTATTTAAAAAAATATGCGTTAAATCGTGTAAAAACACCTATAATATGGAATTACAATTTTTGCATCTCACGGGCTGATTGTGTCTCATATTCCACATTATGTGTTTATAGGATTTAACGCAGCACCGCATATGTTATATATTTTTTTTTTTCAATGAAGTATTGCATGTATTCACTATATTTACATTTATTTTACTTTTTTATTTAGTTTAATAAGTTTTTTTTACTATTAAACTTAAATCTCAAAAATACATCTCTCAAAAACACAGTAAAAAATTTGTTGGGGGCTCAAGCATTTAGCTATTCCACTAAATTCCGACCCTGTGTGAATGCATTTGTTTGTGTAACTCACACTATTTTGAAAAAAGCGTCAATTTTTCCTCGATATGCCCGTTCCTCTTTTTCTTTCTAAGATTTTAAATTAAAGAATTAATAAATATGTTTCTTTCATTCATGCAATCTAGTGATACCTAATAAATGCATTCGGCTTTCAATAATGAGAAAAAAGATAACAAACTACTTTTGTTGCTGGTAACAAAAATGTTTCTCCACCACTCACTCAATGTGCAAGCGAAAAAAGAGGATTATACATTACAAAAGTAATAAATATGTTTCTTTCATTTATGCATGGTGTAACTAAAGAATGTTTCTCCCCACTCACTCTGGTGCAGCGAAAAAAAAAGAATTTTAAATTTCAGAAGTAATACATATTTTTCTCTTTCACTTATTCAATGGGTTAAAAGTGAGGTATTCTTTATGTCAAATTTTTCATTTATTGAATTATTTGAAAATTCCGAAATTTACAGAAAATAGTGTGGTATTACATAAAGTTTTTGTGCAATGTCATGAGTATGTGTAAATTCCTATTCAGTGATACCTATTTTAGTGGATTTGACTATTTTATAAATGAGAAAAAAGGAGTTTGACAACAGAAATAATATATATGATATCAAAGTCTGCAGAGTGTCCAGTTTCTACTAGTATGTGTTCGAATAATCTCGTCTCCAGTGATCTCTTATGTGGATTTCCTTTCAACAAAAAAATCAAATCTGTGAAGAGGAAATTTGATTTGTTTAGAAGAAAAGATCAAATTTTCTAAACAAATCAAATCTTTTATTTTAGAAAGATTTACAACGATTTGCACACACACTAGGACGATTTGACATTTCTCTGGCTATTGTTTACGTTTGGCTTTTCAGTCAATTTGTTCAATTGAATTATATCCGTGGTGTTAAAGTATAAAGTTCACGTTGCTCAGTAAATAAAATAAAATAAATAAAATGTACTATATGTAAATTATGTAGATAGAATTACAATAATTTTCCATTTCAAAAAAAAAATTAAAGAATTGTGCGTTGGGGCCTGTCAAATTGCACACACATACAATCACTGAAAAAAAATTATTTTTTTTGCGTATTCCTTACAGCACAAAAAAAGATTTGATCTTGAAAAGAAATCGACATTAGTTGTCCCAATGTAGATCAAACTGCACGTCTCCCCTTCCTTGCCGCTGAACCCAATTTTATAAATTATGTCATGTTGTTCTCTTTTTATTTTGGTTTTTGTATTCCCAGAAACGTCAGTGGCTAAAAAAAAAAACAAGAGAAAAAAAAACTCTAAATCAAGGGAAACAAACAGTGTTGCCACAATGTTACAAATGTAACAAAAGTGTTACACTATTTTTAAATTTTATTTCGTTGTTACAATATTCATGCAAAACGTGGAAAACCCATAGAAAGCTTATAAACAATAGACTTTTATATCGGTAGAAATGAACTGTCAAAATTTGTATGGGAAAAATAATTTGCAAAACATAGAATTTTATCTCAAAAATTTGAAGCGAGAAGCGTAGAAATTAAAACGAGCCGAAATCTTGTAACCCATATCTTAAAGCTCCAACTTGATCGCTTAATTTGGCATAATAAACACTGCAAGAAATGTGTTCATCAGTTAAAAACTAAAGTTAGAAATGTAGGATGGTAACACTGGTCCCTTGATTTAGATTTTTTTTTGTAATGAACTGTCAAAATTAGAAAGGGAAAAGACAGAGATAAATCTGCGAAAAGCCGAATTGGTGATGGCTTTTTAGAAAAAAAGCAATATATCTCTGGCTCCCATCTTCTAAACGTCAAATCGAAATTTTGGGTTAATAGCTTTGTTCAGCGACGTTGTTCCAAAAAACTTGGAACAGTTTAGAACAGAAAAGTACAACTTCCCCTGCAAACCAAAACTCAGTAGTTTGCCTTGAAACACAACCTCAAAGAAAACGCATTCTTTAAAAATGTATGTGTTTCTTTATTTACCAAAAACTCTCCCCTCAAAAAAGTACTTTTGTTTCTCCTAAGGGCCAATTTTTCAATAGTCAGTTAAACATCAGATTAACTTCAGATAAAACAAAAAAGTTTTCGTGTTGCTATAGTATTTATTCCTTTGATAGTTTAACCGATGATTGAAAAATCGGCTCTAAAAAAAATAAAACTCTTCTATCGTAAAAGGGAAGAAACAGTGCGATGTATACGATGCACAAAGTTTTGTCTCATTTCGAATGTGCACAACATGACAAAACAAAAACATTTATTATATCGGCGAGCGCGAGTTATAAATGGTTGTTTTTTGGTTGTTGTTTATATAAGAAACAAATAAATTATATTTAATTATTGTCATTAAATTTAAATAGAAATAGAAAATACAAATGTTTTTATTGGGGCCAGTTTGTTCACAGCTAATCATCTTTAATCCATGATTAGTGGAGCTGGGAAATCCTCAAATGTGTTTGTTAATCAAATTTTTTTTTAAAAATTCAAAGTATGAGTTGCTAGTCATGGATATCACTAATCAGCCAATTTTAGTTGATAAGCGTTAATTTATTAAAGGATATGAAAGTCACATACTCAATTTAACCCACTGTGAACAAACTGGCCCTTAGTGTTTTATACTTTGTTATTACTGCATTTTCAGATTCATCAGGGTTAAGGAAACCATTTTCGTCGATCGTCGTGTATTTTGAAATTGCAGCAAATTGTTCAATTATTGGAACAGCTCTAAAGTCTGAACAATTTTTTTATTTCAAGGTTTTGAATGAACAACAACCACTTGTGTTGGCTAATAGCCTTTTCACACCAAACCCAAAACCCGGTTTTCGCGAAAATATCGGTTTTGGCTGAAAACCTAGATCGAAAACACAAGTTTTCCCATACATTTTTGCTAAACCACAAGTTTTGATAAAACACAAGTTTTAAATAAAACCTGTCGAAAACATGTTGCATTTGCAAGATAAACAAAACAAACACACCTTGTGAAACATTCCGCGCTCATTTAAACGTAATATAAATAGCTGACGGGTTGCTGCCAGGAAAAAATATTTTTTTTGCTGGAACACAAGAGAGCGCGACGCAGTATAGAGCATCCTAACTACTACGTGAAATTGATCGGTTAGGAAATAAATTAAATATAACGAATCAGGATTAATTGCATTTTCATTATAAAATTCCAATATTTATAATTTGTCTTTTAATTACGCATAAAACATTTGATTTTTTCACTTTACTGTGGCACTGAAAATTTTCAAAGCGGCGTGGCCCTTCCTTGAGACCATTGTGTTCAAGCAAAACAAATGAAATGTCAAATGAAAACTTGTAAATTTTCGGTGTGAACGCATTTCAAGTTTTCGTAAACCAATTGCCGAAAACCCGGTTTTGGGTTTGGTGTGAAAAGGCTATAAAGCTATGCAGCCTAACTGCAAGTGTTACCACGAGAAAACACCTTTGAATTTTTTTATTTATGTTGATCAAACTGGCAATAAACTGGGGCCGAATAACGTCTCTAGTGAACGAGTGAGGAACTTTTACACGTTATCGAACTATCGAGTTATCACATTGGTATGATGTTATACGAAGTATCACGTATCGAATTGAGTTCGTATTGTACTAGGATAATTCTAGTACATTTTCCTAAACGTCAATATTCTTAACTTTTCATTGGTCGATTGCCACAGCTGCTTGTTTTGTATTTGTTAGCTAAATCGAATTATTGTGCCTTAAAATCAAGCAAGAATAATTTTCTGGGTGATGTTTAATTTATTTTAATTCACCCTGAAACACCATTAATTGATATTGTTGAGAAATATTTGCAGAAAAGAGAATAAATTTATTTTTCTGACATTTTACTGCTCAGTCGTCTACCTAGCATCTATCGTATGAAAAAACACTCGTTCACTGACGAGGAAATGCCAAAAATAGAATTCGATACTCGATACTTTACTCGATATCTTAAGAAGGAATCCCAATTGCAGATAATTCAGTAACGTATTGCTCACTCACTGATGCCGTAATTCGGCCCCTGGTGTCGAAAACTATTCGTAAAATTCAATTTATCATATAAATTATTTCATATATAATTTCAAAAGGCTCAGTTTCAGAAGAAATAAACTACTTCTTTTACGTACAAGTTTTACCAGTTATATCCGTACTTCTAGATTCCATAACTCAGTATGTAGTAGTGCAGATATAACCGGTGAAATGTATACGCATAAGAAGTACTTTAAGGCGCCAGTTATAGCGATAATTAAAAACCATCAGTAAAAGTTGAAACAGGTGAAAACTGGAATTTTTTACTTACGGGCGGTTATAGCAATCAGTTAAATTATATCAGTAAATTAATGTCAAACCCACAGCCGCAATCTTTTATTTATTTTTAATGATGCAAAATGCTTCAGTAATTTTTTTACTGATGAGTGGAACAGTAAAAAAATGGAACATAGAAAACTGAAACGAAATGTTCCATTTTTTGGGTTTGACAATCAGCTGTTCAGTAAAACGAATTTCCATCAGTAAAATAAATAAATGCTTTTTTTACAAAAATTATTCATCCTTGGGATTATTTTTGGCAGAAAAAATATTTTTATTGATTTGCCATCGATTCGTACCATTGTAATGTTTCAATTCTTTTTTTTAACACAGCAAATTATCCAAAAGAAAATTTTTACTGATGGTTTTTAATTATCGCTATAACTGGCGCCTAAAAGGACAAGTTTCAGTGCCTTCGCTATGGTTTAAGAAACTACTGGTGAATAAACATAATAACTACTTCAAGTAGAGTTTCGCTGATATACATTTGAAGTTTCTTTGTCAGTACTTTAATGGAGGGGAAATTCACTACATTTCGCTTACTAGTAAGAGATAGCTGCTTTATGTATTCTCATGTATAGGAGGTATATAACTGAGTTTTTTTTCGAGCCCCTATCTTTTTTCAATGGAAAGGAAGTATATATTTCACTTCGTTTGCTGGCTCTGTTCCAAACTGTTCTGATTTGCTGTTCAGTGAGTCTGTTCCGAACAGTTTGGAACAAACTAGAAGGATTTTCTGTTCTCACTTTTTAAGTAGAACAACTTCGAACAGGTTTGTGACAACTGTCAAAATCAGCTGCTGTCACTTGCAAGTTGATATATTTTAACAAACATCGTGGCTCTTTGTGCTTTTACTTTGGAAACAAACAAATACATATTAAAAACAAAACAATACAAATTAAATTAAATTGTGCTAAGTTAAATAAATACTATTTCTTATTGTTTTTAATAAAAAGTATTTCTTGATTATCCACCAAACTCGAAAAGTAAATAACAATTTTTTTGACAATTACATCTGTCAGACAGCTGCCTGTTCTATCTTGTCTGACATTTCTGTTCTATCCTCATTGTATATATAACCTATGGTACTATTAATGAGTCGATTTTTAGAACGATAGTCTACGCCTATAGGGTGTGTATTATCGCTAGAGAGATTTAATGAGAGTTTCAATGTATTTTTAACATTATCTACAGAGAAAATGCCCTCTCAGGCCAGTGGCACCGCCACCGTCATTTTCCTTTATTTGATAGTACTATAGATATTTATATACAATGCTATCTTGTTCTGATCTGGAAAAAAAAAAACCTTACTGAACAGTCCTAATGACGTTTAAGTGCTTGGGGCTATTTCTTTTAGTGTGCGTTTTTTTCTGCTACTATGGTCAAAAACAAGAGTTGCAATGTCAAAGTTAAAAAAGATACTTTTTATTTAAGAACGATCAAAGTTAAAAAATGGGAAGGGGTTGAAAAAAAAATGGAAAATTGTTCATGGTTAAGTTTTAATTGTTTTTATGTTTTCTTCCTTAAATTATGTATCGCTAAATTTATTATTTTGTTATTGAAATTGTTTGCAGTGTTAATTTTTTGTTGTAAGGGTTGAGTAGAGAGGAAATTAATCATTCTGCCAGATGCTGTAGTTTTAGAATACTAGTTAAATTTAACAAGAAGTTCTGTAAATTTTAATATCTAGGTATGGTAAGCTTTTGTTTTGTTCTATTGCAACTATGAATTTAAGTTTTGTGTTGTAGTGGTTCAGGTAATTCAAGATCTCGTCTTATCTTTTTCTTTAATGATAGCAAACACGTCGTCTACGTACTTGGTGATAAATTTGATGGTAATTTGTTTTTATTTTTTAAGTCTTCTATTGTTTTTTTTTTCGATTAAATCGTCCAAAATGATGTCAGCTATTGTGGGGGAGGGAGGATTTCCCATGGGCATGTCAAAAGTCTGGTTATATAGTTTATCTTGGAATTTGAAGTAGTTGTTCTCTTTCAGACAAAATTCTAGAATCCTTAAAAGCTGTGTTTTTGGACTTTTTGTGGAGTTTTTGATTGTGTCCCACGACTTCATTATGATTTTTATAGCGTGGTAAGTTGGAATGTTCGTGAAGAGTGAAATAGCGTCAAAACAAACTAGAAAATCATCTTCCTCTAAAAAATGGCTTCTAAATGAGTTTTAAGTTGAAATGAGTTGTTAATGTTTAAATTTTCGTTAACTATATTTTTCAAAATTTTTCCTATATGTTTTGACAGCTGATAGCATGGAACGTTTGTCGAAGAGAAAATAGATCTCAGTAGTAGATATGGCTTATTTATTTTTGGCAAGCCGTATAATCTCGGTGCTGTTGATGATGAAGAGTGCATTCTATGATTTTGCCATTGGTCGATGTAATTATTTTTGAAAAATTCATTTAATAAGTTGTTAATTAGTTTTTTTGCAATTTTGGTGTTTGAACGGTTCTAATTGTTTTGTAAATATTTTTATCTTCGAGTAGTTTTGCCATTTTGTTTAAGTAATCTGATTTGTACATCAGTTTTATTGCCTTTATCTGCCTTGGTGACAACAATTTCGTTTTTGTACTGTCTGAGGAATTTTTGCGTACCTTAATGTATTTTGCGTATGAATTTTTCTATTGTTGTGTATTTTATTCTTCTATTGTGTTGCTAAATGCGGTTGGTAACGCTAGATCTAGCTATTTTCTTTTCCCTCCCATCTTCGAAAGCTCTTATGCTTTGCTCGATGTCAGCAATTATGTCTATTGGTGAAAAATTCTCGCGTGTCACAGGGATTGTAAACTTTTCTCCTAAGGAGAGTAATCATTTAACCTCTTTCGGAATAGAAATGTTAGTTTTGTTTAAAAACCATGGCGCATATTCATAGTCATTTTAGACCTGGGCCTAAGTTAAACATTGCTTTGGTTGAATTTTCGGACGTTGATTCTATTTTTTTAAGGTTATCATTTCAAAATATTTGAAGCTATTTGTGTAGTATACCAAGTTAAATATAAAACCAACAATTTGTAGTTAAAATCCGTCTGTATTCATTGAGCCAAAATTGTCTTAAACTGTAGTTTAGTTAAACCTGGGTCTATCTGCGACTATGAATATGCCCCCATGTGTCATTGAAAACTAATCCTAACTTGTCTAGCTGTGAGTGTTTTAATTTCTGTATTTTTGATGAATGTGTTTGTCTGAATCCTTGACTGATTTGGTTATACCAATATTTTTGTTTTGATGTAAAGTTATTGTATTCTATAGCATTAAGAACTGATTTTATTTTTACTGGTTAGCATAACGAAAAAAGGTTTAACATTTTTAAATAGCTAGTAAACTGCTAAATACTTAGGAAATTGCCAACTAGTAAAATGCTAAGGTTATTTACCTACAATACCTACAAAATATAAATTCACTATACTAAAATTCAGCACATCGCAACCTTAATTAGCGAATAACTTTTTTCACACAGGGACATGGTAAGCTGTCAAAGTAGCTATTGTAGTTCATAAAAAGACCTTTTCAGATACATATGTCTTGTTATTATTTGTAAGGCCAGCACATGGTTGCCTATATACTATATACAACATACTAACATCATATATTTAAACTATATGCACCCAATTTCAATCTTTGTTGGCCAATAACTTTTTACACAGTGATTTGGAATGAGCAGCCAAAATAAGTATTCATGTACACAAAATTACCTTTTCAACGACAAATGTCTCGTTGTTATTGGTTATGTAGACCGTTTTGTTCGGTTCTTTTTTAAAACTTAATTAATAACTATCATAGCTTTTATTCTAATAGTACAGTCACCGAAGGACTTTTACTTGCAAAAAATAGTGTTCTCTGGATTATTTTTGTATATGATAGGGAATACTCCCAGGTATAACATAACCAAAGTCCCCAGCCCGCGAGCTAGACTCAGGACGGGGGGTTAAAGTTACCCCTTTTAAGATTTTTGTGAATATTTCACAACCTAGCATGTTAATGGAAAAGTCTATACTACATAATTAGAGAAAATCAAATTGTCTATAAAAAAAAGTTATGTTCATATTTTCGCTAGGGTTAATAATAAGAGAGATGCGGGGGGTAGAATAGTCAACAAACCGTAAACAAACTGTTATTGTCTTATAGTCCAAACGGCGACCGTATAATCACTTAGCTCATAAGGTAAGAGGTTCTAATACTCCTTAGTCGATAGATCTATTCCAGAAAAACTCAACGCACATGGTTTGCCTAGCGAAATTTGGGTAGGTGACCTCTAAAACGGGCCACTTCCGGTTGGTTTTTTCAACCATGACTTAGCTCATCGAGTAAGAGATTTTAGCAACGCCCAAATTGTAGGCCTTGACGAGAAGGAAAGAAAAATATAGGGTTGCCTAGTTTAAAATGGGTAGGGGGGGGGGGTTGCCAACCCTCTTTGGAAAACACTTTCTTTATTAAGTCTTCTAATCGTAGGAAAAAAATAGATTAACTCAGTCTTAAAAGTTTTCAGTTACATTTTGTATAAAAAAATTGTTTTTTTTTATAAAGACACAAGTAAACCCGGTATCATTAAATTAAAGCCCAGACCGTGCTTTATTTAATAAATATATATTTACTAAAAAAAATGCATGCCCTTGCCAGACCTGATTTAATACAAAAATATACCAAAATTTTACATTTTCAGGTGAAATGCTTAAAATTTGATAAGCTAAGAGCTTAAAACATACATCAAATTAAAGCTTAGACTCTAATCTATCAAACAAATAAAGGTTGCTTAATGAATTTTGTTTACAAAAATCACTTCTTTTTCAGATTAGTCCTTAATCATATCTGAAAAGTCCCAAGCAAGCCGCGTTGGCGTAATAGCACAATCTTGAAAAACGCAGCCATTTTGCACTCTTTGTTTGTGGCTATATCTGTGGAACATGTTGCCCTAGAAAGACTACATATTTAAGTGACAAATGGACGGGCTTAGATTGACAAAATCAGGGAAGTAAATCAAAATTAGCTACAGGGATTGCATGGCTACTGGAATTCAATTAATTTAACAGAGTAAATTGCAGTGCAAGTTCGAAAAAATTACCCATGTCCCATAAATATTGTTTAAAATGCTGAAATTTAGTGGACATGTTCCAACAACAGTACCAACAATCATAATTATGTGTTAAGTTTCCCAAAAATCCCAAATATGAAAATGCCAGGATTACCTATAATCAGCAGCCAAAAATCCCACGTAAAAAAGGCTGACTTGATGGTCAATACGAAATATAATCAGGCCTATCGGGAATTCCTTGGGAAATATTCTCCCCACGGAATTTAATAGTTCCCGGGAACGTATTCCTCCTATCGGGAATTCCCCACGAAATGCTTTTCCCTGGGAACAACTTTACCAACATGAAAATGAAAAAAAAAATGTTCGAATATTGTTTTTGAAGAGTTTGACATTTGATTTTGCAGTAAACAAAAGTTTATTTATTTTGTGCAGTGTTTAAATTATAAACATAATGATAGATAATGCAAACAATTCGATTTTATTATTAATTGACGAGAAAAAGCAAAGAGGACGAAATGAGCAGAGAATAATAAGGCGAGTTTAAGGGATCATTTAAATCCTTTAGAGCTACCAGAACCACTGGAAGTTGAAACATTTTATTGACTCATTCAATTTTGATATAGTTTTGATCTACATATTCCATCGTTGTTATAGAGTTAAAAAGCCATTTGATTTGTTAGATACCCTGTCTGATTTCTTGCCTCAATCAAGAAAAGTGCGCGCTTGCGTTTCTTTGTAGAAGGTGGGTATCAGACAGGAGTGGGAAAAGACCACGAGGTCGGGTTGGCTCAATCTTCCTTTTCAAAGTCCTCTCAAATGTAAAAGATTTCTTTGAGAACAAAATTTGCCCGTTTAGATCAAGAGGCAAATGACCAAATGAACCAAAAGTAAAAGCATTTGGAAATCCTTGCACTAATGATGGTTTCTTCCAATGAGCTGAACTTATACTCTTTGCAAGGGACTTCGCCAGTCGCTTTTTTGTTTCTTAAATTTTCTGACATTTTTTTCCTCACATATTTTTTTTTGTCAATCCTAACCTTAAATTATTTTTTTTTTTATGAAAACACCATTATATTAACTAACCACTTTTTTTTTCCTCACATATTTTTTTTTGTCAATCCTAACCTTAAATTATTTTTTTTTTATGAAAACACCATTATATTAACTAACCACTTGCTTTTTTCCACTCGGCAACTGATTTCACTGGAGCGCCAATGCAGTTGAGATCTATTTCAACTTTTTTTCCAAAATGTTTGGACATCTTACTTCGGTTTATATGTAGTAAATCCATTGGTATAATCTCGGTTTTTTTCCGTTATGTTAATTAAAACTTCTATTTGCTTCAAATTTGACCTTATATAGGACTCTATTTTTTAGTTTTATTAATTTTTTTTTTTAGAGACAACTTACATTGTTGTTTATTGTTTTGAATTCCCAAGTAAAATGACAGGGGAAAAAGCAACAAATTTCCCATACAAAAATTGTTCACGATAGGTATTTTTTTTCTCATGGGAGACACAATTCCCGATAGCCCCAAATACCCAAGTTACAAAAGTAGATAAAATTTATTTAAATTATAAGGCTCGTTTCACACACATTCGGTTTGTAATCGGCTGTGCCTGATATGTGTGAAGCGATAAAACGGCAAAAATAAAAACCTAAGGCCAGCTTTAGACTTTCGGTGTTATCATCGGTGTACGTTGTTCGTTGTTGTTCGTTCGCGGAACAAAGAAAATTTAAATGAGAAAACCGAACAACGAATGAAGAACGTGCAAATTCAAATTAGGTCAGAAATTTCGGTGTTCGTTGTTCGTTCTTACCCGAACTACTTGTGTTTAAATGCGAAAACTGTTTAAATGAACATTGTTTTGGAGTGTCTTGCAACTTGTAGGGACATTTTCGAAGTTTTTTTTTAATTACTGAATGGCACAAGAAGCCTAGTTATATAAATAAACAATTTTGTAAATAGAGTTTAACTTTCTAATGTAAATGCTTTCTTCGTTGTTCGTTGTTGAGAGAAGAATGAACACGGAACAACGGACACCGAATGAAGAACTAAAGTCTAAAGCCAGCTTAATAGAAACCGTATAGCACCGAACGGTCCCTCGACACGAATCGGTTTCATTCGGTACGTATTCGGGTCTAGGGCACACGAAGTGGAACATGTTGCCCTAGAAAGACTACATATTTAAGTGACAAATGGACGGGCTTAGATTGACAAAATCAGGGAAGTAAATCAAAATTAGCTACAGGGATTGCATGGCTACTGGAATTCAATTAATTTAACAGAGTAAATTGCAGTGCAAGTTCGAAAAAATTACCCATGTCCCATAAATATTGTTTAAAATGCTGAAATTTAGTGGACATGTTCCAACAACAGTACCAACAATCATAATTATGTGTTAAGTTTCCCAAAAATCCCAAATATGAAAATGCCAGGATTACCTATAATCAGCAGCCAAAAATCCCACGTAAAAAAGGCTGACTTGATGGTCAATACGAAATATAATCAGGCCTATCGGGAATTCCTTGGGAAATATTCTCCCCACGGAATTTAATAGTTCCCGGGAACGTATTCCTCCTATCGGGAATTCCCCACGAAATGCTTTTCCCTGGGAACAACTTTACCAACATGAAAATGAAAAAAAAAATGTTCGAATATTGTTTTTGAAGAGTTTGACATTTGATTTTGCAGTAAACAAAAGTTTATTTATTTTGTGCAGTGTTTAAATTATAAACATAATGATAGATAATGCAAACAATTCGATTTTATTATTAATTGACGAGAAAAAGCAAAGAGGACGAAATGAGCAGAGAATAATAAGGCGAGTTTAAGGGATCATTTAAATCCTTTAGAGCTACCAGAACCACTGGAAGTTGAAACATTTTATTGACTCATTCAATTTTGATATAGTTTTGATCTACATATTCCATCGTTGTTATAGAGTTAAAAAGCCATTTGATTTGTTAGATACCCTGTCTGATTTCTTGCCTCAATCAAGAAAAGTGCGCGCTTGCGTTTCTTTGTAGAAGGTGGGTATCAGACAGGAGTGGGAAAAGACCACGAGGTCGGGTTGGCTCAATCTTCCTTTTCAAAGTCCTCTCAAATGTAAAAGATTTCTTTGAGAACAAAATTTGCCCGTTTAGATCAAGAGGCAAATGACCAAATGAACCAAAAGTAAAAGCATTTGGAAATCCTTGCACTAATGATGGTTTCTTCCAATGAGCTGAACTTATACTCTTTGCAAGGGACTTCGCCAGTCGCTTTTTTGTTTCTTAAATTTTCTGACATTTTTTTCCTCACATATTTTTTTTTGTCAATCCTAACCTTAAATTATTTTTTTTTTTATGAAAACACCATTATATTAACTAACCACTTTTTTTTTCCTCACATATTTTTTTTTGTCAATCCTAACCTTAAATTATTTTTTTTTTATGAAAACACCATTATATTAACTAACCACTTGCTTTTTTCCACTCGGCAACTGATTTCACTGGAGCGCCAATGCAGTTGAGATCTATTTCAACTTTTTTTCCAAAATGTTTGGACATCTTACTTCGGTTTATATGTAGTAAATCCATTGGTATAATCTCGGTTTTTTTCCGTTATGTTAATTAAAACTTCTATTTGCTTCAAATTTGACCTTATATAGGACTCTATTTTTTAGTTTTATTAATTTTTTTTTTTAGAGACAACTTACATTGTTGTTTATTGTTTTGAATTCCCAAGTAAAATGACAGGGGAAAAAGCAACAAATTTCCCATACAAAAATTGTTCACGATAGGTATTTTTTTTCTCATGGGAGACACAATTCCCGATAGCCCCAAATACCCAAGTTACAAAAGTAGATAAAATTTATTTAAATTATAAGGCTCGTTTCACACACATTCGGTTTGTAATCGGCTGTGCCTGATATGTGTGAAGCGATAAAACGGCAAAAATAAAAACCTAAGGCCAGCTTTAGACTTTCGGTGTTATCATCGGTGTACGTTGTTCGTTGTTGTTCGTTCGCGGAACAAAGAAAATTTAAATGAGAAAACCGAACAACGAATGAAGAACGTGCAAATTCAAATTAGGTCAGAAATGTCGGTGTTCGTTGTTCGTTCTTACCCGAACTACTTGTGTTTAAATGCGAAAACTGTTTAAATGAACATTGTTTTGGAGTGTCTTGCAACTTGTAGGGACATTTTCGAAGTTTTTTTTTAATTACTGAATGGCACAAGAAGCCTAGTTATATAAATAAACAATTTTGTAAATAGAGTTTAACTTTCTAATGTAAATGCTTTCTTCGTTGTTCGTTGTTGAGAGAAGAATGAACACGGAACAACGGACACCGAATGAAGAACTAAAGTCTAAAGCCAGCTTAATAGAAACCGTATAGCACCGAACGGTCCCTCGACACGAATCGGTTTCATTCGGTACGTATTCGGGTCTAGGGCACACGAAGTAAACGTAGCGTTCACACATATTCGGTTCGTTTTCGGTTTTTCTGATTGTTTTTTTTTTAATACATTTTATTTAATTTTAACTAGTAGTGAGTACAAACCGAATATGAACCGTCTGTGTGTGAAGAGGTCTTGAAGGAAACCGAAATCGAACCGAATACAGACCGAACCGAATACAGGCCGAACCGAATGAAACCGAATGTATGTGAAACGAGCATAAGAGAGAAACAATTTACTGATATGGAAATCGAAAACAGAATGAATAAATATTAAATTAATTTAATTTTCATGAGAACAATAATATTGCTTATTTTTACAAAAACTATGGACATCAATAACTTGATTTAAAAATAAAACAAAAGAACGGAGTTCTGGCTTTCAACAAAAGTATTTTTTTTTGTTGTAAGTGTTGCCGTTGGGTTTTAATATTATTTTTAGTAAAATAAAATTTGAAGTAAAATATGCCCCTCCTTTTTAAAGGGGGATAGGAAGAACCCCCCTTTATGGCAAACAAATTTTGTATTGTGTTCCTTTAATAAAAGCGTTATCATTTTTTGGCGCCATATGAAAACAACTCTTGCTAATTAAATTTTGCCTAATTTAGTATAAGTCAACTTTTTCGTATAGTTTCGGATACATAGAAAAAAACGAAAGTTATAACTCCACTATTAGCCCCATGACATGATGAAATAACAGTGAATGAATATGTATTTAACTTTTTTGTTTTTTTTTTTTCAAAGTAAATTGGTCAGAAAACATTTAATATTCTAAGACAATAACAGGTTTCTTAAGATTTGTTGACATTTCTTCCCCCGCATCTGCCTTATTATTAACCCTAGCGAAAATATGAACATAACTTTTATTATAGACAATTCATTTTTCTCTAATTATGTAGTATATACTTTTCCGCTAACATGCTAGGTTGTAAAAATATTCACAAAAATCACGAAAGGGGTGCCTTTAACCCTCCCTCATGAGTTTAGCTCGCAGCCCTGGGCTGGGGACTTTGGGTATGTTATACCTGGGGGTATACCCTACCATATAAAAAAATAATCCACAGAGCACTATTTTTTGCATTTATTTTATCGATTTGAGTCTTCGTTGACTAGGCTATAAAGAAAAATACCTTGTTTGTTTGCCGTGTATGAATGTAGTTTTAAACTTTTTAATTTTTCATTATTTAAAACAATATTTGTTTTTAAATCTATATTCAGCCATTCGGACATCCAAGTAAGACGACCAGAACAGACTGAAGATGTTCCATTCTTGACTGTTGCTCAAAAAGCTGCCGAGTATTTGTCGATGACTATTGACGGCCGCCCTAAACAGTATGGCGAGACAACTTTTGAGAATTTGAAGCGTATTTGCCAACAAATTCAAGAATCTGGCTTTTTGGATAAGGTTCATTACGTCAATCAATCTGAAGTTGTAGAAGAATCATCTGTTGTCACAGAGGAAGTAATTGCATGCGACCAACAAGAAGAACAAATTGAGGAAAACGATGAGGTTGTGGAAGAAGATGACGTTGCTGATGAAATTTCAGAACAGCAACTACAGCAGCAGCAAGATGAACCTCATCAAATGATTCAAACCGCACCGATCTATAATGCCAACAATACTCCGGTTGTGAACAACGTCTTTGTTATGGAGTCAAATGAAGTTACACCGGTTTATGTTGCACCGCAGATTCATAATCATATGCAAACTACACCACCTCCCAGTGGAATCGTCTCCAACCAACAACCACCACAGCACCATCAGCAACAACAACATCAGCAACAACAACATCAGCAGCAACAACTCCAACAGCAGCAACCCCAACAACATTCACACCAATTGGTTCCTAGCCCAGTGAATATGCAACAACAACAGCAACAACCAACTGGAATGCCTCAAGTAGTCCCCGCTGCAGTTGCAGCTGTTGCACCCCATTTTCCAGCAACAACAGTGCGTGCCGTTGAAGAAGCTTATTTTAAGCAGCAGCAATACTTGCAGCAAATGCGTCCCCTTGCCGAAGTCATTGGCGGAGGTAATTTCTTCTTCCTGCAGGACAGTGAATTGGATTCTCCAGAGGTGGGCGGAGGCAATGCAGCCTACAACAACCCCATCGAGGTGCAAACACAGTGCACAAATGTTTTCAATCAACACCCATCTCAACCACCTACACATCAGCAACAACAACAACAACAGCAACAACTACATCAGCAACAACAACAACATCAGCAACAACAACAACAACAACATCAGCAACACGCAATGCAAATGATCCAGCCATCACCAGTTTCTCAGCAACAACCAGCTCCTCCAACACAACAGGCCCCACAACAACAACATTTGCCAAAAGGACCTCATGTCAATATGGCTGCGCCAATCCCAACGCAAACATTCACAAATCAATCATTCCCTCCACTAGTGCAAGCTCCACCGGCCCTTTACCCTGTGGCGGCCAATTCTGTAGCTACATCCCTTCAGTCTCCACTTGGTTGTGTACCAGGAGACAACAAGCAGCCGCTGCCCCAAGCAGTATTTTCCCCAGCAGTCAACGCCAGTCCTGCAATCCTCTCTGTTCAGCATCAGATCATTGCAGCCTCTGGTCATCAGCCACAAATGGAACAACAGCAGCAACAACCAGCACCGGTTGTAATGATGAACCGCGTTCCATTGGCTGGTTTTCAACAGTTTGAAAATAGTCTAGTTACTGCTCCCGTGAAAGTGCTTAACCCAACGCCAACTCTCCAACAGCCAAGCGATGCATATACTGAGCAAATTGAAGCGATCAAGGATGATGTTGCTGTTTTGTCGACTTCAGAAGAGGTCAATACCAGCCCCACCAGTGATTGGGAAACACCAACTGATCGAGATGACCGCCGGCGTGATGACTCTCAATCGAAGCCAGTGGAATCGAATCAATGGAGCAGTGAAATGAACAGCGCTGCCCTGTTCAGCGGTGGTGGCGGCAACCAATCTGATTCGAGCTCCAACGCAAACTCGAATTCTAGAAAGAACGACTGGAACGATGACAACCACCATCAGGGCCGACACGAGAGTAACCACTGGTCAAGTAGTAACCATCAGAACGACAGCTATGGCGGTGGAAGACCACGCCACAACAACTACAATCGAAATGACCAACGTGGACGTGATGGAGGGCGTTCCAATAATGGTATGGACCGCATGGAACGTGGTGGCATGCGCGGTGGCAATGGTGGTGGACCAGGTATGGGAGGAAGTGGTGGTTACAGAGGCAGGAGCAACTACTCGTCTCAGTCCCAACAGAATGGGGGCGGCAGAGGTAGCAACGTGTACTTCCGTGACAACGGTTATTATCAGAATGGAAGTTCCAACAACGGAAGTGGCGGCAGTAATAATGGCGGCAGTGGTGGGTACAACAAGGAAGGCGGAGGCAACGGTCAACGCTACGACAACACAAACAATTACAGATCTCGTGGAGGCAATAACAACGGCACCAACAACAACACCAGCAACAGTCGGAACACCACAGGCTCCAGTAACGGCGGCACCAGACCATCGATGTCGTCTATGTCTGGCGGTGGAATGAATGGACCACGCAGCGGCGGTAATCGCCCATCTGGCGGTGGATCTTCCGGTTCATCCTACGTAAATTCCAGACAACCAAACCCAAGGCAACAACAAGATGTTGCGTAAACAAACAAAAATGTAAGCAGGAAGCAATTAAACATTTAAACAAAAAAGGGTGTGCTCCCAAAAGCACACTTCAAAAAAGAAAACCTAGTACTAACTTGCAGAGCGGAAAGGCATATTATTCATTCACACACAAAATAACTGAACTTCGTCTTTAAAAAAAAAAACATATATATACATAAACAAAAAAATGGAAAAAATCTTTAAAAAAAAGTATAACAAAAATCAAGTATTTATGCTTAATATAATTTTCAACTATTCTTATTCTATATTATAATTATTATTTTATGTTATCTTTAAACAAAACAAACATGATGAAAAAAAGAAAAAAAAAAATATGAAATTTATCTGAGATTTTTTTTAGTTTGTTCGTTTTATGAGAAAAAAAATTATTACGTATGTACAACAATAAAATGTGTTTTGCTGGTGGGGTGGGAAAGTTGTGGTCGAAGAATACTAAAAAATACTACAATGTCCCAAAGGTAGTTAAAATGTTTAAGTCATTTGCGAAGAACATACGAAATGCTATTTTGTCTTCAGTTCTCACGCTCATCGTCAATGACACCCCTTTTGTCAGCTCGTTAGATAAATCCAACTTGCTTGCAGCACAGTTTGCTGTTAATTGCCAGAAAGTGTTATCCCCTCCTGTACTTGAGAGCGTAAATTATTTTTGTGGGACAAATCTTTCGCACTCGTGCAGTTGCCAGAGTTCTGAAAGGTTTCGATAATCACAAATGCGCTGGCCCGGGTAGTATCCCTCCCATAGTTCTGAAGAGGTGTTCTCTAACGCTGGCAAAACCACTGCGTAAACTTTTACATCTGTCCTTCAATACTGGTCTCTTTCCGAGTGGATGGAAAACAGCATTTTGTCCAGCCTGTCCCTAAAAAAGACGTTTCCT
Source organism: Melangyna quadrimaculata (assembly GCA_949320155.1). NCBI lineage: Eukaryota > Metazoa > Arthropoda > Insecta > Diptera > Syrphidae > Melangyna > Melangyna quadrimaculata. The sequence continues at coordinate 3,056,507 of OX439483.1, forward strand.
CTTCCCCCTCAAACTGTCGACCAATTGCACTTATACGACCCTTCTTTCCAAGGTCATAGAAACGCAGATTAATTTCCAGCTTAAGCTTAAGAATGAAAGCTTAATGATCGGCAGTAAGGCTTTTGGTAGCAATAGGTCCACTGGTGATCTGATGTTATATCTCACCGAGAAGTGGAACAAATCTTTACTACATCGTTTTGGAGAAAGTAAAGATTATTGCGCTTTATATTTCAAAAGCGTTTTATAGAAGTTTGGCGGCACCAAGCTCTCATATCGAAAATGCGCGCATTTGGTATCGATGAACCTCTTCTTCGTTGGATTAGATTATCTTTGGGACCGTTCCATACAAGTTGTATTAGATGGTTTCAAATCTGACATCCACAAAATAAATGCTGGTGTGCCTCAGGGCTCCGTTTTGTCTCCGACTCTCTTCCTTATATTCATAAATGATCTTTTGTCTGAAACTTCTAATCCATTAAACTGTTTCGCTAACGACAGTACCCCCAGCTTTTCATATTCGTCCATCCTTCGGGTGTGGAACTTCAACGGCAGCGTATTATAGGCCCTCATTATAAATAGCGAATCGAACGTTCGCTTAAAGTCGAACGATTTAGCGAACTTCACTTATCACGGTATTATGGTTAGCGAACTTGCAAATTCGCTTCAGAAAAAAATGCTGCCAACAGTTTTTATATGAATTTACACATGTTAAACGTGAAATGGCTAGACTTTTTATTTCTGTTTGTGAATTGTGATTATTTGTTTGTTAAAAAAAGAAAATAATATTCAAATGGAGCATCACTCATATTAATTTTGTATAAAATGGCTGGCTAAACTTTCCAATAAATTTAAAATAATTTTATTATTCGGTACTACTTGTATAATGTGAGTGTACAGTGAAGATTGCAAAATAAAATTTCTTGCCCTGAAATGTTTCCAAAACGATGTGGTTAATTAGTGTGGTTTTAGTTTCAGCTCCCAGATTATTGCATTTTGCAATTGTTTGACCAATTTCATTATCTATGCCGGTTCATATTTCTTGTTTTTTTTTAAGTTTATGTTCTATCTTCACATATATACATATCAAGGACGCATTTGTGTTTTTTTTAATTGGATAAATAACATTTCCACATTCATGTTCATTATTCTTACAAAATAAATGGGTGATTCCATGTCCCTTCCTAAAATCAAATGGCTTTTTGCAAGTTAAGGAAAATGAGATCTCAAATTTATCTTCTAACAGACGGTCGTGAGCAGGCGAGCTAACATTTTTTTTTTTGCTCAGTATTTTTACAGTGAGACCTTTGAGATCCTGAACTTGCCTTACAAATCGGCCAATTATTCGACGCGGAAGACCTACAAATTTGGAAATCGACTGCCATTTGTTTTAAAATACATATCAATTTATTTATTTCTTAATTTTTGCCTAAAATAAACAATAACAAATAATTAAAAGGTCTTTAACTTTTAGTTCGATACTGTTATCACATAGAATCTTAGTTCGATAAGTTTTGACTCTTTCAGCGAACAGATTAGTGAAAGTTCGCTATTTGCATTGTATATAAAACCTAAAGTACTATTAATGAGTCGAATTTCGGGACGATAGTCTAGGCCTTTAGGTGGAGTGATTATCGCTAGAGAGATTTAATGAGATTTTCAATGTGTTTTTAACTCTAGATTATCTACAGAGCAAATGCCCTCCCAGGCCAGTGGCACCACCACCGTCGTTTTGGTTTTTTGATAGTACTATAGATATTTATATACAATGCTATTTGTAATACAGTGATAATCAAATTCGCGAATGTTTTGACATTTGAATTTTAGCGAATCGCTATTCTTAATACGAAATTAGCGAATTCGCAAAGTTTTAAGTTCGATTCGCTATTCATAAGCTTTGTTCAGTGACGTTGTTCCGAACAGTTTAGAACAGAAAAGACAAAGACGCTGCTAAGTACCTAAGTTTTCTCCGAAGATGCAAGAAATTTGTCTCCCCTTCTGATCTGGTTGTGATCTACAAAGCCTTTATTCGTCCAAAACTTGAATACAATTCTCATGTTTGTGTTCCGAAAACTCATTTGAGTCTTGTGGGTAGAATACAAAAGAAAGCTTTGCATCTCGAACACCGCCGAAATATTTCGTGCATTTCATTGTTTTATCGCTATTTTCATAAACAGTGTTCTTGTTAAATAGCCGGTTGCGTTCCTCAACTTAAACAATTAAACCATTATACCCGAACTTCTAGAAATGCCCATCAGTTTTCCCTTGATCCCAACTTCGGACGAACTATTAACTATAGAGATTCTTTCTTCAGTCGCACTAAACGAATGTGGAATGCTTTACCCATTGTGATATTCAAACATTCAAAACCAATGTGCATCAGTGCATCGGTATTTCTTTTTAAATCCTCTCCAACTTTCCTGAACGCTCGTGCTGTGTTAAAATATTTGTAAGGGTAGTCATACCCGTTTAGTGCGCGCATATAAAAAAAAACTGTTATAAAGTGGTACATAACTAGTCTCGTCAATATATTAAGACTAAAGCCTGATCCACATCTGTGTCGTGTGTTGTGTTGTGGAGTCGTGTGTCGCTATCGCTACAATCATCCTTATTACGGTTGTCGTGTCACTAAAACGACAGTAAAACGACAAGGCTTTAGAGGCGACAGTTGGCGTTTAAATAAACCCAAATCTTCGATATTCTCTTCAATCTCCAACCATCTCATCATTATGACGAAATAAGTTTAAATAAAATATTAATTGCCGCCTCCAGAGACGTGTCGTTTTACTGTCGTTTTAGTGACACGACAACCGTAAAAAGGGTTAATGTATTTCATATGCGTAGAACCATATTTGTCTCGTGTGTTGTGTTGCAGTGTGGCGCATAAAATATATGGAATGACAGCGACACATGACTCCACAACACAACACACGACACAGATGTGGATCAGGCTTAAGAGTACTCTTGTGTCTTGTACACGCAATCAAAAAACAAACTCTGGAATCCATATATCGCTCCCTCAGTACAATAGAGCGATAAGTCAAAAAATGGCACTTTTGAGTTAATAATGAGGAATTGTTGGTTATAAAATTACGCTTTTTTAAGGGGTCTGGTGTTACCACATTCAAAAAAATAGATGAGTTATACTACTTTTTCTAAATAAACGATTTTTTTATTAATTAAAATGACTTACTTTTTAATTGAATTTTTAATTAAAATGACTTACTTACAAATTAAAATTTTAAAAATGCTCAAATGCTATATAGAACTATTTCAAAATATCTGCTATTTTTCACTTAAAAACTTAAACAACTCCGATGCAATACAAATACAATTCAAAATAACAAGTTATTTTCGAATTTTTGCACGCAAATCCCAGTGCAATACAGAAACATTGCGAAATAGCTCCTTCAAAATTCTCTCTCATTCTAATGCAACAAAGAGAGAAACATAAATAACTTCATTTGTTTTAGTACAACAGAGATACAAAACGAAATAACTCTATTCGATTGAAGAGTTAATTTAATGCAAAAAGGTGATGTTTTGACTTATCGCTCTATTGAACTAATTTGTTTGTTTTGTTTCAAAGAATTATATCAAAAAAGGCGAATATTTATGTGACGTAAGCGATTTTAATATTTTTTTTCTATAAAATCTGAAATCTAAGTGTTTTCTTTATATATTTCAATAACACGTCGTTAAAAAGTATTTGTTGTTGGAAGTTATAGGTAAAATTCAATTTCTGGAATTCAAAGATGCGTTTTTCTCGAAACGCCATTTTTTGGCTTATATTGTACTGAGGGTGCGATATATAAAAATCAATAGCTGTTCGTTTGTCTCGCTAAAACTCTAGAATGGCTGCACCGATTTGGCTAATTTTGAAATAAAATACTTATGGAAGTTCAAAATAAATAAATCGGGTGGCACAACGGCTCATGAAGAACCAGGGCCTAGTGACCAACAACTCGCAACCATTCCTGTGTGCGCCTTTCCAGAGGAATGGAAGGGACCTACAATTTTATGCCGAATCCGAACGGACGAGAAGCACTTATTCGTGACAAGTGATACTCTTGGAGGATTTGTCAATTCCTCGCAAGAGGCAGTAGCCCTGAAAAAAAACTTTTGTTTTTAGGTGAACGAGGAAGGGAAGGTTTAAACGATGAGAAACATAAACTAAACACGACTGATCTCTTTGGTCTGTTTTGTTCGTATACAAAACACTTCTGTTTCAGAAACAAAAACAAATGTAAAAGTGTCAGTTGATTGTCGAAAAAATAAAATAAATAAATAAAAATTAAAGACGATCTCGTGTCACGGTGTTTGTTACCGAACACCTCCGAAACGGCTCGACCGATTTAAATGCAATTTGGTGTGTATATTTGGTAGGTATGAAAATCGGTTTTAAAGTATACTTCATACCGATAGGTGATTAGGGTGGCCCTTTCCAGAAATATATTTTTTTTAGTTTTTTGACGTTTTTTTTCAACTTTTTTTTAAAATTTAATATCAAAAACTACCTCTAACCACAAAATTTCAGCCTCCTACACCAACCAACCATTTTTTAATCGCGATTTTAAAACGTTCATATTTATTGTTCATATAAACATAATTTAGTCGTTGCGTCGTTCTAAACGCAAATATTTATGTTGTTAAAAGACAAATGGCGCTACGTCCGCATAATCAAACTTTCACAAGGCAGTGCATGTAAAATAACGTAAGTATCAAAATGCAATGCATACAAAATTTTCCATGATTTATTTTAATTTACAAGAAAAATATTATCCCATTTCTGCATTAAAAATGTGTGTACTTACATAATGTATCTACAAAAAGAAATTTTGTTTAAAGGTTAGACCGTACACAACTGCAGCGGAACTACACTTCACGACGCGGCAACTGAACTTCATACAATTTCATAAAAAATTTTTTGAATCGCAGTTCCGCTGCAGTGCAGTTCCGCCTAGTGCGGTCTAACCTTAAGACTTAACAAAATTAATAATTTCTATCAATTTTATATATCATGAAGTGTTATTTTATTCCTTATTTACCCGAATGGAGTTTAAATTTAAAAAAATTAAGCTTCATTATTGTGATTTGACGATATTAGTACGGCTTTTGTGACTGTTAAAGGTTACTTATGGTGTTTTCGATTGGTAAATTCAGATTTCAACCTAAAAAATGATTTATTCCGTGGCGAATCGAACGGCAATTCAAATTGATTTATTTTTGTAATTGTATTCGTGTAATTTTATGTATGTTTCATAACATCACAAAACTCGTCATCACTTGATGCACTTTCAGAAGAAAACAATGAGCTTCATGAATTTACAATTAATTTTTAACAGCTTCCATTTTATATTAGAAACTCTTCCCTTTATATTTAGAACACAAATTTCATTAACCGAAATAAATTCAAACAATACAAACAAATTTGTAAAGTGACAACTTAAAATTGTATTGGTATTAGTGTAAGATGTGTAAATCTGTCGAAAAATCTAGATCTGCAAATTTGATTTTAAATCAAAAAATAAATCAATTTATTTGTCCATTGGAATGTAAAATCTTCGTTTTGACAGATTTAAATCAAAAATAAATTAATTTATTTTACCAATCGAAAACACCATTAAATACCTACTTAATTTGATCTATTTGTGTGTGTGTTACACTGAACAATGCCAGCAAGACGCCATCAACAAACATGCGAAATTTTAGAGGACAAAGAATGTCCCCATTGTCATGCGCTCAAATACGAGAATGAGCCAGGCGGCAAGTGTTGCGCATCAGGAAAAGTGCAACTGTCAGAAATTGAGACACCACCAGAACCACTGAAAGGCTTGCTCATCGGCACCGATCCGGATTTAAACCTGTTCCTAAAGTCCATTCGCAAATTCAAATTTACTTAATCGGTGGCGGTGAGGAAATCAATCGTGTAGACTCCGAACCCGTACTTGCCAATCGCGTGGATGCACGTTGCAGCTACAATAACCTAAATTCGCAACTTTTCACGTTTGTTTATCAATGCGTACAGTCGTTGCCGACAGCATAAACGTTAAACACACTTTCGTTCAAATAGTTTCATTCATCCAATTTTATTGATAACCAATCGATCGATTAATCACATTCCATCAAATTCATCGATCATATTCGTTATTTTTTATTTAACAACAAAGATATTCACTAGAAACATTTTCTATGGCAGAACAACGTTTGCCGGGTCAGGTAGTAAATTATAAAAACAAAACATTTCGGAATTTTACCACTGTTGGTCGTTGAAAAATTCTAAGTTTTTCCGTTTTCGTTCGGAGTTTTAAAGTTAGATGTCAAAGAAAAAGCAAGTTTTATATTCATTAGTATAACAGTATGCAAATGATTTACAAGTTGTAGGTACCTACTTAATTCTTACGGACATAATCAGCCCTATCACAAACTCCATCGTAGTCGGAAACATTTTACGAATCCCGAAAAAACTATCACCAAATCCGTTGGTAGTTGCAATTTGTATGTGATTGTCCACTACGATGGATTCTGTGATCAGATTTTTTATTGCGATGGAATTCGTGATAGGGCTGAATATTTCCTCACTGTTGTCCGGCATGCTTAGGTTACTATTTTTATTCAAGATTGTTGCGTAACGATATGTGTGATAACCGCCATTTTATAAACAAAATAAGACAATCATCTTGTGGCTGCAGTTTTTAGTGATTTTTTTGCTTTGAAGAAACACTTGTTTTTAAAAATTTAAAATCCCGGGGATAACTTTTTGAATAAATTATTCCATATTTGTTATCTACAATTATTGTCCTTTCCAACCATACGTATATGACTTTTCTTAATCGACTCGGGGGTTTTTGGCCCATACATTTTTGTGCATTCTCCTTTTCCGTTATTTAGTATAGCCATCATTCTCAATGACCAAAACTTTTATCATGTAGTTTTCCGCTCAGCCAAAACATACGATTCTTGATAGATCTGACTCCGACTATTTTTTGCTTTCTTTTCATCCCAAATGACAAAAGAAAAACAATAATCAATTTATAAGTGACAATTTTAATAGAAGTGATAAGAAAAGTATATCATTTTAACATTTATTTTGAATGAACATATATATCCAAATTTTTATTTATTTACTTTGTCAAATATAACTTTATATAATATATTGTTGCTGAAGACGCGACACATTTTCCGGGAAGGATCTTGATTACTAATCTGAAAAAAAAAAGAAATAATTGTTAAAAAATTATTTCTTGAAATGTTGAATTTTCTATAAATATCAACAATTTTCAGTTGGTAGTGCATGTTAAAAGCAATCATTTATTTTTCATACATAACATTATTCATCATAAATAAAATTAAGGAAGGGCTTTTGGACATCAACTTACCACGTGGTATTACTGAGAGCAGCATCTCTTCTTTGGCTGATAGAATAATAGCCATTCACTGGATCAACTTAGGCGGATGACGAAAACCGAAATATGACCTTGTCCTTCCAACATTATGAACATGGAAATCCAAAACCTTTGGAAGAAACGAAAATATTAATTCTTAAAATGTATTTAAAAAAAAACTAACTCATGGGATTTGTGAATTTTATCAGTTGGTGGTGCATGTACAAATTAATCATAAATCATATAAAACATGTTCATCATTTGGTCCTTATGAAAATCAAATCAAAATTTATAACTTACGTGGTGAACTCCTTGCTTTGATGTTCATCTTGAAGTCGACACGAGGCAGGAAAATCTCTCCTGAAAGAATACATAAATTAAGAACGATTTCGATACATTTTTATAATGTTAAGTTTCAAGTGTTTGAGTCAGTTGGTAGTGCATGTTACAAGCTATCATTTTCGCCAGTTCCAGTTTCGTGAGAAACATGGTGTAAAGGCTTATTTTCAACAAAAACATATTCATCAGATTGAAGAATTAGAATTTTTTTCGAAATATTTTTTAATTACCTCAAACAACCTCAATAATGTTCCATCTTCTCGTTTGGTAAAATAAAATCCAGAAGTTTTTCGCCCATTTGGAGCTTTGTCAAAAAAAAACGTGCACACGAGGCAACATCGAAATTAAAATGGTTGGTATGGACGTATGGTAAAGGTAAATTAGTAATCGAATCGTAATGGCCGAATCGAAATCGAAAGTAGAAAAATAGGAAAAGGTTCATAAAATTAAAAAAAGTACTAGATGAGCACTTTTCTTCGATTTTCGAAAAGACATGTTCAATTTGTTCTATGGTGGATTTACATGTATCTGCATTTGGTTTCTACACAAAAAAGGGGATGCCAAATACAAAATGTATATTTGTTAAAAAGAGATTTACATGTGTCTTCGTCTAAATATATGAAGAAAAGTAGAGCGGGACAGATGTATGCCAAATATCCGAGCCTGTGAAAGAGAACCATCAAGAAGATGAACATGTTCGTCTTCATTTCTGCATTATGGCATTTTCCTATAAAGGTTAGACCGCACTAGGCGGAACTGCACTGCAGCGGAACTGCGATTCAAAATAATTTGTATGAAATTGTATAAAGTTCAGTTGCCGCTTAGTGCGATATAGCTCATACAATTTCATACAAATAATGTTTTGCCGCGTCGTGAAGTGTAGTTCCGCTGCAGTTGTGTGCGGTCTAACCTTAATGCAGAAACGAAGTTCTTCTGCATTCTGATCTTTTCTCTCTATCTAACAAATATACATTTTGTTATTGACATCCCTTTTTGGGTGCAGAAACCAAATGCAGATACATGTAAATCCACCGTCAGTTGGACCAGTGAAAACGGCCCACCATAACTCATTCTGTAACAAATGAGAAGGTAGAATACCACGCGATGAGCAGTCAGCTGGGTTGTCTTCAGATCGCACATGACGCCATGATTCTCTTTGCATTGATGACAAAATTTCTGAAGTGCGATTTGAAATAAACACTGACCACTTTTTGGGCAACGCAGAAAGCCAATGGAGGACGATTGAAGAGTTCTTCCACGAAAAAACTTGCATATCTTTAATTTGTAAAGAAGATTTAAGTTTGTTTATTAGTCTAGTAAGAAGAACTGCTCCACAAAGCTCTAGACGAGGTAGAGAGATTACCTTAATAGGAGCTACTCGGCTTTTGGCTGCGACGATATTGGTGGTAACATAACCAGCTTCATCTACACTCCTACAGTAAATGACAGCAGCATAAGCATCAAGAGATGCAGCACAAAATGCATGAAACTGCATGTTACTTTGATTGATACACAAAGCACGAGGAAGACTCAAAGATTCGAGGGTAGAAAGTTCCTGACGAATAGACCACCATTTGTTGGAATGTTCCTGCGATATAACTTCATCCCAATTGTATTTACTTCGCCAGAATTCCTGAAATAGGATTTTAACGCCGATTATGACAGGTGCTAAAAAACCCAAAGGATCGAATATTTTGGACGATTCAGACAAAATGCGACGCTTAGTAAAGGACGAAGATCCACTCAAATTGACCTTATATGAAAACGAATCCTTAAACGGTGACCACTGCAATCCTAAGAGTTTTACCGAACTTCACTCTTCAAAATCTTTGGGAGATAATTCACGTTGCTCTTCTGGAATGCTAAGAAGTAAAGGCCAGCAATTGGTAGTCCATTTTCGGAGATTGAATCCACCCGATTGCTAAAGGCTGACAAGTTCCAACCGCGACGAAGTTACATCTTCTATCGAATCTGCACCTGTCATGACATCATCCATTTAAAAGTCGTTAAGGAGAATTTCTGCAGCTCGAGGGTACTGTTCCTTTGAATCTAACGCTAACTGATAAAGAGTGCGCACAGCCAAAAAAGGCGCACTAGCTGTACCGTAGGTAACAGTCGAAAGCCGAAAGTGTTTAAGAGGAAGGTCACTGGATTCTCTCCAAAGAATCCGTTGAAAATCGGCGTGATCTTTTGAAATGTTTATTTGGCGATACATTTTCTCAATATTGCCCGAAATTGTATACTTATGACGACAAAAACGAAGACAAATAGAGAAAAGATCGCGTTCCAACCGCGACGAAGTTACATCTTCTATCGAATCTGCACCTGTCATGACATCATCCATTTAGAAGTCGTTAAGGAGAATTTCTGCAGCTCGAGGGTACTGTTCATTTGAATCTAACGCTAACTGATAAAGAGTACGCACAGCCAAAAAAGGCGCACTAGCTGTACCGTAGGTAACAGTCGAAAGCCGAAAGTGTTTAAGAGGAAGGTCACTGGATTCTCTCCAAAGAATCCGTTGAAAATCGGCGTGATCTTTTGAAATGTTTACTTGGCGATACATTTTCTCAATATCGCCCGAAATTGTATACTTATGACGACAAAAACGAAGACAAATAGAGAAAAGATCGCGTTGATGTGTTTGGCCTATTAGCAGAGATTCATTAAGGGATTGACTACTGCCCGACTTGGCAGATCCGTCAAAAACCACCCTAACTGCTGCTGTCGTTTTAAACAACGGCATGATGCGGCAAGTAGAAACACTTTGATGTTAAACGTGGAATATCGATAGGTTGAATTTTCTGCATATGTCCTAACTCTATATACTCTCGCATTAATTGTATATAACTATCTCTTAAGATCGGATCAGATTCCATCGTCGTTTTTAATGAACGAAAAGGATTTATCGCGACACTGAGACTATTTCCAAGGTCCGTTTCGTTGTCAGATTTAAATGGTAATTTAACTGAATATCAAGTAAACGCGAATGCGTTTTGATGAAGATATCTTCTGCACGCTGGTCTTGAACAAAGTTGGCTCGACATGAACTTCTTCAAGTCGCCAAAACCGCTCAAGTTCAAATGATTCCGTTGTGCCAAGTTGTGTGATGAAAGAATTCAAATTACCTTCTGATGTATGAGATGTAAGTGATACCATGCTGCCACAGACTACCCAACCAAAAATAGTAGGAACCAAATCTGGTAACCCCTGTTGAACCTGCATAGCTGAACCATTGAAAATGCTGAAAACCTTATCCGCTCCTATGAGAACGTCAATGTTGCCGGGCACATTGAAATACGGATCGGCTAGTGAATACCATAGAGTAAGTATACTACCTAGAGGCCCGACTCGTACCCCCCTTGCCTTAAACACCCGCAAAATTTATTTGAGGTGAGTAAGAGAAAACTCTCTTAATCTACTCTTTTTTTCCTATCCGTGAATCCATGTGAGTGGTGGATTAAAAAACAAAATGGCGAAATTTGCTCAAACTGACAGGTATGTTTTTTTTGTTGTTTTCGTTTTGTCAAAAATCTGACAGTTCTAAGTAAAATAAATTATGTGAAATCTAAAATCATGTAAAGTTTTTATTTTAATATCAATAAAAGTTTATTTACTTGTATAAAAGAATATTTTTAATGTCATTAAAAAGTTTGTTGTGTTTATTTCTAGCTGCGGTACAATGTGAAAAAAGATTTTCATTTGGTTCCCTAAGACCATCTTCGATTCTGAAGAAGCATTCCAAGCGAAGACATGCGATGTCGCAGCTATTATTCAGTCACACTCGAAGGGACGAAAACAACGCAAGCTGTATCTTAAACTTCGTGAGAACACAATTATACTGCAATCATATTGCCGACGGTTTTTGGCGATTCAAGCTGCCAAAAGAAGACCAGAGGCTGCTGTTAAGATTCGAGCATTCATTAAAGGCTTCATCACCAGAGAAGATCCACCAAATGGTGTGAATGAAAAGTTCATTGCCAATGCAAAGAGATAGTGGCTTATAAGATTATCAAAGGAGTTACCAACAAAAGTGCTGGACATGAGTTGGCCTTCCGCAGCCAAAACATTGTCAGGAAGCCTCTACATACCTACATATGGTGCATCGGCTTCACTTAACAAGAAATTATAGTCAGCAGCTGAGTAATGAGAAGAAGCAATTTGAACTCAAAAGTCACAGCTGAAAAGGTCTTTAAAGGTCAGTTTTTTGTTAAATTAATTTATTTCCCTTCTAAATAAAGTGTGTTTTCCATATACCTACCTAGATAAAAAGAAAAATTACCCGCAAAGTATTGCCAAATGGTTCGAAAAAGACCACATTTCCAAGGAACACTCGGCGCAAGTTAGTAATTTTGTGACAACAGCATTAGGTTCTGAAGAACTTAAATATTCCTCACCTTGCGTCAAATACGATCGACATGGCTATAAGCCAAGAGGTCGATTCGTCCTCCTCATCAACAAAGCTATCTACCTTCTTGACGCAACAAACAAAAGCATCGACTTGGCCAAAATTGATTTTGTGCTAACGAATCACAGTGATCATCTGATGTTGGTACGAATTCCATTAGACTAAAAGAAAGACAAGGGTGATCTTATTCTAGAGATTCCTGCAATTATTGAGTGCTGCACGTACATCATTCATACAGTTGGCACAGCAAACATAATCAGTAGTGTGAATAGAGATTCGTAAGTTAAAAAGTTCTTTTTCTTGAAATAACAAATAGAATATATCTTAAAATTGGTAGAAATTTAATGGAATTGTCAGATAAACCACTTCGTAATTCCAAAACTATCTACTTCATTGGGAAATAATTTTTCCAATTAAAAATGCTTTTGGTGACACTTAGTAGACTTAATTTGAAACAGTTTTGATAGTACAGTTACAGTTTTGATTTTTTTAGTTTATAGGTTCTACTTTTTTCTTAACTTTTCTTGGTATGGAGGTATTCAGCCTTATCGGCAATTCCGGGAGAGATTGTTCTACTCCCGATTTTCATTTTTCCCTGGATTCGAATACTCCTTTCGTCAATCTCCCCCGGAAATTACTTCGAATCAGTTTCGAAATACTTTGAGTGAATTTATATTCTGAAATTATTTGTCTGTCAAAGTTTGAAAATTATTTTATGAAATCAAATTAAATATTTGAAGTATTTGTGGTGATTAAGATTAAGAAGTATTAACAAAAATAACTCTTGGAATACGTATACCACATACCAAATATTTGTATTTCAAGAGTGATTTTTTTCAATAAGCATTTTATGTAAAAATTGTTGATGCTGGTTTTGAAAGTATCAAACGCTGATTACAAAAAAGTATCAACCACCTTTTTTGGTTAACCAGTTCCAAAGATACACCCCAATCCATTTTAAGATTTTACTTTTCCAAGTGGACAGCGAAAAGCTTTTAAGGTATATATTTGGAACGGGTTCTCCAATAAAGGTGGTTGATACCTTTCTTGAATCAGCACTTCCTACTCTCAAAAGAAGCATCAACAATTTTTCCAAAGAAGAAGTATTAACAAAAATAACTCTTGGAATACGTATACCACATACCAAATATTTGTATTTCAAGAGTGATTTTTTTCAATAAGCATTTTATGTAAAAATTGTTGATGCTGGTTTTGAAAGTATCAAACGCTGATTACAAAAAAGTATCAACCACCTTTTTTGGTTAACCAGTTCCAAAGATACACCCCAATCCATTTTAAGATTTTACTTTTCCAAGTGGACAGCGAAAAGCTTTTAAGGTATATATTTGGAACGGGTTCTCCAATAAAGGTGGTTGATACCTTTCTTGAATCAGCACTTCCTACTCTCAAAAGAAGCATCAACAATTTTTCCAAAGAAGAAGTATTAACAAAAATAACTCTTGGAATACGTATACCACATACCAAATATTTGTATTTCAAGAGTGATTTTTTTCAATAAGCATTTTATGTAAAAATTGTTGATGCTGGTTTTGAAAGTATCAAACGCTGATTACAAAAAAGTATCAACCACCTTTTTTGGTTAACCAGTTCCAAAGATACACCCCAATCCATTTTAAGATTTTACTTTTCCAAGTGGACAGCGAAAAGCTTTTAAGGTATATCTTTGGAACGGGTTCTCCAATAAAGGTGGTTGATACCTTTCTTGAATCAGCACTTCCTACTCTCAAAAGAAGCATCAACAATTTTTCCAAAGAAGAAGTATTAACAAAAATAACTCTTGGAATACGTATACCACATTCCAAATAAGTGTATTTCAAGAGTGATTTTTTTCAATAAGCATTTTATGTAAAAACTGTTAATGCTAGTTTTGAAAGCATCAAGCACTGATTACAAAAAGATATCAATAGCCTTTATTCGACAACCTGTTAAAAAGATACAGTCCAAAAGCTTTTCGGTTTATACTTTTTTTTCCTTTTGTTACCATTATTTATTTATTGAATATTACAATTTTTCAATATGTGGCTGTAACTACATTTTTGTTTTATTGCAGACAATTCCGCGGGCTGATCCTGGTCATTGTGAAGTTCCCCAATGCAACTCTTATAGAAAGGGTGAAATTTCTATGTTTTGCCTTCTAACTAATCTAAACTATTTTATTCAAATCTAAGTATTTTATGGGTATATATTTTTATTTTTGTTACAAGTAATTTATATTCATAAGTTTATTATTTTATAACTTAATAATTGTAAATTTAATACTTTTTTAAATAAATGGAATGAAAATACTATGAAATTATTTCTTAGATTTCTATTAAATACGATTTTAAAACCTTTAGAATGGAAGTATAATTTGAACTTGCCTTTTTTACATGAAGGCTTCCTCGGATCTATCAATCTTAATTCCTTCTGCTTTTATTTGATTCTCAAAGTTTTAGTAGATCATTTAAAAAAAAAACAAAGAAAACAATGTATTCTCGGCCGAGATTTTGTTTTGATTGAATTCTGAGTATGAGTCTTAAATTAGGTCGTGGTAGTAAAAACTACAATCAACTTAAATATAGAGAAACATTTCAAAAAAAATTTCATATTTCAATTGATTATAATGATCAATACGAGTACTTAAATTAAGACTGAGTACCATTTCAATCAACTAAATCAAGAGTGTGGTTTGGAAATAATAGCGTTTTATAACTAGCACTTACAAGTATTTTGTATGTTTTTTTCTTCAAAATGTTAAAAGCGTTCTTATAAAATGCTATTATTTCCAAACCACTATCTTGATTTAGTTGATTGAAATGGTTCTCAGTCTTAATTTAAGTACTCGTATTAATCATTATAATAATATATAAATGTAGTAAAAGTCTAGAAAATGCGTTTGCCAATTTAGTCTTTAAATAAAATGTAACCCAAGTTAAAAAGAGAAAAAAAAACGTTAAAAACAAAAAAGTTGAAAACAAAGAAAAAGGATGGTGAAATGACGGGCAAAGGGATTCTCCACCAGGAATCTTTTTGACAAGCGCAAGCCACTGAACATTGCATAAATGAAGAGATAATCAATAATTCACTGGCAACACCTTGGGATAAATTTTTATTTGGTGGAAAGTCTGAAAGTGAAATGGTATCTCATTTAGAGAATTTGTAGAGAGATGGTTAGAAGTTATTTTTTTTTTATTTATATTTCAAATGGTTCACATATTCCAGTTGGTTGAGTATAGCGCAAGGAAGATGCTTGATGGGAATGGAAACAGTTTATTCAGATAACATAAGTAACAATATGTAGTAGCCCGTAGCGTAATGGTAAGTGCGTTCGACTGTGACGCTGGAGGGGTGGGTTCGCTTCCCAGCCTCGTACACCTAAAAACTAAAAAAGTGTCTTACAGGGCTACTGCCTCTTGCGAGGAATAGACAAATCCTCCAAGAGTATCACTTGTCACGAATAAGCGCTTCTCGTCTAGCCGTTCGGATTCGGCATAAAATTGTAGGTTCCCTCCATTCCTGTCGACAGGCGCGCACAGGAATGGTTGCGAGTTGTTAGTCACTAGGCCCTGGTTCTTCATGAGTAGTTGTGCCACCCAATTTATTTATTTATTTTAAGTAACAATATATATTAACACCCGTATTCATAAAGAAAAAATAGTTATTTTAGCTCCCGTGTTTAGGAAAACTACACGATGGAATACAAATTTTCTGGGCTCAAACTAAAGGCAATTGCTAACTGCTCCATTTGAGGCCGGAACATTGAGATTCCATGGTGTAGTTTTCCTAAACACGGGAGCTAAAATAACTATTTTTTCTGTATGAATAAGGGTGTAAGTATTTTTTTTTTGCATTAAGAAAATAAGAATAATCTTCTAGCACAAGGAAATCTCCGGATAAAAGCACAACATTTATTTGAGGACGCTTGCGGACGAACAATATAAAACAGCAACAATTTCAATTTAATTTAACAAATTTAATTTATCAACGAATAAATTTAAATAATAAGAAAACGAGCTATTTGACTTTTTTTTTTTGAATTTAGAATGTAATTTTTGACAAAAAAACAGCTTGAGTCTCGAAACATTTATTCGAAAGTTGCAAAAGTTTGAAATGAAAACATTTAGTTTAAAATTAATTAATATTTAAATAGGAAGGTTGTTTTCTATGCAAGTCTTCAGACTTGATTGTTCTGAAACTTCGCTGTCGCACGTTTCATATTCTTCTTCTGATTGAGAAGCGAAGAGTAATTGGACATTTCATCATCTTTCTGGTAAGGTTCTTGATTTTTTGAATTAGTTTTCAGTGGGGTTGGATCGGTTTTCTTAAGTTCTTCATGCGATTGGTCTATAAAGCATCTCAGAAATTCGTGTATCATGCTGCTGAAATGCTTTATAATCTTCTGTACAGGAAAATAATTTTTTCCAATAAACAAAAATGATACTCTAACGTTAAGCAAACCATAATTTTCTGTATACATCAAACTATTTAAATGACTGTTTTTATGTTAATCGAGATTTTCTGCATGCATTTGGTGCAATATGAATCGATTCCAATTCTAAAAAAAAGAAATTGAAAATTAAAATAAAATAAAATACTGAAATAATTATTTGCCCACCTGGATTAAGCTTACAAGATTGACATTCGAGGATCGGTCAGATAGAATCAAACCCAATGCCGAAGCTTCGGGTACAGTACGAAATGAACGAAGAAAGTTACTGGCTTGACATGGTGATGCAGCTAAAAAAGAAACAAGATAAGTTATTTTAAACAAAGTTACTCCTATTTTTTTACTCACCCCTTGATTTATCAAGCATGTGAAAAAGATAACCCAATGCACAAGACAAGCAAAACTCCTTAGCACATGAATGAATTAACAGGCGCTTCCTTGATGGCTCAATGAAATATAGAATCTGAAGCATTGAATTGCAATACGAATTAGGCAGTGTGACTTCCAGGCCAGCAAAACATGTTTGATTGTATTGCTCGAATTCAAAGTCTTGAGTTCCAAGCTTTGTGTACTTCATATCCACTTTTCTATATCGTCTTGGTATAATTTTTACTCCATTTTCGGTAGTCTTATTTGAATTCTGGATTCCATTTCCATTATTTGACCCAACGCCATTCGGTTACATCACGTATGGTATTTGATTTCGTCTATCAAGGCGGGGATTTGGAGAATAGCCAATATGTCCCTGCATTTTCATTGTTGCTAAAATATCCTGATCTATGGGCTCGGATCGCCTGTACTGATAGCGTAGCAGTTCCTCAGACCAATCACTGAACCAACTTGTGCCGGTGACCAAATGGGGCAAAACAATTGACGATAGCGGGAAATTTGTATCGGTTATCGGAACCATAGGCAGATGAGCAACTGGATCAGCAAACTCAGTATAGCGGGAATATCCATTGAACTGTCGTTGCGGACTGTTAACCGACGCAAGAATATGTACCCAGATTGATGACCAAACGACATTGCCTGCGATGATGAACGATTCAAGAAATTTGATGAGGCCCCTCTACCGGTTAGAATTGTTAGCCTCTGTTTCTTGGAACACATATAGAAGCCAATCGACCGACCAAATGTCCAAGGATTTGTTATTTAATCCAAAAAAAGCGCACGGAAAAAAAAGATCGATTCGAAAGTCGGGGATCCAAAAACTAGACCAAAATACGTGTTCCGGGACATTTTATTGCTGAATCTTTTGGTGGGAATATTTTCGCGAAAAAAATAAGCAACATTTAAGTTTTTCCGGCTAGTTTTATCGACAATAAATAAAAATACCGACGAAATTTAAAAAAATTATAAAAATTTGTTTTGTTGTCGAAGACATTGCAACAAAAACAAATGTCAGAAAAACCACCACTCGGTTCTCAGTTTTGCTCAGCAGCTGTAGTGGGGGAAGTGAAAATTAAAGGTACGTACGCATTAAATTTCAAGGGTTTGGTTCTACTTTTTGATTACATTTTCTTTGTTTTCAACGTAAATAGTCATAAATAATACCGGATTTGTATGCCAGAAGCAATAAAAGGCTATATTAAATAAAGTTGTTGTTCATAAACATTTAGAAACATCAATTTAATTGACAAAAAATTTAATTTTTCAATTTTTGAAATTAACGGATTCCCTTTTTTGAATACCTGATTCACCAATTGAGCACACGACCACGTTTGAGCAAATGCCCTAATGCATACATACAAAGCTCGTTTTGTCCCATTTAAAATGCATTGCAACTGCACACATCCTTACTGAATAGGGCATAAATCCTCTCAATTCAGCTTGTAGGGTGAAAGAGCATGGACCCCTTAAGTCGGTTCTCTAGGTAGTATTTTCTCTATGGTGAATACGATGACAAGGTTTTATGATCAGAAATGGATATTTTAGAAACAGGTACGACGGATGTCAGTTTTGAGATCACATAGCATTGTATCTCAATCGAAGCTTGCGAAAAACGAGAAAAAATGTGAAGTGATACAAATCCGTTTGACACTTAAATGTCTGAAATCGGAAGCAATTTTGTTAGTTGGGCAGCCTACACAACTCGACATTCTATCCCACACGATTTGACATGTGTTAATACATGAATATTTTTAGGAATGGCTCTAATTCTATCCCACATTCTATCACACTTTTTTTTATGTTAAGGTAATGTATTAATACAAGCCACTGTGGAAGCAAAATATGAAAAGTCATTTCTTTCCCACAAATTTGGCAGTGGCGTGGAATTCTTTCCCACTTTCAATTTGACATGTATTAATACACAGTGGGCTAGTGTGGTAGGGCTTTTATTTTACCTTAGTGTAAATGAAATAAATGTTATTAATGAATTGGTTTGTTGTTATTTTGTCATTTTAATGACAGATTTTTGGACAGTTTTATCACTCGTTTGGCCCAGTGAAAACGGAATATAAGGTTAGACCACACACAACTGCAGCGGAACTACAATTCACAACGTGGAAAAGCATTATGGTGGATATACATGTATCTGCGTCTGCTTTGTGCAGAAAAGTAAAGCAGGACAGATGTATACAAAATATCCGAACGAGTGAAAGAGAACCATCAAAGAGATGAACATGTACGTCTTCATTTCTGCATTTGCTGCCAAAAAAATTATAGCACTTTCCTATAATGCAGAAACGAAGTGCTTCTGCATTTTGATCTTTTCTCTCTATCTGACAAATATTCATTTTGTATTTGGCATCCCTTTTTTTGTGCAGAAACCAAATGCAGATACATGTAAATCCACCATTATTTGTATGAAAGTGTATAAGCTATATCGCACTAAGCGGCAATTGCACTTCATAAAATTTCATACAAATTATTATGAAGCAGTTCCGCTGCAGTGCAATTCCACCTAGTGCGGTCTACCTCAACACCATGCCTGTATTTCAGATTTTCAGATTCGAGTATCGTTTCATTTGCGTTGACACAAGACTTACAAACCAAAACCATCTTCGCTTACAACTAATCTTTCAGAAAGTTGGAGCGATGTGAATTTTTGGTCGCTGTCGATTCGATTTCCATTTACTCAAAAAGAAAAAAAAATTATATCTAATTTCATTCAAGAAATGTATCTCTCTATAGATTATTAATTAGAAAATTAGTCATCAAACACATTACAATAATCCAAATTGCACCTTTCAAATGTCCGTTCTGTGAGAGGAACCCAACAAACAAATAAAAAATATGATTTCCTCCTCACCTGCTGGTAAGTAAAGTAGCTTACGAAGGGGAGGGGGTCCACTTCTCTAGCCATTGTCCGCAAGCTGGCCTTGATATAATACAAGAAATGTTATGGTTTTTTCTAGACCCCACATTAGTTGCTGGTCCCCTGGGCATAGCTGCTGAAAAGAATAAGCAATGGCAGCGCGAGCTACTGATGGAGAAAATCCGTTCACACTCGTCGCAGCACAAAACTTTTCAGGAGCTCTCCAAGTCGATGCGATTGTCCATGTTGGAGAAACGCTACGCCCTCGATGCTGTCGAAAAGTCTAATCTGCAAAAATGTCTCGATAGCATGCAGCACTGCATCAAAGTGACTTCCCGTCAGGGATTGGTGGAACGTCTGGAGTCGCTCTCGCGTCAACTGGGCCTCAAATTCATGGAAGACAAGTCTGGCTTGTTTATTTCTACAGATATGTTCTACTTGGAGATAATTCTCGACGCCAACGGCTCCTTGACGGACGTAAAAGTTCACCATGAGTGCAAAATCGAGCAGCAATCATGCAGCGAACTCGTCAACTGTTTGAACCGGGGAGATTTCGCTGACTTCACAGTCCAGCTAGATGGCCTCACCTCGATATACCAGCTCAACGCAGAACCTAAAGTGAAGACAAAGGCATTCGTCGCATTGCAGGCAATGGAAACGGATCTCTACAGCCTCTACCAAGCCCACAACTTCTCCAATGATGCCAAGGCGATTCTAATCGAGTCGTCCGTTGGAATCGCTCTGCGGAGGCGCGGTGGGCACCCAATGCGTCTGACTTACTTCGTCTCGCCGTATGACCTAATCAGCCTGGAGATGAAAACCATGATTCCCCTCACAGTCGACTTGATAACGAGTAAAAACTTGGGCATGAGTGTGACTGTGAACCTGGAGGCTTCCTCAGCCAATAAACTTCAAATTCTCCCAACGGTTTCATTTACAAAGGATGGCATGACTGATATTCCAGTTTACTCTCCTCTCACTCCACAGAATTCTACCCTTCTTCCAGCGACTTTTGTCTTGCGCTTGAATACACCACTGCCTGTGTGCCAAAATTTGCTGCGCACCATCATGCCCACCCAGACGACTGAACCTGGTGTAGCCGCCGTATCGGGAGAAGGAGGCACCAAGCCACCGGTGGCATCATCCATTATGAAGCTTGTCATACAAACTGCCTCCGAGAATCAATTGCAGAATTCATCTAAAGGCTTGTTTGTCTGTCTGCCCGATCAGACTCATTGCTATTTCTTCACTGAAAACAAACTAATGAAGGTAAGTTGTTTTAAGAGAGATTGCGCCTCATAAGATTTCAGCTGGTATATTATATTTATCTCATTTTTTTAGGCATCTATTGTTTCCAGTGTGCCATTTACTGAACCTTCTCAAGTGCCCAAAATCCTAGAGGTTCTAAAGAAGCATGCGCTCTTTTATACTCTCCTCTCAAGCTGTGTACGACCTCAGACTAAGATGGGAGGTAAAAAGACATTTTTTTTTGTAATTTTAAAGTTTTACATATTTTTATTTTTAGTAGTTAAGTGGTAGATCTATAGAAATTTGTAGATAACTTAGATGCAGGTCGAATGTTTTAACTATGTGTCCAACCATATATATACATACACTCCGCTCCACTTGAATAGAAACAAACTTTTTGTTTACTGTCTGAGCGTGTAGCGCTTTGGTAAATTTATAAATTCACCTTTTGGTTTTAGTGGTAAATTCATACATTCACCTTTTGGGTTCAGTTTCTTAAAGAAATATATTGCGAAAAAAACTGCAGGGACAGAATAATTCAGGAAAATAGCATAAGTTTATTTTTTACCACTTTTCTAATTACTTCATAAAATACACTGTTTTTGTTTTGCGCCACTTAAATAGAAACAGTGTGCGTTTTGTCTCTATAGATTAGTAGTGTAGATTAAAAATAATAATTGTTTGATCAAAGATTAAACCCTGCAGAAAAAGCCAAAATAGAATTACACGCGGAAAACAAGCTTCCTCTACGCACAATTGCCAAAAACATATGTAGAAGTGTGAAAATTGTTTGGTCAAACCTAAGAAATAAAGAAAACTCTGGAAAAATGTGTAAGGTAGGCAATCAAGAGCTACAACAGAAGCATACCGAAGTAAGATTATTAGACTGGCTTCAAATTCTAGCGACTCTGCTGCTAAAATCAAGGTGAAGAGTGGTATTCTTCTCTTAACTCTATTAGACGTGTTATTCATGGGTCACAGCATTTAAAGCACCTAAAAATGAAGAGAAAAACACCGTTAAATCCAATACGAAGACACAATATAATAGATTTTTGCAGGAAGAATATGACGTAGAAGGAAGAGTGGACAAAAGTGTTTTTTTCTGACGAAAAAAATCAATTTTGATGGCTCGGACGAATATAATTACTATTTTCATATTATTCGGAAGGAACCCAGTTTTCTGGAGCGCCACCATAACCGAGAAGGCGGTGTAATGTCGTGGGGTGTGATTTTCTGGTTTTGAACAATTGATCTGGACTTTCCTACATTGAAAATGACGGCAAAATCTTACAAGGTAATATTGCAAGAAGATTTCCCTAAGTTTACTGATGTCTTTGGACCAATACCATGGACATTTCATCAAGAAAACGTGCCAATCCTCAACGCAAGGAGCATTAACAGTTGGATATCTGAGAAAAATGTTACTTACTTCAATTGCCACCGTATCTCCGGACTTAAATATTCGTTAAGTTTACGATTTTGACCGACAATATGAGGACTGCTGCAATCAAAGAAGCATGAAGTGCCAGTTCTTTAAATTATATAAAATAACTGCATGATTCAGTCTCCAACTGGGTTTTTCAAGTTATTTCAAATAAAGTTGGTAGCATACATTATTAACTTCCCATTGGAAGTTATTGTAATTGGTGCGATTTTTTGACATGTCTTCACGTTTTGAGGTCTCTGGAATCAGAATTCGACGTTTTTAGCAAGATGTCTGTATGTGTGTATGAACGTACGTTCGGGGTACTTTTTTCGTCCACCATATCTCAAGAATGAATAAAGATATCGACTTCGGATAAATTTTATTTTACAGATAATATTGTCATAACGTGCTGAAAAGGTTTTCTAACAAATTCAATAAACCGTTTTTTTACTACAGCAATTTAAAAGGGAGCTGTAAAATGTCATTTATCTGGAATATCTCGAGAACGGAATAAGATATTCACTTCAGACTAATTTTAATTTACACATACCAAATTGGTAAATATTAAAACAAAAATTCAACAGACCCTTTTTTTTAAACTAAGAAAAACAGTTGAAAAATAATTTTCGTCTCAAATATTTAAAGAACAAAAAATGATTCCGAACTCAGTCTATTTTTTTTTTTTTTTACATATAATGACGTAGTCAACAACTGATAATTTTTAACAAAAAATTCAATAAACAGTTTTTTTTTTAAACAAAAAAACGAACAAAAACTATTAAAAATTCTTAACAATTTTTTTTTTCAACTCAAATATTTTGAAAAACAAACAATGATATCGGTTTCAAAATCCTATCAAAAATATATACCTATTCCACCTAAATGTTGTGTAATTTTGAGATTTTTAAAACCACCCTTAACAAAGCTAAAAATCAAAATGTTGCAAGAAACAACTTTTCAAAAATGTTTTAATTCGAAAAATTCTTACACTCAAAATCGCTACAAAATCGAAATATTACATATGACACTTAATATGCCTTTTTATATTCTTTGAAACCATGTTTTGCTTTTTTTTTAAGTACACAACCCCGATTTTTGTTTTTTTTTTTAGCCAATAGTCTGTTTTGAAATAATTGGCTTAAATAATTAATACCTCCATACCGAGAAGAGTTAGGAAAAAAAGTTTTATAAGTAAGATTCTTAGAATTTTGTAAGCTATTTACAAAAAAATTATAAAAAATGTACTATTATAAATAGCTTAAGTACAAAATAATGGTAATGTCACATTTTGCCCTGTTTCTCTATCTGATTACCCAAAAAGACAAAGTTATTACTCTATAAAATATATAATATATACTCTACCACCCACCACTTAGGCAAACGATAATGTCAGATTCATGGCTAAAATTCAACCTTGAAATTTGTTTACAAAAAAAAAAAAAAAAAATCAGAATAGTACCTACAGACAAAAAAGGATTCTAAAAGCAATTGTATGCATTAGCATAGCAACATTTGTGGGCTATTCTTAAATGGCTTTAAGAATAATTGACACCATTTTCATTGTTGTTTTTTTTGCTTTTTCGTTCATTTTTTGCGCATGTATTTGTGAATTTGTTTTGTTTTTCTGTATTGTTCTTAATTTTGGCGGGTGATTTCTGATTCCGTATTTAAGAAGAGAGCTAAAGAGAAGTTTTACATACTAGCTTTTGAAATATTTTGTACAAACACCAAACACTTAGAGGACATATATTTTATCATCATCAAAATCAAGCAAGTACAAATGAAATGGTTTCGAGGAAAATCATCCATAATTTTGGCGAGTTTTGCTAATGAAACGCTTTCAATTCAATGTTCTTGTTTGAATTATCGATTTTTTAAGGCAAATACATACATATTTATATACCTTTGGGGGCACCAATGGGAAGTTACTAGTGTGGGTCGACCCCGTACTCATTTTTAAAATATGATTAAAAATAGAAAACTACCCATTTTTACTGCACTTTTTCAATTTGTTTCCTTATTTAAGAGAATGTTTCTTTTCAAGTGACGCAAAAAAAAAAACAGTGTTTTTAATGAAGTAATTAGAAAATTCTAAAAAATAACCTAATGGTATTTTCCTGATGGCAATAGATCCCTCTTTTAGGAACTGAAAGGTGAATTTATGGATTTACCAAAGGGCTACACGCTCAGATAGTAAAAAAAAGTTTGTTTCTATTCAAGTGGAGTCGAGTGTATATAGTAAGTTATATATTCATTAAAAAATCGAATTCGAGATTTTGAGAAGTTTAGATTTCTATGATATGGAAGAAATGTTAAATCGTAGGACTACATATTTGATATTCGACTTTCTCGAGAGGGGTTCAACCGAATTTTGATTTTTTTTGCATACATTTCCGGAAAGTGTTTACAATAAAATATTGTATATACTAGGGTGTTTCATTTTGTAAGGAAAAAAATAAGATGTAGTATCTTTGCGGGAGTCGCTTACGCCCTGAGTCCTTGCGATAAAAAAGATATTTCAGCCAAATTTCAAGAACATTGGTTGTTGTTTAGAGGTTGCACACTTTGATCACTTTTCTAAAAGAGGCAAAAAAACGATTTTACAATGTTAATCGCTTTCATTGGGAGAACTAAATTCACAAAATTGAAAAATATTGAAACTTTACACCATGAGCATAACATTTGTATGATGAGGATAAACATTTTGTTTATATTTATCAAATTTGAACTAGGAAATCCCGTTTTTGTTCGCTTGGTGAAGACTTTCTTGTGATACTCTACTTTCATCAATAATATTTGTTTTTGTTTTTCGTCCCTGGCTGGTTTGTTAAACTTTGTATGCAATTACTATTTCTGTGGTATCATTTACCACTTTTAAAGCGTCACATGTTTCGTTGAAGAATCACTTCCATATTATTTAACTTAATGGAGTCCAAACAATGGTTTGTAACGAAATTGATCATGTATTTTCTATTTAAAACTATTTTTTACCCTTTAATAGTTTCACTTCCCTTTTCCTTGCAGGTTTGATTTCTAAAATTTTAGTCATATTCCCATTATCATCAGCTTAATGATGATCCACCGTTTTGATCTGACAGATATCAAACGGAAAGCAAACAATAAAAACGTTTTTCCGTCCCCTTTAGATAAGTCGTATATTTTAGATAATGTAGTATCAAAAGGCATACCCAACCCATGACATTGTCATGTACCCCAGGTCAGTTCATATTTCTACTTCTGCCATCTGCTCACACCAGTGCATTTCAGGGCAACATGGAGTATGCCAAGCTAATAATGTTCAAAATCTTAGCGAATCACTATAGAACTTTAACTCTTTATTAAACACAATTCTGACAGACCCTCTCTCATTGGCCACTGAGGGCACCAATTTACTATCCCAAAGAAAGGCTAAATGAGAAGGATTTTTAAAAACTGAGACTTAGTTTTTCCTTTCCATTTTCCTTCTATTGATCATGAAAAACGAATAAGTACAAAAAACTTCATTATTTCATATTCCACTAGTTTTATAAAAAAGTGATCAAAATGTGCAACCTCTAAACATTATCCAATCTTCATGAAATTTGGTATATATTTCTTTAACATCGCTTAGACTCGGGCGTGAGCGACTTCATATGAAAATCACAACTTTGGAAAAATGAAACACCCTAGTATATACCAATTATTTTAAACAAAAATGTTGATTTTTTTGTTTGAAAACTCAAATCCTTACTTTCAATCCACTGCGACAACAATAATACTTTCTTTTCCTGTATTCCATCTTGCTTGTACTATATAATTAGGGTTGCATTTAAAAGCATATATCTTGCAGGCTTAATAATGTATAGTTAAAATTGTTATTAAAAAATACTTTTTTTGAAACGACCTTGTAGCCCGTAGGACTTTTTGCATACAAGCTAGGTATACAAAGAATTTTTTTAAAACAATTTTTTTAGTTAAAAAAATAATTTTGATAAAGCAAAATCACCCATATCTCGTTTTCCTGAACACACCAAATGTTTTTCAAAAAAGAGTTTAACTTCATATCAAAAAATAAATAAAATTGGGGTAATAACAATTAAAATGAGACTTTTATGATTTTGTTTTTAAAACCCCATAACAGCAAGTTCATGTGACCCAGTCGTGTATTTTATTTTTATTAAAAAAATGTTTAATCAAAGGTTAAATATTTTTAACTATTATCACTATAAATGCAGGGCAAAACAATTAGAAAAACTTGCGAGTTTCATAAAAAAAGCATAGGATTTATTTATATAGAATTGGGTACCAGCAATACGCGAGCTCCTGCTTCCACCGTACCATTTAAAATACAAAAACCTTATTGTGACTTGATCAATACATTTATCCCTAGAGTATTTTACTTTACTCTTTACTTTAAGTTCCAAAACAAATATTTTTCTTTTTACAGATATAGAATCAACAACAATTCTTGAGGTGAATGCTATTTCGTTTAGTCAAATTTCGGTAGCCCTCGAGCATCCATATGAGGAATCTATGGCTACAGTTGAATTTAATTTAAATGACACAGGCATGGTAACATGTGAGATATATTCGCTTTCGACCAATTATGAATCATTGGCAGCAAACCTGACCCTAATCGTCCAGCAGAGTCTGTCGATACCAATAACAATCCGCAGTTTACTTAAATACTGGCATCAGGAACGTATGAAGTGTTTTCAACGCGGTAACGGCGGAGACTATGGAAATTTTAACCTGGCACAGGGTCCAAGCGACCCTGGAGGTCGAGGTGGTGACTTTCGTGATATAAAATGCCCCAAACCCGGGGGCACCGATCGTGGAGGATCAAATTTCGGTGCAGGAAATAATAGACCTTTCTTTCATGCTACTGGAATAACAGGTACTGTAGCTGAGGGGTTTCCTGAATTGACTTCATCAGTTGGACCAGTAGCTGGGGCAAACAGCCTCATAAAATCACAATTTAAATCCGAAGTAAAACAAGAGGATTTTTGTAAAAGCCCAAAGAGTAACCATACATTGCAGTCTGATATTAGCAGCAACGACTCCAGCTCTTTGGGCACATTGTCAGCAGCAGCTCAACAAAGTTGCGGCAACTCCCACGAAGTATCAATGTTTTCTTCTGGGGTTGGTGCTACTGCTGTTGCATCCGGAGTCGCTGTATCAACAACATCTACCACCACTACATCGACGACGCTTTTTAAAAGCGATCATGAGGGCAGCGAGGATATTGCTGGGAAGTACCAGAAAATTTGGAAAGATAAAACCAGCACAGTAAAAAACACCGTCAGTATCACACCGATTCCGAATGTGTTGGATTCGGCAATTCATCCATCACAAGGCAATCCAGAAAAGAGACCAGGAATTGAGATAATTCCACTAACAGCCGCGCCATCACAAAACTCAATGGCATCTACGATAACAATTACTCCGATTAATAACACGTCAACAGCTCCAACGTCGTCTATTCCCACAGTCTCGGTTACTGGAGTGAAAAGCGCAGAAAAAAAAAGTTCCAGTTCAGGAAAACGTTCAGCTGATGATAGGGAAAGCAAGAGTGAGAAAAAGCGTAAGAAAAAGCGTGAAGACTCGCCGATGGGTCCACCAGAAAAGCTGTTTTCTCGACAGAATTCGCCAGCATCCGATCCCATCTCAAGGAAATATTCTCCACAGACAAACACTTCTATGGTTTTGCCAGGCACGAAACCAAGCCCAAAACACTCCCCAGTTTACACAAGTCCAAAACATGCTTCGTCCAGCCCCAAGAGCCCTTTTGGCACATTGTCTCCTAAGCACGGAAGTTCGGGAAAGCCCAGCATGTCTACTCTAAAGAATGCCACAAGTCCAAAGAGTGACAAATCTACTCTCGCACTGCCAACGCGACCTCTGTCTTCTCCTGGGTTGTCTTCTTCCAAAAATCGTGATAAGGACGGCAAGGAAAGATTGTTGAGTGTCCCTAACACGAATTCGAAAACTCCCACAAGCCCGAAAGTTAAGTCGGCCACCATAAAACTGAAACCCCTTGACGTTGGCAACCATTTGGGGTTCACGGGGTTATCTGATGAAAGTGACAAAGGTCGTAAAAGCTCACTTAATGCAGTGATAGATAAACTAAAATCTTCCCAAAATTCTTCCGATGGAACCGACAAGCTGACTAACACTAGCATGTCGGGCGACTCAACACCAATAACCCCTGGTACACCTGGCTCGGAATACATGGTTAAACCAGGCCAAGACGGTATAAAGATCACTATCAACAAAACAAAAACTAAAGATAGTAATAGCACTTTAAATAGATCAAAGGCACTTAACAATAAACCTATCGATTCAGGGAATAATTCTCCAAAAAAGCACACCGGTTTGAAACCGGGAGTAAACAGTGGCCCGGCCTCCAAGAAATCATCCTCAACAATTCCATTTCCAGCCGCACCACCATTACCAACAAATAAATCGTCTTCGTCCGGCAGCAGTTCTCAAGGAATAAAGCACAATTTTCAAAAGTCCAACTCATCGGGAAATCTCTCCGCGAAACTTTCCACCAATTCCACGGGCGGTGGAAGTTCTTTGACTAAATCTCATAGTACAAACTCCTTTCATTCGGATTCCTTTCGCAAATCAACTTCCTCCTCATCATCTTCAACTTCGAGCAACAATAAATCGAGGTCGACTTCGAGTTTTATTGAGAAGGTTACGCCTCGACCAGATCCCACGGACATGATGAAGATCCTACAATTTGCTTCTCCCAATATGGCTGCTATGGAGGGATTTATGAAGACATTCAACACTAAGTTTCAAATTCCCAAATTGTCTGCAAGGAACTCCAACTCACAAGTTCATGACGGAGACAAGCCTCGGCCTATTTCGGCACCCACAACACCTGCCACCTCTTTCACCCCATCTCCTACGCCGACCAGTTCCGAGAGCAGTGGCAACAGCAACGATTCGAACAAGAACCTGCCGAAAATCTCCGGTCCAGCACAACCGAACAAAGGTCAGCAACAAGATTTCTTTAATCTTTCTTGTCATACAGGTGTAACCAACACACCTGCTGCTTTGTCGTCCTCGTCCTTAATCCCATCCTCTGTCCCACCCGCTCATTTTAATTCATATCGGGGTCCCCTCATAGATACGAACAGTCATGCGAGTGATCTCACTATGCGTCCACCCTTGAAACCCAGTGTGACGGAAGATTCGTCGTCGTCGTCGTCGTTGTCCACTCTGAAAAATGATATTAAACTGATGCCACCGGTAGTGCACGCACAAACCCCACCAGTTCAAATTTCCAACAAACTTCCCTTCCATCAACATCCGCCATCCCCGTCTGTGTCGGTGCACATTCTCAAATCTCCTGTTCCATCACCGCTGGTGGTTATGCCATCACCGCATTCCAATTCGCCCTGCATCACCGATGAGGAACTTATGGACGACACACTGGTGGGTGTTGGAAGTAAATGACAAACACTTTTTATGGTAAGAAGTTATTCTTCGGGCTTGGTTTAGGATTTTCATCTTCTCCCCATCATCATCTTGTTGTTGTTGTTGTTTTCGTCCTCCTTTGAATGTTATATTGTTGAATTTCTACTTGAAACTCGACGACGCATGAGCTTTTGCAATTTCTAGGAACTTACTAATCTTCCAGCAAACAATGTCGGAGTCGGTGAAAAATTGCCCAAAAGGCTGACACAGCAGCAAAATGACATGGATCTGTTTCTCGTTGGGCGTTCATTTTAAGCAGACAACCACTATAAGATAATTTTGAAAGAGTGTTGTGCGAAACTAACACCGTTCACTTGGTTGATTTACTGAGAAGGCGAACAATTTATTTCAGTTATTCAAATTCAACGCAAACGTATGTATTCAGATGATCGATGATATCCACAAAAATATAAAAAATGTCTAAATTAAGTACAAACAAAAAAAAAAAAACAAGAAAACAAATACAAATATAGAAAGAGATGAATCAATCTGATGAGGAAACTTATGTCGTTTTCGATTGGTCGTCCGGAGTTACTCCTTTTTCACTGTTTCTGTTCCATTCCTATATAAATATGGACAATTAGGAGAAGAAGGAGGAACTCCGATCAGTCCACTGGAAACCGACATTAATTTAAACTAAATTAATTTTTTTGACAAAATAAATAGAACTAAGTCGGAAGATGCCTTAAGACGACAGATATTTTTATTTTACCTAAGTTTAACTTAATTAATTTCAATTATGTGTCGATGATTTTTTAGTTTAAGAGTATTTTCGGCATAAACAAAATATTTGATAAACGAGTTTAATTTTTTGTATTAAAATATTTAAGTTGTCTTTTTTTTTTTTTAATTATACTTACCTAATTATTTTGCATTCTTAGCCTACATTATTATTTTATATAATTGTACTCCTTTTGATAATAAATGAGAGAAAGCATTATATCGCATGAGAAAGTTGGAATAATAGTGTGAAATATAAAAGCAAAAGCAAATAATTTGTAAATATTTATACAAAAAATAGAATCAAAATAAAGATATTTCATGTTTTTGGGAAAATAAAGAATATTTAAATAAAAAAAATTATTTATTATGTACAATTTGAAAAGTGTGTTGTTGATTTAATTTTTTTAGTACATATACCAAAGCCTTACCTTATTTAAAGTCAAAAAATTAAATTTTTCATACATAATTTAAATGCAAGCATATGAATTTGAATTGAAGTCTTCAAATTAACGACGGTTCCATTATAAAGGGTGGCTCAACGAAAACGCACGATGTTAATTGTAAATAAAACAAAAAGTTTTCAGAGAATTATCTTTAATATTATGATAGAACTATGACAATTATGTCTGAAACTAAATATAGGCCAAATGCTCGCCACGGCTTCGGTGGCATACCTCTATCCGATGGTCCATATTTTCAATGACTGAGACATAATTGAAGTCAATGTCGGTAATGTGCCGAATTATCTCATCCTTTAGCTCTTTAATTGTTCCTGACTTATTGACGTACACTTTTTCTTTTAAAGGAAGTCCAACGGTGTCAAATCACATGATCGAACCGGCCAATTAACATCACCACGACGTGACGTGAGATAACACGGCCATTGAATTTCTCGCGCAAAAGAGCTTTTGTTTCGTTAGCAAGTGGCACCATCCTGTTGGAAGCACATATCGTCCAGGTCCATATCCTTAATTTCTGGCCACAAGAAGTATGTTATCATGTCGCGATAGCGAACACCATTCACGGTAACTGCATGGCCGACCTCATTTTACGGTTTGCTAAAAGATCTTCCGTAAAATAATGATCCCCAGACATGCAGCATTATATGCTTTGAAATATTATTTTGAATATTATTATCAATTTGTTTTCAACGCTCAATTGAGACTTCTGATTTATAAAAGGATAAAGTGTTTTATCTTCATATTTAGTTTGTGTGTTTCTTGAATTTGCTAACTAAAAGTTAAGGCTTTATCTAAATGTTACCCAAGATACTAAGCACGAGTATCTATTCCATTCCACATATTCAAACCAAAAATTGAATTACTCATTGCAATAAACGTGAACAAAAAATCAGAAATGCAGAAATCATCCCTGGTCTAACTATGTTTTTAACTCGAAAAGTCCTTTAACAGGGAAATTATCAAAGAATTGAACAATTATAGCAGTTTGAAATATATGGACATTATTATGTATTATGTGTATAGGTACAAAAAGTATTAATGTTTCTTGGAAGACTTCACTATGTGGTATATGTATGAACTTGGGCGAAACACAATAATTTATGGAGTTGAGGTCACTTGTACTTTTTATTTAAATTATATTCATTCACTCCACTTAAAACCAAAGTAATTTTAATATTTTTATTATTTTAATATTTAAATTTCTTTTTCTTTAGTTCATAAACATATAAGTAATATGTAATGTATAAGTAGGTACTTTTTTGTTTGAAAATATCATGATGCATGCAACACAACATACCTTATGCAATGTTTGTGAGGTACTTTTTTAGTTAGGTCAGAATCATATCAAATGTACCTATGTACCTTCGAATGTATTATACATAGTATTATAATAAGATCAGATTATTGACAGTAAATTTTGCATTCAAGAATGCAAAAGAAAAAAATCTATAGTAACAAAAAAGCTAAAGCTAAATAAAGCACTAACAATGCCATTATGGTAACACTGAATTCACAAAGCTTTGTAATTAAAAAAAAAAAATGGACATAGTAATTTTAATTTTTTAAATATTTTTTTTTCCAAATATGATTCGAAATCATTTTTGGCATTCAAGAATGCAAACAATAAAAAACAAGAATGCCAGAAAAGCATTTAGTATAATTTTAAAATTTCATAATGCCTTTCTCTTCTCTATAATGCTAGAAATAGCATTAATAATGACGTTATGTTAACACTGCCCAGCAATGTTTTCCGCAGAAGGAACTGTGAGAGCATGCACAGGTGTTTTCACATTTTCTACAGACCCGGTTTGCTGAAATTTGCGCACAATTCTACCAATTGTAGACACATTTGGTCGATTATTAGGGTGGATCGATTGTTTATAAAATTGTATGAAACAACATTTTTTTTTATCGTGTTTGGGCTATATATAAGAGTTGTCATAATAGCCTGTCAATAGGAATCCAAAATATTTTTAAGAAATTCCAATTTTAAATACTGGCCCAAGGACCTAAAAGATTTTCTAAATATGGAAAATCTAAACAAAAACAAATTATATATAATATCTTACAAAATTGCTTATATTTCACAAGTTAAATATAAAACCGTCTTCAAAAATCAACAGACTTACGCA
Source organism: Melangyna quadrimaculata (assembly GCA_949320155.1). Taxonomy (NCBI): domain Eukaryota; kingdom Metazoa; phylum Arthropoda; class Insecta; order Diptera; family Syrphidae; genus Melangyna; species Melangyna quadrimaculata. The sequence continues at coordinate 3,089,799 of OX439483.1, forward strand.
TAGGCGTCTGCTAGGGGAAAGAGGGGGTGCAATGGGGTCAGTTGACCCTCCACCTGGCTGTGTTTGTGCTCTATTAACATTCAGAGTCTTTGTTGTCTCACGTAACTTGCCTGTGTTTTTGTATACAGGTTTGGTTATGTTTTTTTCCATTTCCAAGCGATATCATAGTGTACGGGTAGGAATATAGGAAGGGGAAATCGTTGAGTTTTTCTTCTTAGAAAGTTGCGAAAACTCGATTGATTTGGGATTTCAGACAGGGCACCTGCAGCAATTGTTTCAGCGACTCTGCAAGATGTTGGAATGATTTAAAAGGACAATTTTGCCAACGTTGTAGATAGGCACAAAATCAGACGTGCCCATGAGAGGGAAAGGGCATCCTTATCATCTTTGTAACTGTCGATGTCATTCCAAGATATCCAGTTTGGGATATATTTTGAAATATTGACAAAAAGATAAAACTCTAAAGTATGATAGATAATAGAAGGAAGCTTATTATTGAAGAGCATTTAAGCTCAGTAAAAGAACCTGGATTGGATTACTTAGGACATCTCTCTCTTACAAATGGAAAAGCTGAAACCGTTAGTAAAAATTGAAAGAGTAGTTCTTTGATAAAAAGGGGATTGATAAATTCAAACTTGTGGTTATTGGAAGTGATGGCACAGTTATAAACACGGGATACAAACGTAGTGCTATTCGTCGTTTGGAACTAGAGCTCTATAAACCATTGCAATGGTTCATATGCCAGTTGCATGCAAATAGGGTGACCAGATCTTTAACCCTAAAAAAGAGGACGCCATTTGATTTTTCGCTAGTGAAATAAGCAAGTCTTATTAGTTTTTTGTTTTAAGTTACCTTACAAAATATTTTTTTTTAAAGAAATGTACTATTTTGTTAAGATATAAAAAAATCGCAATATTTTGGAAACTTTTCAAAATAGGAGTACATCGACTATACTACCATTAATGGGATACCTACAATCGTACATATTATGGAAATAACACAAAAATAACGCAAGTTCTTCAAAAAAGATCAAAACCCTATTTCCGTAATGTGAACTTTTCGGAAATAATATGAAATGAAACGCAGTTTTTTTTACAATCACTTTGCTCATTACAGGTATGAAGTTTAATATAAATCGTTAAGAACGCAACCGCATTCGAGTAGACATTTTTATAGGTAACGTTCTCTATTCTAAAACGAAAATTCGAATTTGAATATAATGACAAACACTCTTTTCGATTTCTCCATCATCACAATGGTGTAATGTACTGATTTAATGTTTTGAAGTGAAACTTCTTTGCGCGCGTTGAGAGTGAAATTTCAAGGTCGAGTTTTTGTGAAACGAAAAAATGTAACGCCACATGTGCAACGCCGAGATCGTTGATTAGCTAAGTGGTGGGAGGTAGAGTAAAAGTACAAATTTGTATTGATAGGTTAATATATTTTATAGTGCAATAAGTAAGGATTTTTTGATAATCTATATCATTGTAGCAGATACCAGGGAAAATGTCCTTCTATGTCTTTTTTCTAATTTCTTTAATTTGAATGCTAGAGTTTAAAATTTTTTTTTGGTGAATATATAGTGAAATTCTAAGAATCTTACTAGTTTAAGATTTTTATCTATCTCCTACTGGTATGGAGATATACATTTTTTTAAACATTTTATCTCAAAATAGGCTAATTTCAAAGAATTGAATTAAATCAGGAGAGTCCGTTAAACATTTTAATTAAATATATTTGCAAAATAAATAAAACCAAATTTAAGTTTTCATATACAAATTTTTGATTTTGCAGAGATTTTGTGTGTAGGAATTTTTGGAAATACCTAGTCGGAAAACCTACTCAAATAAACTGATTTATATCTTTTAAATTTTGACATTTTTTACTTTAAATTTTCACCATTATTATTTAATTTTCAAGATAACAACCCCAACCCATCGATCATTTCGATATAGAACACATAGCTGCGTCTTACGCATATAAGCTTAATTACCCTTTACATATCGAGATTTTTAGATCGCCAAAGAAGTTTCACTTCTGCCACGAGTACTGAGTTACACGCGCTCTTTTTTTTTTAAACAATGACGAAGTAAAAAAATTAACCGACCAGTGTACGATATGAAAGCTTCGTTTAGTCAACCAACTTGAAGAAATTTAACCATTAATTTTTCATTTATTTATATACTACTTTAAACAATCTTACAAAAGCTAAAATGGAACATATCGCGGATTTTCATCATACGATTTCATACGTATAGATTGCCAAAGAAATGTGGTTTATATGAAATCGAATAATAAACTGTCCAAATTGTGTTTGTATCGAATAACCCTTTAAACTAAAAAAAACATTTCATTTTATTTTATTTTATTTGAAAAAAAAAACAGAAAAGAGGACAAAATGCATAATTTTCCCCCTAAAAGAGGACGTCTGGTAAGCCTACATGCAAATGAACTTATACTTCGTCACATATTTGAGCATCTTGATGGAACTACAACTGGACCACGAAGCTTTACAGGCTCTTTGAGAAATAAACTGAAAGATTGTGAGAATTTGCCAGAAGTGTCATTTCAAGCTATCCAATGTAACCTTCAAGCATTATCAAATACTCATGATCTCAAAATCCCGGTAAAGTCGTTCACTCAAGGTGGCTTACAACTGGTAATCGAATATTAAGGTTATATATTTCTACTTTTACACCATCTGAAAATTTGCTTCTGTTTTATAATACAAAAGTCTATGCGCCATTATGGTTTGAGATAAAAACTAGACCTCAGTGCATTTATGGCGCTCGACATCTACAAAAAAACTATAATATTGACAAGGTACCTGCCTGAACATTTAAAATTGATTGTTGACCCTGTTATTCAAAGAAATGGCTATTTCGGACACCCAGAAAATATTTTAATATCAACGATTGCGGAGGAAAGGGAAGTAATTCAAATTCTAGCTTTGAGAAGAATTAAAAAAGCATGAGAGTGCCTTGGAACATCATCAACATCGGCGCGGTCTATCGTTTTGCCGAAATTTAACCTTAATGCTCAGGATTACATTGACATAATCGACTGGAATTTGGATATTTTATGTGATCCACCAATATTAAGAAACATTAATCTGGAAACTGTAAGTTATTATTGAAGGTATTCAAGATCCCAAGTTGATTGGAACTTTAATTATGCCGTATATAAAGGATTACCCTTGCCATCTCACTCAAGCGACGAAACGGTGCGTTAAAATTGTAACTGAAGCTTTAGCTGCTGTCTGTAGTCCAATAAGGTGTAATGGATTTATAGGAAAAAGAATTGAATCTCGAAAAAAATGCCGTTTCCTAATTCTAAAAAAGATTTCAAAATTTTGTAATTTTTTCTTTGACATTTTGCTTTTTTTAACTTTGTTCGACCTCTTTTTTCTTAATATTTTATCGTTTTTTACTTAAAATGTTCTTGATTATAATTCATAATAAAAATTAAAGTCACCAGACTAAAAAAAAATGGTTATATTTCTGCGGAATGTTTATTTTTGTTACTATTTTTTTTTTGGGTTCAGGAGAAGTTTTGTATGACTTTGGGGTAGTAGGTATAAGATCGCAATTTTTTTCAAAAAATTTTATTTACCTGTAATCATGATATATAAAGGCAATTTTTGGTTAGTGCCCAAGACCTGAATTCAAAGACCAAAAAAATTGAACCACCCTATCGATTATGCTGACAAAAAAAAATCACGAATTGCACGAAATTAATTTTGATTTGAACGCCCATTTTCGTAAAAGGCTTCAATAATCTTAACGCGCTGCTCAATTGTGTACCTCTCCATGGTTGAATTTGTCAAGCACTGAAATAAAGAAATGTCAAATTAAGTTGGGCAAAAAACTTGACATTAGGTGTGACTCAGAATTATCATTCACATTCTGTTTGATTTTTAAAATGAGATTTTTTGAATTTACAAAGTAAGAAATTGTGTAATTCCTATACCTATTCGCAATTTCTATTTTTGATTCAAAATGTACACCGAGTCGGGTTCAATCCAAACGACATACATACATACATTAAACATAGCATACAATGTCATATACATCATAGTATATTATGAACCGCCAACTATCGCTTCTTTCAAATGTATTATATAGGGTAATGTTTGCTAACTGAAAAGGGTGGCAAATAGAGCCAAATAATGTTTTTTAAAAAAAACATCATAAATGCTTTCATCGGTATCCGTTTCCTTTTCGACCAACAACAAAAATTTCATAATGAGATTTATTTCTCAAACGCAACATTAGCTTTGTTCAGCGAGGTTGTTCCGAACAGTTTAGAACAGAAAAGTACAAGTTTTTGCTGTTCAATGACAATTTTCTGTTCCAAAATGTTCTGATTTGCAGTTCAGTAAGTCTGTTTCGAACAGTTTGGAACAGAATTTTCTGTTCTTTCTTTTAAGGTAGAACAACTTAGAACAGGTTTGTGAAAAACTGTCAAAATCAGCTGCTGTCACTTGCAAGTTGGTATTTTTTAACAAACATCGTGGCTCTTAGTGCTTTTACTTTGGAAACAAACAAATAAATATTTAAAAAACATAACTAATTAAATTAAATTAAATTGTATAGTTAAATAAATACTATTTCTAACTGTTTTTAATAAAAAGTATGGGTGAGTTCAAAAATACAGGAATGCTGCATGACTGCAAAATACAATTGTAAAAAAATGGTACCATTTATGCAAGTTTTTAGTAAAATTTGATGTCATTGTTTAGAGGAAACATTAATTCTTCTAAGACAGTAGAAATATTTTCTAACTGACAGTATTTGTCTGCAGAAATGAAAAGTCAATTTTGCAGTTTTACTGAATTCCTGCATTTTTGAACTCGGGGTATTCCTTGCTTATCCACCAAACTCGAAAAGTAAATACCTAATAATTTTGTTTGACAATTACATCTGTCATACAGCTGTCTGGTTTATCTTGTCCGGCGTATCTGTTCTACTCTGTTCTGTTCTTATCTGAAAAAACCTCACTGAACAATCCTATTGATACTTTACTGAGCTATGTTCTTGTTTCCTTAAAACCCTTAAAGGCATACCAAATCCATTATTTCCCAAACTCATTTTTTTGGATAGCACACCCCGTCAATCGAAAGTTTATGCCGAAAGAAAAAAATTATTGACCAACAAAATTTTGTTCCGACGGCGACGTAATTAACCCGTGCCTCTAAGGTCCTACTTTTCCAATACAAACTCGTATGGGAATTTTACACTTCAAACTTTATTTTTTTTCTCTGGAACTATAACAGCTAGTTTAATTTTGTTTAGGAATACTGATTGATTTATTGGTCCTTCAAAAACTGCATTTAAAAATTTATTAAAAAAATTTAAACTATAATTTATTTCGATTTTGTAAGTTAATAAATACTTTAATATAATATATTTTTCTCTCTCGATCTTCAGCAGTTTTTGTGTTTTTTAAAAAAAACTGCAATAAAAAAAAAATAATGAAAACAAATTAGAAATAATTTATTTCGATTTTTCAAAATATAAAATATTTTTGTTTTTTTTAAGTATTTAATTTTTTCTTATGAAATAAAGTTTTTTTTTTAATGAATTGTTTTGACCAATATCTTGTTTAAAAACCACATTCAAAAATTAATAAAAAAAAAACTTCATTTGATAAGAAAAAAAAAAAAATAAATATTCCAAAAAAATAACAGTATTTAATATTTTGAAACATCGAAATATTATATTTCTAATTTGTTTTCATTATTTTTTTAATGCAGTTTTTTTTTTAAACTTATTACTTAATGATAATCAGTAAAAAACAACAAAAATTGCTGAAGATCGAGAGAGCAAAATATATAATATTAAAGTATTTATTAACTTAAAAAATCGAAATAAATTATAATTAAAACTTTATAATACATTTTTAAATGCAGTTTTTTAAAGGACCAATAAATCAATCAGAATTCCCAAAAAAAAAAATTTAGAATAACTGTTATAGTTCCAGGGAAAAAAAAAATAAAATGTGAAGAGTGTAAAATTCCCATACAAACTTGTATGGGAAAAGTATGACCTTAGAGGCACGGGTTAATGAACTCGGAAAAAGTATTTTGGGTCAATATATTTTTCTTTCGGCTTAATCTTTCGGGGTGTGCTATCCAAAAAAAATGAGTTTGAGAATTAAGGGACACCCTAACGTGCATGTATTTCAAAAAACTTTCAGTTAGGTACATAAAAATGCAATTATACTAAGATCAATGGCTTCAAATGCAAATTATATAGATATCTTTACGAATATCTTCCCAATAGTAACAATAAAACGAATATATAAATAATCCTCACTATCAATAACTGTCATCATTAATGGGATTTTATTTGCAACAGTTTATAGTTTGAAAACGACTCAAAGTATATTATGCGTTTGTCTGAAACGGGATAGAAAATTGAATGAACTTCCAATGTCTGATTGCGGATATCATTTTACTCTATACATTATCTTATACATACACGAGTATCAGAAAATCATTTGAAGCTTAAGTAAAAGTCTGTAATGTGTGTGGTGTGTGCTGCCCTTTATGCAAAAAGACCATTCCCATAATTTGAATCTATCGACTTTGGGTGCTGAAGGCGGTTGACAATTGGGGGTTCCTTTTGGCCTTGCACTACGAATGCAAATTTTATTGGACTTCCATCTGTTTGGTGATTTAGACCATCGCTACCACCCACACCGCTATAACCACACGATTACTTTACTGGGTGATGAGTTTCGCATTTCCTATTATGGCTCCACCGGGTGGTGGCAAGCTTATACGAGTATAGTATAAAGCATTTATATTTAAGTTCTTTTTTCCCACAGAGATTTAGTTAGCTGGAAATTTTATTGGCTCGTTTTCCGGGAAACTACTACAGTTGACACAGCAAAATAAAAAGTTTTCCTCAAATGGGTGGTTTGTGGAGTTTCTATATAGGTTTAGATACTTTATATCGACACTTGAATTAATTTCCACTGAGTCTGTAAAGCCCTATGATCAACGTTGTATTTTATTTTACATAGGTATGTTATACATATGTATTGTACATATTACATTATTTGAAAAATGTGGAGTTTTTATTGTTATTTTCTAAAATAAAATTCTACTGAGTGAAAGGAAGTATGTATTTACGTGTGTACCTTAGGGAGTGAAATAAAATTTAATGAAAACAATCATTAAGCTTAGAAAGGGTTTCGACTAATTAAATTATTAGAGAAATATTTGAACCACTCCATTAAGATAATTAGGCATGTAAATATGGAGGTACCCTAGGGGTGTCTATTAATTTTTTTTTGTCGGATATTCAAAATGGGTATCGTGGATCTTGTAGAGGATAGCCACACAAGTATTTCTACGTCCCGGAAATTTTTTTCAAATGGTACTTCCAGACCCCGCGGCCGTTTTTTTTTCAAAGTCAACAAATGATCAAGAATTTTGCGTATCAAACGTGGTTTCACCGACTTTAAAAGATTTCTTTTGACTCTCTAGGGATGCTAATAATAAAATAGCTTAAGTAACTGCCCCTTAATATTTCGAAATATTCCTATTTAACTCGATAAATGGCTGAAACCCCCCAAAAACTCGGTTAATTTTTAAGCTTTTCTCGATTTTAAAGACCTCCATAGGTTCAGGAACGAGCAAGTAAGACTCGTATCAGAGGTAATTTCGGGTGCTGAACTCAAATCTATCATTCGTTTTTCGCCATCAGTTCTAGTTTTTGAGATATTCCAGTCTGAAAATGAAATATAACCAAAAAAGTTCCCGGCCGTGATCTATTCGTCGTTCGAAAATGTTGTCTTTGCTAAAATTGTAGGGAATTTAGTCTTCTACAACTCTTCAATTCGAAAGTCTCACTTATTTTTAATAAAAATGGTCCAAAAGTTGAAAAAACGGGGGAAATATCCTAATTTTATCACTTTTTGCTTATTTTAAGCAACAAATAATTATTTCACAAACAAATTGTCTAAATAAATAAGGTAGAAAATTTAATTATCTATTAGTTTGGTTAGAACCATTTTTAGCGAGAAATGCAAAATAAGCCTGCAAATCGACAAAACACAAAATACCGGGCACACGCCATATCAAATTTTGGTCTAAAACGGTGGTTTCATGTTCTACTTTATCATTGCAACCTAATTGCATCAAAACATTTTGTACTTCATTCAACTTTGATATGTGGTCAAATTTTGTCTTAAATGATCGGGCTATTTGGTCTCTTTAGAATCAGCGCAGCGTTTAAAAGCACCCTAAAAATATGTGTCATATGATTAGATTGTATTATAATAAAATTTTCAGCTTGATAAACTCCCATCCGTCTCCACTTCTTTAAATGCGTTTATACAAAAAGCCAATGCGGGGATTTTGGGGGACTTTGGATATGTTGTTGAGGATAATATTCTTTAATTTGTTCCCGGTCATCTCCTATCTTTCTTATGCTAGGTTTCTACTTGTCATTGAAAAGACACAAATTGACACACTTTCCAGGACAGGGTGGCTTTTACCAACACAAAAAGCAAAGAAAGTAGTAGTAGCGAGCAAGTATAACTCACCCGCTGTCTTGGAAATTTTGTCAATTTGCGTCTTTTCAATAATAAATGGAAACCTTGCATTAGACTAATAGGAATAAAACTTCATGAAAAAGATAAACGTAAACAATAGAAAATGTAGGTAAGTATTGTTTGTGTTTAAGTACTGTTTAAAATTTAATTGAAAGTTTTGATATAATTTTTTTTAAGGAATATACAAATAACAATAAGAAATAGATTTTGCACCTACCTCTATATTAGATATATTTAAGTAATCAGATGTTAGATATAGAAATTTGAAGCGCTTAGAAGATGAAGGACGTAAGCGACATTTTTGAACATTTGAGTTATAAGCATTTAAAATTTATTGCCTATAACATTTTTTATGAAAATAATAAAAATACTGTATGTATAATTTAAAGTCAATAAAACTCAGGTGAATTTAATTTTAGGAATCTTTCTTATTTAACGCAAATAGTTGTTGAGATATTTACACTTCTGTGCATTTAACACCTTTATCTAGGAAGTTTTTTGTATTTAATTTGTTTTTATAAAGGTGTTAAGTGACTTTTTGATATCTTGTAATTTACTTATTTTTTTCTCCAGGATCTGCTGAAATTGCATTTAAATAAAACCATTAATGTTCTACACGAATGAAATTCATCTGTTCTTTTAAATTTTTAATTTTTTCTGAAGAAAGTTGTTTCATTTTCTTCTCTCTTGGCATAAAATCTGATTATAATTAGGACGTTTGTTACTTTTGGCTATAATAACCTTACTATAAGGAAAATAGGTATTCATCATAGCATTCTTTGAAAAGGTAAGAACCTTACTCCCTCCGAATCCATTTTATTGAGTCCCTAAAATGAATCTGGGAATAAAGTAAAAGTAAAATTAGTCTGCTGGGGTATTCGTGAAGGAATTTTCGTCTGCTTTTTTGCAGAGTCACTTCCGGTTAGGTTTTGAAGCAAAAACGTTACACCAAGACCTAGATTTCATTCAAAAACTTCGATTGGCCCGTTATTATTCTAAGGCTGTTCCTGATGAGATTTATGAAGGCTTTGTAGCGTTCTTGGTTGTAGTTCCCAAGTAGTAGTTTGGCCTGCCTCGGTTTTGGGAGTTCATTCCAAATCTTGGATCTTTTTGCCTCCTCTTCTAATTTGATCTTGTTTTTGATCACATTTTCCCTTGATCCGCAATAGGTCTCAGGCCCTGTTAGGGGGGTTGTTGCTCCTATTTTGGCTAGGGAGTCTGCCTCCTCTTTACCATCGATACCATCGATACCCTCGTGACCCGGTACTTAATAGAGTTAGACATTGTCATTTTTACCCAGTTAATTTAACCTCCGCAAGCATTCCCATACCAGTTTTAAGCTAATGGCACAGGAGCTTATCGCTTTAAGCACGGCTTGGCTATCTGACATGATGGCAATGTTACGATTTCGGCAGTTTCTTTTAAGGTTACGTTCTGCAAATTTACCTATGGCGTTTACATCCACCTGGAAAAAGCTTGTGGACTGTCCCATCCGTACAGATAGTTAGGTTCTTGGCCCAAATATACCCGCCCCAGTGAGACGTTCTCGATCCATCAGTATACCATTTGACTATAAAAGTTTTCTGCTGGGGTGTTCTTCACGAAATTTCGGTCTACGTTTTTGAACTTAAGCCTGTGAGAGTGTCCTGAAGCAAATAGTATTGGCACAAATGTTAAGCAAATGACTTGACTTGTATCATGTTTGTCACACCTATAATTACCCATTCGTCAAGGGTATCGGCTATGTCTTGGCATGGGTTACAACATTACGCAAATGACTTGACTTTTAATGTCGTTGGCTCTTAAGCAGCGTCCACATTGTGTTGATTTGTGTGTATCAATAGTGGTGATCAACAATGTTGAGTTGATGTGGACGTGTAAATAAACAGAGTTTATCAATTTTTGCTGACCCGAACGTAACCCGACTCAAATGGATAGAAATCAACAAGGTTGATGAACACAGCTGTCATTTGTATTGCACATGCGCTGTTTTTGGTCTGTGTAGGTATTCTGTTTTTTTTTTTTTTTATTTGTGTAATATGACACTGTTTTATTTTCGTTTATTGTCTTATTTTTTATTGGTATTTAAAATGAAATGGACGTAGAAAATTTGAGTAGGTACCTACGGGAATGAGTGTTTGCATTGAAGCAAGACAGTATACACTTAAACACGTACACACTAGCATGTTTATCGACATTTTAAATCAACAAGATTGATCGGCATAATGCGGAGGCTGCTTAAGACTAATAGATGTGTGTGAAAAATAACGCTTTCAAATTGTGCTTAAGACTATACAAAATTTAGCCATCATGTTAAGCCACCTGCGTCGGAATATTCAAATTTGAAGCAGTGTAGCTGGTGCCTCTTGCCTGCACATGCACTGATTTTTGTGGTGTTCACCTATAATGTATTATCTTAAAAAAGTGCCCACTTAACACCTTTATGCACGAAATGAAAAGTTCAGATAAAATTATTTTTGTATAAAGAACTTAATATAAAGGACATAAGCGCATTTAACACATTCATCCACAAAGTTAATTATTAAAGTGATTACATATAACACCTTCATCTTTGGCTAAATATGAATCGAGAGGCGATAGAAGAGAACAGACGAGTCAAAAACTCAAGTTTTCATATAACACTTTCATCTGTAGATAAAAAGCCAAATTTCAAAAAATGTCACTTAACACCTTCATCTTCTAAGCGCTTCATTTACTTGATAAAGCCATCTTGAGCTTATCATTAATTCAATTTCGACTGTCGATTCTATGTCGTATTTAAAAACAAATCCTTGCGAAAACCACCGCGGTAAACTTTTACCAAAAAAAAAAAAAAAAATGCATACTGGGGGTTTAATATATTTAACTTGAAAATCACCTCCTCGCTGAAAAATTAATATAAATAAAAGATGTACAACCTTAACAAAGAACTTGTAAGAGCCGGGGATTTGTGGAAAGCTGTATTATAACAAACCCAGTCTATACGACGACAACGAACCTGTCCCTCTGTTTGACTTAATTTGCATTGTTGTGCTGTGCTGTGCTGAAAACCGAATGATACACAAATTAAGCTAAAAAACATGTCTCATTGAATAAGGACGGAGATGGTGGAAAATAAATTTTGAAAGAAAAAAGAATTAAAATATTTATGGGAAAAGTTTCAGTTTGTAAATGTGAGTAATAGACGAAGTTTTGCAGGATAATCAGTATTGCATTGCATCAGCTCAGGAAATACTTGTAATACCTATCTACAGTTAAAAGTTAGTCTATGGTTTTAAAAGTATTCTTTTCAGTAGAAGAGTATAAGGTCTTGTTTGTTGATTAAACATATAAAGAATTAAGTTTCATAAGTATTTAAGAACCAAGACATGGGATCCGGATTTTTCGAATAGTTCCATTAACATTAATAAATCAAAACTACGAACAAGTTACAAGGTGAATGGTAAAGGTTAGACGGGAAATTATATACAAACACAGGTATCTGATACTTTTGTTTTAAGTTGAAAAGACGATATTGTTGTTAACCGCTATGAACAACTTCTGTACCCTTTATTCATTACTTAAGATTTTTTGAGATTAGTAAAAGAATCAGGATCTATTTCTAACTGAAGGTTATTCATATCTCCTTTCATCGAGGCGGCAGCGGACGAATTCTCTAGATGGACGGTGCCGTCTACAGTTCCAGTTAGGTTGAACTACTAAGTGAACACCTTATATGGGCTACTACGACATTTTTGTAGCTCAGGCCTATAAGGAGCGGTTTATCCGGCTCCCTACCCTTGGAGTTATACGAAGGGTCTGGTCCTCCGGGTCGAGGGTTGTGCGTCGGGGTAACTTCCCTACCACGTAAAAAAAAGTTGTTCCGAAACAACAACAAGCCTCGGATATGGATGATTTTAAAGTTGACGACCACAGCAAACGAAACAAGGACAATGAATTTCGGATCTGCACGTGGAACATCCTGTCCTTATACAGAACACGTGCATCCGAACCATTAGTGGAGAACCTGAACAGGCTAAAGGCTGACGTAACAGCCATCCAGGAAGTGCGATGGGATGGAGAGGGCATACGGAGACTGAAAAATTGTGACGACGCAGAGCAAATGCTGTGAAAAGATTCGATTTCGAGAAGCTTTAATCGCAAGAGACCGCCAGAACTTTTGCAGACCACGTAACTCTTAATCTCTCAGGAGGTCCGCCACCAGCATCAAGTGCAGACGACCAGTGGGAACACTGTCAACAAGCCATCAGAAGTGCCGCCTCTGATGTGCTGGGTTTCACTAGGCGAATACAACGAAACCCCTGGTTCGATGAAGAGTGCCGGCTAGCGCATGCAGCTAAGGACGAGGCCTACCAGGCAATGCTGCAGACTCGAACAAGAGCTGCTGAGAGAGTGGCCCGGGAGCTCTTCGGGCTGAAACGAAAAGAGGAACGCCGACTTCTCAGGAGGAAAAAGAAAGAGCACGAGAAGCGGGCGGTAGAGTCTATTGAGGGTTGTAGCGGTAGGGGAGATGTTCGAAAATTGTATCAGAGGGTGAAGCGATCCACCCAAGGATTCAAGGCTAGAACGGAAGCCTGCCGAGATGAGAGTGGGAATATGGTTGTAGACACACAGTCAGTGCTGATGATCTGGAAAGAACACTTCTCTAGACTGCTTAATGGCGAAGACAGCCAAGATGCCGCTAATAGGCAGAACGCTCCATTCAACTTGGACGATGATGGCCAAGAGTTCCGTCCACCCGACCTAACCGAAGTTCGGCTGGCGATATCCAAACTTAAGTCGTACAAGGCTGCAGGTGCTGATGGCTTACAAGCCGAACTATTTAAATCAGCGGGAGATGAATTGGCTAGGAGCATACACCAGCTCATCTGCAAAATTTGGTCGGAGGAAAGTATGCCCGATGAATGGAACCTCGGTATAGTGTGCCCCATCCATAAAAAGGGAGATGTTCTGAAATGTACCAACTACAGAGGAATAAGTCTCCTAAACGTCGCTTAAAAAATCTTGTCGGCCATCCTGTGTGACCGCTTAAAACCTTTTTTTCAACGATCTGATCGGCCCTTATCAGTGCGGTTTTAGGCCAGGCAAGTCAACCGTCGATCAAATGTTCACACTCCGACAGATTTTAGAAAAATCCCGGGAATTCCAGATCGATACTCGTCCGCCTGTGCAGGATGACGATGGAGAAATCTCGCTGCTCCGTGAAAATTGGTATGAAACACCACCGATTTCTTTGATGTTGAGAAAGGATGGAGGCAAGGCGACGCGTTGTCATGCTGCTGAAAATACAGCGGCTGAGATGGCTGGGGCACGTGGAGCGTATGGACAGCAACGCACCTGCCCGACGAGTCTTCGAATCCAACCCCGATGGGGTACGCAGCAGAGGAAGAACCCGTAAGGTGGCGCAATCAAGTGAATGACGACATCAAAGCACTCGGTGTGCGCAACTGGAAGCGGCTAGCTAGGGACTGAGCTGGCTGGAGGGGCTTGTTAGTTAAGGCCGAAGTCCATCCTGGGCTGTGAGCGCCATCAAAAGTAAATAAGTCATATTATAAGGAATATTATGTATGTATGTGCAATAGGGCTTATGTGTGATTGCTGATTGTTATTGTTTATCTTCTTCTTATTAATATGCCAGACCACGGGCAATTACAACAACTATCTGGGTGCAAGAATTTAACCAAATTCCCCTGGAAATTATATAACTTGCAGGACATCAATGCAGCTTATTTTATAAATACGTCGGTAGCCATCGACTAAAAACATGTGTCTAAGAAAGGCAACAACAATTCTTACTGAAGAGCTCAATTGTTGTTGTCAGAGCGAAACACATCTGCACTATAGGTCGCAAAAACCTTTTAAATTAGTATTTCATATTAAAAAGTGCACTTAACAAAAAAACAAAAACAATTTTTCTATTGTTATTGTTTGTCTTCTTCTTATTGCTGATTACACACAAATCTTTTTTAGATAGGTAATGATCAATGGTCAAATTTGTAAGTATTTGTCTACAGAAAATTAATAAATTAATGCATACATAGATAAGTAACAATATAAATAAATATTTTTGTTTACAAAAGAAATGAATAAATACTTGAAGAAATAAATAAAAGATAAATGAAAAAATCAAACTTAAATGCATAAAGTAAATAAAAAAATAAATACATAAATAAATGAATAAATAAGGTTTAACAACATCTAAAGCTGTTAAGTTGGATATCAGAAGAATTGCACGATGTAGGTATACAATAATATAAACTTCGTATAATTTTGCGATCTTTTTTTTTATTTTTGATTCTTCGTGAAGATCTTCCGTAAAATAATGATCCCCAGACATGCAGCATTATATGCTTTGAAATATTATTTTGAATATTATTATCAATTTGTTTTCAACGCTCAATTGAGACTTCTGATTTATAAAAGGATAAAGTGTTTTATCTTCATATTTAGTTTGTGTGTTTCTTGAATTTGCTAACTAAAAGTTAAGGCTTTATCTAAATGTTACCCAAGATACTAAGCACGAGTATCTATTCCATTCCACATATTCAAACCAAAAATTGAATTACTCATTGCAATAAACGTGAACAAAAAATCAGAAATGCAGAAATCATCCCTGGTCTAACTATGTTTTTAACTCGAAAAGTCCTTTAACAGGGAAATTATCAAAGAATTGAACAATTATAGCAGTTTGAAATATATGGACATTATTATGTATTATGTGTATAGGTACAAAAAGTATTAATGTTTCTTGGAAGACTTCACTATGTGGTATATGTATGAACTTTCTTCGTGTTCATATTAAAGGGAATTAGAAAAATGTTTGCACATAAGGTATGTCAATAACCCTAATAAATGGTAATCAAGATAAATTGTTTCACCAAACTCTCCAAAGAATTCAATTGCTAGCAGTTACTCAGAACTTTAATTCCAACAACAAATAACTATAGGTAGGTACTCTTATATAAATAGCAAAATAAAGTGGATAGTCCTTGCTTTCAATTTCAACCTCAACATAAACTAAGATCACTACTAGAAACTCTGTTGTCCTTTTTTATACCAAATTACTTGTATCCCCAAGCCCTACATACCATATGTATGCTGGTATATTGTTGTAAACACAAACATAAAACATGACAATTTATTCTCAGATAGAAATCGTTATGCTTAACAATAGTTTATTGTATTCAGATCGTCCATCATGAAAGAAGCAAATCAACTATTTTCAACATGATTTAAGAAGCAATCTTCAACCTATGTATGTGTGGATTATGCCATGTATGGATACAGGGCGATCCACCTAGGTTGAGACAAGAAACTTGAGCTTTTAGGTTGGGTCGAGATAATAAAAGGGAGACAATATAAGTGTAGGTGGTTCACCCGCTTAGGCGGTAGGAGCAATTCTAAGCCTCCTTTGCTGATACGAAACATGAATATTTAAGTGCAAGGTGCAACATAAACGCTTGTGTTCTACTTTTTCTTCAGCATAAACTGTCACATAAGTTTGTACGACCCAAAAGCGAAATAGTTGGCCTACTCATCAATTAACACATTAATCCTCTTTATATACCTTCATTTTCTGTCCCAAGCAGTTGTTGATTAAATTTTGTTTGTCAATGAATAAATAACATTTAATGAGTAAATAAGACCAAACAGAACTTAATTTGAGAAGACACACATGGCTTCAGGTTGCATTCTCTTAAACAAAGATAAGAGCATAATAGTTGGACTACTCTCTGTATCCCATAGAGAGTAGTCCAAATAAGTTGGCATATGACGATATAAATAGATGTTCAGTTAACCGTTATTAAAAAAATGACATGCACTTGTTTTGTTGTTTATTGATCCCTTGTTTTAAGTAAGCCAGCAACAGTTTAGTGTCAATCATAGTGCGTGGTGTTGCATTATCACGAGACCTTAGGGAATCTAAAGTTAAATCCTTCGAAACGGGATTGTCAAGCTACAAAATAGCAAACCAGTTTAATTTACCTCGCTCATTAATTCGAAACATTACCACAAAGTTCAAAAATAGTGTAAATGTGGAGGTTGGTAAAAAACGGGACGCCCACCAATTGCAAAAACTTAAGATTGCCGGGTGTTAAAAAAAATAATAAAGGAAAATCGACGTCAAACTTCCGCTGCAATAACTATTCAATGGAGAGAAAGAATCCAAAAAAGTGTTTCAGTCGACACTTGTAAGCGGACAATGAAAAAAATTTTATAAGGTTTGTTTTAGATTTATTTAAATTAGAGCTATTTTAATTCGTTAAAACATAGGCCAAAGAAAAACCACTTTTAACACCTAAACAAAAGAAAAGGCGCCTAGAGTGGGCCAAGCAACGTAAGAACTGGACTTTAAGTCAATGGCGGTCCGTTATTTGGAGTGATGAGTCGAGGTTTGAAGTTTGCGTGGGCGACGAACGAAAACGTGTCATGAGAAACTCCAAAGAGGCCTTTCACAAAGATTGCCTTAGAAAAACAGTCAAGTTTCCAGCATCTCTAATGATATGGGGATGCATGTCTGTGCGAGGTTTGAGCAATTTACTTTTTGTAAATGGAACTGTCAATGCTACCAAGTACCGGGATATTCTGAAAAATGAGCTACTCCCATCAATACCACAACTTCAAACTAGTGATGGAGATTTCATTTTCCAACAGGATGGTGCTTCCTGCCATACAGCAAGGTCTACAATGGCGTGGTTATCTGCTGAAGCAATTCCTTCCAGCAGCCCTGACCTTTCGCCAATTGAAACTGTCTGGCATAAAATGAAGCAAAACCTCCGAAAAGAACCATGTCGGACTCTTCAAGGCCTAAAAGCTAAAATCCTAAATATTTGGAAATCTTTTGGTACCGAAGAATGTAAAAAATTAGTTGACACAATGCCACGACGCATAGAAGCAGTTATCAAGGCCAGAGGCGATGTAACACCAAGGTAAAATAAAAATTAAGACGCGTAGGCCAACTATTTTGCGTTTAAAAAAATGTATCAATGGTTATTTTATTTTTTAAGACTGCTCTATACGGTTATTTAATTGAAGTCAATTTGTTTTTGTTACTTATTTCTATCTTAAATAAATATATCTAAAGAAAAATACCAAAATATTGAGTTTATTGCCGATGGAATTTAAGAACCAGCAGATTTTTGTTTTTTATCATAGGCAGTCCAACTATTTTGCGTTTGGGCTCGTATGTTGAACATAAATACTTAAGTTTTAACATTTTGAATGAAACAACAACAACTTAAGTGTTCCCACCAAGTTATTTTTTGGCTGAAGTTATAGCTATTTCACAAGTGCCAACCCAACCCGATCATCAGACTTCTTTGTGTGGTGCTGAGTCTTAATGTGTTCATTTTTATTTGAAAAGCTTTGCGCGTCACAGAGTTTGAACTTAAGACATCAACTGTGACTGGAATTTGAAAGCCGACGGCCTTCCCATCGCTTGAGGTTCGTTTCAGCAAATGGGTCTTAGAAACTTGGCTTAAAACGGAAAGGAAATTATAAAATACAAAGGTAACAAATACAATGCCATAATATGCTTTTTTGAAAAGCCATAAAATCCTTCTTTTTTTTATTTACAATTAAAG
This sequence comes from Melangyna quadrimaculata, assembly GCA_949320155.1. Classification (NCBI taxonomy): domain Eukaryota; kingdom Metazoa; phylum Arthropoda; class Insecta; order Diptera; family Syrphidae; genus Melangyna; species Melangyna quadrimaculata. Next base: position 3,107,948 of record OX439483.1, read on the forward strand.
TTCTTATTTGAAAAATTGAGTATTTTGATTTTTTTTTTCAAAATTGTATAGTACAAGAGCCGACAGCAAATTTTGGGAGTGGATGTTTAACCAAAATCTGAGTAAGAGGGTTAATAGGTGCATATTTTGTGATATCGAAATCAAAGGTCTGTCAGGTTTTTTGTTCAGCCTTTGGCGGGGGTGGGGATTGAAAACAGAAATGTTCTTAAATTCATATCAGGGGTATTAACACTTCTATCAATTTTTTGAAAATACATTATGATGCTCTATCATTTTCCTTAAGTCCAAACACCTTAATGTTAGTGATGTGACTAATAGAACTCAAGATATAAGCTTTTTAAGTGTGCCTAATCGGTTTTTTCTTGGAGATTTATAAACCGCAAAAAATAATCAACAAAACTAAGTCGATTAAGGTTCGTTTAAAAAGCTTATATCTTGAGTTCTACTGGTCATATCACAAAGATTAAGGTGTTTGGACTTAGGGAAAATGACAGAGCATCATAATGTATTTTCAAAAAATTGATGGAAGTGATAATACACCTGATAACAATTTTAGAATATCTCTATTTTCAACCCCCCACCCCCGCCAAAGGATGAACAAAAACCTACCAGACTTTTGATTTCGATATCACAAAATATGCACCTATAAACCCTCATACTCAGATTTTGGCTATACATCCACTCCAAAAATTTGTACATATGAATGTAATTAAGAACTGTTTTTGTTTTCAAAATTCATTTTTAGTCAAACGCTGAAAACCGGTTGATAATGATCAACCGGTTGCTGAAGTTATCATTTACCCAAATTCTTCTTAGGTTTATGAGAAAGTTGGTTCATTTATTTTTTAATATCTTAAAAAGTAAAAGTCTTAAAAAGTAAACAGTACTTTCCAATTTTAAAACAAAAGTAGTTTGATTTTTTTTTTAACTTTGAAAACACAAACAAATCTTTATTCCGAAAAATTAAAAAAAAAAAAATTAGTTTGACATTTTTGTTTTTCCAAAACATAAAATAAATCGGGTGGCACAACGGCTCATGAAGAACCAGGGCCTAGTGACTAACAACTCGCAACCATTCCTGTGTGCGCCTTTCGACAGGAATGGAAGGGACCTACAATTTTATGCCGAATCCGAACGGCTAGACGAGAAGCACTTATTCGTGACAAGTGATACTCTTGGAGGATTTGTCAATTCCTCGCAAGAGGCAGTAGCCCTGAAAAAAAAACTTTTTAGTTTTTAGGTGGACGAGGCTGGGAAACGATCCCAGACCTCCAGCGTGACAGTCGAACGCACTAACCATTACGCTATGGGCTACTACTTAAAGTTTAAACTTCCAAAACTTAAAGTTTAAAATTAATTTTTCAAAAATAAAAGAAGTAAGTTTTTCTAGAAAATTGCGCATCCCACCTTAAAGGAGATGACTACACACCCTTACTTTTTGTCATGTTTTAGGTGAATCACCCTGTATACAGAGACAAATTACTAGTTAATGACTCCTTATAACGGGCGCTGTAGGTACCTATATTATATTGTGAGGTTTGTTTTTTTTTTTACATATAGTGGAATGGTGATTTGCAAACAAGCATTATATTATGTAAGTAAAACAAAATCTCTATTCAAACAAAAACTGTGTTCATATATTCAAACTTGGCCTTAAGATTTTTCCTGTGGTAATGAGGACTGAAAACCCCTTATCGCAACAAGAAAAATCTTTAAACACGATTTTTAAACAATTAAATATAAAGCCGAACAACTTAAATGAGGATCTGAAATCTCACGCAGATTTTTTACTTTTATAACACAATTTATGTACTTTAACATACGAAACGAATAATACAAAAGTTTATTAAAAGTGTTTTAGGAGTACCTTGAATGTATTGCGGAATTTGACATTTCAGCATCAGCATTACGACTAAACCAAAAAAGAGACAGTGTGTGCTTCGGTGTATAATCTTAAGTTGTTGTGAGTGATGTTATATGAATTGAGATAACAAATTCGATTCAATATTCCGTTGTCCAAGTTCATCGAGTTTTTAAAATTCGATTCTATTTTTAAAATTATTTTTATTTATTTTATAAAAAAGTAAACGAGTATTTCAAGTTTTGTGTGCACTTTTCAAGTGACCTATAGTAAGGGCGTTAAGGGAGCTAACCTTGCAATTCATTCTGATGGGATAAGCTTTGGTACACTAATAGTCCAAATCCTAAATTAACTTTTAAAAGTGTTGCCACGGTGGCAACACTGGCAGACCGGAGTTATAAGGGTTGACCATGTTTTAACACAAAATTTCACATAAATTAGCCCACAAACGGGAACCAGACATCGGTTGATATCTCGTTGGATTTAAAATACTTGAAGCCATAGGAATATGTTCATTTTTTGACCCCTCCCCCGACCTTGTACGCCGGGGGAGCCAAATACCCTCGGCACATAAGGGATTATATTTGTCAGAAAATAATGGTTTTAAAGTGAATATTCATAAAATTCTCAGATGAGCGTTGACGTAGAATTTTATACTCTACAGCATATCCGAAGTCCATTTTTATCCATGTATTAGTTTTTTGGATAATCGCTATCAAAATGGGGCGAGGGGAAGGTGGAAGTATATCAAACCACTATATATTCGTCTTGGTATAATCTAAGCATATGGCACATGACCTTAGGGTAAATTTTGATGCAATCAAAATAATTTCAATATAATTTCCCTAGAAAAAGTTATAACCTATTTATAAAATGATGACTAAATTTTCAGTGAAACGAGCATTACATCACTAAATTTCAATCGAATGGTGATGAAACTTGGCACAAATGTCTCATTTGTCGTAAGAAATATGAATCAAAAGAGTACATAAAAATACCTGGGGTGTTTTTTTTGAGTGAAAGGGAAAAGTGAATTACTATTACCAATAAACCCCTTCCAAAACTGGTATGTTGATGAAAGTTGGTAGAAATGTTTTATTTCTTATTGGAACCAAGACTCTAAAGGATCCATGCAAATAAATTGGTTCAAGGGGTGTTTTTTTTAAGGCGGAAGGAAAATATGGGTTGTAAACCCAACATTTTATTTTTATGTAATCGAGGTACAAATATATAATATGGTACATTGTTTTGCAGTATTTTTTAACGCTGAATCCAATTTAAGTAAAATTACGTCGATACAATCACCATTAAGAAAGTAATCGTCGTTTTAATGGAAAAATTAATGTATTTTTGGAGTAGAGCAGATAAAACATTTTCTCTCAAAAACCACTTTTGACAATAGATATTTGAATTATCTTTTTTTATTCTTGATAACAATAAAAAAACAAAACATTCATACCCGCTTTCATCAACGTACTAGTTCTAGGGGGTGTTTACCGGGCATAGTTTTACATTTTTCTGTTTCACTCAAAAAACACCCTTTAGCCTCAGATATTTTATGGACGCTTTTGATTCTTCTTTCTTACAACAAATGAGACATGTGTGCCAAGTTTCATCACCATACCATTGAAATTTGGTAATATTATGCTCGTTTCACTAAAAATTAAGTCATCATTATTATAAAAAGGTTATAATTTTTTCTAGGGAAATTATACTTTGATTATTTTGATTGCATAAGATTGGGCATTAAAAATTACCCTAAGGTCATGTTCCATATGCTTAGATTATAGCAAGAAGAATATATACTGGTTTGATATACTTCCACCTTCCCCTCCCCCCATTTTGAAAGCGATTATACAAAAAACTAATACATGGTTAAAAATGAACTTCGGATATGCTTTAGAGTATGAAATTCTATGTCGACGCTCATCTTCAAATTTTATGAATATTCATTTTATAACCATAATTTTCTGAAAAATAAAAACCCTTATCCGCCAAAGGGTATTTACTCCCCCCGCGTACAAGGGTGGGGGAGGGGTCAAAAAATGAACATATTCCTATGGCTTCAAATATTCTAAATGTAACGAGACATTGCGCGATATCAACCGATGTCTGGTTCCCGATTTGTAGGCTAATTTATGTGAAATTTCGTGTTAAAACATGGGCAGAAGGCAACCCTTATATCTCCGGTCTGCCAGTGTTACCACCGTGGAAACACTTCTTAAAACTAAACTTAGGATGTGGACTATTAGTGTACCAAAGCTATTCCCGTCAGAATGAAGTGCAAGGTTTGACCTACAATATGGCCTTAACGCCCTAACTACTTGTAGAGGATGTGACCTAAAGAAACTGTTCTTAAAAATATTTGTAAAATTTAAAATTTAGTGTCAAAAATTTATTTCTGAGTCTGAGCGATTTTTCAAACGCAACGATTTTTAACTCAGTCATTTCTGACAATCTAAAATTGCTTGTGCTCAAGGTGATTGTGAAACAAATTTATACAAAAACCATAACTTTCGCAATTTTCAATCGGTTTTACACGGTAAGTACAGTTAGAAGTACAAAAATTAATTGTAAATTTCAGATTATCTCTGAGAAATATAAACATTTTTAGTAACGTGACAAAAAAAATGTTGCTATGCATTTTTATATCAAAAGACATGTCTAACATTTTTTTCTAGAATTTTTAAAATCCAAAACCATTTTTTTGGTAATTGAATTTTTTCGTAATATACTCGACAATGAGGCCCACAACCTGTACCTAATAGTGTACCTACCTGTACCTAGACGTGTTGTACCTACTGCAGCAGAGTGATTTTCCATTCCCACCGTATTGTTCTTTGAAATAAAAGCATGACAGCACATCAGTCTTTTTGTCTTTTACTATGCGGTATGTATAACGCTCGTATTTATACTGTTTTTCGCAGTATTATACTGCTTTTTATCTTCAAAAACTGCGTACTGTTTTTTTCAAAAATACTGCTTTTATACTGAGAAACATACAGAGCTACTGAAATACAGAACTTCAAACTCCAAAACCTCCAAAACCCATACGCTTATTTCTTTTCTTCTTTTTTCATGTAAAATTAAATGGAGAAAAGACAAAGACACTTTTTGGAACTGCTCCATTAGGTGAAAGGGTATGCGTGTGTTCCACGCACACTGTCGCACCTAATCGGAATTCAAGCTTGATTACCAAATGAATTTTGTGTGTATACATTACACTCTTCTTCTCATTCCTCTATGGTTCTGATTATATATGTATGTGTGCGTTTTCTGCTCAGAAACTGTTGTTATGTTTGCTTTTTTTCAATGAATCTGCATTTTTTTGAGCTTTTAGGCAAACGCACAGTGGGAGATTTCCATCTTTGCATTGTTAAACTGTGTTTTAGACCGGGTCAATTCTGTTTCGTTTTCTCTGTTAATTGTTCATCAAAAAGAATACAAAATTCCGAAAGTAAAAGGCACACATATATTTAATGCAAAACTTCGTGAAAAATATCCGTTTATTGAAAAATTTAAAAGTGAAAGTAATGTGTTGTGTAGAAAATGTAGAGGAACTTTTTCCATTGCGGTTGGTGTTAATGCTCGTGATATTGCTCGCCATATTAAAACAAAAAAACATCAAGATGCTCAAATTGCGGCTTCTTCTAGCACATCTATAAAGTCGGATTTTAAATCGGACCTTAAAACAAAGAAGGAATTGCTTCGTCAAATTGCTGCAAAGGACAAGTACGAAGCAAAACTTACAGGAGATACTCGTATTGAAATGGAAAACGAAGATTCTGATGATGGAAATGAATAGTCTGGTGGTTAATTTGCTTTTTTCTTTTGTTTTTAGGGAATAAAATAAATAAAAATCAAAAAAAAAAATTGATGCTGAGAAAAATACGATTTACGATTCCAAAGTAACCTACTTTGCTCTAATTTGAGCCCAAAACCATCTTTGTAGACCGAATGATTTCCAAAATACAGCATTTCAAAATTTAGCGATAAAAAAAATATAACAAGTAGTATTATCAAACAGTATAATGGTAATGGAAAATGGTTGACATAATTGCATCTAAGCTATGGAGCGTGCAGGTCGGGCCAAAATAATAAAACAATCATACTGGAAAGGGGGTCTATATACCCCCGTTAAGATGGGAAGGGCAATTTACTAAAAAAAAATTACCTAAAGTAGAAACAACACTATTGAAAAACAAAGTTAACATCTAGAAAATTCTCTTATAGCTTCCCGCGCAGAAAAACATTCTAGTTTTCGACATGGTACTAGAGAGTTTTAAACAGATTCTGGCAAGGCCCTAGCATGGCTGAGTAATGGCCAAAACTAGAGCCTTGTCGATTATGAACCCTCTTGCCTCGTCAGAAAAACCACTCTAGGCCGCGGACCAGCAAAAACTAGATTTGTTCATATTTTTGCTAGAAACATTAAAAAAGGGTATTTTAGTATCGCTTGTGATCCGATAGTAAAATAACTCAGATCAAAAATAAAAACCTGAATAATAAAAGTAATAGCGCAAATTTGTATGAATTTAATACGATGTTTAAGCAATTTTAGTATGATACTGGGCATTTTTGTGAAATACTTTTATTATCATATTATTTGATTTAGTATCGTGAACAAAAATGCGCTTAATCTAAACTACATCCCACCACAAAAACAACCGGATATGAACCACTTGAGATGAACCATCTGGTATTAAGTAATTATAATTTAAGACAGTAAATTATAATTTTTGATTAATTTTAAAGAAAATTCAAAAAGCCTTTGGCGGGGTGGGTGGTTGAAAATAGAGATTTTAGAAAGTAAATACCTATATGATTATCTTGGCAGGATTTGCAAGAGCGTGAAATTTTTAACTTTTTTTTTGCAACCAAAACTGATCAATTATAATAAAAGTTAAAATGTGTATTTTTCGATTCATCGATTCGATTTGCTTAGTTAAAATTTTGCATATGTATCAATAACGATAGTGCTTAGTCTGATAGGATGCCGAAAACGTCCAACAAGTTCTTACTAGCGAGAACCTCACGAGCGTATGAAACATTTTCCTCGTCTAAATTTTACTTATTGAAAACTTGCAAGGGCTTGACGTATATTTGAAAAATTTTCCTCGTCTAGATTTTCGCGGTTATCTTGAATCTAGAAACCCATTCGTGAATTTTCTTTTTAAATAAAGTTATTTTAATCGATAGTTTTTGAGAAAACATTTTCCAAACTCAAAATATTGAAAAAGAAACTTGCTCAAAAAATCCTGTTTCTACTAATTAAATAGTAGAATATTCTTTTTCAAAATGTTGAGTTTGAAAATTAATTTCTATAAAACTATCGATTAATATAACTTTATTTAAAAAATAAATTCAAGAATGGGTTTCTGGGCTTAAGATAAGCTAAACTTGAATATTGTGGGGTTTTCAATAGTATTCAATACCATCTTAACGGGGTTATATAGACCCCTTCCAGTATGATTGTCCTTTTATTTAAAATTACTTCTTTAGGACTAAAATACAAATCAAGAAGACAAAACTTAAACAATTGAAAATTGTATTGTTTATGAAAAAGCGCGAAAAAGTGTCCGTTTTTTTGATTTTTGACCATGAAGCGTTCGCCGCTCGGGGTCGTAAGGCTTACGTTATTTACTAGGCCAATATTCTGAACAACTCAGCAAAAAAAAACAGAAATACCAGATTTGAAGCAACTAAAGATTGTCAAGCCAGAAACGATGGCAACGGCATACGATAACAACAACAAGTATGGTTGTGGTTGTGGCTGCTGCTGTGCCTTCTACCTTATCTTGTTTCATGCTCGGCGAATGGTATACATCCATTTAATAGACATTGCCACCAATAACGCGAATAAATTTGACCTCTGCCTTATTGTTTTTTTATTCCTGCAGGATTTACATACATACATAAATGTTCAAACGTCTAAAAGGAAAATTTTAGAGAAATAAAAAGAAATGCCACATTAACGTGGCAAATCGATTTTTTCCCCCTTCCCAAAAAGGAACCTTGCGTGGCGGTGCGGCGGCGATAACCTTATTTTGCTAAGGATATCTGAGGTGGTTAAGTGCTTTTTTAGATACTAAGGGAATCAGTGTGTGTACACTGTACAGTATGTACGTACACGTAGAGTACACCTGTTGCAGCCCTTTTTAACACCGAGAACGATCTTTGAAATATTGATTTCAGAGGAACATATTGCTGGTGAATAAATCAGGGTGTCAAACATTCGTGAACATTCAGGTTTACTTTTTTTGTTTTTAAAATCATTCAACCATAAATCTGGGGTATTTCCGGAGCACATATGAAATTTCACGTGAATCAAATTAAAATTGATGCCATACATCTTTTACCAACTATACTACTACACATGCCATTTCGTTAAGGAACGGATAGGGGATAAATCTTCGATGTGTGTTATGTACTTTTCTATAATATCTACGTTAGAAGAGCTATACTCATATCATAATCCAATAGGACACTGAAAAAAGAGTGTGCGATTGAATTTTTTTTTTAAGTTTTGTTTGTATGTACCGTACAAAAAATTGTATACGTGGATACTTGTTAAGTAGGTAGGTACTAACAAATTAGAATACAAGATTAAAAAATGGGCACGACTGGATCGCACAAACTTGCTCTCGTAGCTAACAACTTGAACGTAGCTTAAAATTGACAATGTACATATATGTATAATAGTGGTTCTATAACATTATGATATCATTGAAAAAAGTTTTAAAAACAATTTAAAATATAAATTATTACAATAAATAAATATAAATTTTTGTTTAATAGTTAAAACAGATAGAGCTCAAGAAAAGTATGCTATCTGATTTGTTTGATAAATATGAATTTATGAAAAAAAATTTCAAAAATCAAAATTCAAATAATTTTTTATATATAAAAATTCTTGAAAATTTAATAAAAATAAATTTAATAAAATTTTTAAAGGACCTCTTATATAAAAAATTTGGTTGAAATCGAGAAACGTTAACGAGAAATTTGAAAACCAAAAAATCGGTTCTCTGACAGGAACCGTTAATAACCGTTATAATTTTTTTTTTCTACCAAAATATTAATTGTGGTAGAGGAAGTGTACCAATTATGGAATATGCTCCTAATATGGAATATTGCAATATTCTGAAAACCACTTTTTGTACGCATCTGTTAATTTAGTAGAGCTTTCTTTGTATGCAAACATTCGTTGTTATTATCCCTGTGGACTTAGATGCCTCTAGGCGTTCGCAATTATTAAAAGTATTTTTTTGGTTAAGTGCGTCACTTATTATTGTTAGTTAATTTTTCTTATATTTTGCTATGGGCTTAACTAAAATATTTTTTTTTCTCCTGCTATTAGTAAAAACCTCAACTTTTTGTATAACTTAAAGTATTCAGGCAATATCAGTTCAATAATATGTAAACTTTTACATAGTGCAATCAATATCCTTGTTCCTAATATGGAATATCAGTGTGTTCCTAATATGGGATATATATTTCCATATTCCATATTGGGGACCGCCTAAGATATTTATTTTAATTCTGCAAACTTTTAAATAACTGCCACCAATGGTATCAAGTAGATTGGTCTAGCACAGAATCTAATAATTTTGTTGGTAATTTCTGAACAAATTTTAACGTATAGAATGGTGTCTTCCATACAAAATCATTAGTAGTCCATATTAGGGTCACTTTTTTAAATGTTTTCATTTTGAGTTTTTTTTTCCTTTTTATTAATTTTATGGATTATACTAATGTTTATAAATTTTGATTCTGATTTTTAACTAGTACATAGTATTTTTAACAACATCTATTGAAAAGAATGAATAAAATTTGCCTTTTTTGTGTTTAAAAATGTGTTTATATTTTGGTATTCCATAATCGGTATACTTCCTCTAATTATAGTAGCTCGTAATTTTGTTCACAACCATTAGAGCCGTTTTTGAAATAAATCAATTTTTGTATATTGGTTGTATTACAGGAACCGTTATTTTTTGAGCCAAACATAAAATTTCCATTTCTCCTCTAGGGAATCCCATAAAAACCTTAAGTCCAAAGTTTGAAGAAAATCGCTTCAGCCGTTTAGGCTGCAGGTCGAGGTACAGATACACAGACGGACAGACGGACAGAATTGCGAGACACACTTTTTTCGCGTTCTGTTAGGGAAAATTATTATCTCTATTGTTTTTTGCACGAATCCTAAACTTGCCCTTTACTACGTATGTATGTAGGTATATCGCAAGTAAAAATGGGAACGACTGCATCGCACAAACTTGCTCTCGTAGCTAACAAAGTTTAACGTAGCTAGAAATTGATGATGTACATTTGTGTATTGGTTTCATAATACCTTTTATGATATCATTAAAAAAAAATAAAAGTAATTAAAAAAAATTAAAATAAATTATTATAATATAAATTTGTCGTTTTAAAGGCTACAGAAGATAGAGCTGAAAATAAAGTATGTCATCTGATTTGTAAAAAAAAAATTGAAAAAAAAAAAAAAAAAATCAAAAATCGTTAGAGCGGTTTTCTTAAAAATTAATTTTCTATATATACAGTGGTGGCGGCCAAATTAAGAACGATATTTTTATAAAATTTTAAAATGCATAACTTTTATAATATTGATAGGAAAAAAATAAATGTTAATTTAACTCTTATTTCCTCTAGCAATATAATTTAGAACAGAAACAAAAGCTTGTCATAACATACAAAATCTTTGAAATTTCAATATGTTAATGTGAATATATTGTTGGAAAACCTTAATTCTTTATAATTTCAGACAAAATTCCTTGCATATTTTCGCCTAAGGCATGGAATCTAGATAGTGCTGTACTCTATCAGATCTCTCAATATTAAGAACATTCTGATAAAAATGTTTTTTTTTTACTATAAGCCCAGTATACAGTTCCTCAACAAAAAAAACTACATGCATTTCTTATGGGAAAAATTTTGGCAAAAAAAAAAAAAGTTTGACGTTTGTTTTTTTTTATCGAGCTGTGAACCAACCCTGACAAAAAATTTTTACTCACCACTGCTCACCACGAACAAAAAAAAAAGAAGAAATTTTTCGTTTTACCCCAGATGTTAAAAAAAAATATTTCTCACCACTAATTTTTTTTTTCGTTCAAAAGAACTGTATACTAGGCTTTAAGCAAAACAATAACTATACCGACGTGAACGATGGCTCTGTAATCACAGGTACTTTGCTCTAAATTTCCTGAGCAAAATGTATACCAACCCAGAACTCACCACACACAACAACTATATCAAATCAACGTGAACTATGGCTTTGTAATTTCAGGTACTTTGCTCGATCTGAACATGCTCGATCTAGCATATAGATTGCTTCAGCTTTTTTAATATTTTACAAGCAAACTGCATGTGACCACAGAGATCTCTGTGGTAAAATTTTCCTTTAGAAATTGCGACTTTTTTTTAAAGGAAACAGAAGTTGGATTATAAAATTGATTACCTTTCCCTTCAAGAAGAGCAACCAAACAGAAAAATTTAAATCCAATATTTTGACTTGGTTTTCTTTAAAAATTATGTATAGCGTATGAGCGTTATTTTTCACGGAATGAAAAACGCACCGTACCCCCCAGTAAAGAAGAAATTATCACCGCCATCAAAGCACTGAAAAACAACAAAGCGGTTGGACTTGACGGTATTCCTGCAGAGCTCTTAGGAGCAGCCCCAACGACATCGAGCGAGCTACTGCACCCACTTATTAAGAGAGCTTGGGAAACAGAGAGCTTTCCTGAAGAGTGGAAAAAAGGAATGATTGTCAAGCTCACAAAGAAAGGAGATCTCACACAGTGCGAAAACTGGAGAGGAATATGCGCTCTGCCTGCAGTAGCCAAGATAATAACAAGGATAGTTTTGGACCGAATTAAAGACCACCTCGAAGACACACTCGACGCCGAACAAGCAGGTTTCCGCACTGGATCTTCCTGTGTGGATCACATCAACACCTTGCGGATCATCATCGAACAGTGCGTTGAATATCGATCACCACTTCACCTGCTGTTTATAGATTTTGAAAAGGCGTTCGACAGTGTCAATAGAGAATTTATTTGGCTTGCTTTGCGCAGGAGGGGCATCCCAGATAAATTGATTGCTATTATCAAGGCTACATATGATGGATCCAAGTGTCACGTTTTGCACAAAGGTAGGCTGTCAGAGGATTTTGAAATCCAAAGTGGAGTTAGGCAAGGCTGTATACTGTCACCAATACTGTTCCTGTTGGTGATAAGTGACGTACTGCACGCAGCTTTGTCAAGTGGAAATGGAGGAATTCAGTGGACTCTGCAATCTCACCTCAAACATCTGGACTACGCGGACGACGTATGCTTACTCTCTCATAGGATCATGGATCTCCATCAAATGGCAACAAGGGTGGAGAGAGAAGCAGAAATCGTAGGGCTTAAGATCAACTCGGCAAAAACTAAAAGGATCAACCTTGGAACTTCCTCATCAATCCAAGTAAATATTTCTGGACAACCGGTAGAGATGGTAGAGGATTTCCAATATCTTGGAAGTATTGTCTCTACGGGTGGCGGAACTTAACTGGACGTAAACAGCCGAATCAGAAAAGCAAAGGCTGCGTTCGGAATGCTGTCCAAAATATGGAGAATCAACTCTTTTAGCCTAAAGACCAAGTTACGACTGTTCCGCTCCAATGTTGAATCCGTTCTGCTTTACGGCTGCAGCACTTGGAAAGTCACTGACACTGTCACTAGAATGCTGCAAACCTTCGTTAATAGATGTCTACGAAACATCTTGAGGATTGGCCATACGCTTCGAAAAGGCGATCGGTGCATTGCATCTCAAGCAATGCAGTGGAACCCGCTCACACAGGAGGGAAGACAAGTGGGCCGGCCTAGAAGTACATGGCGAAGAACGGTCGAACAGGAATCGGCACGACTGGGGAAAAGTTGGAGAGAGCTGAAATATATTTCAAGAAATCGTACACGATGGCGCGTAGGTGTAGTGGAGGCCCTATGTCCCGTAAGGGAAACATCACGGACGTAATAGGTCCGAGGACCTAAGTAAGTAAGTAAGTATATATTCCTACATTGGTAGCAGCTAATTACTTTTGTTTTTAGTGCAAGAAATTTAAATTGATTTAATAACGTTATTGTCAATCTAAATCAATTGCAGCTTAAAAATTTTGTTGTAAGCGGTCAGCTATAGCGATCAGTAAAAACCATCAGTAAAAAATGAAACAGTTGAAAACTGGATTTTTTTGACGTACGGACAGTTATAGCAATCAAGTTTTATCAGTAATTAAATGTCAAACCTCCAGCCACAACCTTTTATTTTTTTAATGATGTAAAATGCTTCAGTAATTTTTTTTACTGATGAGTTGGAACAGTAAAAAAATGGAACATAGAAAACTGGAATGAAATGTTTTGTGAATTAACAATCAGCTGTTCAGTAAAACGAATTTTCATCAGTAAAATAATGAAACGCTTTTATTATACAAAATATTCTTTTCTGGAATTATTTTTTGTCAGAAAAAAATATTTCAATAGATTTTCTATTGATTCGTATCACTTTAATGTCTCAACTCTTTTTAAAACAAATGAAATTATCCAAAAGAAATTGTTTACTGATGTTTTTACTGATCGCTATTACTTCCAAAAACACAAAACATTAAAATAGCTATCGAACATAAGGTACACAAGTAGTTTTTTTTTCTTTTTAATTCGGTAAATTTGTTTTGTTTTTAAGACTGCACCAATTGAGCTACTTTTAATTAATTAAACTGTGAACTGTTGGCATTTGTACACAAATCAAACGAACCTTATGACCATTTTGCTATGGACAAATTAATTTCCCTCGTGTTAGTTAAGTTGTAAACATAAAACAAAGGAGACAGGCAGGCCATTCACTAGACCCGCCTCTACTTTGGACTCTCTGCAAGGTTACACGCTTTTACATCGTGTCCTTTCATCCATTGACCACAACGATTTATTAAATTCACTTGGCTTGTTTTTACTTTTAGATTTAATTAAAAGCCATCAGTCCTGATGCACACAAGTCGCCTGCTGCATCCATGACCAGACCATATAATATCCACCGGCAAGCAGCAACAAGTGAAGTAAGAGTGTTTTATGCAGGACGTTGAGAGAGCAGCACCATAAAATCAAAAGATTGAAAATAAAAATTATGGGATGAAGGGTCCTTCGACCGTTGCCATTAAACCATTCTATTACCAACACATCCACATTCTCTTGTACTCATAATATATCTACTCCTGCGGAATGCGGATACAGATTTATGAGATTAATACTCAACTCTGATGCATTATTTCTGTTGATCCCAGCTTTAGAAATGCTCAATATTTGTTTTCTCAGTTCACAAAATAATATTCTCCTCTAGTTCTGAGAAGAAGTTACAGATCCGGCACGTTTAAGGCATGATGTGTGTGCGATAGTTTAAGGATATGATAGCGATGGGGTGGAGTAGGTGGGAAGCATTAATTCCGATGGACTTTCAGCGAAGACTTAATCAATATAACTTGGGTTTTGTTTTGCTCGTAAATTTACAAAAAAAAAAGACAATATGAGGAGGAGTTTAGTGAAATATTTATATTACAAACCATAAACAACACGCTCTGCTTTTAAAAATTAAAGCCAGAGTGAATGCGTCGTAAATTTAACGTATGGTGAAATTGGTGCGCAATCTGCAATATACCTAATGCAATAATATAATCAAATGTCAGTTCGCATTAAGAACAGACACTTCACTCTGTTTTATTTTTCCTTTATTGTTCAAACTGCAACCGAAGATGGATCAACGTACTTTTATTACACAAAAAATACATTTTTGGCAACTATAGTTTTGCGAATGAGCTTAAAATAGTTTCCTTATAGCCTTTTAGTTTAGTGTTTTCATCTCACATTTATTTGGAAACTGGGTTCTTATACAATTTCAATGGAGTAACATTTTAAATTCTCCATCCCACGCAGCTTCTATTTTCGAGCGAAATTCATAATGACTATATTTTGAGAATTTAAAAAGCGACAGGGATCGTATTAATTTTCCATTACACTGAAGGTTAAAACTTACCAGGCTGTTAATTTTTAATGAAATCGATGCAATGGTTCCTGAGGCGGTTCTATTACAACGCGGACTATAAGGTCAAGGTTTACGCAATATATTCAATTTATTAATGGCTCACACTCTCTGTGTAATATTATGTTGTTTCGGAAACGATGTATGCCCCACATATTCTACTTGAATGACTTCCCTTTAAGAATTTTCCAAATGGCTTTATTATTGGCAAACAATATTAAACTTAAGCTTTATCTGGACGAGGAAATTCAAGTGTTCCTGTGCATGAGCATGAGCGAGCGTAATTATCCGTTTTGTTGTTCATATCATTTCCGGAAATGGATCTTCTCACATAAAAGCTAGCTTAGTTGAAAAGGCCTCTTCTTTGTAAGGTGTGTTTGTGTGGTTTGCTAGTATAAATCACTAGAAACATTTTTATCTAAGATTTTGTTTATTTCCCATGACATCCAAAAACCAATTTCTCTGAGATGGCAGAGCCAAACAAAAAAACACTACCATGAAGTGCTTGTTGTGTTATATGCTTCATCAATCGATATAGTGCTTGTTGTGTTATATGCTTCATCAATCGATATGGGATGATGGGTGGGATAAATTCAGATTCACTATCTAACGAAAAAATCACCAAAGCCGATCCCGAAGTGCTTGCAAGCAACTGGGGATATCAATCACATTATATGTATAATGTATGTATTTATATCTGTGTAATGGTTTTTCATTCTTCTGGTTTATTCATTTCTGTCATAGAACTCCTTAGGGTTTTTTTTGGGAATTCTATGTCATTCTTTTGTAAATATGAACCCTTTTTTCTGTCACTTCTAATCTTTATATTACGCACTATTTACTTTTTGAATACAAGATTGCCAAAATGCCAAAAAGACTTTTATTTAAAGATACAAATGTGTCAAATGTAGAGCGTTTGATAAGGATTGTCGAAGATTCCTGTAATAGACCGAGAGCCCACAGAAATGTTTGGGTGTGAACGATAGCGAAAATTCCTTTTGTTTTATGATAGGTCCATACTATTCATATGCAAATATGAGAGTCTATGGCGTGTCGGGGTTGGGGCCTTTTTACGTAATGGCCACAATAAAGCCTAGTACTCAGTTCAACTGAAAATGAAATTTCTATATAAAAGTGACACTTTTTTCACAGCGATGAAATTCATAACGAGAGCTGAGTACCTAAATGTGAGAGCGAAATATGAACCGGTTCAAAATTAATTTCATTTCATAATTTTCATTTCCTTATGTACGACCACTATAGGAATAAATAATAGAAGTGTGGAAAAGTGTGTTTGTGTTTTTTAATTGAATAAAAAAGCCTAAAGATTTATTTTGGATCTTATGATCGTTTGTTTTTGAATATAAAGTGTTACCGACAAGCCAAAAACCAAATTATGGAATAAAAATAGTCTTCTCAAGCATTTCAAATTCTGGTAAACTGTCAGACAAATCAAATTATTTTTTTCATTCAAAGTGAGTACTAAAAATTTTCAAACTGAGGACTGAAACTTCACGTGTATAACTTAATTATGGTTTCACAAAGCTTATTCACGTGAATTTCAAACCACTTTTATTTTTGATTTCACTCAGAGGTGAGTACTAGGCTTAAAGCCTAGTACTCACCTCTAAGTGAAATGAAAAATAAAAACCGTTTAAAATTCACGTGAATAATCATTATGAAACCATAATTAATTCTCCACGTGAATTTCTAGTCCTCGGTTTGACAATTTTTAATACTCACTTTGGATGAAAAAAATAATTTGATTTATCTGATAGCTTGACAGAATCTTGAAATGCTTGAGAGGACTATTTTAATTCCATAGTTATAGTTTCTGGTTTGTAAATAACACTAAATCTTCGAAAATAAAAGATCGTAAGATACAAAATAATTCTTTAGGCTTTTTTATTCAATTATAACAACTTTTATTTTAATTTATTGACAAATGTCACACTTTTTCACACATCTATTCTTTTTTCCTAGTGGTCGTACGTTAGGAAATGAAAATTATGAAATTAAATTAATTTTGAACCGGTTCACATTTCGCTCTCACATTTTGGGTACTCAGCTCTCGATATGAATTTCATCGTTGTGAAATAAATGTCACTTTTATATATAAATTTCATTTTCACTTGAACTGAGTACTAAGCTTAAAGAAGGTATTTGAAGCGAACCAGATAACTATGAATAATGAATCAAAAAATTAATTAAGTATTCTGAATGACATATGCGTGTTTTTTAGTGCCCTCTTTGTTAGCTTAAAAAAAATTTCCATGTAAAATACAACAACAAATATGCTTAGTTCGCGGTGATAAACATCGCTGGTTAAGAATTAAGCTAAAATAAAAACAGTGCTTCCATACACTATTTTCTACGCTTTTTTCGTTAATTTGGCAGATGGATCTTGAAGCACGGTTTGACTGATCGTAAAAAATATGACAGAAAAAAGGTGAAAACCAAACAGTTTTATTTGTTGAAATATAATTATTAATTTAAAATAAATAAACCAATAAATAAAAGAAAGACCTCTGTTCCAGGGAGGAGACGTTTCTTTTAATTTATCAGAATTTTAACGATATTTTGTTTAAATTTTTTTTTGTTGACAAACAGTTGACAGCCAAAATATCAGAAAATGGCCGCGATCAAGAATCGAGCCTATCTAAGATAGTTTCGTATCCATATAGGTTTCTGAACAACCAAAACCAGATAGGTTACCTGAAAGTATTTTTTGGCAAAATTCTTCGCTGTAATACAGTAATTTGCATTTTATTATATTATATTATTTCAATTATTTTTCTGAAAAAATCCAAAAACACAACTCGAGAACGGCAAACAAATCTCAATTTTGCAGTCAGCGCTTTTTGACATTTCGCTTGGTATACAAACGTATACCAACATTTTTCGGATAGCATGGATAGGTATCACACGGAATTACAACAATACGAACCTATCCGGATAGCTCTACATAGGTTTTTGATCGCGGCCAATATGTCATTGTTATATCAGTGGTGCCAAATTCTTTTCTGAAGCAACGATGAGCGTTTTGTGTGCCATTATTTCTTAAGCTAACATAGAGGGCACACAAAAACACGACTATTATTACATTACAACTGTGAATAAGTTGGCCCTTAATGAGTGTTGATTTTTATAGGGACATAAGTACGTATCTCGTGCAGAGAATGTGTTATATTCCGAAAAATGAAAACCGTTGACCTGTAGCATAATAATTTCCGTCCAGCTTTTTTTTTAATTTGAATTTGAGAATTTTAATTTGATAGGTATGTAGTATGTACTTACACTCCGTTCCATTTGAATAGAAACAAACTTTTTGTTTACTGTCAGAGCGTGTAGCGCTTTTGTAAATTTATAAAATTACCTTTTGGTTCTAGTTCTTAAAAGAGGGATCTATTGCGAATAAAACTGCAGGGACAGAATAATTCAGGAAAATACCATTAGGTTATTTTTTACCACTTTTTTGATTATGTACCTCATTAAATGCACTGTTTTTTTTTTTGCGCCACTTGAATAGAAACAGTGTGCGTTTTGTCTCTATTGATTACCTACGGTAAGAAGAAAACATATTATTCTAATGATAGAAGTGTATATTAATAATAATAATTGTTTTATCAAAGAAAAGATTAGCCGCGGAAAACCATTGAACCCTGCAGAAAAAGCCAAAACAGAAGTACACGCGGAAAATAAATCGTCGCATGAGAAAATTATTGTCGTATGTGAAAAAATGCGATTTTCAGGTTTTGATGCAGTTTTGACAGAAAATAATCTTTCAAATGCTGTTTTCCGCGTTTTAATATCTATCTTAGTTTAAGAGATAATTCGTATTAATTTTGTCGTATGTGATGCAAGGTCCAATGCGATTGGGTATTTATTTTGTCGTATGTGTTTAATTTTTGCACATACGACATTTTTTGTATTGAAAACTCGGTTTTTGAATTTTGATCCTTTAGTAAATAAGTGTCGTATGTGTTAAAAATCCTGCACATACGACAATTTTTTACTCAAGTTACGCGCTTCTTAACACTATTAGACGTGTTATAGTGTTAGCCCGGACGGATATAATTACTATTTTCATGTTATAAGGAAGGACTCCAGGTTTCTGGAGCGCCACCATAGCCGAGAAGGCGTTGCAATGGCGTGTGGTGTGATTTTATGGTTTTGAATAATTGATCTGGACATTCTTACATTGAAAATGACGGCAAACTCCTACAAGGAAATATTGCAAGAAGATTTCCCTAAATTTACCGATGTCTTTGGACCAATACCATGGACATTTCAACAAGAAAACGTGCCAATCCTCAACGCAAGGATCATTAACAGTTGGATATCCCAGAAAAATGTTACCTTACTTCAATGGCCACCGTATTCTCCGGACCTAAATATCATTGAAAACGTATGGGGATGGATGGTTCGTAAAGTTTACGATACTGACCGACAATATGAGGACAAACAATCAGTTACTGCTGCAATCAAAGATAGGGCTGGTCAAGAGACGGGACTCTGCGAGACTTTTGTAAGTCTCGTCCCGGTCTCGTTAAAATGGAAAATTTTCAGTCTCGTCTCCGAAAAATACGATTTCCGGACAAACTGTTGATTATTAGAACGAAATATTTTCTACCTAAAGGTGGTAGTAAATATATTAAAATATGATTACCAGGGCTGGGATTCTCATGCACTTAAAAATCGAAAATATGCGCTTAAAATATGCCCTTAAAAACGTAAAATATGCACTAAAAACGGAAAATATGCACTTAAACCCAAAAAAATTCTCTATAATAATTATTTTTGTTATTGTTTTGCGGGTAAACATATTGCTGAGTTGCTACTCACTCTCTTAAAAAACACGGCTTATATAGATTTGAATTCAGTCTTTTATTTCGCAAAAATAAAAATAAATAAATCGGGTGGCACAACGGCTCATGAAGCACCAGGGCCTAGTGACTAACAACTCGGAACCATTCCTGTGTGCGCCTTTCAACAGGAATGGAAGGGACCTACAATTTTATGCCGAATCCGAACGGTTAGACGAGAAGCACTTATTCGTGACAAGTGAGGAGGATTTGTCAATTCATCGCAAGAGGCAGTAGCCCTGAAAAAAACTTTTTAGTTTTTAGGTGGACGAGGCTGGGAAGCGATCCCAGACCTCCAGCGTGACAGTCGAACGCACTAACCATTACGCTACGGGCTACTACTTCGCAAAAATAAAGATAACATTTAAAAATACAAAAAAAAAAAAAAAAAAACAATAAATTATTAAAACATTAACAATACATCTCTTTCAAAAACTATTTTCACATGTTTTGTTCACATAAATAAGGCAACTTTGTTTAAAGTTTTCAAAAAACAAAACTTTGCCTATTTGGACTTTGAACACTATTTGTACATATAAAAAGAACGTTCTACGTCAACGGACGTAAGGGGAGCGTTTTTCAAACAACAAATTTCATCTGATGTAAGATTATTAAAACAGCTTTCGTTATTTTTGCTCAGACTTAATACATTATTAAAACTTCTCATTGTTGAATAACCTTAGCTCTTTTTCAAAAACAGTCTTAATTTTTTTTAATAAGTGCCACAATAAGGCCTGCAACAGAATTTATTTTTGCAAAAGTTTCATCAACTAAATCGATTTGGTTTTTCTCTGTGTTTCCTACCTTCAAGCTTTGTGATTGTTTCACATAGAAAACTATAGTTTGAGCAAATACAATTTTACTTTTAGGCATGGATTGAGTCGATATTTCTTTTGCATTTTTATTTGCGATGGCATCACCATCGTAGAAACTATTGACAACTGCTTGGAAGTCTTCAAAATATTTAGCACAATACGTAATTGCTTCTAGCCACGTTCACAACCTAGTAACTATACGCTGGTGTGGAAGTGGTGTTGAAGGAAATTTGTCTTTAAAGAAATCAATTCGACTTGGTGCCTTTAAAAATATTGTTTTTCCATAATATGCACGAATAATATGAAAATATGCACTTAAAATATGCATTTATTATGAAAATATGCATTTTGCATAAAATATGCAATAACGATTAAATGACATTTTAAAGGAAATTTCATGATTCGTGAATATAATTTGGTCTAAGGTTCCTATATATTGTGAGAAAAAAAATGCATTTGCATGGAAAGCCCTGCCCTAATGATTACAAATAGAAAACTACCCAATTTTACTGCGCTTTTTCAATTTTTTCCTTATTTAAGAGAATGTTTCTATTCAAGTGGCGCAAATAAATCAGTGTTTTAAATGAAGTAATTAAAAAAGTTGTAAAAAATAACCTAATGGTATTTTCCTGAATTATTCTGTCTGCAGATTTATTCGCAATAGATCCCTCTTATAGGAACTAAAACCAAAAGGTGAATTTATGAATTTACCAGAGCGTTATCGCTCAAATAGTTAACAAAAAGTTTGTTTCTATTCAAGTGGAGCGGAGTGTATGTACATATCAAAAAAGGTGTCAGAGCTGTTTTGATGTTTTTAGAAAAAATTGAACGACAAATTAAGCATGAGGTCTAAGCGCTGGTAAGGAGAGTTTTGAAGAATATATTTTAATCTATTAAAGAAAGTATGATTTTTGAATTATCGTGCACTTGTACATACATGTACGTATGAACATACACATACGTACACTCATATACATATTTACAAATATATTTTGAAAAAATGAGGTTTTTTATAAACAAATTTTCTTGTTTTTTGAAATACAAAAAGAAGGTTACGAATACTAAACAAAATATCATATACATATCTATATGTACAGTACACATAGGTACCTACTAACGGGAGCGGGTCGAATTTCTGGTTTCAAAATTCTGCCGATTGGTACAAAAATTCTGCTTTTCAAAATTCTGCTTTTTTTCGATTCTGTTTTACAAAATTCTGTTTTTCAAAATACTGACAAATTAAAATATAGGAAAATAAAATTCAGCTTATTTTGATTTTTTTTAAAGAAGGATTTATTAACAAAAAAAAAAAATAACACCAAAAAGTAAGTCTAATAAATTAATGCAAAAACAACATCTAAGCAAAACCACAGAGAACTATGGCTTATGTCTGTTCTCTTTTTAAATTTTTTTTTTTGTTCTCTATAATATGTAATTGATTTTTTCTGTTTTATTCTCTCTCCATTCAGCTTCAGCTTCGGCAGTGATAACTTCCTTTTTGAGATCATTTATGATTATGATTGTGTATAGGCTGCATGACTGCGACCGACTATGACCTTAAGTCGATGATGCCATGCTTCAACATTGTTCTGTGTTCTTGAAAATTTCTCTTCCGTTGCTTTTGACTACCATAAATAGTTTAAAGCACATTTTCACTTCCACTTGTCAAAAGATAATGACAATTACTTTCAGTTTGTAGTTTAGAAAAAAAGAAAGCATTCACATACTTTTATAGGGAAAACTAAGTACCTTCTACTCTCCCAAATTCAGTTTTACAAAATTCTGCGAATAATAAATAAAAGTTTCAAAAATGTAAAAAGGCGCGTGTATTTTACATTTTTGAATTTTGAAAAAAGAATTTTGACCTCGGCAGAATTTCGACCCCAACCCAACTACTAACATCTAAAACGTCAAATAAACTGCAATTTATTTCATGAGTCAAGTCATTATCTTTCAACATAAGGATGCAAAACAAAACAAATAAAAAACGAATTGTTGCAATCAGATCTATTCGGATTCAAACTTCTAAATTACAATTCCATGTTGGAATGTATACAAATTCTGTTTACTCGGTTGTCAACAGTGTTTACATTACAACTTTTATTTGCTTAGGAATTCACTGGAAAAATATCATAAAATCACCCTGCTAAAAAAAAAAGCATTTCCTTCAAGGAATAAAAAAACATACAGCGAAACTTTTTTTCCTATTTTTTAATTCAATTAAAAGTACAAGTTACCTAAACTCTAAAAACGCGTTTCGTCAAGTTCGACAGTGATGGGCTCATCATCAGTGTGATGTTATCGTGTTCTTCTAAGACGCATGATGAACTGACATCAATGCACCTCGTAGAAAATAAATGCTCGTGGTCAAACTGATTTATAAGTAAGAATATGAAAAGAGTAAATTAACTAAATGTTAAAGTAGAGCAACTTGTACTTTAAATTGAATTATATTCAGTCAACCCATTTAAATAGAAGTTACATTTATTTATAATATAGGCGGGTTTTTATTATTGAATGTTTGTCTGGAACTTAAGCTTGATTAAAACACGAAATTCGCCCAAAATTCATCCATGCATTTCTGAGTCAGTGTTCACACTTGTAATTTTTCAGTTTGTTCAGTATAACTCGAAACTTAGCCGAATTTGAGAATTTAACTTAAATTATGTTGGAAATAAGATTTTCTACTAAAATGGATGGTTTAAAATAAATTTAGGCAGAACAAAATAATTAAACCCGACCTAAAAAAGTGGAAAAATCATTGATTTAAATTTTTTTTTACTTAACTGCTCATAACTATTTTGTGTGCAAAGAAAGACGCAAGACATATTTCCTTGAAAAGAAGAATAGCCTCAAACCTTTTATATGATGGATCGAAAAAATGGGCACGACTGGATCGCACAAAACTTGCTCTCGTAGCTAATAACTTTAACGTAGCTTGAAATAGTCAACGTACGTATGTATTGGTTCCATAACATTATTATATAATTATAAAGTTTTAAAAACAATAAATGATTACTAAGAATTATTATAAATAAGTTATTTTAATAGCTAAAACAGATAGAGCTAAAAAAGTATGCAATCTGATTTGTTAAATAAATGTGAATTTATGAAAAAAAAATTTTAAAATCGTTAGAGCGGTTTTTTTTTAAATTCATTTTTTATATATAAATATTTTTGAACATTTTTTAAAATAAAATTTGGTATGCCAACTTTGAGTATTTAATAAAATACAATTTTTCACAAAATCAAAAAAAATACCGTTTTCAAGATATTGAATTATCAAAAAAAAAATCAATATTTTTTTAAAAATCCAAAAATTATTTTTTCGTAAACTTTTGTATGCAAAATTGTTAAAATTGTAAACGACCTTTTTTATAAAAAATTTGGTTAAAATCGGTGTAGTAGTTAACGAGAAATTTGAAAACCAAAAAATCGGTTGTATGACAGGTACCGTTAATAACCGTTATAAAATTTTTTTTTCTACCCAAATATTTAGTTTAGTAATTTTAGTACCTCGTATTTTTTTTTTGAAAATCGTTAGAGCCGTTTTTGAAATAAATCAATTTTTGTATATTGGCTGTATGACAGGTACCGTTAGTTTTTGAGCTAAAAAAATTTCAATTTCTCCTCTAGGGAATCACATAAGAACCTTAAGTCCAAAGTTTGTAGAAAATCACTTCAGCCGTAAAGGCTGCAGGTCGAGGTACAGACAGACGGACAGACGGACGGACAGACAGACAGAATTGCGCGACCCACTTTTTTCGTGTTCTCTTTCATCGTTATGTTAGGAAAATTATCATCTCGAATTTTTTTTTTGTACGAATCCTCAGATTGCCCCTATACTACGTTTATCGCAAGTAAAAATAGAACTAGGTTAGGTATGTGGTTGGTTTAAAGGAATTAAAAAAAAAATGAAATTCGCAAGATACAATTTGAGAAACCGAAATTCGGTAGGTAAGGTAGAGATATGTACTTAGAACACTATCACCCCAACCTAACTAATTACTTCTCCGCGTTAAAAAGAGCAAACAAAATACTAAGCACCCTATACGAGTAGAAGGAGGCATATAAGAAAGAACATAACTTTTATTTTCTCCGCGTGTCCATATTTTTCGAACAAGTTTTATCCGGCCCAACAACGCTGAACGACAGTCGACAGCTAAACAAATATCCTGGCTCACACACAATACTTACCCACAGCAATTACTTTCGAGGACTGTCTATAACAATAATCAACAAGTAGTGTATAGAGGGACTCTTCTCTGCCCCTTTGCCTGTCAATGCCTTACCAAGAAATACTCATAATAACAATAGCCTCCATTTGCTTCATGACAAAGGACTATCGAAATCAATATGAAAATGTGTCTGGCCTCATAATGGCACATCCAAATTATAGCCAACTGACGACTTATTGTTCATGTCAAATCGTAGTTAAAAAGACAACTTAAAGAAGACAAAAAAAAAATAATACATTTGGGTGGGACGGCTTTTTCTACCAGCCAGCATTGCCAGTGAGTCAAGAGCTTTCAGAAGTATAACAATATGAATCCATAAACATTTTGTAGAGAGTTCTTGACGAGCTCAAGAGAAAATCGACAAAAATGAAAGTTCTTTGAGGATCATCTTTTGGAAAAGTTTTTTTGTCTTGTTTGTTTCGTCCTTAAAAAGTCATCCAAACGGCCATCAATGTGTATTCGTCAGAGTTGATGAAGGTAGAGTAGGATAGGAAGGTCTGTTTAAATTTTAAATTCCACGTAGGACGAAGCTGTTGGGCAGTCCTCTTCAATCACAATCCTGCTTAGAAATAAGCCAAAAATAAGTTTTACAGCAAAAAGAAAAGTTAAAATCTTTTTTGCCTTTGTTTAGATTTACCGTACAATTACCTATATACAATCCCGATATATATATATATATATCCCGCATTACGGCGGCATATTTGAAGGTAACCAACCGTGGTGTTAACGTGGCTTTTGTTAGTGACAATAGCATTTTGGTGTTGGGTATTTTGCCTGAAGGCGGCTCATCATATTGAATTTTTAATTTAAATCTTATAAAAAAAGCGTGAACGTGAGTTTCTTGGACTATAATTTACTGGTCGTAGGTTTTTTTTTTTGATAAAGCTTCTTTGTTACCCCCAACAAGTTCATTTAATAATTGAAAGAGGCTATAGACATCAAAAGACGAGAGGGCAGATGTAAATATAAAATTTATGAGAAGACA
This sequence comes from Melangyna quadrimaculata, assembly GCA_949320155.1. Lineage (NCBI taxonomy): Eukaryota > Metazoa > Arthropoda > Insecta > Diptera > Syrphidae > Melangyna > Melangyna quadrimaculata. Next base: position 3,133,792 of record OX439483.1, read on the forward strand.
CGTAGGTATTGACTTTGATTTGAGGCAAATTATTGAAAAAGTTATTTGGAGCAATTCGAGCTTATTGACTTTTTTTTTGCACAATAAAGTTACTTTTTGAAGGTTTATAGCAACCTATACCTACTTTGTTTTCTTGATTTTGTGTAAAGTCTAGTGATTCTTTTGGAAATGAAATGAAAAACTCACTGAAAGAAACTGAAATGAAAAGAAAATTTGGTATCTGCGTGAACCGAATTCAATTTAATTTTTAAATGGAAAGTTCAAACAAGAAAGTTTTTTCTATACCTAATGCACTTTTTATATCAATGAAAACGTGATTATCATAGATTTCAATTTTAAGGTAATGTGAAATTTTTAATATTAGGTAATATGAAACAAATTGCTGACCAATATGCCTTTATCTGCCTAGAAACCCTTACTTTTACCCTGAGGCTACACGAGCCAGTACTGGCAAGCCAGTTGGCTACATAGATTAACTGTCAAGTTCGTATACGTGAATATGCTGTGACGTAGGCGGCAAGCAACTTGTAAGCAAGTTGCTTTCAAGTATCTGCGGTCACGTTCAGCTTTTACTAGGATAGGCTATCTGGGATTATAAATACACATTATTATTGAATTTGCTTTAATGCTTTGGCATCGGACTTCGATTTTTTCGTACTTAACAAAAAATTACGTCGAATACTGCATCATGTCTTGTGATGTTCAACGTATAATACAGCCTAAGCGTTGACAGATGCTTTGACAGACTTTTCATTCGCGTCAAAGTAACATGGATTGATTTTCATCTAATTCAAAAATTTGATTTTTTGGAGGTTTTTTAATCCATCATCATTGTAGCCATCCTTTAATGGAATTTGACAGTTCATACGTTGACAGATAGGTAAGAAACTAAATTACGTCGTGCGAGGAATATTTCGTTCCAAAATGGCACCCAAAGGCGCTAAAATCACCTTTTTCCGCGCAAAATTTAATCTCAAAAAATTCAGATATCTTAAGTTTTTCAATGCATCATCTCCTTAGCAATCTATCAAATTAATTTGACAGTCAATGGCTTGTGAAATCGGTAACAGAATGTTCCAAATATCATCTGAAATCCCAAAAAGTCTCATTTTCCCCAAGCAAAAAATATACTCTCAAAAATTAGGATTTTTAAGAGATTTTGTATAATTCATCATAATCATAGCCATCCTTCAATCATATTTGATAGTTGCCTATTTTGGAAATGTTAAAATTTCTTGGTGCGCCTTCCTCTCATAAAAAGTTGTGGTAGAAAAAATATTTAATTTTTCATTAAATTTTTAACGAAAAGCTATCTATGTATATGGCTTTACATACAAGTCTGAACAAGGCCACTGTCTTGTCTACTGGCTACTCAACTGGCTTCGAAAATATAGCAAGCCAATTGAGGAGCAAGTTGCTCAGTTTGTATGTGTTAGTAAGAAAATTTAAATGTATTGTAACTTGTACGCCAGTACTGGCTCGTGTAGCCTCAGGGTTAAGTCAACTTTTATAATTCGGCAAGTAAAGTTTTGAGTCTGTTATTCTTGCCGAAAAAAACAACGATAAATACAAAAAATATTTATTTCTAACAAAAAAGCAAAGAAATAATAAATGTCTAAAAGCGGAAGGAACAACTTTCGCTGTTTTTCCATATTCCGGCCATGTGTAAATTGCGTTAAAAGTGCGATAAATTTGATCCCATGGCTAAATTTTGACATTACTGAGTTGAATACAGTCGTCAAAATTAAACCTGCTCAGGAGCTCGTTTAAATTTTAACAAGTGGATAAATGTTGACGTTTGTATTAAGCTTCTTGCACATTACTAGGAGCCAACATAACGATGGTTCCCTTTATTAAACAAAATCGATACACTAGCGGCGATTTGAAAACGACTTAGGCCTAATGTATTCACTCAAAGTTAAACATACCTTTGGGATTTTTACAGTCAACTTGAGAAATAGTTTTTATTCACTCGAAGTTGATGTTCTCAACTTTACATTTTCAACTCTAGAGTTATCAACGAAATAGTAGAAGTAAGTCAGTAAACTTGTGAGTTTTCAGCTTTGTTCAGTGGTATTGTTCCGGACAGTTTGGAACAGTTTAGAACAGAAAAGTACAAGTTTTTGCTGTTCAATGACAATTTTCTGTTCCAAACTGTTCTAATTTGCTGTTCAGTTAGTCTGTTCCGAACAGTTTGGAACAGAATAGAACAGGATTTTCTGTTCTTACTTTTTAGTTAGAACAACTTAGAATAGGTTTGTGACAGCTGTCAGACATCTACCTGTTCTATCTTGTCTGACATTTCTGTTCCATCCTGTTCTGTTCTGTCCTGATCTGAAAAAAACCTCACTAAACAATCCTTTCATCATTTCTGTTTATTCATTCATGATATTCAGTTGTGTAAGCTTTTCGCTTTTGACTTCGAAAGGAAAAAATCTTAAAATAAATAATAATCAAATAAAAATAGAGCTCAGTTTTAATAAAAAAATAATAAAATAATTGACGAATCCTTTTTGAAATAATAAAGTAAAAATGTTTCGTGCAAATTACCTACTTCTGAGAGAATTGGGCGTAATTTTTTCGGAGCAGCGAAGATGATGCAGAGGAAGAAAATGTATCCCTTGAAAGGCGGCAATATAAAATGCTCCCCGTGTTGGTATCGATAAATAGGGCGACCATGATTTCATTTATCGTTCTCGCCTCTCAAAAGCAACGACAATTATGTTTTTTTTTTATTTAATAAATAATTCATTGCGTTTTGACGAAAGACATTACGGAATATATCGGTTTAAAAAAACAAAAACAGGTTCTCGTTCGATCCCCGAAATCAAGCATCTTCGGGCGGGGTAAGTACTTAGATGGAGGACCGCACGAGCATTGAGTTTTTTTGTCTTGGTATTCTTTTGACTCCGCGCTTCAGATGGAATGAAAAATCCATTCCAACTATTCGGAATAAATAAAAAATCGACAATAATGGTTTATCCCGAGTATTTTATTGAATAAGAAAAGACAAAATTCTTATTCCAAATATTTTGAATATCTAAAATAAATAAAGAAACATATTCACACTCAAATGCAAAATTATTCGAATGCAAACCAAAAGTTGAAAATGACGTCTTGTGTCATGCTTAACAAATGAGAAGGACGATCGACTAGCAGTCCAGGTATACTAGGTTCATGACTGCGATTTGGAAAGATTTGTGTTGTAATTCCTTCTGAAAAAAGCTATTGCATCAACAAATCAAGGTATCCACCGTCTCGGATAGGTTCCTTAACGCAAGGAACGTCGATGGGAAATTTATGTTTTAAAATATTCCATTTAATGCAATTGACACAGCAAAACCCTTCAATTTTATTCACCCCTATAAAAGCGGATCAAATTTAACTGGGATCAAATTTAACCAAAATTTAACGCAATTGACACACGGCCTAAGTTCCGACGCAATTTTATACATTTTAAAGTCGCATTATTTTAAAACAATGATTAAATTATAAATACGTTTTGATATAAATTAGAAGAAGAATTGTTGTTCAAATAACGAATCTTGTTCACATTTTTGACAGCTGAATTTCTGACTGTAGCCGTGTTTTTTTTAAATAAATTGTAATTTAATTTAACAAAAAAAACTTTGAAGTTATCTTAATCGCATGAACTCAGTTCAAACTATAAGCCAATTTATTAACAAATTTAAAAATTATGAATATAAACAAGCACAAGGATTAACATAGAATAGGAAATACTATACAAGTTCTAGTTAAGTTTGCACATAAAATTACGTTAATTTTTCACCATAAGCGGTTTTCCTCTTTCAAAACCATCACCTTCTCTCCCTCTTCAAAGTTTCAACAAAACACGAAAATCCTAGGATGATTTCCAAGCCAAACTTTGCATAAGCTTGCTTCCACGTAACCAATCAAACCACCAAGAAGAAGAAGATGTAATCAAACAGAAAAGTCAGACAAGAGAGCAAAATCTCAACTATATAACAAATAATAATAGGATTTCCTTTTTTTTTTTGAATTTAAAAAAGAATTTAACTCCTGGGCTATACCATGTGCTATATACTTTATTTTCTAGTTCACTTTATAGGTTTTGATCATAAGTATGTTATATGTAGCTATAAAGTCGTAATTTGACTTAAAGCATGACATCAAAAATGTGCAGACTTTTCTATATATTTTAAGCACACCGCACACTGTGCTGTTATAATCCTCGTTCATGGTCTTAGTCGTAGTTTCCTTGCACGGAAAGAATTATAACACAAAAATGAAAACAACTATTTATACTTGCTCATAAAAATAGGAAAATTTATTTTATTGATCATCAATGAGTTGAACTTTTCATTGACTATAGACATTTTAATATTTGTTGTGCAAGGAAATTTGGATTTGAAATTACAGCCTTTATTCAATTGAACACAATACCTAAATAAATGTAAATGTAGCTTTAGCGTGCATAAAAGTTGAAATTTGTTCAACTTCTGCTACACCATACACATTTCTTGCTATTTTTGCAGCGTCACATTGTGTTGCTGTATTGGTACTTTTTTCATACCTTTCTCCTTTAACCAGTGCTACAAGCTGTTAAAACTTTAATATTTATAACATTACCAATAATTTTTTGGATTTTTTTAAATTTAAAATTAAAATTTTCAGTGTATGGCAAGCATTTGGCAGAACAATAACCTAACGAGGGATTATGGATTGCTAAAAAACGCATCTGTCTCGAGTGTTATACTCTTTTGGAATTAATAAGTGAAGAAGCACGGTTGAAATGTTTAGCTTTATAGGTTAAAATGTTATAAAAACAATATAAAAACAAAATGGAGAGCGGGAATGTATTCTTTATTATATGTCCGTATCCTTAAACATAATACAATATTCAAAACTACATATGTATGTGTGGGTGATTATTAGATTGAAAGTTAAATTTAACTTAGAACAATATTTTTGCCAAAAGTAAAACCATACGATTTTAAGATTAAATCATGAAAGTAAAAAAAATTAAATGCTTGTGGGTTGCAAATAAGGATTTTTTTTTGAAATAAATGAATACATACGTGCATGTATAAGGATGTAAAAGTACAAACGTCTACTGGGATTTCATTTAACACATATTTTTGGGACAATCTGTGAGAGAAATCCGAAAATATCGAGTTTTTATTTATCGGTGCAGAAGAAGATACTTTTGGGGCGTGAAACTAAAATACCCATTGAACTCAAAAGTTTAATCTGACACAAATCAGATTGAATCTGAGAAGGAGCGCAACACGCGACTCCATGGCTTTTGAAGGCAAACATAAGCCGAGTTTTTTGTCATACTCATCAATTACCTACTCACTTATTTATTTTAAACGCGAACCAAAAACCAATCAGGCTTCTCAGTGTTTCTTTCGTTTTTGTTTTGCTAACAAAATTAAAAAGTGAGTATTTAATGGGTATGAAAAAAAAATCGGCTATTGTTTTTTAACATCCTATCAATGTACCTAAATGTATTCCGTATGTATACTTTATTATTTTAAGAGATCACTCCAAAAACATAAATGTTAAAAAAGTGGCCAAGTTCTTCTATTTACAAAACCTTTGCGTAACAAGTCAGCCGTAAAAAGTAGTGAGATCTAAAAGTACGCAAGTTTATTAATGTTAAATATCAAATATTTTAAGTAGAGTAATATGAAAGCACCCCAAAATTATAAGAAAAATCAGTCATTAAATGCTAACTGACTTAAATTGAGTTGGTTTACTATAGTAATGTTTTCATTTCAAAATTGAGTAGGTAATTAGGTAATAAAGAAAACTTTCCAAGTAAACCTACATAATTTAAGTCAGTAATCATTAAATAACAGATTTCTCTGATAATTTTGAGGTTCTTCCATATAACTCTACTTAAAATATCTGATATTTAACATAAATAAGCTTAGAACTTGGCGTACTTCTAGATCTTACTACTTCTTACGGCTGAATTGTTACGCAAAGGTTTTTGTATATAAAAGAACTTGGCTACTTTTTTAACATTTATGTTTTTGGAGGAAGCTTCTAAGCCAAGTTCTTTTATATACAAAAACCTTTGCGTAACAATTCAGCCGTAAGACGTAGTAAGACCTAGAAGTACGCCAAGTTCTAAGCTTATTAATGTTAAATATCAGATATTTTAAGTCAAAAATACCATCTTGGACAAAATACAGCATGACCAACTTAGCTGGTAGTGTCATATACAAAGAAGATGCCATGAGAACCCAGTGCAAAAGGCAATAGCACAAGACGCTCCAACACTGTCGCGGAGGAAAGGCAGGCGCAAAAAACTCTTGGATGAAACAAATGCAACGACACGTGCATTTATTTGGCCGCAGGCATGGAACAATCCAAAACAGGGAGGCCTGTCGACGTTTTCTGAGGTCAAGCTGGCGAACCCCACAAGTGGAATCTTAGGTGAAGCAGTTGAGTTGATCGCCGCCGGATAAATGAAGAAGAAGAATGTTTTTGGTGTGATTTCACTACTTTTTGCAAAGATTCTTTTTATCAGGAAAAGTGAGAGGAATAAACGCCCAAGGAGAGTCCCATAAGGAAAAGTAAGTTTTTAATTTATGCCTTTTATATGTACTACAAGTCTTCCCCTTTACAAATTTTCATAAGTTAGAAGTGTTTTTCATTGAAATGATAATAATTGATAAGAAGTGGTTGGATGAAACCTCCCTACATGAAAAATTTCAACTTTTTCTTTGTACACACCTGAAAGCTAACCGCTTTTACAAATTTCATAATCCTGCACCAATCGGAAGTGCTCTCAATATATTTAATATTAATTTTGTGAAAATTGATGTTTTCCGCGCCCACCGAATGTAAAATCTCAAATTTTGAATCTTCCCTTTGCTTGCATGCCAAGTCCTATCGCTCTACAAAATTTCATCATTGTACGACAATCAGAAGCTCCCTGCATAGTTGATATCAATTCTGAGAATATTGGCGGGTGCCACGCCCCTGAATGGATAATTTAAAATTTTCCAATATCTCCTTTGTATAGACCAAACGATCTACCAAATTTTATTATTCTGCAACAATCCAAAGTGATCCATATAATTAATAACAATTCTGAGAAAATGTGCGGATGCCACGCCCCCTGAATGTTAAATATCAAATTTTAAAATTTAGCCTTTGTTTGCAGTTCAAGTCCTACCGCTGTACCAAATTTCATCAATACGACAATCAGAAGTGCTTCAAGTAATTCATATCAATTCTATGAAAATGGGGGGGGGGGTACCACCTACCACGCCACCTGAATGTAAAATTTTTAATTTTCGATTTTTTCCTTTGTTTACACCTACACCATATGGCCTACCGTTGTGTGAAATTACAAGATTCTACGATGTCGGGAAGTGCTCCATAATTTTGATGATCTATCAGTGAGTAAGTCAGTGAGGCAGTCAGTTACGGTTTTTGCAATTTTTGCAGTCTTATATTTCGGGAACCACTAATGCTAAAGAATTGAGTTGCCTCAATCTGGTGGGCTTAGCAAATGCTGCGAGTTTGAAGTTTCTGACTTTATTGGTACTGAAGTTAGGGGGTGGTCGCAAATCGCCTGAGTTTGATCCTGTAAAAAGGGTGTAGTGCAAGACCTTGGATGGGCACTACCGTGCCCTTTGATACTTAGGATTGTAAATATACATATGCAATATACATTGTACTTGTGCTGTACATATAACCAGTTTTAAACCCCTTTGAACAGTAAATACACAGACAATGATAGTTGTTCATCGCAACGTTTCGACCATGTTTATGCTTTTCATCAGGCAATAAAATATACAAATAGTACGTTAAATTTCATAACTTAACGACAACAATCACATTGTTCTTCGAAAAAATTTGAACAATAATTAGGCAAGAAACAATAGGTCCACTACCTACACAATCACCTATACTTTTCAGAGAGATCTTTATTTTCTTCTGTACATATTCAAACTATAATCGAAAATTTTTCGTTCCAATAATCAACAGGTTCTCCGGAAATCGTATTTTTCGGAGACGAGACCGAGACAAGACTTAATTATACGAGACCGAGACGAGACTGAAAATTTTCGATTTGAACGAGACCGAGACGAGACTTACAAAAGTCTCGCAGAGTCTCGTCTCGTGGCCAGCCCTACTCCATACATCTTTGCGTTGTTCGATTAGTTTTTACGAATATACTTTAAATCCCTCCTGATGAGTTTTTCTTAATGTCAAAATTCATTTCTTTATAATTTTTCGTATAAATCGCTGAACTCAAAACAACAATTTTGTTTAAAGTTTTCTATTAACATCAAGTTTTCTGCTTTTAGTACCACTGTTTTTATTTTGCCACAATACACTTACTCTGATATACTTTTAATAAGTATGTCGTCACTTGAGACACAGTATATCAGAACGCATCTACCATTTCAATGAAGGAGTTCTGCAATACAAGGCATCACAATCTTTAGAGACCAATTACCCAATTACATCACATGAAATGCACAACAGTCTTTATATCCCAGTCATGTTGTCCAAGTGCCAAATAAAAGTACGTTTTTCCCAAAGGACTTTTGAAGAAGGAAAAGTTGTTTGCTTTTGTTTTCGCGCACAAACATTAAGAACAACTTTATCATCACTTGATATACTGTGAATGAAAACTATACACCAAAGAAAGGGAAGAGCCGTTTTCTTCACTATTTCTCAACTTGAGGCAAACTCTCAAGTTGATCAACTTAAGAGTTATGTCGTTTTCGATTGGATTTCGAATTTTGTGCGTTCAGTCGAGTAAAATTAATTTGACAAATAATCCGATGAAAGGGTTTATATGTATATGTGTGTTCCGGGTCTACTCCTTTATTAATTCCGGAACAGAAAAATACTCCGAAAACATTACTCGGAACAGCCAATCGAATTGTTTAGGAGTAAGCGGAGTCAAAAAGGAGTAACTCCGAACCTCCAACCAAAAACGACATTAGCCTCAACTAAAGAGTTGAATCGCAAGTTGAAATTTCTTTTTATTCACAAATTGTTTTTTCAACTCCCCAGTTAAAAATCTAAAGTTGATCAACTTCCAGTTTGCAAAAAATATCCCTGGGATATTTGTGAAAAATAAATCAAAAACTGTCATTTTCAAAATTAAATTAGAATTTATTGTCAATCAAATCGAAGTTTTGTGTGTTATTTTGTGATTTGTGTTAAATTTTAAATATTATTGAATATTAATGGTTGGAAAAACCTTTATTAATATGTACAATTGTACATACATGTGTATTAAATCAAATTGTATTCTTAATTATGCCCATGACAGTGAGACCAATACAAAAAAAGAATTTCCTCCAATGGACGTATGGGCTTTATTAATAATTCAACTGCAACGGTAGCGAGGAAAGTGCATTTGGGTTAGAGATCAGTAGCGGATCTAGGATTTGGCTGTGGGGGGGGGATTGCAGATTCAGTTTGAGACAAAAATGAAACGATATCTAAGAGGTATCATTGGCAAAATCTTATACATGTGTATATGTTTTTAAAGTTTTGTTTTGTTCGAACTGTCAATGGAAAGCACAGAAAACTATTTTTTTCCGATTGAAAAATAAAATGTCGAACCTTCAAGACTTTTAGTAAGACAAAGCTGCTCTAAAAAATAGCATGCGGCCTAATTCTGCAAACATGAATAAATTTTCGTATATACGCTGCATACACTTTATGTTCCTGAACAAAAAATATGTCCATAAATTTCTAAATAAAAAATTCATTTGATTTTGCATGATTTTCTGAGTGCACAGAAATAACTCACGGAATTTGGCTCCTTGGCTGGAGATCTTAACAGCATAACATAATTGCTTAGTCCAAATATGTTTTGTAAGTAAAATTGACTTCGACCTTGGAAATATAAGCCCCAAGATTCTCTAAGCCTTGGCTGGCCGTAAAGGTTAGGCCGCACACAACTGCACCGGAACTACACTTCACGACAACGCGGCAAAACATTATTTGTATGAAATTCTATGAGCTATATCGCACTAAGCGGCAACTGAACTCCATAAAATTTCATACCAATTAATGTGAGTCGCAGTTCCGCTGCAGTGCGGTCTTACCTTTATTTTGAATCGCAGTTCTGTTGTAGTGCAGTTCCGCCTAGTGCGGTCTAACCTTAAAAAACAATATCTGTCTTGTATTGAACAGTTACACTAAAATTGGCATCCGGTTTTTCTCAAATTCTAATCGGGTCTTAGCCCCAACTGCAGTTTTACGTTGAATAAGCTAAGTTTTCAGGGTAAATTGTTGCTGCATTTGACATGTTTATTGTTCAGCCCCGACCACGTTTTTTTCAATTATCACTTCAAGCTTTAGACCCAACTTTTGGACAGTCCCTAAAGTTAAGCCCCAAAAACTCTGTGGAATAAGTTAAGTTTTTAGGAAATTGGTGGTTTAACCCCGACCAATTCCAATTTGTCCAATTCAAATGTCAGGCATCAGTCCCGAGCTTTTTTTTTTGTCTCAATTTGTTGGGCTTTATTTTCAGGGAACAATTGTCTTTGCATTAAACACGTTTATTATTCTAAGCCCCTAACAAGCTTTTTCACCAATTCTCTTAAGGCTTTTTCTCCCAACCAAATTCTTTTGGGGCTTAGGAAATTAATTACATAACATGTAAATTGTTCAGCCCCAAACTCGTTATTTAGCTTGATTCCCATCAAATTTAACAGCTTAACAATAACTTAATATAAAATTCTACACGTTGTAATGTATTGCTTTCTATATTTCAACTAATTTACCGAATCAGTTGTGGGGGGGGGGGCTTTAGCCCCTATATCCACCCCCCTGTTAGAGATACTTAAGTTTAAGTTGTAAATTTCTATTTAATAAATCGTATTTAAAAAAGCATAAGAAACTTTTTTTTCACTCTTGGTCGAAGGTATATAGACTTCCTTCGTCACTTTCACGGATTGATATCTGATGGTCAGTTAAAAAAAATTCTTCCTATTTTTGTTCGAACCAGCGCAGCGTTTAAAAAAAAATTTAAAGTAAAAATTAAAATTTATATCTACACTCCGAAGTTTGCTCGCCAACTTCTACTTTTTCCGGGAGTTGAGAAAATCTAAAGTTGATCAACTCTAGAGTTGAAAATCGAAAGTTGAAAACTTCATCTTTGAGTGAATAAAAACAAAATAAAAATCCTCAAGTTATGTTCAACTTTGACTGAAAAAAACCAGCATAAATGAATTAATTTTACATTTATATTAAATTAAAAATAAATTAAGGAAATAACTCAAAATTGATCATCTTAATTCTCATGTGAAAGAGACCATAATGTTAATAAAGAATATTCATCCCCAAACTGGGTTCAACAAATTTCAATCAACAACAATTCCCTCAATGACGACAACGAACGCCAAGAGAGCAAAAGGATTATATACCATGTCATCAAGGCTCTAATTAATATCCTATGGACGGGCATGGAATACTCTACAAAAATTCCCATCGTTTTATCTCGTTCCTCATTTCCGGTCTCATATGGACCACTCTTCATTTACTTAATTATTATATTTTTGATTAATATTTTTGTTCAGTAACGTTAAAACGTGGAAAAAAATAGCCAACATTGTTGATTAATCCTTGGAGACTTTTCTGTCATCATTATCGTAATAATCATGGTTGTGTTTTAAAATTAAAAATGAAAAAGGTATTTTAATTTTTTTTTTTAACTCTCTAGCTCTTGTGTTTTATGGTATCTTTGATCATTGGGTTACCCTGCTTACCTTCATAAATCGAAAAAAAAAAAAAAAAAAATAACAAATCAAATCTTTGGTTTCCTGTGGTTCCGTTAGCGCTATTTTATTAATTTTCGTATGGCTCCATTAAATACTTCTTCCATTATTCTTTTCTTATGAAAGTTAAGGACTGTCATGGTTGGTATGTCACCTTTCCTCGTCTTAGCAAGAGGGTGGTTTGGCGAGGCAAATTGCCCTTTAACCTATTTTGTAATATTCTTGTACAAAAAAGTCCCCTGCGCATACATACATACATTATGTATAAATTTTGTTGTTGGTTTTTATTGACACGAGCTTTGAATGATGTATTTCTGTACTTTATCCCTATAAGGCTTTCAGATACACTTAGGTCACGTACCAATGATTTGTGACATTCAATGATGGGGATTAATTTACTGAGAGATTGGAGATATATTCAATTCAAGGAAGCTGAATATTTGTTTTTTGTTCGTCCTTTATTATTTGAGGGTGCGAACAGAAATGACCTAGTAAAATACTATATCTACTATGTATATTGTATACTGTGTACGTCTGTCTCTGTATTCATAAAGGCGTGGACAAGGTCGTATAATTCCCTTTGAGTGGACTAATTGGCACAATTAATCATGTGGCGTATGTTTACGGAATGTTGGTTTGGTTAAAACAAAAGTGTTGGTTTGCTTTATTAATTTGTTCATGTACGCTATTTATTTACAAATGTAGGTAGATATATGCATGTAACTTTGTAAAAACAAGGAGCGATTAATCAACAAAATAATAATGAAATGAATAATATTTTCCTATCGAATCATTATAAAATTTATATACAAAATATGCGCGACTGGATCGCACGAACTTCGTCTCGTAGCTACCAACTAGAATGCAGCTAGACATTGACGGTAGTAATGGTTTGACAATATTTTTGTATTGTTAACGAAAAAAAAAAATAAAGAGTGCCCAAAACAAACGCAGAGTCGATAAGAAAAAAATATATATGGTTTGAAAGGGCATTGACTGTAGATATCAAATATGAAATTATTTTCTTTAAAAGTTATCCCCGGCATTGTATACAACATTGGTGAGGGCATCACACAAAAGAACAGGTATTGATTAAAAAACATATCTACGCATATTTACTCGGCACATAGTAAATTCGCAAAAGTTTCGAAAAACAAAGTTTCTATTAAGACTTTTACCACAACAAGTTTCATTGGCCTATTCATTATCATTTATTCATTTTAATCACTCCTTTTCCGTTGTGGCTCCAAAATGCTCTTAGAGTTCAGTAGATACCTGGTTTCCATCAACCAGAGACCTGCTCTTAAAGTATTTTGGAAAAGCAACCCAAGCAGGTTGACACAAATCAAAGTGGAAAATGTGTGACGGGCGGTCCACAAAAGAATAAATAATTACCTGGTTCACAGATGGTCGACACAAACATAATTCAACGTGACAGACAGGTGTCTACGTCCAAATCCAAAAGTTGCACGGGCGACACTTGGTCCCCGATGGCAGATGTGACTCGGTATGAGAATGGCTGAATGCCCAACGTAAATATTTTACTAAATTATTAATTGTATAAGATGGAATGTTAACGCTAGTACCTTATCCCTTAATCTGCGCAAAAGTCCAACGATATAGAGTAAAATCGCGAAGTAGGGAATTACTGTCAATTTCTTCTCTCCGACATTTAGAATATTGAAGTTAACTTCCCATCAATTTTCTCAACAGTAATTTTACTTTTATTCGAGGGGAAAAATGTATACGGTCTTGATCTTGAGTTTATTTTTGTAGATTTCCAAAACTTTCTTTTCTGATGTAGCTGAATGGTGACGCGACCGAAACCCACGCTTTCTGATTGGCCGAAAGCACTTGGGCATTGGAAAAAGGAAGCGTTCGTCCAGGCAAGGTAAAAGCCTGGAAGGGCACTTCTTACCCGTACATAGTATGAACCTGAGGTTCTGGTTTTTGGACGAGAAAGAAATTTTTGGAAAGAATCAGAAAAGAAATTTAAGAGTAATTTTTTTTTTTGGATTTTTGTCGAGAGTTTTCACTACCAAAAAGGGTCGTGTAAATTGTTGAAAAGTGTGATAAAATTGTTGGAGAAAGCTTGGGAGAAAGCAGGACAGAAATAGGAGGAAAATTGTCCTCAGCTAGGAAGGAGAAATCGGCAGGATTTAAAAGCTAAGTATTTTTTTTATTGGTGTCTAATGTTAGAATTTTGCGTTTCAATCTAAGAGTTATTGTGTTGAAAATTTGCCTAATCGTTTGGTTTTTGCTTCCGTTCATACTTCCGAAAAAGTAGAACTCGCCACCGTTAAAAACAGTTTGGTTCTTTCGGGACAAAAGTATTAACAGTACATCTTCCTTTGTTCAAATCTTTTGTTCAAACATTTTCTAAAAGATCTTGGGTTTTACTCCTACTCGAAAGGTTTCCCAAGCAATACTTAAAGTAATTAAAATTCTTCTTTTAGTTCAAAATTCATCTTTGTTGTTTTCCGCTCCAAAAGGTTTGTGATTTCCTTTCTTAAAAAAATCGCTGGCGCCCATTTTATCTCAGGTACACCCTGTAAACATTCTTATAATTTCAGTTTGATTCAATTTTTAATGAATTTCATTAATCGCAAGTCGATTAATAAAATCCCACACGTCGCTGAACCCACCCCATCGCTGAGCTACCGTGGTGGCAGCACCTTTTGTGCTACCCGTTGTGGAATTACTCTAAACGCGCCCATCATCCATTTGACAGTCAGTTGTCACTTTAATTTAATTTTACTTTCGTCGCGACGCACGCCGCCGGTTATCGTGCAAAAATTCTGATTAATTCGTTTGTGATTATTTGTGTGGATTCGGTAAATCCAATAGTGTTTTGCAGATACAAAGTCTGCCATCATAAATATAAAACTCATCCTAAAATCGCGTTAAATAATTTCACAACAAGACAATGCTTCGAAAACTATTTTTCGAAAAAAACTGATTTTCTTAGGGCAATGCTCAAAAATACAAGGTTTAGAAAAAAAAATTGTTAAAAGCGTGGCGGACGCTTTATTTTTTTGGAATGTGAGGTAGCAACAGTATAGGAAGGTATAGGAGGAAATACATGTGCCTTGAATGTTCCATTCTTTTAATGCGAAAATGTGTTAACAGTTATAAATTGGTACCCTACTAGTCTCGATCAATTAGCAAATTCCGGAATAAATTATGAAAACAAAACATTTCGGAATCGTACCACTGCCGATAAAAAATTCTTAATTTTACCGATTTCGTTTTCATGTCGGTGTTTTAAAGTTACATATTAATGTAGTAACGAAAAGACAGGTTTAATTTATTCATTAGTATAACAGTATGCGAATGATTTATACATAAGCTGTTCTTAATTCTCACGCACATACTATTTCCTATGCTAAGGTAGCTAATTATTTGGTTTTCGAAACTGTTGAGTAAAGGTATGAGTGGTAACCGCCATTTTATGAATGAAGACATAATTATCTTGTGGCTGCTGATTTAAGTAACTTTTGGCTAACCTATTTAATAACATGAATCAACCACAATATGAAGATGTGCCACATTTTACTTTTTTTTAACATGAAGAAATACGGTATTTTTAAAAATTTTAAATTGTCCTTCCATATTTGTCATCTACAATTAATGTCCTTTCAAACCTTGTATGACTTTTCTTAATCGACTCTGGGTTTTTCGCAAATACATTTTTGGGCATTTTCCTTTTAAATGCAATATTTTTAACCTAACTTCAAAACAATGATAAAATCATTTTTTTCAAAAAATTCCATATTTTTATTTCCATTATTCCATTTGGTAAGAACGTGGTAGGTATGCAGTATTATTAGAACTGGTCTAGAGATTACATGTTTCGTTTAATAAAAATCGTTAGGGCCATTTACGAGTAAACTCGATAAAACCAAAATTGTATGATGGCAGCTACTCGTTCTAGATGAGCTAAAACATAAATTCGAATCTAGAGAATCACATAAAAATGCTTCACACATAATTTGAAGCAAATCCGTCCAACCGCTTACTTAGTCTCTATAGCTCGATGTATGTATGTACATCAGGATTCATAGACACGCAGGCACATAAGCAAACAGACCAACGGAAACGAGTTTTATAATCGGAAATAATACACAAATTACCTTGTATTCAAATCGAGGTCCAGAATAAGACTGAAGATTCTAAAATGTATCCTGATCGTTGGTCAATGCCAACGATAATTGTTTGTATAATTAATAACAAAAGATCTTTGGTCGCCATATAAACAGTTGATTTCTCAGGTTTATATTTATAAATAACGGAAGCTCCACAGAGAATGCTTCATTGTTTATGGGTACTGATTGTTTGATATTTAATGGCATAAATGACATAATGCTATAAGCTTAAACTATCTGAACATTCTAAAAGCTGTTTCCATCCATTGAATTTTATATTGAGATTTGATTAAAATCTTTTTTAAACAAAACCCCAGTTGTAAGTAATAAAAATGACCCAGTTTACTTTTTTAAATCTAAACAATAAACATTCGGATAAACAGAAATTGGTGTTTGCCTTTTTCATTAGAAAAGGGAAGTTAGTATGTATATGAAATTAGCATTTAAACAGTATTTTAGCATAAGGCATTTAGGCCATAATTTTATCTGTTGCTGTGAAAGAAATACACTATTTTCAGAATTTTATTCACGAAATTTAATGATGTTTCTTATTTTAGGACACTGGATGAGGAACATTTGTAACCGTATTCCCATCAGAATTTTTGACACTTGACACATAATCCAATAATGTACATACATTGAGTTTTTTTTTTGATGGCTTGATAGGTAACACTATGGGGCATATTCATAGTCATTTTAGACCTGGGTCTAAGTTAAACATAGCTTTGGTTGAATTTTCGGACGTTGATTCTATTTTTTTAAGGTTATCATTTAAAAATTTTTGAAGCTATTTGTGTATACCAAGTTAATTATCTTATAAAAATATAAAACCCACAATTTGTCATTAAAATCGGTCTGTATTCATTGAGTAAAAATTGTCTTAAACTTAAGTTTAGTTAAACCTGGGTCTATCTGCGACTATGAATATGCCCCTATAACTTTAAACTTTTTGACAGCTTTTTCACTTGCTCTATAGGTTATGTATTGGTTTCGTGTACAAAAATAATGTTGAGTTCTCAATTAAATTGAACATTGGATCCCAGAAAATTTGTTTTCGTCATATTGTCGGTCACACGGGGTCTTTCATTGTAATTCAATTGATTTGCTTAAAATTTGGTCAAACACATTTTTATTTGATTCCTCCAGAAGAGATATAAGAATGTTTTAAGCTTAAATGCAACTCCCACAAAAATGAGAATTTTATTTTTGTTATATTTTTTTGTACCTATACGGATTTAAAAATTCGATAAACTTATGAGCCTTTTATATAGAAATAGAAAGTACATACACAGCTAGTAATTAAACCGCATTTAATGTTTTTAGTGAACATTTCTTATACTAAATGCAATTAAACGCCTTATTTTTCAATTCAATGTCTGGTTAACAACTCGACCAAAGGAGAATGGGCAAAGTGGTCTACCCATTCAACAGTAATGTGTTGTATGTCGTTGAAAAGGTAATTTTACTGACTTCATTTCATTGTATGACCATTAAGCTCTAAACTATGGGGTTCGTGAGATATTCGGAATCAAAGTACCGAAAAAGACAATAATGCATTTCTTCATAGGTAGTGTGTCCGCATACCTACATTAATCTGTGATACATCGTTAAAAAGATAATTTTGTGTACTTTATTTTTGTATATAGCCGTGAAGACGTAGATCATAGGGTGAAAGAGATATGTGGGCATACAAATCGGATAATATAACAACAATGCAATTCTTCATTTGGTACTGGTCTACCGACTCAACAGTAATGATTCATACGTCGTTAAAAAGGTTATGGCATTTGCTTCATTTCATTATATGGCAGTTAAGCTCTAAACCATGGGGTTCGTAAGTTATTCAGCTCTTAAGCACAAAGAACAGCAATAATGCAATTCTGCATTGGTAACTTATCAACCAAGTCAACAACTATGAGTCATGTGTCGTTGAAAAGGCTGTTGCGTGTACTTCTTTTTATTATATGACCGTTAAAGTGTAAATAATGGGATTCAAGAGATATGTGCCAAAAACGCTGAAAAGTGCAGTAATGCAATTCCGCACTGGTAGCTGGTCTTTCAACTCAACCAAAATCTCTCTTATATCTTTGAAAACGCTATTGCATGTACTTCATTTTGCAATATGCCGTTTAGCTGTAGACCGTGGGGTTCAAGAGGCATTTGGCCATCAAAATAGGCAAATATAACAAAAATGCATTATTGCTGTTTTTTGTGCTCAAGAGCCGAATATCTTACGAACCCCATGGTTTAGAGCTTAACTGCCATATAATGAAATTAAGCAGATGCCATAAGCTTTTCAACGACGTATGACTCATCACTGTTGAGCTGGTAGACCAGTATCCAATGAAGAATTGCATTGTTGTTATATTTGCCGATTTGTATGGCCACATATCTCTTGCACCCTATGATCTACGTCTTTACGGCTATATACAAAAATAAAGTACACAAACTTATCTTTTCAACGATGTATCACAGATTAATTTAGGTATGAGGACACACTACCAATGAAGAAATGCAGTATTGTCTTTTTCGGTGCTTTGATTCCGAATATCTCATCAACCCCATAGTTTAGAGCTTAATGGTCATACAATGAAATGAAGTAAGTAAAACTGCCTTTTCAACGACATACAACACATTGCTGTTGAGTGGGTAGACTAGCTCCCATACATTTTTGCCCATTCTCCTTTGTTCCAAATTGTATTTAAAAGTTTAACAAAATTTTTTTATAGACGAAGAAATCAAAGTTAAAAATATGTGACAAATTATAATCAGTTAAGAATGCAATTAACTATTTATATTTCCAGCGTTTAGTGACGGATCACATAAGCAAGTTCGCCCGACCTAGAACTGCATTTTATTTTATATATATTATTTTTACAATTACGGTGTATTTTGCTTTGTAATTAATCGACGATTAGAAACTGGGTGTCATTGGAGTAACACCATTAAACGCGCTTAGTTACTTTTTGTTGTTATTGTTATTTTCGTTCCTTTGAATGAAATAAAAAGCAGAGTAGGCATAGGGCGGCGTTAATCGCCTTCTGTTATTGTGGAATTTGATCTAATTGAGCATGGAAATTTGAGAATTGTTTGTGTATCTTCTATCAATAAGAGTCTGTGTTTTTGTATGTAAGACTACTATGTAACTGTTTGTTTGTAGTCCTGGTGTGACCCACAAGAACTAAGATTGATGGATTGTGGGTGTGAAAGTTTCGAATATATTTTTTTAGTTGTGGTCTTGAAGCCATTTGATGCTGATGGAGTAATTATTTATCTTATGAAACATACCTATTTTTCTTGTTGAATGAAAAGGTGATTGATTAAGACTTTTCGACACAAGAATATTATCACAAAATATCAGGAATAATACTTAACAAGAAAACAACAAAAATTAAACATCAAGAAAGCCTAATAGGTTAAAACAAGTCATAGAGTTTTCATGAACATTGTTCCTAACATAGTTAAAACAAAATTTGTTTTAAAAAACATAAAAATATAACTATGGCTAAGTATCTAACTGTTGGGGTCGGCTACCTTTTGTTTCATTTAAAACAAAATACCGCTACAATTGATTTTCGAAAACATCAAGTTGAGAAATGGACACTGATAAACAGAAAATATTACTTAGCAACAAGTGGGCGTTAGTTTTATCTACATGTTAAATACAATCTTGTAGAAATATTATAAATTTTATTTAATTCATAATTGATGTACTAGTCGTCTTAGGCTAATTAAAAAAAATCTTATAAAAAAACTTACATTTTGTATTTTCTTCTTATTAAAACAAATTAACTTAAACAATATTATTAGATAGATAGAAAGATAAAATTCTTTATTTTTTCGATTCTATATTGATACAATTATAAACTTAAGAATACGGACATGGCAATCTGCCGTCTGCCGGATATGACATTTCATGAGTAAGTAAATATAAAATTAAAAAAGTAAAAAAGAAATCATGTAATTAACAATAATTTTACAAAATGATTTTTACACTACGAGTATCTTGATATATAAAAAGAAAAAAATAATTGTAATCAGAAATAGCAAGAATAGAAACGAAAAGTGACACTAAATTTATAGTTTTAGCTAAAATTAAATCGGTATGGTTCTTAGGTTTTCATAATTTTGATGATTTGCAACATAAAAACATAAGTTTTAGATAAATAATGGGAGAGCGATAATCCTGAAGTTTTTGCAATTTTAATGATTTGCCACATAAAAAGTAATAAATTTAAACGATTTGTGATTTTTTGCAATTTTAATGATTTGCCACATAAAAAGTAATAATTTTAAATGATTTGTTATTTTTTGCAGTTTTGATGATTTGCCACATAAAAAGTAATAATTTGAAGAAATATTTGAAGAATCAAAATTTCAAAAACTATTCCGATAATTTAAAGCGTGTTTGCAAAATTTGTATAAGTTAGACCAGCCACGACCACCATTTAATATTTCATACAAGCTATTGAGTGAAATAAAACTTTCTTGGAAATACAAGCGCCGAATTTCTTGTAATAAAGGGCAAACCGCAATGAAGTGGTAAACATCTTCAATTCTATTCTGTTGCATAAGTCACAAGTCTGCTGAAGATCAGTTCTATGTGGGATGTAGTTCAGATTAAGGATTTCTACTCTTCCTCTGAGAATATTACTTATAGCCTCAGACGAGTACTTAACGTTGAAATAGCTATCCTCAGTTAGAATTTGATGGTTAAGGTTCCTGTAGAATAATCTGGAAGTTGACGACGAGGCTCTGGTTAGGTGCTGTTCATATATCCTTTCATCGGTCTTAGCAATAATTGATGCGAATATATTTTGCCATTCGAAAACGTTCTCCTCTGTTAAGGACAGACGAAGGGCATTAGATAATGCCAACTGATTCCTTTCCCTAAAAGGATACTGATTCAATTGCAGTTGTCTTATCAGAATTGTTTTATGAAGACTGGTATTGCTTCTCCTCATCACTTTTGTTAAATAGTCTGCATGAGCTTTAAGATTATTAATGTAGATGGGTGGTAAGCCAGATTCCACGTGTATAGCATAGGTTGGTGCTGAATTCGGTAATCGAAATATTCGTTTGAAGAAAAATCTTTGAACAGCTTCAAATTCTTCGAAGGGCGTAACACCAAAGGCTTGCACTCCATAGCACATGCAAGTGTTAATTGTCTTACCAAAAACTTGATATTTTGTCGAATGGTCATTGTTTTGGTTAGCAAAGAACCTTTTCCACATAATATTTAGCGCCAGCTTAGCTTCAGTGCTTTTATCCTTAGCATGCTTCCCAAAGTTCAAGTTCGATGTTAACAATACTCCAAGGTACTTGAATTCACGTACTTTGTAAATCGTTTCATTATTGAGACGCCAAGTTTCTTCAGGTAGCTTTACCCTTCTATTTCGAATTTCAAAAATCATAATTTTGGTTTTTTGGACATTGATGCGGAGATCCCAAGTCTTACAGTAATCATTCAGACGATTAATTTGAAGTTAGAGAGTAAAGGGGTTGTCAGCTATTAATACCAAGTCATCAGCGTAGAGAAGAACCTTGATGAGAGTTCCAGCGAACATAACACCCCCAGGAAGCATTTCAGTGATATCATCGATAAACAGCGCGAATAAAAGAGGGCTTAGAATACATACCTGTGGGACACCTGCTGACGTATCAAACCACCCTGACAACTTGGTACCATTCCAAACTGCTGCACTAGATGACGACAAGAAATTTTTATAAAGCATCA
The DNA here is from genome assembly GCA_949320155.1 of Melangyna quadrimaculata. Classification (NCBI taxonomy): domain Eukaryota; kingdom Metazoa; phylum Arthropoda; class Insecta; order Diptera; family Syrphidae; genus Melangyna; species Melangyna quadrimaculata. The sequence goes on from OX439483.1 coordinate 3,155,427, forward strand.
GAAACTTCCGAGACACTCCAAGCTTATCCAGCTTATATATCAGAGCCTGTCTGTGGACGGTATCAAAAGCGGCTTTAAAATCAACAAAACATACATATAGTCTCTTATTTTTTTCAGTATATTTCTTAGCAATGCAAGTTAAGGCAAAAATGTGATCCATAGTGGAAAATCCAGAACGAAAACCCGCTTGGAATAAACTCAAACTGTTGGTTCTTTCTATCCAGTTCGAAAGTCTTCCATAAAGAATTCCCGCAAATATCTTTCTTAGAGAGTTGAGTATTGAGATTCCTCTATAGTTTTCGGGTTGCATCGCATCACCTTTTTTCAATATTGGAAATATGAGGGCTTTTGAAAAAAGAAGTTTTAAATAATTTACGATATACGTTTTGAGTAGGTCATTACTATGTTTTAAGAATTCAACTGGGATACCATCAATGCCTGCCGCTTTGTTGTTTCTCATTCCTAAAAGAGTTGCCTCCAGTTCTCCTAAAGATATCAGAGCGTCCAATTCAGACACATAAAAGTCTTGCATTGCATAGCTAAAGGTATGAAGATGCTCATCAGCCGACAAAAGAGTTTTAAAATGTGCTGCTAGAGTCTGAGCTTCAACAGCGATCTTCATACCTCGGTGCAATCCACTCAGTTCACGTACGCTGGACTAAAATTCCTTGGAATTTTTGCTATGTTGTACCTGTACGGCCAGATTTTTAAGGTAATTTATTTTTTTGGTAGAGCATAATTGTTTAAATTCCTTGTCGGCACCAAGATACAAATTTTTGAAGGAGATGAGATTTAAACGACAGTTTACGAAGCTTTACACGTTCCTTGTCGAACCATTTACATTTAGGTGTGAAAGTTATGTAATTATTATTAACATCTGGTGCCGAGGCATAAATTATTCTCAAAACATTTTCTTCAACTTGTTCTACGGAGCTTGTTGACTGGAGCGGAAGGAAGTTACATTGGTAATCTAGATTTGCTTTGTAACGGGAGGCTTTGCTTTGAATCCATTTTAGTTTTCGTAGAGTATCCAAGTTCCTCGGTTGGATTTCTTCCTTAAAATGCGGTTAATCATAATTGATAAGTGAGAAGAAAAATCAGCCAAAAGCACCTCAAAATCATCGACTTCATTGAACCACTCTCCAGATATGGCACAAAAGTCAATTACTGTTTGTCCTTGACCGCTAATGAACGTGAAATTACCATCTACGTCGCCATTCAACACTCCATTCAGCACAAAAAATCCAAAATCTTCAAAAAACTCTGCCAGTAGTTTACCATTTCTGTTAAGAGTTATATCTTTTGAGTTTCTGTTGGCACCAAAATTCAGCAGGGTTTGTGACATATGAGCAGGATGATTCTGATAATCACCAATCCGATCAATGAGATCGCCAATAATAAGAGTATTTTCCAAAGAAAAATTGGTCATAAAATTACACAAATTATCAAAATCATTCTGCCAATTGTTGCATTTAAGATAAACCGGTATAATATAAAAATTCAAACTATTGCTTAATATATGAATAAGAAGTTTGTTATGAATGGTCCTAAATTGAGCAAGGTGAGAAATATTAGATTTTATGGCACAAAGTATACCTCCACTCGCCCTCCCTTCGTATTGCTGAGATAAAAGTTATTTTATAATCTTTGAAATATTTTAAAAAATCATTTTCATCTTTCGCTTCTAAAAAAGTTTCTATTAATATTATTCTAACAATATTATTATGATACCCAAGAAAATTCTATTTAAAACATCATTATCGCAATAATATTTTTTTGTTTTTATTTTCATGACTTCATCTTATTTCAATTAGCAAAAGTTTTAATATTTGCTATTTTTTTTCATTCATTTGTTTGAATGCAATGACATTTCTCTGTAAAATGCAATTCAGTATACAGAGTCACTTGGTGACGATGCTGATGCTGACCCACAACCAAACTTAATTCCTTGAATCCAAATAATTTTCTCTTGTTATTGCTTCATTGTTATTGTTGTATTGTACATTTGAAAGAATTTCTCTTCCTCGAAAATTCTTTGAAATGTGAACTAAAATTTAAAAAAAGTACCTACTCGGAGAAAAAGGATTCTTTAAGTAATTGTAACCTACCAACTCATGCGACAACGAATACGACGACGAAGATGTTGGTTGGGCAATGTTGATGGTTGCGAGGAAATGATCGGAGGCTTTCCATCAAAATTCATTTCCGCTTGTTTCGGCTAACCAACAAAAAAGGTCAAATTTTAATTAAAACTAGAGACTTTCTTTCTAATTTTACTGAAAGCTTAAGATGGATACGTTGCAAAGGAGACACGTAATCCTAAATTTTATGAAATATAACCCCGCCAGATGCCCTCATTATTTCCTCACTAAATATAACCCAACTTTATGGCTTAAAGGCAAAGTACTAACCATTTATTTTCAAAATTCAAGGAAACGCCACCATACATGCCAACCATTTTTTTTTTTGCTGTTTGCCTCATTATCATTAGCCAACAAAATGAATATAAAGAGGATGTACGTTGGCAAATGGATATAAGAACGAATATGTGATTGTATAAATAAATATTTAAGAAAATGTATTCATCAGAAATGCTATTTGCTGAACGTGTCCCTCAGTAGTGGTTAATGATTTATGTGCCATTCAGTATCAGTATACAATCGAATTCGCTTATTTGATCTACATGTATGTAAATTATGTTTTAAGTTTTTAACTGAATTCGTTCGTTCTAGACATGATACTAAGCTTCAATTTTGATTTTGGTTAGTTTCTTGTGATCTTACATCAAATTTCGTTTTTTTCATTCGTCTCTTAAGTTCTTATGTTAAAAAAAGTAAATTATTTGTTAATTTTTCCTATTTGTATTAATTAATTCTCGTACTCAAAGAAACCATGGTCGTGAACCAATATAAATTTCGTTTTTTTGTGGAGAAAAGAGTGGAGGGTTTTTGTTCACGAGCAGTGAACCAATTCCCGATAAAAATGTACGAGAAAGTGTTGGTGAAGCTTTTTGCTACTTTGGTTTCAAAGTATTCACAAGTGTACCAGTGGAGAAATGTCAAAAGATCACAGTACATATTTTCTAGACTTAAGGAGTAAATATTGCCCTTTTTCTATTTTCTGAATACTTATATAATACTCATATCAATCGGATCGGACACACATTTTAGAAGTAAGGCACGTGTGCAGTGCGTTTTCAAATATCTAAATCTCAGCTTTCAATAAAATATACCTCCACAGTGACGAATGTATGTTTCAGCTAAGCGGCGCCGACTGTTCTATACACCAAAAACTACTGAATATGTATTTTATTCTTAAATAGGACAGGAGTTGCATTAATGAATTAGTTTGATTTTGAGATTATGGAGTGGAGTGCTCAACATATAAATTGATAAAAGCTACTTGCTTGAATTAGTTTACCTATGTATTTTTGGTTTTGCAATAATAATATATTTACTTAGTTGATGGAAAACATTTTCTTTTAAAACAACAGGAAATTTTGTTTTGCCACGTTTTTCTAAGAGAATTAAAACAAAACTATTTTAGGACTTCCGCTTTTTTTTACATATTTTACTTAATAATCTCATTTTTATAAAAATAAGAACTTTACATTACTTCTTAGATGGTAAGCTACCTTAAAACTATGAAATACAAGGGTAAGTTCGTTACATCCAATTGTTTATTTTTTTTAAATCGTTGTTTGCATTCGAGGGGACACTGGGGCGTATACGTACTTATTTTGTTTAATTAAATTGTGAACTTTTTCTTTAAATTATAATGTATGTTATGTACCTAGTGGTATAATTGTATTTATCTGGCCATTAAGTTAACTTATTTCTCATAAAAGTTAAAAACAAAGTTGCTATATATATATGTATATAATAAAAGCATGAGTAGAAAAAATTTCGATGGATAAGCGTTTATTTTAAAGGAAAAATAACGTTGCCATCAGCATGACCAACAAATATTAAAAACGTGATTGTGATTCTAATTTTTCAAAATTAGCTGATCCGACAGCGGTTGTCTTATTTAAACTTCAATTAATTTATTTGTAATCGCTTTTTGTGAATGTGTCCTTGGTAATGTGTAAGCAAATTTAAAATGAGAAATAAACTTTAATCAAATGATTTATTTGAATTTGAATTTAAATGAAAAAATCGTGTTAATTTTGCGCTGGCCCCCCCTTTTACGAAATTTAAAATTCAAAATTCCCAGGTGTTTCTAGGGATCTTTTAAGTTGTACCAAGCTTTCTTTTCTTAAATTGATAGTATGAGACATTTCAAAAAAACGTTTTTTTGGATTAAAATCTTTAATTTTAAATATTTCTGCATGAATCCTTAGAACAATTGCATTTGAGTGGTTTTGTACCTGGAACAAGTTTTAGATGTTGGATATCTCAAGGGGGGGGGGGGGGTTGTAGGAGCATTTTTTTGAAATTTCTCATACTAAATATCAATTTTAAGAAACGAAAGCTTGGAACAACTAAGAAGAGCCCTAGAACAACCTGGAACAAGTTCTTGAATGTTGAATTTCATAAAAGGGGGTCACAAAAAAGTTTAATTTTAGATCGTAAATATTTTTTTTTGCTTTGCATTTTTATTTTATTAATTAATTTTTATTTAAATAATATGATAGACCAATGAGTTTTATATATATTACCATCTAGAAGTTATTCTTAAGTTTTCATTTTGAAAAAAAAAAAAAAACAAGAGAGGTCTGTGTAGCATTTTTTAAAACTATTTAAAAATAATTAAAATTAATTTTTTTTTAGTTATCTTATATACGACATTTTTAAAAGAGTACTAGAAAACCCTAACAAACTTGTTAGAATTTTTAATTTTAAGAGGGGAACTTAATTCAAGAGTTTTAATGTTATATCGTAAGAAATTTAGTTTTGGTTTAAGATCTTCTATTCCTTATGTTTTTAATGATACTTGCTGGCATTTTCATATGGATTAATCAACATTGGGAAAAGTTATAGATTTCTGACGATTTTTAATTTTTGAACAGAAAAGGAGGTAAGTAATAATTTTTTTTTTTAATTATGGTTATTTTTACATGAAATCTTGGAACAATTACATTTGGTTGTATATCTATTTGGATCCATTTTTGAATTTCGGGTTTTTGGAAAGGGAGGCCGTGGGGCTGTTTTTTTGGAATTTTGATAAGTTATAAGATACTTAAAAGTCACAGAATATTTAAAGCGTGTAGATAATTGCTAAATGAACCAAGTTTATTTTTTCAAATTTTGGAATTTTTAAAGGGGGGAGCAAATAAAGTGACATATTTCTTTTTATGTGATAAAGCCTTCAATTATTTATATTTTTGGATGAAACTTTGGAGGCTATTAGGAAAAATAAGTTTCGACATGGTACAAGTTTTGGATTTTTGTTTTTTGAAAAAGGGGGGCCAACACATTTTATTAAAGCTGCAAAAACTTAAAAATATTTTTTTAAAGACCGTTTTTAGGCTGATATAGTGTATTCTTACACAAAATTTTTTCAGCACATGTATTTAATGACAGATATTTGGAATCAAAGCTTTTTAGAAAAAGAAAAAAAAATTGGGGAGCCGTATTTTTCATTTTTGAAAAAAAGTTTCATATATTTCCATATCTTTAAAAATACACACTTTTCAACTTAAATTTCTTGGAACAATTGTAAGAACACTTTTCGAAACCTGAAAAAAATATAAAAATTTGGAATTTCGAAAAAAGGGGGGCTAGAATTTTGCACATAACTTTTGAAATTGTGAACATAGAGATCCAAAAACTTGGAACAATGTTCAGAACAACTTTTAGAATCTGGAACAACATTTAAAATTTCGATTTTCTAAAAAAGGGGGGCTAGGTCACACACGGTTTTTTGTGTCTAAAACCCCCATTTTTGAACATTTTTCAAAAAAACTTGGAACAATCCGGAACAACCTGGAACAACTTTCAAAAATTTCAAATTCTAAAAAAGGGGGGGGGGAACTTCACACACTCAAGTCTTTAACTACTTTTTTTTAATTAAAAAACAAAAAAAAAAAAAAATGTAATAGATATTAGTAAGGGCGTTAAGGGAGCCAACCTTGCACTTCAGTCTGACGGGATGAGCTTTGGTACACTAATATTCCACATTCTTTATTTTTTTTTTACTTTTAAGAAGTGTTGCCATTGTGGCAACACTGGCAGATTGGAGATGTAAGGGTTGCCTTCTGACCTGTTTTAACACAAAATTTCTCATAAATTAGCCTATAAATTGGGAACCAGACATCGGTTGATTTTGTGGAATATCTCGTTGGATTTATAATACTTAAAGCCATAGGAATATGTTCACCCCTCCCCCACCCTTGTAAGCAGAGGAGCAAAATACCCTCGGCAAATAAGGGTTTTTATTTGTCGGAAAATAATGGTTATAAAGTGAATCTTCATAAAATTTTAAGATGAGCATCGACGTAGAATTTCATACTCTACAGCGTATCCGAAGTTTATTTTTATCCATTAGTTAGTTTTTTGTATAATCGCTTTCAAAAATTGGGGAAGGGAAAGTGGGAGTATATCAAACCACTATATATTTGTCTTGGTATAATCTAAGCATATGGCACTTGACCTTAGGGTAATTTTTAATGCCCAATCTTATGCAATCAAAATATTTTCAATATAATTTGCCTAGAAAAAGTTATAACCTTTTTATAAAATGATGACTAAATTTTCAGTGAAACAAGCATAACACCACCAAATTTCAATGGTATTGTGATGAAACTTGTCACACATGTCTCATTTGTCGTAAGAAATAAGAATCAAAAGAATACATACAAATATCTAGGGCTAAAGCGTGTTTTTTTAGTATTAAACTACAAAGTTTAATGGTCATTCATTTTCCTAATTAAAAACTCAAATTTTATGTGTTAAATTTAAGAGAAATATAATTTTTTCAATTACTTAGTAGATACCTACACCTCTCGTGGAATTTAAATAGAATTTGTTATATTTCCGTTCTTTGTCCTTTACTTAAATATTTTTTAACAATTTTAATCTGAGACTTAGCTTATATAGTGATATCAAGCGAACTTAACTTTCAAATTAATAACAATTTAAGGCTAATGCTCTAGATATTTTGAGTAGGAATCACTCACTCAGTGCTGTCAAAATTTGTCATTTAAAATCAGGTAGAAATCTAGCATTAGCTTAACTTATACTAAACAATTTAATTACATTTTAATAAATATTAATTTATAAAAAAATTGTCATTTAATGCCTAGTCGAAACCAAGCATAAGACCAACTTAACATATGTTGCAAAAATATTCGTTTGGGGAAAATTTAATAATATTTCTCTCGTTATTTATATATATATATATAAATCATATCTTCAGATTCCCTTCTAACTAGACTCTTTGTAGAACCTCACATCGTGCACAGTTATTGGCAATAAATCGCGCCATCGTAATTCGTTGTCTATTTTCAGCATCGCCTAAATTTTGTTTACTATCCTCATTTTCATCATCAATAAAATATAAGGCCAAGGCTCTTTAACAACATGCGAAAAAATCACAAAGAAGAAAATCTATGGAAGTATTGATTGTATATAATAGGGGCTTCGTGAAGAGGATTATAAATTATTTAACCTAAAGGACTGTTTGTGCTATAAGGGCTATACAACAATTGTGTGTGCCCTTGAAAAAAAAAAAAATACATTGGAATCAATCAGAAGCTCACTAAATTGAAATCAATCAAAATCGGCGAGTACGTTTAACTTACAAAAAAAACAAGGACTTTTATATTATAAATGTTATTATTGCTTTTCTCAAAATTCTATACAAAAATATAAAATACATATTAGGCTTTTTATAAAAGCACGAACGGTACACAATATGAAGTTGAGATGTAATACAAAAAAAAAATAACATATATCGAGGCTGCTTTTAATAATATAAAAAGTAAAGAACTCATTCTGAAAAAGACAAAAATTTAACTCAATTAAAAAAAAAAAAAACACATGAAAAAATAACCCTTGAATGAGTTTTGACATGATTCTTGTGATGAAACCACAGAATCGCTTTATAATTGAAACTAGTAATTACTTTTATTATTATGAAGAGACAGGAACAAAACCTACACATTGTTATTTTTGCACACACACCAACAAGCCCACAGCTTAAAAATATAATGTGCTTTTAATTGGCGCCCAACACCAGTCCACGAGAGATTCGACACTTCTGTATTCTTATCGTGGAAAGAGAAACTCATGTGAATTGCTGTTTGCTGGAATTACCGAAATTTTAATCACCTTTGCTTAAAAGGTATTATACTATTTTGGGAAGTGAGTTTTAAATAAAACGGGTGGAATGGAAACTTTTATTTAACATACACCTACAAAATCACATAGGTTCAGGTAAATATAATATACCCACTTGAAAGCCATTGCCACAATTTTAAGTTCTTGAACATGGCTTTAGATGGTAGGTATATGCATTCATTGTAGGTATATACATTTATTTAACCACATTTTACAATGTGATAAGACTCTGGAAATAATATTGATGTTTACATGTTGCACGCAATTTACTTCGGAGAATATAATTAAACGAGTATTTTAATTAAGCCTTAACAAGAGCTTATAGTTAATTGAATGAGTTTAATGACATCAAAGCGTATGTAAATTGAATTTGAACGAGATAGCTTGTAGTATATAACAAACTTATTAAACAAAGCAACTATATCCCAACAACAATTTATACAAAAAGCATTTTTGAATGTCTTCCTACGATTCGAATATAAATATGTATTGCAAAATATATATTGGAAAATATTGTAGAAAGAATAAGTATTGATTCTTCGTTTAATCAAAGTTTATGAATTATTAAATTTTAAAATCTGTAATAATCAAATTTAAAGCTTTGTTTAAATTTAAAACGTGGGGTCAAAAACGAACAATCTTTTACATATGTGTAAACCTACATTATTACACACTGTAAGCAATCTATCTCTTACTTTTTATATTGCAGACTTTGCGAATATGAGACTTAAGGATTGTGAACCGTTCCACGACTTAAAGGCTTAGACCTTCTTTTGTCAAAAAGTACAAAAGTGAGAAATAAATATCTATGCTGAATACACGTACTTGCAAAACAACAGTTGAAAATGGTGTATGGTTGCTTAATTTATCTGTCAAAACAATTTTCGTATATTTTTGGCAGGCAGGTTTCTTTAGCGAATATTTTAAATTCTGACTTTTGTACTTTTTGGCAAAAGTAGGTCTATGTAGTAGTTAAGCCTTAACTGTCTTTTTTTTTTTTGATGTGTGATATTCTAATCGAAAAAGAATCCTTTTAAAATTGAGTACAAAATATGTCTATTGGGTGTTGTTTCTCTTGGTGACCTTTCTGGGCGAGCAGATACGATTGAATTTGTATTCCTATAGTCTACTTACAATCTGTCTGTTTGTTTTGGATGTGCTTTGCCTGGCTTTCTTTTGAAGTATCAATCGAACGATTTTTTGCCCGAAACGTGAATAGAATCATTTATTTATATACATACATACATACATGCATAGTTCGTTTAACTATACGCTGCTGCCGAACATTCACACGACAAGTGAATGTAATTTTACTCAAGGACTAATTGAATTCAAGGATAAACTTTTTGTCTTCCTCCTATATATACATTTGTACGTAGATGTATGTGTTCTTTGGCTAAAACATGATGTTAGAGATTGCTTGGATCGACATAAGTATGTACATGTACATACATAAAAAGGTTATGCGTAAATCCCTTGGATTATATTGAAACAATGAATTTGGGATTTATGGAAAGGAGATAGATTCAATCAGCCTATACTGGTCTGGGACTCTAGGTCTGGTTACCTCCTTGCGTGTGCAGGAAATTGGGTAGGTACCTACCAGAGAATATAGCCGCATCATGTAATTTAGAATGAGAGTGTGTCCTCGTGATGCGTGTCGCATATACTAATACTAATTTTGTTACAAATCGAATTGACAGTTATTAAATCCCTTAACAAGAAGCGATATGCATAGATATATTTACGTGTACGTATATATTATTGACTGGATTGTAATGCTGTTGGCCATCATCCATTTCTGAAAGAGGAATCCCATTTCAAGCGATGATTTCCGCAAAATGTTAATTTATGTGTACGACTGGGATTGGATTCGGTTTCGGTTTGGTTCGGACTTGTATATACTCATAATATATTCTAGTTGGCGGAAAAATAATTTCGAATGATTGATTGACATGCCGGTATTGACGGAATATTTACTCTGTGTTGCAATGGTAATTAATGCAAAGTTGTTGTCCGTGGTATTCGACTTTGTTTGAGAAGCCTTAAAATTGAAGTATAAGGACTCAAAATTTCATACTAAGTAATAAGCAGTTAATATTATGAACCTTTACATAAAGGTATGCATTTTAATGTCGTTGAATATAAACAAACATAATTTCGGTTGTATTTTCTAATAAAATGAACGTGATATTTTCATTAAAATTGAATAAGATTGTTTTTCTTTATAAAACATATTCCATAAACTACTGAAATAAGTCAGCCAAGTGCGTCAATTGGACTTGTTGAATTATTGATTAAAAGCAAAAAACATTAGTAAAAAAAAATAAGGCATGGCAATGGCATGAAACAGTTTAAATGCTTTGCATTGTTTTTTGAAAAGATATTTTTCTTTGAAAAGTGGTCGTATTAATATGAAACAAAAAAGGAATTCTAAATCATCCATTTTTTATTTTAAATAATGTTCCTTGTTTTGAGATTTTTTAACAGATATGTACATATCTGCTTATAGGTTCATATCTACGAAAAAACATAGGACACATAATTATATATTGTTAAGGGTACCATTTTCTTGGATTTTGTATTTTGTTTGGAACTATTTTGGTAATGATCACAAAATCTTTAGAAACAATAAAATATTGTTCCTTTAATTTTGGTTTGTAAGTCTTTGATTATCGAGGCGTATGTATATATAGGTCTGAATAACTAAATACCAATGATTAATTTTGCAATATTTTTAAAGCAAAAATAGATTTACCAAAGGAATTTGCAGTAGTAGCCCGTAGCGTAATGGTTAGTGCTATAGACTGTCACGCTGGAGGTCTGGGTTCATTTCCCAGGCTCGTTCACCTAAAAACTAAATTTTTTTTCAGGGATACTGCCTCTTGCGAGGAATTGACAAATCCTCCAAGAGTATCACTTGTCATGAATGAGTGCTTCTCGTCTAGCCGTTCGGATTCGGTATAAAATTGTAGGTCCCTTCCATTCCTGTTGAAACGCACATTAAATACATTTTTTTTTATAAAGGAATTTGCATATACAAATTTTCAAACCAAAAAACGTATTTAAAAAAAAATATTAATTTGCTTTTTTGAAAATTCAATATCTTGAACACGGATTAGGGCAAGTATTGGTTTCGTCTCAAAAAATCAATGTTTTATGACATAAAACATAACGATGATGGAGAAGCCCAAAGAAGCGTCGCGTCGTCGGTGTCTCTGCGTCCTGATGTACATCGAGCTAGATCCTAAACGGTTGGACGGATTTGCTGTGAAGAGTTTTTATGTGACTCTCTAGAGGAGAAATTCGGAAATTTCTTTTAAGCTCATCCAGAACGGGTAGCCGCCATACACATGAGTCCGAAAAGCCAATGGAATCGTTTGACCATCTTGTGGAAGGCACCATCCAAGCTTAAGATTCATTTTGGAGATTAGAGTTATAAAATCATTGACAGTTGTTGTTAGCCAAACGTCGAGCCTTCACCATATCAAATCCAAACAGAAAATAAAAATGAAACAAGATAACTTAATTGAGTTAAATTTTAATAAAGGTCTCGAAATAAGGAAATATTTTATAATTAAAAAAAAAATGTCAGTTTTAATTTTAAACTAAAAAAAGCAAAGACAAATAAACAAAATATGAAATGAGTTTTAATGTGCATGTGCAAGTGCATTATCTTGTGTATTAATTTCAAAACCAAAGAAATATTCTTTGTCTTCAGTCTATTTTATTTGAATCAAACCCAAACAAAAAACCTATAAAATACACAAGGCTAAATATTTGTTTGAAACTTTCCGGTTTAGCTATATGTAAGTGTTCTTTTTCATACGTAGTATTCTTAAACTCTATCCTTAATGGAATAAAAAGAATATACAGAATAAATTAATGTCTATACAAACCTATATAAAATTATGAAAACAAATAATGATAAAAGTTTTTCTTCACCAAAGTAAAACACTTTTTTTTGTTTCAAATGAGATATCAAACAAAGTAACCCACAAAAAAAACAACCTTATTTAAATATACCCTATAAATAATAATGTTCAGTTTTATCAATTTACCACAATACCGATCTACAATCGTTTGTCTCTCCATCAAAATCAGAAACTATTCAAAGAAATACCGATAAAAGGATATAGCAACTTGCGTAGGTTCCCTTTCCTGCTGAGGAATTCAAAGAAAGTAGACAACAAAAATTATAATATTATACTCGTATTATCGTATGCTGTCTAATCATAAAAAAAAGTTGCTTTTACTTTGTAGCCTGAGGCCTATACAGATAGAACACACCACTTAACAACGTTTTCTTCTTCTTCGTTAATCTTTAAGGCAAAATAACAAGTTATGTCCTTTTGACCGTAACCTCTCTACCTTAAGCCTTAACTGTATATTTACACCACAGATATAAAAATAAAAGTTATGAACAAACAAATAATCTCCGAGATCTTAAAATCCCTTACTCTGGTTATAGAGATTTTTTTGTCTCTTAAAGTCAACCTCAGTATTTCCAGGCAAGGAAAATGAAGGATGTTTATCCGATTCCGATGGAATAAGTTCAGAAGGTTTATCTTAGAGAATTACATCTATGGGTTTATTCTTTTATGTTGAATCTTATTTTTACGACTGGAACTATACGTTATTGGAAAAAAGACATTCAAAAGAGAAGAAATGGGCTTGTGGGGTGATGTCTTCATGAGAAACCTTTTTTAGAATTAACATGTTTAGGTCAAACACGCGCATACATTCATAGGCGTTAAGCATTCCAGAAAACTGTTCATAGTTTGCACAAAAATGAATTATTTCAAAGAAAATCTCTATCCTCACAGGGTTCCATATCTACACTCCCTGTCACTTGTTTGAGGCCACTATTTTTCCTGGAAATGTTTGATACTTGTGCATAGGTACATATATACATTTTGCAATAAAGAAGGATAAACTTAAAGAGTTCACTTGGAAAATCCATAGAAATTTCCCAAATTATGTGAATGTACTGCAAAAAATGGATATAAAAAGTTGCATCACTTGATTGAGGCCATTCCAAAAATTGCTTGGCAAAAGTTTACATTGCCGATCCAAAGTTTAAAATATTTAAGAAAAGATAGAAAACTATATTTTATTTTTAATTTCAAGTTAAAATTTGCTCTGGAATCATGTCGAAAATAACAGAGAGAGGATCAATAGCTGCCTTAAAGGAACTGGGATTCTCAGGCCGAGAAAAAGCTAGGAGACTAAATAGAAGTAAGACCACTGCCAACAACTATCTGGCAGACACCGAAAATTATGAAAAAAACGAAAAGTACGCACAGCTCAAGCAACAACAATCCGAGAAAGGCGACTGATTCTGCGACTAGCATCGAATTCCACACTATCAACGCCTTAAATAAGGTCAAAAAGTGGGGTATCAGCCAGTATTTCGACGGTTTTAAGGATAATTAAAACCAGTGGTAACATCAAGAGTATGAAATTCAAAAAGTTACACAAGGAACTATGGATGAATTTCGCCAGGGAGCATGTTGCCTGGAGCAACGCATGGAAAAAGGTTGTCTTTTCAGATAAAAAAAGTTTAATCTAGACGGACTCGATGGTTACAACTCTTATTTTCACGATTAAAGAAAAGAAGAACTTATTTTGTAAAGACATCACATCCATACATCAGGTGTTATGGTGTGGAGATCTATCACCTATTATGGAACAATTGAATTTAAGTTTATAACGACAACAATGAACGTAAATAGTTACGAATGCCTGCTGGAACGGGCATTTCCAATGCTAAGGAATATTTTTGAACCTCTAACTTGGATATTCCAACAAGACAACGGCCCTATCCATACTTCCAGGGTAGCTAGAAGCTGGATTCTGGCTGAAAACGTTGAACTTTTACCATGGCCACCCTATTCACCGGACTTAAACATCATCGAAAACGTTTGGGCCTGGCTATCTTGAAAAGTTTATGATGCTGGTAGACAGTTTGAAGATATGGACGTCTTGGTCGAAGCTAAATGCGATGACTGGAGCCAGATTTATTTATCGAGAAAAAACTTTTGTGAAAATAGTGTCCTCAAACAAGTGACAGGGAGTGTATATGCTTTAATTGTATGAGTTTTTTTTCGCATAAGGAGATTATTCTTAGTGCTCCAACTCGAACAGGCTTTACATTGATTTGTGTTTGTATGAATTGCTGTCTTGAATTAAATGTGCACCACGAACTCGAAAATTACTGTCATGTACTATAAAGAATAGATTAGTTCAAGGGCTATCGATAAAACTTCAGAAAACTAACTTTCCTCTTTCATGTTAAACTCTTCAAACGAATCTAGTAGACATATATGCACCACATTTCACCTATAAACTTCTTAAATCAGAATTCACCCATCAATGCACATAAAGTTAATGTTTAACACCCCACTTAACCAACCAAAACGTGATCCACTTTAGAATTTTACATGAAAATCTCTTCACATTTACCTACACCTACATTGCTCACAAAATGTAGGTACCTACATATGTATATCAAACTTTTAAGGGTCCTACACACGATCAATTTGTATTGACAATAATTATTGAAGATGTTTTCTGTCAAAAATAATTGACGAAACGTTACAACCACACGTTTCAATGAATATTGACAATAATTTAACAAATTGTCTTTTAAATGAGAATTAAGACGAAAATCACAAATTTCATTTTTATTTGTTTTTGTTTGCCTCCAACTTAACAAAACTCAACCTAAACATCGATAAATACCTTGTACTGCTCAGAACCCATCCTGACATTGACACTTACATTGATGAAAACCAAATCAATTTTGTTTCTCATCAATGTGGTCAATGTTCATTGACAATGAAATTGAAGAGCATACAAACGATCAATACCCAGCGAAAAATGAAATTTTCAGCGAATATTGAAAATAAACATTGATCGTCTGTAGGGCCCTTTAAAAAAAGAAATGAGAATCCTTGAGCAAGCTACAGTAGAAAACAGAAGGAACAAAAACAAAAGAAAAAAAAAACACCAACGAACGTCCGTCGGAGAGGAATCATAGTGGATGTTAAGTAAACATTGCAAACACTGAACAACACTGAACAACACACACCCACATCTGTTCCTTTCTCACAGGACATTAACTTTTATGTAGTTGCAATGTATCCATGTCCATATACTCATGCCGCCATCTATGCCAGTATGCAAATGCTGTCATTTATTAAGCACATGCCATTCAAATTCAATACTTCAAATGGATGTATAAATTTACGTATCTGTATGTTCTGTCTCATAGCCTGAGGATATCCTTAAACTTGGAACTGGAAGAGTTTGCTTATGTCAGCTTTGGGTATATTGAGTTGAGACACTAACTCATATATTCAAAAGCAGTGCAGTATCCTTACCCAATCCCGACGGCAACCTCATGTTACAACATTTTTGAATGCATGCATCACGAATATGTCATAGCAATATTTTCTATAAGAAACTGAAAAAACAAAAGGTGACAGATACAATGCCCAAGGACCTGCTTGTGTAATTTCTAACAGAATAGACCATAGACCATTTAGAATAGACCTTCATTTCAGTTTATTTAAGCTTTTGTTTATATGTACGTTACGTACCTTTGTACGTAGAGTGAATATAATGTTTTTGTGGCTGTTTTTGCTCACAGTTCCGCCTAATCAATTTTTTATGGAAAAACGATGCATGAATGCATGTTGAAATGAAACTAAAATTTAAGGTTCCTTAAAAGTCGAGTTGAAACAAAAATTGAACATTAATGAACTTGAAAATTGTGAACAGTCACCGGCCCATACGAAAACCATTATTTCCTGACGTAGTTTTAAATCGTAAAACTTAAGAGGTAGTAGATTTTTGGTCTCGTTGCTTTTAAATCGCTTTAACTTTTCCAAATAAGTACTTTATATTGGAGGCATTCAATTCCGAGGTGAAATTTAGCTTTGGAAATTCGAAAGAACATAAGATCAGGAGCCACATTTTTCACAACTGCACCTACTGTCATTATGCCGTCATCTTGATTTTAACGGTCATTTGGGTTTTCATGCGTAAATCACGAAAACTATAATATAATAGAGAAAAAAATGTAAAACAAACTTGTAGTAAATTAAATTTCCTACAAAAAATATTAATGGCCTTTACTCGACAAATCCTATTAATTTAAAGTAAGAGTGCACTTTGTGAAAAATTTTAGAGGTTTATTTTTTTGTATTCGTCAAATCTTTTTTATCACTCAAATCGAAAAAATGTTCAGACAAAAATTGTAGAATTTTTAGCTATCTATGTATATTTTTTGGATTTATAGTTTCTTCTTCTTCATTTTTACCAGCGATTGTCATGATCTCGAGGGGGACCACAACTTTCCCACTCAACTGCTTCACCTAAGGTTCCACTTGTGGGGTTCGCCGGGTTGACCTCAGAAAACGGCCTCCCGGTTTTGGATTGTTCCATGTGTGAGGCCGACTAAATGCAGGTGTCGTTGCATTTGTTTCATCCAAAAGTTTTTGCGCCTGCCTTTCATCCGCGATAGTGTTGGAATGTCTAGTGCTATTGCCTTTTGAACTGGGTTCTCATGGCATCTTCTTTGTACATGACAGTACCAGCTAAGTTGATCATGCTGTATTTTGTCCAAGATGCTATTTTTGACGTGTAGGCTTCCTCGGATTCTCTTGCTTCTTATTCGATCACGCTTTGTCACTCCTGCTGTCATGCGAAGCATCTTCATTTCAGCTGCTGTCAATTTACTCTCATACTTCTTGTACATTGTCCAACACTGTGAACCGTATGTAAGCGCTGGACGAACAACTGCCGTGTAGAGCTTTCCTTTCAGCTTATGCGGCATTTTTCTATCACAGAAGGTGGCAGAGTTTTCCCGCCACTTCATCCACCCCACGCTTACGCGATGTTTGATGTCGTCATCACAAGATCCTTCGCTAATGATCATTGATCCAAGATATTTAAACTTTCCGCACTTGGGAAGCACTGTTCCATTCAAATAGATGCCCGGAATAGGCATGTGTGGATCAGAAAATGGACAGCATAGGTATTCGGTCTTTTTCGCGCTAATGCGGTATCCATTTCCCTCCAGAACATCCACCCATACATCAAGTGCTGGTTGCAAGGACACAGGATCTTCACTTATGATAGCTACATCGTCAGCAAAGAATAACTTTTTCACTTTGGAGTCCGTCACCTTATTCTCGAGGACAGTAATAAAGAGCAAAGGACTCAAGAAGCTTCCTTGGTGCACACCTACTCTAATTGGGAACTGTTCGGTGATTCCTGCGGGGCATCTTACCTTTGTTTTAACTTGCTCATACATGTCCATGACCATCCGCACGTAGGCTTCCGGAACTCCTCGTTGCCTAAGTGCAACCCATATCAGATCTCGTGGTTGTCTGTCGAATGCTTTTTCAAAATCAACCAATACAATATGCAAATCTTTCGAGGAAGCTTTATATTTTTCCATTCTGATTCTTATACTCTGAATAGCATCTGTGGTTGATTTTCCCGAAACAAACCCGCATTGGTCGTCAGATAGCCGTATTATTTTTCGTAGGCGGCCATCCAATACCCCTCAACGATCTTCATGGTGATGTGTGACATCAGCTTGATTGAACGGTAGCTGTCGAAATTTATAGTTTCTTGTTACGAATTATAGTTCTCGCTACCCGTACGGCATCACATTGATCGATTATTACGATATTTTTCCGGGGCATTTAGATTTTTGCTTGGAAATACATCCGATGTCAGATATAACGTTGACACACGTTGGAACACGATTCGAAAGCCACAATTTGCACAACTTTGTCTAGTGAAATTTTGTTTTTAATTCTTTTTGATTTTGGCAGAAATGAAATTTGCTACAAGTTCGTCATATAAATTTTTTCTCTAGGATTTGGGAAAAATGTAGTTTTCGACGCGTAAAAGTCAAAGTTCGCCACGGAATTATTTCCCAGAGCCCCTTGTAATGAAATCTAAATGCACCGTTCTATTACAATTTCATTGGTTTTCAATTGTTCAGAGTTTATATAACTAAAACCAAATTGATTGAATGTGACAACCGGGTGTATAGCATAAGAGTAGGACTATCGAAGGATCTTGTTTTGTCAAAGAGAGGATGTCAGTTTTTGTTATTCAAATAAAGTCGTTATTTTTTGTTTTGCTGACACAAAGTACATAAAATTTTATTTAACGGAAAGGATACGGTTTGTCGTTTTCTTCTAATGTACTTTTAAATTACTAAATCAAATCTCTGAATTATCTTCTTTCTAACCGCTAATTCGTTTTTCTGGAGCATCGCATGACACATGACGCATCAGTATATAAATTAAATAGCATTCATGGTTTTATTACCAACAAAACGAGCACATACTCAAAGAGGACCATTTTTTGTGTTTGTTTTTAGTCTCGCTTGGGTAAAATTTCGAATCCACTTATCGTGTGTTCGCTCCGCTGAACGTGCTTATTTTAGGATTAATATTAAGCATAATCCTTCCTTAAAGTCGTCATGTGAATTGTATGGCAGTTCACAAAACATGTTCCTTAATATTGAGGTTGTTTCTCATTTGTAAGGTTCTCTCGTCTACATAAATGAGTGACTAACAGTCCCGAGATGATACAAGCAGAAGTCCTAGAGTTGATGAAGCATCATTTCTTGACAAGCTATATGAATTCGTCGTTGGCTGCGGCGCGGGAGGCGTCAGCGTGATGCGTAGGTATAATATTAATACAATCAGTCTTATGTGAATATGGGTGTGGGGGGCTTACAATATTAATGTGTGTACCGTTGTTATGTTAAGATAAGCATTTTAATTTGACACAAATAATATGAAGCAGCTCAAATCTGCGAAGAGATTATACAACAGAGGCCTTGGAAACTTGTAAATACGCCTGCGAGAGCGATAAGACAGGAAATGAATATTGAAGTAGGTATACAAACATACAAATGATTTTAAATGTTGCTTTTTATTAATTGGCTCGTTGTTTTTATTATCTTTGTTGTCGAGTCGAAATTGTTGTCGCAGTTCTTAAACGAGAAAAAAGGATTCTGATCATGAGACGCTCCTATACCGTGAATTAAAAGTTGGATTTCAAAGGACATTGAACACCAACAACAATGACAGTTAAAAGAAACGCTCTACCCATTTTACATCTTATTTTCTGTTATCTGTTTCCTTATCTTCGATTCTCCTATCAAGAGCACTCCTTGTTATTTTCCTCTTTAAAAAAAATATGTCTGTCTTGTCTTGTATATATCTTTGTTATACAATATCTTGATTTCTCAGAATCTTGATACGTATTGTGTACGTGCTAAAAGGAGATTTCGTCCTTCGCACTGGATTTCTGATTGTCGTTTAATTTCAATGATCTTTATTTTGTCTTCTATTGTCATTGTGTGGCTGCGGAGGTGTATTAATGTGGAAAGGTATATTAACTCTGATGAGCGTTGGGGGCGTTTTGAATCCTCAATGGATCCGTCACTGTCGCACACTAAACTCTGTGCTGTTTCAAATCATACATACAATCTTACATACATACATATGTACACCTGAAGACTGAATGACTCCTATTAGGAATTAATGTGAGTATCTCTTACTATTATTGGCTTACACTATTTCCTTTGATAACCATGTTGTTATGAACTTAAAAAGATGTTTATACAAAGCTGATTGTCGGGGTTATCGAATCTGTTCCAAGCTTTCTTATTGAAATCGCAAAAAAATAAATGTAGAATAAAATGACTGTACCTCTACCTATACTCAGTTAAAAAACCCGGAATAATGCTATTAAAGAAGAATAATAATACGTTTTGCAAAAAAGTTTATTGAAATTGGCTTAAGAATTCAAATATGTAGGTAAATACGTCTTATCTCAAAATATACTTTTGTAGGTTCTCATTTTACCACACAATCATTCGTAAATCAAAAAATATGTTTCAGAGATGATTTTTCAAATGTCAGTAAATGTATCAGAGGAATAAATATAACTATACTAAAGCAACACGAACAAATGTATGTATTATTCGATGAATAAATACTAACTGAGGTTTAACTGACTATACTTTTAACTGTATACTGGTACTATACTTAACTTGTACCACGAGCAGCGTTGCCGCAGGCCTTTACGAAAGTGTAACAATTTTTTAGAAAAAGTCTAACAATAGCAGAAAAATTGTAACAAATTGAAAACTAATTAAAGAAATATTTTTCGTTGCTTTCTTACAGTTGTCAAAATTAAGATGCAGAATCGATTGTCTTCACCTTGACTAAAGTGAAAATTCATTCAATTAAAAAAGCATATTTCCTTACTACAAAATTTAAAATTTTAAATACCTACAGTGGTTGGTTAGTGTATGCAAAAAGTCTTATCTCAGTTTGAAATCTTATTTCTGTCGGTTTTTTTCATACCAAAATGTCAATAAAATGAGATTTGAGACTAAGATACCATCACTACTGTTAAACAAGATAACCGTCTAAGCTCTAGTTTTTAAGTAAGAATTTAGACCAGAGTTAATTATCTCTGGAAAAAGATTTGTCTGCAGTTACATACAGAATTAGATTTTCAGTCCATGATGAACCCAGAAACACTTGACAA
The DNA here is from genome assembly GCA_949320155.1 of Melangyna quadrimaculata. NCBI lineage: Eukaryota > Metazoa > Arthropoda > Insecta > Diptera > Syrphidae > Melangyna > Melangyna quadrimaculata. The sequence goes on from OX439483.1 coordinate 3,176,306, forward strand.
TCACGGAAGATAGAATATCAAAATCATCTGAGTTAATTAAGAGCTAAGTCAGTTAAAATGTGTTTAACCTTAATCCCGCACTCAAAAACTGGGTCTGGGAAATGCTTTAAAACTAGATCATTTATTTCTAAAAGAAACATCAGAGGTTGCTACTAACTTACGAATACATTTCTTGCATAGTGTTTATTATGCACAACATGAGCGATAGAGTTGGAGCTTAAAGATATGGGTTACAAGATTTCTGCTCCATTGCACTCAGCCAGTGTGATCGAGTTCCAGCTAAGCAAATGTCAACTCGAAGTAGGTACAAATGTGTGGAAGCGTAGTTCAAACTCACTTCAACACCAGACATAAACGTAGTTTCCATCAGTCATGTGAAATAAAACCCACAGATAAGAAAATTGTTGCAAGTTGTACTTGAACAAAAATTAAAAACAGAAAAAAGTTGACAATATTTTATGGCAAAAAGTGTAACAAAAATAAAAAAAAGTAACATTGTAACAACGAAATAAAATTTAAAAATAGCGTAGCACTTTTGTTACATTTGTAACATTGTGGTAACGCTGACCACAAAATGTGAATTGAAGTTTCAAATTCCTTTGAAGGGTTGAACCAGGACTTCCTTGTCTTCCTTGGACGTAAGGGTGCGAAAAATTACGGAAGCCAAGTGTCAAGTCATTTGAGTGGGGTTTGTTATATTTACCCCAAGTGGGTATTGGTGGACTTATAACCAAAAACAAAAAGGCAGCCTGTTTCGACCTTTCTAAAGTGGTGGAAGACACGATCAAAATTGTCACCGAATTGACCGTAGTCAAGTCATTTTTGCGAAACTTTTGTTCGAACGCCATTCATTTCAGGACACTCCCACAAGTGTCAGTTGAATAAAGAAGACAGAAATTCTTTAACAAACACCCCGGTAGACAAACTTTTAAAAAGAATCCATTAAAAAACGTATGTTAAAATTGAACTGCTGTTTCGAAAGCAATAAAATGATACTATTTTCTTGAAAAGAAATGTTTGCTCCTAAATATGTTCAAGTTTATAGATTATTTTAAGGAACACAATTATTTTCATACACATGTTGCAATAACAAGTTTTAAAATGGAGATTTGGAGAAAAAAAAAATAAAAAATAAATCGGGTGGCACAACGGCTCATGAAGAACCAGGGCCTAGTGACTAACAACTCGCAACCATTCCTGTGTGCGTCTTTCGACAGGAATGGAAGGGACCTACAATTTTATGCCGAATCCGAACGGCACTTATTCGTGACAAGTGATACTCTTGGAGGATTTGTCTTTGTTTTTTTTTTAAGGCCAATTTTTCAGTGTGGGGTTAAAGTTAAACTAGATTGGATTATCTCAACAAAAATGCTTTTGGTATTTTATCTTCCGTTTTTTAAGTTAACATTAAAAATATGTTAAACGTTATAGTTAATGTTATTGAAAACATCAATTAGCAGACACCTGGTATTGTATATAAATTTTTAATGGACCCTTATGTATTAGAAACTTTTGTTTAGAGAAAAACCTCAACGAAAGTGGCTATTAAATACTTTTTCGGATTAATTATACTTCACAAAGCGATTCAGATAAGGAAATGTTTTCTCGATCTGTAGAAATTTGTAGAAACAATATAAAAACAATGAATTCAAATGTTTTTATTCATAAAATCTGCTTTCATGTTTTAAGGCTTCATTTTATAACTGAAGAGGTAGAATAATTTTTGCTTGTTAATCTATTACTCCAAATCATTTCTTTTGCAATATTCAACAAAAGTACTTAGTACCTAGAGTGACCAAAATTCAACACCTTTTTTACTCATTCCTCCTATTTTCGTGTTTCACGCGTTTTAACTTTTTTAAAACTTTTTTTAAAACAATTTGAGGACCATTGAAAAACTTTTTGGGTGGAAAAAATGAAAGCTAAATATAAAATTGTCGCTTAAGGAGAAACAAAGTCTTTTTAATTTGCCACACAACGCCAGCAACCAACAAAAACAACCCATAACAAAAAAAAAAAAAAAAAACAGCCAACAATAAGTATATGTACCTAGCTATGTACAGTACAGACATATATAAGTTGACAGAACACAGCCAAGGGGGAGATATTATGTAGACAATATCTACCAGGTAATTAAAAATGGAGGCAACAATTTTGAGATAAACAGACAAAAAATGGAGTCGAGTATATTTCACAAAACAATACAAAAAAAAGTGACCATCCTATACCACAACCAATCCGCGTTTCTTCGGGGAGGAATGAGCTTTGGCCAAAATGCAAACAACTTCCACGAAAAAAAAAAAAAAAAAATAATCGTTCAAGTGCCTCCTGGCACAGTAAGATTTTTCTTATAAATCCCCAAGTATTCCTTTTTAATAATTCATGAAATTCTTTCACGTTTAGATACCAAGTTAAAGTAGGTATAGTCCTGGTAAACTTGTATTATGTTGGTTTAGGTTATTCATTTTTATGTGCGTTGTTTTTGTTGTTCTGTGTTATATAACAGTTTGAGGGTTATTTTGATCCTTCTGCGCCGTCATCAAACCTATTATGGCCGCGATTATGAGCTTTGGGGTTGAGGGTTTTGCTGTGCAATTGTTATGTTGATTACAACATAAAAATTCATTCATTAAAAACGCCATTAAAGTAAAATACTGAGTCATTAAGTCGCTTAATAACGGCTCTGATGTCATTTAATAGAACGGAAGTGGCTGGAAACTTATAGCATAGAAAGGAATTTTTTGTTTGCAAAAAACGATTTTCGAACTTATGTTTGAGTTGAGGACAATAAACAAGTAGATATACCTGCGTGAATTAAATTGTTATATTTATTTCAACCGGAAGTGTTTTAGAATCATCCATCAGATTTTGGCTTTTATCTTTCAACAGCTTCCTTAAAAGGACGAACGCAGACAATGGTGATGAATGAAGTTCCTGCGTTGATGAAAGGCAGCGATATGATTTGATAAAACTGTTTTCATTTTTAGTGACTACAAGAAAGAAGGACATTAATCAAGCGAATAATGAAGTGTAAATTACGATTATGTAGGCAATGCATGTAAGCTGGTCACATAATAATAAATTCCGGCAAAGGTATGACTATTCTCAAAGCTTTGTAGTGTGGAAATAACATAGCAACTAAATGTATTTTATTTTGCCTTAAAAATTATATAGGTGGTTCTGTTTGGTGTGTTGTTTTTTATTTTATAAAAATTTAAATTGCATAATTTTTGATAAGAAAAGATATGTAACCTACTATCTATTAAAAGTTATTTTAAAGGTGTAAAATTGATTTTAAAATGCGTAACCACTCTTTACCCATCCCTTAATTTAGCACTGTACTGTAATGTATAGGTAGAACGTAGAAACTCATAGAAACAAATAAGCATACAACTAAACAATATTTAATTCAATCACAGGTTTTTTTTTTTTTCAAATACAAAGGTAAGAAGCAGTAATTTTTGAGAAATGAATTTGAAATATCTTGTGTTATACGCCAAAGTGATCGAAATTTAGTATGACACAAGAGAGACTGTTTAATGTGCCATAGCAAAACATATGCCTGCTTACACTTCAAGAACAAAAAATTAACAGCAACTTAGAGAATAAGGGGCATATTCATAGTCATTTTAGACCTGGGTATAAGTTAAACATAGCTTTGGTTGAATTTTCGGACGTTGATTCTATTTTTTTATGGTTATCATTTCAAAATATTTGAAGCTATTTGTGTAGTATACCAAGTTAAATATAAAACCAACAATTTGTAATTAAAATCGGTCTGTATTTATTGAGCCAAAATTGTCTTAAACTGTAGTTGAGTTAAACCTGGGTCTATCTGCGACTATGAATATGCCCCTAAATGTTGGGTGTGCACTTCTTTAAGTAATTTTATCGTTGGTTTAAATTAAACAAAAAAATGTTAGGTTTTTTATTTACTTAATAGTGTGTGCTGCCACCAGCTTAAATTCCAAATTTCGATGTTTAAGAGAGTTATACAGTGATAAGTCAAGTGAAATTTTGCATTACTTCGCTTTTTCGTATACTTTCATGTGAGCCATTCCAATACGTTTTCTTTTATTTTGAAGAATAGGTAGCCAAGGCAGCAACAATAGAACATTTTGCCTTAAAATAATGCTGTAAGCACTCGAGCTGTATGAAAAGGAGCATTGTTTTGTTGAAAATCAATGCGGTTTGTCCGAAAAGATATGTATTTGGTTTGCGGAAACAATGCTTCTGGCAACGTTTTGTAGTACCAAGATGACTGGAAATCATTAGCATTACGCCTCCTTCCCTGTTGTGATGAAGGTTCAGAAATAACTCATTTTTCCTCAACAAGATGGCTATAGTCATTTTTCCACGATATAAGAACAATTTCTGAACCGTCATCACAGCAGGAAAGGAGGTGAAATGATCTGGGTCATATAGGAAACATTTAACATGGCCGTTGAAAATACTAAGGTGACTGATTTCAAGTCATCTTGGTACTACAAAGCGTGGATAAAAGCATTGTTTCCGCAAACAAACGATCCTTTTGGACAAACCTCATGGATTTTCAACAAAACAGCGAACATATTCATACAGTTTGAGTAGTTAAATCATTCATTTCAAGCCAAAATGTCCTATTGGTGCTCTGGTCTCCTATTCACCGGTCTTCAAAATAAAAGAAAATGTATGGGGTAGGGGACGGCTCACATGAAAAGTATCTATACAAAGAAGCGAGGCAATACGATAACTGATTCACACCATTAAGTTGGACTTGAGTGAAATTTCACTTGTTTATCTGAAATCCTGTATAAATCTCTTAAAGATGGAGTTTTTGATGGTGGCAGCACACACTATTAAGCAAACAGATGAGTCTACAAAAAAAAATTAAGAAAATTAAAACCATTGTTTTTCTACACTTTTGTATGTGTTTCTAACCTTATGAAATCATAAAATTACTTGATAAACGGTGGTTAAATTTTAAGGGCCGATGTTGATTTTGAATAAAACACAAATTCTTTAAGAAATTACTGTCATTTCTTTTTATTATGATAATATTGGTATGGTTCAATTATGTTTGGTACAAAATATTGGCCAAATGGCGTCGCGACCTCGGCGGCACACCTCCATCCGATCGTCCAAATTTTCGATGACGCTGAGGCATAGTTGAGGTTCTATGCCGTTAATGTGCCGAATTATATCATCCTTTAGCTCTTGAATTGTTGCTGGCTTATCGACGTGCACCTTTTCTCTCAAATAACCCCAAAGAAAGAAGTCCAACGGTGTCAAATCGCGTTAGATAACACGGCCATTGAATTTGTTGTGTAAAAGATCCATTGTTTCGTTAGCTGTGTGGCAAGTGGCACCGTTCTGTTAAAACCACATATCGTCCACATCCATATCCTCCAATTCGGGCCATAAAAAGTTCGTTATCATCTCACGATAGCGAACACCATTCACAGTATCTGCCTGACTGGCCTCATTTCGGAAAAAAAATATAAGGCCCGATGATGCTGCCAGCCCATTAACCGCACCAAACAGTCACTCTTTGTCGGTGCATTGGTTTTTCGACAATCACTCTTGGGTTATCATTAGTCCAAATGCGGCAATTCTGCTTATTGACGAATCCACTGAGGTGAAAATGTGCCTCATCACTGAAGATGATTTATAAGTGACTCATCCAACATCTTTTCTCTTAGCTCCCGTTAATTTTTGTTTGTTGAAGTGTAAACATCGGTTTTGCATACATTCGCATACGTTATACAAATACGAAATTAAAACAAAAAGAAAATTGCATTGTACCCACTCCCATTGAAAGTGTACTAACAACATCGCATAGGTATAACTTAAGAACAAGAGAACAACAACATACATACGTCAATGTAGGTCCACGCAAGTCCTTACGAAATACCTAATTCTTTTAAAAGAAAATGTTTTTCTAATTATTCCTCGTAAATCGAAAAGCCAGACATGAAAATTAATAAAGACAATCCCTTTACAATCACCTCCATATCTGCCTTCCCCAAAACACTAATTAATGCGATATCTATATCTGGCATTAACTATATTATTCACCGGTTGTTGTATTTGAAGAATTGGACATGGACAAGGACACGAACAACGGTAACGACAGCAGTCAACTAGAATATAAAAAATAAGCAATACACAAGAGTTTGTCTGTTTACAAATGAATGATGGAAGATGAATTGTCATTATTTCCGCAAATTTCCATAGTGTCCCTTCAACGGTAATTTCCTTAATGGAGTCTTTATCATTGTTTCCCGCCTAATAGGAAAATTTGCTCGGCAACATTATGTTTAGGTATTTACGTAACATGTCGATGTAATGTAGGTATATCGTCGCTTAAGGGCGTATAATTTGAAAGAGCCATATAGACCACATATAGAGTATAGGAAAACATTTGCATATCCTCCCTCATGCTCAATGCTTAGTTTTGCGACCGTCCGTCGCTTCGTTCGAAGAGTTTAGCTCCATCAAACGTAAGTTATAGCAAAACTGTGATTTGCATTTCAAAATTGAAGGGATAACAAAGTTCTCAAATATGCATTCAGCCCAGGTAAGGTCTAGTCTTCACTTTTAACAAACGCTAGTCTGATATTGCGACTGCCACTGGACCGGATGAAACGCAAATGCGACCATAGCGCACTTTACTTCCTGTCCAATTTCCCAGAGGTTTTCGTTTTCGCTTCCTTTTTTATATTGGTTTTCAATCATTCTCCCATTTGGACTGAAAGCACAAGCAGGATATTTGTTTATCTTAATGGTCATGCCTTCTGTTCATGGCCATAAGTAAATATCCTGAGTCTGCTTCAATTGCGGTTCAACGTACAATGACTACCGGAAAATATCTCATCCAAAAGAGAAGTTCTACGTTTATGGTTTAAGCTTTGAGGATATTTTTTGTATTTCAATTTTGTTTGTCTTTAATAGAAATTGATTAATTCAGCCAATTGAATCAGAAAGCAGAAAGTAGCTATAGATGTTCGATGTATATAGGTGTATAGTATAAATATTGGCTGTTTGTTATATTAGGTAACTTTTAGTGGAGCTCTTTGCTCAAGGAGCAGTTAGGCCGTAGGTACCCCATTCTTTCATTTTCATTTTGAAGATTTTTTTTGTTAACAAAAAATAGTTGGATCAAACATGAGAAACGTATTTGCACTTTTTCTACGAAAAAAAGCATTAAAAGAGTTTCATTGACTTGAATTGCAAAATATTCTTTTAAGAGTCAATTTGGGAAAGAGCTTAAGCCGGTTTTAAGGAATTTTAAAATTTTTTTATGAAAAAGTTTTAATGATCGCTTTTCCTGTTTTGTTTTATTTTAAAGCACTTTGTTGGTTCTTGTTTTTGAATGCAAGGAGTTACTGACAAATATTAATTTGAAAGGTATGGAGATCAATTGGTATTGTAAGAGAAACTCATCCTTTTCAGATGTGGAAGATTGTGAGTCATGAGTCCGGTTGTCATATGTATTTTCAATCTCAATATTTCCAATCTTAACAGCTGCTATCTGCAATTCAAGCAATAAATTAAAGCTTAAGTAAATTCAAAAGCTACAAGTTATTAACAAGAACTATGGTTTGAAAGATGTGCAATTCTGCTTATCAAAATAAACAATGGGCACGACTGGATCGCACAAACTTGCTCTCGTAGCTAACAACTTGAATACAAAAAATTGGGTGGCACAAACGGCTCGTGAAGAAGCAGGGCCTAGTGACTAACAACTCGCAACCATTCCTGTGTGCGCCTGTCGACAAGAATGGAAGAGACCTGCAATTTAATGCCGAATCCGAACGGCTAGACGAGCAGCACTTATTCGTGACAAGTGATACTCTTGGAGGATTTGTCAATTCCTCGCAAGAGGCAGTAGTCCTGAAAAAAAACTTTTTAGTTTTTAGGTGGACGAGGCTGGGAAGCGAACCCAGACCTTCAGCGTGACAGTTGAACGCACTAACCATTACGCTACGGGCTACTACAGCTAACAACTTGAACGTAGTTTAAAATTGACAATATACATAGATAGTGGTTCGGTTCTATAACATGATCATTAAAAAATGTTTTAAAATCAATTTAAAATATAAATTATTTTTTTTTAATAGCTAAAATAGATAGAGCTCAATAAAAAGGATGCCATATGATTTTTTTGATAAATATGAATTTATGAAAAAAAAATTTCAAAAATCGTTGGAGCGGTTTTCTTAAAAATTAATTTTTTATATATAAAAATTCTTGAAAATTTTTAAAAATAAAATTTTGTATGCGAACTTTTAGAATTAAATAAAATATAATTTTACACAAAATTAAAAAAATATTCATTGACCCGTTTTCAAGATATTTAATTAAAAAAAAAAAATTTATATGCAAAATTGTTAAAATTGTAAAGGACCTCTTACATACAAAATTTGGTTGAAATTGGTGCAGACGTTAACGAGAAATTTAAAAACCAAATATCAGTTCTATGACAGGTACCGTTACAAAATTTTGTTTTTTCTACCAAAATATTAATTGTAGTAATTCTAGAAGCTCGTAATTTTTTTTTTTTTCAAAATCGTTAGAGCCGTTTTGGAAATAATGCAACTTTTGTATATTGGTTGTATGGGAGGTACCGTTATTTTTTGAGCTAAAAATCAATTTCCCCTCTAGGGAATCACCAAAGGACCTTAAGTCCAAGGTTTGAAGAAAATCGCTTCAGCCGTTTAGGCTGCAGGTCGAGGTACAGACAGACAGATGGACAAACAGACGGACAGACAGACGGGCAGACAGACAGACAGAATTGCGAGACCCACTTCAATATCATCGTAATGTTAGGGAAATTTATTATCTCGATTTTTTTTTCACGAATCCTAAACTTGCCCTTTACTACGTATATCGCAAGTAAAAAGGAAGGTGGCTTTCGGATACATTCTAAAAAAGAAAGTTCTAGGAAGTTTTTCAGCGACCCACAGAAAGCCTGGAAAACAATTTTTTTTTTATACCTAAAAAAACTAATAATTGTTAACTGGTGGTTATCAGCCAAAGACAAGTTGCTTCGTTTGTATAAACGACATAGTTGAGAGTAATTTTCGTTGCATTATTTTATAGTAAGACATTAAGGCCCAGAGATCTTAGCTTCTCATTTGTTTTAAAGACCACCAAATCGTCATAAAAGGTCAACTTGTTATTGGTTAGTCATAGGTTTTTATAAAGTTTTTCAAGTTCTCAGTATAAATTTAACACTATTCGAATGCACGACTGCGTCACACGTACTTGACCTTATGTTCATTGTTTAAGTGGATTAAATGTAGAATTTTAAACATTTGATGCAGGTATACGAGTATTGTTTTTAAAAATTGGTATTAAAGAAATTTCAAAAGCTTGTTTTACTGTTTTAAATTCCTAAGCTATAATAGTTTGAGGTAAACAAAGAAGTTGCCATTTGATTTCTTGAACAAAAATAAATGTATGCAAACAAAATTTAAAAATCTTTGCAGCGTTTATATTGTTAAAATATACATAACTACTCATGTATATGTTCATATCTCTACAAAAAAAATAATTAAATCGTTTTCGAAATACATATGAAGTTTAAAAAAAAAAAATGTGTTTTTTTAAGAATAAAGAAAACGTTTCAAAAATGTTGGTAAGTAGATAGTATTTAAACTTTTTAGAAGTTTTACCGTCAAACAATTGAAAAAAAAACTTGACTGTTCCCGAGAAAAAAAAATATTCTACCAGAGGTTCCATTAATAAACATTTTCCAAACAAAAATGACAAACAATTAGCTTTTTTTTAATATATTTTCTAATTAAATAACTGTTTTTTTTTATTAAAATGGTAGGAAGCGCTTTTGAAAATAATATTGCTCTCCTTATAAGTCTATTTATTTCAGAAGCCATACAGCACATACACACATATAATTTTCTTTTATAAAAAAAAATTGTTTTACTCCAGTGTGAAATTGTATATCAAGATGTTTATGGAATTGAAAGGTTTTTCCTTAATGACATATTTGAAATTATCCAACCTCCTTAGTTTATTGCATTAAGACGTGGATTCTAAAGATTGATCCGGAAAATACGTGGTGAAATAAATCAGAAACTTACATCCTCTGCAATTATAGAATTGACACGACTTTAATTAAAACTTTTCTGTGAAAACAGAATGCCGTTTGATTCATTCAACGCAATACTCAATCCTGCAAAGGATCAATATCTTATTTCCTATCACAGCATTCTTACAAACAAAACATGATATGTATGTACCTATGTACTGTACCTACATATACATATATTTTTAAGTACATAAAGTTCTATTTAATGTTTCTTATTTATTTTTTGTTGTGTTTTCTTTTTATTTTAAGTTTTAAGTTCTACGAAACTATTGAAACAAAAATATTTCCACTTAGTTCTCGAAGAATTTATCCCATAACAATTATAGTTCTTCGAGTTTTCTTTCAAATCCTCCAAGCACCTGTGAAATTGATCCCTGTTTGGAATAGAACAAATAGAAAACAATCACAACAACTAGGTACGCTACGACGATGATTTCAACGTTATCGAAGACAGTAGATAATAGACTATAGATTCCTTCCGACATTTAATGAGCCCCTAAACTAAACTTTTCAAATAAAGAAAATGTTTATATGTATCTATGTTCTATATTTTAGAGGATATCGTGAAAAGGTAAAAGTTTGTGCAGAGTAAATTCATCAATGAACCAAATGCACTGGAGCAATAGCGTCTATCGAATCATCGGTATAAACAGGACTCGACCGGAATGACAGAATACTTTTGCATAAAATTGCATTGAGCGGACATTTTTAATTAAAATACCCCAGGCAGCATGCTTCCTTTGTTTCTAGTTGAATGCAAATCTGTTATGTCAACATTTCGTCTTTCACCACCATCGCTTACTATCCCTCAACATCATCGTCATCATCCCCCAAAGACAACCCGCAGCTATAAGGTATATGGGGCTTCAGGACCTTTTAATGAGTGTTATACCTACATAGCTTTGGTTTATTTTACCCCAAAATTGCTTTTTTCTACACATTATCTATACAGGTTTGGCTCCTGTCTCGCTGTAGGTTGTGTCCACTTCTGGTGCACTAGAAGTAGAAGTAGAACTAGAGCGATATCCCGTATTTCCGTTGTCATAAATAAAAACGTTTTTTAACTTCTCTCTCTAACCTCATTTTGATTCTGGAAGTGTACAGACATCGGGGTTGCCATATTGAGCGTTTCCCCTACAAATAATTATATGGTTTGGGATATTTAACGGTGCGGCGATAGAACATTTTAAATAGGACAGCATGACGTTTACATTGTCAGAATGTGTAAATCTAAGATTTTTTAGGGATATTTTTCAAATATATCTATCTTTGCGACGAGTGCTTTGACAACTCTAGATTTGTTGTTATTTTATATTAACTTAAATAGTTATAAATGGTAAATGTTTAAACCAGACCACCACTGTTAATATTGGATTTTTATTTGAACTGTGCAATAAGTAGGTATACACATACGAATAAATAATTTTGCAACAAATGTTGGGAATTTATAGAAATGTCGTCATTTGGCAACCCCAATTCGGTAGTTTATTTATTTTGCTGATGTGGTAATACTTTTCATACCATTCATATCACCTCTGTTGGTAATAAAAAATACTTCCTGCTGCGTTTACAAACATGAGTCCTTGGTAAGAATTATCTTGACGAACAATAAAATACTTGATCGAATATTTATCATCATATATATTATTTCTGTTGTCAAACTCCTTTTTTCTCAATTATAAAGTAGTCAAATCCACTCAAATAGGTATCACTGAATAGGAATTTACACATACTTATGACATTGCACAAAAACTTTATGTTGTACCACACTATTTTCTATAAATTTCGGAAATTTCAAATAATTCAATAAATGAAAAATTTGACATAAAGAATACCTCTTTTTTAACCCATTGAATGAGTGAAAGAGAAAAATATGTATCACTTGTGTAATTTAAAATTCTCTTTTATTCGCTGCACCTTGAGTGAATGGGGGAGAAACATTCTTTAGTTACACCATGCATGAATGAAAGAAACATATTTATTAATTCTTTAATTTAAAATTTTAGAAGAAGAAACGAACGGGCATATCGAGAAAAAAGTGAGGCTTTTTTCAAAATAGTGTGAGTTACACAAACAAAAATGCTTTCACACAGGGTCGGTTTGTAGAGAGATAGCTAAATGCTGGGGGCCCCAAAAGAACTTTTGGCTGTGTTTTTGAGAGATGTATTTTTGAGATTTAAGTTTAATAGTAAAAAATATTATTAAAATAAATAAAAAAGTGAAATCAATGTAAATATAGTGAATAATTGCAATACTTATTGAAAAAAAAAAAAAAAAATATAACACATGCGGTGATGTGTTAAATCCTGTAAAAACATCATGTGGAATATGAGACACAATCAGCCCGTGAGATGCAAAAATTGTAAACTCCATAGTATAGGTGTTTTTTTTTTTACGATTTAATGCATATTTTTTAAATAAAGTATTGCAAATATTCACTATGTTAACTTTTATTTCACTTTTTTATTTAGTGTTTTCACTTTTTTAACGTTTTGAAATCTCTAAACACTTTCCTCTAGCTCGGCAAAATGACAGTGGTGCGTTCTTTTTCTATAAAATGTTAACTATTGTTGTTATGTAAAAAAAAATTAAAATGTCATTGTTAAAAGTGTTACACTGTTAATCATTTAGGAACGATCAATGTTAAAAATATTGTTGGTATGTCAATCGAAAAGGGGTTGTCAAAAAAAAATCGAAACATATTTAGAAAAATAATCAAATAAATGTTTTTATTGCATCAAATTTTATTAGAAAAAATATTTTGATCACTTAAATGCATATCTATAATATTTAAATTAAATTCATCTAATATGTTCATATCAATAATAAAAATTATTTATTTATTTTGTTCAAACATTCTATTTGAAAACTTAAAGCCTTATTGAATGTGCGAAATTTTCGCACGGGTCTTCTGGTACCTATAAATTAAAGAAAGCCTTGTTTGAAATAACTGAAGATAACGATTGCATTTAATATAATCAAACAAACAATCGAGACATTTTTGTTGTCTACTTCACCCGAAATAATTTGTAAGCTTTTTTACAGCTTAATTCTTCAAGATTTGAAAGAGCTAAGGTACATAGATGTAGTGTAGGGTTTCGATTGACCTAATTCAATTCTTCCAAAACAACGAACAATTTATAATTTAATTTTGAAACTCCTCTCATGTGCCGAAAAGTACTTATTAAAAGCAAACATATGAATTTGAGCTCAATTTATTAGATTTTTATATACCTAGATTTTAATGAAAAAAAGAGAATGGAATGGCTTATATAATTTATTTTAACTGTGTGCTCCCATTAGGAAGCTATGTTATCACAAAATATACATTGTGAAGAGACATTTGATTCCTATTCAAATTTAAAATCTTCCTGTGTCGTATGAAAGGAAAATAACTAAGGTGATGACGCATCTAATTTAAGCTGTACTGAGCTTAAATTTTCAAAATGTTGGCAGAGGAACGAATGGGATAGTGAGCTTCATTATTATCGGTAGGTAAGGTGGAAAAAGAAACGTTATTGGTTTAAAAATCATTTGGGATTCTGTTCCCTTACGCGACTGACAAGTCGTATTGTTTGTTTTATAATTGGCTTTAGGTAATGCTCTCTGTTAAATAAGAAAACTGATATCAAGAATGAAATGATATAAATATAGGTACCTAATTTTATTTTTTATGATTGAAATATATTTATGACATAATTTAGGTGAAATTTAGCCTGGGAGTCATTTCTGAAATTTTTGGCGTTTAGCCGCAATTTTGAAAATGGCGCCCAACGTTCCTAATATGAGAAAACTTTCAAACTACTTAGACAATTTAGTTTGTGTTTAAGGTGTCGTTGTGTTGGTCTAACAAAAAGACCAGGACACCACCCCCCATTCCACCCAACTATACCCCCCCCCCATACAATACCAAAAGATGTATTTTTAAATTATTTTATTTTAAGCAGTTATAAATGACTGATTATCCAATAATAATGAGATTGACATACTATGTATGCTGAATTACTGTAATGACATCAATGTGATAGATAAAGCTACGTTACATATCTTGTAATCAGTCATTAAACTCATCTTCTGTGTCGCTATCTTCAATGGATGTATCATAGAGAACCCCATTAAATTCTTCCTCGGCTTCGACGAAAGATTCCTCTTCAAGGGATTCAATGGATTGAGGTAATTGGATTTCACTTAGAAGTGAGGGTGTAGTGTGGGTAATAATTTCCCATCCGAATTCAGTTGGAAGTAGGCATCTTAAAAGTCTTGCGTTTTTATATTCATAAGCCTGCAAGTGGCTTCGGAGGCAATGTTGTCTAAATTCATCTTCGTCAGGGGCTAACCTAGCCAGCGATGCCAACTGAGGCTTTTTAATGCCTTTTAGGCCTTTTTTCATTGCCTGAGGCTTTGAGGCTTTTTTTTTTTTGTTTTTTTTTTGTTCATTTCTTATAGGTATGCTAGATTTTATCTTAATTAGACAAATTTATTTTTAATTTTCTTAAACATTTAAAAAAAGTAGGCGAAAAGTATTAAAACTGTATTATGAAAAGGGAGATGGTTCTAGAACATTTCCTTTTTTTGAAAAACCTTGTCCGACCAGCGGTTTGTTAATGTAAAGACTAAAGCTAACGAATTGGCATCATTCTTTTCCGAAGCCGCGATGAGATAGGTAAACCTACGGTCGCCTCTATATCTTTATTTTAAAAATCCGTTTACGATTTTAAGAATCAGGATGACGGCGACCTTAATTAAAATTTGAAAATGTATTTATTTTTTATACTAAAATTCTTTTTTTTTAAATTACTGCAAAGTTCTTTAATAAGTTTAGAATTATTGTTTCTGTGCTCTATTTATATTTTTTTATGTTTTTTTTGATTTTGCCTAAACGGGTTGGCAACGCTGAGCCTAGCAGAAATATAATGGTGTTACTGCTGCCATTTTCGTGAATTCTAGTTGTAAACAACTGCAGTTGAATGAACAGTAGCCCAGTCAAATTAGATTTTTGCATGTATGTAACATATAGTATCTTTGATTTTAGTGGTATCCTATCAGAAATAATATTATAAACAAAGAGAATATGAGGTTGCTCCCGGTCAAAAAGATGTGCTATTTGCAGGAAAAATCAAAACGTGCAACAAAGTGCATTATTCGCTTCCTGTTTTTTGTTCTTTTCCTTAGAAAAAAAAACACTTTGCAACTAAATTTGTCTGTTTTGAAATTCTCCACAAGAAGACATTTATTTAAAACTTTCTGGTGTTATATTTTTGGTGCTACACAGCGTTGACGTCAGAAAAAAGCTGTAAAAAACAGAGTAGTTTTGAAGCGCTAAACTGACAGATAAAAATGGTCCAATTCTACTGTAAATGTGGACTCAGATACTCTAGGGAATTACAAAATGAAATGTTGAAACCCTATTCAAATCGGTCTGTTAGGTTCGGCATGAGAGGTAATGTTAAATAAGTGCACCGCGAAATGTTTGCATCAATGGTGTGGTCAAAGTTAGACATTTAAGCTGACACAAATTTTTGTACACATACTTGGAACCCTTCACTATCGTAAAGTATCGTTATAGTATTTATTTTATTTTTTAAGTCACTTTTGTAGCGATTTTAAAAGAGTAAAAATAAATGCTTTATTAAAATAATTTTTTAATGTGGGGACGGGGCGGTTCATGGTCTTTTTGTCAGACCAACACAACGACACCTTAAACACAAACTAAATTGTTTAAGTAGTTTGACAGTTTTCTCATATTAGGATCGTTGGGCGCCATTTTCAAAATTGCGGCTAAACGCCAAAATTCAAAAAACGACTCCCAGGCTAAATTTCACCTAAATCATGTCATAAATAAATTTCAATCATAAAAAAAACTTCCCCCCAAAAAACGCATGGGTTTCAGTTTCCTGACCGGACTACTAATTGTAAAAACGGAATTATAAATAAACTTCAGAAAAAAACTGAAATATGAAAAAAATGTTTCAAGGCAATACCTTTGTAACTATGTATTTTTATAATAAAAATAATTTTTGTACCTATATATATTTAGGGTGTCCGTTATTTCCCAAACTCATATTTTTTAATATGGCACCCCCAAATAAAAACTTTAGTCCACAAAAATAGATTCTGCATCGGAAAAAATTTTGTCCGGATACAAATTTTCGATACAAATTTGTTTGGGAAACTTTGTTCCTTTTTATTTTATATAACAAGCATTATAATTTTATGCTTTATGTTATTTGATCATTTATTAAATCATTAAATTTAGTAGTTGTTTGGGCTTAAATTATCATTAAAATGGATGCAATTAATAAAATACTAATTCATCTTTGTATACCCTACGTTTCGTCGGCTTTTTTCCGACTTCTTCAGGGGTTTTTTATTTATTTTGTATGGAAAAATTAATATCTATTACATTTTCTTTTACTATTGTGTTTGATTTTAATAAATTAACAAATTAAAATAAATTAACATTTAACACTATTGGAACAACAAAAATTCAAACTAGTATCACTTTGTATCACAGACCATTTTTGAATTACTACATGTTGTCTTTTTGACTGTTTAAATGATAAATTCTATTTTCAACATATATTTTTGAATATGTTTTTTTTTTTTAACGAAGTGTTAATATAGCCAACAAACATTTTTAAATAACTGCTGTAGTTCGTGAGAAAGAAAATTATAATTAAAAAGAGAGAAAAGAGAGTATAAATATTTAATAATTTTTAAAATATAAATTTGGTTTAAACATAGTACATTCTTGAATGCGGTTTTTTAAAGCTGCTGTTTCTCAACAAACAAAACGACGAAGTTCATGAAAAAAAAAAGAAATAAAATATTAAAAAAAAGGTAAACGTAAAAATATGTAGTAGATTTAAACATCGAAAAAATTAAAAATTTAGTTTGACGAAACATTTTTGAATGTAGTTATTAAAAGAAATTATAACTTAACAACAATCAATAAAAACAATCTCAATAAACCGCCCAGTCCAAGAGAAACGAAAAAGGGTAAAAACAGAATACATTATTTAAATTTAAGAAATCGAAATAAATTATAAATTTTGTTTTCAACATACATTTTTAAATTGGGATCATAAAGGAATAATTATAAAACGAAATTGGGAATAACTTTAGTAGTTCTGAAAAGGAAAAAAGGAAAGAAATGCAAAATTTGCTTACAAATTTGTACGCTTTAGACACTCGGGGTAATGACCCCGAAACATTTTTTTTTATGCAGAACATTTTTATTAGATTTGGGGGTGATACATTCGAAATCATGAGTTTGGGAACTAACGGAAACCCTAATGTTATGAACATTACGTCGATGAATATTTTAATAATAATACTCAAAAACTTTATTAGTAAATTGGGTACGAATGACATTCGTAGCAACAATATTCGTGCATTGTACGAATATTCGTGAAATGTACGAAGTATTCGTACCGTGATTTCCTTACGAATACATTCGTGAAGTGTTACTAATACCTGTAGTAGTATACACGAATTCATTCGTTGAATATACTTATAACATTCGTAAACTAAAATTATACAATTTGTATGAGTACAATGAACGATTTGTTGTGTACATATAACTAATAACATTCGTAAATTTCTCGTACGAATACATTCGTAATTTCTACTATTGCATTTGTAATATTAACTAATGGATTCGTACTATTTACGAAAAAAAAAAAATAAATCGGGTGGCACAACGGCTCATGAAGAACCAGGGCCTAGTGACTAACAACTCGCAACCATTCCTGTGTGCGCATTTCGACAGAAATGGAAGGGACCTACAATTTTATGCCGAATCCGAACGGCTAGATGAGAAGCACTTATTCGTGACAAGTGATACTCTTGGAGGATTTGCCAATTCCTCGCAAGAGGCAGTAGCCCTGAAAAAAAAACTTTTTTAGTTTTAAGGTGGACGAGGCTGGGAAGCGATCCCAGACCTCCAGCGTGACAGTCAAACGCACTAACCATTACGCTACGGGCTACTATTTACGAAGTAAAACTAATATTAGTAGACAAAATTCATTCGTAGACTGACTGTAGGCATTATTCGTAGAATGTACGAAGTATTAGTAAAAGTTTAAAAAGTTTTATCCGAAATATACGTTATTTCTTCTGGTAAACGTATTCCATTCCTCAAAGGTTCAAAGGTATTTTCGTTTAGTGCGTCACCACGCGCGCCGGCCGCAAAAACAAATTTGTCATTTGTGTTAAGTGACCGAGTTACATAAGTGAACAAATTCGTCTTTTGTGAAAAATAAAAATAAATACCTAAGAATATTACTTATAAATTATTAATTATTATTAACTGAGTCAAGTTATAGAAACAAACAAATATTAACAGACGTTTTTTTTATCGAAAGTTGTTTTTCTGATTTTTTTAATATCACATAAGAATAACTTCATACTCCATTAGTTAAAGTTGCTAACCATTAGTAAAAAAAAAAAAATATTCATGATAACCGTACGCGTTTATTGAATACAAGCCGTATATACTCAATACATATCTATTTGGCTAACTTACGTACGTTTACTGGGCACACTTGCAGCTTTAGACTCAGTACATTTCTGTCTGTAAAACTAAATAAAAAGAAACTGAACTTTTCAACTCATTAACATTTTCCCCGAGAATTTTATGTTGCAAATTAGCTCAGTGGATGCATGCTCGCTCTCGGCACGGAAGGATACCAGTTCAAATACAGGTAAGTAAAACTTGACATTTTCTTCAATTAAAATAAAATAATATAATTTCAGAATTACGGGAAAACCAGGACCAGCTGTCAAATTAGTACAATATACTAATAGCACTGTAGAATGTACGAATGAATAACGACGATATTGGTAAATACTACAGTAGCATTAGTACAATGTATGAAAAGCACTGTATAATGTTCGAATGAATAACGACAGCATTGGTAAATATAACAATACTATTAGTACAATATACGTTTGTTTTTGCACGAATACGAATAAAATATTCGTAATATGTACTAATATATTTCCATTCTACGAATGCTATTCGTGACTGAAAACCACGAATAAAATTCATAGAATGCACGCAGTTATTAGTGGGCGATTCCATTATCGCGGGTGCAACATTAAGACAGACTTTAAGTACTTTTTATAATAAAATAAAAGAATATTTTAATGAAATTATTACTTGAAGGGTTACATTTCCGGCTATTCGCTTGGGATTCATTTATAAAACTCAAATTAAATAAATAAATCGTCAGAAAAAAGGCTTCAAAGTGCGATCGCGGGTGCAACGAATTTGGCCCACCTTTCTTGATCATAGTACGAAAAACACAAAAGTCTGTTATTTGTGAAACATTTATTATATTCTTCTTTCATTTTATTGAACGACATTGATTCAATCAACTAAATACATACAAATTCAGATAGAAAACAAAAAACAACAACGATTTTTTCACTTTTAAAGCGATCGCGGGTGCAACATCAAATTATCGCGGGTTCAACGAGTCTTACTTTAATGAATATTGACATCAGTAAAACGATATCAATGAACTGGATAAGAGATTAAATAACATATATTGCTATTCAGTACCGTTTTCTATTAATTATTAGTTTGTTTTTTTTTTTAAATACGTCAATATTTTCGAAAAATACTGAAGTGCGATTCCCTTATCGCTGGTGCAATATTGAGACTCACTTTGAGTATATTTATAATTAAATAAGAAAATATTTTAATGCATTAGGGCTGGCCATGAGATGAGACTCAGCGAGACTTTTGTTAGTCTCGTCTCGGTCTCGAAAATCGAAAATTTTATTATTGTCTCGGTCTCGTGTCGACCTCGCATCGGTCTGGTGCTGGTCTCCGAAAAATTCGATATCCGGACAACCTGTTGATTATTGGAACGTCAAACTAAATATTTGACTGAAATAGAATTTTCAATTTACTAGACTCGCTGTAAATTTCGTTCCAAATAAACAGTCCCGTCTCGGTCTCGTCTCGGATGCTTAAAATGCAGTCTCGTCTAGTTTCTCATATGACGAGACCGAGACTTTTATCGTCTCGTGGCCAGCCCTACTCTGCATGAAGTTCAGCATTTTTTCAAGCTTGCGCCTCTATTTTTGTGAAGCAGTCTCTTTGGTTACTTCCTTGCATTTAATATTAAATTGTTAAAAACAATCTTGAACAACAAAAATTATTATTCAAGGCATATTTTAATAATAAAAAATGCTACATCACTCAATAATGTTAGTTGTTGATAAGTTGCACCCGCGATCCCAATTTAGCGATCGCGGGTGCAACCAATTTGAATCACGTTTTTTTAAATTCAACATGCAACTTACTCCTAATAACGACTGGTTAAATTTTGATTTTGATTTTTTCTTACTTTTACAAAGTTTCACTAAAGTTAACACTTTATTTCTGTGGAAAAAACCAACGTTCATATATTTTATATCGCGGGTGCAACAAACTTTCAATGGCTATTTGCAATCAATAATAGTTAAAAAAGTAATAACAAAAACGTTTATGTTTTAATGTGAGCGATTAAATAACATCTGTGACAACATGTCTACCAAGTAAATCATAACTTCAAACTATCGGTATTGTCTTTTTCGGGCTTTTGTTAGCAGCTATGATAGTTGCAGTTCATACTGACTCTTCGTATGACAATGTTGCAAGGCGCAAAAAAAGTGTTTTCTTTAAATTAGGTGTAATTTTTTTAGTTTGTTAATAAATACAAACCATCTACCTTGCATTGTTATACAAAAAAAAAATAAAAGTATTGTAATTTATAAATTGATGCCGAAAATCGTCTATAGCGGAATCGCCCTAGTAGTATTTGCACACGAAAGTTTTTGAGTGTAGCTTAATATAATAGCTCTCCAAAAATCGACAAATTAACAAGGATTTATTTATATTTTACCTTAATCTTCTCCAAATCTCGATAATGGCGATACAAATTTAAGTACCTACTCAAAAAAAATTAAAAACGAAAAAAAAAAATCGTAAATTTGAAGAAGTCCTTCTGTTTGCTTAGCTATCTATACAAAAAATGCTAAACAAAAGCAGTAAGTCATTCTTAATAGTTATACATATACATTATGCAAATAAATAAAAAGCAGAAAGGTAATCTCTTACACCGTAATGCCATGTTTAATTAAAGTCGAGAATTCCAATTTGTATACTCACAAAGTACATGATTTGAACGTCGCGACGACGTACGCGTACGCAAGTAAATATTTAAAGTTTCTTGTATTTAATATTCCAGCCCTCATGTACAGGTACGCAGCCAAAATCAATATACTAACGAATAACTAAAGCGCCGCCGACAGAGTATTATTGACTTATTGCGAGTTGGTTTTATTTAACCGAAGCTTACTCTTTTTGCTAATTAAACATTTATAATTAATCTAAGGACTCAATCTGATCAAAACAAATAACAAAAGTTCTGGGTTCAACTACATGTCATCGATATAATAAAATATTTAATGGAAAATTGATCTCATATCCCCAATCCCCATGTGGCTAATTTGATTCAGTTATTGCTACCTTTCCCGGCACATACCCAACAAAACGCAAAGAAACGCAAGGTAAATATCGTCTGGATATCCTTCGACTGATTCTGATTTCATGGTCGATTCAAAGTTCTGTTTCGTCGAAAGAATCACATTTGCGAACAAAATTATTCATTGAAATCCAATTAAGGAATGGGCGACCTATTTAATTAACCAAACCCCTGGGTAAGTCACAAAAAATAAAAAAAGAAGACAACAGTCTGACCGAGGATGAGTGTAAAAGTGTAATTTATCGGTTCATTAGTCCTGAGTATGGATAACACAATAATGGTTGGACACAAATTTCCCCAAGCTCACTCTATTGTGCGCGATTAAGGCTACACAACACCATAACCATAAATATAGAATATAGCTCCAGTTCCATCGTCCTCGAACCTAATTAGCGTTTGACCACAGAACAGTGTTGCTGTTGCTACATGTGCGACGCTTCCGGCACAATACAACCAATTAAATAAATTAATTTCATTACACACAGTGAACGAATGCATCAGAAGGATTGGAGTTGCTGGCGTAAGCAATTATCGTGATGTCCTACGCAACGCATACGTATCCCTTTATAATTCCTCGAGGGTCGGGGGAGTTATGGATTGGAATTTCGGGTTGGTTTTTGGGCGACTTGTTCCTGGCATACGAAAAACAAATTGATTCGATTTTCTACTTAAAGGCAAAACTGCTTGCTTTCGCCATAGACTCTATAGAACATGCTGGATGCACTGAAATTGCATTTAAATTCGAAAACCTCTTTAAATACATGACTTTAACCGAATACCTAACAAGAAATGAGCTGAGGGAGGATGTTACAAGTAAAAAGGTGTTTCCTCTTCCTCTCAATATTTTGTTATCTGTGTTAACTGTTAATGGCAAATATGAATGGAATGAGTTTATAGCTACGTCCTGTTCTGTTCGATTGAGTGGAACGTTATTATTTCACACAACAAAGTGTTTTGTATTTCTATACTGTGTGCAAGGACGAGTTGATAATATTATGGACTATAATGACTGTTGTGCGTCGATTTTATTGAGCAATGATTTTCTAATGGAGAACATTTCAATAATTAAGAATTCAAGTATATTGAATTACTATGGATTTTGTTATGGATGAATAAATATAAATACATATGTATACTCTGCCACAGGCGCCCTTAAAACTATTGAGTCTGTGAGGCTGTTGAGAATTGAGTCCGGCGAACCCCACAAGTGAAACCTTAGGCGAAGCAGTTGAGTGTGAGAGTTGTGGCCCCCCTCGAGATTATGACAATCGCCGGTAAAGTGAAGAAGAAGAAGGCTGTTGAGAATTTAATCTCATTTTTTTTTCAAATCGAGGAACATTTTAGTAAATTGCCTTTAAATTATTTTATTGCTTGAAATAGAAAAAAAATTAAAAGCTGAGAAGTTAAGTTAAGATCAAATCAAGAAAAAAAAAAAAATAGTTTAGGGGGATTGAGATCTATATCATTCATTTTAGTCGAAAGAGTAATCTAATACCTATATAAAAATCTCGTGTCACGGTATGTGGTCGAACTCCTCCGAAACGCTGCTTAACGATTTTTATGAATTTTTTGTCTATATTTGTTATTTGATAATTATGAGAATAGGTCGTAAAGTATATTTCATACCGCTAGTTATTTGTATAAGTACAGCACAGCTGCTTTTATGTACCTACAGTGAGATAATTTTTTTAAAGCCAAAAATGGAACCTCTGATTTTTGAAAAAAAACAATGTTTTCAAACTAAAAAAAAAAGGGAAGAGCAAGTTTTTCATTTAGTATATTCAAAACTATTAACAATTTGTGGTCAAAAAAGTTTCGGTTTCAATCATTGAGATCTGACATTCTGCGTCTTGGAGTTTTTGTTATTTAAGCCGTGAGTCAACTGCGTTAAAATTTTGGTTGAATTTGATCCCAGTTAAATTTGATCCGTTTTTATAGGTGTAAATAAAATTGAACGGTTTCATTTTCATTTTTTTTGTTGCTTTTTTGCCGTGTCAATTGCTTTAAATGGGATCTTTGAAGACATATGTACATTTCCCATTGACATTCCTTGCGTTAAGGAACCTATCCGAGACGGTGTCAATCTGTTCAGATTCCTTGATTTGTTGTTGCAATAGCTTTTTTCAGAAGGAATTAAAACACAAATCTATCCAAATCACTTTGGATACGATCTTGTAATTGCATTTTGACAGTGGCAGTCATGGACCTAGAATACCTGAACTGCTAGTCGATCGTCTTTCCCATACAAAAGTTGCATTGAAGATGGTTTCACCGATTAAAACGATTAAAAGCCACAATAGTGCTTATTATGCCGCACCGAATGTTTCGCATTGGTTTGGGAGAGCGTTTAAGGTGAAACATTCGCTATTCAAAATTTATTTGCATGGAGATAAATTAGAGTGCCCAAGCCAACAGCGAATGTTTTCCGCCGCGCCGAATGTTTCGCGTTGATTAGGAAGATCTTTAAGTGGGGTACACATTATCAAACCTGTTTGACAAATCTGTTCGCCTTCGATAGTATATGTACTCTCTGTTTGAAAAACACGTTCTTTTATCCACCAGTTTAAAATTTAAACGAGCTCCTGAGCAGGTTACATTTTGACGACTGTATTCACCTCAATAATGTCAAAATTTTGCCATGAGATCAAATTTTATGCACTTTTAACGCAAATGACACACGGCCTTATATTCTTATGCATAAAACCAAGAAATTTTATATGCTCCTCCCATAATAGGATATTTTATTTCCTTCCGTAACGATTAGGTGTATTTACCGTTTTTAAATACCTATACCCAGTGAACAGTGAATAAATAAAGGAAATATATCACTAGCTATACCTTACTTTACAGAATAGTTCTAAGAAAAAAAAAAAAAAAAACAAATAGTTGAAGGATGAATTAATAGGCAATAAATAATATTGGACTATGAAATTACTAAGAAGTTCCTAGTGTCTCCTTGTCCCTATTCTGCAACGCCTACGGATGAACCCTGGCCGATAACGATTGGCATACAAATAAAATTCTTGGTATCTTAGCATTATTTTTAGAATATCTTAATGTTTTAAATGAGGTACTCAAGATTGGCAAACAATTCTTTGTTTTTTTTTTTTTTCTTTTATATATGAAGGACAAGAAGCCATCAATTGTGAATCTTATACTGCCATCACAGAGATAGCTGAATAAATTGCTCGTGGGAGAATATATAAGACCGTCCAATATTCCACTTCCAATGATGACAAGTGTCACATTGATTCACTTCAGATAGCAAGAAAATCTATTCACTTAAGCTATCTTCCCTGATCGACTCCTCAAGAAGAGCACTTAGAAATGTTTTCTTTTTAAATAGCCTAACATGTCTTGGTGTCGGCGAACGCCTACCCACCCCGCCACCACCACCACCAGCTTTGCCTTGAGGTAAAGGTAAAGAAAGAAACCCCAAGTTGAGTCTTGAGTACAAGATGACATCGTAGCCATGGATAAATTTCCAATTAAATTACAATCAAAATCAAATTTACGACCAAATCATACATAAAATACTGATGGTGATTTCCTAAAACAGTCCGAAATTGAAGTAAAGACACAAAAATAAAATGAAATTACGTCAGAAATATACGAGTACGTGCGAGGGTAATATCTGTTGAACGTTCGATGAACTGCCAAAATGCGTGTCATCACTGTTTTTTATTGAAATGAGTTCATTTGAGCTGTTTCGGAAGTTAAATGTCATTTTGTATTCAAAATTGGATTTTATGAAACTTTATGCACATGAGTTTCTTTATGTGCGAATACATGTTCACGAAAATTGATTTCTTTAAATAGACGATTAAATTAGACTTAGAGTATCAGTTGTTTCATAAGTCTCACAGCTAAATCACTAACACGAAAAATGGCCAAATTATTCCGAACGGTTTTGATTTTTGGTGTTGTTGGAGTTGCACTTTGTCATGCAACACCAGCTAAATTAGATACAATCCGGACCACAAGAAATAGGTTCCTTGCTCGTCAAGAAGTCGCTAATGAGGATATTCCAGCTCAGACTCCATATCCTCCATCTGGAATTCGACCAGAAGTTTCGTTTGATCTACCAACTGAGGCGAAGCTTGCGGCACCTGCCAATCACTATCTACCACCACTAACTGATCCTGCTATGTTCTATTCTGCACCAGCCGAAGTTTATGGAGCCCCAGCTAAAACTTATGGTCCACCTGCGGCTACGGATGAAGATAAAAATGGAAAGAGTCTTCCAGAAGTGCCAGAATATAATCCAGAAGAAGAAACACAAACACAAACAGTTCAGACATCAGAGGAAGCTATAACAGAAGAAACTGATTTAGTGCAACAACCCGGAGATGAGGAACAGCAAGGAACTATTGAAGTAGAAGCTGATGAAGAGGCTTCTGAAGTAGAAGAAGATAATTTCATCCCTGAACGTTTAGTTTTGACCAAAAGCAAAAATGCCCTCAGAGCAGCTAAACTGACACAATTCGCTCCTCTGGCTCGGAAAACTAATAACCGTCAGCAGTTCTACTTGATCAATGGGTACTTATACACTGTTGCATAGGTTAAGATGCAATTTGTAAAATACCACAACTATTTATTTTTATTAAATATAAAAGAAAAACAATTGTCTTAAAAAGCCTATAAATTAATTGGAATTGTTTTAATTTTTCTAAGGATTTTTTTTATTATTAATTTTAGCCAAAATTTAAAAATTTACTAAGATCCAGATATATACAATATATACATACATATTGTAGATATCTCTAGTCACTTTAAACCTTGGTTTATTTTTAGGACTTTTTTTGAAAACCACTACGAACAAGGTTCTCAGATCTCGTTTTTTCCTTTTTTTGACAAAAACGTAATTAAATATTTATGTATGTCCTATTTTATTAATTTTACGAGCACTTTCATGAAGTAAAGTTTATAGTTTTTGGTGATTTCTCGAAAGGTATAGGTACATATATATCTGTCAACAGCTTTGCTTTATTAGATTAAAAGTTAATGACTTCAACTACCTCATATACTTATAGGTTATGTCCATAAACAACACCCTTCGTGTGAATAGAAGAAATAAACTTCTTTTGTATTAGAGCTGTAGGATGTTCCATAAACGAGAACATAGTTTTATTTTTAAATATTACTACTGGTAGGAATTCGCAATTTTTTTCGTGTGAAATTAAAAAAAAAAAAATATTTTAATTTGAAAGATTTTAATAAAATTTGCAAAGGCAATATACCTTAGATTGTAATACAAAGCTCGAAAACTTTGCTTTCAAATTTATAACTGCATATTTTCTATAACCTCATCTTAGGTTTAAATATAAATATAGGGGCTTATTGCGAGAGTCTATTCGACTTAAGTTTATTTGACTTTTTTCAATTCTATCAAACCTAAAATTAGTATCGCCTTGCTCAGTAGACTTTTTGAATAGAATCGATTTTCGAAAATAGAATATTTAAAGCTCTCGACTAGAGCTTTAGACTGAAATGTCAAATCTCCCCAAGAGTTTTAGAAAATAAATATAGTTTGACGAAAATTTGACGTTTTTTTGATGAAATAAATAGTTTTTCTTCAAAAAACTAAAATTTCGTAGCGCGACTAATTGCAAAAATGAACTGCGGTCCTTTGGATTTTAGACAGTAGATGAAAATATGTATGCAGACATATATACATTTGTATAATATTATTATAACGTGGTAGCTTCGCAGACTCCTTTAAGGTGCAG
Organism: Melangyna quadrimaculata; assembly: GCA_949320155.1. Taxonomy (NCBI): domain Eukaryota; kingdom Metazoa; phylum Arthropoda; class Insecta; order Diptera; family Syrphidae; genus Melangyna; species Melangyna quadrimaculata. The sequence goes on from OX439483.1 coordinate 3,203,668, forward strand.
TGGTAATTTGTGCAATTCTTCAAAATGCACTTTCTCTAAAAGCCTTATTAACAGATATAACAACTTGAAAAATCATTTCGCAGTTGAATTTAAAGCTCATTTGTACCAAATATGACATTGCAGCTTTTTGCAAACAGAAGGACATTGAGAAAATTGTTGGACATCCATATAAATATCAATACATACATCAGCATCAACTATTAAGACTTTTGGAAAAAAGTGCATTTTATGATGCATTTTAAAAATGCATAATTTCTAAGGAATGTATTTTATATTGCTGCACATGTTAAGATGATTGAGCATCTTGAAGGAACGACACCAAACATGGATGACGATATGAAAGTTCATATTGTACCAGAAGATATTCTTTTCCACTAAAATACATTCTTACTATAGGTTTAAACAAAAATTTACACAAAAGTCGATCAAAAATTCCTGATCGAAAAATAAATTCTATTTAGTAGAAAAAAATTGATTCTAATAGAAATTCGCAATACCGATGATATAGACTATAAGTCTATTCGACTTTAAGTCTATTCTGAATTGACTCTCGCAATAAGCCCCATAATTAAAGAGTCAGTCTGAAATGTTTAAATTGTTAAATATTTTTGAGCTCATATGGTTATTAAGACTTAAAAAGAATACATAATTTTGAAAAAAAAAGTTTATTTGTTAATCTAAAATTCCTGTCGAAACGCACACACAGGAATTGTTGCGAGTTGTTAGTCACTGGGCCCTGGTTCTTCACGAGCCGTTGCGCCACCCAATTTAATTTTTAATTTATTTTAATATTCAAAATGACTGAACTGGTTTTGATGAGACTTTATGCACAAGTAATCGACTTTCCGAAGAGTGATCTAGTCTACGAAATTTGAGCAGAATTTTAAACAGCCTAAGTACCTAACAGTCTAAAGTAGTGTATATTTACTAATATAGCATTTTTCAAATTTAAAATTAGCTTACTAGCATTATATATACATTTTAAACACTTTTTAACAAGTTTTACCATACTATAACAGTTTTGTTAACAAACTCCAACTGAACAGTTCCAAAACAGTGACAGATCGTGCAAAAAATTCAAAAACATACCTATTTTGACATTTATTAATGTCAAACTGTCATATGGATTTAGTACGATGCTAAGAAGATAAAATAGCCATTTGGTGATTTTGATTTAATTTATTGTAATTATTGTACTATTCGTACTAGAATGTCAGCTTATTAGGCTTGACCATTCTTTATTCCGTCAATTTCATTGAAATTTTGAACAACAACAACAACTTAAAGGCGCTACCACCAATTGTTTGGCTGGAGATATAGCTATTTCGTGCTTTGCCACTTTTGCACTCAAGTTGTTGTTGTTGTTCAAAAATTCAATGATTTTGATTTAAGTAAAACGTTAGAATGTTTAACCTAATACTGTACTTTAAATTTAAACATCCTGAATCGCATACAACTTTGCGCCATTATTTTTTGTTCAAAACTTAAAAGAAATGAACTTATAACAAAAATATAACCCATTCTTAGAAGAATTTAAAAAACTATTGAAACATAATTTCAAACAATAATTTTGTATTTTCAAAAATTTTAAATTATTTTATCAGAAACTTTTTAATTTAAAATCTTAGATATACCACAATCACAAGAAGATAAAGAAAACAACTTAACGAATCACCTTGTGTAGCCACAATATGTATGTATGTATATTTGTTTTATTTCTTTGAGGAGAATTCAGTTTGTGGGTAACATGAACCCAATCCTTTTTATTAGTTTTCCTTTTGGCTTTTCCTTATCCTTAGGTGCCACTTGTAGATAATGATGTGGTCTTGCTACCCTTGTCACTATATACCATCAGCAACGAACGTTTTCATATTTCTAATTTTGTCTGAGATATTGTTTATATTTTGTATAGTTCAAAATAATATAACTTACTTACTTACTTAGGTCCTCGGACCTATTACGTCTGTGATGTTTCGATGTGATGATAGGGCCTCCACTACACCTACGCGCCATCGTGTACGATTTCTTGAAATATATTTCAGCTCTCTCCAACTTTTTTATGTGAGCGGGTTCCACTGCATTGCTTGGGATGCAATGCACCGATCGCCTTTTCGAAGCGTATGGTCAATCCACTGCCACTTTATTCCTGGAAACTACTTCTAAAACGCCGACTGATCGCGAAGTGGTCAATTTGGTTGAAAGTTGCTTGTCTGTCAGTCGACACCCAACTGACTTTTTGGCACGTCTTATGCTCGAACATGGTCCCTCCAATAACAAGGCCGTTGGCGTTGCAGAAATCGACAAATCGTTCGCCATTGTCGTTTCGGTTACCAACACCATATTTTCCCATGACATGCCTTAGCCCAGTGTTGTCATTGCCAACCTTGGCATTTAAATCTCCCATCACCATAATTATATCACCTCGTGGAACGCTATCATAAGCAGCACTCAACCGGTTATAAAAGGCCTCCTTCTCCTCGTCAGAAGAGAGCAAAGTTAATATAAGTTTTATTCAACTCAAGCACACAAAAATAAATAATATTTTCCGAAGCGGAAATTATACCACATAAATTATTCCATGAACCTGTTGAACTTATGATATTCAATATATATTCAAGAATCAAAACATATTTCTTGACTTCAGTTCCATAACATTCAAATATTCCTTTAATTGAATACAATACAAAAATGTTATTGTGAATTTGAACGATATGAAATGATATTCTATTTAGCATTTAGTATGAAAATTCAATTTACATTTGAATTCGTTTTATAATTGTAAATGAAAAGCATTATATACCCAATCATAAAACCACAGAATCGTATACGACAAGAGGGCATAATATGCATGAAAACGCTTAAATTAAGTTTGATACTCAAATTCAAATTTTTGGCTCTAATTAATTTTTACTTAGCAACCATGAATTGATTGATGATGTTCTCGTAAAAAATAATTTCGCTACTTTTATACCATTTCAAAAAGTTGAAATTTTTAATTAATGATGTTATTTTTGAAATGCGTAATTCGCAATAAAACAAAAATAAGTGCTAAGCTTAAGGTAATTAAATCCTCATTAACACATATGCGCAAGGCCGCCGATAAAGAATAACATCAGATCGGGACCAACAAACCGAAATTTGTGCACTCAAAATAAGTTTTGTTTTATTTACACTTGTTTAAGTTTGTATCAAATAAAGCCCACAAAAAGATTTCCGTAATATCGCCCGTTACGTACGTCGCCGTCGCGTCGGTTTGTTTCAAGCTAGAAAACCTAATGGATGAACGGATATGCTTAAAATATTTTACAGAGCACTTTTGTTCTTATAGGTTAGGATAGGTTGTACCTAACTCGGATCTCAATGGATCCATAGCGCTCCCAAGGATTTGCGAAAGGGAAGGAAAAGGGAATGGTAAGGAAAGGAATAAGTGGAACCATCCCGAAATCTGAATGAATTTCAGGATTTTCTTTAGTGGCAGAGACGAGATGTCGCCCAGTGCGTCGAAAAAGTATTCTCCGAGAGCTCTGGTGAATTCTGCTCTTTTCTAACCCCAGTGGCATAAGTACTAACGATTCAGTTTGGCTCGGATCAGTGGATGACCCGTATTTCGCCAATTCGTCCGCCTTCTCATTCCCATGTATGTCACAGTGTCCTGGGACATGTGTTTGTTGCGCTAAGTAATCTCAACTCTTTGCGACAACATTCCACCAGTTTTGACTTTGTGACAACTGAGTAGATGGCTTTGATGGCCGCCTGACTGTCTATGAAAATGTCAACTTTCTTGTTTACTATAGCTAACATGTGGCAAGTTGCTTTGCTGCCTCATTAACTGCAAATACCTCCACTTGGAAGACACTGCAGAAGTTCGGAAGCTTTATTGATCTGTTTAAAGGTGGGTTATCTGAAAAGATGCCTGACCCTACACCTTCGCCCGTCTTGGAACCATCCGTGGAAACCGATACATGATTTGAATTTATGACCCGGTTTTCCGTCCAGACATCCCTTGTAGGGATATCTATTGAGGCCACTGGATTGAAATCAATGTGCGGTTTCATATAGTCTGTTTGAATGTCTATGTCCGTAAAGTTCATAATCGTTCTATGACCAAAAAGGCCCCTTTTCCAGTGATTAAACTGTCTTAGTCGCAAAGCAATATTGGCCGCCATGTCCTTCGTGAAAAGGTCAATTGGAGAGAGTGACAGAAAAGTTTCTAGGGCTGCGATCGGTGTTGTTCTCATAAAACTGGCTGTGCCAATACACGCTAGTCTTTGGATTTTAGTCATGGTTTTGAGATTGGTTGCGTTGTCTAAGGCTGGCCACCAAACCAGACATACGTATGTCAAGATAGGCCTTATTATGGCTGTATACATCCAATGAATGGTTTTGGGCTGGGACCCCATCTTTTACCAAAAATTCTACTACAAGTATAGAATGATATTGATGCTTAGGCAGACGGCAAAATTTTGTCATGCTTTACTATTCTTAAGTAAATCAAAAAAAAATGTTAAATTATCGAGAAATAAAGAATTAATAATAATAATAATAATAATAATAATAATAATAATAATAATAATAATAATATTGATGCTTTCTTCTCTCTTTCTTTAATATTTTCCTTCCAGTTTAGTTTACGATCAATTACTAGACCAAGATATTTTGCCGTACCATGTGATATGTAACGGAGTCCTATTTATGGTGGGAGGGATAAAGTTTGGAATGTTTCGTTTTCTCGTAAATAAAACCAGTTCTATCTTGAGTGGGTTGACGTTAAGTCCACAGCTACTGGCCCAATCACTGAGCTCGTTAAGGGATGTTTGTAGTAGCTCATTCGTATGCGTATGCAACGACTTTGACACCATTTAGATTAATAGCGATTCATATTGCCCTATGCAACACAAATCAGCCGCATTTCACTCCATGATCCATCGATTGTGCAAATTGCCCTTATCCGTGTCAAATTACTTGAACGAGTATAAACACATCAAAAAAGTTGCTACTTTGAATGGATATAAAGAATCCATGGTAGAACAATTAATTAAAAAACACACACATAAAATTAAAAAATCATCATTATCAACTTTATTTAGACAACAGAAATACAATGAAAATAACAACAATTCCGATAGAGCTGTCATGACGTATATTCCACCAGTAACCAACAAATTAAAACCGAAACTTCGACAAAATAACATAGATTGTGTATTCTCCAGCAATGGGAAAATTAAAAATCTTCTTGGCACAACAAAAGACAAAGCCGAACTTAAAATAAAATATATAGGGCAGACCAAACGAAGTCTTTGTGTTCGTTTCACCGAACATTTTAGCCACATCAAATTCAATCGAGCTGAAAAATCATCGGTTGATGCCCACGCTGTGACCCGCAACCACTTCAACATCACTTTTACGAATGTCAAATTGCTAAAAGGTGTAACAAATGCAGCAAGAAGACTTGATGCTTATGAAAGTGCTTACATCCATATAAACGACCAGCTGATGAACGGGGATAGTGGCAATATAGTGTCACCTTTATTTAATTTAATTTAATTTAATGACTTAATGTTTTTTCTCTTTTGTACTTATTGTATAAATGTACCAATTATGTTTTTTGACATTTCTTATGTTAAAATTTTATTTTATTTTGATTATGTTTTTCTTATTAAACTAAATAGTGTATTGCTGAGGATGAGTCGAATTTGACTAGAAATGCATCCAAATTAAATAAAATCAATTTGACGGAGCAAATTACTTTTGTTTTTTTATTTTTGTTTTTGTTTAAAGTTGTGATCATTCGCGGCATAATTTCTTCTTTTTATTTGATATTACGCGATCACAAGCTGAAAAGTTCGTGCCTTTCTTAACTTTGCTTGGATAAAATCCAATTTAAATTGAGCTAAGTGTAAGAAAGAAATAAATCTTATTTAGATTAAGTTTAACCAAAATCTGGTTAACGCCCAAAAACCAAAGCAGGGGTGACAAGACCCCCCTACATGTCCTAACTCTTAGCTTGCTATATCCCATTTCTGCGTTTACGAGTCCCGTTTGAAGCATGGAGTCAATGCAGTCTGACAGCACCGTGTAGATGCCCATAGTCAAGGGCTTGTCGAATTGCAGAGTTTTCAGCGTTATTGAAGAGAAATTCCAATAGTTTTAGGTAGGTACCTCCCACAGTACAAATATCTAAGGTATTATCAGGCGCAGCTTTTCAAATTTCATGATGGTTGCCCCTTTGTGTAATTACACAGTAAACAAAAACAAATTTTTGGTGATTTATTGGAATTCAATTTTTTTGCTATTGATTTTGACAACATGCGCAGAACTGAACAAAAATGAACATGCTAGTGATATTACCTGTAATATATGTATCTTGGGTACCTCCTACCTGTCTGTAATATATAAAATTGGAAATAATACTTGCTTGCGATGATTTCTCCAAACGGAAATAGAATTATGACATTTTTTGAGAAAACTGTCTTATTTTTGGGTTATTTTCGTATCTATGGATAGCGGTATTTTGTAATAATCTTGCATTGGGCAGTTCAGTACTTCAAAGCGGTTCAAATAATTTTGAATTTATCAATTGTTTAAATATTTTTCTATAAACAAATTCGTAGTTTGCTAACATTTTTAGAAATTTTCATAAAGAAATAATTTCATTTGGTAATTTCGGGTAATTGGTTGTTTGGCGAAATTTCGGATCTTGATTATACCTTCTTAATAGATATTCCGCCGCCCTTGAAATTGTGCAAGTACACCTACACCTATTACGGGTAATTTAAGAGGATAATATATTTTAAACCATTAACTGCACAATTATTGTCAATACTAATTTTCAGCATTTCCCCAAAATTAAATTCCTATTTATGAAGCACATACCAATCAAAAATTATTACCTGATAAATTTAAACTATTATATACACTTTCAAAATAAGTATGTATTTTTAGAAACGTTCAATATTATTTTGCTTGTGCGAACAATATTAATAAATTCCAAAACTTTGACTCTAGCTTTTACACAATAAATATTGTAGGTTTCCCGTATACCTACCACTATACTATACACATACAAAAATGTAACACACAAATATTTGCTAATTAATTGGCATTCTGATTCTGGGGGCATTATGATTATAATTGAAAATAATTTATTAAAGTTTTTGTTGAATATTTTTGTTTTAATTTCAAAATAATAAGCTACTTAATAATGATTATTTAGGACAAATATATAACCAATTATAGGAATTTATCTATCGTCCGTTGCCGCAATTAATTATTTTTGTTGCACTTAGTGAGTTGTTGCACGTACATTGTACATATTTAAAATATACATACCTTGAAGAACAGAGATGGACCTATAAGAACGCGCTGATCGGGCGCGTGTTCTTAATTGATGTGTTGAAAAGGATGTGACTGACACGGATATTAGCGTCGGGCTAAGGTTGGGAGTATTAGAAAAGAAAACAGTTTTTTCTTGAGTGGGCTGAATTTCTATATTTGCACTTGGCAGTCAAGCAATACATTAATTATTGTACCTCTCTGCCAACTGACATAACTGACAGCATTCATATTTTAGTAGCAATCAAAACTTCCGTCTGAAATTAAAACCTGGCAACGAACAGAAATGTAAAGACAACAAAAATTAGTCAAAGAAAAGTGTCTAAAGAAGCAAAAGCAAACAAATTTTGTAGAAGATTGAAATAAATGAAATATGTACAATGTCCATAAATATGATTTTTTTTTATTTTAATTTAATGATAGCCTATTAAAACTTCAGATAGTATTTATTTGTCAGATAAAGCTAACATTTGTTCCTGTTCCTGTTGCTATAGTATTATTATTCCTGTGATGATAACTTAACTGATGATTGAAAAGTCTGTCTATCAACACAACAAAGTCAAAAATAATGATATTTGCACGTACGCAAAGCGCTAACAATGGAAGAAGCTGGAAATATAATGATTCGCAACTAGAAGTAACAAAAGAGATCAAATATCTAGGTTTGAAACTGAATCCAACACTAAATTTCAAAAGTCATTTATCAGAGAAAGCCAAAAGCTCGCAAAGTTTGATAAATTTAACATGGAAAAATATATTCTCTAACAAACAAGTTAATTTATCTACAAAATACAAAATCTTTAATTCAGTAGTGAAATCAACTCTCTTGTATGCTGCTCAGGTTTGGGGATCAGAAGAATACGAAGAAATCGAAAAATTTTATAGGAGTCTCATAAAGAAAATTTTCAACCTACCCCTAAATACACCTTATTATGCCATATAATAGGAAACAGGACTTCCAAAACTTGTGACAAGCACCCTGAAGTCTCAAGCTGACTACATCATCAAAGTCTACAGCAATCATCAGAACACAAGACTTTCGAAAAAACTGCTTTTATACGAGTTGAGAAACAAGGACTGGTGGTTTGCAAGATGGCAAACTGTTGGAAATGAGTGTGGAGTGAGATTGGATGATGATTTCAGCAATATAAACCATCTGAAAGAACAAATGTACAGCATCATAGAGAAAAATGAGGACACAATGAGGCTTTTACTGATAGAAGAAGCACAAGAGTCATCCAGTAGAATAATCTACAGTCAGCTCAACTATAATCTTGGTAAAAGAAACTATTTTCAGGATTCACTGAGCTATGCAGAGATATCCCCGATCTTTAAAGCAAGATGTGAAGTTCTCAACTTAAATGGACATCCTTACAATAATAGTTTTAACCAATTCTGTACACTTTGCAACTTAAAGTCAAAAGAAGATTGTCTACACTTCATAAGTATATGTCCAATATTTAAAACTCAAAGACGCCTCTTTTTCGGGAAAAATACTCTTACTTTGCAAGAGACTATAAATATCCTAAACGAGCATGATTGGAAAACGTTAAGTAAATTTTTGAAAGATATTTACAAGTATAGAATGTTATAAATTTCAGAATTCGATTAAATTCAAAACATAAGTCTATATATTCTTATTTATTTTCGCCAACCTGGCTGACGGCATAGCCATAGCATTTAAATTCATAATATTGTATTAAATTGTTGTAAATTTATATAAATAAATGAATTACTTACTTACTTTACTTACTGATTGAAAAGTCTGCTCTAAAGAAATAATTTTTTGAATTAACAAATCAAGAAGTCGAAAATTCACAGTTTCGTTAACCAAGAAAAATTCTTATTTTATTCTTTGATTTAGGTATTTGAAGGTACCGATTCCGATATCAAGCCTTGAGCAGCTGCACACAGTTTGCCTTTATGATAAATCCGCGCTATGGATTAATAATTCAATAATTTTTGGTGACGTCAGTCTGTGGAATTTTATTGCAAAAATTTAATATATGCGACCTCAATATAACGACGCTATTAATAAAATGAACAAAATGAAGAGTGAAGGCTGATAGTGCGGTATAAAAGAGGTCGTTGCATGAAAGTGCTATCATATTACGCTCTTTGTATAATCAGGCCAAAATAAAACGTAATTTAATATCGACTTTATTTGAAGTAACAAACTTTTATGAAGAACATCCCCGTTTGTCGCTAGCCTCAACGACCATGAGACGAGGATGTGAAAAGTAAAATGATGAAGAAGTATACCTATCTATACCTACCCTATACCTAGTACCTAAATATACATATACATATACCCTTGTATTTTTAAATTATGATGATGATTTCAAAGGATAAAGTGTGCTCGCTTTGCGCTAAACAATGTTATAATTAGTGAGACCTTCAGTGTATGAAATTGAAATTTTCAAAACATTCCGCGCAAGCAACTCCTTATACCTCTTGCAAACAATATGAAAATGATAATTATCAAAAACTAGAAAAGAAATATGTGTATATCTATATTTATGTACATACAACCAGAACAACAAACAACCTCTGGTGCTTGAACTGTGCATAGATATACCCAGCAAATAAACCGTAGTTGAGTGATTTTCAAACCCATTTCATGGTAAAATCAATAAAACAAAAACAGTGGGGGAAGAGGTTCAAACAACCCCAATATGAAAATAATGGGAAAACATTTCATGTGAAAATTGTGTTCGAAGATGACACAATGACTTTTGATACATATAGATACTCAATCGTTAAGTTGTCTTGGATCTCCAGCCATGTGTATTATAGTATACCCGAGTATTTGATAGATACGGGTACTCTATAAACCAATTCAAGAAGGAATCTAATTATTTTATTTTATGAGTTGAGTTCTATTATCTTTTATTTTTAAATGAAAGAATATGAAATATCGATTGTAGAATAATAATGACGTCCGGTAATTCAATGGGCAAACTTATTTTATTCATTTAAATGCGACTGTTAACGCTCGTTAGCCATCGAGAACGAGGACAGGGCAATTTGGGAGTTAATAATTATAAATGTATATTATAATAATTGAATTATTCAACAAAAATATTTTGAAAAGGTTTTTCGCGTTGCATGCATAAAGAAATTAAAGATACTTTTTTTTACTAAGCTTTCTATTAATTCATACATTTAAAGAAGAACTTCATAAAAACAAAAAGGTTTGGTCAATACTTATAATAAATTAACTATGAATGTGGTTTTTGGTGGTAGCTAAGCTACATATATAACTGAGTAAGTTCTTGAATTAAATTCAGGAGTGGCAAAATTCGAATGTAAGGATAGCTGGTCGTTATTCAAGAATTTGACATTTGTACATCCATAAATTTCTAGCTAAAACAGACAAATAGTTTTCAAAGTATGACACTAATTTGGTTGTTGAGACCTTCAGGCCAACCTTTATATTAAGGTTTGGTGTGATGAATTTAGTCTTCTTGAAAGTGTACCTACCCATAGTAATTAAGTGCCAAATAACGTTAAAGAACATTTTATGTGAAAATGAGTTTGAGCTCCATATAACGGTGTCCACATAGGACAAACTCCTCCGATTTTACAAAATTAAACGTCCAAAAAATCCAAAAATTAATTAAATTTAATTTTTTACGTTCGCCAACGGAGGTCTCCTTATGTATTGTTCGAATCGGTTTTCTTTTGAGTCATTGCAACTAAAATCAATTGACGAATAAAATCAAACCCTAATCAACTCTTACTTAAGATTCTACATATAAACTCACTGTGTATTGAATTTAATTTACCGATTTATTACATCAATAATTCTAAGTTAAACCACTTCAAGTATTTGTTGTTTCGTTTTGTGTATATGTGGCCCACACAATATTTATTTGTAAAATTAAAATAAAAGAATTGGGCGAAAATTCTAAAAATATGTGTTCATGGTTAGCGAAATCTCATTTTAGCCATATGGTGGAACTAGTAGGTACGAGTTCTATATGATATACTTGTAGCAAATTAAATTTTCTACAAATTATGTTTTGTATCTTTTTTCGCTAACTCCTATGGCTTAAAAGTTATGGAGCATTTTGTTAAAAAAAAAAAAATAATAGGATTGATCTTTATATGCATCATAATTTTTTTTTTTTTATCATCTAATTTTTCTGCTTAGTTATTTTCTATCAGGGCAATATTTTTGAATAACATAAGTTCCACGAAAAATGTTAAAGAACTGGCAACTTTTTTGATCATTAAAAATTCTTCACTATCTTCGAGCCATTCGGATGTGTGCACCGCCTTATAATGTTTAAAACTGATCCTGTTACCACAGCAAAAGCGGAAGGATCTTTTTCAAAGCTGTAATTAATAAAAAAATTACTTGCGAAGCACCATACAACAACAAAGTCTTAGCAATTTATCATTGCTATCGTTTAAAAATCAAAGAGCACGGGCAAATAGATTTGAGAAAAGGAATCGATGAGTTCGCTTCTGTAAATCATTTTAGGCCCTATATCTAACCTTTTATTTCTGTAAAATACATTAATAATTTTGTATTGAGAAAAACGTCCCCGTATTTGGTTTTGCCCCGGGCCGCACAAGCTCTAGCTACGGCCGTGGTGTATAAGTTTTATTATTCGCACTTCCAAAACTTTGACAGGAGTACGATAACATTGGCACCGAAAATTGATAACGGTTTTTTGTAGAAGGGTCAAAAACAAGCATTTTTTACTATTAGAGGGGGGTCTAATAATAAAATGGAAAACAAAATATTTAAAAAACAGCGGCAACACTTACAATAAAGTACTATACCGATTTTGAAAGCCAAAAATCTGTTCTTTAATCCTAAAGTTAAATTGAATTATTCACGCCAAACTGATTTCGAAAAATTCGCATGCAAACTCAAAAGTTTGATAAAAAAAAATAAAAAAAAAAGTTTAGACCAACTTTTTTTTTAAATTGTGAAATAAAGTGCTAAATTTGCTTCCATAGTGTCAATGCTCATATTAATTCTGAAACAAATAATAAAGTAACAAGTTTCTGGCTTTCAGAAAACCTATAATTTTAGTATTGTTAGTGTTGCCGTTGTTTTTATTTTTTTTATTTAAAGTCATATTGTAGAAAATTTCCCCTCCCGCCTAAAAGAAGTGAAATAGACCCATGGCCAGTAATACAAAATGATTGTATTAAGCCCCTCTATAAAAATCAGTTATTGTTTTGCTGCGCCGGCCGTAGTGATCGTACTCCTCCACATGTATCCTCAAAGTTAACACCAAAAAGTTATAAAAAAGTAGTTAAAGTAATTTTCAATTTTCTCAAAAACTAGACGACATAAAATCATTCAGTTTTTTGTGTTCGATTCAGAATTGATATAGCCAATTTAGCACTTCATTTCACAATTAAAAAAAAAGTGGTCTAGTCTTAACTGTTTTTTTTTTTTTCGTTTTTTAATCAAAATTTTGAGTTTGCAAGCAAATTTTTCGAAAAATGTTGATATGAATAATTTAAATTAAATTCAAGATTAAAGAACATATTTCTGGCTTTCAAAAACGGTTAAGTTCCTCATTGTAGGTGTTGCCGTTGTTTTTAAAATATTTTGTTTTCTATTTTAAGGTGTTTTTTTTTTGTATCTAAAATGCCCCTACCTCCTAAACGGGGTGAGATTGACCCCCCCTCCTTTAGTAAAAAATGCTTGTTTTTACCCTTCTACAAAAAACACCTTATCAATTTTTGATGCCAAAGTTATCGTACTCTCCCCAAAACTTTTTTTGCGACAGAATTCATCGTTTTATTTTTTATTATTATTTTATTAAAAACAAAGTTTACAACTGACACTGGGGTCACACTATTTGATCTTTTGTTCAATTGGATTGGAATTAAAAAAATTCAAAGTATTAAAAAGCTTGAAATTCATTCCTTAAATTTATTTCTTTTTAAACTAAAAATATATGCCATCTGATTGCTTGAAGAATTTATGAATGCATGCAAACATAAATTTTAAAACCGTCGAAATGTTTTTATTCGCATAATTTTGTATTAATGTACACTTGTACTTACATAGTATCAAATTTTTAAAATATTACCTACAAAAATATCGCCATAATTTATGAGAAAAAAAAAACTAATCCCTGTTTATAATGAATAGGTATCGAATTTTCAAAAATAATTTCGGTTTTTTTTTTCTAATCTAAAGATTTCTTTGATTATAGTCTTAGAAGACATTAGCTAATTTTTTTCACGAAATCAGTCATAGGGACATACAAATTTGTTGTTCACGCCCAATTTCTTGATTGTTATTTAATTTTTTACAAAGAGACAGTATGGTTAAGTCAAATCTAAATAACTCAACTAATTCTGGTATGATTTTTATGTACATGCAAATGTCCGCTCACTAACAGTGCTGGTCCGTTTTTGGCTAGATCATCTGCATATTTATAATTCTTTATGCCACTTTGTCTAAGAAAAGAAAAGAATATTAATAATAACCTACTCCTAATAAGGTTTTAGGTCTTGTTGATTTCTGTATTGAGATGCAAAAACAGCGACGTTTCGAACTTACTACTAATCTTCCTTTTCAGATCTTGTACATTCTAAAAATAGGTAATCTTAGAGGTTCTCTTTGAAAAATTATAATTTTTTTTATTGTATGTACATACTTATGTTAACAGGTATTTGAAAGTCTTAACACATGCAGGTACGTTACTTAGAATATGCGCTATAAATTAGAAATAAAAAAAAACAATATTCCAACTCTTTCAATAGCTTTGCACTTTTAAAGTTCTTGCACGTTCAGGCAAACACTCGTTTGCAACTTTCAAATGACCGTCACATTTGCCATGAATGATGTTAGACAAAACCAGTAAAACTTTTCAAGTCAACGAACAATGTTCAGTTCAAACCCCGACACCATCCAGCTGTCGTTGATAAATTTTACTGAATTTATATTCCACTTAGAAGCACGACCACAAAATTTATATTCCTCCATCCATGTTATAATATAATACATCTTCAACGCAAGTACTCATCGTGAACTCACTGTTGAATAAAAATGTCTGCAAGTCATCTAAAGTGGATGTTCTTGTAGGATACCTCTAATTTCAAACGAGGATACACGCATACATATATTTAATAAAATCTTATGACACGAAGAATCGCTCCATCACGGGAGCAAAGTCCCCAGAAAAAGGTGATGATTTTTCCGCATCTATGACTATGCTCTGTTTTTGCTTTACGATACTGAAACGGAAACCCACAGCCATCAAGAACCATGGAAATAGAGACAGGGGATGGATGTAGATGCCCAATCTACGTGTGGCGATGGCAGTGTTATAAGTTAAGTCGTTTTTATATTGCTTTTTATATCCTTGATATAAAGCATTTGCATTCGACATGGTTTATTTTGCGAGCACAAGGTGTTGAATAAAGTCGAGGAACGAAGTTTTTCGTATAATTGACTGAAGTGAGACGTTTTAATCGCTTTCCTTCTCTCTAGGAAATGCATGCATAATCAACTTTATTTCTGACGAGGAAACATAAAAAAGGGGATATAGTCATTCATGTTGCATTTTCAACAAGGACATCATTCACAAGGTGTAATTTCACTTTTATGGCAAATTGAAGTTTATAAAACGAGTTGTGCAATTTCCACATTCGCAAGCAATTACACTGCACTGCATACAGGTTGCTAAGTGCGCAGTTTTACAATAAATAATACACGGCTCGTTAAGCAATGAAAATCATCTCATAACAAACACAACGAGCCTTTGGCAACCACAAGTCTGAAAGTGGTGTTGGCAAACAAAATTGAGAACAACTTATGTATATGTGCGACTGGTATGAAATAATTGTAAATTTTATTGCACTTTTTTTTGTTTTTTTTTTTTTTATTTGCACGGAAATATATTTTTCACTTTATAAAGGTCATAAAAACATACAACTATTTTTCATTTCCTCAAGGAGTTTGCGAAGGAATAACCCTAAAGCTGACAATACGCCTTCTCATAAAGTACAAAAAAATCACTTGAAAATTTTGGCAAGAAAGTGTTTTAGCAAAGCAAAATAAAGAACTGAGAAATGAAAGTGGGCGCCATTTTTACTTGCTCAGGGAATGTATTGACTTGGATGATGGAGAATTCCAAAAAGTTGGCTATTATCGTTCCGTCCTTCGCGTCCGTCTTTTTGTCTGTGCGTCTACCACGGCCCTCTTTCATACAAATTGACAGGTGGCAATTCTACAAATTTGTCACACTTGTCTGACAAATCTGTATTTCATAAAATATTGACAGTTGACAAAATTTGTCATGACAATTTTGACATTGTCATATACTGACACATTTGTCGTGCCAATTTTGTCATTGTCATACTTACCTATACTTACTGACAAATTGGTCGTGACAATTTTATTGCATAATCTTGAAATGAGTTATGATCGAAAAACGAATATGAATATGGAACAAAACCTTTGCATTTTGTTTCAATTTTCATCGTTTCTCGACATTTTTTCGATGTTAGATTAGAAGTAACAGAGGTAGGTAGGTAGAAATGGCGGCCACGGGCAGTCTAGCCCATAGCCCAATTAGCGCTGAAGTGCGCCGTTTTGATACCATAACTCGTTTGAACCTGTGGATGGAACTGAAGATAGAAAATATGGGCATATCCTCAGGATATCGTCCATTTTTATTATGTTTTGAATAAGATTTTGTTGTAGCTTTTAGCACAATCATCAGAAAGTGGATCACTCACTCAACCAGATCAGCACCCGCACCATCCACAGTTAGCCCACTAGGAGAAGTAACAGAACGCTGGCAACTCTTTCAATTTTAATATGTCACAGTTTGCAAAAACCTGTTTTATTATTAAAAAGTGAAGTGCATAAAACATAATAAAAACAAATTAAGTTGTTAAAAATCGAGATTTTGAAAATGACTAACATTCTCAAAACAAGTATACTAAAGTTGCTGTCCATCGGCAACTACATGGTACTGAGTTCCACTTCCAAGCCAATGTAATGCACATAGAAGTTGGGTTTTAGCATCCAGAGAGTAATTCCTCTTTGTGGGATGCTGTAAACATGCACCAATTTTCGATAAAATATATTCCGCGGCTGTTTTTCCGATACGAATTTTTTCTTTAAATTGTAAGCCATTTAACGATTCGAAATCATTATTTATTCTCTGTTGAAAATTCCTAGTGCGCCGCTGACGTATTACACGGAGACCCAACTGAGAATCGTCATCACTTTTACTTGAAAAAATATCGTTTATCATTTTATGTCTTTTCACTGTCAACACTTGACCGTAGCTGAGTTTCCTGTCGCAATTGTCAATTAAATACTGACAAATATGTAAATTGTAATTTTTTTTTCATTTCATAAAAGAATTGCCAGTACTTTGTCGGAAAATTCCTGACAATTGTGGAAAAATACTTTACAATTCATAGTCATGACAATTTCTTTATGAAACGAAAAGATGACAATTGTCAGGTATTTTCCGTCAAATCTACAAAATTGTCATATTGTATCATATGCAACAGATTTTGATAATTGTCAAGTTGTAAATTAACAAATTGTCACTTGTCGCAATTGTCAATGTTTATGAAATAGGCCCCATCGAGCTAAGTCTAAACGGGCGAAGGGATTTGCAAATTTGGTATAGAGCTTGAGAACGGGTCGTTATTCTGTATTCCAAAATTCTGCATTTTCAGAATACTGTATTCCAAAATTCTGTAGCCCCAAAATTATTTATTGAAAATCTGGAAAATTTAATAGATTGTATTGTTTTGTTGCTGTGTGTAATCCATGAAAACGATTGGACATTTTTTGAAATTATCTAGTAGAACGTTTTCTTTAGAGCTTAGAAAGAATAGTATCGTTCAAATAGACAAAAAATAATTTCTCTTAATGATATTAAAGGGCGCGGTAGTGCCCAGCCAAGTTCTGACACTAGGCTGTTTCCTCAGGCTGTTTTCGACCCCCTCCAACTTCAGTACCATCAGTAAGGTCAGAAACTTCAAACTCGCAGCATTTGCTAAGCTCAGGCTTAGGCAACTCGCCAAATTTCAGTTCTTTAGCATTAGTGGTTCCCGAGTTATAAGACTTCAAAATTTACAAAACCCGTAACTGACTGAGACTCACTCACTGACAGATCATCAAAATTATGGAGCACTTCCCGACATCGTAGAATCTTGTAGTTTGGCACAACGGTAGGCCCTGTGGTGTATACAAAGGAAAAAAATTAAGATTTTCCATTCAGGGGACGTGGTACCCGCCCATTTTCATAGAATTGATATAAATTATTTAGGCCAACTCAATTTAAGTCAGTTATAATTAAATAACAGATTTCTCTCATAACTTTGAGGTTCTCCCATATTAAAATATTTGATACTTAACATTAATGAACTTAGAACTTGGCGTACTTTTAGATCTTCCTACTTTTTACGGCTGACTTGATACGCAAAGGTTTGTGTACATAGAAGAACTTGGCCACTTTTTTAACATTTATGTTTTTGGTGTGATAATTTTAACATATAAGCATGAAAGTGCTTTGGTTTTAAATAATACAAAACACATCAACTAGTCGCATTTAAACACAATTTAACAGCTTATTTTAAACAAATTGGAAAGGGATTTAGAAATCAACAACAAAAGCAACACCTAAAACTAAAATCAGTTATTTTAAAGCAATTAAGGGAATGTAACGGCATGTCAAACTAAATCATCAACCTTGAAATAAAATTCTGTATTTGTAAATGATAAAAAAATTGTTTTGATAATAGTAAAAAGTGCGATCTTTTTTTATTGTCAATACAAATTTTTGAAATACAGTATTATAGATTAACAGAATTAAAAAAAACGCCACATCACAATTTAAATAAAAAAGCTATTTTTACACGCAAAACAATAACAAAATAAATTATTTTAAAAAATTTTGTTTCTGTTTTCCGCGTAAAACTTTTGCCGAGTTGCTATACACTCCCTCAAAAAACATGGCTTTGGTTCTATCATTGCAAATTTGTCGTTAACCATCAACCGGATTTTGATTTAATATTTATGTTTTTTTCGGAACTTTAAGCATGGACCGCGCAAAGAAGATTCTTGGTATTTATCACACAATTTTGTTGCGTACAAACCAACTGCCAAATCTTTTTGTCAGGTCAATACAATTTATTTATATAAATTGTAAATATTGTATTATGGCGCAGTATATGAATTGTAGCACATTTCGATAAATGAATGAAAGTAATTTGTTTCAGTGGCATGCAAACATAAATATGCAGCTTTTGAACGTGAAGCAGTTTTAGCGACATTTTTACCATATAAAATGTGAAATTACCAAACATTGTTTTGTCAAGGAAGAACAAATAAAACACATACTTTTTCACTTTGTATCAACAAGACAATTTCATAGAAACAATATTTTGAAGTGATTTTATCTATATCTACACCATTGGTTTTGTAGAGCACTTTTTACAGGCATTTCCCATCTACATATTTCATTGTATCTTTTTTATTTTTTTTAGAAAAAAATTGACTTAACTTGGGTAAAATAAAAAAATTTTGTAAGTCTTCTATTTTGTACATGTTATTTGGACAATTCTTGTTGCTTTCTCACAAACTCATCCGAAAAACAGCATTAAAAAAAAATTAGGTGTGTCAAGAACAGAAGAATTATTATATAAAACAAGCTGACAAAGCGAACTCCGTTCTGTCAAAATTGTTAATGTAATAAAAAAAATACTTCCGAGCCTGGCACATTCTGCTTGATGTATTAATTCGGTCAATTCAAATTCTGTATTCGAAAAAATGCAATGGAAATAACTGAAGTATAACAACGTCGACGTGTTTGAATCAAACCGCAGTGATTGACGTGTCAACCCGCTTTTTACTGCAGTGCTCGATCTATTCTCGGCCGGGTGCACGTACAAAGCGGGATGTTTACCGACACATGGGCACGCCACATACAATTGACCATGTGAGGATCATGGGATTTCAAGATTAATGCCACAAACATCCCGCTATTATCCTTGCGACTTATTAATTCTCATAGCGATGGCATACGAATGGCAGGTCGCTCGAATGGCAACTTTAGTGATATATGTACATAGTTTGTGGCTTCGTTTTCATCTATCAAGGATTCGATTGCAATTTCTTCACATATTCCCATAAGGCCGACGCCTTCGGGCAAGTTTTTAGTTCATCTGTCGGATTTTATGTCGAAATGACAGGCAGCCTATGAAGAAAATAACCTGACACTCCTGACAGCATAATCATTGCGACACTGAAACGTCTTTCATCATTTCGTATATCTTTTAACATTTGATTCAGGGCTTCTCATGCACGATTGTCAGCCATTGAGCATTTGTCGTAGGTGGTAATAATACATTGTTGCTATACTTTCGCAACGCAGACTTCTTTGAAATGTTGCATCTAGGTTCTTCATCCACTTGCAGATTCAATGTCAATTTTAATGCAGAATGGTTTGATCCCCTTCTTACAACGAATCGTGCGAATCGTACTCAAAATTAGTGATATCGGAAAAAAAATTCTAATATCACTTAAGGCATCAAGAAAGAAAATGCCACCATTTCCGTTATTGAATGCTTGCATCAATTCATTGAACATCTTGACTCAATACGACCCGATCAAATGCATTTCTCGGTCAGGTTCTCGATGTCTCTTTGATGTCACTTTGGCAGCTGCCACTTTGACATCTGTCACTAAGACATCTGTCAGTTTAATATCTGTCACTTTGGCATATATCATTTTGACATCTGTCACTTTGAAATCTGTCACTTTGACATCTGCCACTTTTTCATCTATCTTTTGATATCTGTCACTTTGATATCTGTGACTTAGACATCTGTCACTTTGACATCTGGAAATTTCTCGAATTCCTCCATAGTGTCTTTCCTTGGGTCAATACAAATCCATCAAACCCAAAATTGTGAAAATCGAACGACTCGAGTTATCCTGCTAAAAAACGAAATGTGCGCATACATTGAGAATTTTAAGAATTTTTTTGTTCCTAAACCTTTGCGGAACAATTACTAACAAACCTCCAGAAGGATGTATTCAATTTGGTCTAGCCGTTTTCAAGTTTTAAGCAGCCACACAAACCACGATCCATTTTTATATATGTATATAGAATATAGATTACATCATCTTCGACATTTCTAAAGATTGTATCCCTTTTTTTATCAAGTTGGGCTAGTTTTCTATTTAAAAAGTGGGTGTGTCAGCAGGCGAAAGTTTATAAGCAGCCCGACTCTGGTATAGTTAGCATTAGTATGAAGACACGCGTTCCTGCAACAACAAAGGATTCAACAGTTTCATAGTTTTCATGGTCCAGAAGTCTGATTAAAAGGCGATTATTAATTATTAAATAAAATGAGATGTTTTTAAGAAGGAATAGTCAGGAGGAAATATGCGTCAATCTTCCTTACATTTCATAGCCGCTTCGTTTTAACTAAGAATTTGTACACACAAAGCTGCCAATTGAATTCTAATTCAAAGGCAATCTAATCAAGGTACTTACTGCACTGCAGACTTCATTTGCACTCTTTTTCTGACTCCAATATATGAAAATAATAATAAGAACAAGAACCGATTTAACAATAAATTCCACTTTATTATCATATACCATCTTTATATTTAATTTTTTAAATGTATGTACCTATTTACACAAAACACATTGAATTTAATTGCATTTTAAATATGTTCCTATGCGTTCCCTGAATATAATATTAAACATCCTATATTTTGTAATATTACAAATTTTTTTTTTGTTTAACTATAAATTTTAATATTTATTTAAATACATTATTATTTTAATTCAACAGTTTTCTAAATAATTTATTTATTCTAAGTAGTGTCGTATAAATTAAAATCTAAAACTATTTGGTGGTGTGTATAAAATATTTATTTTTATTTTTAATATTTTGTATCTACCCTAATGTTGGATATAAGCAATTTTATTAAATAAATTACCTAAAATGCATACAAAACTACGATACTTTTTGGAAGTGTAATTGTTCTTGAATTTATTCAGAAATAAAATAACAAATTTCTTCCAAATGGGGCTCATTTGATGCATAATTTTGTACACCCTTAGGCTTTGAATTAAATTTACTTAATTTCGTTTGCTATATTTACATTTAAGAACTAAATATCAATTTCATATATACAGTTTTTCAATTAGATTAAGTATAGTTAAATTTATCTTATGCTAGAATCTTATTATAATATAATATTGTGTTCATGTTGAGTTACACTTTATACTTCAATTTTATATTCCCTAAAATCAATTTTTACAAACTACACTCATATATTTACAAAATATTGAATGTTATAAATACAACACATTTTCACAGCTAACAATGACTATATTTTCTATATTATAAAATTGTTTTAGAATTTTGTGTTGAAGTTTGTAAGTGTGTGTGTGTGTGTGTAAAGGACATATCCAAACTTAAATAATCTCATTTTGCTGCCGATGGTGTATGTACATAGGTAAACATTTCCGTCAGAAAATAATGTATTGAAGAAAAAGTTTGAACATAATTTAATTTATAAGCTCCTTATAGGTAGGTATGTATGTATATGCATACAACACTCTAATGCTAATAAACTTTTACTGATACTGAAAACATTATGCAGTTTGTTAACATGAACACGTCAAAACCAAGTCAAAGCCCATGAAAAATATTCTGTACTGCAGGCATACATTCTAGTCGGGTTTCGAAAAAAAAACTTTCTACCTATTCCTATGTTTTGTTTTTCCCCTATTTTGGCATCAGTTTCATTAGCAAAAATTACCATATAACCCTGGTGCTGTTAAAGCAATCATAGGAAGTGGCATTTGGCACAACCAGAGACAGGTTATTCAAAGCTCTTGTTCTACGGACTTTTTTTTAAATATTTTTTTTGTTTTTGAAAATGTATGTTGGTGAGTTATTGAAAGAGGGACTTTTTACTTAAAAGTAATTCATTTTCGTCTCAAGGCATATTTTCATAAAACAAACATAAAACAAAATAAAATATTTTTCCAGTTTTGTAAACAGTTGAGACGCTGAGAGATGGATATCATTTCAATTATTTGGGGATTAAGAACAAAAAAACAATCTTTCAGACTTAACCAAAGAAACCATCATCAGTTCTTAGCTTTTGTATTTATAATGAATAGAGACTTTCTGTACTGTGGTAGGACAATCGAACAAAATGTTCATTTTATATTAATCAAAAAAAAAGATCATATTGGTTATGACGTTAATATGAAAATGTAAATTTGAAAATACAACCAAACCATATTAAATTGCAAACAGCCCGATGATGAAATATAACTTCCGAAACGCGTAGCCAAAATTAAAAATCTTAATTAGTTGTGATAAAATTTTAAAAACAAGTTTTTAAATAATAAAAAGAAAATTTTAAAGTTTAAAATATTTAATTTATTTTATTTGTTTTAACCAATTTTTATTTTCAATTTACATTTTCAAAAAAAAAATGATATTTAAAATGCATTGTTGTCATAATTTTTTTTTAAATAACTTTGCTTAAAAAAATATTTTAAGTTATTTTTTAAATATTTGCTGAGAAAATTGTCTACACAGGCAACAAATATCATTTGTGTTTTAATCCCATTTCACTAATAAAAATAGATTTATTTCGATTTCTACGTAATCATTCAAATCGTGTACTGGTCGCGAGATAAAAAAAATACACCTTTAAAAGAAACCATTAGGTTTTTCTTAATTTTTCCAACTGGACAACTTTTCCAATTTTTGTTTTTGTAAAAATCGTATTTTGCCATAGTGGATGACCATTAAAAAATAGCCATATCGGCCAAGCTCAAAAGATGTGATCATAAAATAAAAATAAATTGGATGACGCAACGGCTCGTGATAAGCCAGGGCCTAGTGACTAACAACTCGCAACCATTCCTGTGTGCGCGTGTCGACAGGAGTGGTAGGGACCTACAATTTTATGCCGAATCCGAACGGCAAGACGAGAAGCACTTATTCGTGACAAGTAATACTCTTGGAGGATTTGTCAATTCCTCGCAAGAGGCAGTAGCCCTGAAAAAAAACTATTTGGTTTTAAGGTGGATGAGATGCGCTCAACAACGAATAAATAACTTGTCTTTTATGTATAGGGCAATGTTATGGCTAACAACGTTAACGTACACATTTTAAAATCTATTACATTTTGCCAAAAAATCATAATAATAAGAAAAGTACGTAAACGCCCTAGTGTGCCATTGTTTTTTTTTTTTTTTTTTTAGAGAGGATAAAAAAACGATATGTCTTGGATCTAATTTTGTTATTTGTAGCCAAAAAGGCCGACAAAATGGTCAACCTGCACGGTAAGAAACTATACTTTATGTACACATGTATATTTATGTATATTTTATAGAAATAACTGCGCCAGGTGCCTTTGAAAACTAAAAAAAAAAAAAATATATATCGAATTCTGTGAGCTTACAAACACTTATGTATGTAAATAACTTTCCTATAGACAGATAGGTATTTGGTGGTATAAAATGATAATTAAGGCAGTAATAACTTTAAGTTGCCTGCCTTTTCTATATCTTATCTAAAACGATCATTCTGTATACAATATTTAATTGAAGTTTTAGTTCTATTTAGTTTTATTCAAGTGTGGCTTCATTTCCGTAAATAGTGTACCTATAAATACATACATACATTCTCGTATCTTCTCTTATCGGACTGAACAAATGTGGTCGTTGTGAATAAATGGCGTGTGAATGAAGTTTTCACTGTTGTAAACTTTTAAATTTTGTAATACATAACTGAAACCTTTTCATTTCATGTTTGGAATTTAAAGATTCTCTGTAATATTTCATTATGAACCTTGAAAATGGATGGTAGTTAAAATGATTTACTAAGAATTTTATAAAAAAAAAAAAAGAATATTTTGCCAAAAAACGAGTATAAAGCATAGGAATGCCAGCCAGAACGATTCACAAAGTCGAGTGTCATTAATCATCTGAATATCTATTTCTATATACATGATGTGTATAAAAAAAGATCCAACTATATAGGTAGGATTTTGCTCGAGCGATTGCATAATGCACATAAACCAGTAAATACGAACTGGTACGTGGGAAAATACAAAACCAAGAGATTGTATCTGTAGTTGTTGTTCTTAACTGTGCATTTATGTATTTCGAACATTTTTATAACATGAGGATATATTGCACAAATGTGTTTTATAAAAATATTGTGTTGCATCAGATATTCAAAGTCCTAAGTTCTTATTAAACTTTTCCATCAGTTGAATTACATAGGTATTGATTGTGTTTGGAGTTTACTGAAATATATTCTGAGGGCAAATGTGAGAAACTTTAGAATGAAATAAATGTAGGTACATTACTTAAGATATCTTTGGAAAATTGGAAAAAGTTATTGAGAAATGTTCAACTTTTAGTCCTACATCAATTTCTATTATATCTCCAGTAGAAATAACACAGAAACGCTAATTGGAGGTCACAGCAGAGCCCAGTTTCTACCTTTTGAGGGCTTGTGTGTAGATTTTTCCATCAATAAAAATAATAAAAATGTAACCAAGTTTGTCGTAATTTTACACTAAAAAGCTAAACTGTTCTCCAAGATAAGTTGATCACAGGACATTTCATTTTCATGTTTAAATATTAGTACAGGAAACGGGGAGTCAAATAAGGGCAATCTGAAAGAAGTTTCGACGTCTGAAAAGTTTGAATGCAGTTTTGAAGGGGTGTTTCTTCTTAGCATAAATCTCGATTTGCGGGATTTTTGGTCTTGCTATCTTGGAAGTTTTTTTTTAATTTTGAGTTTGAAAATTATTTTCTCAAAAACTGTTTGCTCAAACAACTCGATTAAAAAATTCAATTTAAGAATAGGTTTTTAGCTTTCAGAAAAGCTATAACATAATATTCTGAGTGTTGCCGTTGTTTTTAATAATTTGTTTTATATTTTAAGTCATTTTTTTTAGAAAATTGCCCCTTCTGCCTAAACGGGGGGAAATAGCTCCCCTCCCAGTACGATTGTTTTCTTATCTTAACTCAACCTACACGCCCTTGCCTTTTGTTACACCTTATGCAAATCACACTGTAAGCCGGTAGGCCTATTTTTGTACTCGTTTTTCATTAATAACTTTTGAATTTTCTACACCAGAAAAATAACATATATACCGATTTGTAGGAAATTAAAACAAAAAAGCATATATTATTTTTTTCATAAAAAAGTACAGGAAGTGAGAAAAACGCAAATTATCAACAGAAGTCGTTTTTCCAAGATGCTGGACGCCCCACAGGACCGAAAATCCCGCAAATCAAGATTTATGCTAAAAAGCAACCCCTCTTCACAACTGCATTCAAACTTTTCAGACGTCAAAACTTTTTTCAGATTTTTCCCTATTGCCTGTACTATATACACAGCAAACAATCCAATCAAATCTCAATTGTTTAACTGCAAATCCTTTCCCCTTTTTAACTTAAAAGCTTATTACCTGCTCCTAATTGGAATACAATAGTTCCACACCACGTACCTATCGTTCATTAGCTATGGGGTTAACTATAGGTACTTTAACCTACATACTATAGAGTTCAATATTAATAGAAGAATAAAAACCTGACCCTTATACATATTTAGCTAGAGAAAACCTATGAGCCAGCCAGCGAAATCAGCAAGTACCATCAGAAGTATATATTTTTATTAATAGTCGGGATTCTTCTGTTGGGTTATATGATTATTCAATTGTTCCTGAAGCTTTTACCCACGCCCAGGCCAGAACAGCACCCGCCACCTCCCTGCGGAACAGATTGTATTCATTCGGAGCACATTTGCATTTCATTTTTAATTCAAATTGAAAAAGGGTGGCTTTGAGGCTATCCTTAGGGTTTGGGAGCGCTTAATTTTTCTTTGTTATTTTTTTTTTGTTTGTTATTCCACGCTTGGGTTTGTTGTATTATAAAGAGCCTTTGTCTTTGTTGAGTGCACTGTAAATTCAAAAAAAAAAAACAGAATAGAACAGCACAGCACAAAACAGAGGAAAAAATTCTCAAATGAAAAGTATCCCAATTTCAATATGAGCAGACTTGTGTGAATGATTCAGTTACATAATGTGACTATACCAAATCTATAGGTTGTCCTTCGGAAATATATACATATATTTATATTTATATAATATCTGTCTGTAACGAATCTTCACTTCTCAAAGGTTTCAGAATTCTAAATTACATTTCAATACATGCGTTTTTTTTTTAACAAACTCCAGATCTGAAGCAATGAACATAATTTAGTATAAATTCCCTTTGTTATAGAAAAAAAAAGATCATTCGAGACTTTGACTTGGCTACAATATTTTATCCTACCATTTTGCCCAAAATACCGTAGTGTGTATTGTGTATATATGAATGTATGTTTCACCGCACAGTCTTCACTTTATAGAAGCTTGGTACACAATGTGGAAAAACAAATTGAATAGGTATAGAGAAAATGAAATCCCATCCATGGATCCACGGGCACATCCTTTCTGATCCGGTTCATTATTATCCTTGCAAAAATACCGAGTCGTTTAGCTGACAAGTCATCAAACGCTTGTGTTGCAAGGGAATAAAATAGTATTTTGGATCCTGATAGTCGGTGGAGTGGGTGAAGGCTGAAGGATTGACGTTTGATGGATAAAATGTCAGCCTCCAGGACTGAACATAGCCGTATCGGTTCATGGAGCATGACAAACGAACAACGATAAACAAAACAAAACAAAAAAAACGATAAAAGTCAATTGATTTTTTTGTGGAAATAATTCGTGTGGATGTGAAGTAGATATAGAATGTTCTTTGTTGTGGCAATATTTTCTGACTTCGGATGATGCATGAAATATATTCTCGTTGAACTGAAAGGAAATAAAAAGAGAAAAAAATGTTTAAATAATTTTATTGAAATTTAGAATCAATCAACTATAAAATTAAAAATTTTCAATTAAAAACATGCACTTTTTTTGATAATATGTATTTGTTAAATATTTCTAGCTAGTTTAATATTTTTATTTATACATATGTAGGTATTTTAAAAAATTGTGTTTTTTAGAAATCGATTAAAGCATCAGTGATTTGAAACTGGGGCTTATTGCGAGCGTTTGTTCAAAATACAATTAAAAACAAACACACTTAAACTCTACCATCCATATTTCAAGTAAATATTCTTTAATATTTTTCTGTCAGATTATTATGAATTTATGTTAATATGTACTGTACATTCATATATGATTATGAATATTTCCATTTGATATAAAATTGAGTTCTTATGAACTTTTGATCGATTTTTTTTGTCTAGACTTTTTAGGAGTAGACTTTCGCAATAAGGCACAATACTTACTTAAATATTTACTAAAATATACATACTTTTTAAATAAATACAAACGAAGGAAATAAATATCTACAATGTAGTTTTGCAGTTTTTTGCATTCCAAGAATAGGCTGGGTCCAAATTTTAAAATCCTTAATTTGAAAAATAAAAACCATACTGCCTGTTAACTTCACGGTGAAGTCAGCAGGACACATGGTTTATCTCTAGTGTGCTAGGAACGTGCAGCAAGGCTCCAAATCTTGAAGTCCTTATTTTTAGAAATTTCATAAAATTGAGTTCACAGTGAAGTTGACAAGTAACAAAGTGTAAATTAAATTGAGAACTTACAGCCCTATTCTGCCGTTGTGAGGCTCACAAGTCACAATTCTTTGTGAGTTTGTTTTCTTATAAGGCGGTCACAATTTCGTTTTCTATGGAAGCCCTCAAAATAAACCTCACAAGAACAACGTGATTTGTGATCTGCCAAGGAGCAGATCATAATTTTAAAGTTTTTATGAGGCGAGTTCACCACGAGTTGTGAGGTTATTGTGACTTGTGAGGCATCAGTGAGGTTGCCAGAATAAGAATATTAATATGTGTATGTACAATTATATACTGTCTGTGTTTTAATAAATAAATAAAAATATAAGTTTTTGTCTTTTTTTATCAACCAATGTGGCGGATAAAGGCTACACAAAACAAAATTGTGAAACCGCATTACACAATGAGTAGCTTCAACATAAATCATTCCGTATACCATTTGAGGAAATAACTTTTAGAAGTTTAATTTTGTATTAAATGTATATATGTATGTATTTATATAAGGGTGGTCCTTATAAAACTCGTTGTCTTATTTTGAGTGACGCACATTAACAAATTATTAAAACAAATTTTACAAACATTTATTAGCCGTGTTTTTTGATCGAGTTACTAGCCACTCAGTAAAAGTTTTACAAGGAAAACTTAAACAAAATTCTCTATAATAATTTGTTTTCTTATTGTTTTGCGTGTAAACATTTTGCTGAGCTGCTAGTCACTCTCTCAAAAAACACGGTTATTATAACTAAAATTAAATAGAAAGAAAAATGTTTTTGTTTAAAGGGCTATAAGTAGGGAAATAACTGTTGTAAATTTTTTTCAGATACATTTTTATAAATATGACAGAAGTGACTACATGTGTTCCAAAATTCAATTTTTTTTATCAATCATTACCAAAGTTAAGATTTTTCAAGTTTGGATTTACAAAAATATATGGGATTTCCCATATAAAACTTCAAACGTCTTGGGGGCCGGGTTAAAGTTAATGTAATGAGCTAACATTTTACAGGATTTTTGTTTTAATTATTTAGAACAAATTAGGGGGGTGCGTCATTCAAAGTAAGACAATGACCATTATAAGGACCACCCTAATGAATATGTACTACTTATGTTTTTGTACCAAAAGCTTTATTTTACAGCTTTCATTCAAATTATTTTCAAATAAGGGCCCAGTTATAGCTATCATTGGAAACCATCATTGAAAAAGTTAACTGTTTATTTTGAGACCCTTGGATAGTTTAATCATTGAATATTTTAATGCGGAAATATAGCTTACGACTTCAAAATTATTTCTCCTCCAAAAAAAACCATATCTCCCCTTAACGTATTTTTAAAATTTTTCAATGATCATTGGTAAGGTATATAGTTCATCATTGAAAAATTAAAAGTGATTTTATAAGAAAAGTTGTGCAAAATTGAATTTTGGAGAACCTAGAAATAAATATTAAGTCAATTAGCTTTACTTTGGCATCAAAATAATCATATATTTTTTCTTCAAAATCTCTCAAAATTGACAATTTATATTTTCAATGATGGTTCAATGATAGCTATAACTGGGCCCTAAACTGTAAAAAGTCCCAGCTTGAAGGGCTTTTAAATATTTTCACGTTAATAATATGCGAAAGCACCGGCTGAGTGTCGGGGGTTAAATGTGTATTATTAAAGCTGTTCATCTTCATCAATTAAGGCATTTGGATTGACTGGATGTTGGTCAACAGAATCAATTGTCATAGAAGAAGGTTCACTGTTAATTGAAGAAGTATTGGATTGTAACCCCTTGAACACAATGCAAGTCGCTGGTCGCGGTAAAAATCGGTATAGCACAAGCTGTCATTAAAATCGCCCACTAGGTCGCAAAGGTCGTCCACAATGGTGTAGCGCAGAAAGAACGTTTCTTTGACATTTAGAATTGTTTGGGTTCGTTCAGATGTTTGGAATTCCAATTTTTACAAGGCGTGTTCCATATGTTGCATGTTGTTTTCATTTCTATTACAAATGCGAGACTATCATGCTTCTCTTTTAATATATAAAACACAAAGTATGTCGTTATTTGACACAACAGAAAACAAACAAACAAAATTCAACATGGCAGAGCACAACACAGAATATTTTATTGAACTTTTAAAAAGAAATAATATTTTGTGCAGTTGCATTGTGGGCATATGAAAAATAGCACGCACGATTCTATTTAATAGCTATTTCAGCTATGGCTTCAGTTCCAGTTGTGGCACTCTTTTGTGAACACCCAGCTAGTTGAGATAGACCTACATTTTGCTAAAAGTGCAAGCGCGGAAATAAATATCTATTATAAAGACACTTGCTTTCCAAAAAACAATTGAAAATCGTGTATGGTGACTGATATCATCTGTCA
Organism: Melangyna quadrimaculata; assembly: GCA_949320155.1. Taxonomy (NCBI): domain Eukaryota; kingdom Metazoa; phylum Arthropoda; class Insecta; order Diptera; family Syrphidae; genus Melangyna; species Melangyna quadrimaculata. The sequence continues at coordinate 3,234,014 of OX439483.1, forward strand.
GAACAATTTTCGCATGTTTTTTTGTAAACAGGTGTCATTAGCATGCATGTTTATTTCTCACTTTGGCTCTTTTTGGAAAAAATAGGTCTATGTATTTAAACCTATCCCTTGACAGATACAAGATTGGAAGGAGTAAAGGACAACAGTATCTAGAAAAATTCCATCAGTTTTATAAATGTGAAGAGTTTGTTAATTTTTTTCGTTTTTTTTTTTTCAACCAAGCCCATTGGAGCTTTCAAAAAAAATGTTGTCACTTGTAGCGTGAACAATGCGCAATTTTAAAATTGAGTTCTGAAAGTTGTGCAATTTTGGGGTCAGTGACAAGATACTCAAATTATTAATAATAAGACGTTATTCAAATGCTTTTTTTTCTACAATCATTGCTATCGAAACCAATTTTTTTCCGAATTTCAGTTCATAATAAACATGAAAAAATAACTCAATGTGCTAAACGAACCCAATGTCTAGTTTACATACAGTGTTTTGAACAGACCCACAGATATGTCAAAAAGTAGCGCGACTAAAAGCAGAAAGTTGAAAATTATTCAACTTTGGCGACAGCGATCGCTGCAGCTACAGCTTCTCATTGTGGCGCTGTGTACTGTTTTCGTATATTTTTACTTTGACAGTGCGACAAGCGGCCGCTACAGCGACTCCATTCTGTTCGGGCAGTAATGAGTCTTTTAGAGTAGTTGGTGGACTTAGTTCTCGTCTATGTCCTGTTGTCGTATTGTTTTGTTCTTTCTGCATATGAGTGGAAGTGGAGTCGATTGATGGTGTGAAAGAGGTAGATGTTTTTTGATTGACAAATGATGTCTCAGAAAGAGATGCTATAGAAGAGATCAGTGAGTTTGAAGATTGAGCTGATTTATTAGAGAAGGATGGTGTGCGAGAAAGAGATGGTATATTTGAATCGGAATTTGTAGATGATGGAAGTGTAGTGGGAACTGAGTAAACCGTTTGGGTTTTATTTACCAGAGTATTATTTGGTTTTTCGATGATGGATGGAGAGCGGAAGAAATTTGAGTGTTTGTGATAGCTTGTCTTGCTTTATCTGCAAAAGGAACATAAAATGGGTTCTTTTGCTCGGGGTTTTGTAGGTTATATGTTCGCCTGGCATCGGCCAAGCTACATTTATTTTTGGTTTTGATAGCAAGAATGTTTTTATTTTGTACGTATTTCGGTCAAAATTTGGGTGATGCTGAATGATTATCAAGGCAATTTGCGCACATTAAACGGGAGCAATCGGATGGCTCGTGTGGTGGAAGATTGCAGTGTTCACAGGTTTTTTTGTTTGTGCATCGTTTTTGTGTGTGGCCTAATAACTGGCAGTTCTTACATCTCATTGGAGATGGGATGTACTCTTTCACTTTTGCATTAAACCATCCAATTTCGACGGTTTAGGGGGTGGGGGGGGCGGTTGGAACAGGTCAAACGTGAATAGCATTAAACCTGTGGGCTGATCTTTGCCCTCAATTTTTCGCGAGAATTTGTACACTTCACATACACCTTGACTTTTCATTTCTGTGACTATTTCGGATTCGGTTACATTGACTAGCCATGGAGGAAAGACTATGCCCTTGGATGAAATGAGTTGTTTGTGAAGAGAGACAGTTACTGGGATTTGGTTAGCAAGATTTGTTATTTTAAGGAAGATATCGGCAATTTGTTGTGTTTTTACTAGAATAATCCATCTTTCAATAGCGAAATGCTTTCATAGTTAGTACTTATTGAGTCAATAGATTTTTTAGCATAAAAATACAGATGAAAGTTTAATGTCTACTTTTTTAGGAGCGATTACAATGAACTTTGGATTTCTTATGTTCTTATTTAACGGGAGCTCAGGGAATTCCTCGAGACCATTTTTATTTTGTTTGCCCTAGCCTCCAACGACTGATTATCAGATAAACTGTCGTAGTAACCTAGGGGCTTCTTCTTCGAGCCCGTCCCCGGGCCCATGCCTTATTCAAGAATGAACAAAGAAAAATAAATTTATTTGGTTTTTACACACAAGTTTGAGTTAAACAATAGTGCGTGTCCGAAAAGGACAACTAATGTTGTCAGCAAAATCACGAATTAACAATACGATAGCTCGCTTAATCGATCTCTACGCTTTGAAAGCCAGATGACGAATGGGAACACATATAAACCTTTTCATCGAATTATTTGTTAAATTATTTCTACTTGACTGAACGTGCACAATATACATAAATATCAAAAATTTACTCACACACAAATAAATATCTCGCAAATTACCTTGGAACAACAGAAGATAATTCTATTCAATCGAAAACGCCATTAATATTCATATTGAAATTAATGAGCTCATGTGGGATTGAATAAGCCATACATCAGTGCTTATTTTTATGTGAGCAATAGATGAAAATAGGCATTCGAAAATGAATGGTTTCAGATTTTTTTTTTTTTTTTTTTTTTTGTTCAGCCTACATCTACCATATTAATTAATAACATGCGAACCATAGACTTCTGCACTATTTATAACTATTTATAAAAAAGCAAAAACTTATAGTTCATGGTGTCCGCTAAACTGGAAAGTCAGGGAACAAAATTTGGGCAGGGAATTCGGGAAGCAGTCAGGGAATTTTTTCTATATCAATTTTTAAAAAAATCACTGAACTTCTTTTTCACTTTCTATCATAAGAAACTTTTTTCTGATCAAACATTTCGTTTTGATTACCTGTGAATGTGTCAAAAAAATCATTGAAACACAACTAATTTCAATTCATTGTATTGTGTTATTTATTTCGTACAGTTATGGCCGCGATCGGAAACCTATGTAGAACTATCCAGATAGGTTCGTGTTGTTACAATCCCGTGTAAAAACAGCTGATGACAAAACAGCTTTTGCTCTTGGATAGCTATCCATGCTATCTGAAAAATGTTGGTAGATATTCATTTGTATCCCAAGCGAAATGTCAAAAATAACCAATCCGTTCGAAAACCTATGGATACGAAACTATCTTAAGATCGATTCACAATGCGATGAGAAAACGCAACGTGAGCGTGACGAGAGCTCGTCGTAGTTGGCAAACTGATTTCAAACCATGTAAGAATATACGAGGGAACGCCAGGGTATGCACAATGAAACGTTTCTCGTCGTCACGTTACGCCAAAATTGGGAAAATTGAAAAAAAGACGCTCTCGTCGTAAAAATTTCGTAAGTGCTAAAACTCCTTGTGAGATCCTGGCAGTTGATGAAAGCATGATTCCCTGGCGAGGAAGGCTCCAGTTCCGCCAGTATAACCCGGGTAAGTCTCATAAATACGGCGTAAAAGTATACAAGCTTTGTGACACTAATGGGTATACATATACAAGCTCGATTTATGCTGGTAAATGTGATAATTTCAATCAGAGAGGAAAACCTACGGAAAACACTTCACACAGCACCCAAATTGTTTTAGACCTTGCTGATAGGTATTTGGGAAAAGGGAGGACAATGACAACCGACAATTTTTATACATCCGTATCACTGGCCAAACACTTGATTGAACGCGAGACTCACCTAGTTGCTACTTTGAGAAAAAATAGATCCGGAAACCCAAAGGATGTGACAAATTCAAAACTTAAAAAAAACGAAGTTATTGGACGTGAATACTCTGGAATTGCAATTGCAAAGTGGAAGGATAAACTTGACGTGCTCATGCTTAGCACGAAACACAACTTGGAAGTTGATTCCACAGGCAAGAGAAATCGAAACAACGAAGAAATACAAAAGTTGAAGATGATTCTAGAATATAATAAAGGCAAGCAAGGTATAGAGATTTCAGATCAAATGGCGTGCTATTTCACAAAATTGCATTTGAATACCTTCTAAGTACATCTGTTACACTTGTAATCTATAAACAGTTCCACACAAATGCACAAATTCTAGAATTTAGGCAATCAATCTGCGAATCTCTGCGAACTGGAGGTAGACCCGTCAACTTCTTCGAACATCAAACATGTTTTAAAACACACACACACGAGACAAGACGAATCGAAAAACTCGAAAACGTTGTTCTAGTTGCTACAACGATATTCAAGAAATCGAAGGCAGAGTTGCTGCTCAAAAAAAAGCTAAAAGGGTGTCCACATATTGCGATAATTGTGATGGTAAACCTGCATTATGCGTGGATTGTTTCCTCAAAAAACATTAATTTTTTACAATTATTTTTTTATTTTTTCCAATAAACTTTGAATTTTGTATATTTTGTTATTTACTATTATGAATTTTATAAATAAGTTTCAAATAAAGTCAAATCTAAAAAAATTAAAAATGAAATGCCATAAATAAAGAAAAAAAAATTGAAATTTCTTCTTTTTTTTTGCATCATATGAAAAGAAAAAACATTAACCAAGGTGCCACTGAAGAAAAAAATTACTTTTATCAGCAGACCGAAAATCTACAATCCAAAGAAATAAACAAGTCCTGTGAACCGCCGGTGGTACACACGCTATTATGTAAAAAAAATGTGTACCACCGGTGGCTCACATGGCAGCCAACGTGTTAATATCGCAAAGATGTATGATTTAAAAGGATTTTATTATTTTATGAATTTGACCAATTTTTTTGTGCAACTTTTCTACTGTGATTATTAATGCTCTTTTGGTCTATTTGTAAAAAATGCGAATAAAAACAAGTGACTATTCCTCACTTCTTCAGGGGTTATATATTTTTTTTCAATTTGATTGTCAAAAAACAACAAACTCTCTGGCTTCTTATTTCTCCCTTTTATTAAATTTAATAAAAGTACCTGAGCTCAACTGTGATATAAGTGTCATTGTTAATTTTGTATTTGATTAGTTTTTGCTAGATTGTTCTTAATTTATTATTTATTTGTTTTTATGTTCAATTTTGTGTCAGTGCCGTCTCCGGGAATGATGAAATAATAGGATATAAGAAGCAAAGTATGTAGTTTTTCTAACAATCAAATTGAAAAAATATATAACCAAAAGAGCGTAAATAATCACAGTATAAAAGGATTTTATTTAAATGGTAATTTCATTCAGTAATGGAAACGTAGGGAAAAATCCCTACACGTAGGGATATTTGTCTTGAAAAAGCCACCGTGGGGAAAAAGGACAGATTTTCAATATATCAGAGTTTTCTATGAAACCGTAGGGATATTTAAAATTTTATTATTAATAATTTGTATTTATTTTTTAATCTTACCACACACCCTGCAATTATTATACTTATATCCCAAAATATTTTTCTTTCTAAACATCTTACCACATATCTTTAATGAAGTATACCTTATGGTGTTTCCACCTTTTTGTTTCTGGTCTCAGTGTCAAATTCGCTGTCAATCAGTTCAATAATATAAATTGGGCATATTTATAGTCGCAGATAGACCCACGTTTAACTAAACTACAGTTTAAGACAATTTTGGCTCAGTGAATACAGACCGATTTTAATTACAAATTGTTGGTTTTATATTTGTATAAGATAATTAACTTGGTATACTACACAAATAGCTTCAAATATTTTGAAATGATAACCTTAAAAAAATAGAATAAGCGTCCGAAAATTCAACCTAATCTATGTTTAACTTAGACCCAGGTCTAAAATGACTATGAAGATGCCCCATTGTCTCTTTCTATCGTGAGCTTATAAAACAAACTGTATGAGAAAAAAAAAACAAAACAAAGCAAGCAGCGGAAAAACGGTTCATAATAACCACGTATGTTTGTACATTTTCCAGAAAGAAGCAGAATCTACGCTACTCTTTGAAAAAATTATTATTATAAATTGATCATAAAAGTTTGTTTTATTTTGCATTTATTTTAAATTTTTCAATTTTTTGAAGCTTCCCTGAACTTATTTTAACTATTATTATAAACTGCAATTAAATTAATTAAACCAATATTTTATTTTTCTTTCCTTTAGTGTTATATTTTGGATTTTATAATTGTAGGGATAAAGTTCATAACGTAGGGATTTTTTGTGGATACCGTAGGGATTTATTTTGTTTTCATGTACCATCACTGATTTCATTACTATGAACTACATTGCATAGGCATAGTCATCACTTTTGTTAAGCAAAACAATTTTTTATTAATTGATGCAGTTATTATTTTTCACTTTCAATACAATCGGTAATGTATACCTTAAGATTGATTTTTGAAAAATACAAGTTGAGTTCTTTTTGCCTAAGGTTTAATTAACTCCATTCAAATATGTACATTTTCTACCAGTTTGTGCAATATTTATTCAATTTGACAAATTTTTTTCTTGCCATAATAATAAATCAAGATATCATGCCAAGGAGTGAAGATAATGGTGGCATTCCTTAGGGAAGTTCACATATACACGTTACGCAGTGTTCTCGTACAACACTCTTAAATATCAAGTTTAAACTAAACTAAAGTTAGCGCATCCTTCAACTATTGCTAAAAATAAGGAATCTAGGATTTCTTTTGAAAGATTTCAAATACCAACGAAAATTGGAAGGGGTGTCGTTTTTTTGTTTTTATTTTTATATTTTTATGTTTATTGGTGTTTTTTTTGTTGCAAAAGGTGAGATTTTTTCCAATTCCAATCGATTAGATGCTCCAATATCAACTGAGGTGTGCTCATCCTTCATCTTCCGAGCCACTGACTAAATATTTTTTTGGAATACAAATCGCGTTAGCTCTTAAGATAAATGTCATCCAGCTGTCACGATGTCAAAAGATCAACGACATACAACAATAACCCGCAAATTTGAATAATCACGGTTTTTTCTGCCCTACTTTTTTTATTAGTATTATTGAGTTTATTCTTCAGATCCGATAAAATATGATAGCAGAACCATAATTATATTTTTTTTTAGACAGGTGGATGAAGTAATAAGGTTGGCGTTTTGACATTCAAGACAGATTTGATTTAAAAGTAATTGAAGTTTGATTTATTTAGGCTCGAGAGACGAGTGCAAACAAAATGTAAAGTAGGGTTTGTGTTTGCTTTTTGAGGACTTCTTGTTTATTCTTTTTTTTCATTCCTCTTTGAACCTAACACGAATACTAATTAAAATCATTCCTTGCTTACACAATACAATACCTATTGATATAAATTTTATAAAGTATTGAAATAGGGAATCGAGATTTGGTATAATTTGGTATAGGTATTTGTGTTACGTTTAAATTAATTTTGTTTGATACCTCATAAAATATCACGTGCTTTAAAATGATTGTATTGTTAGAGGTATATAATATAGTTAATGCATCTTAATTATAAAGCCTGTAAAAAACATTGCTGGTGCCAACAACAATTCTTTCCTTCTATTCCTTAACTAGGGCCGTGCATTGCATTTAAAAGACCTTAGGTTTTACATGCATAGTTACAAGTTAAAATTATTACCTACGATGTTATCAAATCGTGTAAATTAAACTTCGAGATTTTAGTGAAGTTACAATTGATGTACATTCCCAATAAATATCAGTTTTTATACTCTCAGTCGTTGTCGGTGAATGCGTCCGTCTTGTGTGGCAAGGTGTACATCGAACTAGTTATATAGAGTTTAAATGGATGTACAATGCTATGTAAGCTTAAAATTTAGTTCAGATCATTTTTATGTGGTTTCAAAGAGGAATAATTCGGATTTTTGTAGATATCATAAGATAACGATTTCATTTTTTCAGTGGGCCGAAGTGAGAACATTTTTAAAAGATTTTCATTTTCTATAAACTGTTGAATTTGTTAATTATAATTATATATGTACAAACACAAAAAGAAAGGATATAAACAAACAGCAACGAGTTTCTTTGAATCGTTATTCAGATCAATCAATGACATTGCTCATGACGACAATTCGGACGAATCCTGGAACAACTTTAACAATGACAATTTATTTCTTTTCAATGAAGCCGACATTAAATTGTCTATCGATGATTTGAAAGTAGATACAAGCGCTGGTAGCGACGGTATTGAAGTAGAAATGTTGAAATATGGCAAGGACGCTCTAAAACCTGTAATAACAAAATTATTTAATGAGATTTTGTCAACACAACGAATTCCTAGACATACTACACAAGAAAGGACAAAAAGATGACATGAACAACTATAGACCTATCAGTTTGATATCAACAATCTACAAACTTTTTTCAAAAACAGTATATAAAAGGACTAAACAAGCACTTAACGACAAGCAACCGAGGGAACAAGCAGGATTTAGAGAAGGATTCTCAACCACTGACCATCTTCAGACAATTAACCAGCTAATTGAAAAACATAACGAATGCAATAAACCACTTCACCTATGTTTTATTGACTTTGCTAAAGCTTTTGACACTGTGGAACACAACAGTATTTGGACGGCACTAAGCAATCAAGGGATTCATCCCACCTTAATAAAGACATTTAAAAACATATACAGAAATAACACCGCAAGAGTTAAAAGTGACAAACTAGGCAGAGAATTCCATTTGACAAGAGGAGTGCGACAAGGTGACCCCATGTCACCACCATTATTTTTTGCAGTCCTAGAAGATATCTTTGGAAACTTGAAGTGGAAAAACAAATATGGGATACAAATTCAGGGAGATAATTTATCAAATTTAAGATTTGCAGACGACGTCGTTCTTCTTTCGGAATCAGCAATAACCATACAGTCAATGTTTAACGAATTAGGTATAGCCTGCAAACAACATGGACTATGTTCAAATCTGACCAAAGCAAAAGTAATGACGAACCATTTGAAAGAAGATATACTGTTGGGAAAATACAAACTTGACTATGTTGATGACTACGTGTACCTTGGACAAATTAAATCTTTTATAAATGAAGATGAAAAGGAAATCAACAGACGAGTATCTAACGGATGGAAACAGCTCTGGAGCTTGAAAGAAATTCTGGACTCTAACTTAAGTAGTGATACAAGGAAATACATATATGATTCTTAAATTTTACCAGTTTTGACCTAGGACTAACATCAATTCTTCAAGATAAATTAAGAATCTGCCAAACAAAAATGGAACGAAAACTATTAAATATACGACTAATACAAAGAATAAATAACGAGGATATAAGAAGAAGGACAAATATAGTTGACGTGATACAAGGAATAAAACAATTAAAATGGAGCTAGGCAGGCCACATATCAAGAATTCAAGACCGAAGATGGACAAAAGTTGTGACAAAATGGACTTTAAGTGACGAGAAGAGACCAAGAGGACGACCAAGAAAAAGATGGGCTGACGATCTTAACCAATTCAACCGAAATTGGTACAATGACGCAAAAAATAGACTCATATGGACAACTATGGGGGAGGCTTATGCCAGATAAATAAATAAATTGAATCATCAATATTGAAAGTATTAAGAATTTATGAGTAACTATGTACAATATATATATTAAATTTTAAAATAATAATAATTATCGTTAAACAATTTTTTTTTTTAAGTATCTACATATATGTAATTAAACTAATGAAAAAACTTTGTAACATTGGCGAATAAAGCTTATAATAATAATAATAATAATGTTCAAACACAATAATAAATATTAATGAAGATGAAGAAATTTGAATATTAAAATGACTTCGATTTTAAGTGGAGTGAATGAATATAATTGTACTTTTTAACTGAATAATAATAAATATTTCGTGTGAAAACGTTGATAATTTGAATCCGATCGTATCCTTCAATTTTTGTGTGGGTCTGAATTACCTATCTATGATAGGTACCTTTGTATATTTAAATTTGTTATCTGTCTATATCCAAATTTAATAATGCTAATTCAATTCACGCATAATCGACAGAAGAGTTAAAATAAAAAACCAAACATGAAAAACCAAACATGAAAACACACAAAAAAAGCTCAACTCCCAGCTTTCAGTCTTAAAATAAATCAAATTTTTGTCTCTCATTAACATTTATCGTATTCAGGAAGCAGGAAGTTTCTACATATATGTACGCATAAAACAAAAATAGCTCTCAAAAATACGTATAATAAGTACATATGTAGTAGGTACCAAAATATTATGTTATATAAACAAACAAATCAAATTTAACCTTCTGAATGGTTTTAAAATAAAATGAGCTCCGGAAAATCAAATATTTGTCCATTTCAACAGCTTTTAGCCTTTTATGTTCAATTGACATCCAACAAAAAACTTAATTTATTTTTAATGACATGTGTATGGGTTTAAATTCAAAATGTCATTGACTTCCACTTGAGATTTCAAACAACAAAATACATAAAATACGAGTATATGAATATGAACATTATACTTAGGTGTACATTGAACTGACCACCTTTTCCAGGTGGTATTTTAAATCTGTGGTTCCTGTATAATTTATTTTATTTGGAAATTTTTTCAACTTATTCTCCGAATTCGAAATTAAAATAGTAACTTTTCAGGACGAAGCAGTTTGGCAATATGAATTTGTAACATGAACATGGATTTTTATTAATTAATCGATTACACCAAAAACTTATCGTCAGCGGAAAGGAAATTGGTCTAAGTCACAAAATCAAAATTTTTCAGGAGCCGATTTTTTAACTCTAAATTGAACTATAGTCAAATTTTTGATACGAATTCTAGATATGTATTTTATTTAAAGTTATTTCATTATATTTGTTTTCATAAATGCAAAACTTTTTTGTTAGCAAAACGTTTAGCAATTTTAAATTGTTTTACAAATAAAAATCAATAAAATGGAGAAAGAACAAATTCCATACAACTGTACATTTCCCCAACAAAAAAACATGGACTTAGAACAAAATATGGTAGTTAGAACAATAAGGCATAACGTTGCTGAAATTAATATATTTGACTCATCTCCTTTAAAATGTTCTATGTCCAATTTTATATATTTTTTTATTTTGTCAGTAATATCAGAAGAAAAAAAAACAAGACTTAAGATTTACTCCGTTTACGAGAATTTAATCAGACTTGAATTCTCGATCCGATTCGGATCGGAGTAATTTTGAAAAAATAGTTTAAATAAAGATTAAAGGGCCAGTTTCACAGTAACAGTTTGTTGTAACACTTAAGTGAGAAATATAAGACACAAAATGCCAATTTTCACAGTGCACTTAAGTGTCACTAACTCAGACTGCGAAACTTACAAAAAAGGATCTGTATGCAAATCTTAGGTGCAACTTATTCCGGTAGGTGTTTAGTGTTAAACTGGAGAGCTCGGAAAGCTAAGTAAGTAAAAATAAAAAGGAAAAACCAGGCGCATTCGTTCGCATTACCCAAGAACAACAAGAAAATGTTGATGCAGAAGGCGAAATAAATTTTTCAGATGATGAGCATGTAATATTGCCGCCACGAAAACGCGCATTAACATGTGGAGTTATTCGTGAAATGCGGCTAAACTTAAAAGATTTGCAATTTTGGACGAAAAAGGACCAAAACGTAAATAGTTGGTCCCTCGATGAAGCAATGGTTAGAATGAAACAATTGGAGAGAAGTTGGCAGAAATTTGAGAGTGATTGGAGCATATTGAGCCGAAAACCTGTAATGGATAAGCAACTAAATGAATGCAGGACTATTTTTAAACAAGGCATGCATAATTATTTGCGGCTTAAGTCTTAATTGCGTAGACATGTGGGGTTGGTTGAAGCAGATCAAAGTTCTTCCAGGGGAGTGAGAACAAGTGCAGATGGCGGGCAATTTATCTAAATTCAGCTTTCAGAACCACCAAAGGTACCAAAATTTTCTAGACTAGATGTTGATTGGGCCAATTGCAACAGTTCACAGTTTTCGGATGCAAAAAAAATGAGCTTTTTAATGGATTGAGAATAAAAATTACACTGAGTTGTGGGCTGACATTTGTATATATAACAATGAATATAATTTCCTTTGAAGTCATGCTCAGGCATTGCATGCATTACAGCCAATACAGTCACCAACTTGTGAAGCAGTACGAAATATTCTAGATACAGCTAGAGGTGCATTTCGACAACTGCAACTTTTGCTTACACCAGAAAATGTTGCAGAATATATACTTTTGCATAAACTTGAGTGTATTTTAGATACGGATAGTCAAACACAATGAGCATTAAGACGAAATACTGAATCTATACCAACACTTAAGCAAATGTATGAATTTTTAGAATTGCGAGCTAGTATTTTGCAACAAATTGAAATAGTTTCCTATTCAAAAAGCCAAGCATGGATGTAGGGTATAAAAGCACTTTTGGTCGAACAAATGAATCGCCGCTAGATTGCTGGTTGTGTCCTGGTTTGCAGAGCTGGCCATTTAGATGTCAAACATTTCGATCAATGTCAATTGCTGATCAGCAGGCGTATGTAAACAAACGCCGCGCCGCCGTTTGTGTCAAAACTGTTTTAGCACACATCATTTTGTTTCCAAATGCCCGGATGAACCTAGTCCAAGATGCAATAAAAGGCATAATAGAAGCATATGTGTGGTTGAAGCTAGCAACTGTGGATTGGGAGAAAAAAACAGCGTCCAGTAAAGAAATTGTGTCGAATTTCTGTTGATGCTGACATTGAAGCAGAGACTTCAAGGGTGGAGTGTGTTGAAGCCAACACTGACACCGATGCACTTCCATAAAAGGTTCTCTTCTAAAATGCTTAAATTAAACTCTTATCTAGTTAGCTACTTTGATTATTTTCTGTAATATAAATATTTAAGATTTTGATCTTAGAATATTTTGTAAAAGCTTCATTTTATAATTTGTTTTTATTATTATTCGATTATGTTTTTCAATGAATAAACACTTATAAACATATCTCCTGATTTGATTTTGAATTGAAAGGAATATTAAAAGAAGAAATAAGCAAGGAAAGAAAGCATTATACAAACAATACTTTAGATATTTATGTACAATTCTGGCACCTTACTAATTCTTTAATTAATTTAAATTGGTTTTAGCTTAAACGACAAAATCAACCTTTTAAGATGGATGTTTAGTCTTAATATAGGATTAACGAACTGTTTCTTTTTATACACTCTCAATTAGAATTGACACTTAAAATGTTTTGTTTGCTTATTATGTTTTGTAATCATAAAGTGCGATGTGGAAAACAAAAGTCCACAAAATTTAGAAAATCTTTATAGTGCAAAAACAAACTATACGTATTATAAATGTTTTTGATACGTTGAATATGAATCAAACCTCAAAATTTTCCTACAACGCAACGTTTTAATTTTGAAATACTCCAATTTAAAAGTCTTAGAATGATTTTTTATTGGAATATCTTGAAAACCCTACAAAACGGTTTTGGGGCTGGACTTGGATACAGTGAACCAAAAATATTCTGAAAAGTAGTTGGTTTTTCCCGCAGAAGTAATTTTAACTTTGCATATAAATTAAAATGATAAAGCGGGACATTTAACTAAAGGTGTGTGAATAAACCAAAGAAATATTGAAGTATTATCAATGACCGCACCATTATATTAAAAACGATGTTAGTTGAAACGACGAAACCCAGTTTAAACGGGCTGTAAATAAATTGACCCGAAATGCAAGATAGGAGATACTAATTGCGATGTAAAATATTCAAAATAAAAATGTTACTTAATGAAATTTTTTTTAAATAAACACTTGACAAGCAATTTAATGCAAAATGATTTAATTGAATACGGAATTTCTTTGTTGAAACCATTATTTCCATTTGTAAGTCTACAAAGTGGCAGCTTTAACTAAAAGTCTAGTTCTAGTTTTCTTTAATATTCTATGAAAACTTTATTCAAAATAAATGTATCGCCTGAATGCAAGAACTAGGTAACTGCATTTTACACTTTTAAAATATCTCAGCAAAGACGTATTTATTGTGATTAGTTTTCACTTATATTCCATTCAATACGTTACGGCACACAAGTTTAGGATATTTTCAAAAAGTAAACAAAAAATAAATACTGTAGCAGACCATTTATTTACAAATTTTATTTAGTATTAACATTATGTTTAGAGAGTCGTATAGAAACACAGTACACATATCTAAGGTATTATCAGGCGAAGCTTTTCAAATTTCAAGATGGCTGCCCTTTGTGTAAGTACACATTAAACAAAAACAAATTTGTGGTGATTGTTTGAAATTCCATTATTTTACTATTGATTTTGACAACATGCGCAGAACTGAATAAAAATGAACATGCAAGTGATATTACCTGTAATATATGTATCTTGGTATAGGAATACATTATTATTGTTATTATATTTGAAGCAGCGGTGAAAGACACTCTAAGGAGCTTTGTAAAATGTGTGTATTAAGGAACGATTAAGGAGCAACCTAGGTCTTCCTTAATATTCAAATATTATAGATCGAAGATTCTTGTGTCTGCTCAAAGAATCAAGAACAAAGTCAAGCCTTTTATTTGTTGACTTGATTTCAAGTTATCATCAACTTCTCTGCATCGAAAGGAGACGACACATCTGGAGAGTATACTTTTATAAGCGGCCAGGGAGAATCTGTAATTGATTTTACAGCACGATCGGCAGAATGGTTGAATTTATTTGCAGATTAAAAAGTGGATTTGGCGAACTTCTCAGGTCAGGCCAATTACAAATTCAAGCACATTTTACAAATGAAGATATACAGAGAAACTCAAGCAACTATCTGAAACTGAAATGGAATGAAAATTATACTCCTCTTTACAGATCACTGTTGAACCGACATTGCAGCTCCCTTCCTTCCCTACAATCCAGCCATGTTGAACTGATTGATGAACATCTAATAAAAGTTATTAAAAACTCAGCTCCTTTTGCTCAAAATAACAATAATCGTGCTTTTTTACCAAGGAACAAATGGTTTGATAACGATTGCAAAAAACTTCGTAAACTATCATTTACATACCTGAAACTTTTTAAGTCAACAAATTCTTCGTTCTTCAAAAACATCTATCTTCATATAAATAAGAAATTGTGTGCAACAAAGAAAATCCATTTTCTAAACAACCTTGCCAAAGAACTAGTTAACAGCAAGAATTCAAAAGCTTTCTGGAGTAATGTTCGTGAGCTAGGTGGACGTAACCGTAGTGTGGTGAATACCCTCGGAGCTGAGACACTAGCAGCTCATTTTAAAATTCTTTTGTCGGCTGATGAGAATCACCACACTTTCTGTTATGCTCTACATAACATCACTGTCTGCGAACTGGATAACCCAATATCTTGTTGTGAACTTGAAACAGCTCTGGATAAGATGATGAATAAGAAGGCGCCAGGCATTGATGGCATCCCAGTCGAATTTTATAAAAACAGTACCGAGGAGTTTAAGAGTTATCTTCTGCTGCACTTCAACAGACTGTATAACGTGTCAAGGACCGACAATCACCAGGCCCAGATGGAATCCCTACAGAGCTCTTTAAATACGCCACAAATAATTTCAAGGACAGCATGACAATTTCTTTCAACAAAATATTGGATTCAGGAGTTATACCGCATCAGTTTAAAGAAGCAATAATATTCCCCATGCGAGCTGCTGTGTGGAGTGGAACTGGTTCTTCGGATTGGTTCGATACTAATATGGGAGTAAGACAAGGATGTTCTTTAAGTCCCTTTCTTTTTTCTATTTACATCAACGATCTCCTAGATTTTTTTCCAGGAGGAAAAGAGTTTGCTGGAGTGTTGATAAAAGCTCTTCTTTTTGCAAACGACGTGGTATTATTTGCGCATTCACCCGAAACATTGCAACTAATGATTAACTGTCTTTACCTGTACTGTCATTCATGGAATCTAACAGTTAACCTAGAAAAGTCAAAAGTTATGATTTTTAAAAAAAGGTGGTGGTAGATTGTGCAGAAGTGAGCAGTGGCATTTTAAGAACGAGAACGAATCGAAGTTGTAAAAAACTGCAAATACATTGGAGTGATGATTACCAGCAATCTAAACTTGGAACTTCATTTAAGAAATAAACTTGTAAAAGCGAAAAGTGCGATATGTGCTACATGGAACAAATGTTTTTCTAATAGACTGGTTGATCATACCGTTAAATGTAAAGTTTTTGTTGCAGTGGCTGAATCGGTTATTTTTTATGGAGCACAATCTTGGGGATATGGCCAACATGAAACGGTTGAGAAACTTCTGAGATACTACTTAAAAAGATGCTTTGGATTACAAGTACAACACCCAATTACATGCTGACAATTGAGACAGGACTCTCACCCTTATTTGTGAAAACTTAAACTACATGTAGATTACATATACTGAAAGTGCTTCAATTGCCAGACGAAAGACTTCCCAAAATTGTTGCCCTGAAAATTATTCAAAGGAAAAATCTATGGTATAAAAAACTTGAGGATCTTGCACACTACTGTGGAGTAGAATTCAATTTTGTGGAAGCAAATGGTAGGCAACTAAAGGATTTCCTCTATGAAATCATTGCTAAAGTAGACGAACAATATAGGACAGATTGTTTTAATAGGGCTACATCCTCCGTCCATCGATCAATATATAGTTATCTAAACCACAATTACTTCAGCAACTCTAACAGTAAAGAACTAATATCTGCCATATTTAAAATGAGAGGAGCACTCATAAGGCTTAGCTATGTTCCACATCTACCAGATTTGCCGATATACTGTAGTCTTTGCAACCTCTCGGAACGAGAAGATGTTGTACATTTCATTGGTAGATGTCCTGTTCTTAAAGAAACTCGTAGGTTTTACCTTGACAGCGATGAAAAATCAGAAGCGGAAGTAAAAGCAATCCTTAATTGTGAAATTGATGTTAAACTACTTTTAAACTATTACAAAACGGCAACATCTTAGCACTAAAATAAATTTATATGTATATTATGTATATATCTTAAAGAAAAAACAAGAAAAATACTTATTATTATTATTATATTTCTTTAATGTCAATCATGTAGATGGCAAAAGCCATGCTCTAATTTATGTAAAAAATACATTTGTAATAGATAAAAGAAACAAATAATAAAGCAAAATCTAATCTAATCTAATCTAATCTAATCTAATCTAATCTAATCTAATCTAATCTAATCTAATCTAATCTAATCTAATCTAATCTAATCTAATCTAATCTAATCTAATCTAATCTAATCTAATCTAATCTAATCTAATCTAATCTTATCTGATCTAATCTAATCTAATCTAATCTAATCTAATCTAATCTAATCTAATCTAATCTAATCTAATCTAATCTAATCTAATCTAATCTAATCTAATCTAATCTAATCTAATCTAATCTAATCTAATCTAATCTAATCTAATCTAATCTAATCTAATCTAATCTAATCTAATCTAATCTAATCTAATCTAATCTAATCTTATCTAATCTAATCTAATCTAATCTAATCTAATCTAATCTAATCTAATCTAATCTAATCTAATCTAATCTAATCTAATCTAATCTAATCTAATCTAATCTAATCTAATCTAATCTAATCTAATCTAATCTAATCTAATCTAATCTAATCTAATCTAATCTAATCTAATCTAATCTAATCTAATCTAATCTAATCTAATCTAATCTAATCTAATCTAATCTAATCTAATCTAATCTAATCTAATCTAATCTAATCTAATCTAATCTAATCTAATCTAATCTAATCTAATCTAATCTAATCTAATCTAATCTAATCTAATCTAATCTAATCTAATCTAATCTAATCTAATCTAATCTAATCTAATCTAATCTAATCTTATCTAATCTAATCTAATCTAATCTAATCTAATCTAATCTAATCTAATCTAATCTAATCTAATCTAATCTAATCTAATCTAATCTAATCTTATCTGATCTAATCTAATCTAATCTAATCTAATCTAATCTAATCTAATCTAATCTAATCTAATCTAATCTAATCTAATCTAATCTAATCTAATCTAATCTAATCTAATCTAATCTAATCTAATCTAATCTAATCTAATCTAATCTAATCTAATCTAATCTAATCTAATCTAATCTAATCTAATCTAATCTAATCTAATCTAATCTAATCTTATCTAATCTAATCTAATCTAATCTAATCTAATCTAATCTAATCTAATCTAATCTAATCTAATCTAATCTAATCTAATCTAATCTAATCTAATCTAATCTAATCTAATCTAATCTAATCTAATCTAATCTAATCTAATCTAATCTAATCTAATCTAATCTAATCTAATCTAATCTAATCTAATCTAATCTAATCTAATCTAATCTAATCTAATCTAATCTAATCTAATCTAATCTAATCTAATCTAATCTAATCTAATCTAATCTAATCTAATCTAATCTAATCTAATCTAATCTAATCTAATCTAATCTAATCTAATCTAATCTAATCTAATCTAATCTAATCTAATCTAATCTAATCTAATCTAATCTAATCTAATCTAATCTAATCTAATCTAATCTAATCTAATCTAATCTAATCTAATCTAATCTAATCTAATCTAATCTAATCTAATCTAATCTAATCTAATCTAATCTAATCTAATCTAATCTAATCTAATCTAATCTAATCTAATCTAATCTAATCTAATCTAATCTAATCTAATCTAATCTAATCTAATCTAATCTAATCTAATCTAATCTAATCTAATCTAATCTAATCTAATCTAATCTAATCTAATCTAATCTAATCTAATCTAATCTAATCTAATCTAATCTAATCTAATCTAATCTAATCTAATCTAATCTAATCTAATCTAATCTAATCAAATCTAATCTATAACGTGTCACATGTGCCAAGCAATTTAAACAAAGCGGTTATTTTCCCAATTTTTAAGAAAGGCGATCCTAGTCAACCAGAAAACTACCGAGGAATTTCTGTTCATAACGCTTCGAGAAAGATCGAGAACAGCAATCTTCTTAGTATGTTCCAAGCAAGCTTTCGCTATGGTTTCTCAACAATGGATCATATCTTTGCTCTAACGAGTATCGCCAGGAAGAATATAGAAGTATCTTGAATTGTCAAACTAGTTTAGATGATTTATGCATTTGTCACTTTATTTTTTAAAATTACTATACAATATATTTATTACTCAAATTTTACTTTTCTTTAATTTCTTTTTTTGTAATGAAATGTCATATCAGACAGACGGCAGAATTCCCATGTCCTTATTTTTAAGTAAAAATATTGTAAAACCTATTTTATAAAATAAAGAATTTATCTATCTATCTCTATCTCATCAACTTCTCTGGTAGAAATTAGAAAAAAAATATTACCAAGCCAGTTAAAAGTGTACCTGAGTAAACATCTGTTTCCGTTACATTTGTAGATATGTAGGTATATACTCTCCTCTGCACTAACTCTCTATTTGGGAGTTGGGACAACCCGCGAAAACCAGAGGGCAGAGGCCATCAACCCATTTCTGTGCTCAATTTATGAGCTATTTATCGTGGAAGGCAAAAAGGCAATACCTACAAGTTTTCAAACCACATCTTTCCCCCGCATTAATATTATCATCAGACAATGTTTGTATCTTATTCGCGTTCCTCTTCTTCGATTGCCTAACTTTCTCTGATTGTAAGGTTGGTGTTGGTCTTTTGAAAAAATAAAGTTATAATCAAACATAATAATGTTCGTCAAGGTCTACAAATTCAGGCCAATTTATGTGAATGTCAAATGTCGCTCAGTAAAACATGTAACCTTATAACAAAATTTAATAAATAATTAGATTTTGACAAGCCGTAAATTCGTTATTCGCCCGCTATGTGCAGCACCTGTTTAATCGAAAGTTTGTTGAAAATTGTGGATGGTGAAGCGGATTTTGTTTTACAATGGCTCCCATAATTTGAATCAACATTTATACTGTGTAAAATTAGAATTGAATATGAATTTGGCAAATTTATAATACCAAACAACTATACTTTTATGGCGCAGGGTCAAAAGTCCACAGGCCAATAGTCCATAATGGACTTTTGTCCCACTTGGGTGGGTCAGAAGTCCATAATTGTAGTGTGGAGATTTGACCCACTCAAGTGGGTCAAAAGACCACAAAAAAAAGGGTCATTATTCCCTAATTTTAAAAAGAAAGTGGGTCATAAGTCCACAATAATTTCATATTATAATATTGAAAATAGCAGAACAATTAAGAATTATTTATTTATTTTGTTAAGAATTAATTTGTATACTCTTCACTACTCTTAAACTTAAAGCAAACCAACTGACAACATAGGCGCCTGCCTGGCGACTGAGCATACCCTAAGCGGAGCGATAGAGTCGCGTGAGCGGGACAGAGGACCCGAAAAGGGAGTTAAAATCCTTAAGCCCGCGAAGGCGAAGCGGGCCACCCAAAGTAATCTTGTTAAAGAAAACTTTCTATAAAGTGGTTCACTGAAGTGGGTCAGAAATCCACAATCAATGGGAAGCCCACAAGATTTTTGTATGGACTTTTGGCCCATCGGAGTGGGTAAAAAGTTCACAATTGATTTATGGACTTTTGCCCTGTAGACTTTTGACCCTGCGCCCAATTTTATATGTATAGCTTTAAGGCTTGAGCGAGACAACATGTACCCCATGTGTGCATTTCATTGTAGGTATCTTAACACAAAAATATTTCTTTTTTTTTAAAGAATCCTGCCAGTCTTCCACAGAGCCATATTTTTTAATACAAATAACGACAACCATTTGTCAAAAAAAAAAAATGTTCATAATGCTATAATAGTCGTCCTCGTTCAGGCTGACTGGTAGTTCATCGCAGTAATGAAATGAACGTTCACATAACAGACAAAAGCAATGAATCATCAAAAGTACATCCAAAAAGGAGGTTAGGTAGGTACTAACTTGCGGGTCTTTTTCATTTGTGTCAAGCATATTATAGAAAATCTTTTCTTTTGTATACATACATGATACATACCTAGCTGGGGATTTATTGCTGAGTCGTATTTTACCTACCTAACTCCTTTATTTTCTCAGTTTTTTTTTTGCATTGAAATCCGGATTAGTTTCTTTAAGTTTTTTTTTTTATTTCGTTGAAAGTGGTTGCACTTTTTATATGGAACATCAGACCATAACAAGACCAGAAAATCCATCACTAATGTCCTTTTTATCCCCAAATCTGTGTGCAAAACTAGCTCTGTCAGTTATTCCACCCCTCTTTTTTTCAGTTAGGAATTGTGATCCTGGTTGCATGGGGTTGTAAGAAAAATAAAATAAAGGATCTCTTCACATTTTTGCGTGTTGTTAATAAATGCATAAATTGTAGTTCAACATGGAAACTGCAAACAGAAACAGATCTAATTTAGAAAGCACAGCAGACAGCACAAACAACTCGCATTGCAACTCGACTGAAATATATTTATACACACAGACTGGGCATTATTTCTGCATATACATTTCAAAAACCCTTGCTGCCACCTGCCAGTGCTAGCGACAGCAGCAGTGATTCTGGCTGTGGGGAAAACCGAATCCCAACAAAAAGCAAGGACATTCAAATTTTGTCGCTTTCTTCTCGTTGTCGGAGCAAAAGCGAAAAGATTTCCTGTAATGTATATACGAAATGTTAAAGACACTTAAATTTATTTTTAAAACACAATAACCGGGAGGAATGCAGTAAAAATGTAATTTCAGTAATGGGTTTTACATTTTTTGTTGTTATTTATATGAAGACAAATGAATATCATTCGAGCGTTAAATTGTAATATTTCCTAAACGCTAACGAGGCGGTGATGTGTCGTAAATTAAAAGCTAGGCAAAACTTGCTTTGAGGGAAAACGTGGCGAATTGTGCTTACATAATATTCTTTTGTGGGTTGTGGGCTGTGGGCGTGATACACACTCATAACTTATGATGTCGATGACGCGTTGACGAAGGATGGGCTGTAGCTTTAGGGTGGATTAAGGCGGGTGGTGGGAGATGGTCTTTGTATGAATATAAAACGTGAGTCAAGACATGTGCTTTCACCATTTATACCTCAAGTTGAAAAGATATTTTTTTAATCATGCGAGTTACCACCCCACTTGACCTGATGTAATTTTAATATTTCAAGGAATATCCTTTTGTTCCTTGGTGAGTTGTGTAGCATGTAGCCCACGGTTGATTTAAATACAATATGATGGTTTCCGGTGGTAGGTAGGTAGGGACAAAGCTTTAAGGATTTTACTTAAATTTAATTGGTGAAAACGTTGAATATTTGCATGGAGTGTGGAATATAACGAATTGGATCTCTCGAAGGAAGTTCTTTGATTTTTTATGAAGATATAAATAAATTGCATCAAGTGGCTTCTTTGGCAACTTTATAATGATGTGAAAACAAAAAGAAAAGAACACGATTTCAATGAAGGTTCGCAAAGTTTTAAATTGAATCATTCGTTTTCAATCAAATCAAATTCTTTGAAAATAATATCGAAATGTGTACATAGGTATGTAATGTAATTGCAAATTGAAAAAACACTAATAAAAAGAAGATACTTATTTGTAAGAATGTACGTAGGTACCCTTTTATTTTGTGACTTCTTTATTATTGTAACAAGTTAATAAGTTAATTTAAAATATGAAAAACCAGTTTAAAGTTTATTTTAATCGATCTTCGAGCTGAAAAACCCCGCTTCTCTGATTTGAAGAATGAGATTCAAAGGAAAGAACAAAAGATAAGCAACAAATCAAACTATTTAATCTGTGACTAAAAATGCAAATTTCGACTTGCGTTTATTTTTCAGGAAACTTATTTATTTTAACGCAGATTATTGCAAATCGAAATATATGTATGTTTTATATAGTATATCAAAATGAATGTCTAAATAGTTTAAAAAAGTGACATGAGAAACTTTGGCAAATTCGAGATTTGTTAAAAAATTAACACGAGATTTTGACTAAACTTGATATATTATGGCAACGATGGTATTGGGAATTAAAGGAAGTTGGTCTCTCAATTCTGTATGTCATTCTACTTAACTACAGCCTAAGAGGATAGGATCGATTATCTTTTATGTTGGTAAGTATATCTGTGGTGTGTATGTTTAAGGAAAAGGCATTTAAATTTTTATTAAAATATTGGGAAAACTTTTTCAAAAAAAAAAAAAAATCATTTATTTTCAATTTAATGCGCATATTTGTACCAAATGTTTAGCAAATCAGCCAACTCGTTTAAGCTCTAGCTCTATATAAAGTGAGCGTCAAAAAGTAATCTTTTTATAGACCTATCATTTTTATACCAAACACCTTAGATATGTATTTACTTTAAGTATGTAGAATATTTTAGACATTTCATCGCCCATCACATTTTTTAAATATTTTTTGAGACCAAGAATAACGGTACCTACCGTCAAATAAAAACAGTTCCAAAGATGTAGGTACGTACAGGCTTCCTTTAAGTTATTATTACTTTTTTTTTAAACACGGTTGATTATTTTCGACTTTCTCAGAGAACTACTAGTACTGATTTCTTTTAAACTTTGCAACTAACCGGTTTATCAACAATATATAATAAAAAGTACCTACCTACCGTACAAATGTAAAAAGAACCTTAAGGAAAATCTGACTTTTCTCTAAAATGGATTTCAGAATGTTGATACAATTTGTTCTTGAATTAGAACGATATGCCTTTAAGTACGAATCAATTCAAGCAAGAACTATTTGTCTCACTTTCGGTACAAAAGATTTAGATAAATCAGCCTGGACAAAACGAATTTAGACTTAAAGTCGTAAAAATGTTTCCAGTTAGTTTTTTGTATTAGTTGTTAATAATAATAATAATAATAATAATAATTTTAACTATATGCCTGTAAGACCTCAGGTCTTTGAAGTGCAATGCACGGCACAAAATAGAAGGAATAGAAGGAAAGGAAAGATTTTTGTTGGCACGGTGGATTGAGAATTAGATGTTAATTATCTCATTAAATTCCACGGGTGGCATCCAGTTGAAGTTGGGGAATATAGAAAAGAATGCTACCTAGACTGGGGATCGAACCCACATGTCCAGGTTAGCAGTCAAACACTATATCCACTGTGCCATTACCACCAGTGTTAAAAAAAAGTAATGCATTTGCAATACTTTTTTCTCGAATATTTTTTTTTGAGAATTGAATTGATTTCAAAAACAGTAAGTATGACAATTCAAATTTAATTAAATAATCATAGTTTTTTACATTCTACTTCACATTTCTTGGCCACTTGGGCTATAGCAGCTTGTACGTGGTGACCTAATAGCAAACTTCATAGAAAATGTTGACCTACAATTTACCTCTTCACAGTCCTTTGCATTTGTTAAGAATCAATATTTAACAAGTATTCTATTTTTAACAAATCCATTATAACTAATTTCAATAGAACTTCTTCTTCAGAATTGCTTCGTAACTATAAGTTTTCAAATGATTTTTTTTCTTACATTTTTCAAACACATAATGTACAACGGATATCAACGAAG
The DNA here is from genome assembly GCA_949320155.1 of Melangyna quadrimaculata. Classification (NCBI taxonomy): domain Eukaryota; kingdom Metazoa; phylum Arthropoda; class Insecta; order Diptera; family Syrphidae; genus Melangyna; species Melangyna quadrimaculata. The sequence continues at coordinate 3,258,231 of OX439483.1, forward strand.
GTAGTGTATAGTCACGTTTCAATTTAACTTTCTAAAGCAACTCAAATTCTTCAAATTCATACCTTTCTCCATCAAGTGGAAATCTCCTTGAGCGTATGTAAGAAATTATACAAAAATATCTCCGTACATCCAGGGCAAAGAACAAAAAATAAATACGCAGAAAAAACACAATTTATCTGTCAAATATTGATCTATTTGTGTTGTACCTGCCTTAAAAAAAATAAAAATAAACATTTTTCAAAAAGAGTTTTTCCCTTGAAAAATTTGTGAAAAGGTTTAACCTTATACCATCAGAAGACGTAAAGTGTGTATCACCGGATTCACTTGTTTCCTGTGCATTCACATGGTTATAAGTATACTCTTCGATTATTCATTGTAAAATTCAATTTTCTTCCATTCACCGGATGTGTGTTCCCAAAAGCTCCAAACTTCGATGGTTATGGCCTAGGGCATGCACAAGACAATTCCATAATCATCTCGAGAAATCTTTTTATCAATTCCAGCGAGGCAAATCTGTCTTCTTGGAAGAGCAGAAAATAATGGAGAATACTTATCCCAAACAAACCAAAGTGTTTCATAAATTTTATATCCACATGAATCTATATATCCTTTCCATTCTATCCTCCAAACCAAAATACCCGAAATATTTTGTAACACACTTTATCGCTACATTATTCATTGCTACAGGCGGAAGCCTAATTTCCTCAGCCTTCGGCAGCAGTAGCATCAGCATTTATCTTTCACACTAAAATTTCTTTTTCACATAACACACCAACACATAGCTGACGCGAATGAGTTTGCAGTTCTACCTACTCCTTGACACAATAAATTCTTCAATTTTCACATTTATAATGTCCTTATAGATCGTAAAACCTTTGTCAAGCATTCACACTGTCAGGCTAGCCATTTGTGTGATTGCCCACAACCTTGATGATGACCATGTGAATTATTAGATATGATATAGCGAGGGTTTTATTTTCTATCTTGCATTGGCTGGGAGGAAATAAACAAAAATTGCTCGTAATCATCAGGTGTCCCGATAACAATGATGATGCTTTATTTAAGCGTGAATTTCGTTTTACCCTTACAGAAAAGTTTTCGTTTTGAAAAAGGGATGATTCTTTGCTCTGTCGGTGTTGGCAAGGATGACAATTATTGTCAAACAGCTATGATGTGGCTTTTAACAAAATTATTTGTTTTTCTAGCTATATCGCACTTAACGATAATCCACGAAAGTGGAATTTCTTTTTAGGTTTTAATATTTCACAAGAAATATAAGTGCTTTCTTCCACGGCAGATAATCCTGATGCTGCAGGACGGATGAAAATATATGAATACGAGTAGGTACTTGATGAGAAAGACGTTGACTATTTTTGTTATCATTTCCGCTTATCTCTGGGTGTTTTGCGAGAATGTACGTTCTATAACGTGTACGTGGCTTATAAATTCTCACGCTTAAAAAAACAATGATAAAATATCCTTTCATGCAAATGTATGAATTTCAAATTGACATAATTTTATTGAAATTCTTGTATGTATTACATATGTATGTATGTGTGTTTTAGAAACAAAAATCTATAAATATCGTCGCAAGTGAGTGTAAATATTCAAACATTTTTTTTTTGTTGATAGCTTCCTTGAAAAAAAAGGTTGTGCTATTGTTACCTTTAAAACGATGATAAATTGTTTGTTCAAAGCAATAATAATTTCAAATTGAATGACTATCACGATGCTATCAATCTTGTGGTGATTTGAATTTTCATTTTGATGTTTGTTAAATGTCTTCCTGCACATACAACACATGCGTGTAATAAGTTGATTTTGTGGGAAAGTTATAGGGTTTGCTCTAATAAACAGTGCTGTAGGTAGAAGTTAACAATTCAGAGTTGTTTCTTTGAGTTCAAAAAATTATTATGTGCATTGGTATTGCATTGATGCGGACGTGTAACTGATGCTCATGATCTTTAAATTTGTTCACAGAATATTATCAATTGTGAACTTAAACTATGTGGTGTAAATAGTTGCATGAAGACTGTCATTCTTCTAGAATTCAATTGAAAAGTACAAATGAACTCAACTCAAGAAATAATTGTGTTTCGCCCAAGGTATAACAGTGTGCTCTTCAGTCAGTCTGGTATACCCTACTGAGGTCACTTGTACTTTTTGATTAAATTTTATTCATTCACTCCACTTACATAAAACAGAAGTAATTTCAATATTATAATACTTCAATTTCTTCATCTTCTTATTGTCATTCTTCTAGGTACGTTATAAAAAAGTATGAAAAAGTATCTACAATTAAGTCTGAAATTGTTACTGGTGTGACAGGTTAATGCAAAGTTTGTGGATAAGGATATGTCTGTAATTTGATTTTCACAGATTTTTATTTTGCGATTTAGTTAGTTTAGTTTAGTTAAGTTTATTGACTTATAAAATCGTAATACATTCAATTTAATATTTTAATATTTTTACTAAAGTCTATTGGTTTGACCGAAAGCCGTCTACCAGACTGACATTATTTATGTAAACATACTAACATTATTGTTTTGATTATATTTAACATTGTTTTGTTTTCAAAAATTTTCATTTATTATACTATTTCTATAGCGTTAAGATCTCACTGTGTAGTTATAAAGTACGTCCCATCCACATTCTCCATTTATGATTTTTAGCGTTTCTTCTAATTTGATCGACTGTGCTCCAAAATATTTAACTCGGAACTCTCTTAAAATGGGGCACACAGCAATAAAGTGTAGTACATATTTTCTTTCCCTACACTTGCATAGAGTACATAGGATAGGCAGCTCTGGAAGGTGTGGAATAAAGTTCAGGTTTAGTAATTCTCCTCTTAAACGAAAGATCGTGGATATATATTCCGTTGAATGGTTTGCTAAAAAGTAGGTTTTTTCATTCATGTAGTCCAGTTTGCTATAGTATGATCTGTACAACGAATTCTGAGCGTCTTCCATAAAGTTAACATACATTCTGTTTCCTGCTTTCTTCAGCAATTCCTCGAACTTTGATTTTACAGCTTCTAGTTGGTCATCAATTGTAATCAGTAAAGTGTATCCACACTCTGCTGCCAGCTTCTTCCACTCTTGTACACACCCTCCTTCTGTCAACAGTAAATGTTTAAGTAATATTTTTGGTATTCATTTTTCATGCATTGCCAAAACTCTTACTATGTAGTTTAAATGAAGCTTAAGAGTATCCAGAAACACAGGAGAATACCAGTTTCTAGGTGTAACATATAGTTGGGTGCACTACTCGGCAATCTGTAAAATCTCCTGATGAAATAGCGGAGAAACTTTTCGACTGCTTCAAAAGATCTAAATCCCCAAGCTTGTGCACCATAGAGAATTATGGCAGTTGCTGTTGCACGAAATATTTTTTGCTTTGAGGTATGCGAAATATTTTTCTTGTTAATACAACTTGCCCAAACAGTACAGGTTGCTCGCTTTGCTTCAGCAAGTTTGGCTTTAAGACGATTGTTCATGCTAGCGTTCGATGTAATTTATACCCCCAGATATTTATATTCCTTTACTTTTTCTATTTCATTTCCCTGGAACGTCCACTTTTCATTCCGTGAATACCTGCCACCGTCTCCTCTCATAATCATCATTTTAGATTTCTCTAGGTTAACAGATAGGTTCCAACTTTTGCAATACCTTTCCAATCTATTTATCATAAGCTGCATGCATCCAATAGTTTCTGCGAGGAATACTATGTCATCCGCAAACAATAAACCTGGAATCTTTGTCTCACGTATCTGCTATCCACCTTTAACAGTATCTGTGATATCATTAATATATAGAATAAACAATAGCGTGCTTAAAACGCAACCTTGTTTAACTCCAACCGTAGTTTCAAATTCATCAGAGTAGCACTTTCCGTCCCAGACACGAGCTACATTATTATAATACAAGGCCCTTAGTGTATTTATCATTTTTGTTGATATTCCTATTCTATATAATTTATAGAAGAGTGCTTCACGGGGTATAGAATCGAAGGCTGCTCGAAAATCGACAAAGAAAGCGTAGAGTTTTGTATTTCTTTTCTTATAAATTTCCGCTGGGCTGAATAACGAAAATACTTGGTCCATTTTGCGATTTTTGAACTAGAGTTTTTTAAAACAATTTTTAAGTTGGTAAGGAGCATGGAGCTGCTGCGGTCATTATGAATGTATGGTACATATCTAGTTTTATACAGTTGATAACAGTTTTGGACGACCAACTTGTTCTTCAAATATTTGTTTAGAATGTTTTCTCAGTGTGGATACAACTCTATAGATGATCAGTGATCGGCCACACCAAAAACATTTCATCATTTTATCTTTTATGCAATAAATGATTCTTTAAAATGGGTCTGAAAGAACTTCGTTGTTTGAGTATCACCATCACCATACAAAATCTCCTTTTTTCGAATAATATTCCGATGACTGAAAATTGTTTAATTTGCATTAATTTATTCCTATTTTTTTTTAACACGACAGCTCTGTGCCAAGTTGAATTTAATTCAAATATCTAATGTACATATGCATATGTACAGTACACTTTGCACATTGTATATGAAAAACAACCAATTCGATTGTGTATACACAACAGCAATAATCTTCGATTTTGTTGGTGAATAAAATAAGATTTCTATGGGGAGAACATAATTGTGCTAGTTTGTTTTTGATTTTGTTTAAAAGGAAATATGTAGGTAGGTATCGATCAAAATCACGTGTAGGTACCTTATTATAGGTGGAATGGTTATTCTAACGAATTTTGAAACCACCATTGTGATTCAAGTTAATAATGGTTAAGGAGGTAGGTATATTGATTGCAAAAAGGAAAAAAGTGCACCTGTGTAACGCAAATGATGATGCATAAGCAACGAATACCATAGCACAGCGGTAAATTTCCTTTGCTCTCTTTTCCCACGTCACTCACAGTGCTTTGGCTTCGTCACTATATGCAATGTGTGTAGCATCACACACAATGGGGCATATTCATAGTCGCAGATAGACCCAGGTTTAACTAAACTACAGTTTAAGACAATTTTGGCTCAATGAATACAGACCGATTTTAATTACAAATTGTTGGTTTTATATTTTTATAAGATAATTAACTTGGTATACTACACACATAGCTTCAAATATTTTGAAATTATATACCTAACAAAATAGAATCAACGTCCGAAAATTCAACAAAACCTATGTTTAACTTAGACCCAGGTCTAAAATGACTATGAATATGCCCCAATGTATGTAATCGACTAAGCCATAGTATATCAGATAAATTGCTGTTATTGATTTTGTGTATCGGGAGGCGGATCAGTACACTGCTTTTTTAGGCATAACACTAGTAGTATTGTACTGTGAAGTCATTTGGGGCCCAAACTTGATATCAGCATAGATAACTGTCTGATTTGGTTTTGTATGTCTGTTTATTGTAATGGTGGGTGAATTTAGGGTTGACTACAGCAAAATTCGGGGACTGAGGCCAGCTGTTTTGGCACTAAGTGAAACCCAGGTAGGGGAAAATACCGATCACTCGGAATTCAGCCTACATGGTTATAGCTTAGTGCCTCTATTTTTTTCACATCATGGTCTCGCCGTGCATGTTCGAAATGATGTTGCTTCTCAGCTTCAACCACAATATGGTTCATGTTTGAATACGAACTTTAATTTCATGTGGTTTAAATTCACCATCCATAAGCGCATCATCCATACTTGTTTTATTTATCGTAGTCCTAGTTTTGGATAGTAATTCGACTTCCAACGAATTCGATGAACTATCCGACTCCATTCAGAGAATTATTTCCCATTTTCCGCACAGTGAAATCGTTGTTACGTGCGATTTCAATTTACATAATTCTTCGTGGCTACGCTATTCACGTCACAACAATAAACAACCTAACTCAGCTGGTCGACGAGACTACTCGGATTCCTGATGTTGCGGGTCAATCCGCCAGCACTCTAGATTTGTTTCTTACCTCTGACCCTGATAAATACACTATAAGTGTATTATGGCCTCTAGGCACATCAGACCATTGTGTCATATCTGCTCATTTCTCGTGCCACCAAAACACAGTTAAAGAAAAAACTCCCAAGAGAACCGTTTGACAGTATGAGAAAGCCAACTGGGACGGTCTCAATGTTTTCTTCAGGAACTTTAACTGGTCACTATGCTTCCTCGATAGTGACGTAGATTCCAGTGCAGATATGATTACAAACTTAATTTTTTGTGGAATGAGAAGTTTTATCCCAAATAGAGTGAAATCTATCAAACCCAAAGAAAACTAATGGTTTGATTCAAGCTGTAAAGAGGTTATTAGGGTTAGAGAAGTAAGCTTCCGAAGTTATAAAGCCAACCCTACTGAGGAAAACCGGAAAAAGTTTCAACAAGCTAGAAAGACCTGTAACGTTCGACGAACCAAATTTTACATGATCAAAAATTACGGCAAAAAGTTCTACATTGTCCCAAAGGTAGTATAAATTTTTGGTAATTTGTAAGACACATACGAAACACCACCTCATCCTCGGTTCCAACGCTCGTCTTCAACGATACTCCTTTTGTTAGCTCAATCGAAAAAAGCCAATTTGCTTACAGCACAGTTTGCTGTTAATTCGTCGCTGATTGAAAGTGTTATGACTCCTCCTGTACTTGAGAGCACAAATGATTCTATTCGCACTCGTGCAGTTGCCAGAGTTCTGAAAGATCTCGATATACACAAATCCGCTGGCCCGGATAGTATCCCTCCCATCGTTCTGAAGAGGTGTTCTTCAACGCTGGCAAAACCACTGCGTAAGCTTTTCCATCTGTCCTACTCTACTGGTCTCTTTTTGAGTGGATGGAAAACAGCATTTGTTCAGCCTGTCCCAAAAAAAGGCGTGTCTTCTTCCCCCCCTCTAAGTATCGACCAATTGCGCTTACGTCCCTTCTTTCTAAGGTCATGGGAACGCCGATTAATTTCCAGCTGAAGAAATATCTCGAAGAACGAAAGCTTTTTAATGACCGGCAGTACGGCTTTCGTAGCAATAGGTCCACTGGTGATCTGATGGTATATCTCACCGAACAGTGGCACAAATCTTTACATCGTTTTGGAGAAAGTAAGATTATTGCGCTTGATATTTCAAAAGCATTTGATAGAGTTTGGCATCAAGCTCTCTTATCGAAAATGCGTGCATTTGGTATCGATGAATCTCTTCTTCGTTGGATTAGAAATTACCTTTCGTACCGTTCAATACAAGTTGTATTGGATGGTTTCAAGTCTGAAATTCACAAAATAAATGCTGGTGTGCCCCAGGGCTCCGTTCTGTCTCCGACTATCTTTCTTATATTCATAAACGACCTTTTATCTGAAACTTCTAATCCATTAAATTGTTTCGCTGACGACAGTACCCTCAGCTTTTCATATTCGTTCTTTGATTCACATCAATGTCCTTCGGATGTGGAACTTGAACGGCAGCGTATGATAAGCTCATTAAATTCTGATCTCGACAGCATTGTACAATGGGGAATCAAAAATCGTGTAGAATTTAATTCTTCAAAAACTCAATGCCAAAACGAAACCCACCCCGCATGCCACTATCCATGAGTGGCACTTGCATTGAGGAAACCGAAAAGCTTTCAGTCCTCGGTATATGTGTCACAGACCACCTTTTATGGACATCGCCAAAAATGCTGCTAAGTGTTTGGGTTTTCTCCGTCGATGCAAGAAATTTGTCTGCCCTTCTGATCTGGCTGTGATCTACGAAGCCTTTATTCGTCCAAAACTTGAGTATAACTCCCACATTTGGGCAGGTGCTCCAATAACCCACTTGAGTTTATTGCATAGAATTGAAAAGAGAGCTCTTAAAATTTTAAACAAAAATCATTAAAGCATGGCTTTGCTGTCTGCCTGATTGACAATGCAAATTAAAAAATTCTAAATAAGTTGATATCTTAATTCTTTAATTTTTTTTTTTTTAAGTCTTATCACATTTATTTTAAAATAATTGAACTGTACTTTGTATTTCTATTATATTTTAATAATACTAACATTTACATATCAAAAATTCTCATTTATAATTCTTTTTCTATATGTTAGCGCAATTTTGCAGTACATAAACAATTTTGCGACATCCATTTAGTTGAGTAGCGAGACACATTCCTCTTCATTTAAAAGATGCTTTCCAAATACATTTCTCCTTATTTTTCCCAAAATAGGACAGTTTCCCATAAAATGCAATATGTTTTCTCGTTCCCAACGATTGTACAAACTGCAGAGTATCGGTAGGTCATCTCTGTGTGGTATGAAGTTAAATTCCAGCAGTCCACCTCGAAGTCGAAACATCATTGAAATTTCCTCTATTTTGCATTCATCTCTGAAGTAGTTTTTTTCGATTGAGAGAGAAGTCCAAACGGTTATAAACTGTCCTGTACAGGGAACTTAAAGCTTCTTCTTCATATTTCAGCCTGTAATGCTCATCCTACCGCTTGATAAGTTCATACAAAGTAGGCTTCCAGGCATCAGGCTCGTTGCGATTAATACGTAGAACAATTCCGCAATCTCCAGCCAGATCTTACCAATCCTTAAACCATCCTTTTTGACTTTGTACCACTTGAACCATAGCTTTTTTTTGGCGGACGGTGGTCAGGCATTTGCATAACCTTCAGTATATAGTCAACTTGAAGCTTCAATGTCTTGACAAACAATGGCGCAAGTCCAGTTTCGATCATGACCATATAGTTTGGTGCATTTGATGGTAGTCGATAGCCGTCTCATACTTTTTACTTCCCCACACTTGAGCAGCATAAAAAAGAACGGATTCAGCTACTGTTTCGAAGACTCGATATTTAACTGGATATGAAGTTGTTTAAATAGTTCTTCCAAGTTAGGTTGACAGCGGTTTTAGCTTTTAATAATTTTTCCTTAAGATGCCTATTCATGCCCATATTTTGCGTGACATATACTCCGAGATATTTGTATTCCTTAACAACTTCAACACTTTTACCGCCATAGAACCATTTTTCCTTCCTACAAGGTATGCCTCCTCCTTTTTTAATGACCATTATCTTGGATTTCTCCAGATTTACCACCAGGTTCCAAAGAAAGCAATAGTCAAAAGTCTATTTACCATAAGCTGAAGGGTTTCAGGGAGCAGCACCACATATCCGCTAAGAGGACGGTTTTTATGTGTATACCTGCATATTCAATACCCTCCGGTAAATAATCAATCAAGTCTTCTATGAAAAATGCAAATAAAAAAGGGCTGAGTGCACATCCTTGCCTCACTCCTGTTTTGGTTTGAAACCAGTCTGATCTATCTACACCATTCCATACTGCTGCTTTCATATCTCTATAGAGGTTGCTGATAAGTTGTCCAAATTTCCTTGTCGTACCCATTCCATAAAGTTTGTATATAAGAGCATCTCGGTCAACCGTATCAAATGCTGCTTTAAAATTCAAGAAGAACATATACAGCTTCTTACCTCTTGCGAGAAAAGAGTCAGCAATACTTTTAACTACAAAAATATGATCGATGGTAAAAAAAAACTGATTTGAACCCAGCCTGAAATTCTTTCAAAACATTTTTGTCCGTCATCCACTCTGCTAATCGGTTTTGTAGTACCGCGGTTAAAATTTTGTATGCTGCGTTCAGAAACGAAATTCCCCTGTAGTTTGCAGTATCCATTGTACAGCCTTTCTTATGAATGGGAAATACTAACGCATCCCTAAAATTAGTAGCCCGTAGCGTAATGGTAAATGCGTTCAACTGTCACGCTGGAGGTCTGGGTTCGCTTCCCAGCCTCGTCCACCTAAAAACTAAAAAAGTTTTTCGGATTTGGCATCAAATTGTAGGTCCCTGCTATTCCTGTCGACAGGCGCACACAGGAATGGTTGCGAGTTGTTAGTCACTAGGCCCTGGATCTTCACGAGCCGTTGTGCCACCTAATTTATTTATTTGTTTGTATCCCTAAAATGATCGGGTATTGTTCCATTTACACGTTATTTAATAAGTAGGATAGCGTACTTATAACTTATAAGTTCCGTAGTCCCGAACTTATACAGTTCAACAGGTATTTCATTGGAACCAGCAGCCTTTCCATCCTTCAGTCCTTTGATAACAGCATTTATTTCTTGTTGCGTGAACGGCGAATCTAATATATCATCAGTAAAACCTGGTGCAGCATAATGAAATTTCAAAATACAGTTTGTTGTTGGATTTAAAAGCTGCTTAAAATGATTCTGCAGCACTTGTGTGCTCAAATTATTGTTGATTACATATTCGCTGCCATTTAATTTTCGGGCCAGACTCCAAAATTCCGATGATTTCATGGCATTAGCTAATTTTTTCGCTTCAGATTCGTAATATGATGACTTCTATTCCATGCATATTGCTTTAAACGTTCGATTGGCTTGAAGATATAGATCCTTTGAGATTCCTGTTCTGGATTTCCGGAATCGCTTGAGCCACGTATACGAAATGTCTCTTGCATTTTTACAACTTTCATCAAACCAGGGTTCTTTATAACTCGCAGATTTTCTGATCACATTGTTAATGGGGTATGGCTTGCTTAATTGCTTCATCCAAACTTTCGAAAGTAGTAACTTCTTGATTTGTTAAGATTGTATCCAATTGATTTCTAAAAGTGTAAGCCTTATTGCTATTCCATTTAGTTTTTGGAAGAAGTGTCATGTTTACAGTAGCATCATTCTCAATTTCTGTTTGCGTAAAAGACACAATAGTTGGCATGTGGTCAGAAAAGGGTTCATGCATTATCTCAAAATCAGTGACGTAGTTACTCCATTCTCTTCCTATAAAACTATAGTCGATCAGAGAAGTCCCCTGACCGCCAACAAAAGTGAACTCCCCAAATTGGTCGCCTTCGCTGGTTCTATTAAGAAGTCTAGAACCAAAAGAGACGCAGAGTTCAGATCCATTCTCTTCGCCGATTCTGGCGTTAAGATCTCCAATTAAAAGCGTATTTGAATTATCTCCTATACCACACGTCATATAAATAGCTGACGGGTAGGAAAAAATTATTTTTCAGCTGGAACACAAGAGAACGCGACGCAGTGTAGCGTATTCTTACTACTACGTGAAATTCATCGGTTAAGAAATAAATTAAATATGTATTACGAATCAGGATTCATTGCATTTCCTTTTTTAACTTCAAATATTTATAAATTGTATTATAATTTCACATAAATCACTTGATTTTTGCCCTTTACTGTGGCACTGCTAATTTCCAAAGCGGCGCGGCCCTTCTTTGAGATCATTGTGTTCAAGCCAAAAAAATGAAATTTCAAACGAAAACTTGTACATTTTCGGTGTGAACGCTTTTCAAGTTTTCGTAAGCCTATTGCCGAAAACCCCGTTTTAGGTTTGGTGTGAAAAGGCTATTACCTTACCCACCTTATATATATCAAACAGCGTCTGAAAAGTTTGAAGCACATCAATGAGGCAATCTACATCAACCTATGCCAGCCTACAACTTTGTTGGTTAACAAGTTAATAAAACGTCAACATTTTCAGTCAAGAGTAAGAACAAAAACAAAATTTCGTATGGTTCACTGACTGAAACAACAACAATAAAGCAAAAAAAAAACACTGAAGGATTTTTCCAAATACAAACATTTTACTCACTCTTCCTGTGGAAGCTTGTTCCGGTTGAGAGTTTATTATTTTTTTTTTTTTTCTATTTTTTTGTTTCTCAAAGCAAAAAAAACACACACAGGCAAAGTTCCAAGTTAAATAAATCCTTCAAAAAGCTAAAGGACTTTGAACAACAAATTTAAGAATTATTTACAACAAAACAAAAAGCAACAATAACTCATTGTAAATGAAACTCAATGAATGAAAAAACGAAAACAACTTCAAAATTTTACAAACTTTTTTGAAAAGTGCTAAGAACATGAAATTAAAAATTATTAAAACAAGCAACGTTGTAAGAAAAGTGTTGTAATTTAAAAAGGATTTAACAACAACTGCAAGAGCTTATATTTTCTTTTGTTGGTCTTTTGTCTTTTTGTTTTTTGCGTGGTGATAGGTATTTATTTCGCATTTAATTTATACTTACGAAAAACCAACCCCAAGGTCTTAATATGCCTTACTGTTCGAAAAACTTAGTAAACAAAAAGATTTTCCTTACAATTTCTTTATAATATAATTGAATGTATCCACAAGTGCCTTCTTAAATGACATGTTCTGAGCAAATAAAAAAACACCTAATCATACCCTCTGTCAGGTTTGTCGTCCCCAGTAATTTGTCGGAAACGAACGAAAGGTCCCTCGAGTGTCCATAAATTACCAACACTACAATAAAACCTACAAGGCACGAACAAACCCTTCACATGTCTGTCGTCCAAATATACATTATCAAATGCAAAGGACCATCCCTGAATGGTTTAAAAAATGCATTCATGTGTGTGACATTTTGGGTAAAAATCCCCAATCAGGGATATTTAGTCCTTTTTAGAGGTTCTTACCAGCAAAGTGATACAAAGACATTAACATCATGAAATATGACTCCTCATCAAATTTATAACTCGAAAAGATACATATCTATAGCAATATGAGGTTAAAAAAATAAATTGAAATTGCCAGCCTAATTTATAGAACCTTTAAATAAAAAGGAACCAAGTTGTTTTTTGTAAATATTTTGAAAATGGTAAATATCTTGTTACAACAAAATGTGTCTGTCTATAAACTTAGATTACTTTATGAAGCTTTCTTTTTTGTTTTGAGTTTTTATTAAGGATCGTCGGTGAAAGTGACTAGGCATACGGATGGCTGGTTGGTGTTTTTTTTTTTGTACTAGCTTTCGATGTGAGTATAATATACATATATTTTTATCCTCGAACGAACTGTCCAAAGGTTTGATTAATGAGTTGGGTACATAAGTTATTTGGCTCGGGTCGCAAAGAAAACATTTACTTTTATCTTTAAGTATATAAACGTAATTTTTCTAGATTAACGTTTATAGCTTTTTGATGGGTTTTAAATGTGAAGAGTTGTATTTAGTATTTAGGTTAAGGCGGTTCGTCATTGCTTTTATATGATGTTTTTTTCTTTTCTTCCAGCTGTTGGACGATACAGTTTTTCTTTATATCAAGTTTATTAGGGTTCACACCGTATTTTAATTTAATGTTTATTTTTGTTTTGTAAGAACTTTGATCTTTTAGTTCTTTGTAATAATTAAATGTAAGAAAAGACAAAAAGAATATTTAATGAGAAAAAACCACAGGTTACCTGCTATAGTTTTATATTCAAAAGGTTTTTGTATTTTAATTTGAATTTATTACGAGGATAAAATGAAATTTATTTTTTTGTATAGAAAGTTACAAAGGCTTTGATGGAATCTATTGGAATAAATTCATATATTTAAAAAATATTTTGTGTATGTTAACCACGAGGTACACAAACCCATTTTTAAAATTGCATTAAAATTTATATTGAGACAAAAATGGTATAACAAGTGTATGATTTCCCACCTTTAATTTAGAGACAATGTTAAACATAGTTACATATACAGATTTTGAATCGAAGGCAATAGTTTATCCACGGTCGACGCAAATGGCCATATCGACTCTTTAGCGTCAAAATGACGTCAAATCTCTCACAAAATTGTCAAGCCGTATGATCGACAGCGCAAAACACTTTCAATGCGTTGATGACTACGTTGACACGAATTAAAGGGTTAACGCGTTGATTATTTTCCTTGACTGTGTTCCTGAAAACTTAAGAGAAAATAATAGACAACTTCATAAGAACAGTTGTTTTAATAAACAGGCTTCTCAATCTGCGACAACATGCCTATAGAGCGGGTAGATCTACAGAAACCACTCTACTCGAACTCACTAATACCTTACAAAAAGCTTTAGATGCAAAGGAAACGGCATTAGCCGCCTTCCTAGATATAGAAGGAAGTGTGTTCCCATCACATAACCAGATGGACTAGGGTAATGTTAGGTACCAGAACAGCAGAGGCACTAGCAGGAACGAACATACAGAGTGTCGTTACCACAAGAGGTTGTCCTCAGGGAGGGGTACTATCACCCTTGCTGTGGAGCCTCGTAATGGATGAACTGTTAGAAAATCTTACGTCCCAAGGCATAGTCCAGGAAAATAAGATACTCACTTCGAAAAAATTCCGACATAGTTGAATTTTGGTGGAGAGCTTCATTTTTTTGTCCTAAACATTTCCTGAAAAGTACCGCCATAACTATTAAGAACAAATTTCCGTACATAGGTCGTTAGTATGTTATTCCGTAGATATTTTTACTGTCAACAAGTTGTTCATAGATCATTTTGTAAAAAAATAAACTTGTGGAAAAATAAACATAACCCCAAAAAGTTATTAAGCAAAATAAAAGAAAATACATTTTTCAAGATGGCGGCATTTCCCTTCCGGTACCACTCTCAAAGCTTTTTTCTTTAAAAGAGAATATGTTTCTAAACATTGAAATGTTTAGAACAAAAACATGAAGCTCTCCACCAAAATTCAGCGTTGTCGGAATTTTTTCGAAGTAAGGACCTTTTTTATGTAATTTTCCTGAACTTTTTTTATGGTAGCAATGCTTATTGGAATTTGGCACACTTCAAAAAAAGGAAATAAATTATTTGGAAAATTTAAACAAAAAGTTGTGTTCTTTCAACAAAAGGGAAACGTCAAAAAGGGGGCAAATGTTTTGGGAACTTAGGAGCCCTGGATTTCATTTTGCCCATTTTCTAAATATAATTTAGTTTACATTTTTGTATAGGGAAATAAATCTAATATAATTTAAAATCTTGTTATGATAAATTTGAATTCTCTACAGTCTACAACGTTGATTAAACAAAACATCTACGAATGTTTGAATTTATTATGAATTGCATGTCAAGTCAATCTAAATATTTAGGCCCATTAGGCTTATTTCAACAAATTGAAGGTCCTTTCCATAAAAATAACTGTAACCATTATAGGCATCATTAATATTGATTATAGGCATTCATAATTTTTCCGAATATAAAAATGAATAATTAATTCTCAAATCATAACAAGCGAACACACCCAGTCTTTCTTTAAACAACCCTCCCATTTTAATGTTCCTATAATATTGGATTTCAAACCAAAAAACATATCTGAACAGTGTCGTTAAGGAAAGTCGATAATATAATCCAAATGTGTCACACTTCATAATAACCAAGCTAATAATTCATTTAAATTATTCATCAGGTTCGCTTCTTAATGGCTGTCAGGTCTGAGAAGTTCCTTTATAGCCTTATCATCCTTATCGACAACAAGGTTTTCGGTAAATAAATAATAAAACAACAAAATATACAAATAATATAGGCATTCAGAATACAAATAATATACATATACCTACTCCAATTTTAATGAAAGGCAAATTTTGTTTAAAGCACCATTATGATAGATTGCTGACATCCAACAATATCCAATATGGTTTATGATGTGGGTAAGGCAAAAATATAAAAACAAACACAGAACTCGAAACTCAAAATATGGCTTTTTTGTTGGTCCTTTTTTTCTTGATTGTATCGGTGTTATGGGAGGGTCAAGGATTAAGCAACGATTTTGCCAACCATATATCTTATACCGAAATACCCAAACTTCTAGCAGCTAAATAATAGATTCAAAGCGATTATTAAAATTAATTGCTAAAATATGTTAAATAAGTTGGCAATGCTTCACCTGCCGAGAATATTTGTTTTCCGTTGTTTTTTTTTTAGTTCGGGAATGGAAAAATAAATATAGCCAAAACTTCGATACACAAATAGCGCATAATAAAATCTATCACATTAAAACAATGGCCTGTTGTGTTATCCCTAAAGCCATTAATTACACACACAGTAAAGAAAAAACGATCAATACAACTGATATATCTCACTTTAAAATTCATACACACCAAGTTCAACAGAATTGTGTTGATTAAGCGATTAGGGATACCATCAATCTTCTTCCTCATCTAAGTTAACGGCCGTTAAAATTGAGATGCCAGAGTATTTAATTTCCATCGAGATTGTGTAACGGCCGATAGAATCGACATATCCGTTGGTCTCCTATGGTCTAAGTTCCAACACTATCGTTTGCACCTTAGCAAATCCTGGTGACTATAAATGGTGATGCTGACAGTAACGTAGGTTTGGATTAAAATCAATAAAAAAACGCCTCACCCACCCAACAGTACTGCCTTCACTAGGGGCTTATGACCTGAGGGTAAGTTAAATTTAGAAAAAAGTCATTGATTAATAGCTCGAGCGAAGCAAATGACAAGGCTTTTCAACATGCTTAAGAGTTAAGACTAATTGCTAGGCATTGGCTTCCGCAATTAAATCGCAAATTTTTTTTAGAAAATATTAGCATTTGTTGAAATTTAAAACTACGCAAAAGCTGCATATTTTGGGATGCACCAATCGGAATTTGATTACAATTGAACAAGTTACTACAAAGCCTTCTTTAATTATAGCCGTATAAGCTACAGTGTTCATCGGAATTTAATTGGAGTCGTGGCGCCTTGCAGCTGTTTTTGTTTTTCTATTGAAAATATTATTAAAGTCTCACACAAAGAATTCACCAAAGGATGCTACACGAAGGAACCCGCATTCGCATTCCCATTGTTTGTTTAATTTACGTGAGATACTCTACGGTCACCAAAAATAGATATCGGTAATACGAGAATTTTCTCAATATATCGAACTTCTCCGTCTTATGATACTGATAAGCACGGTGTTATGGTGACGTTGTTTTGAAAACTTTTTTGTTATGTATGGCCTGCATTTTTCCTGCAACTTCAACGAAATTCAATTCCATGTTATACCTCTGGTGCCATAGGTATAAACTGAATAGAACATCTAGTGTGGTTAGTGTAAGGGTTGTTGGGGTTTGAGATTTATCCTTCTTTTTGGATGACTTTTTGTTTATATTTTGCTGAAAAGATATGAGGTATAACATTTTGTGGGTCAAGGATGAGGACATGAGGAGTCTGTGTCAGAGGTTTCATGCTATTCGGTGATTGCTCGCATTGTACCTTCTGTCAAGCGAAGTGATGGTCCTCCTCCTTTGGCAAACATCATGCTATTTGTGGTTATACTTCAACAAGGTAAAAGAAATTTAGCTTGATTGAGCGAGCGTGGTTGAAGGATCAAATTTCCTGTGGAATCCGAAAGGTTCATAGCATACAGAAGAATTATACCTATACGACGACGACGGGTTTCAAATGATGGTATTGTATGCCATGGATTTTCTTTAATGTGATTTTCTGAACTTCGACGAGGATGAAATATATAAAATGCCTTGGTTGGTTTTTGTCAGCAACTTTCTTAGAAATCAATGACTGTATGGCAAAATCAATGACTGTATTCAAAAGCGTTTGATAGAGTTTGGCACCAAGCTCTCTTATCGAAAATGCGCGCATTTGGTTTCGATGAACCTCTTCTTCGTTGGATTAGAAATTACCTTTCGGACCGTTCAATACAAGTCGTATTGGACGCTTTCAAGTCTGAAATCCACAAAATAAATGCTGGTGTGCCCCAGGGCTCCGTTTTGTCTCCGACTCTCTTCCTTATTTTTATAAATGATCTTTTGTCTGAAACTTCTAATCCATTAAACTGTTTTGCTGACGATAGTACCCTCAGTTTCTCATATTCGTTTACAGATTCTCATCCATGTCCTTCGGATGTGGAACTTGAACGGCAGCGTATGATAAGCTCACTAAATTCTGATCTCGACAGCATTGTCCAATGGGGAATCAAAAACCGCGTAGAATTTAATGCTTCTAAAACTCAATGTTGTCTCCTGTCGTTAAAGCGAAACCCACCCCCAATGCCGCTATCCATGAGCGGCACTTGCATCGAGGAAACCGAACAGCTCTCAGTTCTCGGTATGTGTGTCACAGACCACCTTTTTCGGAATGACCACATATTTGATGTCGCCAAAAACGCTGCTAAGTGTTTAGGTTTTCTCCGTAGATGCAAGAAGTTTGTTTCCCCTTCTGATCTGGCTGTGATCTACAAAGCCTTTATTCGTCCAAAACTTGAGTACAATTCTCATGTTTGGGCAGGAGCTCCAAGAACTCACTTGAGTTTGTTGGACAGAATTCAAAAGAGAGCTTTAAAAATGATAGGCGAAAGATCTATAACAGAAACAATTACATCTCTCGAACACCGCCGTAATGTTTCGTGTCTTTCTCTATTTTATCGCTATTATTATAATCAGTGTTCTAGTGAAATAGCCAGTTGCATTCCCCCCCTTAAAAAATTCAACCGTAATACTCGCGCTTCTAGGAATGCCCATCAGTTCACCCTCGAGCCCAACTTCGGACGTACTGTAATGTACAGAGATTCTTTCTTCAGTCGCACCACACGAATGTGGAATGCTTTACCTGACTCGACTTTCCCCTCCCATTTCGATGTGCAAACGTTCAAAACCAATGTGCATCGGTATCTCCTTCTAAATCCTCTCCTACTTACCTAATCGCTCGTGCTGTGTTAAAAACATTTTAAGGGTAGCCATAACCCCTTTTGCGCGCGTGGAATATATAAAAAAAAAAAAAAAATCATATTTCAATTATTATATTAAAGCAAGACTTGTATACATTAGCGGTCATATTATGTTAGAAATTGATATTCTAATGTGGATGCGTTAATGTGTTTTTCTTAGCTTATTTGATTTTTCATTAAATTATGATAACTTTAAAAGACTGTACACATGAGAGCGACCAACGACCGACGAATGAATGAACAAATGGGATTTAAAACATTAATAAACCTAAATTCTTTACAAAATCTAGACAAAATGGAAGAAATATAATTGAGGATTATTTTAAGATATTTAAATTTTCATTTAAATTGCTAAAACAAGAGAATTCTAAGAAAACAATTTGTTCGTCGCGAATAGCCGCAATTCGTTACGACCAATTTATTTTCTTAAATTTCTCATATTTAAACAAATAAAAATTCAGATTTTATAATTTTAAAATTAATCTTAAATCGAATTCTACCATTTTGACTAGATTTTTTGTAAAATTAAGGTTTGTTAATTTTGTAATTCCCATTTATGTGTTCATTCGTCGGTCGTTGGTCGCTCTCATGTGAATGGGCCTTAACAGTTGGACATAATGATGTGGCGTCGATTTGAATTTTTGTATAACACAAATGCCATAATCTTAATAGAAACTTAAATCTTCAATTTAATTTCAAACTCAGGAAATTAATTGAGTTCATAAACATTGTTTAGTTAAGCACTTAAAGACCTGAATACAAAAAGGTGGAAAAAAGCTATTTATTAGGACTAGCCACGAGACGAGACCCTACGCGACTTTTGTAAGTATCGTCTCGGTCGGCCAACGGCCAACTTGTTGGAACGAAATATTTTCGATTATAGTATGAATACGTGCAGAAGAAAATAAGTATTTAACTGAAATTAGATTTTTTAATTTATTAGACTCTCTGTAAATTTCGGTCCAAATATACAGTCTCGTCTCGGTCTCGTCTCGGATGCTTAAAAGCCAGTCTCGTCTCGTCTCGTCATGCGAGACCGAGATCGAGACCGGGACTTTTCACGTCTTGTGGCCAGCCCTACTATTTATTCATTTTCATTTCATAACAGCTTGGCAGGGAAAAAAGCACAAGCATTTTATTTGGCACGCATAATACGAGTTTTATACCTTCTCTTTCCAAAAAAGCCGAAGGGAAAATTAAGATTTTAATCTTATCCCCTTTTTAAGTATAATCCATATTGGTCAATAATTCATCTTTAATAATATACCTTCTCACTTAAGTTATATCTCATTGAATTAAAATGCCTTGTATGTACTTTTTTACGCTCAGGCTTCACTGACTAGTGTCCTATATGTTCGTTTTCTAATAAACATTTTTAAATAAAGCAAGTTTCGAATTGGAAAAATCCAATTCAATCTAAAAATGGTTTTTTTTTTTTCAAATTAGCAAAATGAATGAAGATTTTGGATAAGGAACACGAAAAATTGTTTTCTTCTACTTTTAGGAAAAATAAAATCAAAACTAAATATGGTTTTCAAAAATTACCGTTTGAGTTTAATTAATAGGTTTATTCCTTTACTTTGAATTTCTGTGATTTGATGTGCATTTTAGTCCCAAGTTCTGTCAATTTCATTTTTTTATATGGACATGACTTTGGGCAAGAATGCATAGAAAATTACAGAAATTTAGAGTAAAGTAACATACCTATAATATTAAAAAAAAAAAAATTGTAAGAAAAAATTAATTTTTGTAATTTTAAATTTAAAAAAAACAACGTCTTGTTTTCAGAATCTGACTATATTCTGACAAAAGCATCGATCAACAAAAGTGGTAGTTACACTCAATGAAGTTAATGGCGTTTAATTTTTCCGAAGGTTTCATGTTTTTTTTATTTGAGCTTGAATATTAATTTAAAAAAAGTATGCCTTTAAGCAACTTCATAAAAAAAATCAAACAATAGATTTTTGCCTTTTAAAAACAAAGTGCATTTGATTTGTTTCCTGCCTACATAAAGGGGGAAACAGACTACACAGAGAAAAAAGTTCCACATAAAATAGAAGAAAAACAATGAGATTTCTCTATGGTTTTCATCCAAATCCAAGCAGAAAGTCTTATTAAAACCATAGAGAAAATCTTATTAAAATCTTGATGCCCATTTTATAAGATATCCACATATTTTTAAGAAAATTTCTTATTGTATTTCAATATGAGTGCTTCTTAAAACAATAAGAAAACTTATTGAAAAGTATGAGTCAATCTTTTAGAAACAATAAGAAGACCTTATTAATAATGTGTTAAAATCTCTTAGAAATAATAAGATGATCTTATTAAAAGAAAGTGTAATACGCTTTGAATCAATATGAAGAAAGCATTTGAACATCTTTTATTAACAATAAGAAGATCTTATTGGAAGAAAATGAAAAACGCTTTGAATCGAAATGAAAAGGACTTATTAAAAGCATGTACAAATCTTTTTGAAACAATGAGAAGGTCTTTTTGAAAAAGTGTGAAATAATGAAAGAAGTGTAAATAAATAAAAAAGTAATAATAAACATAACTATATGAACAGAAATAAATAAATTCTTATATAAAAAATTATCATTAAAGTAAATAAATAAAAAAGTAACTATAAACATAACTATGAACAAAAATAAATGAATGCCACCCAAAAATTGCTAGGCTCTTGGCCGATAAGTTTTCCGCAACCCTTTATTTCGAGTATTTATGTAAGTAGCCGGAACTGTCGAAGTTGCTAAAGAATTTTTCGACGTCTTCCAATTTCTTAGGTACGTCAATGGAGTTTACTCCATACACTTTGAGTAACGCGGACACCGAACTACTAAGCCCCCGGGAGAGAAAAATGTTGTGGGTATCCTCAATTTGTTCAGTGTTCCATATTAATCATGGAACATTTATTGCTTCGCTGACTATTTCACTTTCACTGGAACTCATGATTACATTTTCAATATTTTCCTCCATTTTAAATAATTTTATACACTTACTTTAATTTTTTCTTAAAATTCCGGCACGCAGACGTCTCTAGACTGGAAGAAAATAATATGTTTTGCAAAGCAAAGCAGCGTTAAGGGTTGGTATATAAAATATGAAATAACGTATACTATTAAAAAGGAATTCTTTTTGATTTGGAATGGACAACTCCTTTAATAAGTTTTTCTTTTTAAAACACACAACTAATAAGATTTTCTTATTACCTCTCATGTATGTAATAATTCCTCTTTAAGATTTAAAAAGGAATTCTTTTTTATTTAAGAAGATTTTCTTATTAGCTCAAATGGACAGATTTTTTTAATAAGTTAATCTTTTTAGAACCGAAAATAGATAAGGTTTTCTTATTGTGTATCACTCTAGCAGACGCGTCACGGAAAAACAACGGGATTTTTACATTTTTATAAGAAAATACTTATCGATTTAAGAAGATTTCCTTATTAGCTTTTATACAAAAGAAACAAATTAATAAGATTGACTTCTTAAAACTGATAAGTAATAAGGTTTTCATATACTTTTATTATTAAATAAGAATTTCCATATAAAAAGAGTACTAAAAACTTTTCTGAATTTCAAAAAGATTTTCCTCATAAAATCAATAAGTTTTCTCTATAGAAATATCTTATTATTCATTACTTTTAATAAGATTTCTAAGCAAAGTAGCACAATAAGGCAATCTTATTGATTTTATGTAGTCTTTTTTCGCTCTGTGTACAACCCTCTTCTCGCATTTTTGAACTAAGCACTAAGCTTTTATACAAGCTTTTATACAAAAGAAACAAATTAATAAGATTGACTTCTTAAAACTGATAAGTAATAAGGTTTTCATATACTTTTATTATTAAATAAGAATTTCCATATAAAAAGAGTACTAAAAACTTTTCTGAATTTCAAAAAGATTTTCCTCATAAAATCAATAAGTTTTCTCTATAGAAATATCTTATTATTCATTACTTTTAATAAGATTTCTTAGCAAAGTAGCACAATAAGGCAATCTTATTGATTTTATGCAGTTTTTTTTCGCTCTGTGTACAACCCTCTTCTCGCATTTTTGAACTAACCACCTTGTCTTGCATTATTGACCCAACATCTTGTGAAAATGTTTGTCTTGCACGCCCTTCCATGTTAATTCCCATTGTATCTGATTTCTGAGTGTCAAAATGTACAGACTTTAGCTACTGATGTAATCCCTTCTTCACTTAAAAATACTTTAAGAGCTCTCAGTTTTGTTAAAGCCATATCTATATTTTTGCTGATGTTTTTGAGTCATACTAAATTTTTCTAAATTTCATCTTAAAATTGTTTATAATTTAAAAATCCGTAATAGCATATTGCAGGAATGTGTTATTTCGTAATGATCGAGCGCCGAGATTTTTTTTGTTGAATGATCAAAATGTTCAAATTTGTTTCCAAATTTTCTATCACAGCATTGACGGAATTTAAATTTTTTTTTTCTGATTAAAAAAATCCAGATTATTAGTTTTTTAAGAGTTGTCTCATTTATTGTTCGACAAATTCCTTGATGGACTGCATAGCTTAAGAGTTAAGCACCGGGATTGGCCAAGTTCTTATAGAGTTAGTTGTTGTTAAGTTAAATTTATTGATTTTTCAGCCCAGGCCAGGCACGAGCCTCCTTCCTATCAATTATCTACAAATTTTATCCTGGAGGTAGTTTTTCCATCAGTTTGTTGAGTTAAGCCCCGAAAATTCTTCTGACCTAAGTTTTCAGGGAATTACTTAGTTACTGGTTTCATTTGATGTATAGGTAACTTCTTCAGCCTTAACCCCGTTTTTTTTTTGTGTTGTTCTAAATTCTATTCCGGCACTAACCCCAATCATACGAAAAATTTCTTGGGGACTTGAGAGTTAAGGGCCCACAATGATCTATCGGATTAAAGAAGGTTCAGGGAATTTTGTATTGTGGCATTTAACATGTTAGTTAATTAGACCCGATAACATTTTTGTATCCTATTCTCTTCAAGCATTAATCCTAGTTTGTTGGTAAAATTCTCTGGGTTAGGCCCAGTTTTAAAGGAATTAGTTTTTTCTTGCACTTTACACTCGTTTTTAGATTTAACATTCAAACTTTTGATTTGTCAAATTTTGTATTAAAGAGTGTTCTTCTATTCTATTAAAGAGTGTTCTCTTGTTTTCTTAGACACTTGAATTTGGCGCCCCTACAACCTGCCGCCCGGGGCACAGCCCCAGTTTGCACCCCCCCACCATATCCGGGGATGATGGCGGGAATGACGATGAATGGTGTCATACATACGATTTTGATTCATCCAATTTTAGCTAAGATTAATTGAATTAAATAAGGCTACCTTCGAATATACCTTTTGCTTTAATATTTTTTAAGTTACCTCAGTCAGAGCTTAAGGAACCCCATTCAACTAAATATCCTTGATATATTATAATTTTTTTAGTACGTAAATTAATGGAACCCAAAATATTAATATTTTTAAATATTTGCCCACAGAAATATTATTTTTAAATGACAAAATGCTTAAAATCAGCATTTTGGTAGTCTTTGTGTATGTTTTCCATGCAGCCTAAATTCCCATAAGATTTATTATCTTTTCTGCAGTTAGAAAAAGTCATGTTAAATCTCCAAACTTCAAAGAAGTTAATAAAGAATTAAGAGTACTTCGCATTTTCCTTGTTCAAAGAAAAATAAGTATTGTCAAAAAAATGTAAGCATGATTATACTACAAACCTATTTAGGTATATCTAAAATATTAGATGTCTTGCCAAAAATTGGTTGCCTCCTCATAAAGTACATCGAAACAATATCCCTATAAGTACCAAAAAGTCCTATTTCTGAAGTGGGATAGTTTGAGATTATGATGAAAATTCTTATTTTTGTGATTCCACTACGAACAGCATGTCAGAAAAAAAAAATAGTAAGAAAAACATCCTCTTCACGTTCTTTCCTTGTTTTTTGTTATTTTCGTTATCGGCTAAGGCTCACCGAAGATACGCAATATCTAAGCATAAAACGTTAAACCTTAATAGTTTCAATGAAGGTTTATCCCTTCCACACGAAGCCACAGTATTATGGTTCTTCCTTTTTAGTGTAACATATAGTTCCGCCCCATGATTTTTCCATTTTCTGCCTTCCTTTTTGCCTTAAGAATGTATCTATGTACATTGTACACATGTGGTATAGAAAAGATACTTAGCATTTTCATCTTCCGACATCCGTTTCATGCTATCCCCTTCACCATCATCATCATGCCCAAAGTCCATACCGTGTCCTTCTTCTTTTCGACAAAATCTCTCACTTTGCCTTCTACACTTTGTTTTGACTTTTGATTGATCAATAAAATAGAGTATACTCCGCCAAAAAGCCACAACTGAGCAACTACATAGTGGAAGATATGTTTACGTAACGTAATAATAATGAAATAATTTTATATAGCAAAGGTTTGATCTATGAGATTGTACGGCTACGGCAGGAAGTCAATTTATTAAATCTTCCGTTAAAGTAGAAAAAAACTTATAAATATCCAGAGATAAACTGCTTTAACCGATGCATTTGAGAGATTAGGTCAGAACACAGAAGCCCAAAGAATCTTTGTGTCTGCTGTATGGCAAATATCAATAGCAATTGCTCTTTGTTCTGTGTGTAGATGTACATATGTATTTCCTTATAATTTTGTATAAACGAGCTAGCTAGGTTGAAGGTTTTATGGATCATAGAACATGGAAAAACACTTAAACGATTTGCTATGTATAGATTGGGTACAGGTATAATTTTTAGTGGAAAAGTTCAGAACAGTGTCCTTAATCAACTGTTAAAAGTCCCAAGCAATTCGCGTTGGCGTACGACCACAATTTTGAAAAAATGCAGCCATATTGCACTCTTTGTTTGTGGCTATATCTCTGGAACTTGTTGCCCTAAAAAGACCATTAAAATGTCAAATGGTCAAGCTTATATTGACAAAATCAAGGAATTAAATACAAATTAGTTACAGGTATTGCATGGCTACTGTTTTGAATTAAATGAATTTAACAGACTAAATTGCAGTGCAAATTCGAAAAAATTAAGAATGTCCCTTAAATATTACTTAAAAGCTGCAATTAAAAGAACATGTTCACAACAGTACCAATAATCATATGTGTAAGTTCCCAAAAAATCCCTTTTGTGGTTAAACTGCCATTTATAAAAGAGTACCTTCATTTATATTTGTCGGCTTTGGACTATACCTGGGGTATATTTTTGTCCTATAAAGATCATTCAAACGTTAAATGGACATGCTGTGGAGATGGGCGTTAAAGAATAGACTCTTAATAGGCGATCCTGCTCCAGAGGATATTCTAAAAATTATATCATGCAACTGCGAATGTTAATGCGAGCGTAGCTGTGTTTGCCTACAAAGTGGTCTTAGCTGAATGGCAATCTGTGGTTATTGCGCCATCTGGTCAGGGTTATTTTAATTGACCAGAAGACATCGATGAAAACGACAGCGAATATATTGTTCAATACGAAGGTAATGATTGTAATACATGTTTGCGCAAACTAAGTGTTTTAGAGTTCCCTTTTATGTCTCCATAAAAAAAATTTTAAACTTCTTTTCAAAATATTCCTCCTAAATATCCAATTCGAGACTGGAATACATGTCAAAAATTCATCCACAGCAGAATTCTACTTTAGTTTCTTATAGGGCGTAGAGCTACTTAGCCATGTTTTTTTTTTATGCGTGTAAAATCGTACTGTGCTATGGACGGTTTTACCAATAAAACACGCAGTTTATCTTCTTTAGACCAACGTTGTATTTTTCTCTGTTAACATTTTAATAATAACATGTTCTAGGGTTCCTTTATTTTTGTTTGTCATAATTAATATACTTAAAAACTGCTCCTAGCATTTTTTTTTATTGGTACTGTTCTGAAGATGTCCACAAAATTACAGCTTTTTAATAAATATTTCTTGGACATGGGCATTTTTTTTCAATTTTGCACTGCACTGCAATTATTTACTCTTTTTTAGTAGTTTCATTCAAAACAGTGTAGCCATAAAACACCTGTTTCTAATTTTGTGTATGCTTCGCTGATTTTGAAGTCAAAGTCTGTCCATTTTACGCTTGCATGGTCTTTCTAGAACAATTAGATAGCCAGAATAGCAAAAAGCCGACAAAATCAGATGATGGT
The DNA here is from genome assembly GCA_949320155.1 of Melangyna quadrimaculata. Classification (NCBI taxonomy): domain Eukaryota; kingdom Metazoa; phylum Arthropoda; class Insecta; order Diptera; family Syrphidae; genus Melangyna; species Melangyna quadrimaculata. The sequence continues at coordinate 3,284,866 of OX439483.1, forward strand.
ACTTTTTATTTAAATGGTGGTCTAATCCCAACAGGGATTTTTTGGGAACTTATTACCAAAAATGAGTGTTGGTATATGCTGAACATGTTCACTAAATTTCAGCTTCTTAATATATATGTACATATATATGTACATATATATGGGATATGAGTTATGAGTATTTTTTTCGAATCTGCACTGCAATTTACTCTGTTAAATTCATTTAATTCAATGTCTAATTTGAATGGGCTATATGTACACAGACTTTGACTTATTTACTCGGTTAAGGTCGAGTTGATCGACTGGTTTTGTCAGACTGATGTTTAGGGTTCATGTTTGTGATACTGATAATGTTAAACCTTATTCTTGAACCCTGGTTGAACCCAAGTTAATCCGCGGATCAATAGTAACATAGATGCGGGGGGTAGAAAAGTCAAATCTGAAAAACCTGTTTTTGTCTTAGATAATAAATGTTTTCTGACCAATTTACCTGGAAAAAATTAAAAAGGTAAATACACATTCATTCACTGTTATTTCATCATGTGTCGTGGGACTAAGAAAAGGGTTTTAATTTCTTTTTTTTCTATATATCCGAAACTATACGAAAAAGTAGATGTTTACTAAACTAGCTGACCGGGCGAACTTCGTTCCGCCTAAATTCATTTATGTAAAGAAAATAATAGTTCCGAGCATAATATATCTACATATATAATGATGTTTTATTTAATTCGGTCAACTGAAATTCTTTATGCTAAAGTTTTATTAAATAGAATAAAATAACTAAATTAATAATATGTCGATGTGTTTCAATGAAATCAAAATGATTGGCGTGTCGGCCAACCTTCCGCTTCTTAACTGAAGAGCTCTAATGGTAAAAAACTTTTTTCGTTTTATATTCAAGCGCGTACACATACAAAGCGGTAAGTTTGCCGATACGTGAGCACGCCACACACAACTGACCATGTAAGAAACATGGGAATTCAAGATTGATGCCACAAACATCCAGCGACTGTTCTTACGACTTATTGATTGTTAATTGTCATAGCAAAAGTGAGACGCACTGGAAATTGAAGACGCTTAAATACGAGTTGCAAATCGTCCGGAATTAGCGGAATCCGTGGAAGGAGAACATCTTCGCCTTTGAATATTCCCCTCAAAATCGTGGCTTGGATATAAGATTTGATTTGATGCACTTCACAATCAAACGCGTTCCGTAACAATATTTTGGTGCATTGAGGTTGCGCAGCAAAATTATAACTGAGCCGACTTTCAATTTTAAATTGTGTGGTGAAAAGCCCGGAACATCCAAAGAATTCAAAAATTCCGTGGGATAGTTGGTGGCTTCGTTTTCATCCATCATGGAGTCCACGGATTTGTATAAATTAACTCACCGACGATTTGATTTTGAATGACGAAAGTCAAATGATCGACATTCTTGTTTTTCGCAACCAAAATCGCGCGTGAACTCAGCCAATCATGGTAAACATAATTTTGAGTGAAATTCGGAAAAACATTCGCGATGAGCTCTTCCGGCGTTGTTGTAAAGTAGCAAAAATTCGGTGGAAATTCAATAAGGCATATGACTAAGTCCACTGGTATCATTGCCATCGCCAATAAATTAACTGGAGAAACTGCAGCGAACTGGTCATTTCGTAAAGCGACTCGCATGTTTGTGTTCAATTGCAATTTCTCCACGTATTGCAATAAAGCCGATGCTCTCAGGGCCTTCCTGGGCCCATTACGAATTTATCAAGCCCTAAATCGTGAAAATCAAAGTAACCGTTCTCGAGTTATGCATTATGCATTTTTTTTGGGATTTTCTTCCAGTTTCCTGTGCCCTTCCTTGAACTAATACGAATTTATCAAGCCCTAAACCGTAAAAATCGAAGAAACCGTTATCGAGTTATGCACTGGATGTTTCCTGTTTTCCAATTTTCCTGGAAATTTTGCGGGATTTTCCGCCAGTGTCCTATGTCGTTTCTTGAGCCAATACAAATCCATCAAAACCTTAATCGTGAAAATCGAAGACACCGTTACAGCCCGTAGCGTAATGGTTAGTGCGTTCGACTGTCACGCTGGAGGTCTGGGTTCGCTTCCCAGCCTCGTCCACCTAAAAAAACTAAAAAGTTTTTTTCAGGGCTACTAGCTCTTGCGAGGAATTGACAAATCCTCCAAGAGTATCACTTGTCACGAATAAGTGCTTCTCGTCTAGTTGTTCGGATTCGGCATAAAATTGTAAGTCCCTGCCTTTCCTGTCGACAGGCGCACACAGGAATGGTTGCGAGTTGTTAGTCACTAGGCCCTGGTTTTTCATGAGCCGTTGTGCCACCCAATTTTTTTTTTTATTTATGTTCTCGAGATAAGCATTAAAAAGAGAATGATCCCTGATTTCCAATTTTCCTGAAAATGTTTCGGGATTTTTCTACAGTGTCCTATGTCCTTCCTTGGGTCAATACGAATTCATCCAGCCTAAAATCGGGAAAATCGAACGATCCGTTCTCGAGTTATGGGCGCACACACGGACGACATTTCTCTTTTATATATTATATATATAATATATATGGATTAGGCAAATTAGCAAGTTGTTTTCATATGGCACCAAAAACTGATAACGTTTTTTTTTAAAGGAACACAATATAAAATTTCTTGGCCATAGAGGGGGTTCTTTCTTCCCCCCTTTAGAGAGGAGGGGCATTTTGTTTAAAATAATATTTAAAAACAACGGCAACACTTACAACAAAAAAATTTACCTTTTTTGAAAGCCAGAACTCCGTTCTTTTATTTTATTTTCAAATCAAGTTATTGATTTTTGTAAAATTAACTTTCAAACTCAAAATTATTATAAAAAAAATTGAAAATTTTGTTTTTGATTCTTCTTTTTAAATTGGGAAATAAGATGCTGAATTGGCTTTTATTATTCACTTTCCCTAATAACTCTTGATTGAAAACTGAAAACTAAATGGTTCTATGTATCTTAGTTTTTGAGAAAATTGAAAGTTGCGACGACAATTTTTTGATGTATTTTTTTTGTATAATTTTTATTATTGTTAGTATTAGTAGTATGTGATATAGCAGTGTTTCTTTGAGCTTGAGGTTAAAGAATTAATAAATTCTTTGAACCTGCGAAGAAAGCCACCCACGGTACTGTGTGAGTGGTAGAACTGACCCTTAGGTTCAACATACTCAAAGTCCCCAGCCCTGGGCCACAAGCTTTAGACAGGAGAGGGGGTTAAATGTCCCCTTTTGTAGTTTTTCTTTAATATTCGGAAAACTAAGCGTAATAGAGGCAAAGTCTATATGACAAAGTGAAAGAAAATTAAATTCCCTACAAATAAAAGATAAGCTCATAACTTTGCTGGAAGCAAGAGATGCGAGAGTAGAAATATCGAACAAAAATTAAAAAAAACATTTTATTTCCTTAGAAATTTAATGTTTGTTAATTAGTTTACTTTTATAATACTATGAACATATCATTTATTTGTAGGTAATTTAATTTTCTTTCACTTTGTTATATTGACTTTGCCCATATTACGCTTAGTTTTCCAAATATTGAAGTAAAACTACAAAAGGGGACATTTACCCCCCCCTCCTGCCTAAAGCTTGTGGCCCTGGGCTGGGGATTTTGAGTATGTTGTACCTAAGGGTCAGTTCTACCACTCACACAGACGGTACTGTGTCACACAGTACCGTGGGTGGCTTGCTTCGCAGGTTCAAAGAATTTATTAATTCTTTAACCTAAAGCTCAAAGAAACACTACTATCACATACTACTATAACAATAATAAAAATTATACAAACAAAAAAAAACATCAACAAAACTGTCGTCGCAACTTTCAATTTTCTCAAAAACAAGGATACATAGAACCATTTAGTTTTCAGTTTTCAATTAAGAGTTATTAGGGGTAGTGAATAATAGAAGCCAATTCAGCATCTTATTTCCCAATTTAAAAAGAAAAATCAAAAACAAAATTTTCTATTTTTTTTTTTAATAATTTCGAGTTTGAAAGTTATTTTTACAAAAACTATGGACATCAATAACTTGATTTGAAAATAAAATAAAAGACCGGAGTTCTGGCTTTCAAAAAAGGTAAATTTTTTTGTTGTAAGTGTTGCCGTTGTTTTTAAATATTATTTTTAAAAAAAATGCCCCTCCTCTCTAAAGGGGGGAAGAAAGGACTCCCTCTATGGCCAAGAAATTTTATATTGTGTTCCTTAAAAAAAAACGTTATCAGTTTTTGACGCTATATGAAAACAACTCTTGGTAATTTAATTTTGTCTAATTTACTATACATCTACTTTTTCGTACAGTTTCGGATATATAGAAAAAAAAGGATATTAAAACCCCTTTCTTAGCCCCACGAAATGATAAAATAACAGTGAATGAATGTGTATTCACCTTTTTTGTTTTTCCATGTAAATGGGTCAGAAAACATACAATATCTAAGACATTAACAGGTTTTTCAGATTTGTTGACTTTTCCATCCCCCGCATCTCCTTTATTATTAACCCTAGAAAAAATGTGAATACATCATTTTATAGACAATTGAATTGTCTCTAATTAATTAGTATAGACTTTTTATGACATGTAAGGTTGTGCCAGTATTCACGAGAATCTAAGAAGGGGTACCTTTAACCCTCCCTCCTCAGATTAGCTCGCGGCCCTGGGCTGGGGACTTTGGGTACGATATACCTGTGGGTTACCCCTACCATATAATCCAGAGGGCCTTATTTTTTGCAAGCAAAATTCCTTCGTTGACTGTACGGGAGAAATAGAATTTTGAATTCAATCAAGTTATTGACATTTTTGTATGACATACAGTTTTGAATTTCAAAACTTGAATTCTTTTTTCCGAAATGTTCTATGATGTATTAATAAAAGTTACAAATTCAACTCAAGAATACAGTAAGATATACCATTCATACTTTTTTAATTTCAGACCAAGAATTTTCAATTAATATTGAGAGATGAAAACATAAATAGTCTTAGTTGGAATCCTCTCCAACAGAAAGTTATTATACTATGGAATATAATTTTAATTGCATGTCAGGAGCAGCAAGAAATAAAAATGGGTTCCAGGAAGTAGGTAGTTGTTCAATGTCAGTCAAGGGGTGGGGGATGGTCAAAATACGAAAACGAAGAAGGTACGACGCATTTACTACACCAGATGCCAAAAATACAATACAAATATGAAAAAAAGTTTCTGTGAAAATTGACAGCTCAAATGAATGCCACCTAAAGTGAGGCAGCTGGGGCTCATCAATTCTCATAAGCACTCGATAAAAATTCTCTTTATATCAAAATGTGTCTGCAGGATGAGGACGACAACAAAAATAAAAAAAAAAAAACTCACCTCAGTTGGATATCAGAGAAACATTTGTCCTTTCGTTGTCAGTTGTACTCGTCTCAAAGTTGCTACATCCCGTTGTATTGTCCGAGCTCATGAAGGGTGTTTCGCAAAATCTCATCTCAACCGTCTGCTCGTCCCCCGAATCCACTTCATTGTCATCCTTCAATGGATCATCGTTCAGCAGAATATCAACACCTTTCTTATCACGTTTCCCTGACATAGATGCGGCTCCGTTGCCGTAGGTTGCTTCACGTGGTATGATAATATCCTTCTTCTTCATGCATTTATCTTCCGTCAGCATTAGATTGTGGTCGCCGTTATCTAGGTCGGGTTCGTTTTGGTGCAGCCTGGGACCGCAAGTATTTCGGTCGGACCGATTGTAAGTACGCGTTATATTGATGATGTTGTTGTTGGAAGGATTGAAGCAAGGCAGTACGTGCTTGAACTCCTTGCGGAAATTCTCGTTCAGCCAGGCGTATAAAAATGGATTGTAGCAGGTCGAGGACATGGCAATCGAGTGCGCGACGAAGAAGAACAGTGTGTAGAAGCGCCACTCGTTGGACTTCTCGTAAAAGTCGTCTAGGATATTCACCACATTTATTGGCAGCCATGATAAGCCAAACACGGCTACCATTGAGATTAACATGCGGTTTGTCCGCTTTTTTCGATCCCGGTCGGCTTCCTCGCGTCGCGAGCTTTTGCTACCGGGCTTTGCCCGAGCTCGAGCATTCAGCTTAACCGACACCCAAATGTAGCAGATTGATATGATGAAGAAGGGAAGTACAAACTGCAGGATAGTCGTTAATGATCCGAACACTTTCCGATACTCTTCTGATGGCCAGTTTTCTTCGCAATACGTTGGCATCATTGACGATGACGAAGTTGTATTTTCAAAAGCGAACGTCCAGGCTGATATTGGATATCGGCTTGAACTGTGCGGAACTGTTGAGTTATCCACTCCGGTGGCAGGTTGGAGCGTTGTCGTCGATAAACTGGTGTCTTCGGCTACCACCTTCATGTACATGCCATAAGGTAGAGTAGCCAGCAAGGATATCACCCAGATGCTGACAATAATCGCGATACAGGTGGACAGTTTCATCCTCGGATGGAAGGGATAGATGATAACGAAATACCTATCGATAGCAATTGAGGTGAGCGTCAATGTCGATATGTATATGCTGCATCCCTGCGCAAAGGACACAAGGTGACAAAGAGTCTTACCGAACGCCCAACGACCCATAAACGTGTAAAGGGGTGTAAAGGGAACGGCCAACACACACAAAAGAATATCGGAGAGGGCTAAGTTGGTTATGAAAATATTTGTCACAGTTTGCATTGCCCGATTACGAAGGACCACATAGCACACAAGTACATTGCCGAACACTCCCAGGACGAACACCGTCGAGTATAGAATACAGAAGAAAATCTGCACCAGCTCGTATTTGATGACATCCGGAGAGTCTGCTGACCGTGCTGCCATAAGTGTGTCGTTCTGTCCACCAGCGATTGTTGTCGACCAAAGGGACGAAGGTGTTGTCGTTGATGAGAAAAGGGGCAGGAAGGAAGACGACGAGTACTCGGTGCCTGTTGTCATTGTTTTTGCTGCCGCTGTTATCGTCGTCGTTGTGAGCGACGGAGGCATGGTGTTGTTGTATTCATAACTGAAGCTGTTCTTGATGGGATCTGTTGCATTCATAGTGATGGCGAGTGCAATCTGCACCAAATGTTTCAACGTAGATGGATTCTGCATTCTATGTTTCCATGGTTTTGCTTTGCGTGATGATGGTGACAATAAGAACGAAGTGATTTCCTCAATGCTTTGAAGTCTTTTGCCAAGAAATTATGGATTCATCTCTGATGATGTGGCTTTGATTCACGAAGAAGAAGCTGTCTTGTTGATGAACCACCACCAACACCATCTGCACCTGCAAAAATGAAGTCAATTAATTTAAAATGCACAAATGGAAGATATACGAGTTTCAGAAGATATAATAAGGATTCTATTTTTCTTTTGTGTATGGAAAGTTGGCATAAAATAGGTTCGGTATATAATTTTGTAAAGCTCCAAAGCAATGTTTGGTCATACAGTCTACCGCGCAATTTAGTTTTTAATTAGATTAAGCTGTTGAATTTTGTAACGTGGTTTTATATACCTACAAAGCTGCAAATTCTATTGAGGTAAACTCACAAGAAAGTCATTAAAGTTTTGCCAGAAATAAATCAAATACTTGTAGCAATTTGTTGGCAACATTTCACGTCGGTCGTTGGTTGGATGAAAAGGATTTCCTTTCAGATTTCTTGTGAATTGTCTTATTATAGTTAGTAGGTAGGTTTCTATCTTAACATTTGTTTACAAAATGTCGAAAGAGCATCCTGATTAATGTACTACTTTGTTTGGAATTTAATTGATGAGTTTTACTCAGAGTTTCATTTGAATTACGAATTGTAATTAATTGGATTGGAATAAGGTACTTTTACTTGTTTGGAAAACGAAATTTCGATCTTAATTGCCGGTAACAAAATGGGACCCCGTTGCTACATCGATGTTTATGTAAGTTAGAAATTCTTTCGTAGAGTTTTAATTAGAGGTCTGTTACGTGATTAATACATAGAAAAAATAAATGAGGACCATCTGAAATAAAGTAAAAGGCCATGCAAAGATTAAAAAACTTCACAATATACCGGCGGAAATTAAATTGAATTTTTATTATTTGATTTTTAAAATACAGTAGGGTGAAATTATACTAATGTCATAATGCGAAGTGTCTCAAATGTAGCTCGAACAATAATTTCGAGCTCTGTGGGTGTGTATCGCTCCGCTTTGAAGCTAACTCGAGTTTTACTTTAAACTCGTCACTGAAAATCTGTGCCTTAGAATTTTTTATAAAAGCACCAAGCACAATTTTTTATAATTGCAAAATAAAGGTTCTTCATGCTTGAATAAATTGAGTAAATATTCATACATACATGAATGAATTGGATAATTTAGATTTCAAGAAAAAAATATTGCTGACCCTTTTTCTGAGAAGGCCAGTATGTAGTTCCATTATCCACAAATAATAGGTAATTCTTATCTTACATTATATCTTATTCTTCTTACAAAGATAAAGAGACATTTATATTTTCGTATTTATTTTTATTTACTTTTATTCAAAATAAATAAACTGTCCTCTTAATGTCCTTGTGAGGATAAAAAGATAAATTGTACGTTTTATCTCAGAGCGAGGAAAATATCTTATTTCGAATGCCCTTTAGCCAACAAAAAAATATCTTATGGAATTTTTCATTTCAATTATGAGAGTTAGAGATGAACGCCCTCAGATATATATTTAAAGGTACATATTAAGTTTGGAAGATTTATTGCCGTGAAGACATATTCCAAAGAAAGATTTGAGGTGACCCAACAAAAATATAAAACAAAAAATAAACTGTTTACTTTATCTTCGGAAAATGTCTACAGGGATGATAATTCCTTGTTAAAATTCAATTAAACATCATGTTTTAAATATTTCAAAAGTTATATTATACAAACAAACGAAAGAATCTTCTTTCTCCTGATTTCAATAAATATATTTTCTTTCTTCTACCGATATCCTTACTTAAAGCATATCCTGGATTCCTGTTCACGTCATTAGAAAGGCATTTTTCCTTGTGTTCTCTCATTTTGTTTTCAAATTGTTTGCAAAAAGGTATAACCCAGACGAATCCAATACGATTACGATGCGCGATGTCCATTACAGAAATATCTAACATTTTTTTATTTTACCTTTTAAATTTATCTTTTTTCTACAACAGCAGCACAACTCGTTTTTTTATTTAGTTTTAGTAAGACAATTGAAATTCAAATTTCATGCAAATTATAAAACAAAAGAAATAAATAAATAAAACAACAGCGGAAAACAAGAAACGAAAATGAAAAACTTTTTCATTCACTCTTTTATATAAAATGTCAGAATGGGTAAACGCAAAAAAAAAAAAAAAAATAGAAGCCAAAATAAATAGGCAGAGCTGTCTGCCTGCATAATTTAGATACCCGTGTTCCCGACTCTATCTTATATATCAAAGCATTATAAAATCTATGTTGTTAATGGACAGTAGTGGACTGGGATTAAGGAAGGGCCTAAAGATAAAATATTCGAAAATTCGAAAAAGAAAAATGCAATATTAAAAAGTAAGTATTTCTTTGTATGATGAAAACCAAGCATAGCCAAACACAAAAGGGCTTAATTAAAGTACACGTTTCAATTAGAAATTGGTACTTATGTAATTAAAACATATTTCATTCCCTTACTATAGTAATTATTATTAATGAACAAATATTAATTACCCTTTACAAACTAAAAAAAAAATTAAATTCGAAGTACAAACCCAATAGAAACGTACAGAATTAATAAATAAAATACAAGACTGGATCAGATGAACTGTCTCTCGTAGCTAACAACTTTAACGTAGCTAGAAATTGAGTATGTATTTTATTCACCCGATGATATTATGATATCGTTAATAAAGTGCTTAAAACAAGATTAAATATAAATAAAAATAAACAAATAATCGTTCGCTATTTAAATAGCTGAGAAAAAAAGTTCAAAATAGCCCGAGCTCAAAATAAGGTTTGCAGTCTTATTTTTACTTTTAATAAATATGAGTTTATGAAAAGAAAATCAAAAAACCTTAGAGCCGTTTTCATCAGAATTTAAATCGCTGCAGTGGTGTAGGCTGCATGTAGAGGTACAGATAGACAAATTTGCGGGACTCAATTTTTCACGTTCTATAAATCCAAAACTTGCCCTGTATAACATACATACATACATACAAACAAACATACATACAGCTCAGGTACAAACGAATAAATTATACCGGACCTCACTTTAAGCGAAAGCATATTCAATAAGCATCCAACAATTTGATTTTGATTGACACAAAAATAGAAGATTATAAATGATCTTCTTAACCTTTTAACCCCCAGTTTCACAGTGGGAGTTTAAACTTCAGCTCAGCTGAGCCTTAAACTGAGTTTAAATTTTTGGTTTAACTAGACGGGTTTTACAGTGAAATCTGATCTTCAGATCAGTTGAACTTCGTTTAACTAGATTTTATGAAAAAGAGTTGGCAGCATTGCACGTTTTTGCTTCGCCAAGTGACGTATTTGCAACACACTACGTAGCTTTCCTTGTCTATTCTTTCTCTTTCTGGGGTAAAGAACACGCGAAACAGCAACAATCACTTTGGATTGTTGATCATTTGTCGACACTTTTTTTCAAGTGACACAAACAAAATTTAAAAAAAAAAGTGGAAAATAAACCAATAATTGTGCAAAAAAAAGTGAAATAACAACTTCAACAGCAGACATGGACTTACTGGTGGAATTGGTTATGAAAAATGAGTAAATAAATTCCATAATGTATTATGTATAGTGGTCACAAACGTTGAACTTAGATTTAAACGGCAGAATGATCTCGGTTAATTTAAAGTAAAAATTGAACTCAGTTCAAGGTTTAAAAGAAACTGTGAAACCGAATAAATTGTTGATCTGAAGTTTAAACCAAAAGTGGAGTTTAAACTTGAACTGTGAAACTGGAGGTAAGACTTTTTAAACTCTGTTTGGAATCGATTTGATAAGGTTTTCACAGTTTTGAGCATGATGTACACTCCTCGTCAACTGAATACGCACAAACATTTTTGAATATATTTTATCCATTTTTTCCAAACAGTGATGGTTATTTTGCCATCTGTTGATGGTAAAAATTTTCGTAACATATAAATAACAGAATTTCAAAGTTTTATCCAAAAACAACCGTGAGTTTTTCCTTCAACCACTTCCAAAGTGTAACTTATGCAAAGTAGAAGTTTTTTTTGGAGTCAACTGAATAGGTACAAAAATTAAAATTGGTATTGGAATGGAATGAAACAAGTTTTTGTTTAAGTTTAGTAGTGGGTACTTCCACCTTTATTTTTAATTACTTCGTAAATTCGATCCGGCATGGAATCGTATAGCTTTTTAATGTAATTTAACGAAATTTAGCTCCACGCTAATTTGATTGCAGAAATTAAGGTTTCTTTGTCTTCGAACTGACGACCACCCTCATAAACTTTGCGTACTAACCATCCCCAGACATTTTCTATGATGTTTAGATCAGGTGAGTACGGCGGCCATTGAAGCAACTGCACTTGTTGCTCCTCTATCCATATTTTTATTATGCGCGCTGAGTGAATAGGCGCATTATCATGTTGGTAGGTCCAGTTTATGGGTCCAAAGATGTTAGAAAATTTAGGAAAATTTCTTTCCAAAATTACTTTATACCCAGCTGCTGCCATTCTTGATGTCACAACCTCGAGCTCAACTGTTCCATAATAACTGACTGCTCTCCATATCATGACACCTCCTTCACGACTATGATGGCGCTTTAAAAATCTTTTTTCTTTTCTTAAGTCGTGAAAATTGAAGTTGAACCCATCAGGGCCATCGAAATTAAACTTTTTTTCATCTGAAAAAACCACGTGTGATACCATTCTTTTTTCCAACTCATGTGAAGTCTTGAAAAATCTAATCGCAACATTTTCCGTCTCTCGTCAAGTGGTGGTTTTTTCTTAAGTTTCATTCGTTTAAGATGGCTTGAGTTGTTGATTACTCTTAATACTGTTGAGCAACTTGCGTTTACGCCGACTTTTTGTTTTATTTTTGCCACAGAATCAGAAGAATTTGATGCACATCTTAAAATTCTTCGTCTCTCAGCTGCTGTTGTTGCTGTTTTCTTACCTCCCTTCATGTTTTTGCCGTATGCATCTTTATTTTTCAAGTAAGAATAAACCAACTTTATCAGCTATTGCACGTCCAGTTAGGCCTTGGTCTCTAAGTAAATCGATTTTAAGCTTTTTCAACACTGTTAAGACACGTAGATCTACCCATTTTTCTTAAAATTTGAAATCAAGAATTAAATTTTACTGAAAACACTAAAATCGTTAATTTAAACTGTCAAGCACTCCAAAAAACTTATAAACAACGAAGAAAATGGCGTTGTACCTATTCAGTTGACAAAAAAAAAACTCCTACTTTGCATATAAAACACTTTGCAAGTGGTTGAAGAAAAACTCACGGTTGTTTTTGGATAATTCTTTCGGAATTATCTGCTTAACATCTTAAGGGCATAATAACCATCACTGTTTGGAAAAAATGGATAAAGTATATTAAAAAATGTTTGTGCGTATTCAGTTGACGAGGAGTGTATGTAACTACATGACATAATAGAACACAGGAAAAGTGCCAAAAGAAAACGTCACTTTATAACGGGAAAAATTATTATGACCAGTATTCGATATACAGATTTCACGTTCCCTTCAAATAATACCAAGAAATCCATTACCGCATACAATTTAATTCAAAACAAAATTGTGCACTCGGGCGTATACGCACTTTTTTTTTCTTTAATTATTTGTTCATGGTTTTAAAAGCTATCTATTATAAAATTTAAGTTTTAGAGACTGTTACAAATTATATGAAGGGCAAGGTTTTGTTCAAAATTCTATCGCGAGTTAAATGACCCTAGGTACACCAATAATAAATCTTAAGACTTCGGACTTTTTATGTTGGCACACGAACCACTTGTGTGGATATGATAATTGTACTTGTAATTCAGTAGCTTGTTTGATGCGAGAAGTTAAGATAAAAGTTGTCATTTTCAATTTGTTACACACATTTTTCTGCCAGATTTACCTGCATTTTATAACATCATATTTCTTACCCTCTGACTGGTTGACCTATGACATAGGTTGTTTTTATGTTTGAGATCTCCTTTATCCCTCAAGGTCATCCTACACACCTTTCTTTAGGCCAAAGGCCCTTTTCCCCCTACTAACTATCTATTGCCTATTCAATATTTATCATAGTCAACACCATTATTTCAAATTAGATCCAGAGACAGACAGCTGTTTGGGTTGAAAAGTGTATAGTCCCTAGAGACAAAGCGGCCCCTTAGGCGTGCTCATTGCGGTTTTTTGCCAGTACGGCACTGGGAGGGAGATAAAGGAAGAAAACTAACAACAAAAATAACACTAGGGGCCATCCGCCATCACCATGGACAAAGATAAACTGATATAAAAGATGAAATAAGAACTCGAACAGAACCTTTTTCATTTTGTAAAAGAACCCCTAAGCTATATTGTTAAATTCAAAAAGACAACCCTTTTCTCCTCAAGTTGACCATTTTTTTGTTGCTGATATCCTCCTCCTCGTAAAAAAAAAGAAAGAAAATGTAATATATCCGTAATTAGTGGCCATGCTGATTGTCTAGAAGCTTTGTCTGGTACAATGGAGCTCTTTAAAGTTCCATGCTGTCCCGGTGAATTATTTATTGCTTTTGAACTTAAGAAGCCCGAGAGTTGTATAAATACGTAGTACATTAATACTTACAGATATATATTTATATCGTTTTATCCTGAAGTGGTATTACATAAAAATTAAACCGACAAAAGCACTCAAGCTAAAAACACTTATCACACCAACAACTGGTATCATCATAAAACCAAATAAAGTTAATCTAACTAAGTCCGTTTAGTTTCATAGAAGTTAGCTGATGTGGTTTATAGAACAGGTACTATGGTATGTGGAGTTGGCATAATAATAAATAACACTGAAAGTCGGAATAGACACACAATTTATTTATATTTTTTGAAATGTTACAAGAAAGTTTTCGAAATGTTAATCATTTGATTGACACTATCCTTTTAAGGAATTCTAACAGTTATTATAATTAAACAACTTTGTCATCCTGAAATCTAAGAATTATAACCTAAACATACATACATATTTCTATAACAATCATCAGAGCAAGAGGCATAAATTTATATTCTTTATCTAGGGTTTGTTGAGAAGATTGAAAAGAAAATCCCTTCTTTCTAATTTAGTAACACGATAAAGGCCAGCCACCACAGGAAAAGAAACTTTATTCATCTTGAGCATTCATTATCTCCTCGAAAACTGACTCACAGAATTATGATGAAATTCTTAACAAGTGTTGTAGCAGGTACTTCTTAATGAACAAAAGGAATGACTATAACTGATGCTTACATCTCTCATATAATACACCATACTCCTACCATTTCATCAAAACTTACTGAAGTTGAATTAGGTTACAAAATGTGTCGGTTGTAAAATGTTTTTGATTAACATTTTGTATCTAACGAAACGAAAGAGTGAGATTTGAGATGATTATGATTTATATATATTAAATTGCGTAGGTATAGGGATAGGCACTTATTAAAAAGTTTGAAAAGATTTTTTTTTGATTGAAATATATGTATGTAAAGACCAGTGTTGATGAAGCAGGATTATAAAGGTAGAACATATAGATAGGTATATGAAGATGAATTTGATACAAGGCTCCAGAAAATAATAATTGTAATTTTACATTTGCCAACACAAAAAAACAACTTGAAGCAATATAAAATTCTGAAAGAATAATTTAGCATGCTATAAATAATTGAATGGTTTTTAAAAAGGGTTAAATTGTTGTTAAAAGAAAGTTGCTTAAGTGTTAAGATTTAAAATTTATTTAGTGCCAGCCGTGTTTCTGTCTTAATTAATCTAAACCTTGAATTTCAAATCATTTCAGCATTATATAAAAAGATTTATGGACCTTTTTATACTTCAAATATGCGTATACATATTAAAAAAAAAAACACTTATATTTTAAAAGACAACTGCAGCTATTAAGATTTTGTTTAAAATAAAATAAAATAAAATAAAATAAAATTAAAAAAAAATAAATTAAATTAATTTGGCGAATGAACATGATGTGGAATAATAGTCACTGTTTTCGTACGAAAATTAAGAAAATTTGTCAAATTTTTGTTTTCATTTTTCAACTATACATATATGTATGTATGTAAATTTTTAATATACTTTTAAGCCAATAGTGGTTTCAATACCGAATAAAAACATTTTAAATCGCTAACAAATATTTTAACTTGTAGATGCATCGGCATCTCCTCTTTAATCCTTCCCTGTTTTCCTAACGCTCGCACTGTGTTTAATTTAACAATCTAAGGGTACCAAAAACCCCTTGAGTGCGCGAACTAAAAAAAAAAAAAAATGTAGTGAAGGGCTAGTTCTTGTAAATTATTTTCTTATAAAAGGGTAACTTATAGTTGTACCAATTTTCTATTTTTTTTTTTTCTCGTAGACAGGTAAGCTGATTGTTTTTTCATTTGCTTATAGAGACGCTTCTTAAAAAAAAAAAAAATAATATTTTTTTTTTTGAAAACGACTTCATTAATTTTTTGAAATGTCATTTTATTAGCACTTCCCAGAATATTTCGAAGGATCTTGTTCCCAGAAACAAACCATACACAACGATTTTGATACAAAATTGTGTGTATTCTTTAATTAATTCATTGATTATGACAGTACTTTCCATTATCTGCCTTTTCCATTACCGATTTAAATTAATTTATGTTTTTAAAGAATGGCATATCTAAATTTTCAAAAAAATAAGATTTTTTTTTTAATTTAGAAAAAATCTTTTTCTTTAAATATTAAATCCGATTTTTCAAAAACGGGTGGTTGAATATTTTTTTTAAACGGAATTTTTATCTACGTATGAATAATGACTTTAAATTGCTAAAAAAAAAACTATAATTTTAAAAAATCGCTATAACGATCTTAGAATTTTTGTTTGCATATTAATTATACTAATATTTATTCAAGAAATCAATTTAAAATAAATTATTTCTTGCTCTTAAATTTTTTTATTTACTTTCCATGTTTTTTCTCGTATAAGTAAATTAACATAACCCGGGGTTTAGACAAGCGAGTAGAACTAGTAGCGTTTATGTGTGTTAGTGTATCAGAACACGAGAGAGCCAACTAGTAGCCCAAATAGTATAATATTTTTGCCTGCGAGTAGCCTGCCAGTTATCCTACTAGTGTAGTGTATTTTTTCATTTATTTGTTTTGTTTCCATAGTTTCCATAATTTGTATATTTTTCTGTATGAAATATTTTTAAAAAATCATACTAGTTGACAAAACGCGCAGAGAGCTACTAGTCACACATACATCCATAAAACTAACACTATGATACAAATGCTACTAGTTCTACTCGCTTGTCTAAACCCCGGCTAAGCCACCGCAAAACATAAGAGCAAGTGTAACCCAGTCGGGCAATTTATTGATAAATCATTTACTAGACTATAGACGAATATGCGTACGTTTAATTACTTAAGGCAATGAGTTTGCTTTTGACTCTGAGACAATTGCGGTTATCACTATTGCTGTCCCCATTTTGATATTTATACATTAAAACAAATTATTCATAAGACATTGACAATGCGAACAAATACATACAAACATGTGTTTAAATTATATATCTAATAGGACTTGCTATTCTGTTCGAATTCAGAAGTCGTTTGAAAAATGTTTCTATACCTAACTTACATAGATCAGGCAGCAGAAGTTAAACTGATTTGTTGCGGCCCTTTCGTCTTTTAATAATAACGTAAACATATACATATCTAAATGCACCTTGGGATCTATCACTTTATTTGCACTCAAGCTGATGATTTAACTTTTTTAAAATGGCATTTTCCTCCGGACATGTCCATGGCGTATACTAAATTTCAAAATTAATACCATTGGTATTTGTTCACACTTTTTCAATGTCAGACTAAAAAATAAATATTCTTAAAGGACTTAGAAAAAAGCAGTTAACAAGTTTTCATATTATTCCTTGTATACGTATTATGATTCTAAGAAAAGTTAAATAAAGCCGATTGTGAAATGTAATTTGCTTTTCTCTGGTCAATGGTTTAATTTCCAAATCCTTATCATATTTTCGCTGAATTGTATGCTTTCTTGTAAATTAAAATCACAATCCCACTTGATACTAGGTGTTTTGTAAGATTCCCCTGATAAACGTGCTTGCCCTTGTCCTTTCAAGACTCGAAACATGTCGGATATAGCAGGAAAACTTTTGCTTCAATGCTCGTTGTAAATTTTACCAAACAAAAAAATCCCATTGAAATATAATCCAACCCAAAGCCATTGGCTTTTGTGGCCCTTTTTGTCAACGCTGTAGTCCTACGAAAAAAAAATAACTTGAAAAATTATATCCCTGTTTATTTAAATTGCCACTCAGCTCAGCACCTAAATTAAATGCAAAAACGTTAGCAATTCTCTACGAATTGCTATTACCACAATTCCTGATGTCTACACAGCGACAGCAGCAGCCATACCAAAACAAATACATAATGCCCAGATTAATCACGCCCGAAAAAGTGAGGAAGTTGTATAATGTATATGCGTGTACAACTTGTCCCTCATCATCCCCAATTTTCCTACTTCCGGTGGCTTTTCTATTAAAGCTAACAAAACATCTAAAACTGCTCGAAAGCCAACAATTTCAAATAATTGAAATCGTTAATTTAGATTTTGCTGCTTCAGCGTAATCCATTAAAAGGTTTCCCGTCAACATTCAAGTTTTACAGCCATCACCATGTGTCAGGAAAACTATTTCACTAATTTCCAAAACCCTTTCACAATTTGGTTAAAGCAGCGAGTTCGTAGAAACGAGTCACTTTGAGGATTTTGTGGTACCCGGCGACAATGACAAGATAACAACGCCTGTTTGGCAAGACAACAATAATCTCGGACTGGGTGGGGGATTGGAGTATTGTCTGAATTTTCCACGCATTGTTAAACAATCTGAATCACCGAGTCCTTTTGCTCTTTTGAATTATTTATTACAACAAAGTGATGGTGACGCTGCTGGTAGAAATATGCGGTTGTAGTTTGAACAAGTTATGGTGCTTCGTTTTGTATGATTATTGATTAAAACACTTAACTTTCAAAAAAGATATATGTCGACATTTGTATAACGTTTTCCGCGTCAGGTATAGATGAACCATGATGAGTTTGACGGGATATTCTCTGTCAAGGACTGCCATCAGAAGAAGATTAATTTGAAGATGACAAGCAAAGAAACGCTTCTCAACTCGAGAGATAATCTTTTTGATGTTTTTGAGAAATTATAATACAAGATTCTTAATTAAGTAAACATAAGAATGCCAATTTTGTGCTTTCAAATATTATGTGCATACATTAATAAACAGAAAGTTAATTAGGATATAGCATGTTAGTCAAAATATGCCTTTGGAAAGCATGTATGCGAGGGATGCCTGAAAAATGTATCTTGTTCATAATGATACCGTTATGTTGTATCTCACAAAATAATTTTTATATTGAAAACGTCTTGAAACATATTTTAATGTAGACTCAGCTTTTTTAATGATGTGCAATTTGGTGTTGGCTATATACTACATTTATTTCAATAAAATGAGCATTTTTGTAAAGCAATTAAGTCATCATTCCTTTAGTGGTTTGTGTTTGCAAGAAAAATTGGATACGATAGGTGGCACTGAAGTAACAATTTCTACATTTATAGATACAAAAATTACTGTTATTCATTCATTGATACAAGAGTACCATAAAATGTGGAAAAAAGCGGTGGCGCTTTAGTAGAAGTATGTATGAACTAATTCTATGGAGGTAATGACTCATGTTCACAATATTTGGATGTTAAGTGCCAAAAAAGTGCCTTGAGAACCAAACAAACCACAAAAATAATTATGTAGCTAACTCTTGACGAACACTCGTGCGTATACGCAATGTAATTTTCTTACTTTATTTTTAACAAAATTTTATAAATTTTTGTTTGCGTGCAGGTAAATTTGATAATTTCATGTACGCCAAGGTTAGTGCACTTTATAACGAAATATTAATTAATTATGATTCAGTTTTAAATCCATCTTAATCGTATAAAGTGAAAAGTCTCATCCATTTATTTCAATTAAGTTCACAAACCTACGTATGAATAGGCAAACTGTCATACAGTAATACATAATGAAATAGGTCTCCATTTGGCTTTATATACTTTGCAATTTCAGGGGCGTCTTGCATTCACAATAACGCGTCATACAACAAATTATAAAAAGTGTTTTTTAATAAAAGCATTGCGAATGTACAAAATTCTGATATTCAATCACAACCAACTTATTTTGTTATGAAATCGAAACCCAAGTTCAAATTTGAGATGCGATGTGCAATAACATCTTCTTCTCTTAAATTGTATTCAATTAAATGTAAATATTTAAACATATTATAACTAAGTACTATAAAAGATGTTATCTTACTGTACGTACCATTATTGCCAAATAAATGAAATGAAATGAAAATGAAATGCTGTGACTTCTTAATTTAACTGAATGAACATTACACATTTCCAACAATTTTCACAAGTTCACAAAAACAATCACAAATAATTTAGTTGAAGTTTTCCCGGAAAACGTTTGTGGGGTCAGCTAGTTTATTAATAAAAATAAATGAAACATTTCCTACGAGATAATACATTTTGTATGATGTATTCATAAGTGTAGATACGTATTGTATGAATGTATTTACGCTGATTATTTCAATAAATACTTAAGGGGTCAGTTATAGCTATCATTGAATACCGTCATTGAAAAAGTTAACTGTTGATTTTGAGACCTTTAGAAAGTTTTATCATTGAATATTTTAATGCAGAAATATAGCTTACGACTTTTAAATTATTTCTCCTCTAAAAAAAATCATTTTGACCCATATCTTCCCCATAACGTAACTTTTAATTTTTCAATGATGAACTACCTTACCAATGATCATTGAAAAAATTAAAAGTTACGTTATGGGTTAGATATGGGTCAAAATGAATTTTTTTTTGCGGAGAAATAATTTTGAAGTCGTAAGCTATTTTTCTGCATTAAAATATTTAATGATTAAACTTTCGAAGGGTCTCAAAATCAACAGCTAACTTTTTCAATGATGGTTTTCAATGATAGCTATAACTGGCACCTAAGGGGCCAGTTATAGCTATCATTGAAAACCATCATTGAAAATATTAATTGTCAATTTTGAGAGATTTTGAAGAAAAATAGGTGATTATTTTGATGCCAAAGTAAAGTTAATTTACTCAATATTTATTTCTAGGTAAAACAAAATTCAATTTTGCACAACTTTTCTCATAAAATGATTTTTAATTTTTCAATGATGAACTACCTTACCAATGATCATTGAAAAAATTAAAAGTTACGAAGTGGGGAAGATATGAGTCAAAATGAATTTTTTTTGGAGGAGAAATAATTTAGAAGTCGTAAGGTATATTTCTGCATTAAAATATTCAATGATTAAACTTTCCAAATGTCTCAAAATCAACAGCTTACTTTTTCAATGATGGTTTTTAATGATAACTATAACTGGCCCCTAAGGTATGTTTCAATAGACATTTTACGATAACATATGCTCTGGTTTATGCATGGTTTTTTTCGAAATGTTAATTTTTTTAATGTTTTCCTCCACAAAAACATACAAGTCATTCAATTTGCAATCAATCATCGAAACGGGATACTAATATGATGAACGAATATCCATGAATTATAAATGTTTTTTTGTTTGCATTTACATCATTCGAAGAATATTAATCCTTTTTCATTATTGATAATTAAAATGTATGATTGATTTACTTACACAAAACCACTTTAATCAGAATTAATTATTCAATTTGCATTATTTTTGTGTTGCCTGTCTATTGGGGTATAGTGACAATAATTTACAATATACTATGTAATTAATTATCAAAACAAATAACATAATAATATGGTTACTTTTACTGAAGTATATCGTTTGTACCGAAACATCCGTCATAATGTTATTATAAGTTAAGGTGTGCAAATTGTGTTACGTGTACAGTTGATGTGTATCCTTTACAAGGGACAATCTGTTGTCATTTTAGATTTATTGGTAGAATTAAATATGTTTAAGTTTGTTAATTTAAAATTATAGCATAAAATAGTTTTCAGAATAACCTCAAAGCTTCCCTTTTCTGCACGTTCTACTTGTTTTTGGTTTCAAAAGAAAAAAATATCCCACCTACTTGTATACAAATATTGGGGCATATTCATAGTCGCAGATAGACCCAGGTTCAACTAAACTACAGTTTAAGAGAATTTTGGCTCAATGAATACAGACCGATTTTCGTTACAAGTTGTTGGTTTTATATTATTATAAGATAATTAAATTGGTATACTACACAAATAGCTTAAAATATTTTCAAATTATAAACTTAAAAAAATAGAAGCAACGTCCGAAAATTCAACAAAACCTATGTTTAACTTAGACCCAGGGCTAAAGTGACTATGAATACGCCCCATTATGTTTGTGTGCATCATCCGAATTATGACATCAAAGAACTTTAAAAGTTAATTACCTACAGTTCAAGAGACTTAATTACTTTTTATTAAAACACAATAAATTAATCAGGAGTTGACCACAGAATAGGACAGACGAGGATTCACATCCACTACCCCGCAACGCATACAAAAACTGCCAATAAACGGTCTGTCTGATGGCCAGACCACCCTGTTTGTCCGATGCGGTTGCACACTGCGGTCTGACGAGAGGTAAAATTGTAAAACTTAATTAACTCAGTATCAAAAATAAATGCGTACATATTAAATGTAGGCACATGATGATGATGTATCTACGGAGAACGATAATTGCAATTTTATTACACTAATAAATATAACACGCGGGTGGCGCAGTCTTTGAGGTGGGTTATTGGATTTTGGCTCGTACACGCGATGATTTTTGCCACCTTCATCTACCTACATATTTTCTGTACATAAATGCGATGGTGCCCTTATGAAAAGTGTAATCGAGTATCAAGTGGCTTTTATTACCAAACGCATAATAATTATTCGCAATCGGCATCGACACTAATTAAATATTCTGATTGAGTATTATTGATATTATCTGTAACATGATGCAAGCAGATGTGTATAAGATATTTACGTATGTGAATATGTGTGTCTTTATATATATGTATGTTGTATGTAAACGAGGCAATTTCATCTTCAATGCAAAATTTAGCTGAATTCACAATTGAACTCAAGGGTCACTTCATAGAAGAAACAGAATGCAATACATTTGTGTAAGTGGAAAGTTATTTGTATCATTTCATCAGTTTGTCTGGTTTTAATAACGTCGTAGCTACACTGTACCCACGGGTAGTGTCAGTAAAACACACTTCGGTTATTTAAACATTTCTCCAAAAAGACTAACGATTTTCACATAAACATCTAAAAAGACTAACGATTTTAACTAAACATCATGCATGTAATGCTTGTTAATGAAAAAATAAACTGCACATGAAACTGCATTTTTAGTGTTTGGCAAAAAAATGGGAGTTCTGAAATAAGATCTTGAAGATTATTTGAGACACTTATGCCTAAAACAGATGTGCAGCTTTTTCCATGCAGCGAAATTAAATTACACAGGTGCTTATGGGAGCCGATTCACTCAAAGTCTGCATGCAGCGCAGCGCTGCACGATGTCTCTATTTCTAAATTTGCTGCCTAGTTTCATTGCAGCCACAACTGAAAAACGAAAATTTCTAAATAATTGCTATTTGGCATTACTCATATTGACATCACCTGCCATTCTTTAAAAAAATTTGTTTGTGTTGGTGATTTTTGTTTAAGAATCCATGAAGCCGGCGTTGCCACCCTACCATCGTCCAACGAAGAAAATCTCATTCCAACACTATTGTGTGACATCGGCAACGCTGTGCTTTCATGTATTTGTTTGAGATAACTATGCATCATGAATGTCAGAAACTATGCACATGTGTTTCGTGTGCAGCTCTGCATGCAGAGATGCGTGCAGACTCGCTGCACATCTGTTTTAGCCATTACACATCCTTTTTTTATTGTTCTCGTA
Source organism: Melangyna quadrimaculata (assembly GCA_949320155.1). Classification (NCBI taxonomy): domain Eukaryota; kingdom Metazoa; phylum Arthropoda; class Insecta; order Diptera; family Syrphidae; genus Melangyna; species Melangyna quadrimaculata. The sequence goes on from OX439483.1 coordinate 3,307,993, forward strand.
CATCTCGTAAATGGCTTAATCATTATTGTTCTTATTTTGCACATTACTTATATTACAAATAATATTGCATGCAAACATTTTACGAAAACAATTTTTTTTTAAACAAAAATGTGAAAAATCGGTCAAGTTTATAGATTACTAGCTGACCCGGCGAACTTCATTCCGCCTAACGAAGTGGTGATGAATGCATTTGCAGAATAAAGTGTCGCGTTCAGCTTGAAGAGACCTTGATGTTGGAAGGCAGAGAGTTGAATCTGGAGATGGTTTATCGTTCTAGATGAATGTTGTTGAAAATTGGAAGAGATCCCAGAGATACGTGAAGATTCTTGGGTTTGGCAATTGAGGATATGTTCCCAAAGCTTATTTAGGACGATTTTAACATGCTGATCTTCATCTTATTTCCTCCAATTGTAATGAGATTGTTTCTCAGTATACAGTCATTTTGGACTCAGAGAATGCCGGATCAGTGAATTCAATTTCAAGAGTTTTTTGTTTTGCATCCAGCAGTTAGTTGAATATTAAGAAGGGTTCCGAATATCGATTAATTTCTGCAAGATGTGCTTGCTCACGTGTCGGCAAACCTACCTACTAAAAAAAAAAGTTGTGTAATTTAAACCACTTCAGTAAAAAAAGCGGAAGGTTGGCCGACACGCCACATCCTTTTGGTTTGAAAACACATCAACATTGTTAATTTAGATATTTTTTTTTTTTGCTATCGTTCGAAGTTTGAAAACGAAAAAATCGTGCAATTGCAATTTTTACGTAATGCCAAAAAGCTATACCCTCAGTCAAGCTTTCAATTCATCTGCTGAAGTTGATCTTGGAATGACAGGTAGCGTTTGATGGAAATCCCCTGACAGCTGAATCATTGCACCACCGAAACGTCGTTTATCACTTCGTAAATTTTCAACGTACAATTCAGGGCTTCCAACGCACATTTGTGAGCCATTGTGCACTCGTTCCAGATGACAATCTTACAGTGCTGCAATAGTTTCGCCATCGCAAAGTTATTTAAAATGTTGCATGTATGTTCTTCATATATTCCAGGCAATTGCAATGTAGAATGAGCGTTCAACCGCCTTTCAACCACCTAGCAGCGTTACCTTTATGCGACTTTATTCGCATTTTTGCGACCTTTTCATCGCTGTGCGACGAATGCGACGACCTTTTTAAAATTGCGACCTTTTTAAATATGCGACTTTTTTCGTTCTAAAAATTAAACAAAAAGTTTCCTGAACGCGACTTTCGTACAATCGATCATGTGAAGGGCGATTTTTTTCGAAGCTAACCCTTATGAAAAATAAATCAACAAACCGCTTGCAAAGAGAAACTTGTCCACAAATCTCATTGACTGTGACTGTGATATTAGCGAATGGGTTCCTGAAAATAATTTGATAAAAAAGTATAGAGAAACCATTTCAAAACAATGAAACAATTATTGTGATTTATCTTTTAAGGTTAGTATCGCCCACTGGCCGAAATTCGACCACCAAAACCTTCACAGATTCTAGAGTCAAAACACTTAGCTTGAAAATTAAATCACAAACAATTTTTTTTATTTTTAATTTTTTTAAATATGCACAATGATCGGCATCGCAAAAACAAAAATGACCCACAGTGTGTAAATGCGTTTTTCAGATATATTCTGCACATCTCCGCACTTATGGCTTTCCAACCATATACAATTTACCGAAATCGGTTGGATACTTTTTGAACAAATGGTACCAGAACCAATTTTTAAGACCTTTTATATATAGTGATTTCAACGTTAAACCTACTCCTGCACCTACATATTATTGTAAATGTCTGATTTTTTTAAGTTCAAATAGTAACTTATGTAAGTGTTTTTATATAAGGTACAAAAAAAATAATATAGGTAAGGTATACGACTTTTTTTTTATTCAATTGCGACTTTTTGCTCCAAAATGCGACTTTTTTCAAATAATTTGAATTTTGGGACTTTTTTTTGTAAATGCGACCCTTTTTGCGACTTTTTAAAAAATCTCAGAGGTAACGCTGCAACCTAGCCGCTATTCCAAATACATACTTTGAACACAATGAAAATTAAAAAAAAATATTATTACATTTTATTTTATCTGACTGAACGCAATAGCAAGTCCAATTCAAATTTTAATGACGAAATGAACAGGACACCCACTCTCCTCCTTATATGACCAACGATTTGTTGGCATATGAATCGGGTACGGAGAAAAAAAAGAAAGAAGCCGAATGTGACAACAGCAAGCTTGTGTGCTCTAATAAAAATGCTAGTCGTTCAAATGCATTTGATAAGCAACAAAACCTGCACTGAGATGGAGCTTGACATGTGGCTTCGGTAGCCCGATGGGTAGGCCGTCGCGTCGGCTTCCGAATTCCAGTCACAGTAGTTGATGTCTTAAGTTCAATCCCTATATGATGGGCAAAACTTTTCAATTAAAAATGAACATATTGAGACTCAGCACCACACAAAGATGTTGGCACTCGTGAAATAACTATAACTTAAGACTTGAGCCATTGTGCACTCGTTCCAAATGATAATTTTACATTGCTGCAATATTTTCGACATCGCAGAGTTCTTTGAAAAGTAGCCTGTAGGTTCTTCATCCACTTGCAGGTTCAATGGCAATTTCAATGCAGAATTAACTGTTCGTAAACCTTACAACAACCTAGCCGCTATCCCAAATACTTTAAACACAATGAAAATTAAAACAAAATTAATTAAATTTTATTTTATCTGACCACATGCAATAGCAAGTCCAATTCAATTTGAATGACGAAACGAAAAGGACATTCCTTCCTTCGACCAACGCGAACCCATGAATTCAAAAATCGTGAAAATCGAACGATCAGTTCCTGTATTTTGTACTTGGAACAGGATCTCCCCCTTCCAATTTTTCTGGAAATTTGCCGGGATTTTCCTGCATTATCCTTCCTTGGGCCAATACAATTTCATCAAGCCCAGAATCGTAAAAATCGAAGTATCCGTTCTCGTGTTATGCACTAAAAACAGGTTATTCCCGGATTCCTAATTTTCCTGGAAATTTTCCGGGAATTTCTTCCAGTGTCCTATGTCCTTCCTTGGGCCAATACGAATTTATCAAACCCAAAATTGTGAAAATCAAACGATCGGTTCTCGAGTTATGCGTGCACACACGGACGCATTGCGTTTTGATACTTTAGTAACGCACTGCCTTGTTAAACTTTGATTATGCGGACGTACCGCCATCTGTCTTTTAACAACATAAATAATTGCTTTTAGAACGACGCACCGGCTAAATTATGTTGTATGAACAATAAATACGAACATTTTAAAATCGCGATTAAAAAATGGGTTGTTGGTGTAGGAGGGTGAAATTTTTGGGTTAGAGGTATTTTTTTTATATCAAATCTAGAAAAATTCGTCAACAACCTAAAAAAAAATATTTCTGGAAAGGGCAACCCTAATCATCTATCGGTATGAAGTATACTTTAAAACCGATTCTCATACCTACCAAATATACACACCAAATTTCATTAAAATTGGTCGAGCCGTTTCGGAGGAGTTCTATAACAAACACCGTGACACGAGATTTTTATATATTAGATGTGTGTTCTGAGTCTACTCCTTTATAAAATCCGGAACAGAAAATAACTCCGAAAACATTACTGGGAACAGCCAATCGAATTATTTGGTAGTAAGCGGAGTCAAAAAAGAGTAACTCCGAACCTCCAACCGAAAACGACATTAGCAAAACATATAACGGTACAATTTTCTCTGTAAATACTCAACGGAACTACATAAATTATATAACGTTGGAAAGGTTTGGCCCCACAGATGGGCAGACAAAAATTATGTCTGTATGTAACTGTTAAAGCATTTAATGTACATTTGAATTTTTCCAGATAAATGATTTTTATCATTTTAAGGGTTGGGCTTAGAAGTCTGAAATATCGGGAGATGATGACCATTATTGATTTAGAATTTTTGGTGGAAAATTTGGAATCAATATCTTACCGTGAAGCACAGAAAATAACATTTGTATATACTTTTGACCAAAATTAACTTCCATAGGAAATTCATAAATGTTGAAGTATAGTAGACTAAGCTTTAAAATCAAAAAAAGTATGTACGACGTGCATACATACATACAAATGTTTGACAGTATTTAAAAAAAAATGAGTTTGTGTCACAGTACATAAAACTAAGGTATTATCAGGCGCAGCTTTCCAATTTTCAAGATGGCTGCCCTTTGTGTAATTACACAGTAAACAAAAACAAATTTTTTGTGTTTGTTTGAAATTCAATTTTTTTACTATTGATTTTGACAACATGCGCAGAACTGAACAAAAATCTTGAGTTTGTGTGAAATTAAAATTTATTTTTCCCTAATTGTATTTCTCAATATAAACCACTTTTTATTTCGGCATTTCCCAGGGGCACACGTTATGTTGAAAGATCACCCGCGACTTCGTAAAAGTAAACATTCAGAATCAATGTTAAAACAATCGCGAACTACTTTTACTTTTAATGTTTAACTTTGATATCAATTCTAAAAGCAAACATCAACACTTCTTAAAGAGTAACATTTATAAATAGGGCATGGGTGTGGCAGTGATTCAGGGGGACCTATCAATAATCAAATTTAGTAACGACTTAAATATCGGGTTTTTCAATAAGAGCGCTACAAAAGTTTTTTTTAAATAAAACAAAAACAGTTTTGGATATCAATAAAATTCTTTATTCCTGTGAAAGTACAGAAGAAGTCCAGACGCTGAAGCCAATTTGCGACGGTTTTCAAGCATAAATCGGCCGATACTGCTGCAATTTCACGTTCGATATTCGTACGAAGATCATCAATCGTCGCTGGCTTGTTGGCATAGACCATAGACTTGATGTAGCCCCACAGGAAATAGTCTAACGGCGTCAAATCGCACGACCGAGGCGGCCAAGCGACTGGACCATTTCGTTCTCCAAACTTGGTTTCCAATAAATTGATTGTGACATTCGCTGTGTGGCTTTTGGCGCCGTCTTGTTGGAACCACATGCCCTCCAAGTCCATATCATCCAATTGGGGCCAAAAATATTCGGTTATCATTGAACGGTAGCGATCCCCATTCACAGTTACGTGCCGGTCTTGATCATCACGGAAGAAGTACGGCCCAATGACGCCGCCGGCCCATAAACCACACCAAACCGTAATTTTTTCGTGATGCAATGATGACTCATGGAGTACGTCTGGATTGCTGCCTGACCAATACCGCATATTTTGTTTTTTGACGAAGCCATTCAGCCAGAAATGAGCCTCATCGCTGAAGATGATTTTTCGAAGAAAATCCGAATCATTTTCAAGTTGTTGCTCAGCCCAATTCACGAACATACGACGCTTCTGGTGGCCAAGCGGCTTCAGTTCTTGCGTCAATTTAATCTTGTAAGGATGTAGGCCAAGATCTTTTCGCAAAATTCGCCACAACGACGTCACAGAGATGCCCAACGCTTGAGAACGACGTGTGAGAGACACATTTGGGCTTTCTGCAACTGAAGCCACAGTGGCAGCAATATTCTTGACACTACGGGCTGTGCTCACTGGCACGGGAACATTTTGTACTGTGCCTGTGGTTTCAAATTTTTCCACTAGACGCTCAATTGTTGATCTGCTAGGACGATAAAGACGACCATAAATTGGATGTAGCGCTCTTAACGTTGATACCACTGACTCCGAATTTCGGTAGTAAATTTTAATAATTTCGACTCGTTGTTGGCTCGTATATCTTTCCATCATGAAATGGCAAACCTTACTGAAAACTCTTGGAGGATTTGTCAATTCCTCGCAAGAGGCAGTAGCCCTGAAAAAAAAACTTTTTAGTTTTTTAGGTGGACGAGGCTGGGAAGCGATCCCAGACCTCCAGACCTCCAGCGCGACAGTCGAACGCACTAACCATTACGCTACGGGCTACTACACTTACTGAAGAGAAATATTAAAAGAGCGGCAAGAAATATGGCGTCGTTTGCTGTCCCTGTTGCTCTACTTTTGTAGCGTCCTGTTGAAAACCCTTTATTTATGGAAAGTAGAGAATAATGGTATGGGCTATATCAAATGAACCATATGTTATGTTTCAAATTTAAGAATCTATATCATGTAACATTCATTATTTAGGGTCCACCTAAATATTTAAGTCATACCATGGTTGGTTTATTATTTAGAGCCCATACAATTATGGTTCATTTTACTTAAATATTTAAGTCGTTACTAAATTTGATTATTGGTAGGGGCCAGGATGTTTATTATTATAAACCTTATTTGAAACTCGATCGAGACCTGCAACAAAATGTTATTGTAAGACTCCAATGTGCATTTTAGAATTCACCGGTAAAGCTTAGAGTTTTTCCAGCAACATTGATAAAAGTCTGAAAAGTTATGTTTTCATAATTCATTTTGAACGTTTTACAACATTTGTTTGGGCATCAGTACCTTAGGTGGCCCGCTTCACGGGTTCCGAGGATTTTAACTCCTTTTATGTGCCCGCTGTCTCGCTCACGGTAGTTGCCCGTAGCGTAATGGTTAGTGCGTTCGACTGTCACGCTGGAGGTCTGTGGTTCGCTTCCCAGCCTCGTCCACCTAAAAACTAAAAAGTTTTTTTCAGGGCTACTGCCTCTTGCGAGGAATTGACAAATCCTCCAAGAGTATCACTTGTCACGAATAAGTGCTGCTCGTCTAGCCGTTCGGATTCGGCATACAAATTGTAGGTCCCTTCCATTCCTGTCGACAGGCGCACACAGGAATGGTTGCGAGTTGTTAGTCACTAGGCCCTGGTTCTTTATGAGCCGTTGTGCCACCCGATTTATTTTTTTTTTTATGTCTCGCTCACGCAACTCTTTTTAAGCATTAAAAAGACCAATGGTTGTTTGAATTTTTGGTATGTGGGTACTCGCCAAAAAAATTCATTTAGGACAAAGATTGGTTTAACTTAAATTAAGGATAATGTTTTCTTGATTACTTGAAAAACGGCAAACAGTTAGGTGAATTATATCCGTTTATTTTAAACTTACTAAGCGGGAGCATATTTTCATATTTTTTTCTTAAAGCTATACAGTTGGGCACTTATAATACGGGAGGCGAGCGTAGATTTACCTATCTCATCGTGGCTTCAGAAAAGAATGATGCCAATTCATAGCTTTATTCTTACCATTAACAAAACCGCTGGTCGGACAAGGTTTTTTATGTGGCAATGGGTAGAAAACGCACTTTTTCGGTTGCATTTTTGGCTTACGATACCTAAACCATAATGGATTTTTATAAATGGGGTATCAAACGAAAGCTTAGACTACCCTCTTTAAAAAACCAGTGGTCGGGTAGACTTTTGATGGTTGTTGTGGCGAGTCCGACCACTTTTGTAAGAACAGCTATTTTAAAGGGAATGGTTCTTTTAAACAAAGTTCTCCAATGTTCCACCCTGACTCTGTCAATAATTCCAGCTCTGTTTGCCTCTTTTAAGCTAATTATTATTGTTATTAATCCAATTGCACGTTAGGAATTACTAATCTAATTTGCCTCCATCTATTCGCATATTATGTGTCTTTTCTCAGCTAATCTTTAGCTTTAACATCTAATTATTATGATAAATGGTTTCAATTCCCAACGAACTCCTTAATTTACCACGCTCTAGAAAAAAAAAACAAAAACTGAAGAAGTAAAAACGATAAAATATATGTATGTCGTTTATAGGTTTATAGAGTCGTACAAGTACATTTCGGTTCAACAAACAATATTATTGTAGATTGTATGATGTGTGAATGTCCACACTTGATATGAAAATATACGACTTTCGCCACGTTTTCGAAATTGTGAAACTCAACATGGATCAGGTTGGAGCTGGAGCTAGAGCTGGACTGCCACTTATAATGAGCACGAGGGAACACATACATATACACATTCAGGATTCAGCTTGAGTGGATTCTGTCGCCAAGAGACACCTGACGGTGATATTATTAAGTGCTATAGTTCAACGAAGCCGTTATGTTTTTTTTGTCCTGATGGCGGTTTAGTGAAGTGGAGGAGGAAGCTAAGGAAAAATATCCTCCCCCGATTGTAAGACATTTTCACAAAAGTTAGGTATATATAAAATGTACCTATATGGGCGTTAAGCAAAGATATTTTTGTTGTCATTTGTGGAGAGTGCCTTATGCAAACCCCTAAGAAGAAACTTAGGGAGATTCTTGATATGAGGCCATGTCAGGATATTATTAGACATCTTTTCCATTATAACGAAAGTATTTGTTTATTTTTTGTATGTATATGTATGAAGACCTGTTTGCATTGTTTTGTCACTGTCATACACGCATCACTTGAGGAGTTGTTTTATCACAAAACAAGCACAAAAATTCGTTAATGGTTTTTTTAAATATACACCGTTATACAGTATGTATATAAGCTGTTACTCGTATACTCTATAACTTTTATGTTATTACAACTGAAAAGAAGGACGAATGTATGATAACAAAACGGGTCTTCCACGATATCTAGAAACCAAAAAATTAATATTAATTCTAGATTGGGAAAGTCTCCTTAAGAGAATCACGATTGATCAGTACATTGGACATGCGCCCATCGAACTATACGAGTAGGTGCCTTAATTTAGTGTTGCTAGAGACGGTCTCTTACATATAAGAGTCTGAGTTTTTAAAGGACTTATAAATGTTAAGGAATCATTTTTAACAAATCGTCAGCGGAAAGCAAAATTGGTCTAAGTCACAAAATCAAAATTTTTCAGGAGACGATTTTTTGACTTTAAATTGAATTATAGTCAAATTTTTTGATTCGTAGTTATTTCATTATATTTGTTTTGATAAATGCAAAACTTTTTTTATTTAGCAAAACGTTTAGTAATTTTAAATAATTTTACAAATAAAAATCACAAAAATGGAGATAGACCAAATTCCATACAACTGTGCATGTGCATTTCCCAAAAAAAACATGGACTTACAACAAAACATGGTAGATAAACAATTAGGCACTACGTTGTTGAAATTAATATATATGACTCACCTCCTTTAAAATGTTCTACGTCCAATTTTATATATATTTTTTGTCAGTAATATCAGAAAAACACAAGAATTAACATTTAGGTACTCCGTTTACGAGAATTAAACCAGACTTGAATTCGGGCTCAATTCCATGTAGACCTGGATCGGATTCAAACAGGATATCTCGATCCGATTCGAATTTGCGAGCTTAATTGAATCAAAAAATGCAAGTAGACGTGGATTGAAAAATAAAAGAATCGATTTGAAAGTGTCAAGAAGTGGGAAAATGAAGAAACCTTAATTATTGGCGTTTTTCTTTTTCAACTCTGAGCAGATCACGAAACTGTCAAACAAAAATTCTGTGTTTTTTTTATTTAGCTCAAAAAGTGCGTTTCTTTTTTCCATCTGAGCTAGCTCAGAGCTTAATCGATTAGCTCAGAATAAAATGACCGAGCAAATCGAGCGAAACGCTGAGCGAAGCCAACTTCACTTTTTTTTTTAGTGATTTGACAGACGAAAGAAATACAAAAAATTGAAAATGGATGGAAATGACAGTTCAGTGCTCAAATGTGTTTCAGAAATAAGTCTGAGGGCTCTGATCATAATCTGCTCAGAGCTTTGCTCTGATCGCTCAGCCTCTGCTCAGAGGTTTATTTAGAGCCAAAAAAGAAAAACGCCATATGCTTATGCTTGTGGTCATTGAAGAACTTAACGTTTCAAAATATTTAGATTTAAAAATTTAATTCCGCACGCACACAGTTCTTCTTGATTGAAGGATTGTTCTATAAAATTGGTAGTCTTCGACCGGCATCCAATTAAGCATTGACTCTATATCCTTTTTTTTTTCTTTAAAAATTAAACTTCCGATAGAAGTTTTGAGCACTTTTGGCAGCGTATTTATTTTGTTGTTAAATAACGAAAGGGAAGTTAAGTCGTAATCTTCACGGTTATTAATTTGAAGTTGGTTATTTTGTTCATAAACTATATCTTTTCATCTTGAGGATGTGATGAAATTTAAACCCACTGTTGCAACAGTGCTTTGCACCTACATGCTTTTGAGGTTCCGTAAGTGAAATTGGACTGAAATAAGATATATTTTTAAAATGTCGGTCTATTACGCTTTACGCTGTTGACTGCATCAAGTTCCGAAATTCTAGAATGTCCCGAAGAAAACCGTTGCGTAATCATTTAGATTTTCTGATGTGTTTCCCTGAATTTAAGAATGGCAATCGATGTTAAACGATTCATGTTTTGAGGTATACATGTTACTGCCAGTAGTCTTGCAGCACTGCATTTAAAATGTTTGTTTAAGTTACTTGCGATACCACTCCTTCCGCTATTAGTCTCGTAACACTAAGATCAATATATTATCTTGTTTAAATTGTACACACCAGTGAGATTGTACATACTAAATTTTCTTTTATAATAAAAGTTTGAAATATTAGCAGGTGGCATGGAAAACCAACTTTGAAGGTCATAGGATATCAACGCAACCTTTTCATCGAATGCCGAAAAAAATCGAAACCTTTTTTCGAATGCCAACGTATTCTTCCCAAATATAATACCATTTGAAATTTCGATATTAATCCCCTCTGAAGTAAACCAAATGAGTATTCTCTGTCGCTTAGAACAAAATGTCACAATATTGTATATGATATGTAATTACGAATTGGTCTAAGTGGTTTTAATAAGTGGACTTAGACTATTTTTGAATCTTTATTTTAGAAAGTGGAAAATGTATGAAAAATTGTTCTATTCCATAGAAAAATGCCCGTTAGAACAATTTGGAATGAATTTAACTTGAACAATTTGGCTCTTAGATTAAACTGGCTATGAATTATCTACCAAACCGAAAGAGTTAGGCCAATATGGTTTTCAAATTCAGAAAGAGCACCCTCAAACTATGAAAACTGCATCATTAACTCATTTTTGAAAAAAAGTGGACTTAGAACAATTACGTTCTCCGCTGACGAAATCTCTGATTTTTTTTAAATTCAAAAATCAATTTTGAAAAAATAGGCTATTGAATGTACTTGGATGTGATAGGAAGAAAGTAACAGTTGCGTTCACGGGTTTTTATTACGGAATATGTTTGCCTGGAACTTAAGCTTGCTTAAAACAAAAAATTTGCCCAAATTCACCCATGTATTTCTGAGAGAATGTGATCACACTCATCATTTTGCAATGTTTTTGGTTTAACTCGAAAACTAAGCCGAATTTGAGAATTTTACTTGACAGATTTTTGGTTGGAAATTATTTTCTATAAAAACGGACGGTTTAAAAAATTTATAAACAAATGTTAGCAGGATAAAATAATAAAAACTGACCTAAGGGGCAGGTTTTAGCGATCAGTAAAAACCATCAGTAAACATTTTCTTTTGGATAATTTCATGGGTTATAAAAAGATTAGAAACATAAAAATGATACTAATCGATGGCAAATCGCTTAAAATATTTTTTTCTGACAAAAAATAATCCCAAGGAAGAATATTGTTTGTAATAAATGCATTTATTTATTTTACTGATGGAAATTCGTTTTACTGAACAGCTGATTGCCAATTCACAAAAAATGGAACATTTCGTTTCAGTTTTTTATGTTCCATCTTTTTACTCTTCCATTCATCAGTAAAAAAATTACTGAAGCATTTTGCATCATTAAAAATAAATAAAAGATTGCGGCTACCGGTTTGACATTAATTTACTGATATTTCCAGTTTTCAACTGTTTCAAATTTTACTGATGGTTTTTACTGATCTGTATAACTGGCCCCTAAAATAAGTCGAACAATCATTGATTTTTAATTTTTTTTTACTAAACTGCTTTTGACTGTTTTTGTGCAAAGACATGCGCAAGCCTTTAATATGATGGATCTAAGGGGCCAGTTTTAGCTATCATTGAAAATATTAATTTTCAATTTTGAGAGATTTGGAAGAAAAAATAAATGATAATTTTGATGCCAAAGTAAAGCTAATTGACATAATGATTATTTCTAGGTAAAACAAAATTGAATTTGCACAACTTTTCTTATAAAATTACTTTTATTTTTTCCATGATAAACTGCCTTACCAATGATCATTGACAAAATTAAAAGTTACGTTATGGGGAACATATGGGTCAAAATAATTTTTTTTGGAGGAAAAATAATTTCGAAGTCGTAAGCTATATTTCTGCATTAAAATAATCAATGATTAAACTTTCGAAGGGTCTGAAAATCAACAGCTAACTTTTTCAATGATGGTTTTCAATGATAGCTATAACTGGCCCATAATTTCGAACAAAAAATCTGAATGCTCAAATTCGGTTTAGTTGTCGAATTACATACACCTATAATACATAAGTACAACTTAAAATCTTGCAAAATTACCAGTGTGACCATTTTCGCATTTGGGCGAATGTCGTGATTTAAGCAACCTCAACTTCCATACAAACATATTAAGTAATAAAAAACCGTGAGGGTAATTGCTCCTTAAAGGTATATTCAAAATAAACTACGTTAAACTCAATAAAAAAAAATTCTTAAACTCATACATTGACTTTAAAATGAGTTTAAAAAAAAATTAAAATTAAAAAAGAGCGCGCGTAACTCAATACTCGTGAAAATCTGTATTTGTAAATGTGTATTAAGCTTTTAGGCGTAAGACTCAGCTATGTGTTCTATATCAAAATGATCGATAGTTTGGGTTTATAAACTTGAAAATTAAATAATAATGGTGACAATTGAAAGTAAAAAAGGTGATCATTTTAAAGATATAATTCAGTTTTTTAGAATAGGTTTTCCGACTTTTTATTTTTAAAATTCAATAAAATCGTAATTTACAGGTCTAGTGTTCAGTCTTTATTATACCCACAGAGCTGTTAAGTAATTAAATATATTGTGACATAAGTACAACTTAAGTATAATTCCTTAGTATGCTTGAAATTTATTAAGTACAAGTACTATTCCTTGGTACTTGTTATACATACAAATTATAAGTATGTACCTATTTGATAAAACATTCCCACTCAATCACAACTTTTACTGAATGAAAGAAAAATATACAAGATTTTATGAATGTATGTACATATATTTAATTGAATTTGTTGGTAAAGTTTTAATTATAGCATTATGGTAACTAAAATATAAAACGCACGTTGTCGACTCAATATATCGTGTAAGGACAGCGTCTATTTAAGACCCAGATTTTGTCGTTCCCATCTTTGAATCATTATTTATATCAAGTTTAATTTTTTTCACGCAGAAAGTAAATCAATGGTATAAATTGAATCATCAGACGCAAAATTTCGCATGTGGCGTTACGTTTTGGCATTTCCCAAAAAATTCAACCTGAAATTTCACTCTCAACGCGCGCAAGGAAGTTTGACTTCAAAAAATTGTTTTTGTTTGTGAATTGGAGGAAATATGTGTGACGGTACAGTATTATAGACGTAATAGCAACAACATACCCTAGACAGAGTGGCGGCAAACGACCAAGCACAAACAGTTTGTTCCTTGTTTTGTTTGTGCATTTTAGGGAAAATTACAATCCTTACTGAAGACGAGTCGCGGCGAACGACCATAAGCACATGCATTTTAAAGCGGGAGAGTTTTAAAAATACGTGTTATACATAAAAATGATCGCAGTTATTTTTTGATGCGATACAAAAAAATGGGAACGACTTTATCGCAAAAACTTGCTCTCGTAGCTAGAAATTGATGATGTACAAGTACAAAGCTTTTTGGTTCCAAAATATTATGATAGCATTAAAAAAAATTAAATAAATTATTACTATAAATTTATTAATTTAATGGCTTTAAGAGTAAGGGCTTAAAATCACGCATAGCATCTGATTTGTTTTATAAATATGAATTTATGAAAAAAAAAAAAAAATATAAAAAAACGTTGGAGCGGTTTGCTTAAAAATTATTTTTGTATATATAAAATTTTTCGCTCATTTTCAAAAAGAAAATCTACTATGCGAACTTTTAGTATTTAATAACAGACAATTTTACAGAAAAATAAAACAAAATTTTCACTAGCCCGTTTTCAAGATACTGAATTTTCAAAAAAAAATTCAATATTTTTTTAAAAATCCAAAAATTATATTTTTTTTTAATTTGTATGTTCAAAATTATTTGAATTGAGAAGGAGCTCTTGTATAAAAATTTTGGTTGAAATCGGAGCAGCCGTCAACGAGAAATTTGAAAACAAAAACAGGTACCGTTATTAACAGTTATTGGTAAAATTTGTATTCATCAAAATATTCACCATACCTTAAATAGTAAAAACATATCTTTTTATCAAAATTCTTCGAGCCGTTTTCGAGAAAAAGATTTTTTTTTCTTAACGGTTTTTCAACATTTGTATGTAAGGTACCGTTAGTTTTTAATTTAGAAACATGATTTTTTCAAGTATTCTACAAAATAATAAAAAACTATCTTACACCTAGTTTTGAAAACATTGACCGAGTTGTTTTCAAAATATTGAGTTTTCAAAAAAATTGATTTGTTTTTAAATTTTCAATTTTTTTTTTTTTGAATTTTGCTTTACAATAATGTTTATGCCTTTTAGAAGTTTTACCATAAAAAAAATAAAAAAATTAGTCAAAATGCAATGTATCAAGTTTGAAGAAAATCCCTCCAGCCGTTTAGGCTGAGGGGCGAGGACAGACAGACAGACAGAATTGCAAGACCCACTTTTTTCGCGTTCTCTATAATCGTAATGTCAAGGAAAATTAATATCTCGAGTTCGTTTTTTTTTACGAATCCATAACTTACCATTATAAAGAACCTATATACAATTAAAACAAAGATAAAGAACAAAGTTGTTAGCTGTTTTGCAAAATCTTACTTTCTCCAGTTACCGGTACACTAAAAAAATATCAAAAATCAAAAATAAAAGATACAAATAGTTATACATTTTATAATTTCCAGTAATTTTAGTCAACTCCTTGATTTTATAAAAATGAAGTAAAAATGACTTTTTAAAAATGTTGTGTTTCCAAAAACTCCTACACTCAAAATATCTGCCAAATCAAAAATGTGTATGTTGTGTATGACAACTAAAATTTGGTTTTATTTATTTTTCAGCCATATAAATATAAACCAAATTTTTAGCGCACTCTCCTGATTTAATTCAATTTTTTTTTAAAATAGCCTATGTAGAGATAATGGGGCGTGTTCATAGTCATTTTAGAGCTGTGTCTACGTTAAACATAGGTTTAGTTGAATTTTCGGACGTTGATTCTATTTTTGTAAGTTTATCATTTCAAAATATTTGAAGCTATTTGGGTAGTATACCAAATTTAAAAAAATATGAAACCAACAATTTGTAAACAAAATCGGTCTGTATTCATTGAACCAAAATGGTCTTAAACTGTAGTTTATGGATCTGGGTCTATCTGCGACTATGAATGTGCCCCAATATGTTTAAAATAATTTAAATCTCCATACCAATAGGAATTATGTAGATTCAAAACTTAAACTAGTCAGATTCTTAGAATTTTATTATCTATTCACCAAAAAAATTTCAAAACTTTAGCATTCTAATCAACGAAGTTAGATAATAGACATAAAAGGACATTTTCCCTTTTATCTGCTACAATAATGTATATTATCAAAAAATCCAAACTTATTCCACTATAAAACATATAAGCCTACCAATAAAAATGTTTACTTTTACTCTACCTCCCACCACTTAGGTAACCAATGATCTCAACGTTTCGCATGTGGCGTTACATTTTGGCATTTCCCAAAAGTTCTACTTTAAAATTCACTCAACGCGCGCAAAGAAGTTTCATTTCAAAAAGTAACTACTGGTACAGATATTATTTGTTACATAATAACCTGAATAATCCTCGACTCAGAAATATCAGCAGTTCATAGTTCCTTATAAACCGGCTGGTTACCTACCATTAAATCTTATCCTAGAAATGGTACTTTACTATGGACACACTTACCTATACATAAAAAAATGCAAATGTTTCAAACAAAAAAACTCTCAATTTGAACCATACAAATTAAGCAATAAAAATAAAATTGATACCAATGGCCTAGCATCCTTTAAAATTGTTTCCCTTTTATAACCAACGTCTTAACTATGTTTCTTTATTTCTTTTTTGTTGAAAAAGGCACTACACTACACTAAGTTGAGAGAAAAGAATTTGGACTGATACTTCTTCTTCATCTTGCCATAACTCAATGTGACTGGAATTGTAAAGATAAATAATGACCAGGGCCCGGATTCTCATGCTCTAAAAAGCACAAAATATGCAACTAAAATATGCACTTAAAATTACTATTATATGCCATACAAAATTCAAAATATGCCATACTAAAATCCAAAATATGCTGCAAAAATATTCAACAAGTAAATGAAAAAACATTTAAATAATAAACAAAAAAAAAAAAAAACAAAATACAGTCTTTTATTTATAAAAAGTTTTCACAGCAAAAAGTAAATAAAATTAAAATAAAACATAAAATTCAGGCAGGTTTAACAAAAAATAAATAGTATTTTTAATAATATGTACATTATTTTCGTAAGAAGGTTTTGTGAACATGAATCAAATTTTAAAAGTTATCATCTGTTGACTTCGAGATGCTAAATCGTTGAAGAAGTAGCTACCCAAAACCATTAGGAACAAATTTTTGGGTAGCTACTTCTTCAACGATTTAGCAGAAATCTCGAAGTCAACAGATGTTAACATTTTAAAATTAATTTACTTCAACAACGCCTCGAAATGGCTCGATGCTGCATAGGATTTCATAGGTTATTTATTTTAAAGGGATGGTCCAATCCATCGGGGTATCACAAAGGATCAACATTGATCTAAGTGTGACGGGAACAAGATCTACCGTCAGACCATCAACCAAACCTAACCTAACCTAGCATGAATTTTTTCTGAAGTTTTCAAAACTGAAAGCTTGGCATTTTGGTCTCAAAAAACTTTTGTACATGGGAAATGATCTCTTCACGTTAACAGACGTTAGTGGAGCATTTTTTAACGAAACAATCTCATTTATTGAATATCGAAGCACTGTTCTTCATTCCCATTTAAGGATGTGCAGATATTTTTCATTTTCATATATCCTTCGTTTTTTAAGAACAATTTCTATTTTTGTACAAATTGACCGATTGAAACTGCTTCGTCCATTAAATTTATTTGTTTTTTAGCGAGTTCCAACCCTCTAATTTTACTTTAGTCTCACTGAGACACCCATAGTTTGAACCTACGAAAGCCAAAGTTCATTTTTTTTTGTAAATGTAGGAGAAAAATATGCATTTATTCTTAAAATATGCTTAATAAGCCAAAATATGCATTTATATCAAAATATGCAATAACGATTGAATGCCATTCTAAAGCAAATTTCTTAATTCGAAAAACTATCTGATGCTTTTGCTTCTAAGGCTGTCCAAAATAATATGCATTTGCATAGAAGTCCGGGCCCTGATAATGACAATTTCTTTTCTCTTAAAGGCATCTGTAAAAAGTTAAAACTTGATGCTGCTTTCCGGACCCATTCTCCTGAATATATTTGCAGAGGGAAAAACAGTAAAAACCAACTCGTGGCACGTTTTTTACATTAAGTTATTTCGTCAAAACATATATCAACACGAAAGAGCAATAAATCACCATTGGCTCTTGTCCATGACATAAGGGGAAGAAAAATCCTGTCTGCATCAAATATGCTGATAGTAAATGAATTTTTTTGATTTGCCCTCACTCCATCAGGGAATACCCAGCGAGAATATGTGTATGTACAGTATTAAATGATAATGAAATGTAACACGTAATTTCTAAGCAAAAGGGATTATTATTTACACTTAATACGTCATGTTTTAGCAATCTAGAAAGTCTTATCTCAAGCAATTTATCAGTTTATCGATTGCTACCAATTTACATCATTCTTTATGGCTTTAAAACATTTCGGAAATAAACAAATTGAAGTGGGTTATATGGACTTTTGGTCTGGGAAGACCTTGTAGGTCACCGAATGCAATGTGGTGCTAGAATGTTGATGTCTCTTTAATACCCCTTCCGCCTCCCCCAAAATTGCGGAACACTATGGCTCTTTGGGATAGACAAATTGATTCCCTTTTAAACGATTCGTGGTTCGTCAGAGAATAGGTACTCATCTGGCTTTTAGCAGATCAATCTTTTGTTTGCAAACCAAAAAAAAAACAGAATTTCTTCATACAGAACTTCGGTAAAACACATGAGTTTTTACACATTTCAATTAGGTTATTGCAATCGGGGATGCATTGCCGATAAAGGAGCACATATAGTTGAGTTGATGTGTTTTACGTTACCACATGTTACTTGTGTTTACCATACAAACACTCGGGTCGGGAAGTATAAATTGAGTTTGTTTCAGTTCATTGATGCAATAAAATATAATATCGAAGGTTGTGGGCGCTGATGTACATAACGAGTAAATTTCAACACTCAAATAACTGAAAATTGTTTAAACACTTTTACAGAAAACTTTACATGTACACATAACTCATACACATACAATTTGATATTAAAATATAAAATAAAATAATTCGCTGAAATATAATCCCAAATTGCGCTCGCCTGTGTTTGTATTGCTGGTTATGGTTAGTCACAAAGGATTTTATTTTATTGAAAAAAAAAATTGTATAATAGAATTTTCATATTTTATTAAAACCAATAAGACACTTTAAATTTTAACAGTTTTTGAGCAAATGTATAATGTTCACTTGACTGTGAATGCCAAAATAATTTGTGTATGTACAAAACACTGCGTCACTTAGAATAGTAAGGGTCACATTTCCTGAAAATATTGTTTTATAATTTGCTATTATTTTCATTGAAAATTAATAAGTGACGAGTTCAAGCTTAAATATGCGAGTAGAAGACAAAAAAAAAAACAACTTGCTAATAAAGCTAATAATTTTGTAGAAGCGAAGGTAAAAGTTATTCGAACAAATTTTATTCAAATTTCTAAGCATATTTGGGGAAATCTGAACTGGCTAGGTTCTTTTGTTTTTAATTAAAAATTGAAAAGGACACAATAGGAAGAGATTATTACGTACCTTTCTTATGGATAAAAACTGCGGATGTTTAAGAAAAGCATTGCTGCCAATAGTGCTAACGCAACGTTCAATCATTTACTGATGGCACCCTAAGGATATGCTCGTCGACAGAAGTTTTTTTTGCAAAATTATAGCGCTATGACTAATATTGGTAGATGGGTTGTCTATGATTATAAGAAAAAAATGGAGCAGCTTTAAGTATTGTTAATAACGCTTCATTGTACAAAAATCATGTACTACATACATATTTCATGAATCAAAGCTAAATTATCTTCAGTTTCTTTGTTCAAACATATTTGTTTGCATTTGCAGGTTTTATAATTTCAGGGTTAAAGTGCCGAAAAGTTACGCTTTTTGAGTATTTTCCAAATGATTCCCTAACGGATGTTAACATTAACAAAAAGAACTAAAACTCATACTTTTTGACTATTTAAAATGTTTATCAAGACGAGGAAGATAATTTGGTTTTCTATCCCTAATCGTATGTAAACAAATATTGTACATACAATGAACTGTTTTTTTTAGATATAAGTTAAAACGCTTTTCTTCAAATGGTCAAGCACAATACTTAAAGCTGCGCCAATTTTTGTTCATACTCATATCTCATAGGTCCATAAACAGCCCATCTAGCAATTTCATTCATAAAATTGGAGCAATATACATAGGTATGCATTACAAAAATTGTTTCTGACTCTGCCGACTGACCTTCAATAAAAATTGTAACTTTATGTATAATGTTTTAATAAGTTGTTTACGATTTTCTTATAAGAATAAGAAATATTTCGAGGTGGTTAAAAAAAAAAACTTTTAGAAATGGTCCCGAAATATCGAACTTTAAATTCAATTATTTTCGCACCACAATCATCTAATCACCTAATTCAGACAAAGTTTTTTACAATATTTGAACGCAAAAAAAAATCTTTATAAATTTCACAACACCAAAGTTTTAATAACTAATATTGAATAAGTTATCGCTCTTACTTCAACATAATCTCCTTACTAAGAATTATGATTACCATAATCCGATTGAATTAGCAATCTTACAGCTTATAAGCTCAAAAGTTTTCAAGTAGATACAAATCTCCTTGAATTCGCTCTTGGTTAAAAATGATTGCTTTTTTAGCTTCAAACTTCGTGTATAAATAGATTAAGTACTTACTAAACACTTCATTGTCACAAATTGATTTTCTTTGAAAACTTTAAAGACTTTTATTATATTTTGCGCATTTTCAGCGAAGTCATAATAAATCGATAATAAAAACAAAATCCCAAAATCGATGTATTAATCAAGTTGTCATTGTTCTCACGTGATTTATTGTAGTCGGAGGTTAGACGGTAAAAAAAACATAAAAACTTACACGCCAGCAAGTTCGTTGTGGTTTTCGAAGATAAATAAATAATTGAATTTTTCGCTGTCCTCAGAACGGGGGTGGGAGAGAATGTTATCCTTTCAAGCACCATAAAACTAGTGTCCCAAGTGGGATATTTTCATAGAGCAAAATATAATAATAAAAGGATTGCGAGTACTCATTTAAATAAATAAAGACAGGGAGTGGTTTTATATGGTTTGTTGGATGTGACACTCTTTTTTGCTTCCTTGCTGAAAATTGGAGTAAATTGATAATTTTTGGGGAAAGCGGAGCTTTTTTTGTGGTTGTTATTGTGAGGATTTAGTGTTTTTTTGCATTTTTCCTATTAAGCCGAAATGAAAAATAACAAACGAAATAAGGGATGATACGAGTAGGTAGTAGATGTATTTATATATATATTTTTGAAAGTATAGGGAGTCCTCTGGTCTTTTATAGGGACACACATCGACGTGTGGAAATTACATTTTGATCCCATGAAGCAAACTGAAAATAATCGTTTGATTTGCTTTAACTTTTCTCTGTACTGAAAAATGTAATGTTTTGTAAACGAAATATTTTGTTGGTCTAGGTTTTCTTTAGTGATTGCAAACGTCTTCACACAATTTAAATATACCTACCATCTATTGTACTAAGTTTGTATATTATACATAATAGGCATTACATGTATAAAAAAAAATCTTATATACAAAGAAAGCAGTTATTGGGAAATGAAAATTAAAGGGTCAAACTGCCCGCGACTTATTAATGAAACTTTCGTTTTACTTATTAGTAGCCCGTAGCGTAATGGTTAGTGCGTTCGACTGTCACGCTGGAGGTCTGGGATCGCTTCCCAGCCTCGTCCACCTAAAAACTAAAAAGTTTTTTTTCAGGGCTACTGCCTCTTGTGAGGAATTGACAAATCCTCCAAGAGTATCACTTGTCACGAATAAGTGCTTCTCGTTTCGCCGTTCGGATTCGGCATAAAATTGTAGGTCCCTTCCATTCCTGTCGAAAGGCGCACACAGGAATGGTTGCGAGTTGTTAGTCACTAGGTCCTGGTTTTTCATGAACCGTTGTGCCACCCGATTTATTTTTTTTTTTTTCGTTTTACTTAGGACATCCTTTAAAAAGTCTTATTACAGTTCTAATTATCTATGTACATAATATACATGTAAATAGCCTTACAAACATTTTGTGGTATTATTTGCTCAAAAAGAATCCAACCGGTTTCCATAAATTTTATATGGTTGGAAAGCCATAGGTGCGGAGAAGTGCAAAATATACCTGAGACACGCATTTACACATAGTGGGTCATTTTTGTTTTTGCACTGTCGACCACTGGTGTATATTAAAAAAAAAATAAAAACTAAAACAAAATGTTTTGTGATCTAATGTGCAAGCAAATTGTTATAGTCTTAAAGGAAAATTAGTCAAAAAACAATAGTTTTATGGAACGAAATATAGGACGGCTGAGTTTTGTACAACTGAAAGAGGGCTTTTAGAAAATCTTAAGTCCTGTTTTTCGGGACGTCCATCCCTGGGGATGGATCCATTCCATTTTTGCAGATGATGGGATACTGCAGTCAAAAGTTACAGCCATTTCGATATTTGTATAAATGTTAATAACAATTTATTATTTTATTTACTCCGGAGCTTAAGTCCTATTTTTCGGGACGTCCGTCCTTGGGGAAATTCGCCATTTTGGAAAACGCGAATATCTCCGAAACTAACGATTGGAGGTGAAAAGTTGTCAAAATCAAATTTGTTATAAATAAAATTACCTTTTATTTTTATCAAAACTTTTTCTGCGTGGACAATATTTTTGAGGTTATGTTGATTTTTTTCTTTCTTCTTTTTTTTTCTTTTTCGCATTTTGCTGATTTCCTAAGAAACTAACATAAATTCTTCCTATAATAAAAATTGAAGAGAACAAAGTTTAACAAATGTTGATATATTTTTGAACAAGCTGCGCCATCCCAGTGCAAAGTTAGAGCTCTTTAAAAATTGGCTGCTAAATCAATTGAGGCGATATAGTACAGTAAAGATAAACTTTTTCGTTTACCGAAATATTGGTAAGCTGTTTTAGTCATACATGAAAGAGGGCTATTAGAAAAATTTAAGTCTGGGCTTTAGGGTCACCATGACCCTGGCGAAATCGAACATTTTGAAAAACTTGAATTGACCCTTATCTCATAAACTATTGATGTTAGACGAAAAACTGTAAGGCTAAGATTGTAGGTAATTAAACCATCTTTCTTTCATACATACATTTTTTTTTTCGGTGCGTCCAATATTTGGAAAAAACCTTTGAAGAGGTTATGTCGTTTTATCTGTTTTCATATTAACTCATTTTTGGCATTCCCGAGGAAACTTACGTGAAGTACTTTCCAAAAAAGAATTTTAGAATGCTACATTTTCAACATTTTGATATATTTTTGAAGATGGTGGGATACCGCGTCAAAAGTTACAGCCATTTTGGTATTTGTATAAATATTACTAACAATTTATTATTTTATTTACTCCGGAGTTTTCATTTGAGTGGAACCAAAATAGCTGAAACTTTTGATGCGGTAGCGCATTATCTTCAAAAATACATCAACATTTTGGAATATTGGTGTTTTAAAATTCATATTATTTGTTAAGTAATTCACGTAACTTTGTTCGACAAAAATCTGTAAATGTGAATAAAAAAAAATAATAAAACGACATAACCTTGAAAATATTGCCCGCACCGAAAAATTTTGTATGAACGAAAGAAAGATGGTTTAATTGCATACATGCTTGGCCTTACTGCTTTTCCTCTAAGATCAATAGTTTTAGAGATATAGACGAATTCACGTTTTCCAAAATGGCGGATTTCCCCAGGTATATAGCTTCAGTCAGTGAGCAATACGTTACTGAATTATCTGCATTTGGGATTCCTTCCTAAGATATCGAGTAAAGTATCGAGTATCGAATTCGATTTTTGGCATTTCCTTGTCAGTGAACGAGTGTTTTTTCATACGATAGATGCTAGGTAGACGAGTGAGCAGTAAAATGGTAGAAAAATACAATTATTCTCTTTTCTGCAAATATTCCTACACAATATCAATTAATGTTGTTTCAGGGTGAACTAAAATAAATTAAACATCACCCACAAAATTATTCTTACTTGATTTTAAGGCACAATAATTCGATTTAGCCAAAAAATATTTTTGGACAAATTAAATTCCAAAGGCAAATGGAAACAAAACATCAGCTCAATACAAGCTGTGGCAATCGACCAATGAAAAGTTAGGAATATTGACGTTGAGGAAAATGTACTAGAATTATCCTAGTACAATACGAAATTAAAGGCTTTCCACACTAGCCCACTGTGTATTAATACATGTCAAAAGAGTGGGAAACAAATCATGTAGAATAGTGTGAAAACAAAATATGAAACACACCGACATTCTGTCCCACACGATTTGACATGTGTTAATACATGAATAATTTTAGGAATGGTTCTAATTCCATCCCACATTCGATCACACTTTTTTTTTAGGTTAATATAATGTATTAATACAAGCAAGTGTGGAAGCAAAATATGAAGTAATTTCTTTCCCACAAGTTTGGCAGTCGCGTGGAATTATTTCCCTCTTTCAATTTGACATGTATTAATACACAGTGAGCTAGTGTGGAAGGGCTATTAATTCGATACGTGATACTTCGTATAACATCATACCAATGTGATTACTCGATAGTTCGATAACGTGTTAAACTTCCTCACTCGTTCACTGAAGACGTAATTCGACCCCAGGACTTAAGCTTTGCTAATAGCCCTCTACAGGTATACAACATACAACCATCCTATATTTCGTTTCACAAAAAAATCTATCTTTCTTTATGTGCTATCTAGAGTTTGTGGATGTGAGTTTCTGGTGGTCGAATTTCGGCCAGTGGGCGATGCTAGCAGTTATAAATACATTCATATATATTTTTTTAATTTAGCTTTAAAGACCTTAATATTGCAAATAATTTTATAATGACCGAAGTTATCAGTTTTAAAGGTCAAATTGGGTTTGCTCATTGGTGGATGATGGTTCATAAATGCATTCAGCCGACCATGATTTTCAAAGTAAATTTTGCTTAGTCTGATGAATGAGAAAATTAACTTTGTACGAGAAAAAGAACTTCGTTTGTTTATTTACTTAAATTAAATTTAGAATATTTGTTTTTCAATATAGCTTTTAACGGCCTTTAGACCATAAAAATTGGCGTTTCGTCCCAGCGTTCTCACTTGGACTCTTCACTTGACAGTGAGGGCCTTGTCAAGACACAATTTTTATTAAGTTCAGTCCAGCTTACATTAATTTTACAGCGAAAATCAATTGTGAATTATATCCAACCCAATTAGAATATTTGTTTATTTAAGTTTGTGACAATGATAGAAGATTATGCTGGATATCGATGTCAAAAAAAGCTGTTTCGATGATATCCAGGCAATTATTTTTTTCGAAACTTAGTATAGCTTTTCAGTGTTAATTAGAATCTAATACATTTTAATTCCAACAAGAAAATTCAAAATTGATATTCCATAAAAAAAGTCATCATTAAAATCTACCAACTTCCAAAAACAAACCCGAACAATTTAAAGATAACTCGGGGGATTTAAACATGTTAGAAGGCTAATTAACAATCCAAAGACCATTTTAATTCTGATAAACGTCATTTAAATGTCCGGATTAATTTTTTGTGTTTCTCTTAATTAACTTAGAGCATTTCAATGAAAATAGCTCCCGGATTATGTATTTCCCAGAAAACTCAACGAAAATATATAATTTTTTTTTTTAATTCTTTTGAAATTATTTCATTTATAGCTCCTTCTCCATTTCAGGCCTCACATATTAAAGAGAACAAATTTTGTTTATGTTAACCTATGTTTATTTCTGAGTTCTGACCTAAGAAATGAAAGAAAACCCATAGGATAATGAAAACGTACAAAAGGTTTCAAATTTGAAAGTCAATTAGGAAAATGAATTTCTCACATTTAATGCACCTTTACCGCTCCAAATTAAACTCTTCCCACCATACCCCACATCTTTGGTGTGTTGATGGGTTTTGATCACAAAAAGGTCCTTTGATGAAAATTTTCATTATTGCTAGATATATAATATATGAGCCCCTTATCGGATTCGTTGATAGGTTTATGTGTGTTTCTTCCATGGTTTTTGGGTTACAGTTTATCTAGAATGTATGGTGTGTGTGAGAGGTTCTACTTCATAAAACTAAAAGGATTCACCTGAATCTATAGGTTTTTAGTGTTGTGTTTTCTTGTGCATGTGTGACCATCATCAACAAATTAAATTGGATGCTTTGTTGGGTTAAGCTTTGTAAAAGTCTCTGGATCAAAATTGATTGCGTCAAACATTCGATAGGTCTATAAACTACTTCGAAATACCTGGTAAAATAAATGTCCCCTAAATGAGTTGGAAAAAAATAACTTCTGCTTGGTATTTACATACTAAAGTGATTCACTTAGGATGGAAGCGGCTCGTGTTTTATCAGCAACAGGGGGATCTATCAATATGCGCATTAATTTGAGACAGCTGTTTGAAGAGATAATATTTTTATTTCGCTTCAAGTTGACCCGGTTACTGATGATACTGATGATGACGACCAACGAGCGGAGCGATGGTATTTAATAAATAAATTTGCATTTGGAAAAAGGTCTGAGGGATTTTTGTGTGCTTAATTTATGCAGCGTGTGGATGCAGTGATATTTTATTTGAATTCTTAAAAAAAAAATGATGCAAATATTTTGTTTACATTATTAGAAAGAAAAAAGCTCTCTTTAACTGCCAGAGAAAACGAAATTGTAAAAATGTGATTTAAGTGTTGTTATAACTTAAATACTTTGTTTTGGTGCCTCAGTGGTTAGTCATAGGAAACAGTTCTTATTTCTTTTAGAATTTGAATAATAATAAATGATAAAACATTTTTAAAATTCCGGATTAGCTGTGTTACAAATAAACAAATATTTTTGCGAGTGCAATTCAGTACTAACCCACTCAATTGCATTGAACGTGGTCACTGGTGACGCGAAACGTTCGGGGTGAGTACTGAGTTGCACTCGCAAAAATTTTTATTTGTAACGCGGCTAATCGGGAATTTTAAAAATGTTTAACGTTAACCACCGCGAAAATCTTAAAAGTTATAATAATAAATGAAATCGATTTTGGTAAAATTTACCAAAATATTTTCAATTCGAAACAAAACATTGATTGCTATAGAAATATTTTGCATCATTTATAGTTGAGGAAAGAATTTATACATTTCCCGAATCAGAAGTAGCTATTGAAAACGAAATAAATTTACAAAACAAAATTAAATGATAGAAAGGTATGTACGAGTTGAGTGTATCTATGTACATATATGAAAAAGAAATAAATATACAAAAATAAAACTAACAAGTTGAAATTAAATACAAGATGTTTTTTTTTTGTAATATCCTGGCGATATTATTTATTATTTTTTAATTTAACTCTGTTTTATTATTATCTGTGTCGAGAATTCATAGATTTTTGTCTCAGTAACCTCATATACTTAACAGGACTATTTTTGATTAGAATGTCGAATTTACTTTCTAGGATTCCCACATGTCTCTAATTTAATCGTTGGAGAAGTAGTCCAATTTTCAAAGAATATGAAACAAAAATCAAATGTTGCAAAGGAAACCAGATATACAAGTTACGGTGTCAAGTTTTAAGCTCTCATCTACAATTTAATTCCTGGTAGTTTTGTAGCCTAGAGCTATCAGGACACAATTATATCATGTACTACACAATCATACATGTGCATGTAAAATCAAAAAAAAAAATATTTGTTATATTTAACTATATGTAGGTAACTAATGGACTCGCACTTGCCCTTTTTTAATTGTCATATGACGTATTTCTGATGAGTTGTCAATAGGACAAGCATAGATGACGTTCAAATGATTGACACTTAATTGATAATAATTAATGATTGACATACGAAAACACATTATCATGAGCATGACAAATGAAAATGACTGAATCCAAAAGTAAAACGAATCTTATTATTATTCGAAAAAGGGGAATATTGCAAAGCTTCAATTCAATATAATTTGTCCATTGTTCAAAAAACAAAACCTTTAATTAGAAATTTTACAAACAAGCTTAACCATATAACCTTGCTACAGTGGCGTAGGTTTTGCCGCCCGGGGCAGACCCAATTTTTGCCGCCCCCCTGAATTTTTTTTTCCAGCTTTAAAAAAGTAGTAACCAAGAACCACGGCAATTAAATGATATTAATGTTTATTTAATTGAATAAAATAAGAAATTAATGATAAAATATAAAAAAAATCGTAATAAAGCGATTCCATTACCGCGTATGCGGTACATGAACAGGTACATAATAAAGAATTATCTTGAACCACTTGCATGGCCAATAAACAAATTTTAAGAAAATTATAGGAATTAGCTTTTTTTCAAAACAGTAAAGTTGTATAACAGCGTTTAACCTGGTACAAAAACTTTGAAAAATGTGTCGCCATGGGATATCCCTAAAACCTATTATATATTAAAAAACACTGGCTCGCGGCAGGAAAAATTTAAAACTAAATTTTCGAGATCGAGAAAGTTTTACCCTGCATTTTTGAGAACATGTAATTTATTTGGCACATACATTTATTGATCAAATTCCTATTGTTTGATCTCCATCCGGATTAACTACCCACTCTTATTCGATAAATCTATCGAGTTTACAATCACTCTAAGAAATCAGCGAACCAACGTAACGTTGGAATATATTGAATAATATTTATAAATTGAAATTCTAACAAGAAACATAATACGACATTTTTCTAATTAATTTTCTTTTAAATAAGTGTTTTCATAATATTTAATTTCATTGCTATTTTTCTGAGCTAAATAAATAAATAAAATTAAATAAATATATTTTTAAATAAAATAAATAAATTAAATAAAGAATTTTGATGTAAGAGGAAAAGATATTAAAGTTAAAAAAGGTATCTTTGTGTGTAGGAACATATTTAATTCAATTTTTTAAAAATGTATTTCTATAAAAGAGAACTTGCTTACATCTGAACTCTCCTGCTTTTAATTACAGCGAACTCTTTAATTACTGACTCGATATCAATGGCCTCAGTTATTTCTTGCTTCTTGAAATTTTGTATTGGATTCTTTGGGCTCACCAAATTAATTAATTTGAAGAATTAAGGATTTGTTTTTAATTTCTTGTCGCTGATTTTGCCGCCCCTGGCTAGTTGCCGCCCTATGTGGTATTTTTGTTAAACAACGTAAAACATATAATCAATGTCCGATTATTGACTATGCCTGTGAAGCATTTTTACCACTGGGGAAATTTTGAATTGGATTCTTTGGGTCCACCAAATTAATTAATTTGAAGAATAAAGGATTTTTTTAATTTCTTGTCGCCGATTTTGCCGCCCCTGGCAAGGGGCCGCCTCATGTGGTATTTTTGTTCAGCAACGTAAAACATAATCAATATCCGATTATTGACTATGCCTATGAAGCGTTTTTACCACTGGGGAAATTTTTAATTGTAATCCTTAGGCTCAACAAGTTAATCAATTTGAAGAATAAAGGATTTTGTTTTAATTTCTTGTCACCGATTTTGCGCCCCTGCCCTGGCAAAGTGCCATCCGGGGCCTGTGCCCCCCGTGCCCCCCCTACGCCATTACCTTTCTAAGAATAAATTATTACTGGAAACCTACATATTGTCGGTAGTTTTGTATTACTTAGAATAGTATGTAGGTTTGGTTTGATTTGTATTTTGTTGTAATGGTAATGGGGTGGACTTTACGTAGGGTTTTAAGGTGAACATTTGTACAATGTAGATATATACATTTTTATTTCACCAAAATTTAAAAAAAATTCTCAGAAACTATATTAGATTACCAACCCACAATATTATGGAAAAAAATATTTTGTTTATACTGCACAATACAAATTTCTCAGTAATTTATAGAAAATGTTAACCCAAAATAAGGGTACATTCATTTTATTTGTATTTACCTGTGGAAAAACAAATTCAGAGTCATTTTATAGGAATATCTAATATTCAGTTCCATCAGTTGTTAAAAATCAAAAAAAAACTTAGCATTTCGCTGGTGGTTTTCATAATTTCTCTTTGCGTGCTCATCCCCAGTATATTGGGCCTAGATCCTTAACAGGTGGAGCAAATTGCTGCAATTTCGGAAAATAACATATTTGTTATGGGGGCTTATTGCGAGAGTCTATTCAAAAGTAGAATAGACTTAAAGTCTACTATCCATATTTCAAAAATCTATTCGTTAATATTTTTTTGTCAAATCAAGAATTTCTGATAGACTTAAGTCGACTAGATTGTTTGCGGAGTACTCTCGCAATAAGGCCCATAATTTCCTAGAATTTTTTAGAGCGGGTATTTGCCAAAAATAAGTGGCTGAGTTCCGAAATGCATCAGATGCGCATTTGATGCAAGGTCATAAGTTCCAAAATTTAAACGTGAAAATGTTTACAAACCAGCAAGTTTCTTAACGCATCCGATACGAAGTCTATGAGCATTAACTGAGCAAACTGCACATCAATAATTTTTTGGATGTTTTTATTTGACATTTGTTTAGAAAAAAAAACAAAATTGCTAGCAGTAAGGAAAGGCTTTTTTTTTGATGTTTAGAATTCTTTTGTTTTAAGAAAATTGTTGTATTTTTAGTGAAAAAAGTGGAAAGTGAAAAGAATAATGCTGCATGTCTGCTTTTCTTCGATACATTTGGAAAACTTTTGCGTACATATGTTTGCTTGTACTTCAAATACGTGAATATTTGACACATACATTTTGTTTAATGTCTGCTCTCCGAATAATGTTCGTTCTGAATTGCCAAACTTATACAAAGTAAAAAGTTTACAAAGCAGCATGTTATGCGTAGCTGATGCGCATCAATAGAGTTATGCTGCCGCATCAAAACTGTTTGTTTTACATTTCGGAACTCAGCCCGTGTTTTTTTAAATATTTAGTTATAACGATTTTGATTAAATTTTGTATTTGAAATTTCAAAAATGAATGTTAGAAAACTGTGTTTCAGTTTTTTTTCTTTCAATTTTGAAAATTGTCTTGTATTTTAATTATTCCCGTATACGCTTTTCTCTGAAATATCTACGCTTCTATGTTTCCACCCAACATCCCAGGATCTGCATGCATCAATCGTATCAACTGTTTTTTACAAACTTCATTCAATGACGAATATGAATTAGTTTTTTTCTTTAACGTTGATTTATCAGCCTGGTTTTAAGCATTTACCACAGGTGCGTACACAACAATGTTCGCAGGAATACTGCTGTCTACGACAAATGTTCCCTTTTTGTATTTTATGCAGATTTGAAAGCGAAACATAAATCTCTTTCCATATACCTACCAATTTAGATTTGAACTACATATGTACTTCCAAAGTTTATTTAAGACAAATTTTGGAAAAAATAAATCCATATTTACTGTTCAACATGAAAATATTTCTTGTTTGCGTTTCATCAACTACATTATACGTTTTGAAAATTAACCTACTGTTCACTTATTTTCTATAGATTTCATATTTTTGATGCTTAAAACTGTTCAGGAATATACATAAAATGTTATGGCCAATATAAATGTGATGGTTACAAGACAGACTGTCAGCTCATTAACTTAACCTAAACCTTAACCTAGGGCTAGGGGGACATGTGGATTTTGGAAAGGTTCTGGTGGGACATAGCCGAGAAAAGGTTGGGAAACACTGCGTTAAAGGCTCCACAAATGTTAGTTCTTAAAAGTATTTTTGACTCAAGTCGATCGTTTTAGACCAAGAGCCACAGCAAATTTTGGGAGTGGATTGATAACCAAAAAATGAGTATGTGGGTTTGTAGGTGCATATAACCTGGTATCGCAAATAAAAGTCTTTTTCAGCCTTTGGCGGGGGTGGGGGTTTGAAAATAGCGATTTTCCAATTTTTTGTCAGAGGTATTACCTTATCAATAAATTTAAAAATATATATATCCGTGATGCTCTGTCATTTTCTTTAAGTCCAAACGTCATAATCTTGGCCATCCGATCAATAGAACTCAAAATATAAGCTTTTTAAAAAGTTTTTGTTTTTTTAGTAACCACATAGGGATACTTAAAAGAAAATAATTTAATTACATTTTAGAGTGGCAACAACAGATACTAAAAAGATACCAACTTAAAAAAAAAGGTGTTTTTCCAGACGACGATGGCGACGGCGACGCACGGTTGTAACTTTTTACTTGCGATATACCTAGTATAGGTCAATTTTAGGATTCGTGCAAAAAAAAATCGAGATAATAATTTTCCCTAACATTTCGATGATAGAGAACGCGAAAAAAGTGGGTATCGCAATTCTGTCTCTCTGTCTGTCTGTCCGTCTATCTGTCTGCACCTCGACCTGCAGCCTAATCGGCTGAAGCGATTTTCTTCAAACTTTAGACTTAAGGTTCTTATGGGATTCCCTAGAGGTGAAATTGAATTTTTTTTTAGCTCAAAAAATAACGGTACAACCAATATACCAAAATTGATTTATTTCAAAAACGGCTCTAACGATTTTCAAAAAAAAATTACGAGGTACTAAAATTACTAAAATAAATATTTTGCTAGAAAAACAAAATTTTTGTAACGGTTGTTAATGGCACCTGTCATACAACCGATTTTTTGGTTTTCAAAAAAATTTGTATACAAAAATTCGCTTACAATTTTAAAAATGTTGCATATACAGTCAACTCGGCTTAACTGCACTCCGCTTAACTGAAAACATCAGTTATCTGAAGCAAGAAATTTATTCCGGAGCCTTTTTGAGATTTTTTCACACAAACTGCTTCGCATAACTGAACTCCGCTTAATTGCAAAATGCGATTAATTGAAACAAAATTGTTTGCCTCAAATGAACATTTTTCACTTATTCAACTCCGCATAAGTAAAACGTCCGTTGAACGCTTCCTTCAAATTTTAAATCGAACACACCCTATGAATTTGGAATGTTGAATCTGGAAATGTCAAAATCTTATTTCTTGTCATTCCATCCAAGTTTCAGTCGTTTCTGTACATTTTTTTATTTTTTGGCTTATCCTCAAAAATATTCGACAGAAAACGTATGGCTGACGTAATATTTGTGATTAAAAATGTACCTAAATACTTTTGTTGTTTGAATTGTTTCATATATGGAAATATTTTGACACAATACAAAAATTCATACATAATTATTTTTTTAATTTCAGGCTAAATGAAATTTAATTTATTTTGACAAAACTCCGTTTATTTGAAACAAGTTTCAGTTATCTGAAGTTCGGTTAACTGAAAACTCCGCTTAATTGAAACAAATGTTCTGCAATTATGGTGTTCCGGTTAAGCGGAGTCGACTGTAAACATTTTCGAAAAAATAATTTTTCGATTTTTAAAAAAATATTGAAAATTGAAAATTCAATATCTTGAAAAGGGGCTTATGAATTTTTTTTCAATTTTGTGAAAAATTGTATTTTATTTAATACTAAAAGTTGGCATATCAAATTTTATTTTAAAAAATGTTCAAGATTTTTTATATATAAAAAATTAATTTAAAAAAAAACCGCTCTAACGATTTTTGAATTTTTTTTTTTCATTAATTCATATTTATTAATCAAATCAGTTGGCATACTTTTTTAGCTCTATCTGTCTTAGCTATTAAAATAATTAATTTAAAATAATTTACAATAATCATTTATATTTTAAATTGTCTTTAAAACTTTTTTTTTAATGATATCATAATGTTATGGAACCAATAAATATGTACATTGTATATTTCAAGCTACGTTAAGGTTGTAAGCTACAAGAGCAAATTTTGGGCGACCCAGTCGCGCCCATTTTTGTATTCCCAGGCGTAAGTATGTATATTGGCTGAGTTCCGAAAAAAAGTGGAAAATGAAAAGTGAAAAGGATAATGTTAGCTACCTATCTGCTAATTCAATTTTTGAGAATTTGTCTCTCTTTAAAAAACTTGTTTAATGTCTGCTTTCCGAATAATGTGCTTTCCGAATTGCTTAATTTATACAAAATAAAATGTTTACAAAGCAGCCGGTTTGCTTAGCTGATGCGCATAGATAGGGTTTTGCTGCCACATCAAAACTTTTTATTTTACATTTTGGCACTCAGCCATTATTCTAAAATTGTGCTCAGTTACAAGTTAAAAGTGTTTTATTATAATGTTAATTTGGGTTGTGATGTTATTCAACCAAAATCTTTACATTGGGCGCATTCATAGTCAATTGTCTTTTAAAAAAATCAGCTTTTTAGTTTTGTATCCCCCTCGGGGCACTTTTGGAGAATGTACAAGGGGCACTTTTGGACATGTCTTAATCTGCACCTTTTTTATCACTTTGAACAATTATTTTGGTAATTTGTGTAAAATTATTGTTTTTCGTTTTTTTTTGTATATAATTGCCTCTCCCATCTTAACGTGGGTATAGACCCTCCTTCCGGTATAATTGTCCTATTATTTTGGCTCAACCTACACGCTCCAGAGATTGATGCATTTATGTCAACCATTTTTGGGCTCAAATTGGAGCAAAGTAGGCTACTTTGAAATCGTAGAATAATGTTTTTATTTAAAATTACTTCTTTAGACTTAAATCGACAATAACTGAAAAGAGCGCGAAAAAATCGCGTTTTTTTTATTTTTGACCATGAATAGGTCGCCGCTCGAGGTCGAAAACTTAGGTTATTTACTAGGCAAATATCCTGAACAACTCAACAAAAAATCAGAAATACCAGATTTGACGAATACGTGAATGTATTAGTTACTGTACTATGTATTACCTATGTTTTGAAATAATTTATTTGTTTGTTAAATAAATACATAAAACTACTTGAAAGCGTTCTATTACATGTCCAAAGCTGCCCCATGGCTGTCCAAAAGTGCCCCCAGAGTTGCATAATTATATATGCAGATACACTTGAATATCATATTGAACTGTAAAACAACAAGCAACAATAATTTTTAAGATTCGAAGGGATACTTCGCTTTTTAAGGGATCAAGAGCGATTTAAAAAAAAAGTGTCAT
Organism: Melangyna quadrimaculata; assembly: GCA_949320155.1. Classification (NCBI taxonomy): domain Eukaryota; kingdom Metazoa; phylum Arthropoda; class Insecta; order Diptera; family Syrphidae; genus Melangyna; species Melangyna quadrimaculata. The sequence goes on from OX439483.1 coordinate 3,342,469, forward strand.
AAGGTGCCCCCCTCTCCCCTACCTATTACGTTATAGCTATAGACTATTGGACTAGGATTTATCTACATCCACCTGTAGATAAATAAATTGCTAGTAGCTGAATATTTAAAAAGCTATTTGTTCTAGTGAAAATATATATAAAAAGGGTCATGTACGAACAGAATGTTAATGAATGATTTTCCTGAAAGGCAAACCTCAAATTGTATACAACCTCAAAGCTTCACATACATTACATTATATCCTCCATATAGTTTTTTTGTTGTTGTAAATTTAGGTATATAAAGCATTAGAAAACATTCGTCAACTACGTAGGTATAGTTTGACGTGTCTGGCTTAATTTAAATTCAAAAGTTGTAAGGAAAATGTCCTATATTTATGCGTGTTTATCTCTGTTAAGTTGTTGGAAAAAGTCTTTTCTTCTCCCCCAATGATAAAGAGGCATCCACCCAGGTAGTATGAGTATACGGTACTATGGGTATACTCATATCGTCCTTACGAGTATAATGTCACAGGTAACGTGACTAATATTAAAAGTGTCATCATATAAAAAAAGGTGACTTAATTAATTACACAGCCATTAAGTATGATGTCAAGACTGGCCCAACAAAAATTAAGCTGAAAAATTTGCATTCAAGTTTAATTCATCTCCAAGTCAACAACCACATAAATGTTAAAATGGATGTGAGCAATCAGAAAACAGATATTCTACTTGAACAAATTTGCATACAAATCGATTTCTGTAAATTCATTCCCCAAACTCATCCAAATGTTGAAAAACCAACATTGATCTTTTCTAACGTTTGACAGATAGAGACTTGAAAACTCAGAATAACAAATCATATAGCCGTGTTTTTTGCCTTTATCTTTGCTTCCATATCTGCTCAACACTAATTTCAATGTCAAACATAACAGCAATTTTGACAATTCCGGAATTGTTTTATTTTAAATGGAAATTATTTTTGGGCAGATATGGAAGTGGGTGTAAAGGCACAAAAATACACTGCTAATATCATTGAATTTCACCTGAAGGTATACAAATGCATAGTATGTATAAATACAATACAAATAGTTCTTCTTAGATGAACCATCTCACCTGCTTCTTCTGATGTTTGTGTTGCCTTTTCAGGAGATCCCAAAGGATTCCTGAAAAAGATTAATGAAGCTGACAATGATCCTGATAGTATACTTTTCCTCATCCATTCACCCCTTATATAATCTACATAGTTGTAGTTTATTGAAAACTTTATGTGTACTTCTTTTTATTTCAGCACACAAAACACTTAAACTTTTAGCCAGGATCTCTGGATCTGTCGTGCAGGAAGGTATTTATGCATTCACCTTTTATTCGATTTTTAATTATTTCTTCAGCATCAGGTGCAATAAAGCATTTTCACTTTGACAGATTATCACTCCGGAATGACAGGCTCATTCAATTCACTTGACACGTAATTTCTTACTTCACTGCTTTGTTCTTTGAGAAATTCTATCCTGCTAGCAGAAGAACAGACATACAAAAACACGGAAAAAGAAAATACTGGATTCAAAATCGTCTGAAAGCCTGGTGGAAGAGAGTGTTTATTTGACTTGATTGACAGACACAAAACTGAATGAATTTTAATATACTTATATTGCTTCGTATTTGTGCAATGCATTTAATGGTAAAGAAATAATATTAAGATGGTGGCAGAACACGAATGAGAAAATGCCTTAAACGGACACATTTTAATTCAAATTCCATTGCAGTTTTTTTTTTTTTTTTTGCTGTTGTTGTAATACCTATCTATCCGGGTGGTGAGTTTGACAAAAAAAAATCACTCGAAAAATTCCCGCCCTGTTCTCGAAATCACCAGGTTTAGATATTAATACGGAAAGGTGTACCGTGTCCTTTGATGATCTTCAGATAACTGATTTGTTAAAGATACACGTTTTTCGAACAACAGGTCGTGTTGGCATCAACTGATAACACGGGCTTAAAACATCTCATAAGCTTTTAAAAACCGAGTGATAATCAATGCGCAGGAGTCCTATTGGAGTAAAAGCTACTGAGGCCAGGAGGTTGATGGAGTTCAAGTGTGCTGGTCTTGCGATGTTTGTGTTTGTTTATATGCTAAATCTATCGCAAAAAAGGTTGAAGTTCTAAAACGTGTGCATTTTGAACTAACCCAAGTTGTATTCCGACAAAATCCTTGGCTACTTCTAAGTAGTTGCATCCTGGAAGTTGTTTAATTTCTATTAAATGGGGCTTATTTTAAATCTACCTGCTGGTTTGTTTGTTATATTGAGTTACGGGACATGTGTGACGATGAGTTCTTTGAATTCATTAAACTGTTATGAAAGCTTTTATGGAACCGAATTATTTACACTTATTCGACCAGAATCTTCGGAATGAAATCCATTTCTTCATATTTAGAAACATGTTACGGCGCCATCAACGCTAACCCTCTATGTGGGCGTTACATTTTGAGAAAATATTGACTTTCCTAATGCATCTCCTGTGTTGTTTGCTGTAAAAACACTATTGTGGGAATGTATACGAGTATTTCTCAAATTGTATTTTATGTTTATTTTCTAACAAATTGGGAATGAAACACATCGTGCATATGGATAGTTTGCCTTCATTTTTTGTCAATATTCACAAGGACATTAAATTCAAATTCCAAAAGTAAATATAAATTCTCTTCAAAAGAAAAAATGTATTTTCTGTAAAATTTCATAATGAATGTAATCCGACTCCCTCTTGAGATACTAATTTAAAATCAAAATCTAACTAAATTCATATTAAATCCACACAATTTAACTTAGTCCTGATGGTTGGTTAACAAAGATAGAAATAAAAAGAGAGGGAAAGTCGAGGGCTTTTATCCAGAAACAATCGACATGGAAGCATCAAATTGACCAATCTATTGCTTTTTGCTGGTCAAGAGACCCAGTCTGCCTGTCACCCGACCATTTTTCTGTGTCGCCAATTCTTAGATGATTCATGTCCTGTACTATATATATAGTCTCTATTTTATACTACATAGACTTCTAAAGGCAAATTGGGTAGACCATTTGATTTACGATGCGGAGTCCTTTATTTAAAATCTAATATATATGTAGTTATACCCACCCACACCAGAGATTCCATTCATCATCTTTGAAAGCTTTGAAATTTCCGACATCTTTTTTGCATGTACATCAACATAAGTATGTAGGTATGTAAAAATCTCATCATGACCATTTTCTTTGTTAGCATGCACTTGCCGAAATTGTACAGAGCGGGCCATTAATAGAGGGGAGAGGGTATTTGGGGTGGTAATACGATAGAATGGTGCATTTTATGGCGCAAATTGTTTTCCCAAATAGAATGAAATTTTTAAGATGAACATTTTTGTGTAGACATTGTTTGTTGTTCTATTGAACTTTGGCATCAGCAGAACACAATTGGTATTGTTCATGATTCTGAAGGTGACAAACAAAAAGGACTCTCTGGCTGGGTGGCATTTCAGGACTAAGAAGCATAAAGAAAATATATTTGATGACTGAGTGCCTTTTTAGGAAAAAAGGAAAGGAAAGAGGTTTTTGTGATAAAAATGAAACACACCTCTTTTAGGATATACATAACAGTTATTTGTTTAGGTCTAGACATATGTGACATGTTCAATGCCTATTAAACATTTTGAATGTAAAATGCAGCTTCGTTGAAAAGAGATTTAAAACAAAAGTAGCTTAATCTAAGTAGTTGTTTACTAGTTGACCTGTCAGAAGATGTCCTCTCCCTGTTCTTAGTGGTGGTTTTGTGAGTTTGTGAAAAGATATCGGATGTGTAGACAAAGTTATAAAAGATAACCAAATTATTTATTTTCTTCAATTAAATTATAAATTACATTGCATCTCAATTATTTAATTGCATTTCGATTAATAGTAGGTAAACAAAGCATTTTGTTTGTTTTGATTATTTGCATGAACACCACTATTTCGTTCATTATAACGCAAGAGTGGTGAAATTGATGGTAAATACTTGGATATAGTGGGAAATATTCGGAATCTGAATTTAGAATGGAAACAAAATTAGAAATATCAAACATTAAAGATTAAATATCAGAATACATATATTAATCCCCATTTATATAAAAAAAGTGCGCAATGATTTCCTTCAATTTTTATTTCTCTAGAAGTGTGCATCCGTTCGCTGTTTTACTCTTTTGTCACTAAACTAAAATATAAATGGATTGTTAATAATAAGAGTCATTTTGGTCTATTAATAAACAGAGATTTGTTAACAACTTGGCGCCATCTTTTGGATTCATTTTTTATTTCATAAGCCTCTAACTCATACTGTTATGAAAGTTTAAAAGAACAAAAATAGCCCAATTCGGTCAGCTGTTTTCAAGTGCTGTGCCTTGCAACAAATCGCATTTCATTTATTGTGATTTAAAATAAAACGTGATCGAAATTAAGTTCTTTTAATAAAAACAAACGACACGTTTCAAAATGTCTTTTAATTTCTTCGTATTGAACGATCATTTGATGTACAGTTAATTTCATAAGTCATAAATGGAAGTCAATTAATTAACTGCCTCTAGGCATTCTATACAGTAGTCGGCTTTGAGCGTGGTAAACTGGAAGAAAAGGGATGGTAAAAAGTGGCTTCATAAGATGAATGTCAAGATAACAAATCAACATTATGCTAGGTTTCCACTTGTCATTGAAAAGACGCAAATTGACAAACTTTCCAAGACAGGGTGGGTTATTGTTGCTCGCTACTACTACTTTTTTTGCTTTTTGTGTTGGTTAAAGCCACCCTGCTAGGTTTCACTTGTCACTGAAAAGACGCAAATTGATAAACTTTCCAAGACAGGGTGAGTTATTGTTGCTCGCTACAAACTTTCCAAGACGAGATATTGTTGCTCGCTACTTTCTGTGTTTTTTGTGTTGGTAAAAGCCACCCTGTCCTGGAAAGTTTGTCAATTAGCGTCTTTTCAATGACAAGTGGAAACCTAGCATTAGCCGAAAGTTAGCTGCTAAGGTGTTTAATTTGCCATCAATCAGTCGTGGCAATTTCAAAATTGTCGTTTAAATTTGCTTGAGCTTCTTTGTTAATTTGATATATTAAGTTATATCAAACAACACTACGAAAATCATAAAATTTCTAACTTCATTTAGAAACTATAAAGGGGAATGCTTTTTTGGCATACTCATCTATATATTAATACGCTTAGCAAAACCTAAGCAAAACCTAGCGGTACACTTTTCTCTGTAAATACTTAACGGAACTACATGAATTATATAACGTTGGAAAGGTTTTGCCCCACAGATGTGCACAAACCAAAAATTATGTCTGTATGAAGTTTTTCAAAACCATTTAATGGACATTTCAATTTTTTTCAGATAAATGATTTTTATCATTTTAAGGGTTGCGCTTAGAAATCTGAAATTTCGGGAGATTATGACCATTATTTATTTGGATTTTTTGGTGGAAAATTTGGAATCAATATCTTACCGTAAAGTTTATAAAGTAACATTTTTGACCAAAATTAACTTCCATAAGAAATACATAAATATTAAAGTATAGTAGACAAAGCCTTAAAATCAAAAAAATTAATATATTGTATGTACGACAAACATATGTACATAATGTTGGACAGTTTTTGGAAAAAAGTGAGTTTGTGTGATATTAAAGTTTATAATGTATCGTATTTTTCAATAGGTCTCTTCCCAACATTGACCAAAACTGCCAATTCTCAACAATTGTTGCCCAAATCCTGTTCCATACTTCACAAATTTGATAGTTTTGGGTAGAAGAGAGCGCTCATGAGAGGAAAACAATTTCCCCCTGACATTCTGCCCAAAAAAACTTCTTTGGGCAGAAATTGTTGGTCTGTCAAATGTAAGGTTGAGATACGTTGTTTAAAAAAAAAAATGACTATTGTTAAGAGTAGTCAGATCGATTTACTTCATGTTGGAATGAGAAAGGTTAAATAAATTAAAAGAATATTTGTGTGGCAGAAATGTTTGCCAAGAAACCGGTTCAAACTTGTTCGGCAGTTTTTCTCACTGTGAAAGAATTTCACCCTCAACCTTTAAAATTCTACAGACTGACAATTTCTGCCCAAGAACCTTGGGAAAAAACCTAATATAAGCCAGATTTTATCTTTGTTGCAAGATTACCCCCGACTTCATAAAAGTAAACATTCAGAATCAATGCTAAAAAAATCGCGAACTAATTTTACTATTAATGTTCGTTTTTGCTAAACTTTGATATAATTGCTGAAAGCAAACATCAGCACTTCTAAAAGATTAACATTTATTTAAAAAGGACCATACTTGCCCGCATAAATAGGGCTTGAGTGTGGCAGTAATTCAGGATGTTTACTTTCACGAACTCGGGATAAGTTATTATATAAACCTTATTTAAAACTCGATCGAGACTTGCAAAAAATGTTTTGTAAAACTACAAAATAAGTACATTCTAGAATTAACCGGTAAAGCTTAGAGTTTTAACATTTAAAATGTTTATAGGTTCGTTTTGCACATATTATGGTGTTACCAAAATGAATAAAGTACAAATGAATACAAATGAAAATTAACTTTAGCGTAGTAGTGGCATTTTGCGAACAATTTGGTTGGTGTTACCACAGAAGCTAGCAACAAAATTAAAATGAACATATCGTTGTAAGCGATGAACAGGGCAGCGTATCGAATTGTTGGTTGGGTGCTTGTGCAATTTGCTTGTGCTACCAAAGAAGAAAGAAGAGAATAAAGAATGAAAAATAAACGACGACAGCCATCGACTAAAACCGTGTGTTAAGAAAGGCAGCAACAATTCTTACTGAAGAGCTCAATTGTTGTTGTCAGAGCGAAACACATCTGTAGTGTAATATATGCTTAATAGATGAATTGAGGTTAATAGTTTATGAACAAAATATTTAAAAAATAAGTAACAACATTATTTTTGTTTTGTTTTTAAGTTCAAGACAAAAGTTTAACGAATGCTAAAGAAATGTACGTATCCGTAAATTTTGTTTGTTTTTGTTTTTTTTTTTTAATTAGTTTTGCTTTTTTTAAATTTTCAAAATTTTCATGGATCTTATATAAAGTAGGTAGTGAAAAGATAATCTGTGACGTAACATGAATTTGGTGTTTGTTTTGGGGCCGAATGTTCGGCCACTGGCGATACTAGTATCAATGAAAAAGTGTATTTATTTTCCTCATCAATAATTTTATGGAAGCCGAACTATATAAAAGTCACAACTGGAGAGGTTATTTAATCGCAACTGAAGAAGTTATTTACAAGTTCTTTTATCAAAAAAAAAATCAAAAAATAATATAAAATATAAATATAATTAATACAAAATATTTGAATTTAATAATAAGCATTAGAAAAATAAAATCATTCAAATGAAATGCAATAATAAAACATGGATATATGTCAGTATACATTATGCTTCTCGACCCACATTACCAAGCCCCAAACCCCTCATAATATATATATTTCCTTATAAGTATAATAGCATTCAATCCTTGAACCAGTAACCTTCTCGTATATAGTATAATTTAATTTTATCCACATACAATAATATAAAGCAAGATGTGAGCAGCGGTGCGTATAAAGGCATTTTAACCTAAAATCAAAAAAAAAATGAGAAAATATGTTACCTCATAACAATGCCATATCATTTCTGTAATATCCTCTGATGCTATTTCGTTTAATTTGTAATAAATTACCCAACAACCAGTGCACAACCAATAATTTGTGCTGTGCATGCATGTGTGTTGGGGTTTATTGTTATTCCTTAAGCCGCCCCATCGCAAACACTCCAAGGAAATGTATAAGAACAAATCTAGAAGTGCGGGATTTCTTCACAATTTATGGCCGCATTGTCTTCAATGTTCCCACTTCCTTTATAGGTACGATATATTTTATCTAAAGGTATCGGTGTAGGTACACTTATGATTAGGTTTCATAGCTCAAGATCCTTTGCCAAATCGAATTAATGTTTTTCTTTATAACCTTCTCAATATTTTATTGGCTATGTATAGCTATAGGGTACTGTGTAAAAAACAATAGTTGACAAAATTAGATTTAAAAAAGGTAATTATACCTTCTAAAAAAAAGTTCATCAGACTTAGTTGTCAACGTACATATGTAATATGTATACATAAATCTATTGGCGCAAAATTTTAAACATTGCTCGTTTACCCCCTTATTTATAAAGAAAAGTAGTTGTTTCAGCTCCCGTGTTTAGGAAAACTACGCCATGGTATAAGAATATTCCGAACTCAAATTGAGCAGTAAGCAACTGCCCTTACTTTGAGTCCGGAAAATCCTTATTCCATGGTGTAGTTTTCCTAAACACGGAAGCTGAAATAACTATTTTTTCTTTATAAATACGGGGGTTAAGGAATAAAACCAGCTCTAGTTAACGTTATCGTTTAGTTGCGAACCCTTGTCTAACTATTTCATAATTTTAAACACGTTAAACAACTCTTCTTACTAAAGTGGACTCCGCAACGCAACGTAGCGTAAGCAAATAAAGGTTGAACAGGCACAAAAATGTTAAAATACACAAAAAACTTCAGAACAAATAATATTAATATAATTATGTGTGTGTCGTGCATATGTAGATTACGATTATTTTTTGTTTAAATGTTATTCTCTATTTAGTGGGAATGAAGTTTACTTGCATTATCCCTGATTCTAAAAATCAAGTCGATGGACAATGCTCAGACATTATTGGAGTTACCTGTAGGTAGATTGGTGTGTCTGATTAAAGTGTATACTCATGTCTTCGCCGAAAAACTGAAAAATGATATTCCGCCGAGCTCTTAAAATATCTTAATAAATATTTTTGATTGTTAACGAAGCTCTAAATATTCAAAACGTACAAAAATCATTTTAAATTTTTGTTGAAAACTTATTTTCAAGTGGTAAAAGTATACTTTAAGAAGTTAAACTAGCGATTTGCTGCTTTTAAAGTTAGAACAATGGTTCAACGTTAAATTATAGGTACTGTATGTCGTTTAAAATTACCAAAAAGTCAACTCTCGCTTTAAAAACAGTGTTTAGAACCGACTCCCATTTTAAAAGTGATTTAGAGCCGGTTTCAATTGTTCAAAATTTTGCGCCAATTTTTTTTTGAATTTAACCTTTGTTTTCGTTTAAAACCCAAACAACGCAACAGCTCATGGAGAACCAGGGCCTAGTGACTAGCAAATCGCACTGATTCATGTGTGTGTCTTATTATTCGACAAAAGGTGAGAAGTACTTTATCATAGCAATCGATAATCCTGAAGCAGTTGACACTTATTTTCAAGAAAAAATACCTACCAGTAAACAAATTTGTTTTAAGCACAATAGACAAGGATTCGTTTCTCGAACCGAGGTTCTCAGGTACCATTAATTACGCTACGGGCTAGATACTTTTTGCTAGAAAATTTATTGCACTAGCGAAAAAAGTTTCTTTTCGGTGAAGAATTTTAATTTAAAATTTGTACTTAAACATTTCTTTAAAAAACTGCATTTTTCGAGAAATTATCAAAAAAATAATGTTTTTAATAATGTTTGTTTTTGTGGGGTAACCCACCACGATGCAAAGTCGTTTAAATAAAAGAATATTTTTAAGACGTTAAAACAAATATCTTCACCAAACTCCATCTTCTTCGGAATTTTTTCACCATCAAAATCTAATTTTATTGGGTTATTTAGTAAATATTTCAATGAATAAGAATACAGGGAATGCTACACAACCCACTCTCTGAAAACTCACACTATAACTGTGTGTTTTTCTTATTGTTTGTTAAGCTCGAAGTGAATTTATTGCACATAACCTGGATGTTTATTGTTTTTGATTTCATGTCCAGACATTCCATGAATTTATGATCAATGGGATTTTCTTCATGGTTTGCTTTCTTTGAGATTAGGGCTTAAATATGTCAACAGTTGGTCTGGTTAGTTTGTTTGTTTTTGTTTCAAATATGTACATGTACAAATTGTACATTGTACATTCAACTCAAGTAATAAAACCCAATAGCAATACCTCTTCTCTTTTCTAGTGGTTTTCCTCCATAAATAAACCAATATAAGGTTTTCGGAAAATGATTGAGATTGTGCACAATTTCTAGAAAGTCCAAATACCCATTCGAAAGAACTCAAATTCCTTAATATTGTATAGTCGTTGCCGTCGTGTCGTTCGTTGAATTGGTTCAGAAAAAGTTTTTTTTTTTTTGTTTTGGCATCATGTATCCAGAAAACTTTTTCAGCTTATTAATATTTCTTATAAGTTTTTGAAAAGTTTCACCACTTCTAGAAGGACTCTTGCATAAGCCCATGCCAGATTTAATGTGGTCATTCATCGAGAGGGTTTGCCTGTTGGGTTGCGAGAAGTGACAGTGCTTAATGATACATAAGTTTATTGATTTTTTCTTACGATTGGCTTTGCTGGGGGATTAAGATTGGATATGGACAAAATTAATTTAAGTAAGACCTTCTTTTGATTCTCATAAAATCTTGAAATTTATTGATTTGATATTAGTTAAAGGTATTGAGTAATTTTGTTCGTGCAGTTCTGATTACACGAACAAATATTTATTAAGAAGTATTGAATCTAAGTCAAATCTTAGGCTTTAACATTCGATGAATATTTTTCTTAATTTCCTTTTAGGATGTATTAAGCCAATAATAATTTGATAAAGTTCATTTAAATTACACAATAAAAAGAACGTGACGAAAAACTTCTCAGACGTAGTCTATTTTACCAGCATTTAAATTTTTCTTTTAAATATGTTATTTTCTCACTAGGTATCTGCAGGAGAAGGGATGGTCTTTTCTTGGTGTTTATATTTCATCATAATCACTTCTTTATTATGCTAACCAAACAAAAAACTATTTAAAAGATTACTTTTTAGAATTTTTGATTAGTGCCCAAGTTTTGCGTTTACAAATGTTAAGTCGCACATTGTTTCGAATTAAGAAGACTTCAAATTTAAACTAATATCTAATGAGACTGTTGTATATATGGAGAAGCAGATTTTTAAATGGTCTTATTTTTCTCACAAGTCAGCGGTCGTTATAGCATAGGAAAGAAAGATTTTTTTGTGGAACGAAGTATAGGACGGCTGATTTTTTAAAGCTGAAAGAGGGCTATTAGAAAAGCTTATGTCCAGTTCTTCGGGACGCCATCCCCCTGGGGAAATCCGCCATTTTGGAAAACCCGAATTGATCTGACTATATCTCTGAAACTATTTATTTTAGAGAAAAATTGTAAGGCTAAACTTGGAGGCAATTAAATTATCTTTCGTTCTTATTTAAATTTTTTTGCTGTGGTCGATATTTTTAAGGTTATGTCATTTTATTTTTTGTTTTTTTTTTTCACATTTACACATTTTTGTCGTTCTCGAATAAACTAACGTGAAGTACTTATACCAAATAAGTCTTTTAAAACACCAATTTCCAACATTTTGATATATTTTTGAAGATGATGCGATACCGCAGTCAAAAGTTACAGCCATTTTGGTTGCGGTAAAATGAAAACTCTGTAGTAAATAAAATATTAAATTGTTATTAAAATTAATACATATAACAAAATGGCTGTAACTTTTGACTGCGGTATCGCATCATCATCAAAAATATATAAAAATATTGGAAATTAAGTGTTATAAAATTCTTATTTGGAAAGTAGGTAATTCACGTAAGTTTCCTCGAGAACGTTAAAAATGTGTACCTACCTAATTGCAAAAAAAAAAATCAAGTATAAAACGATATAACCTTGGAAATATTGCCCACACCGAAAAAAATGTATGTATAAACTAAAGATGGTTTAATTGCCTACAACCTTGGCCTTGCAGTTTTTACTCTAAGATCAATAGTTTCGGAGATAGGTTGATTGTTGATTTCGTCAAGGTCACGGCGTCCCAAATACCCGGACATAAGCTTTTCTAAAAGCCCTTTTTCATTTATAAGAAAATCAGCTTACCAATATTTCATTCCACGAAAAAGTCACGAAGAAGCTAATTTTCCAAAAGCTCTTACTTTGGACTGGGATATCTCATCATCTTCAAAATTATATGAAAATTTTTTAAACTTTGTTGTCTACAATTTGTAGCATGAGAACAATTTACGTAAGTTTCTTACGAAATGTGAAAAAGTAAAAAAAAAAAAAATAAAACGACATTACCTCAAAAATATTGTCCACGCAGAAAAAAGTTATAATTTTATTTCAAACAAATTTGATTCACTTCAAATCGATAGTTTCGGAGATATTGATCAATTCGCATTTTCCAAAATGGTGCATTTTTCCAGGACATCGCGATATGGCATCCCGAAAAACTGGACATAAGCTTTTCAGAAAGACCTCTTTCAGGTATACACAAATCAGCAGTCCTAAATTTCGTTCCATAAAACGATTGATTGCTTATTTTCCTGTACTATTATAATATAGAAGGTATTTTATTACAAAACGACAACTGATAGGAATAGGGAAACAGGTGAATTCTGCCTCATACGCCCATGTTCTGCATTTTACTTGTTGTCAATTCACATGACGAAAGTGAATTTGGGTGTTCCACAATTCGTTATTGTGGATTGAAATTTCGAAAATGAAAATGGATGTTCTGTATTTCGGTTTATTCCATTTTCTGAGCGCATTCAAATCACTTGTTTAAGATCTGTCATCTGTAGTTTGATCCACTTGTTGCACAATTTAGATTGCAAAACATTTAAAGTTTCTTCAATGATTTAACAAACCATAAGCCTTTTCATAACAATGTTCCAATCATTGCCAATTGATCTTTGATTACTTCCTTCTGCTAAGAATCGGAGTGTTGCTGCAAGTTTTTGAATTGAAGACATCGATGAAGATCTTGTAAAAGGTTTTATTTCCCTTACAACATAAAAAAGAGTCTTGGTTCAATGTAAAATTACCGTGCAAACTTAAAAAAAAAAAAGAACTTACTTTATCAGAGCAGTTCATAATACTCAAATTATTTCAGGTAAATTGAATTGGATATGTCTAGCAAAATGTGTCTTCTAATTTTTTCTTTGGAATTCCGCTCCTTTTTTCTCTTAAAATCCACAAAAATATTGCATCCATATTCAAAGCAGCAGTAATTTCACTTTAGCAACAAAATAAAAATGGATGATCCTTCAGTTTTGACAGTTCGAAGCGATTTCGAAGTTTTCGAACCAGTATAATATAGTTCAAGAACAATTCAACAGGTAATATACTCAAAGATGATACTCATCAAATATCCAAGCGATTATGTGTTCGAAGGGCTCCATATATACATATACTATACCATCCTTCCTTAAGCCTAGTACGCTGCTGATGTGAAACGAAAAATTCCATACAAAAATGATATGACGAAATAATTAACGAAAAAATTCGTTGTGCTTGTCGTTCTGTGGTACGCTGTTCGACCAACTAAATTGATGATTATACCAGATTGCTTTGACAAGTCTCCACTCTATTTTCTCACAGAATTAATTGCCCGGACCATTAATTGTTTGCGGAAAATGCCATTTGGGTTTGTTCGTGTTTTAATTTGTTGTTACATTCATTACAGCATGGCTGTTGTTTGATTTTTGTTTAATTTTGTTTTATTTATTTGCAATTTGTGTGTTTTCGTAAGCATTTCGTTGTCTTTTTGGAGACCGCAGGAAAATTTTGTTCCGCATCAGCAGCGTACTAGGCTTTAACGAAAAACCTCAAACTTTCTATTTGTTCCATTGTATGCATCACAAGTTTCTGGCTTTATTATGGTATTGAAGTTGGTTGAATTAGCTTTAAAATAACTGATTCAGATGTAAGAGGCACTTAAAATTGATTTTAAATATAAAAAATCGTAAGAAATTAGATTTAGAAATTTATATGTGACTTCATTTTCAATAGTAGGATCTTCAAGATAAAGTTATTTAAAAATCTTAAATGTTCATTTTCATTTGTGTAAGCAAATTATTGAAAGTCTCCAAAAGTGTAAAACAAGAGCAAACAATTTTTTTTATTAATGGCTTTAAATTCAGGTCTATTACCCATCACAACTTTCTTGCCACTTGCCTTAATTTAAACCCACGTACATTTTAAACATTTCAAAAAAAAACCTTTGACAGGCGAGAAGCCTTGTTCAACTAAACAAAAAGTTCAAAACATTTTGCCCATATAAGTCAAAGAGTCAACCACTATAAAATAACTTTAAATAGGTACTAACCATACAAAAAAAAGAAGGCAGACAAATAAATCATCAAATTCCAAATGTACGGTTAAACTAATAAAATCTTTCATTTAAACTTTCATCCATAAAACACACCCAAATAAATTTTTTTTATTTTCTTTTTGCTTTTGTTTTCAAATAAATCTCTGTCAATAATTCAAATCCTATTAGACTGAGAGCCCACAGCAATTTTTAGGTGTGAACGATAGCAAAAATTCCTTTCGTTTTAAGATACATAGGTCCATGCCATACTATTCATATGCAAATATTAATTTTGGCATTTCGGGGTTGGGGCCTTTTTATGCAAGCTTCAATCTTTGACTGCGTCTTGCAGACATTTGAACCCCCATAAAAGATCTTGAACCCCATATTCATACCTAGGGCGCTTTGAAGTCCCTACCCTTGATACCTGGGCATTTTAAGTGCAGCATTACGTACAAAGGCCCCAACCCCGACATACCATACTTTTATATTTGAATATGAATAGTATGTACCTATCTTAAAACAAAAGGAATTTTTGCTATCGTTCACACACAAAATTTGTTGTGGACTCTCTCTATTATATGTATGTACAAGTACATAGATATGTATGTACATATGAGTGCATAGTGAAAGTTTATTTTTAAACCAAACTTCTTCTGGTTCGAACACATATACTTCTTCAACTACTTAATTGAAAAAGTAATAATTAATCAGAAAAAATCTTTTCTATACGAAGTTTTTGATAAGTTCATCCTTTTAGTTGTTATTGCAAAACTTATTATACACGCTCTATTAGTCCAAATGACAGAAAATATTTAAGATCCTTAAATCGGATATCCTTAATGAAACTAAACTGTCTTTCATTTTCCTCTAAAGAACACCACCATCATCAGCTTCAGCACCGCGCAAAGCTACTTGTCTTAGTATGCTGTGACGCTGTGAGCAGTGGTACGATGCGATGAGACCGTTCTTTTGAATTAAGTTAATTCACATTTCAGTCGCATTTCACAGATTACTTTCTCCTTCATCCGATGAATGTAAAATGTCCCGGACGTTCTATCTATAAGCAGCATAAGGGCAACTCTATATAGTCAGATCCTTTCAAATTTGTCAATCACACTCGTTAGCCAGCTAATTAAGGACGACAGTTTAGGATGAAATTCTTCGAAGCCCAAGAAGAAACATCTCTCTGCTGTCAACAAGCGCGCAACCACCTGGGGATACGGTGATTTAAAAAAATTAAACAAATGGAGGCGTAAAAAACTTTCCGAGACGTGCGTATAAAAAAGAATATTAGTCAGAAAACCAATTTCCTTCATTTAAATTTTTTTTTAGCTGAGTGAGACCTCATTCCCTACGAGATCGATGGCACTTTGGGGAGTTTTTATTAAAGAAAGAACTTTTTGGCGTGTGGTATAGAATTGAAAGAAGCATCCCTTATGAGTTTTTTTGAAAAATATCTATCCATACATCATCCTGGATCATATACATACATATTGCCTAGGAGATGAGTCCTACTGCTACTGATGCTGTTGCTGGTGGTTTCGAAAAAGGGCGACGACAACAGCATTTAACCACCATTAAAAGAATATTAAATTCCATTCTCTCTGTCTGCCATGCCAGGAGGATGTAGTAATCAAGCGAATGAAAATGATGCAAGGTCTCATATGAAATATGATTGTTGTTTATATGAGTTTTCTGTTCGAAGAGACATCATTTGATATTAAAGTCGGTTTCTTTGTCGCCATCGCCGAGATCAAATTCAAGGCACAGTTGCCGCATTCGGATGGAGGGACACAAATTGTTATTATTGTTGTGTTCCCAAACATATTAATAAAGCCTTCTTCTTGTGGTCTGGTTTCTGGTCTTGGTCCTTGTGTCGGTCTCAGTATACATATGTACTATATGAACCGTTAATTATGTGATACATGCAAAGATGATGATGATGATGTAATTGAAGAACCAGTTTGTATGTATCATGTATCATCGTTTCATCTACATAGCTAGCGGTGAGCTTTTAGGTTAATTAAACCATTTCAAGGATATTCCCATTTCCCCCATAAGACAGTATAGAATCTGAATATTATAGGAATAAGATGGTTACACAAAATTTGAAAATGTCAGAACAAATCAAAGGAATACAAAATAAAACGGCAAATGTGGTTCTTATCATTGTTTATATCGAACTTTAAGGTCACGCCTTAAATTTAAAATCACATAAAATGTTTTTCTTAAATACTTTCCATACTTTCAAAATTGATATTTCACTTTACGATAGATTTTTTTTTTTAGATAGTTGCTCCTCCCCCGAAGAAAGAAAAATATTCCATATTCTCCATCCAGCCACCTACTTATTTTGTGTTGTCTTGACCCAAGAAAACTGCACACAAGAAAGGTATATAAGTTTGGTTTAAAACCAAAAATCAACACCAGCTTTCGTTTTCCCATCAGGGATGTTTATCGTCATCGATATATCGTCGTGAAAAGTTGTGCAGACTGTACAAATCATTTCCTGATGAATTATTATGGAATGCGATTAAATTATGCTATCACCTGTGTGTGTGGTCTAGGGTGCTCTTAATTATCTGCTTCGAAAGCTATGAAACAACGGTAGCAGGAGTTAAGTGCTTCGAACAACGCAACGAAAGAGAAAGAAGTAGGATGAAATGGCGTGCTGTGTTAATGTTCATTAGAAATTCTGCAGCACGCTCTCGGTGTTGATGGTTAATGAAATATTATGCATATGGGAGTAGCAAAATTGAATGAGCCTCCAGTGTGGGTGTTTTAAAATATATTAAAGTACTTAGCTGTGTCCATTTAATCAAATTAAAACAAAAAAATGTTATGTTTAAATTCGAAACCTGACCTTTCCGATTAACGAAATTCGAAGTTGTTGTTTTTTTTTGTTTGTTCAAAAACCACAACAATTTTAAAAATAAACCTCACGCATTTAGGTTCTACGTGCGCGCAATGCATAAGTATGGTCAAATATTGTGACTGCTTCGAAAATGTACATCGATGATGATGACGACGACGTAGTCCGATGAACTTCATCGATGGTCAGTGTCGGCATGTAATCCATTTATAGACAGGCGATGCATAAAAATGAGTAGAGCACCAGAATTAATGCTTATTCGAGGCATTCAAAATATAATTTTATTTAAAAATAGAAGGTTTCTAATAAAAGAAAGATTTTTTGATTGTACGAATAGTACATATTGTGAAGGTTAGTTTTATTGTTCAAAAAAATCATTTAAATAGACAAGTCAGAGCCATAGAAGTTATCAGTAGCTTCATCGAAGTCAAACAAACAAAAATCTAATCCAATCCATAAAACTATGGCAAAATTTATTTCTATTATTTTGGTTGTTGTGGGAGTTACAGTTTGTGCAACAGAAGCAGCCCGTTTAAGAAACTTCAGACAGTCGAGAGTTTTGGCTCGTCAGGAGGTAGAACCTGAGCAAGATGTTGCAGCTGTAACCCCTTATCCTCCAGCTGGAATTGTTCCTGAGGTGCGTTTTAATTTGCCAAATGAACCTGACATACCAGAGGACCCAGAAAAGACCTATTTGCCCCCAGACAACCTTTTGCCCCCAGCACAAACTTACGGAACACCAGCTCAGACTTATGGACCACCAGAAGTAGAAGCAGAAGGCAGTGGAAGTGATGCAGCTTTGGCCGATGATGATGCAGCCCAACAGCCTCAGGAAGAAGAATCAGATGAACCTGAGGAAGACGACTTGGCTAATACTGATCCTGAAGCTGAAGAGATTGTCAATCCTCAATTAGAACGTTTCACTTCGGCCAGAAATTTTCATAAGCAAAGCAATAAACCAGCTAAACTGAGGGCTGCTAAACTGCAAGCATTTCCAGCAGCAGTACGACCAAGTTCCCAAAGATTAATTGCTCAACCAATCTATTCTCCCAATGGAGCTTTGATTGCTTATAGAATGTTAAGAGTTTAAGAATTGTATTGATTTAAACCTTTTTTATTTTACTTTTATTGTTTGTTATTGGTAAATGGAATAAATATTTTTACTTAAAATGTTCTTTAACACCAAACAAAACGTTTTTTTTTAAATTGGACCAATCCTGTTCATAACAAGATATTTTTAACAGTTTGGAACATTTGGGAGTTCTCATAATATTAACATGGCCAAATGAAGAAGTAAAAGATTCCTGGTTTTAAGAAAGGATGGAATAGTGCAAAAACAAGGTATTCTGCCAAAAAAGAGATGTAAGATACACAGTTTGCATATGTAAGATAGAAGTAGAAGACGAAAATGCAGAAAATCTTTATATGTACATTCAGATTTTAGGGAGTTCAATAATCTAGATATTAAGACGATTATGTTCACCTTCGTAAATTTTACTCTTTCTCAAATTCGGTTTGTGGCATAAATCTGACCCCTTCTACTTTTCTTTAAATTTGCAGACCCAGATACATACATACATACATGTAAATCCAGCATAAATCGGCTTTCAAAAAATTAAAATTCGTTTTTAAAAACGAAGGCAAGTTTAGGATTCGTGCAAAAAAAAAATGGGCACGACTGGATCGCACAAAACTTGCTCTCGTAGCTAACAACTTTAAGGCTCGTTTCACATACACATTCGGTTTTATTCGGTTCGGTCTCTATTCGGTTTGTATTCGGCTGTGCGAGATATGTGTGAAACGATAAAACGGCAAAAATAAAAACCTAATAGAAACCGTAAAGCACCGAACGATCCCTCGACACGAATAGGTTTCATTCGGTTTCAAAACGGCACGTATTCGGGTCTAGGGCACACAAAGTAAACGTAGGGTTCACAAATATTCGGTTCGGTTTCGGTTTTTCTGAAATTTTTAAATAATTTTATTTTATTTTAATTATTAGTGAGTACAAACCGAATATGAAGCGCCTGTGTGTGGATGGGTCTAGACGGAAACCGAAATCAAACCGAATACAGACCGAACCTAATGAAACCGAATATGTGTGAAACGAGCCTAACGTAGCTTAAAATAGACAATGTACATATTTATTGATTCCATAAAAAAAAAGTTTTGACAAACAATTGAAAATATACATTATTGCTATGAATTATTAAAAATTAGTTATTTTAATAGCGAAAACAGATAGAGCTCAAAAAAAAAGTATGCCATCTGATTTGCTTAATAAATATGAATTTATGAATTCAAAAATCGTTAGAGCTGTTTTTTTTAAATTAATTTTTGTATATGTATATAAAAATATTGAATATTTTTTAAAATAAAATTTGGTATGCCATCTTTTAGAATTTATTAAAATACAATTTTTGACAAACTTAAAAAAAAAAATTCATTGGCTCGTTTCTAAAATATTGAATTTTCAAAAAAAAAATTCAATATTTTTTTAAAAAACCAAAAAATAATTTTTTCGTAAATTTGTATATGCAAATTTTTTTAAATTGTAAGCGACCATTTGTATAAAAATTTTGGTTGAAATCGGTGTACTAGTTAACTAGAAATTTGAAAACCAAAAAATCGGTTGTATGCCAGGTACCGTTATATATATATATACCGTTATAAATTTTTTTTTTTTTCTACAAAAATATTTATTTTAGTAATTTTAGTACCTCGTAGTTTTTTTTTGAAAATCGTTAGAGCTGTTTTTGAAATAAATCAATTTTTGTATTTTGGTTGTACGACAGGTACCGTTATTTTTTGAGCTAAAAAAATTTCAATTTTTCCTCTAGGGAATTACATAAGAATCTTAAGTCCAAAGTTTGAAGCAAATCGCTACAGCCGTTTTGGCTGCAGGTCGAGATACAGACAGACGCACAGACAGACAGATAGACAGAATTACGAGACCCACTTTTTTCGCGTTCTCTATCATTGTAATGTTAGGGAAAATTATTATCCCGAATTTATTTTTTTGCACGAATCCTAAACTTGCCCTATACTACGTATATCGCAAGTAAAAATTCGAGATAGATAGATAAGATAAGACAGATAATTTTCCCTAACATTACAATGATAGAGAACGCGAAAAAGTGGGTCTCGTAATTCTGTCTATCTGTCTCTCTGTCCGTCTGTACGTATGTCTGTCTGTCCGTCTGTCCGTCTGTCAGTACCTCGACCTGCAGCCTAAACGGCTGAAGCGATTGTCTTCAAACTTTGGACTTAAGGTTCTTATGAAATTCCCTAGTGGAAAAATTAAATTTTTTTTTTTAGCTCAAAAAATAACGGTACCTGTCATACAACTAATATACAAAAAATGCTTTATTTCAAAAACAGCTCTTACGATTTTCAAAAAAAAAAAAATACGAGGTACTAAAATTACTAAAATAAATATTTTTGTAGAAAAAAAAATTTATAGCGGTTATTAACGGTACCTGTCATACAACCTATTTTTTAGTTTTCAAATTTCTTGTTAACTACTCCACTGATTTAAACGAAAACTTATATACAAAAGATCGCTTACAATTGTAACAATCAAGCATATACAAATTTTCGAAAAAATAATTTTTGGATTTTTAAAAAAATATTAAAATTTTTTTTTGAAAATTCAATATCTTAAAATCGGGCTAATTTTGTTTTTTTTTTTAATTTTGTGAAAATTGAATTTTATTAAATATTAAAAGTTGGCGTACCAAATTTTATTTTAAAAAATGTTTAACAGTAGTAGCCCGTAGCGTAATGGTTAGTGCGTTCAACTGTCACGCTGGAGGTCTGGGTTCGCGTCCACCTAAAAACTAAAAAGTTTTTTTCAGGGCTACTACCTCTTGCGAGGAATTGACAAATCCGCCAAGAGTATCACTTGTCACAAATAGGTGCTTCTCGTCTAGCCGTTCAGATTCGGCATAAAATCGTAAGTCCCTTCCATTCCTGTCGACAGGCGCACACAGGAATGGTTGCGAGTTGTTAGTCACTAGGCCCTGGTTCTTCACGAGCCGTTGTGCCACCCAATTTATTTATTTTTTTTTAAAGATTTTTTGTATATACAAAATTAATTTAAACAAAAAACCGCTCTAACGTGTTTTGAATTTTTTTTTATAAATTCATATTTATTAAACAAATCAGATGGCATACCTTTTTTTTGAGCTCTATCAGTTTTAGCTATTAAAATAACTAATTTATAATAATCCATAGTAATCATTTATATTTTAAATTGTTTTTAAATCTTTTTTTTATGAAATCATAATGTTATGGAACCAATAAATATGTACATTGTCTATTTCAAGCTACGTTAAAGTTGATAGCTACGAGAGCTACGATCCAGTCGTTCCCATTTTTTTGTATATGCAAACAAACTTTCATGCCTACATATTGTAATACTATACATTATGTACGTCCATGTGGACGTATTTTGCAAAATGAGATATGTAACTATTCTTTATTGTTTGCTTCAGCTATTATTGTATGTTAATTCGATGTCAAGAATGTTGAGCACTCAATAAATTAATTGCTATCCACACATTTCTAATCTATATGAGAAATAGACCAACTATATAGATACATGTACAAACATACATACACATACATACATTTATCATTTTAGTTCTTTTTGAGAAAAAAAAATCGAAACAAAATGCCAAAAAATTGAAGACTTCCGCTTGAATGGATTGAAGATTTATGGGTTTTGTCATTGGAAATTTGGAGTTTCATACATTACATGTAGGTAGGTAAGGTATTCCCTCTGTTTAAACAGATATTCAAACACATACAAAATTGTTTTCCTTACCATAAATTCTAAATTAAAATGTCATATAAAATTATGCCTATGACTGCTTGAAGATTCAATTGTAGTCCAAAATGTTCGTCCCGCAATCCTTACTGAGCTGGGGAATACGAGTAAAAAGCAAGCAACAGAATCCATCGATCAAAAACAGAACCCTTCTCAGTTAAATTAAATTATTTTGCGTTTTTTGTGTTGCTTTTAAACCCCTTAACCATATGTAATCTTTTGGGAGAATCATTTTAATCTACATACATATAGAAAACCAACCACATTTAAAAAGGATAAAAAAGGTAATTCAGTTGGGGCCGAGATTTGGATGTCCTTTTTTATGTGTTTTACATAAGAAAAATAAATGTGGTCTTCATCCTGTTTCATAAATTTCAAGATCACACTCTAACCGAACCCTAAGGGAAGGATTATTTCTTGGTGATGAAATGAAACACCTTTATCTTCGAAGACAAATTGGTAATGTCACATCGAAGTTCATAATAAAAATAAAACAAAAACAAGAAAACAAAGAAGGATTATCCTTTTTTTGTTTTTATTTAATACCAGAAAAAAATACATAGTGATTCTACATAAAACCACTTGAATGAATCAAATTGGAAAATATAGTGCAACAGCAATAAATTTATTCCCTCGAATATTTCCCAATTGGTGTTGGGGGACAAAAGGATTTCTTCTCATAACATCCACAGAACCAAACAAAGAATCAAAACAAATGAATCTCACACTTATCTACCGACCACATATGTATATAATATCCAACAAGCAAAGCAATAAAAGGATATGTAATGTGTGGTTAAAGAAAACATTTGAATAGATATGTATGTACATATTTTACTTTTGATTTAATTCCTAGAAGTTACAAAACGGTATAAAACAATTTTTGAATGTATTCAAGAGATAGTGGTGTCTAGAGAAATGCTTTATGGTTTAAAATTAAATTAAATATGACAGACCTTCTGAAAGATATAACAAAAAAGAGATTGCTGTGGTTTTGTCATGAGTTGTATTTATATTTTATGACTGAAATTTAGCATAAATATTTTATGGCTATACAATGCCACACAAAATGGCATAAGAACAAAATTCTCTTGCTGATTTGGAAATTAAAGTTTAAATGCTAAACTTTGGACATATATTAATGTTCAAATTTTTTCAAGTGCAGATATTACGGACATAAAAATTAATTACAGGGAAATCTTAAATCTCGGAAACCATTTGAATTGGCAAATGGAATACAAACGATATCTTCACGACAAAAAAAAAAGAATTAAAAATAGTTGATTCGTGCGTCCAATAAGTGCAAAAATAGCAGCTTCGTGCGTTTAATGCGTAGTGACAGATCACATGTGACTTGGGATTAAACAAAAATCCTCCTGCACATCTTTGGGTCTCGTTTATGTAATAACTATAAACTTTCTTATACATTTTTTTGTTTGGTTATAAAATAAAATAAAATAAAATAAAATAAAATAAAATAAAATAAAATAAAATAAAATAAAATAAAATAAAATAAAATAAAATAAAATAGAACAATCAAAAATAAAATAGAATAGAATTAAATAGAATAAAATAAAATAAAATAGAATAGAATTAAATAGAATAAAATAAAATAAAATAAAATAAAATAAAAAAATAAATCGGGTGGCACATAGGCTCATGAAGAACCAGGGCCTAGTGACTAACAACTCGCAACCATTCCTATGTGCGCCTTTCGACAGGAATGGAAGGGACCTACAATTTTATGCCGAATCCGAACGGCTAGACGAGAAGCACTTATTCGTGACAAGTGATACTCTTGGAGGATTTGTCAATTCCTCGCAAGAGGCAGTAGCCCTGAAAAAAAACTTTTTAGTTTTTTAGGTGGACGAGGCTGGGAATCGATCCCAGACCTCGAGCGTGACAGTCGAACGCACTAACCATTACGCTACGGGCTACTACAAAATAAAACAAAATATTATAAAATAAAATTATTTAGAAAAATTAAATAGAATAAAATAAAATAAAATAAACAAAATAAATAAA
Organism: Melangyna quadrimaculata; assembly: GCA_949320155.1. Classification (NCBI taxonomy): domain Eukaryota; kingdom Metazoa; phylum Arthropoda; class Insecta; order Diptera; family Syrphidae; genus Melangyna; species Melangyna quadrimaculata. Next base: position 3,366,369 of record OX439483.1, read on the forward strand.
TAAAGTAATACACATTAATATAGATATTATAAAAGAATATAAGCCATTCTGATATATTTTGGAATCAAAAACACAAATTAAAGTCCTCCCTACTAATAACAAAGTCTGCATACTTTCAATCTTGAAATGAGATTTAAATGTAAATTCTTAAACGCTCAATTAGCAACTTTTCCCAAGAAATTCAACAAATCTGCAATAAAAAGTTCATAATTAAACTGCCCTCAGAGATTTTTTTGTTCGAATTAAATAATGTGAAACTTGTTTCCAAGTCTACTTAAAAGTTTAAGGAAATTTAGTTTCTGTTGTAAGTTTTCACTTCGGATTAATGAATAATATTTACTAAAATTACTTAAATAACTTAGTTCTAAACAATCTATGCCACAATCTTAAAAAGGAGATAGTACAAAAGACCTTTTCCCTACCAACTTGTTACACCAAGCCCAAGGTTTAAAGGGCTATGTACATCCCAAAAGAAAATATAAATTAACAATTACCACGCAATTAATTTAAGTTGAAAATTAAACGTTCACCATCTACCCCATGAGACTTGTAAGATAACATTACTCTTATATCCTTACCATTACCTACCTGTAGACAAGTTGATCTGTATTTCTGTCGCCAAAAATACTTTCTGCCGAATAAACACCTTTGGGTGTATAATTAGCAAGGTGATTATGCAAAACAAAATACAGACAAAAAACAAACAATCTGATTAACTTAGCCATTACCTGTAAATTTATACACAATCTGAACCATATTTAAAAGACAAACTGCCTAAATTAAGGTTTAATTTCACACCATACCAATGTAGGTATAGTTGAATGTTTAACGTATTTATATAAATTCTCCTGCCATTATAATTCACCTAATTTAACTCAGAATTAAAACTTGATTAACGTTTTATATGCAAATATTTGCACTTCAAAAGACTAACGAAACTTAAAAGCTCTAGATTATCATTTCTCTATTATAACACTCCCTCTCATCCTTAGGACGAAACAAAAAACACGTTCCTTCGTTGTGTTGGGTGCCTTTTAAAAAACAAATTATGTATAGGAAAAAAAATCGCGCGATATCTTCCCTTTTTCCGAACATAATTTGTCATAAATATTTTCTAAACATCAAAGTCAGTGAAAAATAAAAGCGCAGTTTATGCCAGCTAATGTGCGAGAAACAAAACCCAATAAATAACACTCCGTGTTACTTGATTTAGTTTGTAACTTTACAAATATTTCCTTTCGAAAAAAAAGCTACTTTATATCTTTAAAGTCTTGATTTTATTAGTTTTCCTTAAAGTTTATCTTTAAACAAATTGTTAACGATGAGGTAGGATCGGCTTAGGAATTTAGAAATGATAAAACACGGTTGAGTCAGTGTTATTGAATCACATTCCACAAGCAGATGCAATCCAAAAGATTAAACAAGCTTAAATGCGAGAAGTCGTGTTCAACTGAACAATCTTTCATATTTAATATTTTTGTTGAGTTTCTTTTTTAACAAAAATGAAGTAGTTTGATCGAAGCCGACTTTTTGACACTTATTTTTTTCAAAACTACAGCAAAAATTTTGTTTCCAAAAAATTATGGGAAGCCATTTGGCGTAAAATTATAACTTGGTAAACCGGAAAATAGGCCTAAGACACCAATATTTAGTATTTAGTATTTATTTTATTAACAATGTATGCTTACACATTAAGAATATTCTTCTTATAAGTTAGTGCAAAGCTTGTCATTATAAAAATGTAATTCAGAAAGCTACTTTTAACAAGATTATGGGTTCGAAAAAAAAAGAGAAACTAGTATATGTATAAGTTTTAAATAATAAATTTATCCTTAAGGGAAGTATTAAAAAATAGGCTACCTATATACACCTTAAAAAAAAAAAACTAGATCAGAAAACAAAATAAAATACAATATATCTCCAATAAAAAAAATAAAAACAACAATCTAATAGAAAAATAAGTACATAAATAATGTACAAAAGTAACAAATTAAAAATACTAAAATCAGGAATAATTTTGAAAATAAATTCGTAGCTCTCTACGAAACTGTACTTCACCCCTCACTCTCCTTAGGTGTCTCGGCAGAGAGTTCCACAGTCGGATGGCATTGATGAAAAATTGTCTCTGAGAAGTCAGACAGGAATAACGCGGATGAATTAAGTTGAGGGACCTGTTGGAGGAACCAAACTGTATCCTATTGAAAAGACTACATGGTTGCTCGGTCTGGATAATTTTAAATAGTAATAGCAGGGTTCGGAAACGTATAAGGTGATCAAGTGAGATATTAAAGATTTGGATTGAAAAGCTTGATATATGATCAAATCTACGCAAGCCGAAAATATAGCGCGCGGTATTGTTGAATGCTACATTAAGCCTTCTCTTGCTGATTGCATCACTGTGACAAAAAACTTCACATCCGTATGTGAGTATGGGTATAACAAGTGTTTTTGCTAACAGCATTCGCGTTTTTAGAGGGGTATAAAATTGAGAGGACCATAACAAGCGCAGCGCACCGTGAACTTTCCCAACAGTGGCGTTTATGTGGTTATCCCAAGTCAGTGTGTTATTGAACAACATACCAAGGTTTTTCGCACTTGAAACATAGGATATAGGCAAATTATTCAGATATAAACATGGAAAGTAGTCAGTGTTTAAGGCTTTCCTACTAATAACGAGACACTTTGATTTCAAAGGATTAAGAAACAGACCATTACATGCTGACCATCGCGAAATTACTTCAAGATCTTTGTTAATAGTGTATGCACAATCTTCGATAAGTCCAAGGGAACAGCTTTTGTATAGTTGCACATCATCTGCATATATTTGGATAGAAGATCTTGAAATTTGTTTAGGGAGGTCATTAATATATAGTGAGAACAGAAGGGGTCCCATAATCGAACCCTGTGGGACACCTCTAGTAGTTGGAAGGAAATTTGAAATAGTGCTTCCGATAGAAACTGCTTGTTTTCTTTCCCGAAGGTAGGATGCAAAGAGACGCACTGCAGAAGATGACATACCATAATAATCTATGAGTTTTTGGCATAGCTTAGTGTGGTCCACAGTGTCAAATGCTTTCGAGAAGTCCAGAAGCACAAGAAACGTGACATGGTCATCATCCAAAGCAAGCCTGAGATCTTCAACAATATTTAAAATGGCTGTTGTGCAGCTATAGTTCTTACGAAAGCCTGACTGCTTGGAGGAGAGGATGTTCTGAGCTCTCAGATGGACATTAAGCTGTTTTTGCATTACCCTCTCAAAAACTTTAGACAAGAAAGGAAGCACCGAAATTGGCCTGAATTCATTCACTCTTCCCCCTTTCGGGATCGGTAAAATTTTAGCTAGTTTCCATTGGAAAGGAAAAGTACCTGTCATTAGAATGGTGTTGAAGATATGGGTGACGAATGGCAGGACAACAGGTAAAATAGATTTGACAAAGACCGGATGTATGCCATCAAAACCAACTGAATTGGACTTAATAGACAATATACTTTCGACAATCTCAGTACTATCAACGCATGTGAAATCGAAAGTAACTTCGGAAGAGGGCTCAACGGGAGACTCGATCAGAACTTGGGAACTGTGGGGGATGGTAGGAAAGGGTAGGTTTACAAAATTATGGTTCAATAAATCAGCATTGATATTCACATAGCAATTTTGATTTTGTTTACCTAGACCCATACCTTTCAGATTTTTCCATAATTGACGCCCATTCATGGAAGGATTTAACTTGGTCGTAAATAATTGAATTTTTGAGTGTCTAATTTTGCGAACTACTTGATTGCGCAACCTGCGATAAACAAGAAGGTCAATTTCCAGTCGGTAACGTTTCCATTTGTTGTAGGCCAGGTCACGTTCGAATAATAACCTACGAATTTCATTTGAAAACCAACGTCGTTCACCTTCTCTGATTGTTCTGGATCGTAAAGGAACATGTCTATTAAATAAAGTGACGATATTTCTATTGAGTGGGAGTGGGTAAAAAGTAGATATGTTCCCAGACAATACTTCGGGTGCCATATTCCAAATGTGCATAGTCAATATTCCGGAATTCTCTGAATTCATACGAGGTTGCACAGCTTTTATATTTGAATTTAAAGGAGAGGAAAATGAGGTCGTGTTTCGATAATGCTGATGCTGATAACTGGTCATATAATTGAACATCATTAACATCGCTAACAAAGTATAAATCAAGAAGTGTTTGAGAATCACTGAGGAAATGCGTTGCATTCGTCGTGTTAACCGGAAATAAATTAAATATTCTCATGCTTTCGATAAGCGAGGTCTGTTCCAAAAGGTTACTGTTAAAGTCACCACTTACAATAATGTTAGAGGGACCGAGGGTAATCACTTGTAAGATGGTTAGCAGTGGATTTATATCGATGTGATTATTGGGTCTATAAATAAATAATATAAGGATATACATAAATATGTCTGTCGTTAGTAATTGTTATGTACTTTTATAAATTCCTCTTTGAAAAAGACTTATTCGTGACTAAGACACCGCATTTCAAATGGCTCAAGGAACAAATTATTCCTTACTGGTTCCGATAGACCATCTTTCATACATTGTTGGCCATTCTCCTTTAGTCGAAAATTCCTTTATTTTATTTCATCCACTGTTTAATACTAACCGAGAATTCATTCTCGCCACAAAGCGAAAGAAAGTAAAGCTTAGATGAAATTTGAATATTTGTATTCACTGTAAATTCAAAATAAAAAAATTGAAAATAAATCTTTTATCATTTTTATGAAATCTGATAGAGAATACAAATGATCAGTTCCATAATTCTAATAAAAAAAAAGTTAACTTCCAATTGAAATTAATTTTAAGAAAGATATTCAAGTCCTTCAAACAGGTAACCGTAAAACGAACCCTGGTATACCCCAGTTCAAAACTTATTACAAGTAAAAATTAAACAGACTTAAATCAAATGGCACAGAGTGTTTAGGGACAAACAAAAAGGGCAAAGCTCTAAAAATTGTCCTTTCGAAATAAATAAGAAGTAAATCTAATACATACCTACCTACTTGCGTTCCAAAATTATGTGTGCTAGACAAACTGAGTAAAGACACCATTTTTAAAAGGCAAACAAAAAGAATTAAAAGTTAAAAATATAACAACAAAATAAATCACTAAGGAATTATGATAATTTAGGTATTGTGATATATTTTCTTAAACTTTATTCTAACAGGCTCTCAAAGTTGTCATCTCTGGCTTGCGGCTGCTGCTGGCTGACAGACAAGGCACAGCAGTGACAGTTAAAAGCAAAGAAAACACTCTTATATGCAATTAATGTTCTGGAACATTTTTAAAACGATCTACTTTTATCATTTAAGATTCAATTATGTTAAGTCAATGATGTTCTAAGATTATTATTAAATTGTTTTATATCGCAATCAAGGATAAAAGGATGCGAGAAAATGTTTTTGAATATATACCGAAATGGGAACACGGATAGCGCATTAGAATGTATACAAAAATGTTGCCAGACAATTTGCAAGTGATTCATATGCTAATGTCAGCTTTTAACTTTGACGATGGTCCCTCTAGTTAGTATAAAATGCGATTTAAAATATCAATGACTCCAGCAAGTCCACACGGTTCATGACCGTTAATCCTATCTTTGGTTTTTGAGATATTTTGTATTCATTTTTATTGTCCCCCCTTTTCAGGAAAAATCTTTTTATTTATTACTTTTGGTACATAAAATAATAATAGCTTCAACATGCTAGCCAAGGCCATCTAGAGAGGTTTAAGGAATCTTTAGTCGTCCTTTTCTCGAGTAGGATTTAAACTGTAGCTGTATTAGGTGTTGTATAAATAATGTGTAGAGGATAAACATAGCATTAACATTATTTGTCAGTGGCACAGGTGGGTGCGTAAAGAGTGAACAAAAAGATTTATGGAAGACATTAGGCAAAGTAAAGTAATAAACTATCACCGCATTGCAAAGACAAGTTTATCTCTCTTGGGGTGCTAAAGAAAAATGTCAAATGTCAAACCGTAAAATAATTGTAAAGAATTTTTTTTAATGCCCAATCTTATGAAATCAAAATAATTCCAATATATTTTCCCTAGAAAAAGTTATAACCTTTTTATAAAATTATGACTAAATTTTTAGTGAAACGAAATTACAGTGGTATGGTGATGAAACTTGGCACACATTACTCATTGGTCGTAAGACATAAGAATCAAAAGAGTCCATAAAAATATCTGGGCGAAAGGGTGTTTTTTTGAGTGAAAGGGAAAAGTGTATTAATATCACCAGTCAACTCCTCCCAAAACTGGTATGTAGATAAAAGTTGGTAGAAATGTTTTTTTTCTTGTAAGAACCAAGACTCAAAAAGATCCATGCAAATATATTGGTTCCAGGGGTGTTTTTGTATGCGGAAAGAAAATATGGGTTATAAACCCAATATTTTATTTTTATGTAATCGGGGTACAAATATTTAATATGGTACATGATTTTAAAGTATTTTTTAATGCTGAATCCAATTAAAGTAAAATTAAGATGATACAATCATCATTAAGAAAGTAATCGTCGTTTAATGGAAAAATTAAGTATTTTTTCAGTAAAGCAGATAAAACATTTTCCCTCAAAAACCACCTTTGACAATAGATATTTGATTTATCTTTTTTTATTCTTGGTAACAATAAAAAGAAAAACATTCCTACCAACTTCCATCAACGTACTAGTTCTGGAGGGGGTTTTTTCGGGGCATAGTTTTACACTTTTCTGTTTCGGTCAAAAAAACACCCTTTATCCCTCGATATTTTTAAGGGCTCTTGATTCTTATTTCTTACGACAAATGAGACATGTGTGCCAAGTTACATCACTAAAAATTTAGTCATAATTTTATAAAAAGGTTATAACTTTTCTAGGGAAATTATTTTGAAATTATTTTGAAATTATTTTGATTGCATAAGATTGGGCATTCAAAATTACCCTAAGGTCATGTGACACATGCTTAGATTATACCAAGGCAAATATATAGTGGTTTGATTTACTCCCACCTTCCCATCCCCCCATTTTGAAAGCGAATATATAAAAAATGAATACATGGATAAAAATGGACTTTGGATATGCTATAAAGTATGAAATTCTACGTCGACGCTCATCTTAAAATTGTTTGATTATTAATTTTATTACCATTATTTTCTGACAAATAAAAACCCTTATCTGCCTAAGGTATTTTGCTCCCCCAGCGTACAAGAGTGAGGGAGGTGTCAAAAAATTAACATATTCCTATGGCTCTAAGTATTTTTGATCCAACGAGATATTCCACGACATCAATCGATGTCTGGTTCCCGATTTATAGGCTAATTTATGTGAAATTTCGTGTTAAATCATGGTCAGAAGGCAAACATTATATCTCCAGTCTGCCAGTGTTGCCACCGTGGAAACACTTCTTTAAAGTAAACTTAGGATGTGGAATATTAGTGTACCAAAGCTCATCCCGTCAGAATGAAGTGCAAGGTTTGACCTAAAATATGGCCTTAACGCCCTAACTATAAAGAATTAATTAATTTAAGTTAAATAATTCAATTTTATAATATTTAAAACATCTTTAACTTAACCTATCATTAAAAAAAAAAATACCTCCCACAAAATAATTCCTTATAATTCAAACCAATTAAGCAAACTCGTGGCAGCAAAATTAACTCGTAATTGGCATACAACTTGTCTGGCAATTTTATTTAATAATCCTTTAAAAATGTTATTCATTTCATGAATATTTTCAACTTGTTTGTCAGATTGTCAACTCCTTTTTGTTTTCTTGTTGAAAGGGATGTTATTTTCAAGATGAAATATGTATACTTTTATGTATGTAGGTACGTAGGAGGTATTTATATGGTAGTTAAGAATAAATAAAATACCTTTTTAAGCGTGTAAGACATACATTTACGACTAATTTGACAATAAGAAATGTTGGAAATTTTGTTGTGTACGGAAAAACTTTTGGATGAATATAATGAGAATGATACTAAAAAAGTCATGTCATGTGGCATTTTGGGGTTTAAATTCTTACTGATGTTTTTCATTCTTTATATTTACATTTGTTCTTAATGACATATTTTTGCTTGCTCTGTATATGGTTACCTTACCTAGGGCTAGGATTGGTTTCGTGTCGAACAAAATTGAGGTAAATTGAGGAAAATTGAGTACTGAACAATTGAAATAGAATTTAAATGAGATTTGCTTGAAATTTGGTACATAAAATGTTTAGTGATTTCGTAAACGAGTGGTCCCAATTTTGCATAGGAACAGTTGTTTCTAAAAATTACAAATAAAGTACATACACATTTTTCAAAACAAATCAGTCACGACTACAATGCATAGTAGTATGTGGCTTATTTTGGAAGTGTTTGAATTTCGTTTCGTAAAATTGTTAAGGTTTATGAAAAAAAATTTAATTTTGCTATTAAGGTCTAACAAAAATAAAATTATTTCGAATTATTATACTAATTATTCAAAAATAACAATAAATGTCGTTGGATTTGTGTTATTAGTGCATTATTTTTGTATGGACGACCTACTAAATATAAATTAATTTTTTTTTTTGATGTCCTCAAGGAATCTATTTAATATGTGTGCCAAACTTTTAGATTTTCCACCAACCTTAAAACTTTAAGCGAATTGTTTGGTAAAATACTGTGAAAACTACGTGCATTTAGTATTTCAAAAGTTCGGTAGCACTTGTGAACGTTTTACCATTTTCGATAAAATTTAGCTTATTTTAATGAAAATAAGTACTAACATTAGCAAAGCTTGGTTGCTGAAATATATTGCTATACATTTTTTTTTAGATTTTTTAAACTGATACATTTTAAATTTGTTTCCCATGCACCCATACACATTTTTGAAGACCTCTTCACTTTTCATTATGAAACATCTAAACTCAATGTAAAAATAGTTGTCGTATTTAAAAAATATATAGATATATTTATTTAACAGCAAAAGATTGCATTAAACATTTCATTTCATAAAATCTCTCATTCAACCTACAACTTGATCTTTTCAAAGATTATATATACAAGTACCTATTACTACATGACTCTCACGTTCCAAAAGTTTATTTCATTAACAAATCTTTTGATTCCGTGCAATCAATAAAAATTAATTCAACTAAAGTTTCGGAAGTAAATTATTTCCACTATCCGCAATGATATTTTGCATTTAAATTTGGATTTTATGCAGATTTTCCGGCGGCCGGCGTCATCACCACCACGCCGCCGCCGGTTATCGAGTACATGAACTTGAGATTTCTATGCGAACAAAAAAATTTGTTTAAATAGGAGCTCCACCTGAGCAGAGAGTATCACATTTGTTGTATCCTCACCAATTGAAACATATTCAATCCAAAAATGGCTTCATTTATTCAAAAACTTTCAATTGCACTCATTGTTTCAGTTGCAATTTGTAGCGCATCACCTGCTAGATTGGACAGACTGAGATCCAACAAGTCAAAGTTTTTAGCTAGACAGGAGGTTGCTGAGGATATTCCGGCGCAAACCCCTTATCCTCCAGCTGGTATCCAACCCGAGGTCAAATTTGCACTACCAACTGAAGAGAAACTCGATGACGAACCAGAGAAGACATACCTTCCACCAACTGGAGAACCAGCCAAAACCTATGGACCACCAGCTAAAACCTATGGTCCTCCTGAAGCTAATGTTAAGGATGAAGTCGAACAATTTGCCAACGATGAATCTCAGCCAGAAGAGACCAAGTCCGCAGAACCTAGATTAGAAAAACCAGATGCCAAAGAAGACCCATCTGAACAGCCTGAAGAATCTGACGAAGAAGAACCAGAAAAACAAAATCCTTCTGATGAGCCTGCAGGAATCGAAGCTGTAGATATTGAAGCTGAAGCTGTTAAGAATGAAGAGGAAGTCAAAAATCAGCTTCCAGCTCGTCTAGTTCAAGCCAGAAACATTAGACAGAAGTCAGCGAAGTTGCAAATTGCTAACCCTCAAATTGTCCAACCGATTTATTACTTCAACTACAACGGTCAACTATTTACATTATTGAATTAAGTTTTTGTTATTTTTGTTCCTCTTATTTATTGAATAAAACAATAATTTAAAAAATAAAATATATATATATGTTTGTATGTTTCTTTCTCCGAGAAGGTATGTATGTACCTAATATATAATAAATAACGCCCCAACCATATGAGCTTGGAATAAACAAAATTAAAATATAGGTATTAATTTTTTAATTTAGCAAAACAAATAAGTTTGGCAAGGTTCCCAGTTTTTGAATGATATCAACTTGAGAATTGTATTAATAAAATGTTCGACCGCTAATAGTAAAATAAAGCACAAGATTAAGTCATAAATTAGCTATATGGAAAGTTCTTAATGCACTCAACGTCGGCGTGTCGATGTAATCAAAAATCAATTTTGCTTATTTTTGAAAGCACATCGAGGCTATAATTCTATTTGAGTGTTAGTGTGCCAACTTGAGTCAAGTAAAACTGAAAATATATTGTAATTTCAAAAACAGGCACTATGCACAGTAGCGTACGCAGGATTTTGTTTGGGGGGGGGCTCACTCTCAATGTTGGTGAATTTTTTTTAAGGTATCACAAAATAGCAACAAAATTAAAGCCTTTCGTATTATCAACCACCAAAAGTTAGATTTCAATAAAAAAAAAAAAAAAACAAAAGGAAAAGGAAAAGGAAAAATACTCCTTAGTTATGAAATGAATTTTACCTTCCTTTGTTAAAAATATTTTTTGTAAAAATCCACTTTGACAAAAATCCACTTTATCGACTCGATTTAAACAACTTCAACGGTAATAGGGGTAGGTGCAAAGTGTATTCACAATTTAATAAATAAAATTTCCGTTTTTTCTTTAAATAAGCTCATAGCTATTTTTATAATCGTGTTTTTTGATAGAGTGAGTATCAGCTCAGCTAAACAATAACAAAACAAATTATTATAGAGAATTTTGTTTGTGTTTTCCGTGTAAAACTTTTACTGAGTTGCTAGTCACTCTTTCAAAAAACACATATATTACGCCTGTTCCTTTACTTTCTGTAAATTTTTGTGATTTTTAGTCCAAAATCCTGTCAAGTTCACATAAAAGAAATGAAATTGACAGAACTTGGGAACAAAATGCACAGAAAATCACAGAAATTCAGAATAAAGGAACAATAGCTGTAAAATGAAAATAATGGTATCATTCTTCAAGGGAATTCTCATAATACAAATTATTATTGAGGCGTTTTCATATTGGTTTCGCTTAACTCATGTTTTACTTAAGTACAGTTTAAATAAGATAAATTATAACAATTTATTCCAATTCGATTTCTGTAGTTGTCAAAATAGAAGTTTATTAAATTATTGAACGTCAAAAATAGTGTATTGATAAATCCTTTTTGAGAAGATTGTCTACCTCTGATACAAGTTAAAGGCAGTTTTTTGAAATGTCATCAATCTACAACTCTACAGCTTTCTTAATACCATTAGAAATAACATTCGGCAAAAAAAGTATGCAGATTACAGATATTTAAAAATATTTTTTGATGATACTGCTTAAAGCATAACCAAAGCATTTGACCACACCAAAAAGCAATAAAAAAGAGAAGGTAGTAAGAGAATGTATTATTTTAATAAGTGCACTGCATTCGTTATTTCATTGCGGCTTTTTTTTAATGGGAAAAGAAGGACAAAATCAAATGTGTGAAATCATATTTTGCGAATTTTGACTGATTGCAAGGGAATTTTGTTTGGGTTTTTATAAATAATACTGAGATACGATTAAAATGTCAAACAAAATCTAGATTACGTGTGGTATGAACTAATGATGTCAATACGACATCCATGTCTATAGTTTTCTTTTTAGTTAAAATTGAAAATACTGCTAAAGTTTAAAATTAACAAAAATAAAATTTGAACTAAAAAATAATACAAAACTTTGGCACAGTATAGCATATTGCTTGGGGGGGGGTTCAAGCCCCCTAAACTCCCCCCTGCGTACGCCACTGACTATTCGTGGTTGTTGTTGTTATTGAAGCATCAACAACGAATGCCAACAATATTCTGAAGTTCAAAAATTAAGTAGTTGTTTATGCGTTTTTTGTGTTCCTTTAGAATGAGCGTCGTAGAAGAACACAATAATATTTTACTGAAAGGCTTGGATGATTTGAGTGAATTTCATTTCACTAAATTGCAGAAATGCATAGATTGTCTATGTCAAGAAAATGACATTTGACAGCTTAGTAAGAGTAAACAGCTTTATAATTAATTTTACCCATCATCTAAAAAACTAACACGAAAAACATTAGCTGTGTTGTTTGTTATTATGTGTTTGTTTATGAAATAAACTACACTACTCGATCACTCGAACGCTCTTGCGGTTGAAAACAGTGGCGGATCCAGGGGGGTGGCTATAGGGGCTAAAGCCCCCCCCCCACAGCCGATTGCTAAAATAATTTGAAATATAGAAAGCAATACATTACAACATGTTAAGTTTTATATTCATCTAAAATGTTGTTAAGATGATAATTTTGATGGACAAAATAACGTGGTTGGGACTGAACAATTTACATGTTCTGCAACTTCTTTTCTAAGCCCTAGGGTTGGGGCTAAAGCCTATGAAGTGAATTGAAAAATGGACATGTTTCATGCAACGACAATTTCCCCTTAAAACAAAACCCAGAAAATTGAAAAAAAAAAAACAACTTGGGACTAATAAGGTCTGAGAATATTGGACAAAGAACGTAGTCAGGGTAAAACAACTAACTCCCTAAAAACTAACCTTATTGTAGAGAGCTTTTGGGGTATAGGTCTAAGGATTTTCAAAGTCCGAAGTTGGAACTAAAGCTTGAAGATATAATTTAAAAAAAAACGTGTTCGAGGCTTAACATTTACATGTCAAAAGCAACAACTGTTCACCTACACTAAAAACTTAGCTAATTTAACGAAAGAAACGCAATTGAGGCTAATTGAGAACACCGGGATGCAAAGCTTAGCGTAAATGTTTAATACAACAGGAATTGTTTCTTACGGCCTTGGCTGGGTTAAGATCATTTTGGGGCTTAGTTTTTAAAATTTCAAAGGTCCAATGCAATACATACAAAACATTTTTGGACTAAGCAATTCAATGCAAATTCTCTAGTCGAGGAGCCAAATTCCAAAAGCGTGAGAAACTCTGTGAACTCAGAAAAATCTTGCAGATGGACATGAATATTTACAATCTCTATAGACTCTTGAGGGCTTAAAAATTTATCGACACATTTTTTGAGCAGGAATAGAAAGTGTATGTAGCTGCAGTGTAAACGAAAATTCATTGACACTTGCAGAATTGAGCTGTGCAGCTTATTTCTTAGAGCAGCTGTTTCTTATGCCCGACTAAAAGTCTTGAAATTTTGATTTTTTATTTTTCGATCCACAAAATCTTATTTTCGTTTCCAGTGACAATTTGAAGAAAACAGGTAGGTTCGTTGCTTTGACTAATTAAAGAAAATGAGATCTCAGAGGACTGATACTGTCAAAACATATATGAGCTTTTGCCAGAAAGACCACTTAAATATCATTTTTCTGAACTAGCATTACAAACAGTTTTTAAATTTTGTTAAAAAGGTGAAGCTCAAAGCATACTTTCAGCTAATTTAAACAAATACTTACATAATGTACAAAGGTAGGCACTTGATACCTAATCAATTATTAAGCAATATACCTATAAATAAACGAATTTGTTCGTGTGGTAACGTGGCTAGAACTTAAAGTTATAAAATTAGTTATACTACCATGTTTTGCTGAGCCTTAATATTGGCTTTTAAAAAAAATTCCCATGCTTAACACATCAATCCCAAATTCTTCTTATTGTGCTTCGTTTTGAAAAAATTATAAAGCGCGATAGGAGCGGATATAAAGGCACAAAAAACACGGCTATTATTAAAGGAAAAGTGAAGTCAAAATTCGTTTTCTGTTATATAACTTTAAATTTACAAACTGGATTTCCAAACTCTAAGCCCCCCTCCCCTCCCACAGCCAAATAATAGATCCGCTACTGGTTGAAGACATTAATTAAGTTGATCGAAATGGTTCAATAATGTTGAGATTTCGTTAACAAGAAAACGTGAAAAGTCAAAAATATTAAAATACACCACTTAAAAGTTTAAGAGAAAAATATAGATAATGTTCTAAGAATCAGAAATAACGGTAGTGACATACATGTCGAATCTTATATCATGTATACTTGTTCAATTAATTTGAATAAACCAATCAAACGCGGTAAGCCCGTTAAATACAAATTAAATAAAATTGTATAACAATCGCAAATACAATAGTTTAAGATCTAAAACACTTACTGCCAGTTTTTCAGTTCAGTAAAATATTCTTCCGTGTTTTTTAAGGAATTCTGCATTCATCGCCAATTAAAAACAGCTTCCTGACGTTACTGTAGACAGATCTATTTCCAGAGTTAACTAACTCTGGCTTAACCCAACACTGAATAACTGGGCCGTTCGATAAACCTATTCGCGAAAAAAAAATTGTGTATAAACTCACAGAAAAAAAAGGTGAAATTAACCAATTAAAAGACTGTTATTTTTCAACACGGTTGATCAAGTTGTATATTTAACAGGATGCTATATTTTAATGAATTGAAAAAATGTGTTCATTTTACACACTTACATTTTAATACACCTGAGTAACATACAAATTTAGAACCTTTCGAGCCGATATTTCGATCATCCCTTAAGCTATCAGAGAATATACTAGCATCAGGAACACATTTTTGAAGAATAAGTAGATACTATAACTAAGGTATAAATGACTGTAGAAAAATTGTTTAAACATTCAGTAAAAAAATTGCTGTAACATGACTTTATTTAAAATCAACAGTTAGCTCAAGACCAGGCTAAGTTCAAGAGGTTAAAAGTTCTTAAAATAAATTTAAAAGAATTTGAAGTTGGAACAACATGGCATCTTTTAAAATGAACTTTGTATATAAATTCTCAGGATAGTTCCCGGCTTATCTAACCACTAATATCAGGTGTTAGATTCGGAGTTTTCCGCTACCCCGAACTCAAAATTTTTGGGTGAGGTTTATCAGAATAGTTTGTCCACCGTTTGTCCACGTTTGTCCAACCAACAAAATCGTTTGTCCATCCTCAGGAAAAAAGTTACTAACTTACTTTACTTTAGATGGCGCTCACAGCCCAGGATGGGCTTCGGCCTCAACGAACAAGCCCCTACAGCCAGCTCTGTCCCTAGCAAGCTGCTTCCAGTTGCACACACTGAGTTTTAATTGATGTTGTTCTCCACTTGTGCACGCCACCTGTTATGGGTTCTTCCTCTGGTGCGTACACCAACGGGGTCGGACTCGTCGGACAGGTGCGTTGCTGTCCATACGCTCCACGTGTCCCAGCCATCTCAGGCGCTATATTTTCATCTTCTTTCTTTACCAGGTCAACGCCGCTGTAAAGCCCGTATAGCTCGTCGTTGAATCTTCTCCTCCGCACTCCTTGGATACACACCGGACCGAAAATTACACGAAGAACCTTCCTCTCAAAGCACCCTAGCAGATTTTCATCCGAGTTTTTTAGTGTCCATGCTTCTGCCCCCTAGAGCAGGACCGGGATGATTAGGGTCTTGTATAAAGTCAAAAAGTTAATAAGCTTTTCTTTTTTATAGCAACTCCCCAAAATCAAAAAACTCTTACAGCCCCCAATACATGACTTAGGAGGATGAGACTAAGTCCGGTCGTTTTTCCACGGACAGTTTATGATTATTCACCACAATAATCGTTTTTCCACCCTTATGGCAAAAGTAATTCAACATTTCTTTTTTATAGCATCACCAAATTTTTTTTTAGCAATATGGTTTCAATACCAATCGTTTGCTCACCGTTTGTCCAGCAAAAAAAAAATTGACCTTCGTTCAAAAGTTACTCAACATTTGGTTTTTATAGCAAAACCCCCAAATTCAAAAAGCTTGTCCAACAACCCAAATGATAACTTACGCGAATGAAACTAAGTTCGTTCGTTTGTCCGCCGGCTCCTTTAGATTATTTACAAAAAAAAACGTTTTGCTCCCTTAGTTCAGTATCTGTAAACCGAAAAATTAATCCACCAAACCTTTAGTCAACATAAATAACTTAAATAAATAACACCAACAAATCAGAAAAATTCTCCTCATTATAAAAATGTTTGTCCAAGACGTTTTGGTTTCAGACTTATGCTTTCCAGACGCATTTAAGCTTTTCTCAAATGCACTTTTGATTGAGCATTTGGTTTGGTGATATGCTATAAAAAAGAAATGTTGAATAACTTTTGAACCAAGGGTGGAAAAACGATTATTTTTGGCGAATAACGAACGCACTTAGCTTCATCTTCCTAAGTCATGTATTTAGGGCTGTAGATCAGTTTTTAGATTTTGGGGAGTTGCTATAAAAAAGAGAAGCTTAATAACTTTTTTCCTGAGGGTGGAAATTCGATTTGTTTGGTTGGACAAACGATGGATAAACGATTCTGATAAACCCCACGCAAAAAATTTGAGTTCAGGGTTCTCATTTCACACAGCTGATGTCTACTTATAAAATATTTTGAGATTTTGTAATTAAATTTATTAAATTAATGTGACATTTTTATCTGAAAATTGTGTTTCTATTAAAAATAATCTTTTCTAAATTTATTTGTAATTACATGGTTTATAAAAATCTCGAGCCATATCTTAGCTTCATTTAGCCGGATCCAGAATACCATCATTAATGCTAAATATTTTTCCCGTTGTCTTATTAGACATATCAAAAAGCATTCAATATTTTCAATGTCATTTAAAATATTATAAATACTTAACAGTCTAAAGATAGTATGATGGTCCTTCCAAATTATGTAGAATTAATAACTATATACTTTGACAAGAGCCGCTCATAAAAAAACATTGTCAGTCTGTTTCAATTAAACATTCATACAACTATCACGATTAATAAAACTACGTGCAACGCATAAGGCTGATCAATATTCCGTGCAAAAGGCATTTGCGATGAACTAATCCGACTGATGGCATTGCAGTAGTGTTTTTTACCCATCACAACTAGGCCTCTGTTCCATGAATGTGAATTAGCGTTTATTAGATTACGACCGGAAGTTTTATTTTGTTATTAAGTATAATGTCAATGGATCGATCGAATAGAAGGTTTCTAATTTATGTATGGAACATCTTGAGCTTAATCACTTTAGAGTGCTTTAGAATATTTTAAAATATGTTTAAATAAGCAGCAGTGATTGGGAGACGATATCAGTCAATCGTTGCATTACACCAAAGCAACATTAACTTCTCTAGAAAATGGCTAAATTCATTCAAATTGTTGTATTTATTGCTTGTGCTGCCATCTGTTCTGCAGAACCGGCTCGTTTAAGAAATCGACAATCAAGAATTGCGGCTCGTCAGGAAGTTGCAGAGGATGTTCCAGCTCAGACTCCTTATCCTCCAGCTGGAATTGTGCCTCAAGTCCGTTTCGACCTTCCAACAGAAGATGTAGCCGTTGAGCCTGACAACACATACCTGCCACCTTGTAATGCCCCCACTGGAATACCAGCTAACACCTATGGTCCACCAGAAGCTGCTAAGCCAAAAGCTGCCACAGATGATGATGCAACAGTGGTTACGGAAGAACCTGAAGAAGCCGAAACAGAACAACCTGAGAATTTGGATCAACCTGAAGTAGCAGATCCACTCAATGATGAAGCTGAGGATAACGAAGTTGAAACGGACGCCGATGAGGAAGAACTCTTGTTGGTTGTTCCCCTTACGCCAAGAACAAAAACAGCTAGGTTACAAGCACGGCGCCCATTAACCCCTCTCAGATCACAGCGTGTAGTTGCCCAACCAATTCCGTACCGGTCACAACGCTTAATTGGTCAACAACTCTACTTTGCCGATGGAAGGTTCTTCGCTTATACCCCACAATACGTCAGAGTCTAAGGCAAATTGTTTGTTACTTATTTTTTAGTTGATCGTAAATTATTTTACAAAATAAAGAGCACAATACAAAATATTTTCAAAAAAACTTCCAAAAAGCAATTAATTTATTTTTAGTTGTACTCATCTCATACTCATGCTTCAGGCACTAAGTCTATTTCTTTTTATAAATTTTAATAACTTTTTTGCTTACCACATTCACATTTCTAAATCAACACATCATCCGTAAGATCAGAGCACTGTTAAAAAAATTGTAGTTTATTTAGAGAACTAAGTGTTCTAAACAAAAATGAAAACACAAAATATTACATTACATGTGTGCAGTTTACAACGGGAAAAAACTCATAAACAGTCAGTAATGTGACAACAATGTTATATTGAAAACCGTAGATATTATAGTTAAAATAAATACTAAAACATTCAATTGAATTAAATCAAAAAAAAAACAACGACAACTTGATTTATTTACACAGAAGTTATCGATCGATGTTATATAGCGTAAGTCATGAACACCTACACTTTGGGTAGTAAATCAATGGCTAAAGATTGCTTGACAGAAAATCAAACTCGTATATATCAACGTTATTTTTGAGTGACAATATTCCGTGTTTATCCGCACCGAAAAACTGTTCGACAAGATCAGCTACGTTTTACAACAAAATAAAAATAATATATTGTTAACTTATGAAGAGAGGTTTTCAATCTTGTGAGAAATTAAGTGTTTTTTCTATTTTCTTTGGTTCAAAAACAATACTTGCGCAGTCATCATCAAGGGAAAATAAATGGATGGGACTGTCGAGAATGTTGAGTGATATAAGAAGAGTGATTTTGAAAATGGCTTATTTTTATTTACAGATTTGATTTTTCTTTTGTCAAATGAGTTCAGGTTCTTTTTTTCTTGAGTTTATAAAAAAAAAAAAAAAATGCGGTACAATATACAATATTTGAACAAAAGGGTCATAAGCCCGATGTGACCATGAAAACATGGATGATACACAAATTTTCGAGATTCTTGAGTTAAATTTAACAATAAACATTTTAAATTTATTTCAGCCGGTAATAATTAATATCATAACAAGATTTTTCTAAATTGGTCGTAAAAAAATATGGTTAAAATAAACACAGACAACTGCGATTTGTCATTTTCATAGACTTAATTGAAAAATGTCAACGAATTACCAACAACCCACTAGTCACCAGCGTCGCCGTTCGGCCACTAAAGGGGCCAAATGGCCCCTTTTTTGTGTTCAATCCCCGCGGCCCCGACTTTTTCAGAAATTGCCCAATCGGCCTGTTTTTACCATTTCACTCTTAATTCAATAATTTTCGTTTAGATAATCTAAAAAAAATCAAAAAAAAATATCACAACGCTGTCGTTTAGCTTCGAAATTTGAACTAGGCTCCAGTTATAGCTTTCATTGAAGACCATCATTGAAACACAAATTAGTAAAATGGTGGAATATTTTCTGACAAGTCGGTTATAGCCATCATGAAATTTTCCTTCATTGCAAATTCCATTCCCCATACAAAAACCATCTTTGAGGTTAGAGTCGATCATTGAACGAAAAACTTACAGACGAGAACAGGAAGAGAAAGTACCACATTTGAACCACGAATGTGTTTCACTTCTGGGAACAAAATATCAGCTAATCATTGAAAACGATTTTCATTATTGAAAAACTAAAAGTGATTTTATTAGAAAGTGTTAAAGAAAACTAAACATTTGTTTGACTTAAAAAAATAGATAACTAACAACCATAATTTTGGTAAAATTTTTGGCAAAATTTTCAATAATGGTTTTCAATGAAAGCTATAACTGGAGCCTTAGCAACGCATAATGATATCAGGAAGAGACAACACTACAATTTATTTTCGAATTATTTGGAAAACTAGTTTTGTTTTGTTGCAAGAAGTTCTCTTTGTATTGTGTCAAAAATATCGAATTGAAAATAAAAAAAAAATGAAGAGGTAATTTATTTTTTTAAGGTTTTGTTAAATAATTAAAAAAAATAAACAATTTCGGTTTTACTCCTGTACACTCTTCTGTTTTGTGTGAACGTATTGTCGAATTTTTATGTTTTGGCCCCTGTTTTTGTCCCGGGCCCCTTTTTTGGCCCCTTTTTAAATATTTTCAGCGGCAACACTGCTAGTCACACATCAAATAAAAAATGCAGATAATTTCAAGGTGCAGTTATGCATGCATTGACAGATAATTTTTGCATGATCATTAGTTCCAAGTCCTGGGATATGTTCTAGCCTAGAAATTTCTTGCTTCCATTCCAGTTTCATGTAAGAAAGTTGTCAGCAACGAATTTCTTGATAGTTTAAAGGGTGTTTTTTTTAGATTTACATTTACTAGCTCGGCGACTGCCTCTAATATACTACAGCAATCTGGAAGTTAAATTTAATGCCACTAGAAACAGAGTTGCCGATTTTAACGCCAAACCCCCATACAAAAAAACACCCTTTACATATGCAAATATTCATCTGGAAACAACTAAATATTCTTACCTGCAAACACCAAGAATTAACTGAACGAAATTACAATTTAGTGCAAGGCAAGGGTCTAACGTGGCTTAGCATTGTAAATAACGGGTGATTTTTTAGCTGGTTTGTTTTGGCAACACTGGTTTTGACAGCTGACGTGTGTTTAGTACTTTGTGTCATTGTCAAACAGCTTCAGTTTGGTTTGCAATTTAACCATGGATCGTCTTACAAATGAACAACGCTTGCAAATTTTTGAATTTTACTATCAAAATTCGTGCTCGGTTCGAAATGTTCATCGCGCGCTGCTTCCATTTTATGGTCGGCATTCTCGACCTTCTGAGCAGTCTATTCGGAAGATTGTGACCAAATTTCGCACCAAATTTACTTTGTTGGACATTAAACCACCAACACGTTTACGTACTGTGCGTAGTGAAGAAAATATTGCGGCCGTATCAGCTAGTGTGACAGAAGACCGCGAAATGTCGATTCGGCGCCGTTCCCAGCAGTTAGGCCTTTGTTACAGCACTACGTGGAAAATTTTGCGGAAGGATTTGGGCGTAAAGCCTTTTAAGATGCAGCTGGTGCAAGAACTAAAGCCAGCCGACCTACCACAACGCCGAATTTTTGGTGAATGGGCTCTTGGAAAGCTGGCCGAGGATCCGCTTTTTTATCGAAAAATTATGTTCAGCGATGAGGCTCATTTTTGGTTGAATGGGTACGTAAATAAGCAAAATTGCCGCATTTGGAGTGAAGATCAGCCAGAAGCATTGCAACAGCTACCAGTGCATCCCGAAAAAGCCACTGTTTGGTGCGGTTTATGGGCCGGCGGCATTATTGGGCCATATTTCTTCAAAGATGATGCGAATCGCAGCGTTACTGTCAATGGTGAACGCTACCGAGCGATGATAACAAACTTTTTTTTGCCCGAAATGGAAGTTCTTGACTTGCATGATATTTGGTTTCAACAAGACGGTGCCACATGCCACACAGCACGCGAAACAATGGCGCAATTGCGAGGCGAGTTTGGTGAACAGTTAATTTAACGTTTCGGGCCGGTCAATTGGCCGCCTAGATCTAGCGATTTGACACCATTAGACTATTTTTTGTGGGGGTATGTCAAGGCTAATGTCTATAGGGACAAGCCCGCTTCGATTGACGCACTGGAAGCCAACATCCATGCATTCATTCGTGAGATACCGGCCGATATGTGTGAAAGAGTATGCCAAAATTGAACTCAGCGGATGGGCTACCTGAGACGCAGCCGCGGTCAACATTTGCATGAAATTATCTTTAAACATTAAATTGCAAGGTTCAAACTATCGATTCAAATAAATATTTCATTCATTTTTTCGAATTTTTTGTGTTTTTTTTTTTTTTAAAGTTCTAAACCTCTTAAAAAATCACCCATTATAAGGACGTATTCGTTTATTGACACATTAGCATAATGGAAGTGTGACAAAATTCAAAAGTGTTACAAAATTATTTGTTTCATCACATATTGGAACGCAATATTTTTGGTACTAAATTTTAGGTACCTGTGTGTAAAACAATAAAACAAAGTAAGTCAAGCCATTTATGAGATAATAACCCAAAAATATGTTAGTTCAAAAAAAAATAAACGCCAACACGGAAGTTCCGTTTAGTGAACTTTTTGGCTAAAAACTGAAATCTAGGCAGACGGACGACATAACGCAACCCACTTTTTTGGGTTTCCCATCATCGTAATGCTAGATTTGTTGTTTTTTTTCGCACGAAACGAATACTTGCCCTATAAATAGATCAATTTTAAATGGTTGGGTGTGGCAACTGCAATAAAACAAAATATTTACTTTTTGCTGAAATTGTTTATATGTTGATGATTCAATTTTAAAACGATTTGAATGCCGATTTTTTTATGCTGATGAGTTTTTTATTATATTAAATTAAGTTTTATGATCAATGTGATTTATTGGGATTTTTCTTTTTAAGTAAATAAAACGGTAAATCAAATATTTATATTAAGTGGTACATTGTGTATAAACAGTTAATTGTGCGTAAAAGGTACCATACGCAATAGGCCTACAAGATACTTAAAATTTATTTATTTAGTTTTCCTAAAAACACTCTTGGCTAGTCATCAAGGCATCTCCGTATTTATAAATGTAACAATTTCCTAAAACCCACATTAGTTATCTTTCAGATAAGAACATAAGACTATAATCAAAAAATCAGAGTTAAGGGACTGTCTAAAAACCTAAAATGTTTGACTGCATGCGATACTGCATTTAGGGCATTTTTTGACATTTTACTTTTGGAGAATTCAAATGAGCGAGCTTTCGCATGGATAAGTTTTGTTTATTAAAACAACAAAATTAACATTAAAACAAATTGTTTATTGTGTATAAACTTTTTAACTAAAATAATAACCAATATTAATTTTATTAAAAAAAATTAAAACCCTAAAACACTTTTTGAAAATTGTTGTTATCACTTTTGATCATAATCTATAAATTCTACAAAGGTGCAGAATAAACAAATGACCCATCTTCAAGATAAATTGGTTCAGCCAAGGCTGCTCTCAATTTCTGTAATGATGATCCTCTCTTGGCATCGTTCAATGATCGAATCCTTTGTCCAAATACCAGACGTTGTGGTTGCTCAGGAGCATCGTCATTGTCGTATGAGACGGCAACTGAAATTACTGATTCTGTATCATCGTCATCGTCTTCTAAAACTACAACAGGAACTTCAGCATCAGTGTCAGTTGTCTCAGTTGTGGGTGGCTCATAGGTTGTTGGAGAGTATGTAGTTGGTGGACCATAAGTGCTATCCAGTTGGGTGGTACTCTTCTCAGTTGGAAGTGCAGCAGTTGTTGTCTCTGTTGGCAAGTCAAATCGTACGGCTGGCTGAAAACCAGCTGCAGGATACGGAGCCTTCGAAGGAGTGTCATTTCCCTTGGGAGCTTCTTCCTGTCTGGCAGAGAACCCATTGATTCTTGAATTCCTGAATCGTTGAGGCTCAGCCGAACAGGCTACAATCAGCACTGCTACGAAAATAATTTTGATATATCCTGCCATTATTGTAGTGATTAAACTGTTGAATTCAATTGACTGATATCGATGTAAGATTGGGCAATTGTTTTTATAGCAAGTAAAAAAAACATTTCAATAGACACTTTAAATTTTCTGTCCAAATTTAAGGCAATCCAATCCATAACTTTAGAATGACATTCAGTTGAGTGAACGTGACGCCAGTACCTACTTTACTTATGTACAGTATGTACATACATATTCAACTTCATTCGTACTTTGTAAGCAAATATAATTTTGTTAATTACTCTTTGCCGACAATTTAAAAAATATTACACATGGTGAAACAGTGTTGACTGTAGACCGACAAAGGTTAAAGTTTTTATGTGCCTTTCATATATGGGCCGTGGAGGGCAAATATTATGTGAATGTGTATTTTTGTATTTTTACAAAAATAAAAAAGACGACTTAAACTATAAATAAAGGAAGAAAAAATTATAAAACTAAAAGAATGTTCTGTATCCATTTGAATAGATACTTAAATACATATTCAATGAGGTCATGGCATGGTCCTCCCCGTTAACTCAAGAATTATGCAGGAAATTATAAGAAAATGTTAAAAATTTTTGGAGTTTAAAATCTTTCTGGTTCAACATTCAACCTTTCAAACCACGACTTTAAGAAATTGTACTTCTCAAAATTCTTGGTTACAATATTCTAAAGCATTTTTGAAATATTGCGTGCCGCTTGGCTGGAAAAAGAGCAAAGTTAGTTAGTGAAACCAATCCAAACACATTTCGAAACGAATTTGGTATTGTAATTTCACATTTCCATCATAAATTCAAATTTACATGCATTATGTTTGTATTATATATGTTATGGCCTACTTATCATGTGTCTTTCTCTTTTAGGGTCACTGTGTGGCGTATACGTACTTGTTTTTCATTCATTCGAGTTTTCTTAAAAAGGCAATTTTTATTTATCAATGAACTTTTGTACATTTAAGGGTAGGTTCCCTTCAGAAGCCAACTCAAAACTCATGTAAATGCATTTCAATGTATTAGTGAAAGAACGTTACTCTCTTCATTATCAAAGTCAAAATTTCGAATTTCCAATTATTCTAACTTGCCTCTTGATCTTTTTTTCTCTCAGAGGGAGGGATATATTTACGCACAAGCAGCCAAGCAAAATAAATTCACACAGCAAGATATGGATGAACAACGTTGCATGATAAACAGTTTTTTTTATGTCCAGTTAGGTAGATTTGTTGTTGTCTTTTGCATATGCCCAGCGGGAAAAATTCAAAAATTCATTGAGGAAAAATCAGCTTTTTCCTTGAGGAATGGCAGCTGCACCGTCCATTTTTCAGCTGATTCCTTTGATGAAATAAACATGGGCATGTCCTAGGCGGGAAGCACATGCTGAAAATCTGAAGAAAATTCACCAACGAAATCACTACTTCGTTGGAAGTTGTTTATTCACCAACCCAAGTGATGAAAAACATGGGGGTTGCATAATCTGAGAATTCACTACATAAATGTATGTGGTTTTTTCATCGGTTCAATATCTTCGATGAAGAAGGTAATGAAAATTCAATTGTCAATTCACAAGATAAGTGGTAGTTGTTTATTCAACAATTAGTTAATGCAATATTGAAAAATGTGAAGACAATTAAATAAATGGTGAATTCATTAATACTGTTGTGTTGTGAATTTGTGATTAGTTAAAATATAGAAACTTTAAATTAAAGTGAAATCACTAGGCCAGAGGTTGTTGGTTAATCACCACTTTACTTATGCGAAGTGGTGATTAACCAATAACCAACAACCCGAAATACTTGGACAAAATCTGAGATTGCCGCATTTTGATGGAAATTCACAAGTCATGTTATAATATTTACTGTCAGTAGACAATGTGAACACAGAAAACACAAAAAAATCAACTTCTATCAAAACACACAATGGCGGTGCACACTTTACAAAGCAGATGAGTGGACATAGACGATGAACTGATGAACTTCTACATGACTTTTCAACAGTTTTTTCATCGCATAATTTTCCATATCAAAAGCAATTCTTAATTCAACGAAAAAAAGGGTTGTTTTCTAAACACAAAGCAGAAAGTGGGTTCAAATCTATGAACTGAGGAAACCATGCATGACTCTTCACTTACTAAATCATTACATGTCGTTTCGTTTTTTTATCTGGCTAGTGAATTGATTGCTGTCGTTTTGTTTTTTTCTACAAACAAAGTAAAAAGTTGTTTCAAATCTATGAACTGAGGAAACCTCGCATGACTCTTCACTCACTAAATCATTGCATGATGTTTCCTTTTATTATTTGGCTAGTGAATTGATTGAAGAATTCAGCTATAAAATTCATTGGGGCCGATATTTCCCGCTGGGTGGTTCGAATTTTATAAAGCAAGTGAGTATTTCTGCTGTCGATGGAGATGTTTTTTCTTGATTTTGTTTGCAAACAGGTTCTTGTTTTTTTCTAGCTAGGTAGGTAGATACCTACCTAGATATTTTGTCGTTGTGTTTTGCTGGTTTGAATCTTATAAAGCAAGTGGGTATTTTTGTTATCCATGGAGATTTTTTTTCCTGATTTTTTTTTTGTAAGTCGACATTTTCTAACAATTGAGAAGATTTTGTTTTCTTTTTTTTTTTTAAGAATTCTTTTCGTGGAACTAATAAAAACAAAATAATCGGAGTAGTCTCACTAATATCTTATTTCGGAACCTGGGGGAATTGCTCTGATATTTTTTTTGGATAGCACACCCCGTCAATCGAAAGTTTATGACGAAAGAAAAAATTATTGACCAAACAAATTTTTTTCCGAGGTCATTAACCCGTGCCTCTAAGGTCATACTTTTCCCATACAAATTTGTATGGGAACTTTACACTTTGATTTACCGATTTACTGATTGATTTACCGGTCCTTTAAAAAACTGCATTTAAAAATGTATTAACAAAGTTTAAATTATAATTTATTTCGATTTTTTAAGTTAAAAAATACTTTAATATTATATATTTTTCTCTTATTTTGCTCTCTCGATCCTCAGCAGTTTTTGCTGTTTCTTTTTTTGATTATCATAAAGTAATAAGCTTTTTAAAAAAATTGCATTAAAAAAAATAATGAAAACGAATTAGAAATAATTTATTTCGATTTTTCAAAATATTAAATATTTTTATTTTTGTATGTATTTATATTTTTTTTTTCTTTTCAACAAAAGTTTTTTAAATGAAAAAAAAAATTAATACATACGAAAAAATATAAAGGTGTATTTTAGTTGTATCATGAATTTTTAAGTTTTTAGTAGTATTTTTTTTTTTTTTGTGTCTAACTAAAGCTTATATGATCATCATTATTGTGTTAATTGATTCGCCAATAAATTATTTTAAATTTATTTCAAACTTGAGAAAAATTCTAAATCTAATGAAAAAAAACATTATTTTTTTTTTCAAAAAATCCAAACTTTGAGCTAAGGTAGAGGGCTAAAGACGTTATCAAAAAAAAAATTTGGATGCAAAATTGTTCTAATTATCAAAACACAACAAAATGGAGGTATTCGAAATCGATACGATTACTTTTTTTTTCTCCATACAACGACGCTCCACCCTACTACCCATACATCCATTCATAAATCGTTTCTAAACTATAAACACAAAAATAGAAACCAGTTTTTTCTGTCAAGTCCAACCCATTTATAAAAAAGAACACTGAATAAACAAAAACAGATACATATATAACTGACCTGCATACGCCCTACTAAATTTTTGATGAATTGAAATCGTTCATTCATAATAATATAATACCATATTTCACTTACATACAAACAAAAAAAACTAACACCTTTTTAAAACAAATGCGCCCAAGCACCGCGTAATTTAAAATTTCTTGCGAATTTAAACCAACGAGCAGAGACCCTGAATCAATAAACAAATAAAAATAAATTTCTTAAATCTACCTACCCTGGCCCGAACAACGACGACGACCGATCCACGACAATGCATCGAATTACACTTGCATTTGGTTGTTCATGAATCATGATGTTCATGACGAAAAGCGCAGTTGTGTCATATACTTTTGCTTCCACCTGGATCAACCATCCATCACATAATTTTTTTGCCAACCACCGTTTTCTCGGTGGTCAGCTTAAGAAAAAACCCAATGAATATTCAACAAAAGATTTTTTATATTCTCTAGTTCAGTTGTGAACAAATATATATATGAAAAAAATAGAACAAAATAATATGAGAGCGCACGTGCGATATTTGTTTTTTTTTTTTTTTAAGAGAGTTGGCGCTGATACTGAAGTGGAATTATTGTGAACTGCAGCTTCCTTGTGTGCGTGTGGAAAGAATTTTGTTGTTAAAAAAACGCAAAAAAGACCTCTTTTCGAAAACTTATATAAAAACAACTAATGAATGTTTTCAATTTTTTTTAATTGGATCTAATAAAAAAAATATCAAACAAAAATAATAAAAATACTTTAAATTTGTGAAGGTTATCCTCCCTTCACAATAACATTGCACATCTGGAAATATTAGATTGCATTTTTTAATGTCTAAATTAAATATTTTTTTTTTAAAGCATAGCTTTTATATAATTCAATAGACCAATTATTAGAATGAACATCAAACATTTAAAAATTAAACCTGAGAGCCCTTGACTTTGAAGTTCAAAAATCGTAATATTACTATTTGGTCTGTTAAAACACCCCGTTAAACAAATAATACATTAATCCGAATCAATTCCCTGTATGCGTTAAGTCATATTCTATTATATTTTTTTATTTCATTGAAAGTAAATACAAAAATATAAAAGTTATACATACTTAAAAACGTAATTTCAACGGTTTCAAATGATTTCTTTTTTTTCAAGTATTTTTTTTTGAAAGGTTCAGCATTTATAATATGTTTTTTTTTCTCATAAATCAAAAAAAAAAATAATAAAAAATTAATTGAAATAGATGCCCCACTTTTTTGAAGAATGAGTCCCAGTTTAAAAAAAAATAAATCACTTCTTTTCCTCTTATATTTATATGATTTTAATGATATACGTATTTGCGTATATTTATTAACTATGTGAAAACAAAGTTTGAACAAATAAGCTTCACAAATAACAAAGTTATATAACAATCAGTAAACGCACTACCATCAAAATTCAAAGGAAACCTACCCTTAAATAATTCTTAAATTTGGTAAAAAAAACTTCAGGCTTTTCATAAATGGAAATGTAAGTGTTGAAAAACTATTCAGATCTTGACTCATGCATTGGGAAACAGGCGATTAACCTTATGAATTTAAATTGTTTTTGAATTGATTTTTGATATTAACAAAATAAGTTGACTTTAATATAAATCTTCTAAAGGTTTGTGTGGTCCTAGTCTTATGGTGTTCGATATAAATAAATATCATAACTAATTGAAAATTTGAAACTTCGAAAATACTTCTTTTTATTTGTTTCGAGTCCTAAAAAAATATATACAGGGTGTCCAGTAAATAATGGATAACCTTGCAACCGGTTATAGCTGGCCTTAAGACCTTTCAGCAAAAAGTATGAAACAAATATTTTCCTTGTAGTTTTTAGGTTATGATTTTTTTCCAAAAAAAAATAAAAAAGTACGACATGCCTCAAATACTTGAACATAACCACCACAGTTGAATGATGATTATTGTTTTTTATTTTTATTCTTGAATAATTGTACTAATAGATGTTATACCAAATTTAACACTTGCTGTTGCAGTTTTTTTATTGTATTTTAAAAAAAAAATTTTTTTAAACAAAAATCAAGTTTTTTTTATTTTCACAAAAGTTTGACAATCTCTAAAATAAAAAAAAATGTATGAAAGCATAAGTGGTCAATTAAAAAATAAATAAGATACAGTGAATAGCCAATTTTAATTAGTTTCTTAAAAGTAAATAATAGGTGCCAAGGTAAAAAGTATATCGCTTGGTGTAAGTCGACCCTAGTTTGAGTCTGTGCGTACCACGGCCCTTGTGTTCATGAGGGGTATACCTGTAAGAAAAATTACACTAAAAGCGAAATGAGAAACGCTATTAATAAAACAAACAGTAATACAATAATTAGGTATGTACACATTTATTTATTATTACTTAAATTAATTCACAATAGATGCTCAAATTGTAGTCCATTGACCCTGATACATGCTCTTAACAAAATCTCTTAACAAAAGAACTTTCAACAAAACGCGCATATTGGCGGTCATTAATTTTCAAAACAGCTTCCTGAACATTGCGACGTAGCTCCGCAATGGATGCTCCTGGTTTATTTTTATTTTGTATGCTCCTGGTTTATTGTAGACCAGAAATCCTGTTCTTATTTTGCTTTTAGTGCAATTTTTCTTACAGGTACCTACGGTATACCCTCATCAACACAAGCGAAGGGGCCGTGGTACGCACAGACTCAAACTAGGGTCGACTTACAAGAAGCGAAATACTTTTTACCATGGCACCTATTATTTACTTTTAAGAAACTAATTAAAATTGGCTATTCACTGTATCTTATTTACATTTGAGAAAAACTCCTTAAGTAGATTAATATCAAATTTGATTGCTTACTTTGAAAGATACATGCATGTTTCGTACCATTTTAGAAAATACATTAAACAGACAACTTTTTAAAATAATTGGCCACTTATGCTTTCATACATTTTTTCATTAAAAAAAAACTTGATTTTTGTTTAAAAAAATAAATTAAAAAAAACTGCAACAACAAGTGTTAAATTTGGCATAACATCTATTGGTACAGTTATTCAAGAATATTATAAAAATAAAAAAACAATAATAATCATTCAACTGTGGTGGTTATGTTCAAGTATTTGAGGCATTTTTTTATTTTTTATATAAGGAAAATATTTTTTTCATATTTTTTTTTCTGAAAGGTCTTAAGGCCAGCTATAACCAGTTGTAGGGTTGTCCATTATTTACTGGACACCCTGTATATATAAATATAGCATTATCTTCTTAATCTTTGAATTTACAATACTATATTAATTCTTTTCTTACTTGCTTTAAAATATTCTTAACTCATTGGAACATACATCCGTATGTAAGTCTTGGGACCCATTGATAGGAACCTTAAGCTTTTATTAGCTAGTCCTTCAAAATTTTATATTTTTAATGCAATCTCAGGCCAGACAATTTGCCTTGAAAATACTACTCAAGAGTACGAGTACTTAACCTAATGATAAATGGTTCTTCGTCTGCATACAAAGTACTCGAAAAAATTCTATCAAAATAGATATGACATTATAGCCATTCATTCATAATTAAATCACTGAGCTTACAGGTCACGTATAGCGGTGTAAACATGTTGAATTTATATCCTCCCTACATGGCTTACAAGTACACCGTACACGTTACCTTCCTGAGTGCGTGTTCACAAATTTGTTACCAAATACCCAAACAAAACGTTTATATACCTCGAGTGTGCTGTTGAAATTGCTATCAGTTGTCCAACATTCGTGTTTTTGCCAAAACGCAAGGAATTTTTATTTTTACTTTAAAATTCAATAAATGATGTCGAAGTTCCTTAGAATTGTGGTGTTGTTTGTTTGTTGCGTTGTAATAAATTCAGCAAATGTTCCAGGGTCAGGTCGTTTTTTGAGAAATAGAAGCAGATTCTTGGCAAGACAAGAAATTGCCGAGGATGTTCCAGCGCAGACACCATATCCACCAGCAGGTGATAGGCCAGATGTTGATTTTGATCCATCTTCAGATGGCAGCGAATATCAAGGTTTACCGGATTTTCAGTCGGAATCAGTTCAACCCCAGGACAATTTTGGTGTTGACCCTGCACTCACACGTTTGACAGCCTTAAGAGGCAATGGAAGATTAGTGCAGGAAGGACGCAGGGCGAAACTGGCATTATCCAAGCAAGCAGAACAATTGAAATCTGCTGCTTTATTACAACCACTTCAACCATTAGTTCAGCCACTACAACTCCAACAACAACAGCTTCTTGCTCAGCCAATTCTTTTAGCCGATGGTAGGATTGTTTATTCTGTTTTTGCCTGAAAATGCTGACTGTGATAAAATTGAAACAATAAAGTTTAAGTAAAAATAAAAATATAATACATTTTGGACTTTTACCAATATCGCTGAAAATTCTAAATAGCCCAGGAATTTCGTGCAAAAATCCTAAATTCTGGTAATAGGTTTGGGATTTTGATGGGTTGTAGAGCTTTTTAAAAGGAGTATTTGAGGAATTATCCCCGCCTCTAGCTGTTGAGCAATCCGCGTAATCAGAGTTTGAAAAAAAAAATGGTGATGACAAAAAAAAAACAAAAAATATAACGATACATTCCACAAACTTGTAAGATATCTCAAAAAATACATTATTTTTTTTTAATATCTTAAAGCCAAAATTTAGTATAAATTTTATTCAAAGTTGAAAAATTGAAATTTTCGAATTTTTTTTTTGTTTTTTTTTTCCGTTAAAATGCAATTTTTAACAAATATAAGTAAGAACTAAAAATGCAGTTTTTTTAACTAATTAATTCTGCGTCGTTATATCGTCGATATATCTAACAAGCTTGTGTTGTGTACCCTTCTGTAAAAAAAAAAATATTTTATTTAAAGACAAATCACGAAAAAAAAATTAAGGTATAAATTTAAAAAAAAATTAACGGTACATCAAAGACAATGTTCAAACACCTCAAACGATGCAGAATTGAATTTAGAGAATTTATGTACCGTTAAGTCTGTCAATTTTTTATAAAAACTTGAAAAAGTGAACATTTTAAACAAATTTAACAGTATTTACTGTTAAAACGGAACTGTAAAGAAAGCATAACAAAATCAAAAAACACACTTTTTTCACTATTAAATTCAACATTGTTTGAGATATTTTTGAAATTTTTCTTGTAGATATATTTCGAATAATTTCAATAAAATGTATAAGGAACCATGAACAAAAATTTAAAAGTTTCAAATAATAAAAAAAAAAATATATAAAATGGTACATTTCAGAAAGCTTAAAAAAATTCAAATGATGCAAAATTTACTAAAGCATAAAACTGTGTACATTTTTTTTTATATTACGACCTTAAATTTAAAAAAATTTTAGTAGGCGTAAAATGTAAACTGAATTTTTGCAGTTTTTACAAAAAAAAAAATTGAAAAAATTTGAAAAACACATCAAACTACGCAAAATTATATTTAACATAAAGTAATAATTTTTTTTTCAAGTGTCTTAAATTTGGGAAATATTTTATTAACCGCTGAAGAAGTAAAAATTATGTTATTTTTTTTTACAGTTCCTATCGTTCCAATTTAACAGTCAAAGGATTTTTATAAAAAAAAAAAGTAATTAATTTTGTTTGTTATTCGATTTCGCATTTTTTTTAAATATGTGGTTATATATAAAATATTTACCGTTCTAAAAATATTTTGAATTTATTCAAGAGACAACTATGAAAAAAAGATGCTTTTTCTTAAAAAAGAAAAAATATATATACACTCCTCGTCAACTGAATACGCACAAACATTTTTGAATATACTCTATCCATTTTTTCCAAACAGTGATGGTTATTATGCCATATGGTTGATGCTAACTATTCCCTTAAGATGTTAAGCAGATAATTCCGAAAGAATTATCCAAAAACAACCGTGAGTTTTTCTTCAACCACTTGCAAAGTGTTTTATATGCAAAGTAGGAGTTTTTTTTTAGTCAACTGAATAGGTACAACGCCATTTTCTTCGTTGTTTATAAGTTTTTTGGAGTGCTTGACAGTTTAAATTAACGATTTTAGTGTTTTCAGTAAAATTTAATTCTTGATTTCAAATTTTAAGAAAAATGGGTAGATCTACGTGTCTTAACAGTGTTGAAAAAGCTAAAATCGATTTACTTAGAGACCAAGGCCTAACTGGACGTGCAATAGCTGATAAAGTTGGCCGAAGTTTTAATGTAGTTTATTCTTACTTGAAAAATAAAGATGCATACGGCAAAAACATGAAGGGAGGTAAGAAAACAGCAACAACAGCAGCTGAGAGACGAAGAATTTTAATGTGCATCAAATTCTTCTGATTCGGTGGCAAAAATAAAACAAAAAGTCGGCGTAAACGCAAGTTGCTCAACAGTATTAAGAGATCAACAACTCAAGCCATCTTAAACGAATGAAACTTAAGAAAAAACTATCACTTGACGAGAGACGGAAAATGTTGCGATTAGATTTTTCAAGACTTCACATGAGTTGGAAAAAAGAATGGTATCACGTGGTTTTTTCAGATGAAAAAAAGTTTAATTTCGATGGCCCTGATGGGTTCAACTTCTATTTTCAAGACTTAAGAAAAGAAAAAAGATTTTTAAAGCACCATCATAGTCGTGAAGGAGGTGTCATGATATGGGGAGCAGTCAGTTATTATGGAACAGTTGAGCTCGAGGTTGTAACATCAAGAATGACAGCAGCTGGATATAAAGTAATTTTGGAAAGAAATTTTCCTAAATTTTCTAACATCTTTGGACCCATAAACTGGACCTACCAACATGATAATGCGCCTATTCACTCAGCGCGCAACAAGTGCAGTTGCTTCAATGGCCGCCGTACTCACCTGATCTAAACATCATAGAAAATGTCTGGGGATGGTTAGTACGCAAAGTTTATGAGGGTGGTCGTCAGTTCGAAGAGAAAGAAACCTTAATTTCTGCAATCAAATTAGCGTGGAGCGAAATTTCGTTAAATTACATTAAAAAGCTATACGATTCCATGCCGGATCGAATTTACGAAGTAATTAAAAATAAAGGTAGAAGTACCCACTACAAAACTTAAACAAAAACTTGTTTCATTCCATTCCAATACCAATTTTAATTTTTGTACCTATTCAGTTGACTCAAAAAAAAACTTCTACTTTGCATAAGTTACACTTTGGAAGTGGTTGAAGGAAAAACTCACGGTTGTTTTTGGATAAAACTTTGAAATTCTGTTATTTATATGTTACGAAAATTTTTACCATCAACAGATGGCATAATAACCATCACTGTTTGGAAAAAAACGATAAAATATATTCAAAAATGTTTGTGCGTATTCAATTGACGAGGAGTGTATATATATATAACGGTAATTTTTTTTTAACTTCCAAACTATTTAAAATTATTCAGCAATTAATGGTTCTTAAGATTGTATGTTAACTTGTTTTATAAAGTAGCATTAAATTTGTCAAATTTGTATACAAACTAAAGAAAATGATATTTTTTTTTATTTTTTTTTTTTAAAGTGTTTTTTGTAAAAATGGAGTATTTAATGGGACCCAATTAAACTAAATGCAGTATTAGTTTGTTCTTTATTATATTTTCCGTCATATGTGGTATTACAAAAGTTTGTATTACGCACAATTTGCAGTTTTTTTTAAATTTAATCCATCAAGAAACGTGGTACAAAATATTGGAGTTCTAACTAAAAAAAAAGAAAAAATATTCGAAGAAAACAATGAAAAAGAACATACTTCAGTTATACATAGATTTTTATCAATATTTTATTTGCTTAAATGTTAGTTTTTGATTCTAGATACATTATAGTTTATATATAAAGTTATTTTACCTACAAATTTATTAGTATTACAAAAATTTGAATTAAAACTCATTGGCATCTAATTCGGTCAGATGGTCTTCTTCGCCATTGGTATTATTGCAGGATGTTCCCTGGTAGGTTCCACACATCACTGAACATAGCATTCCTGATCGCCGACATTCGCATCTTG
Organism: Melangyna quadrimaculata; assembly: GCA_949320155.1. NCBI lineage: Eukaryota > Metazoa > Arthropoda > Insecta > Diptera > Syrphidae > Melangyna > Melangyna quadrimaculata. Next base: position 3,401,533 of record OX439483.1, read on the forward strand.
ATGTACATTGTGTCCAACAGTTACAAGATATTAATTTAAGTAGATGTTCTGGAGCCGGTGGCAGATCTGTTGTAACAGGAACTAATCCGCTTTTTACTGATTTCCACCCCCAATCGGTTGGTTCCAAAGCATTTCCCAGCCAAACTTGTATTGATGATATACACGATATGAGTGCTGACCTGCAGCAGCTTTAGTTGGAGGAAGACAAGCTAATTCAAATTTAGAATGTAACTGCAGATTAGCAATCACCCTGTTGTATCCACGGTACCGTGCTTCATCAAGTGGTGTCTCTCGTGGAATATTGTACGCAGTGCACGTATAAAGAGTGATTCGCTAGGTTCTTTAAAAGGTCAAACCATATTAAACTAACATCCATTACGATTTTTTTTTTACAAAAAAATGATTTTTTGTGTAGTTTTAAAAAGTTTTACGCATGAATTTATTTTGTTTTATATTTTATAATTTAAGAAAAAACAATTTCTAAACATCTGATGTATTAAACTTATTGCTACATCTATAAAATCCAAAGATATAGCCATTTTAATAAAACGAAGGATTTCTGAGAAGTCGAGAATTAAAAAGTATAACAATAAAATACCGATGCGTTATTATTTTTGTCCTTAACATGTTTCTGAAAAGACATATAATAGTATTAGGTACAACATAAGTAAGTATCAAAACTATTACCGAAATTTAGAAATTCGTATGTCTCTAGGAATTTTGTGAAGAAAGGGTGCAATTAAAATCTTCTCAAACACAGTTAAATCAAATTTTGTATGTAATTCTAAAAATGAGGTTTACTGCACAATCGAATTCTTAAAACTGGACAATTTTTTTAAGTTACGAATAAACAAAACTTAACCAACCTCCATTACGACTTTTTTCTGAAAATTCAATTTTTTGTGTATTTTTGAAAAGTTTTTATCGTATATATATTTCGTATTATATTTTATTATTTAAGAGGAAATAATTATCAATCATTTGACTTACCAATCTTGATTCTAAACCAATTATATCCAAAGATATAGCCATTTTAATGAAACGAAGGATTTTATTGTTACCAAGAATTGAAAAAGAGAAATCAAATATCTATTATCAAAGGTGGTTTTTGAGGGAAAATGTTTTATCTGCTCTACTCAAAAAATACATTAATTTTTCCATTAAACGACGATTACTTTCTTAATGATGATTGTTTCATCTTAATTTTACTTTAATTGGATTCAGCGTTAAAAAATACTTTAAAATCATGTACCATATTGAATATCTGTACCCCGATTACATACAAATAAAATATTGGGTTTATAACCCATATTTTCTTTCCGCATAAAAAAAACACCCCTGGAACCAATATATTTGCATGGATCTTTTTGAGTCTTGGTTCTAACAAGAAAAAAAACATTTCTACCAACTTTCATCTACATACCAGTTTTGGGAGGGGTTTACTAGTTATCGTAATTCACTTTTCCCTTCCACTCAATAAAACACCATTTCCCCCAGATAGTTTTATGGACTCCTTTGATTCTTATTTCTTACGACAAATGTGATATGTGTGCCAAGTTTCATCACCATACCATTGAAATTTTGGTAATGTTATGCTCGTTTCACTAAAAAATTAGTCATCATTTTATAAAAAGGTAATAACTTTTTCTAGAAAAATTATATTGAAATTATTTTGATTGCATAAGATTGGGCATTCAAAATTACCCTAAGATCATGTGCCACATGCTTAGATTATACCAAGACAAATATATAGCGGTTTAAAATACTTCCACCATCCCCTCCTCCCATTTTGAAAGCGATTATACAAAAAACTAATACATGGATAAAAATGTCTTTCGGATATGCTACAGAGTATGAAATTCTACGTCGTTGATTACCATTATTTTCTGACAAATAAAAACCCTTATCCGCTGAGGGTATTTTGCTCCCCCAGCGTACAAGGGTGGGGGGCGGGCCAACAAATTAAAATATTCCTATGGCTTCGAGTATTCTCAATCCAAAAAGACATTCCGCGACATCAACGATGTCTGGTTCCCAAATTATGGGCTAATTTATGTGAAATTTCGTGTTAAAACATGGTCAGAAGGCAACATTATATCTCCGGTCTGCCAGTGTTGCCACCGTGGAAACACTTTTTTAAAGTAAACTTAGGATGTGGAATATTAGTGTACCAAAGTTCATCCCGTCAGAAAGAAGTGCAAGGTTTGATCTAAAATATGGCCTTAACGCCCTAACTATATTAAGTTTTTTTTTTTTATTTCAGATTTAATCGATAACGATTTTAAATTTTGTGTTTAAAGAATAACCAATTTTTTAATATTTTTTTAAGTTAATCCTTAGTTAGACTGTTATTTCATATTCGTACATATAATCAACTTTTTTGTCGGATTACACTTCATTTTCAAAATGGCGACATCTGAGGACAAACATTTAGAATTATCTTGCCCACTTTTTAAGGGTGCACTCTTACTGAGCAGCTTTTTTTTATTATTCTTGCTATAACATTCTCAAAAATTTCAAAAATTTCACGATTGCTGAAATTGAGGCAAAAAAATAATCTTAATTAGACGATTTTAAGAAAACAACATTTTTAAATCTTTAAATACAATAATTGTATTTTTATAGATTTCAAACAACAACAATAAAAAAAAATGTTAAACAAATAAGATGGTCACTCCTACACTTTAGTCGATCTCTAAGAACTCTTATATTGCACAGAGTAATGAATGACTGGTCGGGACCTGATAATCTCTACAGGTTCTACTTGAATTCTGGCTACTCTCAATGGCTGGGATCTCAGCCTTTGTTGTCTAAGCTGGGATGGCGATGACTTTTGGTTTCGTTGGCGAACAATGATTCTCTGACTGCGGGGATCTACGTCTAAGGTTTGTTCTTCGGCAGCTGCTGGTGGTCCATATTGGTTATCTGGCTGTGCTGGTGCCGCTGGTGGTCCATATTGATTGTCTGGCTTTGCAGGTGGTCCATAAGTATCTTGCGGTGGACCGTAAGTGTTATCAGGTGTTGGTACTGGTGCCGGTGGAAGATAAGTGTTATCAGGTTCAACAGTTGTTTGTTCATTTGGAAGCTCGAATGGGATTGAAGGCGTTACACCTGCTGCTGGGTATGGCGTTTCCGCCGGAACAGGAGTAGGTGCCACTTCTTGACGAGCAAAGAATCGGCTGCCACGCGAATTTTCTCGAAACCTCACTGGTTCGGCCATAGAAACTGTCACAGCTAGAGCCACTAATACAATTTGGAAAAGACTTGCCATTTCAATAAACGATGTTTGTTGTTGAGGGCAGATGTTAATCAACTGATAATGACAACATGTCGGACAAGACATTTTATATGAATTGACTTGTCTTTGACGCATTCCAAAAACGGTCTGAAGATCCCATATGCGAAGTTGGACGTGCTTATGTTGCGGTGTTGGGTGTGTGAAGGTTTTCTTTGCCATTCATTCAGTAATTATTTGGACGGAGTTAATAGTCATAGGTAATTTAAAATGTATTTGAATACTTATGGGATTGAGGTCGAAGGTATGTTTATTGGATTTTCCACGACACTTAAACAAATTAAATTTTAGTGGACAAAATTTCAATTACTCATTTATTAATTTAAATTTGCGATGGATGGTTACAGTTTGTTGGAAGGTATAAAAGCATTTGACACTGAGGCTAAGATATCAGTTGATTGACATAATTTCATCAGTGATTTATTGCAAATGGCAAAATACTTTCAAATCGTTTTAGTAGTTGGTCTTATTGCTGCAGGAGCAGCTGAGCCACCTCGACGATTTAACCAACGCTTTCAAAATCGCAATCGGTTCTTCGCCCGTCAGGAAGCAGCACCTAATGCCGCTCCAGAAGTAACGCCATATCCTCCGGCAGGTGAAAAACCCGATATTCCATTCGATCTTCCTAACCAAGAGGCGGCTCCATTCCCCGACCCAACATACGGACCTCCCGAACAGACTTATGGACCACCTGATCAAACATATGGACCACCACAGGTCGAAGAAGCCTTACCAGAACCAGCAGATTATGATGAACAAACAACTGATGAACCTGAGGCTGAGAGACTAGTTTTCGTTTCAAGACATCCAGGTCAATCGTCTCGTTTAGTTCTACGAAAAGGTCAAAGCACAAGGACAGCAGCACAAATCAGGCGACCGTCCACATTTACAAAATCAGCTAGTTTGAGGCAGCCAGCTAGACTTCAAGGGCAGAATTTAATTACACAACCAATTCTTTTGCAAGATGGAACTCTCGTTTACTCTATTCGCGTTTAGAGATTCTGATAGTTTTTTAAAAAGATAAATTTTACGAATTGTGCTATTAATTTCTAATAAACGAAATAAAAGTTGTTACAAACAAAATATTTTTCTTCTTTTTATGAATTTATTACATACGGCTAGGTACATAAAATTAATTTTTTTAAGATTTTGGAAATTATTTTAAAAGAAATCGAAATAGAAGCTTATTTTTTCAGCTATTATTGATTCTGCATGACTTTATATTGTTGAATTTTTCTATCCCAATTGTTTTTAAAGAAAAATTAAAAAAAAATGTAAGGAAAAACCTTTGGATGAAGACCTATAGAGGAGAAGAGGAAGACTTGCCCCCCCCCTAACTCTTCAATCCAAAACAGTTAAAAAAGCTTTTTTAACAGCATTGACAAGTATTTTTTTAAATCATATCAATGCGTCTATACTTACTAGTCAAAACTCAACTCACCCGCGGGTTAAGCGGCATATACATTGTTCAAATGCTTGTCAAGCATGTGAGAGTGTATTTGTACATTTTGTTTGACGTGTCATATACACACATCATGCATAAGCTTTCAATCATTTATATATATTTTAATTTTGAGGTGAATAGACGTGCGGTTGTTTTATCGGGAAAAATATTTTTTGCAAATTTGATCGTTTCATTTCATTTAAAAAATATAAAAGATAAAATATGAGTGACACTGACGACTGCTGCATTGCTGTGGGACTAGCTCTAGCGTTTAAAAAGAAAAGACAGGTTCGGAAGAAACGTGTGTGGATGAAGGAATGGTTGAAAAAACGAAGCCAGTTTACTCACGAAAATCTTCTGAATGAGCTGAGATTAAGTTGTCAAAACGATTTCAAAAATTTCCTCCGCATGGATGAGGAGACTTATGATAAACTTCTTCAAATGATTACACCCAAAATCATAAAAAAAGATACTCAAATGCGTAAAGCTATACCAGTCAGTCAACGTCTATCGATAACTCTTCGTTTTCTAGCTACGGGTAATACGTTTGCGGATTTAAAATTCATCAGTGCTATATCTGAGCATTCTATTGGTCGTATTGTCAACGAAACATGCGAAGCAATTATTGAGGTCCTAAATGATCAGATAAAAGTAAATAAGTAAAACAATATTATTCCATACTATTTTTGTTTTATTGTAAGAAAAATACATATTTTATAAAATTTTATTGAAATGTTGCAAAATATCGGGCAGTGTCAGAAATTTGTTTATCCGAATATATTTGGGTGCTGGCATGATCGGGAGAAATCACCTGTGTTTGCGCTGATGATGATTGATATGATAAATCATTAATATTTGGTGAAGATACTCTTGGTGCATTTATTATAAAACTTCGAGTTTTACTTGAGGTTGATGAGGAATTTTGAGCAGATATACTATCGTATGAAAAATCGGATACTGATGGATTATGCAGAGATGGAAACGATTTTTCGAAATTTGAAAAAATGCTTGCGCTTGACACAGGCGTGCTTGTCCTGCTAACGACACTTAGATGCATTGAATTTCTGTGCAATCCACCCATTTGAGCTTCAAATAATATGTCGTTGATGAATTTTTCTGCAAACATTCGTTGTGTTTCTTCCAATTTTTTAAGTTTTAATGCCCATGTATCTGCAACTGCTCGAAATTCAGTCTTTGGTTCTGACAATCGCTTGGCTGCTAGAGTTATTAATTCGTCACTAGGATCTGACTTTTTTCGTTTTCTTGGCGCTTCTGCTTCGACTTCCTTAAAATATAAAAACGTCATACATACATATTTAATTTATATAGTTTGCATTGGACATAATTCAATTTTTTCTTCATAGACGCCTACAACAAAAGAAGATTGGCAAAAAATTGCGGACGACTTTTTTTATCGGTGGAATTTCCCGAACTGCGTAGGAGCGTTGGATGGGAAGCATATAGCAATAAGAAAGCCTCCCGATTCTGGTTCATTTTATTTTAATTACAAGAAATTTTTTAGCATCGTGCTAATGGCAGTCGTCAACGCGAATTACGAATTCGTTATGGTAGATATTGGCGTCAACGGCAGAATATCCGATGGAGGTGTTTTAAGTCACACAAAATTTGGAATGGCGTTTAGTGAAAACACCTTGAATTTACCAGAACCTAGTCAGCTGCCAATGAGCGACAAGATGCTCCCATATGTTTTCGTTGGGGATGATGCATTTCAACTATCGGAACATCTAATGAAACCATATTCTCAGGCAGGACTAACCGAACAGCAACGAATATTTAACTATCGGTTAAGCCGCGCTCGTCGAATAGTAGAAAATGCTTTCGGTATACTGGTTTCACGATTCGGAGTGCTTCAAAGAACTATTCCACTTTCAACAGAAAAAGTTCAAACTGTCGTCCTTGCGTGTTGCTATTTACACAATTTTTTGCGAGCTAAAGAATCAAACCAGTATTTTCAATCGGGTTCTGTTGATCAAGAACTGTTACACAATGGAACTATTGATCAAGGAGCGTGGAGAAGTCAATGCGACATAGCTTCTTTAGAAAATACATTATGTCGAAATTCAACAGCTAACTCAAAACTGATCAGAGAATCCTTTTGCGATTACTTCAACAATGAAGGTCAAGTCTCTTGGCAAAATAAATTCTTAAATGGCCAGTAAACTGTGTTAAAGTTTATCTAAATTATAAATGCTAATTTCAATAAAATAAACAAAAAGGTACTCACTTCTGTAATGTTTTCTTTAAATTCTATACTGCTTCTTGAAGGGCATGGTGCCTCATTATCCATTGCATCGAAATAAAAAAGTGTTGGTTCATTTTCCTCGGTGAGTCCAGAGCCACTCCTCTCCAATCCCGAAATTCGTTTTAACTCCCTCCTATAATTTGTTCGCAGGGTATTCATTTTTTGAGAAACATCTTTTTTGTAGCTTCAGGATACTTCTCTTGATATTTTTTGAGAAGCTTTTCATATTGGTTATTTTTCAAGTCTCGATTGGCGTATTCTTTCCCTTTTATATTCCACAACGCTGGCAGCGAACGATAAACTTCAATAAACTCCAAAATGAAAGATTTGTTTTCCATAATTAGTTTTCCGATACCCGATGTTTCCTCTTCGGCAAATATTAAAAAATAAGCTTGCTAGATCAAGCAATCAATTTCGAATATACATTATGTCAATGCTGTCTATCTGATTGAAGAAAAATCAAAACATTTTGATTTTGCTTCAAGCATACACACATTGTATACGTGTTTCATTTTAACTAATACTCTCTCACATGCTTGACAAGCATTTGAACAATGTATATGCCGCTTTAGACAAGCGAGTAGAACTAGTAGCGTATATGTGTGTTAGTGTATCTGAACACGAGAGAGTCGACTAGCAGGGCAAATAGTATAATATTTTTGCCTGCGAGTCTCCTGCCAGTTATCCTGCTATTATTCTGTTTCCATAGTTTCCATAATTTGTATATTTTTCTGTATGAAATATTTTTTAAAAATCATACTAGCTGACAAAACGCGCAGTGGGCTACTAGTCACACATACATCCATAAAACTAAGGCTATGATACAAATGCTACTATTTCTACTCGCTTGTCTAAACCCCGGGTCAAAGTGAGAGAGCACGTGAAGACTTCTAGTTAACTTGCCATTGGAAGTTATTGTAATTAGTGCGATTTGCGAATTGAAAATTTTGACATATCTTCACGTTTTGAGGTCTCTAGAATCAGAATCCGTCGTTTTTAGCAAATTGTCTGTATGTGTGTATGTACGTACGTTCGGGGTACTTTCTTCGTCCACCAAATCTCGAGAACGCATAAAGATATCGACCTCGAATAAATTTTATTTAACAGATAATATTGTCATAACGTGCTGAAAAGATTTTCTAACAAATTCAATAAACCGTTTTTTTTTACTACAGCAAGCCTTTCAATTGGTCTGGTGGTGTCTCAATTTAAGGCAGTTGCACTTTTCCTGATGCGCAACACATGCCGGCTGGCTCATTCTTGTATTTGAGCGCATAACAATGTGCACATTTTTTGTCCATTGCACCAATTAGCACTTTCGGATGGCCTGAATATTGAATATCTGGCTCGTACCCGAATGCGAGACAAAGGAACGAAGCGAATGAAAATGCTCGATATACTTGTTGGTGTTGTCGTGCATTTGCTCTGACTGTGTCAGCTACGAAACGGTGCGACTGTCTCCCTTGCAATTGTCGTTGCAGATTTCGTTAGGCTCGTGACTCTACTTCTGATTGAGATGAACGCAATTGCGACGTACATTTTTGTTATTTTGTTGGATTTGTTCCTTCGTTCTTTCAACTCTAAAATTTCGCATGTTTTTTTGCTCTATTCGTTCAACGGCCCAAATGGGCCCCATGGCGTCTTGCTGGCATTGTTCAATGTAACACACACACACACAAATAGATCAAATTGTTGTACTTACTGAATAATAATGGTATGTCTATAATTTATGAATTCTTTAAGCAGGTATTTCAATAACCTTTCACATTCACAATAAACTTATGTATGTATATCGTTCCGTTTCTTCCTATACCCCGTATCTACAAAAATATTTGTTTAAAAAAACTCGAAACACAACAGTTTCTCTACCAAATCACAATATTTCACCAAATTGTTGTACTTACTGGTGAATAACGGTATGCCGATAATTTTTGAATTCTTTAAGTAACCTTTTCCATTCACAAAAGACGTAGGTATATCGTCCCGTTTCTTCCTAAACCCCGTGTCTACAAAAATATTTTTTTTTAAGAAATTCAAAAAACAAAGGGTTTCTCTACCAAAACACAATATTTCACCAAACTTTTGTTCTTACTGGTGAATAACGGTATGCCGATAATGCTCTTACTTCAATTTTTTAAAAAGGTATTTTAAAAACCTTTCACATTCACAATAGACGTACTTATATCGTCAAATCACAATATTGAAGCTTTAAGGCTCTCCCAAACCAATGCGAAACATTCGGTGCGGCGAAGAAACATTCGCAAGTCAAAATTAGTTTACATTGTGATAAATGGGAGTGCCCACACCAATGTGGCGGAGAAATATTCGCATTTCAAAATTTATTTACAGGATTATATATGAGAGTTCCCACACCAACGGCGAATGTTTCTTCGCCGCACCGAATGTTTCCCATTGGTTTGGGAGAGCCTTTATTTTTTTTTTTTAATTTAAACTCTATAGGTTTTCGGGTAAATTAGAAATAAAAAAACACTTTCATGATTAAATATTCAGCCTTAGGGGCAAGTTATAGCTGTCATTGAAAACCATCATTGAAAAAGTTAGTTGTTGATTTTGAGACCATTAGAAAGTTTAATCATTGAATATTTTAATGCAGAAATATAGCTTACGACTTCAAAATTATTTCTCTTCAAAAAAAAATAAATTTTGACCCATATCTTCCCCATAACGTAACTTTTAATTTTTTCAATGATCATTGGTAAGGTAGTTCATCATTGAAAAATTAAAAGTTACGTTATGGGGAAGATATGGGTCAAAATTTATTTTTTTTTGAAGAGAAATAATTTTGAAGTCGTAAGCTATATTTCTGCATTCAAATATTCAATGATTAAACTTTCGAAGGGTCTCAAAATCAACAGCCAACTTTTTCAATGATGGTTTTCAATGATAGCTATAACTGGCCCCTTAGGGTCCAGTTATAGCTATCATTGAAAACCATCATTGAAAATATTAATTGTCAATTTTGAGAGATTTTGAAGAAAAAATAAATGACTATTTTGATGCCAAAGTAAAGCTTATTGACTTAATATTTCTTTCGAGGTAAAAAAAATTTAATTTGGTAAAACTTTTCTCATAAAATGCCTTTTAATTTTTCAATGATGAACTACCTTACCAATGATCATTGAAAAAATTAAAAAGTTACGTTGTGGGGAAGATATGGGTCAAAATGAATTCTTTTTGGAGGATAAATAATTTGAAATCATAAGCTATCTTTCTGCATTAAAATTTTCAATAATTATACTTTCGAAGGGTCTCAAAATCAACAATTAACTTTTTCAATGATGGTTTTCAATGAAAGTTATAACTGGCACCTTATCGGGAACAAAATATCCCTCGGATTTTCTCCCCCGGATTTTTTCTCAAGTGGGATATTTACCAATTGTTAACCATATTCGAAAAAGTAAAAGATAAACCTATTTCTGGTGGGGATATTGATGAGATTTTCCTGGAAAAAAAATCAAAAATAGGTTTTTGACTCCTTTGAAAAAGACTTAATCCGAGGGAGAAATCTTCCCTTGAATTGGCGATAAGGCTGATTATATCAAATTGAGAGAAATTATTATTTTGTTAAGTCTTAAATAAAATTTCTTTTTGTAGATACATTATGTAGGCACAGTACACACATTTTTAACGCAGAAATGGGATGATATATTTTTTCTTGTAAATTAAAATTAATCGTTAAAAATTTCGACGCATTTCGTTTTGATACCTAAGCAATTTTGCACGCACTGCCTTGTGAAACTTTTATTATGCGGACGTAGCGCCATCTGTCTTTTAACAACATAAATAATTGCGTTTAGAACGCAATTATTGTATTAACAATAAATACGAAAATTTTAAATCAAGATTTAAAAAATAGGTGGTTGGTGTAGGAGGGCGAAATTTTGGGGTTAGAGGTATTTTTTGATAACAAATCTTTAAAAAAAAGTCAAAAAAAAAATTTGTCAAAAAACTTAAAAAAAAAAAATATTTCTGGAAAGGGCCTCCCTAATCACCTATCGGTATAAAGTATACTCTATACTCTAAAACCGATTCTCATACCTACTAAATATATACACCAAATTTCAATAAAATCGGTCAAGTCGTTTCGGAGGAGTTCTATAAGGAACACCGTGACACGAGATTTTAACTCAAGTCACAGTCGAAAAGGCATTTTCGCCTTTGCACTTTATTTTAATCGATTATTAGTACGACTTAATACCTAAAATAAGAAAAAAACCTCATCTGTATTTCTTTTTGAAATATAAACATGTTCTCGGCAAATTTGAAATTTTTCTGCATTAACAATTTTTTGATTTATTTTCAGCGAAAAAGGTTACAGGTTAACCTTTTGCATTAATTTATTCGTAAAAATCTCAACCATTGAGAGATATTTTTGAAAATAAAAAATAGATCTCAACCGATAACCTAAATTTATTTTTTTTTTAAATAAATCTTAACCGGAAACCAAAATCTTTCTTAAGCAATGTAGTAACTCTCTGAGTGAAACCAATTAAAAATAAAGGTTGACAGTTATTTCTGATCTCTGGTTGAAAGTCCCCACAAGTCATTTTTTGTGTGTTCCCTTTTCTTTTATAAAAATTTGTTTGCAATTAAAGTTTGATAATGTGCCAAAATTAAATTGTGATAATTTTTTTTTCCTATTTACCCAAACTGGGAGACTTGATCCCCTGGATCATGGGTCCCCGAAAGTATCAAGTCTCCCCAATATTTGTTATTGTTGAACACTTGCATCAAGCCTATTTAAGTTTTACCTATTCAATTCAAAATGTGTACCTATACCCATGAGCTTTAAACCTTCAAGTGATTTAAGACAAATATTTTTATGGACAAATATATGATGAATTCGACCTAGGGATCAAGTCTCCCATAGAGGGGAAACAAGTCTCCCATAGCTTGGGCAGACTTCATCCTTTTGACTCCTTTCAAGTTTTTTAAAACTGCGCTTTAATTATTTACAACTTAGTGTTTCTATGCAAAAATGGAAGCTAATAAATGTGTCTTTATTTTAACAAAGAAAAGGGTCTTCTAAAAAACGTAAATAAAAAGTTATGATACAAAAACTGCAAAAGGGATCAAGTCTCCCTATTCTCCCCTAACCAAACCTCTTCTTAACAGGATATGGAATTCAGAAGGGAACAAAGCACAGAATATAAAAAGACCTTCGTATTTATGTAAGACTTTTGTATTTTAGGCGATTTTGACTCAAAAAATATGACAATTGCTAAAATATTTCAAAAACCCGTCGATTTTATTGGTTTCCAACATATTGCGATTGCATTAGTTTCCTAACGGACTTTCAACATTGCATTTATTGGGTTACTTTTGTTTTATAATTTACTTTGTCAATATACTGGTTATGTACCTACATAACTTTTGTAAGTAAGCAAGGTAAGAATGTGTGTGTTAGGAAGATAAATTGTTTTAAACATGGTTTTAGATTCTTGAATGTTTTCAAAAAATTATAACATTAATTTTTTTAAAAGCGGTTACGCCACTTTTGCACACACAGCCTCATTATATTAGTCGCAGAAATGTCTTGTAGTTATTTGTATGAAACCAGCTTTAAAGCTGGCCATACACGACCGAACCAGCGAGCCGAATGGCCCGCAGCCAAACTAAAATTGCCCGTGACTGGGAAAACTCAAATGGCTGAGTTTGGTTCGGCCGAACAGTTTGGATTTTCAGCTAGTCCAAAATCCACGAACACGAACCTCCGAACCAATGTTCGGCTCTATCGTGTGTGGGGAATCAGCAAGCCGGGCCCCGGGAGTTCTGTTTGCTTCCGACTTTCCAAGTCACTAAATAATAAAGTCCCACTTTCTCACTCTATCTCATTAAATTGAAGAATATAATTTTCACCAAAAACATCTAACTGTCTCATTCTCCTTTTTGTAAAGTTCTGCCATGTTCAATACAAAACACAAAATTCAGATTTTTAGAATTTTCTTGGTTTCTGATTGGGCAACAGTCATAAGAAGTTCAGTTCAGTCAACTATCGACTTGTGCCTTCTGCATTGAATTTTTTGTTTAGATAAAAACCAAACTGCCAAAATTGGTTCGGTTCGGCCATGTATTTGGCACCCAAATTTAGGCGCCAGTTATAGCTTTCATTGAAATCCATCATTGAAACACAAATCAGTGAAACAGTGGAATATTTTCTGACAAGTCGGTTATAGCTATCATGAAATTTTTTTTTTGGTACCAAAACGCCATCAGTTTTATTTGTTTAAGTGCATCAAAATTGAAAGAAAAAAATTTCAATGATGGTTTTCAATGAAAGCTATAACTGGCGCCTTAGACCGTGGCCAAATGGACCGGAGCCAAATGGGTCCGAGCTGTTCGGCTTGGTCGTGTATGGCCAGCTTAAGGTTGAAATTTTGTTTTAGTGTCCAGGAAAAAATATCACGAAAAATATGAGATATCGCAAAATGAAATTTTACACCGCGAACTTTAAAAAAAAATCGCGCGTTACGCTATATATCGCGCAATCTTGCAAGCCTGTTAATCGGTCGAGAGACGATGAAAAATGGAACAAAACCTATGCATTTTGTTTCAATTTTCATCGTTTCTCAACCGATTAACTCGATGCGAGAAGTTACAGAACGTGGGCACACTGGTAGCAAAAAAAAACCCGTCAGCTATTTATATGAGGTTTATTTGCGCTGAATGTTTCACAAGGTGTGTTTGCTTAGTTCATCTCCCAACATGTTTTCGACAGGTTTTATTTAAAACTTGTGGTTTAGCCAAATTGTATGAGAAAACTTGTGTTTTCGATTTAGGTTATAAGCCAAAACCGATATTTTCGCGTAAACCGGGTTTTGGTTTTGGTGTGAAAAGGCTATTTGCATATATTAATAAGTAGATTCATTAATAAATGATTTTATAAAATCAACATAATTATTCGCCGTTTGCTCTTATGTTTCATTCCTTCAAACTTTATATTTAATAAGGGTTTCAACGGAGTTCTGTTTGTGATCGCATACAAGGCAGACGTATTTTTCCTTGTGTTCAATCTCCTTTCAAAGTGGTGGTTCGGCCCCTCCAATTATTCCTGCAACTGAAGACAAATCCACTATAGCTAAACACCACACACCAATTTTCAACAATTGCATCAAAAATTGTTACTTCCCTTTACCTTGGAAAAAGGCTACTCTCACACCGATCAGAAAAGGCCTTAGATCTAACAGTATTTCCGACTTCCGTCCTATTTCTCTTTTGTCGAACCTTGGAAAGGTACTTGAAAAAATACTTTTATTATAGATAAACCATTTATTTAAAGATAGTACGCTTACCCAGAACAAACAATTTGGTTTTAAGAGTGGGCATTCCACTGAACACGCTCTTCTTCATTTACAAAACCGTATCCTTTCCAACCTAAGAGCTAAGCAATGCACGGTCGCCTGTGCTCTCGACCTATCTAAGGCTTTTGACTCGGTGTGGCACGCTGGTCTGCTTTTTAAACTAAATCTTATGAACTTCCCCCTTATCTCCTTAAAATTATTCAGGATTTTCTTTCTAATCGCAGTCTTTCGGTCTGCTTCGAAAATGAAACTTTACGCCCGTCCCAATCTATCCTGGGCCCTTTGTTGTTCAACCTATACCTTTCTGACTTCCCTATTTTTTAATAATAATTCCGAAGCTGTGCTCTACGCAGTTTTTTTTTTACTCTATAGTTTTCAGTCCTCATGAGAGGCCTCACGAAGCCCTCGAAGCCATTAAGAGACACCTAAACGTGGTCATACCCTACTATAAAAAATGGGCCATCGAGCTTAATTTGAGAAAATGTGAACTGATTTGCTTCCGAAACGCCTCTGGCAGAGGTCACCATCCAGCTGTTCGTGAGAGCAAGTATCTGAAACTCGACATTAACGGAAATGTTATACCTCTAAAGCAATCTACTAAATATCTAAGTGTTAATCTTCAAGAAAGACTGAAAATCAACCCTCACTCCAGATCTGCACTAAAAAAGAGTGAAGCAGCAGCTGCCATCCTTAAAACACTACTCAACTCCAGTGAAGTTGACCGAAGTACTAAATTACTAATGTATAAAACGCTCATCCGTCCTTTGATCTCATACGGTTTCCCCACTTGGTTTGATGTCACTCCCAATGTTGCTCGTGAGCTTCAAACCTTTGAGAGGAAAATCATCAGGAAATGCATTTCAAAAAAAAGGAGACGGTCTGGCAAATGGTACAGCAACCGATTTGTTTACGAGGATTCCGGTATAAATACCCTAATGAACTACCTATTGGTAATGTCTAGGAAAAGATTACAGGGGCTTCAACACCATAGCAACCCTGTCCTCCAGAACATTTTTTCCGATAACACTAACTTCTCTTTAAACGACAGATACTACCTGTCCCCAATAAGCATTCTCAGCGAGGATTCCGAAGCAGAACTCCAAATTCTGGACAACGATTGCTCTTTTCTTGCCCCGTTTTACAAAAAAACGGTCGATGAACAACTATAGAGGTTGAGATTTTTCACTTAGTCCCGATCTACATTGAACAACTTTTCCAGTGCCGATCTTTTGTTCGTAGGTGAAGGGAGTGAAAAGTGAGGGGTAGGGATCAAATCGTTTGTACCACAAAACTCGAACGGTTTTTCCAGCCTGTTTATGTTCTCTCTCATCTTCTTTCCATTTTTTTGTGTGTGTTCGGTGTCAGTGTGCCGTTCGTTTGATGTTGTGAGTGCATCTCAATAAAACATGAAGAGCACAGCAATAAAAAAATGAAGAAGACAAGGAAAAAATCTTATGGAAAAAATTGTTCTGTGTGTACATTTCACACGATTTCTGGAAAAATCTTCGTGGAAAAATCGGGCAATGTAGATCGGGACTTACCTTCCATTTATCATTCTTTTGGACTAGGACTTGTCTCTTAATAGCATTTGTACAACTTAAATATTAAATACATTTTTATTACAGATTATTATGATTATATTATTTAATCATATACTGGAAGTAATACCTTTTAAATTTTATATGAACTATCTATCTACACTAATTTAATATATTTCGTTTGCTTAACTTAATATTGTAAAACGATTTCTGCACAGAGATTTCCTGCTATGTATATCATTTCATTTTAATATCATAATTTCACTTGAAAGTACTTTTCTATAAAAGAAATTCAAATTATTATTCAAAACTAACTTTCTTTTTCATACCCACCAGTGAACACAATATTCTGTATTTTGTCTTGAATTATAAACAGGATTGTTCAGTGAGATTTTTTTCAGATCACAACAGAATAGAACAGAACAGGATAGAACAGAAATGTCAGACAAGATAGAACAGGCAGCTGCCTGACAGTTGTCAAAAATCTGTTCTAATGTCGAATTCCTTACAGTCAAAAAAATTCGAATTTTTCTGAACAAATCGAATTTTTTCTAAACAAAATCGACTTTTATGCTGTCAAACAAATCTTGCGTTTTTAGCTAGATTTCACATCAAATCGCACACACACTATCAAGATTTGACATTTCTCATGCATCAAGATGGAATTAAATGTTCTCATTACAATTTTGTGACGAAGTTAAAAAAGAAAACAAATGTTTAAGTGTTTTTAATTGTTTAATATTTCAGTGATTGATGAAAAAAAGTAAAGATAATTGTGCGTATCTTCAAGAAACAAAAAATCCCATTAAAATAACATACAATTCGCGAGGAAATCACGTTGCAAAATTATTTTTCTTCGTCCTCTAGTGAAATATTCAGAATAGGTCCTCGCTGCTGTGTGTGGATTAATTTTGGATTGTAATTTTTTTACTTGATTACGCGCACAATTGTTTTTGATGTTTTTCAATTATCAGACGAAATATATTTGTTTTTAAATTATCAAAACAACGCGAAAATAAAATACACTTTAATATTTGCTTTGCGCGCACTACTTCTTAGTTTTTGTGCGACAACAAAATTCCTGTCAAATTGCACTCACAAAATCACAAAAAAAAATCGACTTTTTTATGAATTCCTTACAAAAAGAAAAAAATTTTAATGAAATCGACTTCAAATGGTTGTAAGGAATTCGACATAAGTTATTCTACCTAAGGCGCCAGTTATAGCTTTCATTGAAAACCATCATTGAAAACTTTGTCTTTCAATTTTGATGCACTTAAAGAAATAAAACTGATGGCGTTTTGGTACCAAAACGAAGGTTGTTAGTTATATATTTTTTTAGTCAAAAAAATGTTTAGTTTGCTTTAACACTTTCTAATAAAATCACTTTTAGTTTTTCAATGATTGAAAATCGTTTTCAATGAACAGCTGATATTTTGTTCCCAAAAGTGGAACACATTCGTTTAATATGCCGTTTTCACTGGGCCAAATGAGGAAATTTCGTTGCAAATTTCCAAATGAGACCCGAAATTACCTCATTTCCCATACAAAATCGCATTTCGAAATGATGTAATTTCAACCTCATTTGCACGAAATTAGGTTGGAAATTAGGTGAATGCATCCAGCGGGAATCAGTTTCAAAAGCTCTTAAAAGCTTTTGTATGAAAATATCAATATACTATACTCAACAACATAAAACAGAAAGAGAAAACAACAAAAATAAACGGCTAACTGCCATTCCAAATTCAAAATGAAATGAGATGTCAAATGAAATTAGCAAATTTGATAATGAAAACACTTTTTTGGCAAATTTCGAAATTACCTCATTTCGGCTCTAATGAAAACGTAGTAAAAGAGTCGAGCGCAATATTTAAAATAAAAAAATGTATCCCACTGTAATTAAATACTATTGTGAATTGGTCACACTCAATTCACACTACAAAAATTTAACATGGCATCTCTGGCATATTTGACATATTATGTGTCACAGGCCCCAACCAGCTGTCATAATACAGAAAAGATTTTCCTTCCTTCGTTTTCGTTGACAAAAAAAATTGATTTTTGTGATATTTTCCAAATTTTCCTTGTTATTTTCTTTGTGTGATTGTGAAAAATAAATAAATAAGGTGTTTTGAAATCACCACAAAATGTATTCTTAATGTTATTTGCGATCCAAAAGCAAAAAAACATACGTTATTTTTACATTGCACCTACGCAATTAGAAAATGGACAACAAAAATGAAAACAAAAGAACTTGGAACTCGAACTAAACAACAAACCTTGCATAAGAAATAAAACGAATACTTAAAAACAGAAGAATTTCAAGGTTGAAAGATGCATCCATTTATAATCTGCCACAATGGTAGAGATTTGCGAATTAGCAGTACCGCCGATCAGGAATTGGGCGCTGTCAGTCGTATGTGTGCGACAGAAGACGAAATCTATCTATTGATTCATGGAATCATCTTCCAAGGAGCGATTCCAACTGCCACCGATGATGACGAACTTTGTCTTTTTGTGATGTTTCGAAGCATAGTCGACATGGATATGTGGGATGAGCGATTCTACATTGTCGACACTTCGGGGATAGTACGGATGAGAAAACCAGATTGTAGCTGGACAGAAATTTCGTTCGATCCTTTGGAAATCGCCGAAGAACGCATAAGAATCTCTCGGGTAAAGTGTAACTCATTGGGAGCTGTTTTTGTCACCGACAAAAGTGAAGTGTATGCAATGGGTGCGTGTGGCGAAATATTTAACTGCCAGCTACCGATTCGCCTCAAATGCTTCGACAGACCTGTCTTGGATGTGAGTTCTGGAGATGATTTCTTTATAGTTATTGTGGAGAACGAGTACAGCGACAAGGACGGCGTACACTTCGGTCGGAACTCCCAAAGAGCTGCATCCAATCGTCCGGGTAACTCTTCCCGGATGGAACGTTGCTCTGAGAATTCGATGAGTAGTCGAGAGAGTGACGCTGCTATGTGCCTCGAAGATAACATCCAGGACATCCTTCGCTGTGGCTATGCACTACTCCACACGACAGTGTGTTCATTTGGGGCCTCAAACAACGGGGTCCTCGGTACAGGCGATCACATCAAGCGTCCTGGAGTCAACCATGTCCTAAATCTGTGTGAAATCGGAGTCTGTGCTATTTCCGCTGGCAGAGAGCATTCGATTGCTCGGACAATTGATGGGCGCCTCTTCCACTGGGGACTGAACTCCCACCAGCAGCTTCAAAATGGCAACTCCGAACTTAGCTCTCCGGTTGAACTCCGTCTGGACACTTTATCCATTAATTCTATGGAATCCCATGTCTTGGAAGCATGTTGCGGCGATTACCGAACCATCTTGCTGAAATTGAATGGCGAGCGATTGGAAAAGGACAATGGGGACATCATGAAGCGTCAGTTGTTGGCAATGCATGTCTCAAATGTACCTCAGAACATTCCACTTATTCTCACAGCCAGAAATTTTACGCTCTACAACGATTTCACATTCCAACAATCCTATTATCCATTCCTTCTCTCCCTCCAGCAATGTCTGAATGTCTGCCAACGCGGCAGGACAGTGATTCGATCGCTGCAGTCGTCCCAACGAACACAATCCCAATTTGTGCAGATTGGTCATAGTTACTTGCAACTTCTCTACACACTCTTTGCCTGCTGCAAGTCGCTAGAGAGTTTCTATCGCGGCGATAGTCCTTCATTCAAGGAGCTTCTTTGGCTCCGAAATACCAAAGAGGTTATAAAAATATTCGAGGACTACACCAAGGCATTCTGTGACCTAAAGTCCGTAAATGCCCTTGGTCAGTCCAGCCACGCTTCGCTTGGTAACGAAACTGCACCCAAGGAAATGTTGGAGCAGATATTTACACATCCTTTCGGGCAGATTTCGAATTTCGTGAAACTCCTCGAGACTTTGGCTCAGAATCAATCAGAGGAACCAGCATCGAACGAGTTAAATGAGAAGCTACTCTTATGGCAGGAATTTTCTCGCCAAAGTCGGATTGATATAGAACTCGCTGAACATACTTATGATTTTTGGCTGCGAAATGAAAAGAATTTAAAAATTCGGCCATTTATGAAGAAGCATCGACGAGTAATTCTCGCCCCTAGCACTGTTCCATTGAAGTGGTATAGCGGAATGACGATGTTGGGCACGAATTACTTCATCCTCTTCTCGGATTGTCTCTGTCAATATGGAGGAACCACCTTACATACATATCCTCTCGTAGCTGTGTGGGTAAAAAAAGAGACTGAGTCTAGGTTGAAGATCATCACGCCCGAAAAGACATTCAGTTTGGAAGCAAAAAGCCACGAGGATAAGGTGCTATGGTATGATCAACTAGAGTCAAGTATTATGACGGCTCTAGGACGTCCCGGTGGGAAGTTAACGAATGTAAGAACAACTGCGTACGTCTTCAGTAGCAAACATCCAAAATATGCCAAAGTGCATGCATGCGGCCGATGGAAGAATGGTATAATGCACGGCAAGTGTTATCTGGAGTACCCCGATGGAAAATTTTACTTTGGCGATGTTCGCAATGGCGAAATTGAAGGTGAGTTTCGTAAAATGTCCTTGCGAGTTCGATTGTTTTTAAAATAATTTTTTTCTTGCAGGTCATGGTAAAATGGCCATCCCTTCGGTTGGTGTATATGAAGGAAACTTCAAAGCTGGAAAATTCCAAGGTTATGGTTGTTTTGAAATGAATAACAACGAAGTGTATGATGGTAATTTCCGTGATGGACTCTTCCATGGACACGGTTTACTGCGAACGAACACTTATACGTATGTGGGAGATTATCAGTTCAATGTCAAATGCGGATATGGCATCCTGGATGATATGCTCAGCGGGGACAAATATATGGGAATGTTTGTCGATAATAAACGAGTAGGAGCAGGCACTTGCATAACTATGAATGGCGATTACTTTGAAGGTATATTTGTGAATGATGAGCTGACTGGACATGGCATTGCTGTCTTTGAAAATGACTATTACTACGAAGGAGAACTTACGATGCAGGGGCCAGCCGGTAAGGGAACGTACTATATGCCGCATGGAACTATAGATGGAGTGAGTTCAATAATTCTTGTGTGTAAAGTAAAAACATAGTTATTTTTTTTTTTTTTTTAATTAAAGGACGGCGAAGAAGACACGAAGTGTAACATGATTGGAAATGTAATAAGTGGCCACTTAAGTGGTACTTGGATTGATGTTCGTGTTATAACTGGATCAGTGGCAATCAACCGCCAGTTTCCCAAATTTCCCAAGTAAGTACCTATTTTCCGTATTCTATATCAATTCACTTTTCATTAATTTCCGACTTTTGAAAAAAAAAAAAAAACAGATCAATTGGTGAACTTGTAGTAGATAATTCCCGAAAGTGGCGCAGTCTCTTCGATAATTTCGAGGAACACATCTTTGGATCGAGCGATACTTCAGCTTCGCCAAAATTTCTTTGGAATCGTATAGCAGTATTTATGACAAATGAAAAAAATCGCGAGAAAAATAAGGATCTGGAAAATATCCCTTCATCGACGCATTATTTTGCAAAAAACATATCAATGGGTTATTCTTCAAGTCTAGATAAAATAAGTCTTAAGTCCATGAACAGTCTGCTGGTGCCGTCGGCCAAAGCTAGTTATCTTGATCTCACAGAAGACGCGCAACCAAAGAAGTCCTATAGCCAGGAGACATTGAACGATAGCTGGGATGGCCACCAGCATGAGATATCATTCAATGAGGAAAACATCCTGAGCAGTAGTGTGTTGAATGCGCAACTGGAGTGCTGGGCAACTGATTCCCTCAATTCAACAAGTACGCGCAGTTCCATCGACAGCACTATCAATTCTGGGTCAAGTTTATCGAATGGATTGGAATTTGTTCCAAGTTTCGGTATCAACTCGCTGACAGACGATGATGTGGCTTCGCTGAAGGAATACTTGGGACAAGCATTCAAAGATCCACATCATCCACTGCATTTGTTGAATCAAAAGATTGCTAATTGTTTTTATACTTCATATGGAGCCTGGAAAGTGAAACCAACGCCGATTCTAGCCAAGCAAGCGATGCAGGAATGGGAATCCATTTCCAAGAGAGTGTACAGCTTCATAAGGAGGCTGTTCCCAGCTCTTCCGGAAGATTTTTGCTCCACTGAGGGATCTAGAGAGGTTATTTCTCACATAAGTTTACTATATCCGATTGTCTTATCCGAAGGAATCTACTCGACTTTGTTTGTCCTTTATGCAAATAAATATAGTCGCAAGGACGAACAATACCGTCAAAACTTGATATATGTTGATAAGTTGTCCGATAAGGAACTTGCAAAGATTTTGTCGTTAGATGAGTAAGTAGAAGCGTTATATAATCAATTCGTAGATTGTAATTATTTTAGCTTGAACTTCATTTTAGGTCCCATCTTATTGTAGTATCTAATGCATACTTCGACGATGCTGTAGCTATGCTCAAGCAGGTACAGCAAAAATATAGTCCCAAAGCCATGTTAAATGTTATAGAACGAGCCGTTGAACTTATAACAGAAGCTCATAAATTCGCTGCAATGGAAAACTCTGTGATATTAGCGGCAGATAGTATGATGCCGTTGGCATTGTTTTTGGTCCTTCGAGCGGGAGTGCCTCATTTAGGGGCAGAATTGGCGCTATTAGATGACCTTACTGGAGGTTCAAATTTTCAATCAGAGATGTCTGGCCTAGCTGGTTATTGCTACACAACAATAAAGGTACCATTTTATATTGTTTAATGATTGAAGATAACTCCCAATCTATATTTTTTTTTAGGCAGCATATGAACACATCACATTAAACCTCTTGTCGAAGTCATAGTATCAAATGACAGCACGCCTAACCAAATTAACGATTTGCGTAAAATTATATTTAAAAAGATCTTCAACATTCCTGTTGCTTATTTTCTAAGATAGAAAGAGATATCTATATACATATTAATATATTTTGAAGACAGAAGATTTTTGTAAATAAAATAATTATTGTTGGTATTCTTGATAAGTTAAAAATATGTTAATATTATTTTCAAATTTTATTTTATTTTTTTTTTAACTCTACGCGCATCAAGAAAACGCATAGAGTTTAGTGGCAATAAAAACAAATTGTATATTAAAATATTTACGATAAAACGTAGAAAACAAAAATAAAAATATAAAATGTGTTATTTTTTCTGTGGAGTGAGGAAATGTATGTATTATGAATCGACAAAGATGACCACATTTTAATTTTTATCACGAGTTCGGTCGTGCTGGAAATTTGTATGGATTTTCGACTACGATTGGTCGGATTGCCAAGATTATGATGTTCGGGCTTAAGGAAAATAACAGAGCATCATAACATATATTTTTTAAATTTTTAAACAAAAATTGGAAAATCGCTATTTTGAAAATCCATACCCCGCCAAAGGCTGAAAAAAAAAATCTGCCAGACTTTGGTTTTCGATTCCACGATTTATGCATCCTCATGCTCATATTTCGGTTATCAATCCACTCCCAAAATTTGCTTACGGCTCTTGGTCTATATGTTGAAACCTTAAGAAGAATCTAATCTCAAGCACTTGTTATTTTATCTAGCACTTTGTTCAATATTGTTTTTAGTATGTTTATGTTTTAAGTTTCACATAATATATTATTCTGTTTAGAACTTATACGAAATAAGTTGTTTCTATTGAGCTTAAGGAACTTTATTTATTCAATTATTTTCCAATTGGTTATGGGCCCAGAAATGTTGAGGAGGATATAACCGGAACTTAATTGAAATAAAGTTTAAAGAAAAAGCTTTTAAAGAATATGGCATATTCATCGATACCAGGGATAGAAAAACTCAAGGGAAGAGAAAATTACGAAGATTGGAAATTTGCTATCGAGAACTTTCTAATTCATGAAGACCTGTGGGAATGTGTAACTGGGGTCGAGACGGATGTGAAGAAAATTGCGAAAACCAAATCAAAAATAATTTTATTGATTGAGCCTATCAATTATGTTCATTTAAAGAATGCCTCAACTGCAAAAGAAGCTTGGGACCGACTTGCAGCAGCATTTCCTGATAAAGGTTTGACCAGACGTGTTGGTTTGCTCAAATCCTTATTGAGCATCAATTTAAAGGCTTGTGGTTCTGTCGAAACATATGTGAATCAAATGATTTCAACTGCTCATAAATTGAACTCGATTGGAATGCAAGTATCTGATGAATGGGTTGGCTCTTTATTACTGGCTGGGCTTGATGATCGATATAAGCCTATGATAATGGGCATAGAAAGTTCGGAGATGCAAATAACAGCTGACGCAATAAAGATGAAGTTATTGCAAGATGTAAAGGACGACAATAGTGAATCTGGAGGAGACGGAATGGTTTTCTATGGTCGACATGGTGGAAAGGGAACTTTTTACAAAGGTAACCAACGTCCTTCAGCGGGCCCTAAATGCTACGAATGTGGAAAACATGGACACATTGCTAAAAATTGTCCTACAAATCGTCAAGCAGTAGAGGGCGAATTCCAGAATCGAAAGCATGGAAAACAAGTTTTGTTTACATCACTTATGGCAAGAATGAATTCGGAAGACATCTCTGATTGGTTTATAGATTCAGGCGCATCCGAGCATATGTCTAATCGTAAGGAATGGATGAAGAATCAGTCCGAAGTCAAGCGAGAGGAAGTGACGGTTGCAGATAATTTC
Organism: Melangyna quadrimaculata; assembly: GCA_949320155.1. NCBI lineage: Eukaryota > Metazoa > Arthropoda > Insecta > Diptera > Syrphidae > Melangyna > Melangyna quadrimaculata. The sequence continues at coordinate 3,426,097 of OX439483.1, forward strand.
AATTTGAATGTCGAAGCTAGAGGAGATGTTGAACTGGAAATTTTGGTCAAGGATGAATCATTGACTGTGACGATCAAAGACGTTTTATACATACCAAATTTGTGTGCGAACCTTTTATCAGTAAGCCAAATGACAAAATACGGCTATAAAGTTGAGTTCACAACTGATAAATGTACAATTTGGGACGGAACAAATTTGATAGCCACTGGAAGTCGTGTGACTGGGAAACTCTACCGGTTGGATCGACCATCTGCAAGATCATATGCAATCAACATGCTAGTTGAACGGAAATCTTCGTATGATTTATGGCATCGCAGACTAGGACATCCAAGTCAAGAAATCTTAGTCAAAATGCGAAAAGGATCTGTAACGGGAATAGATTTCGTAGATTCAAAAATGCAACAATGTGTAAAATGTCTGGAAGGAAAACATGCCAGGAAGCCATTTCCATTATCAGAATCAAGATCAAGTGAGATTTTGGAACTGGTTCATTCTGATGTATGTGGACTAATTGAAGAGAAATCGCTTGGTGGTGCTCATTATTTTCTTCTTTTCTTGGACGATTTTTCGCACAAGATTTTCCTATTTGCTCTGAAGTCAAAATCAGAGGTCAAAGAAAGATTTGTGGAATTCAAGAACTTAGTGGAAAATGAAACCAAGAAGAAGATCAAAACATTGAGAACAGACAATGGAAGCGAATGTGGAATTCGCCATCAAACAACAGTGCCCTACACACCTCAACAGAATGGAAAAGCTGAGCGAATGAACAGATCGTTAGTTGAAAAAGCTCGATGCATGCTTATGGATTCTGGTGTGGAGAAAAGTTTTTGGGCAGAAGCAGTTTTGTACGCAGCGTATTTGATGAATCGCACTCCGAGTCGAATTTTGGAACAAAATAAGACACCTGAAGAAATCTGGACCGGAAAAAAACCAGATGTGAGTCACCTACGAGTCTTTGGATCAACTGCTATGGTGCATGTTCCAAAACAGAAGAGGAAGAAGATGGATTCAAAATCGAAAAAGTGTGTACTGCTTGGTTACTGCGAAAACTCTAAGGCTTACAGAGTTTATGATCCTGAAAAAAAGCGATTGATTAAAAGCAGAGATGTCATTTGTTTGGAAAATCAGCCTTTTGGAAAGGTAACTAAACAAAATGACGTTATTAATTTGTTCTCTTCATACCTAGAGAGTTCAGTGGGGGAACTCGAGGATACTTCGCCTGAATTTTCTGGTGAAGATAGTCTGAATAGCGCTACGATCAATAATAGCAATGAAGTCGAAGAAAGTAGCATGGTAATTGCTGAAGAAGATGAATATGAGGTTGTTGTGGATTCTTCTGAAGACAATTCAGCAGGGACAACTGAAGAGTCCGAAGAGGATGAATTTTATTCAGATGAAGACTACGTACCCAAAAATGTTAAAGTGTCAACAACAACTACAGCGGAAAATCTTCGAAGATCTGAGAGGGCAAGGAAACCGAAAAACTTTGATGGCTTTGTAACGTATATGACAAGTAGCAACAATTTGATTGATCCTCTGAGGTATCAAGAGGCTATTACGAGAAAAGATGGTGAAGATTGGAGAGAAGCAATTAATAACGAATACTCATCCTTACTAGCTAATGAAACTTGGGAAGAAGCCGATTTGCCTCCTGGAAGGAAGACTTTAAATACAAAGTGGGTATTCAAAACAAAAGTGGATGTAAATGGCAAAATTACTCGTTACAAGGCCCGTTTGGTAGCTAAAGGATGCAGTCAGAAAAAAGGAATTGACTATGAAGAGACATTCTCTCCTGTGGTGCGGTACGAATCTATTAGATTTCTGCTAGCTTTAGCTGTAAAAGAAAATCTGGATATAGAGCAGATGGATGCATTGACGGCCTTTTTACAGGGAGATTTAAAAGAAGAAATTTACATTCGACAACCTGAAGGATTCGGAAATGGAGAAAAGGTTCTTCGTTTAAACAAGTCAATTTACGGTTTAAAACAGTCTTCGCGAATGTGGAACCAAAAATTAGACCTGGTCTTAAAAGAATTTGGGATGAAGCAATCCAAGGTGGATCCATGTATTTATCATCGACGACTTCACGGCAAAAAAGTGATAGTCGCAATTTACGTTGATGACTTGTTAATCTTGGATAATCACCCACAACTCAAGCATCAATTAAAGGCAAATTTGATGAAGAGATTTCACATGAAGGACATTGGAGTTGCAAATTCTTTTTTGGGTCTTCGGTTACAGATAGATAGGAGGAATGGTCAGCTTTGCATAGATCAAGAAAAATATATAAAAGAACTGATCGAACGTTTTGGTTTAACGAGCTGTAATCCTTGTTCGACACCGATGGACTGTAACCAGAAACTTAATAAAGATATGTCACCGCAAACAAAACTGGAAAAAGAAGAGATGTCAAAAATCCCATATCAGGAACTGATTGGAAGCTTGTTGTTTCCTGCTCAAGTATTAAGACCGGACATTAGCTATGCTGTAAACAATTTAAGCAGATTCAATCAAAATCCAGGAAAAGCTCACTGGATAGCCGCAAAGAGAATCTTGCGATATCTGAAAGGTACTGCAGACTTGAAACTTTGTTATTCTAAGAAGGAACATGGTGATCCCCTCATAGCTGGCTTTTGCGATGCAGACTATGCTGCCAATATTGATGATAGAAGATCCGTCACAGGATATGTATTTAAAATGCAGGGTGGCGCGATTTCTTGGTGTTCTCGGAAACAACCTACAGTGGCCTTATCGACAACAGAAGCCGAATACATGTCTTTAAGTACGGCTATTCAAGAAGCATTGTGGCTTATCGAATTAAAAAATTAATTATTACCAGACGTACAAGAAAAGATAACTTTATACTGCGATAATCAAAGTGCAATTTCTTTGACTACCACGAATGTTTACCACGCAAGAACTAAACACATAGATGTCAGACATCATTTTGTTAAAGATGTCATTAATGACGAATTAATCAAATTAACTTATTTAAATACTTCTAAAATGGTTGCTGACATTTTAACTAAAGGACTTCCTAATGATAAATCAACTTACTGTGCTATTTCAATGGGTTTGAAGAAATAGATCTTAGTGGGGGTGTTGAAACCTTAAGAAGAATCTATTCTCAAGCACTTGTTATTTTATCTAGCACTTTGTTCAATATTGTTTTTAGTATGTTTATGTTTTAAGTTTCACATAATATATTATTCTGTTTAGAACTTATACGAAATAAGTCGTTTCTATTGAGCTTAAGGAACTTTATTTATTCAATTATTTTCCAATTCTATAAGAGTGAAGAATGAATAGAGTACATAGGCGGGGGTATTTTTAAGATGATAGAGTAGGGTTGCAAGCGTCCTCTTTTTGGAGGACAAGTCCTCTTTTTAACCTCGGCGCGGAACGTCCTCCAACGTTTTAAAAAATTGTCCTCTTTATTCGCCTAACAAGTAATTTTGAAAATTAAAAAAAATCATCGAAATCTGAATTTTAAATAAAAAGAGAGAATTTTGAAAAATTAAATTTGAATTTTAGATGTACATAAATTAATTTCTAAAAATAATTGGGATTAAAAAATTCAGATTTCACTTTTGGAACAGTTTATCTGAAAAAAAAAAAAAAAAAAACAAGAAAGAGTGTTCTAATTAATAAACTAACAATGGACCAAGGGAAGAAATAGATTATTACCCCAAATGTTTAGGGTATAATTTTAACTAAATTTAATTACAAAAACCTAAGCTGAGTAATTGTATGTCCTTATAATTAATAGCGATATCCACGTTCACATTGCGCTGAGATATATCCGCATATGTTTGTGTGGATAGGTTTACCTAGCATACAATTCAGCGTAAAATTTAAATCTTGACATTTTTTCTTCAGATAGCTGTCTAGGTTTACGAGAATTTTTGAGATGGTTGAGATTTATTTTATCATCACCTGTTTTTTCTCAAGGAACAACACAAACAAATCCGTATTATTTGTAAGTGGTTAGTGAACGATTGGCCTCGTTGAATGAATGAGTTCTTGAAAAAAAATTTAATGTGAAGACAAATGTACATAACTTTGTTATGTATTTTTTATTTTAATTTATGTTATTTTAAATATGAAATATATTTTTGTATGAGTTCATGGACTAGTTTTTGATTTCATTTTGTCCTCTTTTAAAAGGTAGGTGATGTCCTCCAGAGTCCGGGATTTTAAAACTTTTTGTCCTAGGTTAGCTTATACAGCCATGGCAACCCTATGATAGAGGGTAGGAGGTGGAGATTAAACTAACTGAACATTTAATTATCTATATTCGTTGGTGCGAATGTGGCGTCTTCCTCCCGACTTATATCTTCGCAATTTTTTATCAAAAATTAAACGACAAAAAAACGAAACTAATTTTTTTTTTCCAAATGGTTCATGCCTTAGAAAATAATTTATTTAAGTATTTCATTTTATGTAGATTTTTTTGTTTGTTTTAATTATTTCTTACAAATATATATGTTTTAAAAATATATAATTAGATTTTTTTTTTATTATATTATGATAAATTGTTTTTCCCTTTACAAATGTCTGTATTTTTTGTTTTATATTTTTTTTTTTGTTTATTTAATGTTACATACATAGATTTAATTTATTATTCTTTTTTGTTTTTATATATATATGTATATAAAAGCGTTATAATTTGTTAAAATTGATAAAAATGATATAAATAAGCACGTAGCTATTCGCGGATATTTTTGTTTTATTTTTTATAAATTAATTTAATAATTTATTAAGGATCTGTATTTTTTTTTTTTGTTTTCTGTATGATTAAATATAATAATATGTGTGTTTATAAGAACATGTTTATAACGTTTTTATTTTTTATTCATTTTTGTTTGCATCTCTCTTAGTTTTTTTATTGATTTTTTTTATTAAAATAACAATCATTTTTTGAGTAAAATTAACTAACTTATATTTCAACAAATTAAAAAAAAATGCATAATTTATTTTTTATGGCAGAGTGTACGATCTGTGGGTTTTAACAAAATTTCTAATAATTGAATTTTCGTTTTGTAAATAAACGAAAATATATAAACTTTGTAAACATTTTTACTTCCTTTCATAGGTTCTCTCCTGTGCTGCGTATTCTAAACAGCACACTTTTCATTCTAAAAAATTCCATGTAAAAATATCGAATTTATTTTATTTTATTTTGTTTTTTTTTGCTTTAAGAGAGATTTAAAAAAAGCGAAATATCAGGAGTGTCATTACTTTACACAAACACATTTGATGTACCAATAGTGTTTTTCTTTTTCTTTTTTTTTTTTTTTTTTTTTTTCATTTAGCTTAAATGGTGAATGGAATTTGAAAGTGAAAAATGTAAAACAAGGATTTTGTTAAACAAAAATTTAAAACACTGATATTAAATTCTCTATCATTTAAGATTATATTGTAATATTGATAAGCTATAATTGGTACTTCTTTTTTTTGTGTATAATATACGTGTATATTTTTTAGTATAAGTATAAATATAAATATTTTATTCCCATTGTGTCCTTAATTTATATATATATTTTGTTTTCATTTAATTACAATTTCCCTTTGTTTGTGGTCGGTAAAAAAAAAATTATTTTTATATATATTTTTAATATAAGACTATTTCGATATATTTATATAAATTTTACTGTTTTTCTTTTAACTTATGGATTATGTTATTATTTACATAACAAAAAAAAGTAAAACAAAACATACACATAGATTACTATATAAATATTTACAATAAATTAAGTTTATCTGTATGAATGTAATACATATACATAATGTTCACAATTATTTTAGTAAAAATTATTACATGCTGCTTTATTTCTTGTTTTAATATTTATTTATATAAAGGGCTTTTTTTTATAAAAACAAAAATTAAAACATGTTACTCGTACAACGTCTACTAAGTTAGAATTTTAAAATTTTTTATCGCTTCGCTCGTTAAATTATTAATATTTTTGTTACATTATTTAAATTGTTTGTTTTGAACAGCAATTGCATTTTTTTGTTGATATAATAATTTATGTATTTATAGTTTGTTTTGTGGGATTTTTTCTTTAAGGAAAAACCACACATTCAATTTGATATTTTTTGTTTAAATAATTTTATATGTATGCTTGTTGCATGCATGCTGATTAAAAATCAAAATAGACAAAAAATATGTTTAAGTAATAGTACGTTCTGTTATTTTTTTTATCATTTTTTTGAATGCAGTTAGTTTAGTCAATTAAAATGGGACATACAATTAGCCGTTTTTTTTTTTTTTGTTTGTATTCCTCTTGCTATTGTCTTTAAAACATATATTTAAAACAAAACTAAACAATTAAGTTTTAAAACTTAAATATTAATAAACATATATTCCCACTGTTACGTCTTATTACTTAGGTCGTTTAAACTGGGCGGACTACCGATTTGTTGTTGCTGCGGCTGCTGCTGCGACTGAACTCCTTGGGTCGGTTGCTGTGGTTGTTGTTGTTGTGTTATAATAGATGTCGTTGATGATGCCGGTTGCACCATCTGCATTTGATGTGATTGTGTTAAATGAGTTTGCTGGAGAATTTGTTGCTGTTGTTGTTGTTGTTGCTGCTGCTGTTGTTGAAGATGGTTGTTGAGGGGATTATTTGAATTGCACAATACACTATACACAGAATCAACTTTGCTAAGTTTCTCAAACAGAGGAATCAGCTCCAGAAGTTCACAGTCAGTGACGTCGTCGAACCACGACTTTACAGGAACCTAAAAAAAAAAAAAAAGAAATCAGAAATATGTTTTAATTATACATAACATACACTCCGCTCCACTTGAATAGAAACAAACTTTTTTTTACTAACAGAGCGTGTGGCGCTTTGGTAAATTCATACATTCACCTTTTGCTTTCAGTTCCTAAAAGAGAAATCTATTGCGAATAAAACTGCAGGGACAGAATAATTCAGGAAAATACCATAAGGTTGTTTTTTTACCACTTTTCTAATTACTTCATAAAATACACTGTTTTTTTTTTACGCCACTTGAATAGAAACAGTGTGCGTTTTGTCTCTTAAGATTACGGTAAGAAGAAAAAATATTGTTATAATAATAGTAGTGTAGATTAAAAATAACCATTAAACCATTAAACCCTGCAGAAAAAGCCAAAATAGACGTACACGGGGAAAACAAGCTAAACCTACGCACAATTGCCAAAAAAAAATAAGTAAAAGTGTGAAAATTGTTTGGTCGAACCATAGCCATAAAGAAAACTATTGAAAAATATGTAAGGTAGGTAATCAATAGCCACAACAGAAGCAGACCGAAGAAAGATAATTAGACTGGCTTCAAATTCAAGCGGCTCTGCTGCTAAAATCATGGCTAAGAGTGATATTACAGCGAGTCTTAACACTATCAGACGTGTTATTCGTGGGTCACAACATTTAAAGCGCCTAAAATTGAAGAAAAAACCACCGTTAAATCCAATACGAAGACAGAATATAATAGATTTTTGCAGGAAGAATATGACGTGGAAGGAAGAGTGGACAAAAGTGGTATTTTCTGACGAAAAAAATTAAATTATGATGGCCCGGACGGATATAATTACTATTTTCTTGTTATAAGGGAGGAACCCAGGTTTCTGGAGCGCCACCATAGCCGAGAAGACCGTGTAATGGCGTGGGGTACCATTTTCAGGTTTTGAACAATTGTTCTGGACTTTCCCACATTGAAAATGACGGCAAACTCCTACAAGGAAATACTGCAAGAAGCTTTCCCTAAGTTTACCGATGTCTTTGGATCAATATAATGGACATTTCAACAAGAAAACGTGCCAATCCTCAACGCAAGGATCATTAACAGTTGGATATCCGAGAAAAATGTTACCTTACTTCAATTGCCACCGTATTCTCCGGACCCAAATATTATTGAAAACGTATGGGGATGGATGGTTCGTAGAGTTTACGATTCTGACAAAGAATCACTTATTGCTGCAATCAAAGAAGCATGAAGTGCAATTTCTTTAAATTATATAACAAACTGCACGATTCAGTTTCCAAATGGGTTTTTTAAGTTATTTCATATAAAGATGGTAGCAAACATATTAAAATGTGATTACGAATAGAAAACTACTCAATTTTACTGCACTTTTTCAATTTGTTTCCTTATTTAAGAGAATGTTTCTATTCAAGTGGCGCAAAAAAAAATAGTGTTTTAAATGAAGTAATTAGAAAAATGGTAAAAAATAACCTAATGGTATTTTCCTGAATTATTCTGTCTCTGCAGTTTTATTCGCAATAGATTTCTCTTATAGGAACTAAAACCAAAAGGTGAATTTATAAATTTACCAAAGAGCTACACGCTCAGACAGTAAACAAAAAGTTTGTTTCTATTCAAGTGGAGCGGAGTGTATGAGATGATGATAAAGAAATTTATTTATGTTTAGTTACAAAATAAACTATTATATACCAGAATAAACTACTCCAAAAAAAAAACTGTTAGCATGAATCATAAATTGTTTATAATGCAATATTCAACTGTCAAAGAAAATTTCTAACCATCTGTGGTATGATTGTATAAGAAAAGGGGTACATTAAAAGCCGTAAAAAAAGTAAAAATTTCCCTTCTCTATGATTTTTTTACCAAAGAAATGTCTGTGGACAGAAATACAGTTCAGCAAAATGTCAGTATGAGAGGAAATGAATGACAATTTAATATCGTGTTAAGGGTTGACTTTTTGGCGAATTTATCGCTTTGACTTTTTGGTGAATTTGTCGCTTTGACTGTTTGGCGAATTTATCGCTTTACCTAGCGGAACTTTCATTCAGTGACACACATTTTATCCTATCGCTAAATTAAAATTTTAAATAATTTTAAAATTGGAGCGCGTTTTTTTTTTTAACTCTGTTGATTTCATTTAATTTGACAACCTTCTAAGAAATCTAATAATTACCAGTAGTATACCATTGTATTGATGGTAATGATATACCAGTGTATTAAAATAAAGATAACATCCAAGTCTTACAGAATAAAATATTTCGAATCCCATAATGTGCCTGAATGCTTGATTCCTATATATTTATATCATAAGAATCTGTTAACTGATAAGTAATATTTTGGATGCATCAATTAAACAGAGAAATAATTTGTCTGGCATTTCATATTTTGAAAACCCGTTTCTTAGACTCTAGGCAGCCTACTTTTCATGATTTCAAGATCAACAAAATAAAGTAAATTTTATTTGGACTACCCTTATGTACGTTATTAAAACGTAGGTATTAAGTCAAAAAAAGATTGGTTCTTTCCCAGAATAAAATTGATTAAGACTAAGAATTATTTTGCGGTCGTTTGGAAACCTTATCAACCGTTAAAAGATAAGAATTAATATAAGTATATACCGAGACATAAAACAGTAAAATAAAAGCCTATTTATGCTTACCGCATTATCTGGATGAAATATATAACTAGCTGGTGAATTATCAACTATAACAATCTTTTGTAAATCACGTCCTAGTCGATTTAGATCCTTAATATAATTTCCTCGGTAGTAAACACATGATTCCCTAAACAGTCTTGCGCGAAACACATTCCATCTGTAAATAAAAGAAATTATTTAAATTAAAAACAAACATGAAATATGAAAAAGAAAAATAACTTACTTATCTAACAGATCTGCAACAGGATCTGCATATTTGGCTAGTGATGCTGTGAACAATACACACTCGTAAAGTTCACCCATTTTCCGAAGGAATTCATCGACATGGGGGCGTTTTAGAACGTACACCTGGTGGATGGTTCCATCTATTTCTACTGGTACTATAAAATCTGCATTGGGAATTGGCTGTAAGAAATAAATGGAAAAATAACCAAAGGTATTAAAATTATGTTAAAAATATTCTATAACGGGATTAGTTTATTATATTATGTGTAGATGCATGTATATTTAGTAACACCCTGAAGAGAACTTTACCCAACCAGTTTGGACCACACTATACGATGTCCTTCTCATGGCTCAGGCGGCAGGAAATTATGACTAATTTTAGATGGAAATCATAATGGAAAATCATTCATAAGGGAGAAATTCAAAAGGTTCAGCAGATGCCTTTTAGCTCATAAAAACAAAACACGAGTTTAGGGTTGGAATGAAGGAGTTCAACAACGATGGCCAACATACTATATACACGTCATACAAAGGACACATTCCTTTTTTGAAAATGGTATAAACGGAACATAGTTCAGGTATATGTATTGTATATGTAGGTGTATCAGCAAGCAGCTTAATAAATATATTCTAACCAACTTTGTTTAAAATGATAATGTTTTTATGGTGGAAATGTTTGTAAGAGAGAAAGACAAATATTTTTATTTCACTTTGGACACTCCGTATCATCATAGGGGTTAATGGTGAATTAATTTTAAATTACCTGCTATTTTTTGGCGATTGAATAAAACGATACGAGGATAATTAGAGCTTTTATTGGTCATGAATAATTTATCTTCAACTGAATAAATACAAATTATATTGAATTTTGTTTGTTTTCGGTTTCTATTAATTATTCATAATTAAATTAATTGAAAAAAAAAACTTTATATGAGTATGTGCATATAAATGTATCTGATGCGGTAACAAACATATGAATTTTGTATACTTTTACGTTATGCGCGATACTAAAAATATTCAATTTGAACATTTTATTTCAATATTCAAAAGAAATCATTTCGCAAAAGAGAAAAATGAAATTAAGCACACGAAAGCGGGCAATTCACGTTGAAGTAGTCGTAAGTCGATACATAATATCAAGCTGTGTTAACTTGGCGCCAAAAATAGTCTGATTTTTTTTTTCGTAAGAGATGAGCAATTAAATTACCACTTTTGACCACCCAACAACTTTTTTTGGCCACCCACAGATGTCGGAAAATCGATTTTAAAAAATGGAGGGCCAAAAGAACGCTGCCCCAAAAAATCGATTTTTTCAAATTTGAAAAATGCTTTCAATTGGTTTCTTTTTGGACATTAATGACCACCCTTTAACTTTTTTTGACCTCCCCTGAAATATTTTTTTTTTTTTTTAATATTGAAAAATAAAAATATACATTTTTAAAAGATGACAACTGTTGATAACACAATTATTTTTGTTGAGTTAGAATATTTCTTAAGGGTGGTCACTGTAGATAATATTGTTTTTCAAGATGGTCATCTTTCAAAATTAAAAACAAAACTTCTTTTCAAAGGTTAGAGCTATTTTAAAGGATGGTCATCTTCCATAATTGTGTTTTTTCTAAATGGTCATCTTTTAAAATTCCAAAAAAAAATATTTTTTGTTGAGTTAGAATAATTCTAAAGATTGCGAAATTTTTATAATTGTGTTATCAACAGTTGTCATCTTTTAAAAATTTATATTTCTTTCAAAATTAAAAAAAAAATATTTGTAGGGGTGGTCAAAAAAAGTTAAAGGGTGGTCATTAATGTCCAAAAAGAAACCAATTGAAAGCATTTTTCAAATTTGAAAAAATCGATTTTTTGGAGGCAGCGTTCTTTTGGCCCCCATTTTTAAAATCGATTTTTCCGAAAACTGTGGGTGGTCAAAAAAAGTTGTTGGGTGGTCAAAAGTGGTCATTTAATTGGTCATCTTTTACGAAAAAATAAAAAAAATCGGACAATATTTGGGGCCAAGTTAACACAGCTATAAATATAGTATGTGCATTACTAAAAAAAAAAATAGAACAAAAAAGAGAAACATAAAGAAAATAAGGACTGCTTAGCTCAGTGCTTTTCAAACTGTGGGTGGCACAGAATTTCTCGGGGGGTTGCGGTCGGAAGCTGGTTATTAAGGTACCTATGTAATTGTCGTCATAAAGTCTATATTTTCGATTTTACATTGCTTCCACTTGTACCGGATGTGCAAGACTGCGACAATCTTTTGAGAAACTTATCCATTTTATGTTAAATCGTTAAGATATTTCCCGACAGGTTATACACAACACTTATTTTTTTTATGAATAGGGTTTTTCTTTTTATCTCAGAGCAGGGCATGGATAAGAGCTCGAACGATCGGACTTAGTTTTAACATCTGAGCAGAGTATGACCAGAGCTCTCCGATATAATTTTGGAACAAATCTAGCACTTAACTGTCATACGATGTCATATGAATCGGTGCGTTCAACGCACTAAAATTAAGTACATATTGACTTTTAATTTTCATCTAACAGCTAGCTAATCAAAAAATCGAAAAATTTAAAAATCTGAAGTGAAATTTGATGTGTTAAACTTGTTGAAATGTTTTGAGAAAAAGACTGAAATTGGTCGCGCTCAGCTTGCGCTCTGATTGAAAAAAGAAAAACAAACTCTGAGTTCTCTGAAGTCAGCAATATGCTCTGAGCTAAACAAAATTATAAAGGACAATTTCGATGCACACATAAGAATTCAAAAAATGAAAATTACTGCAAGGACTGTTACGATTTTGTTTTATTTTTGGCAATACGGGGAAACTTCATCCCGATAAATGGTCGCCAAAATATTTTTACTAAAAAAATGGGTCGCGTACTCAAAAGCGTACTCGCTTGGCTTATTTCCAAAGTTTGGGCTCAGTTCACCTGAGTTTACTTTCTTAGTCTTATGATAAGCTTAGCTAAAATTCACTTAAAGATCCATTTTCGTTACCCCGAGGTCTTACATACTTTCGAAGCATCCAACATTATGTTTTATCTTTTATCTTTTAATGACTTCCTACGAAACTCTAAGTGTTTTCGTTTCGATTAAGATCCCAAGAACCGACGACTTGATACTTAAAAAAGAAAATATAAATAAAAATAAATCACCAACGACGTAAAAACCTCAAGAGGATTAAAAGGGGTACTGCTGGTGTGTCTGTCTCAGATGTATGAACATATATAATTAGCATTGAGTCCAAAGGGGTGTTCAGAAAAAATCAATTTTATAATGAAGACAACAAAAAAAAAGAAGCACCCAACTCCATAAAAGAATTTGCGGTTTGTCGTCGTCTTCATGGTGGTGCTCTTTGGAATCCGCTTATAATTGAAAAAATTATTAGATATTTATTTTCAAATCATTCTTCAGCACTGCCATTGCCATCGTCATTTCGATTTCCATGTGTAGCTTTCTTATCTTTAAATGGGAAGTGAATTCAAGCTAAATGAATACACGTGCATGAGAGTATTTAATTTGAAATAATAATTTAAAAAAAAATATGTATCTATATTTTTTAATAATACAAAAACAAAACACGCACAAAAGCCAAGCGAGAATGCCACCGCCCTCTAACTTATAATTGCAGTCTATGCGAATGTTAGTGAAACTTTATGTCTGTACTATCGATTGATATTTAATAGATGTTTTTTTTTTTTTTTTTTGCTTTCTGTAATGAGGGCGAAATCGATCCATAGGTAGATAATAATTTATAGTAAACCATCATTAGAATGTATTATATATATTTTTTTTACTTACCTTAAAACTACTATGAACTAGGGTCTCGTCCAAATCGATGACCATGCATTTTTTATGCATATCCGAATGCCTAACTTGAGGTAGTAGGTACCTTTGTTGGTCCGGTAATGGTGGCGGTGTTGTTGATCCATCGATCGGTGTGCCATTTTGGTTGGTTTTCGTTCGATTGCGTCGCCAACAGCACAGTATTGATTGGAAGAATCCACGCTTTGGTGGTTTTAATCGGTCAACGTCATCTAAAATAAGACACAACAAAAAACAACACTTATTTAGATTTTGTTTTATAACTTTAATAAATTTGAATCGGTTTGAACTTTAAAGGTAACAAATTTAATTTCAAAAAAAAAGATTGAAGCTAAGGAGATTCAAGCTATAGTTGGCTGTCTTCTTAGAAATCCAAATAGTTTAGTTTAAATTCAGCATGATTTCCGATAGTTGGATTTGAAGAACGCAGCTAAGACACCTAGTTCAAGTTCCTTAATAAAAAGAGTTTTCCATAGACAATACAAAAATCCCGATTTTTACAATTTTTGCGTTCCATTGGACAAATTGATTTATTTGATTAAAAATAAATTTCTCAGATTTGCACTTCCTTTTAAAACTTTGAGCTATGTTAATTGTTTGAATTAATTTCGGCGGTTGTGAAAATTGTGTTAAAATTATGAAGGAAATAATTTCCAGATTGAAGATTTTTTGAAGGTTAAATTAACAAATAAAAGGAAAAAAATAAAACGAATTGAGGTGGTGTTCCATTCGCCAAGAAAACAAAGAATAAATAGATTGAAATCTGAATTTACCAAAGGACCATAAGTGTTCCAACTCTCTGGCCATTTCCGGTAGCCATATAGGTATTTGTCCTACTCTGCTACACATTTTCTGGTGGATATGGAAAGAAAGTTTCCTGCAACTCATTTAAATATATTTTTTTCCCAGGATCGACCCGGTTACTTTTGATAAAATGTTGGTAGTTTTTGTGTACCTACTTAAAAAGGAAGCAACAAAAACTTGTTACATCTTTTGATTTTATACCCACCTTTATTTTATTTTTTATAAATCAAGGAATGCACCATTATTTCTGACTCCAATTTAGCTATACAATTTTTGATAAAATTTCCCCATTCAAAGCTGACAAGTAAATTTGATTACTTTCCCTGAATTACCAACGCATACCGCTACTGCATATAATTCAAGTGTACGATGTACGTCCAAATATGCAACAATATATAAACCATCAACTTACACTATCACTATGTATTCTGGTTTTCTGTTTCTGGTGCAAAGCGAGCGAGGGCAACTCGAGTCAAATCGAGAGTGGGTCATGCTATAATTAAGTGTTTCTCGCATAGCGGTACCTCATGCCCTGGATTTGTTCAATTTTTTTTTTCTTTTTTTTTTTTTTTTTAAATAATTCTCTCAAATTCAACAAAACGCACACCCCTCCTTTCTGATATAATCCGCCGATGCAATTTTGTTATGACAGAATGAAAATGGTGCGCGGCATCATCGGCAGCGGGACGGGCGATCGGTGGCATGGAGCTCTACATCAACACAGCCTGTTGCTGTATTCAGTTTTGTTTTTGTTTTATTTTCTGTTGTTGTACTTATAAAACAACAATTGTTCACTCGCGCGAATCGAATTTGCATGTTGTAAAAATTTATTTCGGTTCGTCATCATA
Source organism: Melangyna quadrimaculata (assembly GCA_949320155.1). NCBI lineage: Eukaryota > Metazoa > Arthropoda > Insecta > Diptera > Syrphidae > Melangyna > Melangyna quadrimaculata. The sequence goes on from OX439483.1 coordinate 3,441,211, forward strand.
ACACAAGCACAGGCATTGTGCGGGGTGGCAAAGTGCAGTGCAGAAGACCCACCATCTCATTGCTGAAGGAGTATTCTCTTGAAATAATAATAACTGCCAACTTTTATGAATTTCCAATTTTTGTTTACGTTTGAACCTTGTAAATTTAGTACGTGCCCCTTTTTCATTTTTATTGTATGTGTATATAAAATATAAGTACCTCACCTACTTTAGGGGCAGTTAGGAGATTCGAACAAAAAATCATTTTTTCTTGCACTATATTCAACTTAATATTTATGTCCCTGCTGTCAGAGGTAGCAGGATTTAAGCGTTTATTTTCGTCTGTAAAATTATACCAAATAGATAGCTATAAACTAGTAAATGTCAAAGGTTAATTTCATATTCAAGCTAAATAATTTTGAGATTTCAGTTTTTATATGAGTGTTTTTTTTAATGCAAATTATATGTATATACTACTCAAATACATCAGCCAAGTAGAAGACTTAGCATTATTTAATTGGACTTATTTAACGGCCTTTAGTCCATAAAAATTGGCGTATCGTCCCGGCGTTCTCACTTGGACTCTTCAGTTGACGGTGAGAACGCTAAAGGCCGTTAAAAGCTAAATTGAATAAAATAATAAGTCTTTTACTTGGCTGATGTATTTCAGTAGTATATGTAATCATTAACAATCCTTGATGATATATATTCCAAATATCAGACATTAATAGGACTTGCAGTTTAAGCTGTGAGCATTCTTGTGTAACTCCCTTATTGCATACGTAATGTACAGATAGGATCAAAATTTGCCTACAAAAATAATAAAATTTAACGTTGTAGCTCCTATGGCGGGATACATAAACAGCGTGTGCCATAAACCGACTAGAGAATTCACTATGGTTTTTTGTTCAAAATTATGTTGAAAAATAGTGGTTGGATAATAAACCTTAGCATATTTAATATATTCTACTCACTCTTGCATTAAAAGAAAGATCCTAATTTAGTTTAAGAACAAATGAGAGAACAATTTTTGTCTGTCACTTCAAAATCTAGTATCCGGCCATTTGGCCGGTTACTAGTACACAGGCTTTTACTTTGTTCCAGTAAACGGCCACCACTAAAATTGAATATTAAAAATAATTTTTTTTTAATTTTTTGTTGGTTTTATTATTATTTATTGTATTGCTTTTAATAAAAACGTTTAACAAAAACCCGATTCGTTCTCAATACCAGTTAAAATAATGTTTAAACTTCACTCTTTCCAATTGCAATCCAAGACTGTAAATCTCACTTTACACATTGCGGTAAACTTTCACAAGTTCTAATTTTTTTTCCTGGCAAACTTATGAGGCCCCGATTAGCCAAATTTTACCAATTTTACAATGCCAGGCCACGGATAACAAAATTTCCAACAATTCTTAAAAGTTCTAATTGGGTTGGATATAGTTCACAATTGATTTTCGTTGTAAAATTGATGTAAGCTGGACTGAACTTAATAAAAATTGCGTCTTGACAAGGCCCTCACTGTGAACGATTTCAGTTTTTTTTGTATTGTTTCATTTTTGTTTGTTGTTTTGTAAGCTTTGTTCAGAAAGCTACAATGATTTTCTTGTTAAATTGTCTTATATCAACAAAAGATTATCAACTTGCTTATTAAGAACAAGTTGATTATCATTGATTTTGTCAACAAGTTGACCAAGAATAATTTGAAAAAATAACAAGTTGATTATCAAGAAGTTGACTCCCAACAAGTTTATCATAAACAAGTTTATCATAAACAAGTTTAACATAAGCAAGTTTATCATAAACAAGTTTATTATTAAAAAAAACTGGAAAATTATGTTTTTTGAATTATGCTATAAGGTAGAACCTCTGGTTTTTAAATGTTTGGTAGAAAAATGTAAAAAGAACAAAAAAAAAATCTAACTTAGCATTGACTTCTTAGCTAAAACTTGCCTTTATAGGAGCAGAAGCATGTGGTTGGTTGCGTTGAAAATATTAAAATGTATTTTTTTTTTGTTATAAACAAATTTTTCGTAGTGTTTTCTTTTAAAATTTTGTATGACATTTATTTATGTGCGGTACAGTTATCTCTTATTTTTCTTTGTTTACTTCAAAATAACAGGAACAGTAATTTTTAATATCTGACAGCCACATTATACAGGGTGTCCCTTAATTCGTCAAGAGTATTTTAGGGTATGATTCTGGGGTATATTCTTAGAAATTGTTCTACAGTAAGGGCCTATCTCCAATTTTGATATCTTTTATCGGGAATTTAAGAAAAGTCTTTCTTTGGGGTACCCTGATCCATGTTATCGGTAATTGCGCCGTAAGTACTTACGACAGAAACTTCATTTAGAGCTTTATTTTTAGAAGAAATACCAGTCTTTGTAATTGCGTTTAAATAAATTTGACATCTTTTCTATGTCTTAAGATATTCAGCTTTTAGCCTGTTCCATTTTTCCTGTCCATGCTAATTTTTTGACTTTCGGGTCAATTTTTCTCTAAAAAATGCGTAATCAACATGATGTTTTAATAATTTTTTTAAATGTATGTAATAATAATAAAAATAAAATTCAGCAACAAGTTTTCCAAAAAACCCATAGATTTTATGATAATTTGGAAACACAAAATGTTTTTTTAGCTTTAAGCTCGAAAAGCTATGAATAAAAATTATTTGTGTGGTTTTAGTTAATTGTTTAAGTATGTTTTTTACTAAAACAGTTATAACGGGTGCACTTTGACATTCCTTGGTTAGAAAAAATGCTAATTTTAGTAGCCACTTAAGTTGTATTCTACAAACTACCTGCAGTTGTTGCAAAATGATTTATCAGAACTATTGAAGGACATTCCATAGGTTCAACTAGCTTCATCTTATTCATAACTTGATGGTGCTTCCGCCCACTCTGCTCGAGAGGTTTAAAATTGACAAGATGAAGAGTAAGCGGTAATCGTTGGATAGGAAAAAGTTAGAGCAGTTCAAAGGCCTTCAAGATCACCTGACCCTACAATATTGGATGTTCTTGAATGGGGAAGAATGAAATAAATCATTTATTCAACAAAAACAGCAACTTAAAGTAAATTAGAAGAGCGCATGCTCAAAGCGTCCTCAGAAGTGAGGCAGTAGCAAGGATCATTAATATCAATATCATTGAAAAACGAAAACGGGCTCTAGCATACATACAAAATCAAAGAGGACTCATTTGAGCACCTGTTATAACTGTTTTAGTTCACACATAAAATACAAATTATCGATAACCACACATTTAATTTTTTATTTATAGCCTTTTGATCTTAAAGCTAAAAAAAACACTTTTTTTAATTTAACCTGCCGCTGTTCTTCCATATTATCATAAGATCTATGGGTTTTTCGGCAGACTTGTTTATGACTTTTATTTTAAGTACTGTTACGTACATTCAAAAAAAATATTTTAACATCATGTTGATTACGCGTTTCTTGGAGAAAATTGACCCTAAAATCAAAAAATTAGCATGGGCAAGAAAAATGAAACAGGCTAAAAACGGAATATCTTAAGACTGAGACAAGGTATCAAATTTATTTAAAAGCAATGACAAAGGCTGGTAATTCAGGCCTAACCGAAGTTTTTATCATAAGTACTTACGGCGCTATTACCGGTAACATGGATCAGGGTATCCCAAAGTAAGACTTTTCTTAAATTCCCGATAAATGATTGGAGATAGGCCCTATTTGTAAAACAATTTTTTTCTTAGAATATACCCCAGAATCATACCCTAAAATACTCTTGACGAATAAGTTAAGGGACACTCTGTATAATGGTATCTACTGTGCTAAAAAAGATTTATTCACATTCGCAGTGAGTAAGTTCGCAAGACTGCCAATTCTAGTTATTTTTATCTTGGCCCATTGAGCTATGTAAAAAAAAAATAATAAAGTAAAAACCCCCCTCTCAATATAGAGAAAGAGGAAGCGCTTAAATAACTGATATCTATATTATATACTGCTGGAAGTAGTGTGAAAGTAGGCTTTTTTTATAAGCAGCAACCCCTAGGGGTGGAATAAACATTCAAAATTTATTACATGTTTTCAAACGGAACACATTTAATGTGACATTTTTTGACACACAATTGACACAAAGTACGTGTTGTCACATCGGAATTGGAAATGTTTGCGTTTTCGTAAATTCATCAAAAAAAAAACGTGTAAGATTCTAACATAACTTTTATGCAAAATTGCTCTATATCTCTATGTTATCTCTCTGGTAACTTGATATACTTTAACATTTGAACGTGACTGGAAATTTATGGATTATGTTTTTTTTTTTTTGGCCCAGAATTTTATTGGGCTCATTTTGAACTTACTATATATTATTCGCTGACATCATCACATTTACAGCATCAATAATTGCTTCATTAATTTGCTTGCTACAAACTTGCCACTTTATTAAACAATGTTTGATTTTTATTTTCTATCGAATGTTGCTTGCAATAAAATGAATAAATAAATGAATAAATGAATGCAATAAAACAAAATGCCTTGTTGCTGTTTATGAGTTTTCTTCCTATATGTAATTCCTAGCAGACTCTACAAATCATCTTGATTCACTCGTTCAAAAATGCATCGACTTGCTAATTTCATTAGGAATACAAACAAAAAAACATGCAATGACAATATTTATACTAAGGGGCTTGGTGCCAATCGTGTCCAACCGACATCGACATCAGAAAGAGTGGGCGGCCATATAGTATCGAAATGTAAATGTTGCTTCCACAGAGTGTGATATGCACACAATGCCCATGCCGAAAGTGTGATTCGATATTGCAATTATTCCAAAAGTTTTGTGCCGGTCGGTTGGCGCGATTGCCACTATGGAATGTGGGTGCTGAAAAACCAATTAATAAAGTCAAATAATAGTCATGATGTTTGGTGTCGGTTGTGTTTTTGAGAAAAAGACAAAAAATAGTTGCATCGGACAACCAAAGACGATATTCATATATGCAAACATGATGACGCTTTTCTATTTTTGTTTTGCATATTGGTATGTATGTAGGTGACGAAGTGGAGATGTCTTTTATAAAAAATTCATTGGAGTGATGCAATAATGGAAATCAGATTTTTTTGAATTGAAGCGCCTGTGATTTGGTTACCTTGATGTCACAGAAGGTTGAGATTGCTATATAGCTAATTAACGACAGACGCAGTGAACGACAAAATCTCGGGACCGCAATCGAAATAGGGTGTTGATAATTTTATTGGTGATGTGGGCGTCAGTGTTAAATTTGTGTGCTATAAATTTCACACAAGTGTTTTTTGGTTGCAGTTGAATTAAGCTTTTTGGTTTTGGATTTGAAAAGGAATACTAATTATTTAAATAGGTCCAGTAAAAATATTATTTTGCAATAACAATTCTCTTATAGTCCACGTAGTAAAGTAAAGTTAGTAAAAAAAAACGGAATTTAAAATCTGCAACAGAGCTTTTGGAAAAGCTTAAATTCAGGTTCTCGGGACCCCAAGCCCTGTCGAAATCCATCATATTGGAAAACGAGTATTGTTCTGTTTCTGAAACCCTTGATCTTATAAGAAAATATGTTAAGACCAAAGTTGTAGGCAATTAAACTATCATTTATTCATATATAACTTTTTTTCGGAGACCATATTTTTCAATATTATGAATTATTAATTTTAGAGCAATACATTTCTAATATGTTGATACTTTTCTAAAGAAACTCCTTTATAGCAGTTGACCCTTTAATCGGGTAAACAACTTAAGACATGTAATGCACTGAAATTTGTCATCTGTCACGTGTGGTTTTTAAAATCAAAGATCTCCCTTTTAAAAAGTAATTTAAAATAGAAAAAAGTGCAATTTTTGATAAAATATACTTAAAAGATAGTTGAAAAAAACAAGGTTCAAGACACAATCAAAATTTGCTGAGTAAATCTTAATATTAAGAAACCCCGAGCTGTAAAATAGCAAGCCAAAAAGCTAACCTCAACCAATGAACAAAAGAGGACTAATAGAAACCTCTCTTGAGCATTCTCGAAGTGAAAAACGTTACTCTGCTGCAAAAATTAACGCTATGGGACCAACATCTGCCCAAAATGTCGAAACAATAATGAGACAACTACTTAGAGAAAATAACGACGAACTCTTCAAGAACCTTGCAACAAAAACTGACTTGCAACACCTTCATGTTGAATTCGCTAACTTGCAATCTCGCCATGAAGAAATAAGTCAACGAGTGGTCCAGTTAGAGAACCAAAACATGATCTTGGAAGAGCAAATCGACAAAATGCTACAAAAAACCACAGAATCGAACTTGGTGGTGCACCTACCTTTCGACGGCAACTCTGATGTCTGAGATACTGCAAAATCCATCTGTGCGGAGCTCCTTAACGAAAGAAACAATAGCGCAAGTGTAGAATCTGCATATAGTGCTAAGAGCGATGTATGACAACAACTAAGCTTACGTTTGGGATGGAGAGTCTACATCTGAAGAGTTTGCAACAGCTACTGGTCTCAAGCAAGGCGGTATTCTGAGCGCCCTCCTATTTATAATTTTCATAAATGATATTACTGATGAAGTGAGAGGTGGAATAGTTGTGGAAGGATTGACTGTTCCAGCCCTTATGTATGCGGACGACATCGTGCTCTTCTCCGAAACAGTAGATGGAATGCAGCTCATGATAAATAGGCTTGGGGTCTATTGCAATCGATGGAACCTTGAAGTTAATCGAAAATGATGATTTTCAGAGGTGGATGCGGCAGGTATTCAAGAAACGAAAAGTGGGCGTATAACGGCCAGGCAGTTGAAATTGTGCGCGAGTACAAATACCTAGGAGTTCTGGTAACCTCAAATCTGAATATGAAGAAGCATCTGGAGGGAAAATTGGCGGAGGCTAAACGTGCAATATCGTCGGTATGGGAATGGTGCATCAAGAACAAGTACGTTTTGCACAGTGCTAAACAAAAGTTGTTCCGCTCTACATCAGTGTCAATCCTGCTTTACGGGTCGCAAGTTTGGGGACATTCTTTCTTTGAGCCTGTGGAAATTTTTTTAAAGATATTCCGTTAAAAGGATATTTCGATTACCAAAGAATACTCCGAATGACATGGTTTGTCTAGAAACAGGAATTCCTCCTTTGATTATGGACACTCTTTCCATGCACTTTAACTTTGAAATGGAAGATAATCGGATACCAAACAAAGTTTTAAAAGCAGCTATACAAAGAAAAGGAACAATGTTCGGAGAATGGGCTACCCTTGCCTCAACTTGTGGCACTACCATAAACATAACTACAAGGGAACAACCGTCAATGCTTAGGAGAAAGTTTAATGAGATCCTGGAGAAGTTTGGAAGCATCCTGTTTCAAAGATATGCATCAGAAGCCAACTCTTCTCTGGTTAGATCCTACTATAGTCGTCTGAGCATCAACCTGCAGCAAAACTCGTACCTTCTGAATAGCAACTCATTAAATAAAATAAATATTTTCAAAGTGAGAGGAGAATTGCTTAACCTTAATTTTTTTCCACACCGACCAGATCTGCCTTTACTGTGTAATCTTTGTAATATGAAAACGCGTGAAGATACATTTCATTTTATTGCGATATACCCAATCCTGACGGATTTTCGGTTGAGATACTTCAGCAAACGCAGCATGGAAGAAAGAGAAATGCTCAGCATACTCAACGGCGAACAGGAATGGGATGCACTTTACAATTATATTGTCACAGCACTACGATATAGAAAAGCTAAACTTGGAGAAGATTTTTAGTAATATAAATCAGTACAAACTTTTAACACTTACTTTTATTCTTATTAATGTAATCATATTTCAAAATGTCAGTCTGGTAGACGGCCATATAGGCCATTCCAAGAAGGCTTAAGAAATTTATATTACAAAATGTTATTGTGTTAAGAAATAAAGGAGTCATTATAAATAACTAATGCACCTGCATACACGTTGAAAAAAATAAACCCTTGATTATTTTTTTAGCTTTTTTAACAGTTACACTTCAAATTATTGCGAAGATGGTTGAACATATGTAATTGACCACGACTCCTTAATTTGTATATAACAATTAAAAACAAAATATTAACGTCTCCTCCATGATAAGAAAATCAGAAAGCAAGTTTTTCAAATAAAAAATTCAATATTTACAATTCGCAAAATTTAAAAATTAAAAAAGTCACCTGATCAAAATTCTGAAACATTTAGGAGATTAAATTCTTGTCTCCAAAAGAATTAAAAAGACTTACTTTTATATTAATGTATCTACAACTTACAATTATTATATTTATTATTTTACACAATATTGATATTAAGTCAGCAGAATCCATAAAATTAAAGAACTTTCAGTTCTAAACAACTCCGAAATCAAGGTTTAAAGTTCAAACGTCTCAGAAACAAAAATCTTAAAAATCTAGAGTTTAAAATGAGAATAAAATGTAGCATCTTGCTGTTTTACTTATAAAACAAAAAAAAATATAAACAATCAAAAAATAATTTTAGCACACATTAATCTTATGGTTAAACATTCCATTTGGTCGTAGGTATTGTAAAAAAAAAAATTTCTTGGTTATTTCTCAAGTCAACGACAAGTTCGTCTGTCCATTTTATTTTTTAAATTTTTTGTTCGCCTGGGGCACCAATGTCACGGTGAATACAACTTAATAACGCAAACAAAAAGAAGAAAAATACATTAAGGAAACAATATTGCCTGGCGTCTGGCAATTTCTTTTTTTAGCTCTTTGTGTCGCATAAATATAGCCCAGGCACTGCAACACGTCACCGCAGAACCTATTTACGTGGTGTCGACTATTAAATAGAAAAACAAATCGCCATCCCTAGAGTTAAAAAGCTTATTTATTACCAAGGTACATTTTTAATGCAAATAAAATCACAATCCGTTAAGCAAAACAAAAAATATAAATAAATTCATGTTTAGGTAAAAGCTTCAATAAAATCATTTTCTGTTAGGATTTAATTGGAAAGTTTTTTTTTTTTCTGTTTGTTGTCTATAGACGATTTCACAGAGCAAAATTCGAATTTATGTGTTTGTTCTCATTCCGCAGCTTTTAAAACAGGGCTGTCGAAGTGGGTATTTTCGTATTTTCTTAAAATGTGTTTTTAATTGTGAAAATCTAATCAAAATGTTTATACCTGATAGTGCGACCGTAGGTTTACATCTCCCACCGCGGCTTCGGAAAAGAATGATGCCAACTCATAGATTTAGTCTTATCCTAAACAAAACCGCTGGTCGGACAAGGTTAGTGGCAATGGATAGAAAACGCACTTTTTCGGTTGCATTTTTGGCTTAGAATACCTAATCCATGATGGATTTTTATAAATGGGACATCAAATGAAAGCTTTGACTGCCCTCTTTACAAAACTAGTGATCGGACAGACTTTTGTTGGTTGTTGCGACGCGTCCGACCACTTTCGTAAAAACAGCTATTTTTGTATCCTTAACGTTTAACACTTGGACAAATATGCATAACTATTTCAGATAGTCTAGAAAATAGCATTAACCACTTAAATGCATTTTAAATCCAAAGGTAATAGCTCTTTTCACAAAAGTGGTCGGACTCCCGGCAACAGTCTGTCCGACCAATGGTTTTCTAAAGAGGGGAGTCTAAGCTTTCATTTGATACCCCATTTATAAAAATCCATCAAGGTTTAAGTATCCTAAGCCAAAAATGCAACCAAAACCCATTGCCACCTGAAAAACGACAAGTGGTTTTTTTAAATGTAAAAAGACTATCCACATGAGAGCGACCGAGGAATAAATGAACAAACAGGATTTAAAACATTTATAAACCCAAATTCTTCACCAAGTTTAGACAAAATAATTTAGATTTCTTTTAATCTACTCAAATTAACATTTCAATTGCTAATACAAGAGCATATTGAGAAAACAAATTGGTCGTCACGAATAGCCACAATTCGTAACGACCAATCTATTTTCTCAAATTTCTCATATTTTAGCAATTAAAATTCAGTTTTTATAATTTTGAAATTTAACTTAAACTCACTTTACAATTTCGACTATATTTTGTAAAGTATTAAGGTTTAATAATGTTTTAATTCCCATTTGTTTGTTACTTCCTTGGTCGCTCTCATGTCTTTCATCATCATTCTTTTCCGCAGCCGCGATCAGATAGGTAAACCTACGGTCGCCTTCCGTACTATGAAGTTAGCGTTAACAGATAACAAAAATTACATTATAATATAAGGTAAATGAGAGCTTCATCATTCCGATACCAATTGAAAGTGCACTATTACCTAGATATAATTAACTTCTTTAAAATGTTTTTTTTTTTTGGAAACCCATTGTCTTAGACCATATTTTTATCAGTACTTCACTCAGCCTCCAAAAATCTCTACTAATAAAGCCTTTAAAAGTATATTGCACTTTTAATTTTCGAAACGACTACCCTGACTGGCGTTATTTTTTTTTTTCTAAGTTTTTTAAACTATTATTTCAACTCTTTTTATCCGCTTTCAGCTTGTATAACTTCTTAAGATAAAAAAAAGTAGAAGCACCCAAAGCTGCAGAAATAGCATTGCCTGTGATACAAAAAAAAAACTATTCTTGCTGTTGTGTATGCCACACTAATATATCCAAACAAAAGGAGTAAAAACCAAACGAATAATTCATAGGGAAATAAACAAAGAATGCCTTCTAGCGAAACGAGTGAATTCGACAGTACGAGAATGCGAGGGAAATCCTGACGAAGAAAATTGTATAACAAGGATGTAGGACGGGTGGGTACATAATGTGCGGTAGGTAGGTACCTACACACCTCCCCAGCCATGACAGGCGCATCAAAACACAGCGAAAGCAGCTGTGGTAATAATCCATCGACACTTGTTGAGCTATGAGTCCTTGTGCTGTGTTTCCTTTGTAGGGTTTGTACCCACCCAACCACCCCGATTCTGGTTTGAGGCTAAAATATTTATAAAGTTGTTGCTTTGCAGCCACAAAACTAAGTTTCAAAGATGTGTAGCTAGGAGTGCATAGAGCGTGATAATGGGGAGGTAGGTTAAGCAGTCTGCCTCTGCACGGTGAACATTATACCTTTTATTGTTGAACACAAGATGGGTTTTCGAAACAAAAACGAACGAGAAAACAAAATTAATCCAAGTAAGGATTGTAGTAGGAGCTGGGGGAGGGGTGAAAATTCATGCGGTGGACCCTCAAGAACGAAAGAAACTTTTCCTTCTGCTCTCGAAGCCGCGGGGTAGTTGGTTGATGGGCGATGCGGCTGATGGTTCAAGTTCACTTCGAGAACTATTTTAGAATGAATATTCCAAGACAACTTTGTTTCAAATATGTATGAAAAACACTTTCAAGACCGAAATTAAAAACACAAGCTGTATAGCAAAGGCCAATGGCAAAACAAGCCATCGCAAGTCCATGCTCCAGAAAAACAAAAATATCCATTAAACTCATCGGCATACAATGATGATGATGTTGTGAATCGACAAATATTACTTTTAAAAATTAAAAACGGTACATATGTAGTACATACATATATAATACATATGAATGTATAAAAGCAAAATGTGTTCTTGATTGCTGGGTTTATGGTTTTTTCGGGGTTTGGTTTTGGGATTTTGATTTGTTAATGTTGTAACAATGTTGATGGGGATTCTTTGAACGGTTGACGTTATGTTAGTTTTTCCTTTCAAGGCATTCAACAGAAAAACATTAATTCTTCTTAAATTTTTACATTTTATGTGTGTATATGGTCTATAAATAGGGTGCCCTGTAAGAAATGGATATCCCTGAAATGCCTCATACCGTCCTGAAAACTGATACAAAAAGTTCTATAGCCCAACCACAAGAAAAGATATATGCATTTTTTTGTTCAGTGCAGCAAAAAGCTTTACTTTACATTTTTATATACCACGACTAAAAGTGAATTAATTCCATCATTTTTTTTTTCGTAGCAATATTTAACATTTTTTTGCCAAAACTTAAGTAGAAGAAAATTATAATAATTGTTGGAGTTCTTTGATTGATTGCCTGTTTTTATGATGTTGTCCTACTGATAAATCCAAGCTTTTAACTTCTAGAGCCGAATGCAATATTACTAAAAATTTCAACAAAGTACAAAAACGGTTGAATTTTCGTGGTTGTTTTGAATTGGGCTTTAACAAAACCATTAAATATTTTGTTTATTTTATTTGTTATTTTATTTAATAAAAAAATTAATTTTTTTCAAAAATTATTTGTTTTCACATTTTACATTGAAAATCAATGTTAAATAATTTTTTTTATCTAAGAAGTCCAACAGTTATTATAATTTTCACCTACTTATGTTTTGGCACAAGCAATGAAAATATTTCTACAAACAAAAAATGAAGGAATTCATTCACTTTTAGTCGTGGTATTCAAAATGTTAAATAAGGCAAAAAATAATGCACTGAACAAAATAAGGCATATATCTTTTCTTGTGGTTGGGATAGAACTTTTTTTATCAGTTTTCAGGACTGATGTCATAAAGTCTACTATGAGGCATTTCAGGGTTATCCATTTCTCCGCTCCCTGTATAATAATTTATTTAAATTGTTAAGAATAAAAAGAAAATTTACAGTTTTAAAAACTGTCCAACCTGGAAGACAAAAAGCATTGAAAGCATTGCATTAAGAAAGGTGTTATTTCCTTAATTTTTGTTGGTATGTTTATATATAAAGATGTTAAAAAAGGTTTTAAAGTTTTCCAAATTTGAGCATATAGTTTGAGCATATAATTATTAATAACGTTGCGCATATTTAAGTACTATATGTGTACTTACTTGCAGTATAGGATTTTAAACCCCCAAAATTAATAATCAACTAACAACGGCGAGATAAGTCTTATTCATCTGTTGACTTTGAATTTTTATTCATAAAATATGTATTTTTCTGCGCCATAAGATAACAAGCAGATAATTTTAACCTCCAAAACTACGCATTTAAGGAACTGATAACACTCATACGTTTTTTTTTTTTTTTTTTTTCATAAAAACCGTTTCAACTACAAACATTCTGCTCATGAATCAGAGTTTGTGTATGACCACCGCAGGAAAATTGTGTGAAAGTTCCGCTCCAAAATGTTTGTATACAAAATATTTACGAAAATTATCAACTCTTCAAAGCAAAAGACAAATTAAATACAATGATAAACATAATTAACAAGACTAAACATGGCTATGATTTTGCTCCAATGCTGTTAATATATTAACAAATTATCAAATTATTATATATTATTTTATATATTATTTCACAAATTTGTTATAAAATACTTTCTTAAAACTTTTTAAAATCATCAGCAGAAAAAGTTTAATTTAAAACGGGTTAGCCGTTCTCGATAACATCGAAAACTAAACTAAAAAGTCAATTGCAGGTACAGGAACAGTTAGAAACGGTTTTTGGTAAAATTGTTTTCTACCAAATTATAATGTCTACTAATAGTACCTGCGTTAGCGGACGGAAAAAAATACCAATAGTCCAATACCCCTAGAACCGTTTCTGAGATACGTTTTTTCTTAACGGTTATTTAACAGTTTGATGATAAATACCGTTATCTTTGGTTCTTATATATTTTTTTCTTGTACTCATGTGAATAATGTTCAAAAAACACCAAGTGCAAAGAAAGTTAAAAAAAAAAACAAGGAAGTCGTTTCCAAAATAACATTTTGATTTTTTTTGCTCGAAAAGCAAAACAACTAAATTCATTTTAGTGGCTACGCTATTTGGGACCAATGAAATATAGAAACCAGGTTGAGGTAAAGTTAAAAAATAAAAGACCTGAGGTACCAAGTTTAAATAAAATCCGCCCAAACAGACAGACAGAATTTATATTTTTTACAATGCATAATTTGCCATTGCAGAACCTGCATAAATATCGTCAAGTACAACGTATGAAATCGTGGGCACATTGACGTCATCGTTTCATGTGAAATGGTCTTGCGTCACATAAGACCATATTCGTGCAGCATTCAATGCCAATGCCATAATCAACAGGATTGATGACGTCCTCGGTTCTAGAGTTACCTGCTATAACACATAATTATGTTTATTAACCAGCGAAAATAAAATTTATGAACTGAAGGCAGAAGGAACTTCATTAAACTGAATTAGTTACAATTTGTTTCACGGACCCTGTATGTCTGAACCAAAAATAGAATTAAACCAATATTTAAAAGTTTATTTTTATCAAAGATTTTTTTTTTTTTTTTTTCAAAAGAAGCGAAGGTATGCCTTAAGCCGTTTTGCCAAACCCTAATATACAAAATACATACAAACAAAAAAAGATGGCGGCTAAAAATATCATAAAGAAATGTATTTTTTTCTTTTTTTGAAAACGTGTTTTTGTATGAGTATAGTAAAAATAAAAATGCCTATATATTATTTGAAGGAAAATAATGATTCTTGCCTGGGAAATTAAAAAGAAAAAAGTATAGGTGTAGTATAGTAAAAAAAAAAAAAAGATTCGAAGCATTAATAAACGTACACAGCTTGCAGCAACTGCAAATACAAAAAAAAAAACTTATAAAATCATCTCATCCTCATGGTTATTTGGATCTGAGCCAATTTTTGTTGCTTCTTGTTGGATTATCAGATTTGTTGGCAAATTTTACAGTACACTTTGCCTACTTAAAATAAATAATAATGAGGATTTACTTTTTGGGTAGCTTATTATGTGTGTGTTTTTATAAAGCATGTTGGTTGTCTCTTTTAATGTTAGATTTATGTTTAATCGTGTAATTATCTTTAATTTTGTTAAATAATTTTGTTTTAATTATTATAATTACTATTATTATCAATGGGTGTGTTTATTTGAGATTTTTATATTGGAGTTCTTCTGCACTTCAACATGTGGCTTTTAAGTTCGGTAAACTTAAAAGCAATAATCGTAATCAGTGTTGTCAATTTATAATAACTAGCTCACCCATATTAAATATATTTCGCATGGTATTCACTTTCACATATCCAAAAACTGGCGACATTAGATCAGATCTAGTACTCACGTGACTTTTAACTGAGAGGTGTGGACTCGAACCGGTTTTATACGTTTAATTCATTCATTTTAAAACATGGGGTTTGCACGGTAATTTGATGGTAAGATGGTTGGTATTTCAAAGAAAATTTAAATTAGTCACGGCACTAAACAAAAATCTTTCAATTTTTCAAACCAGTTGCAAAGTTTAAATTTAATTGAAAAGATTGGAATATTTTGTTTCAATTAAATGACATTTTCCAAAGAACGACTTTTGAATTATAGTCTGGCACTTGAAGCTGTATTTTTTGTCAAAGTCTTTTGAACTTTTGTGGGTTTAGGTAGGTAGTAAAAGATTCAATGTAAAAGAAAACTACGCTTAACTATTCGCCCAACAAAAATGATCTTTAATCCCCATACTAATAAACGGCGAGTTAAAATTAACTTATGGTTTAGGAGTTAGATTTGTGCCACTTACGGGCCAGCTAAACCAACAAGGAAGGTGGTTTAGCGAAAAGTTAAATAAGAAAAGTAAATATACGTTTTAATTAACGGGTTATCTCTTAATCCCTGCTTACACGAGAGCTCGAAAGTGTTGTTTTGCAGTTTTTGTGAATATTGCTGTAAGTGTTTATACTAGGTACCTACGTAATTCATTCAAATCAATTTGTTTAAGAAAACTTATGGTCAGGCCCACGGCTAGATACCAATAGCCACATTCGTGCACAACTTTTGTTAATAATTTGCAAAGCTATCGCGCAAAAGTAGACATGCGTCTGTACTTTTACCGATTTCGAAACATGGGCAATTTTTGCGGATTTTTTTTTTCTCGAAAAAAGAGATATTTTCTCGAGTGCATCACACTTTAGTAAAAACTGCGTGAACCGTAGCGAACCCCAATACACATCAGACATCAGTTTGAATTAACTCATTCTTTGAATTCGCTTAGGGTTTTTAATTTTAAAAATGCACTAATCTTTGACGCTGGTATCACTCGTTATAAAACGCCTTTAGATCATTTGCAATGCTACCCCCTCCTGGAATCCTAGAACCTACAATTTATGGACAAGAACCTCATGATTTACCCTATCAAAGGCTTTAGCAAAATCGGTGAAAACTATATCTGTCTGTAACCAACTGGCAAATCGAATAAATTTGTGCACAAAATAAAACACTCTTAATTTAATAACGTTCTAATTCAAAATACAGTTCTCTTGTGTTTTTTTTTTTTTTTTTCTATAGTTTCTAAAGTTCAGCTGATCCAATAAAATCAACACAAAGTGACATAACTTGATTTACTTTGATTAAAAGTTTATAAGTCCTCCTTATCGATATCGGAAAAGTGTCTCTTCAATTGGGTGTCTCTAATTACACCAAACGACACAAGTTCTGATTTACAGTAACAAACATCAATGGGGAAATACTCGTACAATCAAATACGAGATACTCTCAAGAAAAGTATCTTTTGATCAGCAAATGGCGTCAAGTCGTTACGATTAAATTTACAAGGCTTCAATATTCCCATCGATATTAAGACTTTTTAAATAGATTTTTTTCATTCACACCAGTCAGTGCAGTGGTGCCAGTGAAAGTCTTAGTATATTTCGTTGGTTTGTAAAACAAAATAGGACAACGACAACGATGATGATGATGACGACTACAGTTCATTTGCATCGGATAATTGCACACTTAAGTATTGCACTCTCTGTCATCAATTTATTGTCGGATATCACTTAGATTCACTTAATGCTCTTGCAATTAAATAAAGTGAAATGATTCCAAGTGATGGCAATGGCAACACAAGGACAACAGAGAGAACGCGCACGCATTAAAAAGGTCGATTATCAATAGCAAACGGATAGCCCTCTTATATAAAGCTTGTAACTATAATACCTAGGTACTTCTTAGCCATTTTGAACATGATTTTTTCAATTCTCAAAATGTGGGTCAAATTATTAAAAGTTATTGCTTTATTTTGTATCCTTGTACTTCTACAAACAAAATCACAAATTAACCCTTACTTGAAATTTATAATGTAAGAGTAGGTGGTATATTCAAGTTGTTGCCTTCACGCCATTTTAAACTGCCATTATGTATTTAAAGGATGTCCTAGTTCAAGTAGTCATTTGCCTACATATTCATCCATCTATATATAGACACATACATTTTATTTTATACAACAAAAAATAAGAACAACTTTATCCTTTCAACTACGGATATCATATAATTTCCTGACCTTTTGAGTACCTTCCACTTTTAAGTCTCCTCCTCTGCCTTATCGTCCGTCATATTGCACTCTGGTCATTGTGGACGAGTAAATGAAAGGGGATAAAATATCGATTTTTGTAAACTATTAATGACGTCATGAAGCATATTTTGTCCTCGAAAAACGACAACGATCAGAAAAGAAGGTTGTGGATGATGGAAGAAATTAGAATGTAAATTTATTTACCACCCTACCTACATACTTCTTTTATGTGCAAGTAATTTATAAACTCATGTAATCGTGTTCGTGTATGGTGAGCTTTTAAAGGTATAAATTTGCATTCAATAAAATACATTGTATAGGCTGTAATAGCTTTACATTTTGAGAAACCATCGAGTTGAGTCTTAAAAAAACACTTCCTTCCTTTCATTTTGTTATTTTTGCTTTCTTTTTTAGGTTTGCAAGGGCTTTTTTTTGGTCTGAAGTGGTGCTTTTGAGAATGTTCAAGCGCTTAAAGCGAATGATGTGTTTGATTTTGTATTTTATATAAGATGCTGAAACGGAGGTGGAGTTGTTAAAAAAAAGTGGACCTGAATGTAATAATGAACTTAGCATGACATTAGTTAAAATTTTGTTTAACTTACATATATGTAGTTGTCTAAATTTTGTTCAAACTCAATTTCAGATTTATTGTAACACTGTAACATTTTTTCTTAAGAAATGCTGAACTCGTCTAAATGACAATGACAGTTCGTTACACTTAAATGCAATAAATAATTTAAAAAATGTCAAGTTCATATACTGTCAAATTAAAAAAGATTGTTTTAATTTTACGTCACTTTTATTTGTTACTCTGTTGGCATCGTGTCGACAAAATTTTGATTCATTGAAGGAACACAAAAAAATTAAAAAAAACCAAAATGACACTAATGTTTTTCCAACGAAGAATGAATGAATGAAATTTATTGAGGCTTTTAAAAATACACAAATAAATATTTCGTAATTTACAAAATTAATTTTTATAAGAAATTACCGACGCTTTTACCCAAAATGAAAAAAGAATCTGAAAGTAAATATGATCTTCTTTGGAATCAATTTTTAATATTTGGAATCACTTTTTTTGGCTTCGATAAATTGTAGATTATCATTATAGTTTTGAGTCTTTTATTGGTCCTACATAAATTTCGAATAATCAATTATTAGCTGTATTTTTATCACTTATACCCGTCTTTTTTTCCCGCATTTTTTATTTTTCAATTTATCTTTTTTTTTTTTGTCGTCTTGTTTTACTCTCTCTATTTTGAAAACTGTCAAATAGATTTTGAAGGGGCAAATTAGTATTTTTGTACACAAAAATGTTTTTTTTACTAACGATTCCTCGATAAGTTATAGAAAACAATCACAATCAATAATACTTTCAGATTCCTTTACAGATTTTTTGGTAAACGAAATCATTTCATCATGATACAAAACAAATCTCAACCAGCCAGGTAATTGTATACGGCACTAAATTTTGGGCATTACCTAAAGGTCTGTCTGGCGTGGAATGATGTTAGAAACCCAGATTCATTACCGACTGAAGTGCTTGTAATCAAATATTGAGTAAGATTGTGGGAGTTTTTGTTTACTTTCGGAATTCAAGAAACACACTCATAATTTTCATACTCTTTTGCTACTGACGCAATTATATTTGGTACCCATAACTATACCTATACCTACAAATACTAATGGTTTAATAAATACATATTTGAAAATTCGAGGTAGCTGGTTTTGCCTCAAAGGTCGTCAATGTTAAATTTTATTCTATATACTATACATATACAACATTATACATATTATTGTATGATAGTATATGTATGTTATGATTGAATAAAAATACCAAAGCATATTGAAATTCTTGCTTTAGGCTTTACACATAATTTTCCTT
Source organism: Melangyna quadrimaculata (assembly GCA_949320155.1). Classification (NCBI taxonomy): domain Eukaryota; kingdom Metazoa; phylum Arthropoda; class Insecta; order Diptera; family Syrphidae; genus Melangyna; species Melangyna quadrimaculata. The sequence goes on from OX439483.1 coordinate 3,460,295, forward strand.
ATTTAAATACGGATTACTGAGAATTTTGGTTTCAAAAGATGATAAGGTCTACTATAATAAAATTATTCCAGTGCCTATCACATTTTCTTTGCATTAGGCTCAGTATAATAATGGCAATAACAATAAATAAATTGATCGGATTTATTTTCATGTGTAGACGTGCACGAGGCCTCTATAACTACCAACGCGATGCGCACACAGTTGGTTGCCGTTTTATAGAAATTCATCCATCTTTTTTATAGGGTGTTTTTTTCGGTGTGATAAAATTTGTCACTGGGGGAAATCTGTGCTTATCACATGTGAAGTATATGATTTTTTTTTAAATTATTGGCAACTTAAACAAGTAGTAGCCCGTAGCGTAATGGTTAGTGCGTTAGACTGTCACGCTGGAGGTCTGGGTTCAGTTCCCAGCCTCGTCCACCTAAAAACTAGAAAGTTTTTTTCCAGGGCTACTGCCTCTTGCGAAGAATTAACAAATCCTCTAAGAGTATCACTTGTCATGAATAAGTGCTTCTCGTCTAGCCGTTCGGATTCGGCATAAAATTGTAGGTCCCTTCCATTCCTGTTGACAGGCGCACATTGGAATGGTTGCGAGTTGTAAGTCACTAGGCCCCGGTTCTTCATGAGCCGTTGCACCATCCAATTTATTTGTTTATTTATTTAACGTTAACAATAATTGGTAGTTTTTCATGCAACTTTTTTAAATGGTAAACGAATATTAGCGATCTGTGTGATTACCCACATATCTGTCAGCATTACTTAAAAAACATGATCTTCTAACTAAAGTATTGCTATGAGGCGCAGGGTTAAAAGTCCACAGGTCAAAAGTCCATAAAAGTCCCACTTGGATGAGTCAGAAGTCTACAATTCCTTTGTGGAAATTTGACCCACCCAAGTGACCCACCCAAGGTCAGCCTGGCGACTGAGCATACCCTAAGCGGAGCGACGTAGTCGCGTGAGCAGGACAGAGGACCCAAAAAGGTAGGTAAAATCGTTGAACCCGCGAAGCGTGCCACCCAAAGCAGTCTTGTTAAAGAAAACTGTATCTATAAAATGGTCCACTGAAGTGGGTCAGAAATCCACAATCAATGGGCCATAAGTCCACAAGATTTTTGTGTGGACTTTTGGCCCATCGGAGTGGGTCAAAAGTTCACAATTGATTTATGGACTTTTGACCTACATAAATGGTACAAGTCCAATTTGGAATTTTGACGTATGGACTTTTGACCTATGGACTTTTGAACTATGGACTTTGGACCCTGCGCCTTGCTACCATAGCATTCAAATTGTTCCTATTTTCGTGACCTCAAATCCTAGCTGAAAAACTTAGAAGTGGTAGTGGAAGTTACAATGATTTTATATTGTACTAGCGGCCCGGTACGTGCTTCGCTACGTATAAAGTGAAATAATAAAAAAAAAAAAATTGGAACATCAAATTCATTTATTCAAACAAAAAAATATTTTATTAATTGCTAGCTATTTTAAAACTTAATCCAAAACATTTGGATAAACAATATTTTTTGTTTTACCATTTTGAGAATGAATAAACAAACGGCTGGGGGTACCAACTCTGGAACAGGCAACATAAAGTTGGCCATGTGAAAAACATGATTTCTCCTAATTTACACCAGAAACGTGAAGTGAACCAACTTTCAGATTCAAGCTATGCGGTGGTATACCAGCCGGTTCCAATGAATTTAAAAATTCAATTGGATAATTCATTGCCTCATCTTGATTGATAACACTGTCAATTGATTTATATGTCGTGACTACACCTGGCAGTTTCGATTGAATTTGTAAATTAATAGCATTGATATGAATGTTCTTTGATGCTAAAATGGCGCGTTCTCTCACCCAATCATAATTTCTGTTATTCTGAAGAATATTCGGAAAAAAACATTCAATCAATTCATCTATCGATTGAGCAATTGTACAAAAATTGTTCGGTACAGTGATCAATCCGTTGGTACTGTCGATTTGTATTTTGCCATCACCAATTTCTAACAATTGTTTTGAAAAGTCATGGGCAGCTGGATCATTTTGTAGGTGAATACGCATATTAATGTTCAGTGTCATTTTTGTACATATCTCCAAAGAACTGATGACTTCAAACAGGCATTTATTTCATCAGCAGGAGTTGATCGAGGAATGACAGGCAATATTTGACGAAATACCCCTGACATTCCCATTTTAAGAAAATTTCAATTTGACAGCGAAATCCTTGCTTTAAGAAAATATAAACACAAAGCAATAATTATCGCTGACAATTTGCTTTAATCGAATAACCGCTCGACCAATTTAAAACACAAAGCAATAATTATCGCTGACAATTTGCTTTAATCGAATAACCGCTCGACCAATTTAAAACACAAAGCAATAATTATCGCTGACAATTTGCTTTAATCGAATAACCGCTCGACCAATTTAGTGCAAATTTCACATAAACCATCTACTAAATAATCCAAACAAATCCTGAACATTTGGTTTTAATAAGTGAGCCCATTCTTGAGTTATAAAATTACAACGAAAAGTGGCATTGATTTTTATATTTATATATAGATTCAAACTAAATGTTCTATCATGCTAAAAAAAACACCATGTTTTTTATTAAATAATAAAAGTTTTCGTTGCCCTAAAAATACAATGAAGTGAAGAAATCTTCTTCCATTGCCAATTAAAAATCTTTTTAGGCCATCATGAAATACCAGGAAGTATGCCCATTGTCTGCCAATATAATAATGACGAATCTCTACCGCCTTGTGAGTATTGAAGTTGCATTAAGTACTAGAAGCTCTATGGTACGAGTATACCTACACTTCAATGATTTTAATCTTATTAAAGAAAATCGAAGAAGTTGTGTAAGACACTAATGATGCACACAAAGTCAGTGAGCCCAATATAGAACAATATAACTTGCAATTTCCTTTATCTTGAATACAGTAGCTGGTGAAAATGGCTATGGCGGGTGTTGGTTGTACCGAAAAGGGTGGGAAGGACACTAAGAAGGCGTGAATGATTCCATTTAGCAAGTTGCCTGAGGGGAATGGATTCTTGATAATCTCAACTAATTGAATGGTTTTATTGGAATAAATAATATAGCATTTTATAGAGAATAAATAATAATATTTTAGTTTGGAAGATATGTTTTTTCTAAAGAAATTGCTGAAGCGTGCCTTGGAGATGACCCAGATATTGCATGGTTCTTTTTTATACACTAACTCGTACATATTTTTTTTTTTTAAGAATTAATTTGTTAGAGGATGTTTTCATTTGTATCCTGTGTTCTGTTGGTGGTGTTGTTATCAATGAGACACTAGAAGGATATTGTTTTTATTTGTCTTGAAGTGATGAGATATTATTTTTTTTTTTTTTTTTTTGATAAATATTTTTCTGATTGGATTTACCTGGTTAAATTGTCTTGGAATTCTGCTTTCTGTATATTTTGTTATAACTAGAATTTGTTTTATTTATTTCTTGTTATATTCCAAATGAATTTGTTTTTATTTGAAATAAAGTTGTCTGAGCTATAATTCATCAAATCGAAACAACATTTGGAAACAAGGAATATTAATGAAAATATCAATCACAATAAAATATTTTAAGTAGAGTTATATGGAAGAACCTCAAAATTATCAGAGAAATCTGTTATTTAATGAATACTGACTTAAATTGAGTTGGTTTACTAGTCAAGTTTTCATTTTAAAATTGAGAAATTAGGTAATAAAAGAACTTTGCCAAGTAAACTAACTCCATTTAAGTCAGTTATCATTAAGTAACAGATCTCTCTAATAATTTTGAGGTTCTTCCATATAACTCTACTTAAAATATTTGATATTTAACATTAATAAACTTAGAACTTGTGGCGTACTTTTAGATCTCACTATTTCTTACGGTTGACTTGTTACGAAAAGCTTTTTGTATAGAAGAACTTGGGTACTTTTTCAACATTTATGTTTTTGTTTTGATTTCACTACTTTTTGCAAAGATTCTTTTTATCAGGAAAAGTGGGTGGATGAAACGGCCCTGCATGAAAAAGTTCATGATTTCATTTTTTTCTTTGTATACCCACACCTGAAAATTAACCACTTTACCAAATTTCATAATCCTGCACCAATCGGAAGTGCTCTCAATATATTTAATATTAATTCTGTAAAAATGAGTGGTTGCCACGCCCACAGAATGTGAAATCTCAAAGTTTTAATTTCCCCTTTGCTTGCATGTCCAGTCCTATCGCTCTAACAAATTTCATCACTCTACGACAATCAGAAGTTCTCTACATAGTTGATATCAATTCTGAGAATATGGGCGGGTGCCACGCCCCTATTTGGATAATTTGAAATTTTCCAATATCTCCTTTGTATTGACCACATGATCTACCAGTCTACCAAATTTTATTATTCTGCAACAATCCAAAGTGATTCATAATTATTCCTTCTTCGTGACCTTCTTGTACAAAAATGTTTAAGTTCTAAATCGTACTTAGAATTTAAACAAAGTGATTCATATAATTAATAACAATTCGGAGAAAATGGGCGAATGCCACACCCCATGAATGTTAAATATCAACTTTTAAAGTTAAGCCTAAGTTTGCAGTTCAAGTTCTACCGCTCTACCAAATTTCATCATTCTACGACAACCAGAAGTGCTCCATATAATTGATATCAATTCTGCGAAAATGGGCGATTTCCACGCCCTCTGAATTTAAAATCTCAAATTTTAAAATTTTGCATTTGCTTGCACTTCTAGCCCTACCGTTTTACCAAATTTGATCATTCTACGACAGTCAGAAGTGCTCCCCATAATTGATATCAATTCTTATTCAATTGGGCGGATGCTACGCCCCCTGAATGTAAAATCTCAAATTAGAAAATGTTCCCTTTGCCTGCAATAAGCCTTACCGCTGTACTAAATTTCATCAATCTACCACAATCAGAAGTTATCCAAGTAATTTATATCAATTCTATGAAAATGGGCGGGCACCATGCCCCCTGAATGGGAAATCTTAAATTTTCGATTTTTTCCTTTGTATACTCCACAAGACCTACCTTTTTTCTGACTTTATTGGTACGAGTCGAAAATCGCCTGAGTTTGATCCTGTGAGAAGGCTGTACTGCCAAAACTTGGCTGGGCACTACCGTGCCCTTTGATTTGAAGTCATAAATTATTGTATACAATCGAAATTTTTTGGATAAATATTAGTTTAATCTGTAAATCGAAACACTGAGTAATTTCACTAGTTTACACATTTTCAGTTCATCGTTGGTAACTAAAAAAATTCTGCAGTCATTTTGTCACGGAATTTAAGAGCAACTACTAATTTTCCCCTTCAATTCTGTTTAATTCTTTATTTCTAATTTATTGGCCAAACATAGTTTTAGAACACCCTGTTATAATTATTCTAGCTGTTCAACACAACTAGATATACATTTAAATTTAGTGTTTCTTTAAGAAAGAAATAGAAATGTTTCTTTAAAATCTGGAATGGATTTTAAAAGTAGAAAGTAGAACAATATTGTATACAAGAAACTACTTAGAGCCGATTTTTCAATCATCAGTTAAACTAATCAAAGCAATCAATACTATAGCAACAGGAACAAATTTTTGATTTATTCGATGAATAAGAACATCTAAGGTTTAACTGACCATTGAAAAATTGGCCCTTATTGGTGTAACAAAATAGAAACATGAAGTAAATAAGTTTTTTGTTTAAATTTTTAATTTCTCGGGGACAAACAAATATAAAAGATTATTACTTTCAGATTCTGAGATGTTGTTACACATTATAAAATTTAGTGTAAAATTTATTCTTGATAATATCTCCAAAACGCCTGTTTCAAAAGCGTCGAAATTGTTTTCAGCACACTAAAAGGATCGGGGCATAATATAAAACTCCAATATATCAAATGGCGAAAACTAAGAATATAATTCAATTAAAAAGTACAAGTGAGAAGTGACCTCAACTCCAGAAATTAATGTGTTTGTCCCAGATATTATAGCTGGCTGCTCTTCAATTAGCCTGTCATATTCTACTAAGACACACATTTTGGACGATGTTTACCCAATCTTATAATATTTAAAAATTTAAATTTATTCGTCTTCATTATTATAAAAAACCTGACCACTGGTAATTGATTTCTAGGTGCACGAATTTAAACAGCTTAAAAATATCCGGAAGATGAGAATTTTTGTATGGCCTTTGTAAAAATAGGTTCAGCGGTTATTTGATGGTACAATTCATCGAAAAGTTTTTTTTTTTTTTATTTGCAAGCTTCAAATAAAATACACGACTTAATCACACAAACTTGCCTTTGTAGTTCAGGGTTATAATGTGGCTAAGCATTGTAGACAAGGCCTGTTAATATATTTTTACAATTGCATTATTATGGAAATGCCTGAAAGTCATTCAAAAATGATTTTTTGGAATGCAAATAATTTAAGTGAATTTTGGGTAAAATCTAAAACCTTGGCCAACCCGTTTAGGCTATCTAGTACACGTACAGATGCACAGACCGACGGACGTTATGATTAAAAAAAAGTTTTTGGACTTCTCTATCATCATACGTAATTTTAGATTTGATTAAAATCGCGAACGATACATCTTGTCCTATATTTAATTTAATTCTCAAATGGCGTCCCGATCAAAAACCAAACAAGGGCATGGCGGTATATTCATGCCACCATCTATACAATTATCAAATATCATTTTTAAGCCTTCCTCTTTTATTCTATTTTTAGAATTCCAACCACCCGCCACCTATCTGTATAGATAAATTAATAAAAGAAAGCAACAAAGCCCTTCAATTAAATTAATTTTGCTTCCCGTCGAGATTATGCTCAAAGTAATCAATTAACACTATTTGCCCTTGCCACCTTGGTTATCTAATCTTGATTATATTTACAATACCTAGGCTAGTAGCTAGCGGATGGTTTTTATATTTTAATCCCCCTGGTGGATAAAAAAAAAAACATTTTTAAAAATTAAAAGCTTATAACCGGATAGTTAAGTTAAAATAAGATTAAGTTGTAAATTTTTAAAAACATCCCCATATCCCGCACATGTTTGCTGTCAAAATTTAATCTCTATAATCGATTATTATTATTTGAATATGATGAACAAAAAATAAGAACTCAACCCATTTCCATATACATATGTATTATGTATGTATACACACTCTTATGCCATTAAAAAAATGTCAATATATTATTCTTATCCTTTTGTTGTAGCCAAGAGCCTTAGATGACAAAATCGTGTGTCCCTTTTTGTCCATATATGAGCACAATAGAAAATTGCGGGGGATAAACGACCTCAAACGGTCCTATATTTAACCTGAAGAGCCTTTTTGTTCTCGATTAAAAAAAAAATACATATTGTGTGTAGGATGAGGTGAATTATGAAATATTATAATTCATTACATTCTCACAGGAATTGAATTTTCCTATAAAAATAGAACACCATCCTGCTGTTATTTTTTTTTTTTTTTTTTCGTTCACCATCGGTCACCTGGGCTCGGGGGAGGTGGATATGATGTGGTGATGGAATAATTGAGAACAAATCGATAGGACGACAAAGGACACATCCTTCATATTTTATAGATTTTGTATTACATTCCATTGCATAGCTACTATATACACTAGAGTTAGAGTGCTACATTATATTATTATAAAATGCTAAAAGGAGGAAATTAAATTATCCGCAACTAATGGCATTGTCCCGTTCTCAAATTGACACTGTTCTTAACTGTTGGATGAAGGACGAAAGGATGAGGAATGGCGGAACAGAGGAATAGAGAAATGGAAATGCTTGATAAATTATAAGTGCGTGTGAATTCTGATGGCTAACTTGCTTCATTAGAAATTGAACACGACTACTCCATCCATCGGGAACGGGATACGGTTATGTGAGTCACATAAAGTAGTTTCCGTTGATATTTAAACCATATACTTTGTCAATGATGAAGAGAAAGCTTAATAATAGTTATTAAAGGTAGGTCAAACGAAAGAAATAAGAAATTCATCATTTATACATAAATGAGATTGGTATACATATATGAAGTTATTATATATGATATACGCGATGGCATTTTGTTGACCTTGAATTCGTGACATCACATCGTAGGTTACACGCTGAGTTAGTTTTTGAATAAATGTCAAACGGTTGTCTGAGTGTTCAGATTGAGACATTTAAAAGCGGTTCTACCAGAATTGCTAATTATTTTGAGTGGTTTGAGAATGTGTGGAGAGATATTGTTTGTTGATATTGTTAAAGGTTAATTGCTGAAACCGTCTCGGATTTTTTGGGAATTTTGTTACCGCAGACGTGTGGTGTTTGTGATTGTTATGGTATTTAAAAATTCTCAACACCGCAACATTATCAAAAATAAATTTAAATATTTGGCGATAGCAGCTGTTTTAACAGAATTGATGAATATTGTATTTTAAGTGAAAGTGTTTGAGGATTAATATGTTCAATTTCGAAAACTCGTTTTGGCAACATTTTGATTTTAATCTTTTAAAAGCGTGGTTTTAAAAATCTCAAAATTACACAGCGTATAGACGGTATTTATATATATTTTTGGTAATTAGTCGATATCGTTGTTTGTTCTCAAGATATTCGAGTTGAGTTGAGTAGAATTTTTAGTAGTTATTTTTTGCAGTTCTTTTTGCTCTAAAAAAAACTGTCTATTGAATTTATTATGAAGAAATTACCGGTTGTTGACTACGTCATTATGTGTAGGGAAAAAATAGACTGGGTTCGGAATCATTATTTGTTGCTGAAATATTTGAGACGAAAATTATTTTTCAACTGATTTTCTTAGTTTAAAAAATAGTGTTCGCGGATTTTTTTTTTTAATTTTCACCGATTCTGTATTACCTTATTTTGTGTACAGGAAAATTAATCCGAACTCGATATCTTATTCCGTTCTCGATACGTTTGAGACAAATGACATTTAAAAGGTCTTTTTTTTTAAATTGCTTTAGTAGAAAAACAGTTAATTGAATTTGTTAGAAAACCTTTTTCAGCACATTATGACGTTATTTTCTGAATTGATCCGAAGTCGATATCTATATTCGTTCTCGAGATATCGTGGACGAAAAAAAACACACATAGATGTTTTTGAAATTTAAGCAACATTTAAAAAATATATAATTTAAAAATAAAGTTAATTTTTTTTTACAAATATTGAGTATATATGTATGTATATGTGAAGAGCTCAAAATTCCCAAAATAAGCAAATGCACTCATTCCATAATTCATATATCAAACTATTTAAAAACAATATTTTTGTCCATCAAACATGTGTTTTTTTTTTTAAATACCACTTCTCAGATTCCGTAGTTTGGATGTGAAAAAAACAACAATTCATCAAATTAAAATGTTCATCCAGCGGATTGCGTATTGGCGACTGCGGTGGTTAAAATTTAGAGTATAAAATGCATCGATGCAACGTGATGATGCAGCATCAATCCATCATCAGACCGCTTCCCTTGCTGTGTGTTCTACTATAAACAAGCATTTTTATTTATTTATTCAATATTTGTGGGAATGTTGGTCGACAACTTAATTTCTAAGTTATTTTTTTATTTATTATTATTATTTAAACAATGAATGATTTAGAAGTGAAAATATGTATATGTGTGTATGATTCTCATCGAAGATAAATAAATTGAAACGTTGCAACTAAAAATGTGATATAAACCATTAGACTTCTGAATTATAAATATAGGGAGTATTAAATTTTATAATTTAAGTTAAAAAAAAAAGAAAAGAGAAAACAATATTTATAAATTTCTTATATTTAACATTATATTTTTCTATCATTTAACATTTATACAATCTAACACGAAATATGATTTCCTCAACGTAGGTGTTGGAATATCATTGTATTTTCTTTTTTTTTTATTTCACTTTCATAAAATAATTATATTTCGTGATATTTCTCACAGAGTGTTATGCCTTGTTTTTTTTTTAATAATAAATATGGGACACAGAGGTTGTCGAAATATATACTGAATGAGAATTAATTTGCGTTAAATTGATCACAACAAAAACATAAATGTTAAAAGAGTAGCCAAGTTCTTCTATACATAAACCTTTTCGTAACAAGTCAGCTGTAAAAAGTAATGAGATCTAAAAGTACGCCAAGTTCTAAGTTTATTATAATGTTAAATATCAAATATTTTAAGTATATTTAAGCATAGTAAAAAATGCTTATATTGGACTGTTCTACAAAAAACCGTTATTATTATTCCTTGGCGCCTAAGTTATCGTACTCGTGCCTACTTTATGAACATTTAGAACTCTGAGACTATGAACAGAAATGATAGAATTTAACTTTGAATCATTACAATACATACTTTTATTCTTTTTCGAGAAATCTCTAATTAAATTGTGTGAGTAGATATTGCTTCTTAGTACCCTACTCAGAAATTAAGTGACTAGGTCAGGGGAAGGATAAACAACTTTTTGATGCAGAAGCAGAGGACTTTTAACCAGCACATTTTGAAAATTTTAATCAAAATATTTTGAAATATTTTTCCACTCACTCAGTTTTTAAAAGTAACCGCAAAATCCTTTTTCTGAGAAATTTTTAATTTGTTCCTCATCAGTTATTAAAATTAAAATATTAACATTTAGGGTTGAAAATGAAAGTATAGAGGAATTTTTATCATCAACTATTTAAAAGACCGTTTGGACCACCCTTATGTACCTACATATTTTCCATTTAAATGCTGATAAAATCGAATAGAAAACCAAAACCATCAACGTTGTGCAAAAAAAAAAAAAACATTTAAAACAAATCTGGTGCCACAAAACCTCATTGTACCCTATCATTAAGGTACACCACACCATAACGTTGTATGACTCAATGAATAGAGGACCACAGAAAACTGTGGAAATTATCTTCAACTTTTCTAATATCTGTATGTATTCTTTTATACACTATTTCTAGTATGGACAATAAAATCATACAATTGTAGCCAAACTGCCCACACAATATAATAATGTCGTCTGGGCAACGTCTGTCTGGTGGAATGTTGGGTAGAAGTCACAGGCTATTTTCCATGCATACATACGACTATATATCTATATAGGTATACGATATGCAATCCATACACAAAGGAAACAAAAAACTTCATATCTGTCAACCATGGCAAAAAGTTTCCTTAGTCCTTTTTTGTTCCTGCTTGCTTTTTGAGTGTATTGTAATCAGATATTCTGGGTTGATTGTCCTTTGAATAAAAAAAAAAACAAGGCGAAGGAAAATAAACCAACGATACTGTCACTTAAGGAATAAAAGGGATAAAGTTTATAAGTCTCCTTTTCCGCAACCCCCACCATACATGCATCAACAAAAAAGTTTGTCTAATTGATGTAATGTTTTTGTTAGTTTGTGACGTTTTGTCAAACACAATTAATGTCAAAAGGTCTTTGTTGCGCAAGCAAATGAAATAACAAACTATATAGAGATAAAGTGGTTAGAGAACTTTTCAACTCGATAATAAATATCAAGTTCAATTCTTAACTTGTTGAAAGGTTAACATAAAAATCGTGTACATATTTAACTACTGACAATTCTCGTCATTTAAAAGTACTTTATTATTTTTTTTAATGGTAGGTAATTGTGTAAATATAGGAAAGCTATAGGGCATAGGTACACGTCGCGTCGTCGTCGTACATGCCATGCAATATTGAAGTTACAAATAAAATTAACAATGCAAAACACGACTGCTGCAAGGGAATAATTTTTAAAATTGTTTCGAATATATGTATTTGTTGCTACTGACCTTAGTATTTAGCAAAAAGTAACATCAATGTTTGTTTACAAGAATCTGCAGGGAGTAAATAATTAACATTTATATGAACACGTTTTTATATGTGTATGGGAAGATAAATGATTATAGTGTTGTCGTCTATTAATATGACAATTTATGATAAGGGATTAAAATCACTTAACTTTTGATAATATGTACGTTCCTCCCATAGAAGCATTTTGTAGATGAAATTTTAATTTTCATTATGTATTTCGCATTTAAATTCTTTATTTGAACACTACAAACCAAACCAGCTTTTGAAGTAAATGCCTGCAGATTGTGGCTCTTGTTCTAAATATTATATTGAAGATCCATTTAAATGATGAAAAAAAAAGATGTTCATCTCTCATTACGTCTTTAAAAAAGCATAATCAGCATTCTCAAACCAACGCGAAATCCTATCTATTACTTATGCACTTTCGTATCTCTAAATCAATCAGATTCGAGTTCGCACTATTGTTCATTTTAAATGCGAACATAAAATCCTCTTGGGTTAATGACATTAAACAATTGTTATGTAATTTTTTATGCAATTTCATGGCTGCCACACCAATCATCAGATTCCTTTTAGTGGTGCTTAGTCTTCAGTTCCAATTTTAATTTATAAATTGTTTTGCCGTCAACTGGATTCGAACCTAGACCAAGCTACCTCAGAGGCCGTTGCACTACGCATTGCACCACCGAGGTCACCTGATCGTACCCATCCTAATGAAGGTTTTTCTAGTTTACAATTGCATTTGGACAACTAGCATTTTAACAAGCCACACACTGTAGACTAAGCACCACTAAAAAGGAACCTGATGATTGGTGTGGCAGCCATGAAATTGCAATAATTGCAGCCAAAATATAATACTCGGTGGTAGCCAACACAAGTGGTTGTTGTTCATTCAAAACCTTCAATGTTAAATATGACGGAGCAAAAGCTATGGAGCCTAACTGCCAGTGTTTATAACGAGGGAACACCTTTAAAGGAAAATAATTTTGAACAACAGTAACACTTAAAATATTGTGATATATATTTTGTCAAAAGCCGTTTTTATTTTTCCAACTAAGTTGTTTTAGTAATAGTTTTTGAATAATTTAAAGAAAATAAACATGTAGGGCCATGTTTTAGGGATTTAAACAGTATTTTTAAACTTATCAATTCGGAGAATTAATTTTTTCCTTTGTTTTCAATATATTTTTTTTATAAATATGTCCCCTCCCACCTAAAGCGGGGAAATGGATCCCCTAGCACTTACACGCTCCACTTTTTGTCTCGTTTTATCCGAATCACTCTGTATTTCCAAATTAAAGCGATTCCTCTCTTTTCAATTACACCGCTTTCATACAAGGAAACTGAGTTGCCAGAAACTAGCTAGTTTGTAGGCGCGAAGTGTGTGAGGGGAAATTTTTCATTCCCCTTACGCCCTTCTCGCCTACAAACTCCCAGTTGCCGGCAACTCAGTTTCCTTGTGTGAAAGCAGTCTTACTCTTAAATTTCTTTTGTTTAGAATGTTCGTGCAGACTTATATTTATTACTTAATAAAAATAAAATTTAAGAACTCTTTATTCAATTTTTATCAAATTTAATCATCATCAGACATAAGTCAACCTTATATGGCCTTAAATTTGCAGTTGAAAATTGGCAACTCTGCGTACATTGGTAGTTATTGTCAAATTTTCAAACATTAAAAAATTGTCAAGCTTAAAAAAAAAAAAAAAAAAATTCATTTGTTCATTTGTTAAATTTGTATTATCTGCAAATGTTTAATATCACTGATCCTTAAGAGGATAAGATATAAGAGACAAAATCAGCGGATTTTTCAAAATAAGAAATACACCACTTTTTCACTCAATCTAACTCAAATACACTCACAATAAACTGAATTATTTTCGAGAGTGATTGAAAATCGATTCAAGTGGAACTGCAGACGAAACCGCAGCTTTTTTGTTTTGCTAAGCAAACCGTTATGTGTGTTTTAATCCAAATTCTGATGCCGTCAAACAATTATTATCATCATACATGCAGAATTAAGTAGGTAGTCTCTGTTTGATTTATTTTGCTTTCTTATTTCACTTGTATTTAAATTTTATTCAATTTATTTATTTGCATCCGCAAACAAAACGTGGTGGTTCGAGTTAAACTCAATTTGTTAGCTAGCAAAGAAATAACGGTATAAAATTATATAGAGTAGACATGGCACATAGAATGAAGGCTCTAAAGCCTCGATCGTATTGAGACACCAGACGACAACGACGACGCCAACGATGACGACGACGACATTTTGAAATTGAAATTCTGTCGGAAGCAGACAAACAATGCGTCTTGTAACTGCAGAATGTGCACTTTGATTTTTCCCTTGACGGAGAAGAGAGAAGAACTAGAGAAATGTCAATGTACCTACAGTGACTCTTGAACTGGAAAAAAAAAGTTTTCATTCTGCTATGTGGACGGATTGCGGTTACTTTTCTTTTTCCTGTGCTGGCTTAAATGGATTGGAAGTAGGTAAGAAGATAAACTTGAGATGTGTTCCTTATAGCTCAATGGATTTGAAGAAGATGTATTAGGAATTTAGGTTGAATTTATAGCAAAGATATGCTATTTGAGAAAAGACAGACAAAAAAAGAAGAATGTAATGGGTATAATATTGGGTGATATTAAAGTTCCAATGATACACTGAAAGAGTAGAATAAATAAACATCTTAAGAAACTAAATAATTGTGGGTGAAAACTGAAAATTGGAATAATATTTTTCTGAATTTTTGTTTTATCACATTTTTGTTTGAATTTATCACACCAAAAACATAAGTGTTAAAAAAGAAGCCAAGTTCTTCTATATACTTAAACCTTTGGGTAACAAGTCAGCCATAATAAGTAGTGAGATCTAAAAGTACGCCAAATTCTAAGTTTATTAATGTTAAATATCAAATATTGTAAGTAGTGTAATATCGCAGAACCTCAAAATTATTACAGAAATCTGTTACTTAATGATAACTGACTTAAATTGAGTTGGTTTCCTTGTCAAGTTTTCATTTTATAATTGAGTAATTAAGTAATAAAAAAAAAACTTGCCAAATAAACCAACCCAATTAAAGTCAGAAATTAACGTTCGTGATACCTCGCCATCTAAAAGTATCAAAAACAGTTTTAAGTTACGTTTGAGGCTATGATACATTACGAAGTTAATACAAACAGAAATTGTAATGACATTTTAAAGTAAATATATGTTCTAATCTTCTTATTAATTTCGTTTTCAGCGATGCATAATTAAAGTGAACCAAAATTTTGTAAATAAGTGTTATTGATTCAAAACAGATTAAATTGGCTTTCTGTCTACCAACAAGTGGTGTTTCGTTCTAATGATCTTACTTTTGGGCTCATTAGGGCCCAGGTCGCGTAGGTTAGGTTAGGTTAGGTTAGGTTAGTGGGCTGACAGTTGATCTTGTTACCGTCACACTTAGATCAGTGTAGATCCATTGTGATACCCTGGGGATTAATCCCCATAAAAGAAACCTATGATAAATCCAATGACATAGCCCGTAGAGGGCGTCAATACAGTTCTTACAAGCTGAAGCTTGGAAAAGTCGTCTACAAATTGATTGAAGCAGTGTCAGTCGCCGTGTAAATACCGGGTTGAGAATAGGTTGACGCACCATTGTCTTTTAAGGGCGTGTCCCTTTCCTTTACCCTCACTGGACTGATCAACCCCACACCAGACCCGTAGGAGCAGTGGCTCCATGCAACGTCTGGCGCTGGGTTCAATAAATCAGTGGAGAGTCCGTCGACACAATCACCGGGCAAAGGAGAGGCCAGCTCACCAGTGTTTTTAGAGCGTGAGCCTCTCCCTTACCCCCAACAGGTAAATCATTCCTCCGCCAGGCCCGTAGGAGCAGTGGCTCCATTCAACGTCTGGTGAGTGAGTTTGATAGATTAGTGGTTGGTGTCTGCGTCTACCCCGTTCTGTCATGTAAACCTACGTCGTCGGCACAATCACCGGGCTTAGGAGAGACCAACGTATCACTGTCCTTTAAGGGCGTGATCCCCCCTACCCCCACTGGTTAAATCATCCCCCCATCAGGCCCGTAGGAGCAGTGGCTCCGTGCAACGTCTGGTGGATGAGTTTGAAAGATCAGTGGTTGGTGTATGTGTCTGCCTAGTTAACTCGGTGAAGCTATCCAGGTATTGAAGAATTGTCTGACGGCATATTAACACCGGGTTGAGGAGAGTTAAACGCACCATTGTCTTCTTAGGGCGTGATCCCCTCATTTACCCCCACCGGAAAGATCATCTCTCCACCGGGCCCGTAGGAGCAGTGGCTCCATGCAACGTCCGCTGGGTGAGCTTGATAGATCAGTGGTTGGTGCATGCGTCTGCCCCGTTCAGGTTACTGAAGAAGTGTCCGTAAGCACAATCACCAGGTTGAGGAGAGGTCAACGCACCATCGTCTTTTCAAGGGCGTGGTCCCTTCTCTTTACCTCCACTGTTTAAATCATCCCCACCACCAGGCCCGTAGGAGCAATGGCTCCATGCAACGTCTGGCGGTTGAGTTTGATAGATCAGTATGTTGGTGTATGTGACTAATTTGTTTAGCTGTATTTAAGAATTGTCAAGCCATGTTGTAGCGTTAATAAATTTTAACATGTTATTGCTTGTAATGTCAGATAGTTCCTCTTAATCATTGAAGAAATGTCTGCCGAGGAGCCTATTTCTTAGATGACATAGTTCAGGGCAGTGACAAAGGTAATGTGGAGTATCCGCATGTATCTCTTCGTCACCACATCCTCTACATAAGTCGTCCATACTGAGACTCATCTTTTTCTTTTGGTAACCCAGTTGGTTGTGCCCAGTGGTAACGCTCACGAGAATAGATAGAGACTTTTTTCCCAGGTGGATGATCTTGTCGGTCTTTTGTTTACCGAAATTAGGCCATCATTTTCTAGTTATAACACAGGTATCGAGTGAGTTCCATCTCTTGTTGGTTATAGCTAGAACTTTACTCTCGATTACCCTCTTAAGATTACAGGGCGGGATTTGAACAGTTGAATCTGCTTGATTAAGATCAAGTGCTGATCCCATTCTTGCCAGTTCGTCAGCACTTTCATTACCTGGGACACCACTGTGGCCAGGAACCCAGCAGAGTCGTATGTTGTGCTGTGTACCAAGAACCCTTAGCTCTTCGCGACAGCATGTCACAAGCTTCGATTTTATTTCAATGGCAGCAATTGCTTTTATTGCCACTTGGCTGTCAATGAAAAAGATGATATCTGCTTGTGGTATAGCCATCATTAACACCTGTCTAGCAGCTTTCGTCACTGCCAGGACTTCAGCTTGGAAGACACTGCTGTAATTAGGAAGTCTGAGCTGGCTAGTCCAAGAGTTTCCGAAAAGAAGCCTGCACCAACACCAGTATCCATCTTGGAACCGTCGGTATATATTGCTATCATCGATTCGCAGGTTGATGGTTCTTTGGTTTGCCAATCCTCTCTACTAGGAAAGGCGATCGTGAACGGCTTGTGAAAGTCTAAACGGGGTGTAATGTAGTCAGTGCATACCATACTTCCCGTGTATTTCTGCAGAATCGGCGCGTGTCCTATGGCGCTGCGCTTCCAGCTACTAGTTTGGCTAAGCTGAAGTGCGCTCTTGGCTGCCGATTCTTGTACAAATAAACCAAGGGGTGTTAAGTTGAGTATAGCTTCCAGGTCGCGTAAGACTAAAACGTCGTTTTGGAGATAACTGTCTGCATGCACACGCAAAGAAAAATATACTCGGCTGGAAAATTGGCAAGTTTCTGTCTAGTTTGGTCAAGGCCCTAGAAGGATTTCAGTAGGGAAAATCTAGACAAGGAAAACTGGTCAGATACTTGGCAAGCCCTTGCTGGATTTTAGTACCAAAAATTTAGACGAGGCAAACTTTTCAAACACTCGTGAGGCCCTCCTTAGTAAAAACTTGTTGTACATGTATCGGTACCCCAACAGGAATGTCTCTTGTACACCAAGAACACAAATTGTATAAGCATCATGCAATTTCAGCATCATACTATACTTTTTTTTCTTTTTCGAATCACACTTTTTACTATAAGTGTGAGACATGTATATAGGACTGCTCAATGAGAAAATCTTACTAGTGCCTTGCAAGAATCTATGTAAAACTCTTGCGCGGGTAGAGAGAGCAATATTCGAAATGACGATCATTCAATCGAACAATCGTTTTAGTCTTACGCGATCGCAGCCCAGCTGACTAGTGGGACATTGCCAATAAATTCAGGTTCAGGCAACGCTTATGCGAACTTTGTGCGATAAATATGAAACCCCTTAAGTGTGCACAACTAAAAAAATATTTGCTTTGTTGTTTTTTTTTTTTGCGTTTAAGACACGTTTTCTATAATGTCTTGTCAAATTTTAATTATTTTCACAGAAACAAACTTGGCTCCATCAGAATTTTAGAAAGTGTAATTTTTAAATCTGACCTTATTCCGCAGTGCTTTTTCGTATGTTTGACCATATTTCTTTCTCCTTTTCAACCACTTAAATGATCTATGCATTTTAGGGTCTATACAAAATATAAGGAACAAATACAAGACAATGAGTATAATTCAAATTATAATGTTAAGAACATTATATGCATAATTTAATATTTAAAAAAAAATATTTCTCTACAGAAAGAAACTGGCATATAAAACCAAGAACATAAAGAACAAAAAAACAATCCCAACTCCCTCATTGTAATGTCAGTTCTTCAACTTTAATTTTTGCAACACTTTTGTCACGTATAAATCGCCATCGCATCACGCCGCGCGCCGATGAGTTCACTTGAGTTCATCACTTTTCAATTCCACTTGAGTTTTTATTTTCATTTCTCTTTGCCAAACTAAAAAGAAACACCACCACTTGTCCTATACGCCGCACACAAAAAGCCTGAACTATCGCAACTCATTGTCGCGCTGATTTTCTTGAATTTATTGCCAGTTACGACTACGAGCCAAGTTTTTTGTTGTTGGATTGGGCGAGAAGCTTGTTCGACCGACTGACTATTATAACACCCTCCCGCTATATTTTTGCAGACGCGGCGGCTTATACATATCTGTATCTCTATGATTGGTTGTGCCCTTAATTTATATAGAAATATATACACGTATTCACAATATGTAATGCACTTTCTATTTCCCTCCCCGCAGCATGTACATACATATGTTTGTATCCATGCAGGGAAGAAAGAAAATATGACAAGAATGTCATTCCTATGGCTTCATCTTATAATACGAGTATAAAAAAATGAGCCTCAAATGAGGGGAAATAATTTATTTCAAAGCAAACAACAAATTGAACGGATTGATGAATAGAGGGTGCCAGTTTGTGGCACATGCTGATATTAATTGAAAAAATTTCTTTATTTTTAAATTGTCATTAAAAATGATAATGTTTGAAATTTATTGGAATAATGATCGAAAAGAAAATTTACAAAGTGTCTCAAGAAAGTTTGTAAATTCAAACAGTTCAGAACTTGAGCTCAATTGCTGTGTTCAGGAAAACAGGCTTTCAGAAATTTTGCTCCGTCAACAACTGAGTAAGCGAATCGAAACATTTTTCCTCCTCCGTATTTTGACAATGAAACTGAGACTTCTTACTGAGCAATTCTGTTCAAGCAACTGAAATTGATGAGCTTTTTCTGAACACGCCTAATGAAATAATTCGCATCAGCTGTCAGCCATTGCCATTTAGATAGACTAATATTTGGAGTGTTCAGGAAAATGAGATCTCAGAGATTTTTTGTCAAAAGGTACTGAGTACTTCGACAGCCAAACTTTGAATTTTTGCGCTGAGGAATCTTGTTCAGGAAATCGGGATTGCTGAGGTCTCTGAGTTCTGCTTTTCCTGAACATCACTATTATGCATTATTTTTAATAAAAATGTTTAATTAACAAAAAAATAAAAATGTTAAATTAAATTTAAAAAAAAATAACAACGTCAATCTGTCATAAAAAAAAATGTGTCAATGTATTTTAAATCAGAGACAAATTTATGTCACTACATAATATATCGTCCAAATTTTATGTCAATCATTGACAAACATAATAGTACCTACATACATATATGTCATTTGAACAGCATTCTAGCTTTAAGCGGTTTTCTTTTTATATTTTAGATTGGGGGTTATTGCGAATAAAACATAACTGGGAATTGTTTCCCCCTTTGAAAATTGGGAACGTGAATGCTGGTGGAAATGTTCTCTTGATATTTGTATCAGTCAATAAACATTTCAAGGGAGTTTGGTTATCCACTTATAGGGATTCTAAATAACAGAACATTTTTCGGGCAATTTAAATAATTACTGTCGAACAAATCATTCTCGAGAATGCCGATAGCATAAAATCCAATAGTATTTGTGTGGCATTTTTAGAATTACCATATTTGTATATGATGAATCTTAAAAACATTTAAGGTCAGGTTGGTAAGTTACTAAGACTCAGTTCTAAAAAGGTCGCCAATCATTGGGTTAGTGTTTTAAAACACCATAATTTTATATTTCGAAATGATTAAGCTTTAAAATTTAGCATATTCTTAAATTGATGACAAAAAAGCAGGCACATTTTTAAATTGTTTTAGACATGTGTAGTCAATGTATATTTATTCAACATTCACAAGTTCCACCATTTACGGCTTCTTAATCAAAAGAAGCTCGTATAGAAACATTTGAAAAGGCAATTACATTTTTTTCCAAACAACAATTCCAAATAAACACACAAGAAGGGAACACAAAATACCTTCTTCAACCCACCGACTTTTATTTAATTTCTTTACTTTTTTTGGGGGTTTGGAAGTAAAGGTCGTATGGGGAGGATGATTTGATAAATAAATAAAGTTTTCATATCATACATTTTGTTTCTTTTGAATTTTACTATTTATCACTTTGTGCAAGGTTATGTTCTGTGTGTGTGCGTGTGTTTTATTTTTTGAATAGGGTTTCATTTCTATGCTTGAATTTGAGCTAAAGGATTAACGTTACCATCATTTCTTAATTTATTATGTTATAGAAAACTAAGAAGATATAAATAACATAAAACACTGCAAATGTCACACAAAAGCCTTGATGCAAATGACACATGACCTTAAACTAAAGAAAACAAAAATAAAACATTTCAAAACTTTCTAAATGTCGACAAACTACACATATGTATATGCAGTCTTATTTTACAGCACCCAGCGCGACGCATAAGTTCTAATGTCAATTTTACACAGTTTACTATAGAACAGCATGTGTTTTTATGGCTTTTATTCAAGGGTGTTATGAGCAAAACAAAACTTAATCATCACAAACATACGCCTCATGGAGTTGGAGTTTGACATTTAAATTTGTGTTTTGATTTTGACATACGTGTCAAATTAGGGCACATATTTTAAACAAATTCACAAGTACCTCACAATAAAACATCAATCTGAGATGTCTAAAATATTTACGTAATTTAAACCACGTTAACAAAAATAAAATAAAAAATAAATTAACTTCTAAATAATTTATGCGCCATTACAATTATTTTTTCTTTTTTTACACCATTTGTCAATAAAGGCACTCAATTAAAATGTGCTACTCTAGCGTCACAAATGGCAGCACTTGAAACATAATCGTGTGTAAATGCAGGGTGCATTGTGTATGTGCAATGTGCATCATGCATATCTATGCGTATTGAGTAATCCCCATCGCACAAATGTATTGCAATTTTTTTTCGCAAGCCCACACATGTATAGGTTTTTTTTTTTTAAGGAAAAGTTGTGGATTTAAAAACAAAAATGTAAGACTTGAAATTTTCATAAAATAATTTGGAGACGATCGAATCCCTTTGAGTTGAATAAGTTTATTCGAAACATGATGGTATCAATGATTTATTGTTTAACCCTCCGTCCGACACCAGGGTCCAGACAGACCTTTTTCGTTTTTAATCGTTAATATTAATCATACTATTTGTTTAGCTGGTAGTAGGCCGTAGCGTAATGATTAGTGCGTTCGACTGTCACGCCTGGTCTGGGATCGCTTCCCTGTCCACCTAAAAACTAAAAAGTTTTTTTTCAGGGCTACTGCCTCTTGCGAGGAATTGACAAATCCTCCAAGAGTATCACTTGTCACGAATAAGTGCTTTTCGTCTAGCCGTTCGGATTCGGCATAAAATTGTAGGTCCCTTCCATTCCTGCCAAAGGCGCACACAGGAATGGTTGCGAGTTGTTAGTCACTAGGCCCTGGTTCTTCATGAGCGGTTGTGCCACCCGATTTATTTATTTTTTTTGTTTAGCTAGCAACTTGTGTTTCCAGAAAGCTTCCTAA
Source organism: Melangyna quadrimaculata (assembly GCA_949320155.1). Taxonomy (NCBI): domain Eukaryota; kingdom Metazoa; phylum Arthropoda; class Insecta; order Diptera; family Syrphidae; genus Melangyna; species Melangyna quadrimaculata. The sequence continues at coordinate 3,482,406 of OX439483.1, forward strand.
AATTTTATCGGACAAATTTTTGGAAAAAGTTCTTTAAAAGAATGTTCTGAGGACTTTTAGAAAGTACATATTTTGTATGAAAACGTTTGAAATATGATACAATCTGATCATTTTAAGCTGTATTTTTTATCTTTTCATTAAATAATTGTTATAAGTGAAATAAATGTAATGAGTTGAATTCTTGAAGAATTCAAAATTTTCAGATCTGCAAAAAAAAAGAACCCAATAAAAAAATGATAGTTTAACCCCGGTGCGCTTGAATATCACGAAACTTTGTTTCCGCCCAAAAAAGTCGAACAAGAAAAAAAAAAAACGGTTTTCCCAAAGACTAATTTATCCTTCGTGAAGTATCTCGTGTTCTCGGAATGCATGTCGAAAAAAACATTTTTTTTTTTTGTTTGCGAAAGGATTTATGACGCGCGTGAAGGTCCGCTAAGCGCTACACGCAGGACAGGTATGTATGTATTCACATGCACAAGCGTTGTTCTTACTATTGCATACACCCTCTAAAAATGCAAACATATGTATTTATTCGATCTCACTGGTCATCTTATTGCCATTATCTACCTCTTTTTTCTGTTTTGTGCGTCATTTGACGTCGAAGTGGAATTTGTCTACAATACACGATTACGCACAGAACTATTGGTGATGATTTATTTTTATCACTGATTTTTAGCGGCTTTGATCAATGATATACAAAATGAAAATTCTGAAGATCGTGAAGAAGGTGATCAATTTAGTGTCGATAACCCTGAAAATGATGTTCACAACGTTGGAAGGAGTTAAGTGACTTGCTAATATTGTTCTCGCATTCCTAGGCACCGTTCGATCCAATAAAAGATTTCTACCGAAAAAATGAAGAAGAATGCTTAACGTCCTTTGCTATTATCTCTTTTTCGTTTTCATGAGAACTTAGTTTCACTTTGCAGCTACGTGCCAAAAAAAAATTAAAGCTGATGTAAATTTACTTTTCACCGTAAACTATTCAAAAGTTTGTGGGGGGCGAAGCAATGAAACCAGAAGCAATCCTGTTTTATAATGAAAATGTGGAAAATCATTCTCTACCGCTTTACAAAAAACATATTCCGAAAAAATGTTTATCGAAAGTTTCGTTATTCACACTAACGAACTTTCGATAAACAGTTCAAGTCTCTTTGCATGTTTGTGCGACTTAGACTGTAGACTCTATTTTGATCTCTTTTTGCTTGCAACATTATTAGAAATCAATGACGCACCGAGTTAAGTGGGGTTCAACGTCTTATTGACAGCCAACATAAATATTATGCTACAATGCCCATCAGAGTTCCACAGAGTAGCACACACACACTATGGAAACAACAACAAAACTATATTGTTGTTGGTTAAAATGACATAATTTGATGCTGCGTCTTTTTTCCTTTTTTTTTTGCTTTTTGCCTTTTAATGGAACAAATTCGCATTGAATTTCATTTAGATATAAACATACATAATGTAAGAATAAGCATAGGTATACAAAAATATAAAATACATTTTTATCGTATCGGTATTTATTTCATTTGCTTTTTTTGTTGAGTGGTTGTAGATTTGTAGTGCTCATACACGCTCACACACAACATTGCCTCGATTTATTTATTTTGATTTTTTTTCTTTTTTTTTGCCTGTGTCCTAAGGCATGGCCGGTAAAAGTTTATTATTGTTTGTTTGGTTCGTTAAGTACGGATATTTTCGATATAAGTTCTTTCCGGTCAATAACAAATAAAACTCTCACCTAAACCCAAACTTCTTAAAGTATTATGTTTGAAAATAAATTGGAGGTTATTTTTTTGATGTAGTACATTTATGTAGGTTTTATATAAAAAAAAAACTTATGGAAAATCGAAGCATTACATAATTGTTTATTTTCATTTTTTTTTTCTTACTTTCTGATGAAACCGACTTTTTGATTATAAACTATATGGTTTTGCGATCATAGCTGGACTTTTAAACAACATACCTGAAAATAAAGAGAATATGAATTAGTTTTAGTTCCACTGGAGAATTGTAATAAATAGAATGATAAATAAAAATACAGTGAGTGTCCAGTATAACGAATGCCAATATAACGAATGATCGATATTACGTACACTATTTTCAAGTCCATCAAGTATTCTATATAACGAACAAATAACGAATTTCAGAAAATGAAAAAAAAATGACTGTTTTAATATCTACTAACGTGTATGTTCAATAATATTGGAAGATACATACACAATTTCCCATTACACAAGTGCTATTTTCGCTTGCTTAGTTATGTCCTACGTATTCGTTTTCTTGTATGTAAACAGTTGCTCCGTTCGCTATGCACAAAACTGTAACGGATTTTTAGTCCCATTTTTGGTTGTTTTACGTTTTTTTGCGTCTGGAATATTTTATATGGTTTCTCAGTTTCAACTTTCAAGTCTGATGCTGAAAAGAAAGTTTCTGCAAGATGTCGTCGGGCAAACGTCTTACAATGGAAGCAAAAATTAAAATCATTGATAAATATAAATGAGGAGTTTCGCTTTCGGACATTTCGAAGAAGTTTGGAATTCCAAAGTCTAGCATATGCACTATCAAGAAAAATGAGAGCAAGGTTCTAAAAAATCTAAGAAATACAAACAGTGGATCTTTTTTCCGACGATCATTAAAGAAGGGTGAATATCCAAAAATGGAAACCGCATTTTACAAATGGTTTATTGCCCAACGTGAGAGTCACGTCCCTATTCCTTAAATGTTTCGTTATACATATGTAAATGAAGTTAAATATGTTTTTTTTTTATTTCATTAAGTGAAGAACATACATATGTATTTATTTTTTGTATGAAGTATGAAATAAAATAATGAAAAATACAATCGTACTTTCTGTTTACCTGAAGATTTGTATGAAAAAAACGTTTCGATATAACGAATTTTCGATATAACGAATTGACTCTGGACATTAAATCGTTCGTTATACTGGACCACCACTGTATACCAAAAGTTATGTACCTACTATGGAGTCATAAAATATAAATTAGAATTTATTTTCATTGATTTTTTTTACAATTTCGTCTTTAATCAGAACCAATTGTCTGTCTGAATAAGAGCAATGGATTCACGCGAAAATATGTCAGTTCCAAATGTGAATATCATTCAAGGGCCATAAACCGCAGTTATCCGTTTGACAATAATAAGCATAAGCAGTTATCCGTTTGACAATAATAATAGTTAGGTTTAATGAACATTTCCACTATAAACTATTTCAGAATTTGTAAGATCAGGTGAAAAATAAAATTAATAAATTAACGATTTTTACAACGCTAATGAAACCCTAGTCAATAATAACAAAAAAGGGCTAAATTCGCAAAGCCAATGAAGAAGGAATAATTACTAGGGAAAATAGGACATACATATCTAAACATTTTTTTTTTACTTGAACTCATGTCATCATTTATATCAAACACATTTAATGTCAAACCAAAATGATTACCTTGCATAGACGTTTATTGATTGGAATACATTTTAATATCAAGAGGAAAGAATCAAGACAATTGATCAAAAGTCGAGGATCATGTTTCGCATACAAAGTTAAAAAAGGAAAAAATACCTTAATTTAACGCAGGGCCAAGTATTGCTTTAACGAAAAAATACTCAAATTTTCAAACAACACAAATGGTAGTGATAAAAAATTAATTAGTATAGTTTCATTTTCATTAGAACCGATTTTTCAATAGTCAGTTAATTAGTTCTTTAACAATCGGATAGCAAAATTAAATTTTTCAATTGAGAAAAAATAATCTATAGAATAATGTTATTTAAATTTAACTGAAAAAAATGTTTTAAATGTTTTTTTTTTTGTATATCGAACAATTTTAAAGTAATTTTAATTTTATTTAACGTTTATTTCAAAGCAATGTTTACAAACAGTAATTTTTGACTTTGAAATAATTATTCCTATGAATAAATTTATCTGAATTCTCAATGAGCAGATAAATTTACTGTTACTATTCTTAGGAATAAGTTATATCTGCCCATTGAAAAATTGATTTTTGCTCTATCTGAGGATTAAATACTAACTGACTGCTTATCTGACTATTGAAAAATTGGCCCTTAGTATAGTTTCATTTCTTAAGCTCGTTTGCTGATACGAAACATAAATATTTAAGTTCAACTTAAACACTTATGTTCTACATTTTCCTCAGCTAACTTTGTTTCAGCAAATGGGCTTTAGTGACCCGTTTATAGCTCTCAACAAGTTTTGAAGTATCAATAATAGAAAGAGAAATTCTTAGAGACATGACCAAATGCTATTTTACTTTTTAAACAAAATTCTATAGTACTTGTTGTTCAGCAACATACAAGAGCGGGTCAAACTGCTCGAAGCCAATTTGGTTTAAGATTTAAAACACAATGAAAGCGGTATTTAAATTAAAACTATCCAAATCAGAAAAACAATCAAGTTTTCGACTAGGCACTAGAGAGTTTTAGGCTCCAGTTATAGCTTTCATTGAAAACCATAATTGAAACACAAATCAGTGAAATGGTGAAACATTTTCTCACAAGTCGGTTATAGCGTTCATGAAATTTTCTTTTGTTTAAAATTCCATTCCCCATACAAAAACAACTTTGAGGTTGGAGTCGATCATTGAACGAAAAACTGACAGACGAGAACAGTAAGAGAAACCTGGCTGGAAAAATGCCAGGTTTCTGTCTAGTTTGGCCAAGGCCCAACAAAGTTTTTAGTAGGGTAAATATAGACAAGGAAAACTTGACAGATACTAAACAAGCCCACGCTGGATTTCTATACCAAAAATTTAGACGAGGAAAACTTTTCAAACACTCGTGAGGCAATCTCTAGTAAAAAATAGTTTGATACGTTTGGGACCCCATCAGGAATTTCTCTTGTACACCAGAAACACACATATTATAATCACCATGCAATTTCAGCATTGTACGACACTTTTTTCTCTCTTTCCTTTGTCTTCTCTTTCGTATCATAATTTACTATGAGTGTGAAACATCTGTATAGGTTTATTCAATGAGAAAAAACCTGTTCTAAGTTGTTCTACCTAAAAAGCATGTACATAAAATCCGGTTCTTTTCTGTTTGTAATTATGCAATGTGGAATGAAACTAATTCACTTTCGACATTGAAATTTTGTATAGCAAGTTAGGCCAGTGGGTAGCGCATTGGCCTAACATTTATAAGTTCGCGGGATCAAGTTCCACATAAGCCATCTTTTATTTTTGCCTGACGAGGCAAAAGGCTTCATAATCGCAAAGGCCCGTGTTCTAGCCTTTGCTAAATCTTGCTAGCGCCTTGGAAGAATCTATGTAAAACCCTCTAGTGCCTTATCGAAAACTAGATTGTTTTTCTGCACGGGAAGGAACACATTTCATTGGAACGAATGTGTTCCACTTTTGGGAACAAAATATCAGCTGTTCATTGAAATCGATTTTCATCATTGAAAAACTTAAAGTGATTTTATTAGATAGTGTTAAATCAAACTAAACATTTTTTAGACTAAAAAAAATGTATAACTAACAACCATCATTTTGGTACCAAAACGTTATCAGTTTTATTTGTTTTAAGACAAAATTTTCAATTATAGTTTCCAATGAATGCTACAACTGGAGCCTTACCTAGATTCTGGATTCTGGGCTAGCAGGGGTTAGCAAAGGCTAAAACAAGGGCCTTGGTGATTTTGAACCCGTTTGCTTCGACAGGCAAACAAAAATAATAGTTTGCTTATGTGGGACTTGATCCAGCGATCTTCTGCTTGCCATTCCAATGCGCTACCCACAAATTTGTAATTGAGAAGTGAATTATTTCCATACACTAATATTTCAAACCACATTGCATAACAAATACATGCAGAACAGAACAGTATTTCATGTACTTGCTTTTAAGGTAGAACAACTTACAACAGGTTTTTACAGAAGTCTTACGCCAATAGTCAAAAGTGATATGAAAAAGAACACAAAGGAAAGAGAGAAGAAAGTGCCGTATGATACTCAAATTAGATGTTACTTATAAATTTTTTATTTTTGGTGTACAAGAGACATTCCTGATGGGGTACCGAAATATGTTCAACATAAGTTTTTTACCAGGGAAGGACTCACGAGTGTTTGAAAATGTTGCCTCGACTAAATTTTTGGTAGTGAAATAAGTTTTCCTCGTCTAGATTTTGCCCAATCTAGACAGAAACTTGACATTTTTCCAGCCGGGTTGAGGTATCTTTTTTAAGTCATTGAATTAAAAATCTGACAAATTTTCCATGACAGAGATAGCCAGCCCTATTGTCAGGTTCACCCGGAAAACATTTCGCCCAAAAATGTTTTGTTCGCCCGGATTTTAAAAAGCTATTGCTGGTTTCACCCTTCATTTTACAATAAGTGTGGCCTCGTTCGCCACCAAAAAATGACATGACATATTTTACGCGAAAAAAATGCTGTCAATACTGCCCAATAATGGATTTTTTATGAACAGGGAACATTTTTCGCCCGAATTTCACAATAAGGGAACAGTGAAATGTAATTTTTCCGGGCGGATTTTCTTTCACGAGGAACTCACAATAGGGCTGATCGTATCTATACCTTCAATATTTTACATTAATATAAAATCTAATCAAATTATCGAAAAACGGACAAAAATAATACATCCTTTATGAATGTGCTTCAAAATTTTGTATCAACAAAAAAAAATCATCGTTTAAAAAAAAAAAAACAAGATTATCTTTAATCACAAGCACGTGCGACTCAACCATGCACTTTATTTCAATCGTTGTTTAACTTGTTGATCAAATGTTATTTTTTTTAGTTGTTCTTAATATTGGTATTAATATTATTATTATATTTGTTGCTTTAAAGCTTAATTAAGTATTCCCATTTAATTTTTTTAGTTTGTGATTGTGTGCGATAGTTGTTGGTGCTACATTTATCTGTCATGCATGCTATCTAGAATTAACCGCAGTTATGCAAATAGCTGTCGTTTGTCAGTATGTGAAACGTCTAACAATTATTATTTTTGTTTGCTATAAATACACACGAACACCAATATGCGGATATATCATTTTCTCAAAGTGAATTACCTTGAAATACAAAATTAATTTATGTAACCAATGTGGATTTAAACCAAAAAATAATAATAATAAAAAAAGATGGCCTTGTTTTTGTCAAACAAAAAATATAATGTGCTGCATACAACGATGTCAAATGCGATAAGATAATGATTTGTGAGTTCTAAGTGTTTGTCTAAAGAACAAACAAACGACTCGAATAAGTCCCAATCGCAACAAAAAATACAAAATTGATGAAGTCATAAGAAAAAAAACACATACTGAGGCGTACGAAAATATTTCTCGAATTTTTTGGGCGTGGGTTGTGACTTGTGAAGTGATGAATTTTTGTTTTAATTTCAAGTGGCTCAATGTGATTATTTGTTGCTCTTGAATTAATCTGTATATTATGCGAGCTTCCTCTGTTGTGTGAGATGTCTTTTGTTCGTGGATAAGCATTTTAAATAGATCATACAGGCAAATTAGATGGAATCAGAACACGAAGAATGCTAGAATATTTTTTTTTTTTTTTTTTTTTTGTTGCTCAGCAGATAGAGTTTGATCTCAAGATCAGCCTCCAGATGATGAAGTCATACATTCAATTGATGTCTAGACAAAGTTGCTTACAATAAATTAGTTTTTTTAAGCGCTATTTCGCTATTTTTAATTTACTTGTCTTTTGCATAACAAGGTGTACAATTTTTGTTTATTGTATCCAAATTCAAGTTCCCGCATTCGTATACATATGGTTGTCTGTTTATTTGAAACTTACCTGAAGCTTGCGTGCATTTATCTACAAATTGATCATGTAATGTCGGTAAATAAAGACCATGGCTACAAGTTAATTTGTGCAACTTTAAATTGAAACGACAAAAAACCTAATTGAAGCTCTCATTCCTTCGGGAACCAATTGCTTATCACCGTCAGAACAAAGTATCATTCATTTTTGATGCGATTAAATGGAAAATGGTAACGAGTCCCATAGGACCCTTTTCCTTCAGCGGTGCGTAATATCTTCTTAAAAATTATTAATGCAATGACACAACGTTTATAAAATATAATATAACACATTATTTACCTACAAAATATGATATTCAAGCAGTACTAAATTTTTTAGAGCAAAAGCTTATGAAATTTGTTGCCTAACATTAATTAAACATCTTTTATCTTTGATTTGAAACAATTTTGTATTGTTATTTCTCTAGAATTTTAAATGAATGTTTCTGTGATGAACAAGGAGCATTATTATTCTGAGCTTATCATGCATAACTGTTGATTTTTCTTGCTGTGTAGGGCAAGTATTGGTGTCTTAGCAAACCAAAATTCGAGGTTTGAGTTAAATATAACATTTTAAGGGAAGTTGCTAGATACATATAAGAACAAACAAATATTACGATGGTGGAAAAGCCAAAAATATGGTTTTTGACTGACGTTGTCAGATTGTCTTTAAATTTGGTATATAAGTGATTCTCCACTAAACGCTCCTTTTCGTGGCCCCGACGTTTTAAAAATGGTTCAACAAATTAAAAAAACTTTTTTTTTTGTAAGTCAATAACAGCGCAAGCAACGTTTTTAACTGGGCCAATTCTAAATTTTAAATATTTACAGATATGTAATACAAAAATAATTGTTTTTATGGTCCAAATGTCATTTCCGTCGCGTGTCTCCTCCTTGTTTCAGCGCGGAAAAATGGATTTTTTGTTTGTTTTTAAATGCATACATTTTAATTTGACTGAGTTCCAAGATTGAGAATATGTATTTAAATAAAACTTCCCTAAAAATTAAATTTATTTACTTGAAACAATTAACTTACAATCTTTCAAACATGTGTCTCCATGTATTTGCATCATTTACGTACAAAAATGTTAAATGCTTATAAATTCAAATTGACGGCCGTCAGTTTATAGGATTTAGACTAAATGAAGAAACTCAATAATGCTTTCTTTGAAATATATTCAATTAAATGGGAGGGACATGTGTTTCGTGTGTTATTTTAAAGAAACTGGTTGTATTCGTCACGTGTTTCATCAATTTCGTCATTTCCGTAGGTGCATATAATTTTAGTAAGTGATAGTAAAAAAAGTATTTTGTAAGTCTTGTGAATTTATGTTGCAGTTACTTATACAAAATTTAAAAAAATATATACTTTCTATTTTTCGTGTCTAAAAAGCTAAAAAACATCGATTTTCGTCATTACCGTCGCGTCATTTCCGTCGTCTTTATTGGGTTACGGCGATGTTCTCGGAAATGACTGTTACGGAAATGACTTTAGATGTGTTTTTCTTTAAAAAAAATCAGGAATTTATTGCAAATTATAAAAATTTTGGTGCATGCATTTAAAACTCCTAAAAGGCAATTCCAGACCGTAAAACTGAGATAGGTGGGGAAGCGAAAACGTAACAAATTATTTATCTTTACTAGTTAAATGTCATTTCCGTAACACACAATCATTTCCGTAATTCGATTTAATTTAGATTTTTATAATTTTAAATAAATTCCTGTAATACCGTAAATCTCTTAAATGCATCCTGAATTACACGGCCCTTGTTACAAGGAAAATTTTAAAAGGAACATTTTTTTACTGGTACATTACCATTTCCGTATCGAAGGCGTCATTTCCGTATCAAGCCCAAATTCATAAAAACGCTAAAAATCAAGTGCCCGCACTAACCATTAATTATTCCATAATTTATAACAACATCATTTTGTCTTAAATTAAGGTAGGGGACATTTTGGGTGCTAAAAAGGAGCTTTTAACAGAGAATCACCCATATCATTTTTATTGACTTCCCTACGTGTAGTAGCCCGTAGCGTAATGGTTCAACTGTCACGCTGGAGGTCTGGGTTCGCTTCCCAGCCTCTTGCGAGTAATTGACAAATCCTCCAAGAGTATCACTTGTCACGAATAAGTAATTCTCGTCTAGCCGTTCGGATTCGGCATAAAATTGTAGGTCCCTTACATTTCTGTCGATAGGCGCACACAGGAATGGTAGCGAGTTGTTAGTCGCTAGGCCCTGGTTCTTCATGAGCCGTTGTGCCACCCGATTTACTTTTTTACGTGAGAAATACCAATTTTTGTTCCAATTTTTTTTTTTTTTTTAATTTTTTTTAATTTCTCAAAAACCTTTTCATAAAACTTCTTGAAACTGCCTTTCAAATTTCAGCCAGCAAATTCTCAAAACGGATAACGTTTTATGATAAAATCGCCTTTTTTAGGTTTTTACCGCATGGCTTGACCAATTTGGTATTATAATTTCTCCAAAAGTACTTGTACTAACAATTTGTACTAACAATTTAGTATTATTACAAAGTCCCAGAAAAAATTATTTTCTTATTACTTTTGACTTTGTTCACAACTTTCCATAGAAACGGAAATGGATTCTATTAATAACCTTATCCTTCTCTATGATTACAATGCTTTGCTTGGTCACATTATACCCCTGAACTACAAGGCAGTTTCGTGCGATCCAGTGTCGTGCATTTTATTTTTAAACAAAACCGCTCCTGACCAAATTACAAAAAAGCTCCATTCGAAAAAATATAAAAAAGAAACAAAAAAAGACATTTTCAGCAATCAAAAAGTTCCCATTTTCTAATTTAAACTTTTATAATGATGTAGGTACAATATATGTACATATATGAACATGACATTCAAAACCTTTTACTTCGTAGGTATGAATTAAATATGAGTCCAACTTCACCCCCTACATTGAATAACATTATCATTAATATGTGAACGCATATACATTTGTTGGATGTGAACCAATTGGCATTTCGAGTGTAAACGTTCCTAAGCAAATATTAAGCACAATGAGTGATGAGGTAGAATTAGTTACATATAAGTTTTGTTAATATTTTAACAAATTTCAGGGTAACATGAAAGAGGTTTCCCTTAAAACAAATTATTTAAACAAACCAACTTATAATTTTAATAAATTTAGATTCTCAAGAATTCTAAATACAGTTAACCCTCTGGCAAAAATCATGTTGGTATATAAAAATACATTCACACAACCTACACACAATTTATTTTTGTTCTAGATATTTTCAACGATGATCAATTAGAGAGGGTCCAAAAAACACACTCAAACCTTTGATTCACTACCCTATACAGCACCCCTAAGTGGCGCCGCACCGCGACGACATGGTTACAATAATTAATGTCAACCTTTACACCTTGGCTACAAATAAAAAAAATATTAGAAAATATTGAAATTTATTTTAGCTCCCCTTATCATGTGCAGCCCCTGTGAACAAAGTTTTTAGCTGCAAAAAACGTACTACCCAGCAGTATGAATGGATTTGTCACAAACATGTATAATTATTATTATCGCTCAACACAGTTCACATCATTAGACTTTCTGCCACCGAAATTACTATGTAAAATAAAACAAAACAAAAAAATGACAAAAAAAAGGTTGCGTATACGCCACAGTGTATACAAATGAGCTTTCTAATTATATTATGGTTTTTATTTTTACGCCTTAAACCATATTGGCAAGGACAAGGCTAATCTCTTAATTGGTGAATAATAATTATGTAGGTATAATATGTATGTAAAGTTTTGGCAGAAAGAAAGCAAAACCAAAAACAAAAAATACTCACATCCGTTATTAACTCGGTTAGGACAAAATTTTATATTTTATCTAATCAGCTATTTTTTTTTTTTATTTTTTGCCAAACACTGGTTGTTTTTAATTGCCTAAAGTTGCCGCTTTGTGTTTTGTTTGCTTATAGTTTGTAGAAAAATAAATTAACAAAAAAGAAAAACTACAAAGATGAAACTATAAAATAACACATTTAAGTTGATAGCAAAAAGCCGTATATGAGTTTAACAAATATTATTATACAATTATTATTGTAGATACATATGTACCTGCAGTTTTGTTTGTATCGTTATACATATATCTCAACGTTTTTTTTGTGTTTGTACTAAACGTGAATTGTGGGAATATTAATTTAAAGATAAAAACTTAAAATAGCTTGTTGCTGCTATTCGACACGACACGAGAGATTGGTGGAAGAATAAAAGTAACCATCACTCCAGCAGAGATGATTTTTTTTTTTTTTGTGTTAGATAACAATAATTAAATATGGTCGGATTGGACATGTACGGATCTATATAAAATTTATTTAAATCTCGATACCAGACAGTCTGAAGCGATTTCCATTCTCCCATATAACATAAGTGGTGTTTATTTTTTTGTATTTTTCTTACGTAAGATAAGAAACAGTTTGTGAATAAATTTAAGATAGGGTTCTCCGATGTGGTGAAATCAGATCATCTGAAAATAAATTGCACACTTTAAATTCATTTATGATTTTCTTTAGAATTTAAACAAAGAATTCATAATCAATATGCTTTATAGTAATACTATTTACATAGGGGGTGCTTTATTCAGGTATCAGAAGATGAATTGTTTTAATTTGAATATCTACGAGTTAATCATTAAATATGATTAATATGACTTCGCACTTCCGGTGGAACAACGACACAAGTGCAAAAATACAAAAGGTTTTTCTTTACATTGGAACAAAGCCCAGTAGAAATTATTCCAGGGAGCAGAAAAGTTTTTATACCGTTACACTGTTTTAATTTAAATGTTTCGGAGATTCTTTGCCTTATCTGTCAGTTGTAAATTGTAATACGTATCTCCAAAAAAAACTTTACTTCGATTTGTAAGACAACGTCTTAACTGTGAACTCCGCCTTTTTTTTATTGGTTTTACTTCATTTTCGGTTGAACAAAGACGTTAGTGTTAGTTATGACAGTTTTATCTTGAAATTTTGAACTATTTTAAATTGCGTTTTCTGAAGAATCGACATTTTTGCACTTGATTCGTTGTTCCACCACCGGAGGTGCGTCTTGAAGTAAACGATTTGTTCGAACATCTCACTTTTTGATATTATTATCAATCAACAGTTTATACAATTCTTTAATTTGTTGTATTATTTCCAACTAATTACGCATTGAAAAAAATTAGTTTGAAAGGAGAGTGCCCAAAAAAACGCAACATTAAAACAACAAAACATTACTAGTCTCTTCAATGTATTTAAAGTACTCTTATCAAAGAAATCAAATAACAAATTCCGAAATAAATTATGAAAACGAAACATTTCGAAATTTTATCACTGCCGTTGGAAAATTCTTAGTTTTCCCGTTTTCGTTTTCTCATTCCGGAGTTTTAAAGTTACATAGTAAGGAAAAGACAGGTCTTAATTATTCATTAGTATAACAGCGGATGATTTAAGTTGTTCTTAATTTTTACGCACATACTATTTCATCAATCTGTTGTCCGGTATGCTTAGGTGCCAGTTATAGCTATCATTGAAAACCATAATTGAAAAAGTTAATTGTTGATTTTGAGATGCTTCGAAAGTTTAATCATTGAATATTTTAATGCAGAAAGGTAGCTTACGACTTCAAAATTATTTCTCCTCCAAAAAAAAATTCATTTTGAGCCATATCTTCACCATAACGTAACTTTTAATTTTTTCAATGATCATTGGTAAGGTAGTTCATCATTGGAAAATTAAAAGTCATTTTATGAGAAAAGTTGTGTCAAATTGCTTCCCTTAGGGGCCAGTTATAGCTATCATTGAAAACCATCATTGAAAATATTAATTGTCAATTTTGAGAGATTTTGAAGAAAAAATAAATGATTATTTTGATGCCAAAGTAAAGCTTATTGACTTAATAATTATTTCTAGGTAAAACAAAATTCAATTTTGCACAACTTCTCTCATGAAATGATTTTTAATTTTTCAATGATGAACTACCTTACCAATGATCATTGAAAAAATTAAAAGTTACGTTACGGGGAAGATATGGGTCAAAATCAATTTTTTTTTGAAGGTGAAATAATTTAAAAGTCGTAAGCTATATTTCTGCATTAAAATATTCAATGATTAAACTTTCGAAAGGTCTCAAAATCAACAGCTAACTTTTTCAATGATGGTTTTCAATGAAAGCTATAACTGGCCCCTTAGGTAGGTAACTACTTTTTTCGAAACTGTTGAGTAACGTTATGGGTGATAACCGCCATTTAATGAATGAAAACAGAATCATCTTGTGGCTGCTGATTTAAGTGACTTGTGGTATTTAATACCATGAATCAGCCACAATATGAAGATGTGCCTCTTATACTTTTTTTTAACATGAAGAAACACTGTTTTTAAAAATTTTAAATTGTCATTTCCAGTTCAGGGGATAACTTCTTAAGAAAATAATTCCATATTTCTTATCTTCAATTAATGTCCTTTCAAACCATGTATGACGTTTCTTAATCGACTCTGAGTTTCTCGCCCATACATTTTTGGGCATTCTCCTTAAAGTTTTAAGTTTTTTTTTCAAATTTTTGAATTTGAAAATTAATTTTTCAAAAACTGTTCACTGAAGTCAATCTCACATTTTCAGTAAATTGAGTTTAAAAATCCAAAATAGCAATATTTATCAACTATCAATCAACAATCGCAACAGGGGTGATTAGCTTGACAAAAAAGTACAACATGACATTGTAAGTATTTTCGTTGTTTTTTTGAATATTTTTTTTTAGAAAATTGGCCCTCTCGCCTAAGCGGAGGGAATAGGCCCAAATATGAAGATTTCCATTTTTTTTTTTTTTTTAATTTGTCGTTAACGATTCTGATTTAAATTCGTGCTGAAATTGCCATACAATTCATTTAATGGAAACAATTTATTTGACAATTTTTTATGAAATTGACATCTCTTAATGTCTTTCTCTATGAAATTGACAATTTTTGTTTTGTTTTCACCGCATATCTTCTAAATTACTCGACTAATTTTGTTTAATTTTAAAAACAGGAGTACTAAAGAACATTGCATTCCAAAATTTTACTACAATTCTTTTTTGTATGAACAAAAAAAATCAGTGCAAAAAAAATATGTTTTTTAATTGGTTTTGTTCACACTTTAAATGCTTTCAATGCCACATTTTAGTCTTGAACTACAAGAGCAAGTTCGTGTGATTCCGTGGTGGATTCATTTATTTTTGTTTTCAAAGTTTTAATTTTATTAATAATTAAACTGGAAGACCCATGATTGCGTTGCTACGATTAGTTTTAAAAACATACCAACGGGAATTAAAAGTTCTTTAGGTCGGTTAAGCATGATGTATGAAAATTATCTGGACTTTTTCCGACCCCACTAGTGAATAATGAATGCAAACCGATTTTGACAATATTTTTCAATTCCGAAACTGAAAATACTAACAAATTCTTTTTTCGCAAAAAAATGCATTTTTCCCCGTGTTTCGCGTTATTGACTTTTGCAAGGCTTCGTCCTTGCATTTGGACGAAGAAAGTTTATTAATGCTACGTGTTTTGCCGAACATTTTATTCAAATATTGTGCACAAACATTCTGACCTGATACTCCAATACAAAAATAAACTTTATATATATTATAAAGTTCGGATAAATTTGTTGACCTGTTGTTATTCATAAATCTCTTATTTCCTCTTAAAAAGAGTAATTAGATCTTGTTGTGATTTATATTTAACTCAATTACTAAAAACAACCAACATCCAATAACACACAAAATTAAATCATTGTATTATACTGTGTAAATAATTAAATAAACCAACAACATTTTTGAAACTGTCACACAAACTAAACAAAATAAAACCAAAAGGTACGTCCTTTACCTATATACTATACCTACCTACCTACTCTGTAAAACCCTACCCCTGCTGTGGTTGTTTATTTAAGTGCGGTCCATTAATTACATGATCCTAAACTAGCACAAAAAGTAATACAAAACAATTAGTGTGATGTAACCAGTCAAAGCCGACAACAACACTAGCAATTTTCTATTTTTATAAATTTCAGAAAGGTACCAACCCCACCCTTTGTCTGTTTCTGTATTGTATATCTCTCTTAACTTAGTCCATCTTTGTTTTCCCTGGTCCTTGTTCTAGGTTCCGCCTTGTTTCTAATGCAGTAAATTATAATACAAATAACCTGCAAATTAAGACCAAGCAAGAACATTGAAACGAAGTTAACTTGCAATTGTCCAGGCCCTGTAATAATCAAAGCATCAGTTTCCTTATGTGTGCTGTTTTAGTTTTTGTTGGCCAAGACGATGGAGAATTACACATTAGAGAAACATCATTGGATTACAAATTAATAAAGTTGAAGCCCCCAGCCCTTTTTTTTTTGTTATTCTTGTTGTTGGTTTTATTCTAACCATAAACTGGTTGCGGGTCTTGTCCTTCACAACTTTATGCTGCATATACAAGTGCCGCATGTCTTTTTCATCTCTGCTATCCCTGAAATTTGCAATAGGAATTATGATTGTTCTTATATCCACCACCAGATGTCCTCAATCTCGTATGTAGTCCATAAACGTAATTAGGGACAACCAGATTCCTTTTATCATTCACTTTATGCATTCCAAGTTAAATGAGCTCACAAAGTTCATATTGAGACAACAGCCCAGAAGCAAGAAACAGAGAGAATGTTTTTGAAGTTGTTTGTCCCGTTACAATGCGGGAATAACAAAAATAAAAAAAAATAGTAGACAACAACTACCAAAATATAAATCCTTAATGGAATCAGGGAATAAAACAAAAACATCAACATCAACGAGCTAAAATATGTATTGTATAGGTACCGAAAGTTATCTTTTCTGGAAGATGACTGGGAACTCTTGTTTGCTTGTGCTATTAGTAGAAAAGCACGTGCCTCGCGTATTATACGAAAACGAAGCCAGCGGTATGTAATGTTGGCTTGTTCCTTAATGACTTGTCTTGTTTTTTGTTTTCTTTTTTTTTTGTTTGTGATGGTTAAGGATGCCCTGGATTTTGAAAAACTTTAGATGACATTAAAAGATGGAGAGCGAAACAAAAAAATAAGCTGCGAATTTCGAGCGATTGCTAAGAGATTGTTGAGAAGGTTTTGAGTGACTTTGAATACACTTACAGGTGTAGGCTTTTTGCACGATTTTTAAATTAAAATTTACGGTGGTTAAAGAAGAAATCTGTGGTTAATCCTATTTAAAATGGCCAAAGGCTAGGTTATGAATCCTTCACAATTCCTTCTGATGCATACCTACATATGAGTAAATTTTAATGTGAATTTTCGGAAATGTCCTGCTAACTTTTTATATACATATCTGATTATGTCGAAAAAAGAGGCCTCTTAATAGATTATGTGGTACACTGTTGTGAATAATACTTAAGCTCTCCGAGTGAGATAGGAAATATGAGCTTTATTGTCAAAATCAAGACTAGAAGAGAAATATAAGAGTATGTAATTGGGTAAAAACAAGAACATGAATTCGTCACCTTCTAACAGTTTCCCCAATTATCAATGACTTTGGTAGAAATCCATACTGCTTGGGATCGGACCGTGGGAGGTAAAAAATGTGGTTAATCGTATCTTTCAGTTCCTTAAAAAAGATGGAGAGAAAAACAGGTACCTGCCTAAAATCTTAAGGGCAGGTTTGACTTTGAAAACTTTTTATAGTGTAGTAACTAGGTACTGTTTATTGAGGACCAGTCTTAGAACAGTCGAATAGTTGAATCTTGAAATCCAACTGATTTTCTTCTGTTCATAAACAATCACTTTGTGTATACATTTTGTAATAAACTAATTAAACCATATTGCATTTCCAATCTAAGAGTGTCTATTTTTAAACTACCTAACCTTATTCAAATTTTGTTTAAGGTAAAAGGTCATAATCCTACCTTAGTTATTATAAGGGTGTTTTTATTATGTTTTTTTTTTTTTTTTTTTTTTTCTTATTAGTGTGCTCTTCAAAAAGGGTCAACCTTATTTTATTTATAGCCTCACTCGTCTCTTATTTTATCGATTTGATAAACAAAAATTCGGCGCAGTTATAAATTTTATGTGACGCTACTAAATTTCACAAAGCATTATGTTCTGATTTTCATGAGGTATTTATTTGCACGCAGTATTTACAGCAACACCACTCCTCTTTTTTTTTAATACCTGAGCCAAATCGATTGAAAAATAAATCAAACAACCAAAAGAAAAAAATTTAAGGATCAATGCTGTGCCAAAATGAACCTGTCAAGCTTAAATCAGGACCGTCTTTATTTCATTATTTAACCTAATAATTAAATTCCTTCTTTCAACAAAGACTGTTTTTTTTTTGTTGTTGTTTGAGGTAGAGTTACCTTGTTTGTCTCTTGTTCAAGTACTTTGGTAGAGAGATTAATTGAAAATGTTTTTCACCTCATGATGGCCTTCCTTTCGCTTCGATTTATTTTTCTTAAGCTTTAAATCGTTATTCAGTGGCCCATTGCCATCCACAAAACTCTGTAAACACTGGCAATGGTCGACTGACTGACTACTACAGGCGACGAACAATGGGAAAGAATAGTCGAGTAAATGGAAATAATTCTATAGCAACACAAAGCTAGAAGGTAATAAACAAGCACGAAATAATAACAATTTTTATTTTAATGTAATTATGCCGATTATGGAATTCGTAATAGCTGGTCCGTACTGATTCGAAGTGCAGTCTTCTCTTTTCTCTTCCCAACAAATTAGAAAGGATTAGAGGAAGGAGAAAACGATGCACTGAATATCATTGCGGAGCCAGTATTGCGAATTCCATAGTCGGCATGAATATTTTCCACTCTATTGCATTTGTGCCTTTTCAAAAAATCTATTGCTCTTACAAAATAAGTGTTATGATATTTTGGAAGGAACACTTTTTGTTCTGCCATTTCTGCAAATAAACTGATGATTTTTCACAAAACAATGAATTTTGCGCCTTTTACCACAAAAAATTAAAACTCTAAATATAGGGTCTTAAATAAAGCTCTCCAACAAATTTCAGTTTTATGGGAATTTTTGGTGAGGTAAAAGTCTAATTTTACTGGGCTATTTCAACGAAAATGTTTGAGGATCATATATGAATGCGTTGAAGCGGCTTTAGCTTTTGTTAGTTTTAGATCTTTTTATAAACTGCAAAAATATAGCAAATTTTTAAAGGAATAACACAATAAGCAATAAAATGTTGTTTACCACTTTGAAATGTTTGGTACTGCCCCACTGTACTGTACAACTGACGACGACAGCTCCAGATACACAGTGTAACTTGATCGATTTATGTCTAAAATTTGTTCAATGTTCTCTTGATTGTGCGAAGAATTCCCCGAACAACTGGTATGTTATGCTTTCGTCGCAGTGTCTACATTTTGTTTTTTTATCAAACAAACCACCATCCCATCCGCACTCACCTAAAATAACCAACCAACCACCCCACATAGACTTTTCGAATAAATGAGTTCAAATTCATTTCAAAACTGTCGTATACGGTTAAACATAAAACCCCAAAACCGCGACCTGGGATTTTATTTGAAAAAGTAAAAAAAAAAAAAAAACGAGGTCAAACACTCTAGTGTCGGCAAATATTGTGTCCCGGATTACCATGGTAGCAGCTCAAGTGCTCAAGCGTAAAAAAGAAGTTTTTATTAAAATATAAGCATTCCTTGTAGACGGCTAAGTATACTTGTTTTTGGGGGACACTTTTTCAATTCACAATATATTTTTCTGCTGCAGACGCTGTTTCTTGAAACAATTATGGAGAAAAGTATATTCGTGACTCTTGGTACTTTTTGAGGATGTTCAAAATAGAAGTGGTATTTCATAACTTATAGCCCAGGAAACAAAAACATGGCTCCATACAAGTTTCTAAATTTTGGTAAAAGCTTTGATACTTAAATATATTGTACACTATTAAAAAAAAAGTATTTAAGCGACCTTTAGTCCAATGCGTTTCGGTCCTGATAACAATTACAGTGGACCTCATCAGTTAGAGCTGCAACATAAATCGACTAAAATGTTGCGTCTTAGAAAGGTAACAATTACAGCTCTAACTGATGAGGTCCACTGTAATTGTTATCAGGACCGAAACGCATTGGACTAAAGGTTTTTTCTTTCTTTATTACCTTTGCCAGACCACGGGCATAATATCTATATCTATATCTAGGTGTCTGAATGTAACCATGTTCCCCTAGAAAAATATAATTTGCAGTGTGTTTATGCTGTAAATTTTATAAACGTCGGTAGCCATCGACTAAAATGTTGCGTCTTAAAAAGGTAACAATTACAGCTCTAACTGATGAGGTCCACTGTAATTGTTATCAGGACCGAAACGCATTGGACTAAAGGTCGCTTAAATACTTTTTATTGAATTTCATTCAATACAGTCCACTAAAATAAAAACAAAAACAATATAACTTCTATTGTTTAGGTTTTTTCTTTCTTCATAATACTATTATACAACTTTTCAGAAATGTTCTTGACTGTAGCTGTTGAGCAAAAAAAAATAACGGGATTTTAGTGTGATTTTTTTTTTTAATTTTTGGGAATCATTTGTTTCATTAAAATGGCTATATCTTTGGACATAATTGCTTTAGAAACAAGATTGGTACGTCATATGATTGGTAATTGTTTTTTTCTTAAATAATAAAATATAATACGAAATATATATACATTTTTTTTTTTTTTTTAAATACACTCAAAGTCAAATTTTCGGAAAAAAGTCGTAATGGAGGTTGGTTTAGTTTTGTTTAATCGTAACTTAATAACTAAGAAAAAAAAACAAAATTGTCCAGTCTCAAGGATTCAATTGTGCAGAAAACCTCATTCTTAGAATTACATAAAAAATTTGTTTAACTGTGTTTGAGAAGATTTTAATCGCACCCTTTTATCACAAAATTCCTATAAAGACATGCCTCCATACAAAATTCTAAATTTCAGTAATAGGTTTGATACTCACTTATATTGAACCTAATACCATTATATGACTTTTCAGGCATATACCCACCTGTGGGTGTTGAGGAAAAAATAATAATGGTATTTAATTGTAATTTTTTTTTTAATTTTTGGGAATTTTTCGATTAATTAAAATGGCTATATCTTTGGGTATTATTGATGTAGGAATAAGTTTGATACATGAAATGTTAAGAAGTTGTTAGTTATTGAATTACAAAATATAGAACAAAATAAATTCATGCGTAAAACTTTTTAAAAATGCACAAAATTTCAATTTTTTGTAAAAAACCGTCAACATCCAGGTTTAATTTGGTTTTTACGTAGACTTATACAAAAACAAAATAAAAAACAATAAACTGCACCCTTTTAAGGAACCGTAGACTGTAAATTATTCCACGAAAGACACCACTTGATGAAGTACGGTTCCGTGGTTACAACAGGGTGATTGCTAATCTGCAGTTACATTCTAAATTTGATTTAGCTTGTCTTCCTCCAACTTAGGCTGCTGCAGATCAGCATTCATATCGCGTATATCATCAAGAACAAGCTTGGCTGAGAAATGCTTTGGAACCAACCGATTGGGTGTGTAAGTCCGTCAAAAGCGAATTAATTCCTGTTACAACAGATCTGCCACCAGCTCCAGAACATCTACTTAAACTGTTGGACACAATGTACACCAAGATGCGAATGTAGTCGATCAGGAATGTTATGTTCAGTAATGTGTGGAAACTGCCAGGGAACTTCCTGCAATAATACCATTGGCGAAGAAGACCATCTGACCGAAGTAGATGCCAATTAGTTTTAATTAAAATTTTTGTAATACTAATAAATTTGTAGGTAAAATAACTTTATATATAAACTTTAATGTACCTAGAAACAAAAAACTAACATTTAAGCAAATAAAATATTGATAAAAATCTATGTATAACTCAAGTATGTTCTTTTTCATTGTTTTGTTCGATTTTTTTTTTTCAGTAATATCCGCAGAAGGAACCTGCAAAATATCAAAAAAGACTTAAAATAAAATTATTAACAAAATAAAATATTTTTTTTAGTGTTATTCAGTACCGTTAGCTATTCAATTTCGATAGTAAATATTGTAAGAAAAATGAACATTTTCTTTTTTCAACTTTCAAAGACAATTTTTCCAACTTTACGCTTCTTTATAAAAAGAAGTATTACATTTTCTTAAACGGAGTGAAATTGGTCATCATTATAGATATTTTGAATCTTTGTGAAATGTACCGTTGTATTTTTTTCTTTTTTTTTTAGTTAGAACTCAAATATTTTGTAGCACGTTTCTTGATGGATTAAATTAAAAAATTTCTAAATAGTGCGTAACACAAACTTTTGTAATACCACATATGACGGAAAATGTAATAAAGAACAAACTAATACTGCATTTAGTTTAAAATCTCGAAAATATCTCAAACAATGTTGAATTTAACAGTGAAAACAAGTGTATTTTTTTATTTTTTTTATATTTTGTTTACAATTCCGTTTTAAAAGTAAATATTGTAAACAAATATTTAAAATGTTCACTTTTTAAAGTTTTTATATAAAATTGACAGACATAACGGTACATAATAAAATAAAATGTTTACTATCTTGTTCTAAATTCAATTCTGCATCGTTTGAGGTATTTAAAAATTTTCTTAAATGTACCGTTATATTTTTTTTAATTATACCTTAATTTTGTTTCGTGATTTGTCTTTAAATAAAATGTTTTTTTTTTAACAGAAGGGTACATAACACAAGCTTGTAAGATGCAGAATTAATTTTTTAACAAAACTGTATTTTTAGTTTTTATTCATATTTGTTAAAAATTGCATTTTAACGGAAAAAAAACCTAAACAAAGTTAAGAAAATTTCAATTCTTCAACTTTGAATAAATTATTTATTAATTTTTGGATTTTAGATATTAAGGAAAAAATAGTACCATGATAAAAAAATTAATTATGTATTTTTTGAGATATTTTAAAAGTTTGTGGAATGTACCGTTACATTTTTTTTTTGTCATCACCATTTTTTTTTCAAACACTGATTACGCGGATTGCTCAACAGCTAGAGGCCAGGATAATTCCTAAAATACTCCTTTTAAATAGCTCTGCAACCCATCAAAATCCTAAACCCATTACCAAAATTTAGGATTTTTGCACAAAATTCCTGGGCTATTAATCATAGTATTGTATTGTTTTTTTAATTAATCTTCGAGAGGTTGATTGGTCTTCATTTTTAATGAAGTCAGCATATCTCTATGTTAAGAGCTGGAGAGGTTTTTATTTTGGCAGATTTTAAGTGGTTCGGGTCTTGACATTTGTGTTGACGAGTCTGAAGTTTTTGGAGAAGTTTAACATTTTATTTCTTTATTTCTATATGTCTGTAGGGTGAAACGACCAGTAGGTTGTTCAAGATATACATAAAACGTTTTTGAATTTTGATGCTAACAATTTGTTTACTTTAATACAAATTTGCATTTCTTTGTCAATCTTCTTTATTTAAATAACCATTAGTTAATTTTTAAAGGAAAGTTTTTGCGCATGTAAAAAAAAAAATTTCCAAGATGTTTATGCGTGTCGAGTGCGTGTGTTGTCAATCTTGAATATTTGTGCGACCATTTCATTGCTGTGCGACGCATGCGACGACCTTTTCAAAATTGCGACCTTTTAAATATGCGACTTTTCTTCTGTGCTAACAAATTTAACATAAAGTTTCCTGAACGCGACTATCGAACATGTGTAGTGCGAGTTTTTTCAAAGCTAACCCTTATGAAAAATAAATCAAAAAACCGAGAATCTTGTGAAACTAGGTCGGCTTCCACAAATCTCATTGACTGTGACTGTGATATTAGGGAATGGGTTCCTGAAAACAATTTGATTAAAAAGTGTAGAGAAATCATTAAAAAAAACAATGAAACAAATGTGATTTATCTTTTAAGGTATCTTTATTATATAAAGGAGAAATATCGTCTCGAGAATGGATTGTTCGATTTTCACGATTTTGGGCTTGATGAATTCGTATTGGCTCAAGGATGGACATAGGACTGGAGGAAAATCCCGGAAAATTTCCATAACAATTGGAGAACCGAAAACATCAGATTTCCAGCGCAGAACTCGAAAACGGTTATTTGATGTTCATGTGCATGATAAATTCGTATTGGCCCTAGGAAGAGGCACGTTGGACACTGTAGGAAAATTTTCAGGGAGTTGATAATCCGGGAACATCGTTTGATTTTTAAGATTTCGGCCTGATTGAATTTCCACCTAATTTTTGCCACTTTACAAACACGCCGCCGGAAGAGATCATCACAACTGTTTTCCCGAATACCATGATAGGCTGAGTTCACGAGCGATTTTGGCTGCGAAAAACAAGGATGTTGAACATTTGAATTTCGGTATTCAAAATCAAATCGCCGGTGAGTTACAATTATTCAAATCCGTGGTTGATGGATGAAAACGACTCCAGCAACTATCCCACGGAATTTTTGAATTCTTTGGATGTTCCGGGCTATCCGCCACACAATTTAAAATTGAAATTCGGCTCAGTTATAATTTTGCTGCGCAAACTCAACGCACCAAAACTTTCTAACGGAACGCGTTTGATTGTGAAGAACATCAAATCAAATCTAATTCAAGCCACGGTGCGTCTCACTTTTGCTATGACAATCAATAAGTCGCAAGGACAATCGCTAGATGTTTTTGGGCATCAATCTTGAATTCCCATGTTTCGCACATGGTCAATTGTATGTGGCCCAAAAAAAAAAACCGAAAAAATGAAATTTTCAGTAAAAAAGTGGAAGGTTGGCCGACACATTGTTAATTTCGTTAATTTTATTGGCGCAAAATTTTAGTCGATTTAGTACGATGTTAAATCATTTTTAGTATAATACTAGATTAAAAAGTGTATTTTGCTAATTTTAAACGAGTTTAGCATCATACTATCTTCTAACATTTTACTAAAGTTAAAATCACCAAATGGCTATTTTAACTTTTTAGTATCGTACTAAATCCATATGACACTTTGACGTTTAAAATTGTCAAAATCAGGGGTGTTTGTGAATTTTTTGCACGAGCTGTCACTTTTTTGGACGTGTTCAGCTGAATTTTATGAAGGAAATTAGTTTAGTATGATACTGGTTAAAAAGTATTTAACATTTAGAAAATTTTAGTAAACTGTTAAGGAATTAGTAAAATGTTAAGTAGTATCATACTAAATCCTTAATAATAGGCTGTTTAAAATTTTGCGCCATTGTTTTTAATAGAACTTTAGAATAAAGAATTTTAATTGACCGAATTACATGAACCAGTATTGTACATGCTCGGAGTTAGGCGGAACGAAGTTCGCCGGGTCAGCTAGTTTATTTATATTTTTTTTTTTGTATATATTATGTACGCACAAAAGTGGTTATGAATACCCTTTAAATGTTTTTAACATAGCACGAGCGATAAGGTAACTAGGACAGGATTTAAAAGGAGATACCGATGCACATTGGTTTTAAATGATTTCATAACGAAATGAGAGGAGAAAATTCGGCCGGGTAAAGCATTCAACATTCGTGTGATGCGACTGAAGAAACAATGTCTGTACTTAACAGTACGTCCGAAGTTGGGCTCGAGGGGAAACTGAGGGGCATTCCTAAAAGAGCGAGTATTACGATTGAATTGTTTAAGGGGAGGAGTGCAACTGGCTATTTCGCTGGAACATGATTATAAAAAAAGCGGTAAAATAGGGAAAGGCATGAAACATTACGGCGGTGCTCGAGAGATGTAATTGTTTCCGTTATAGATCTTTCACCTATCATTTTTAAAGCTGTCTTTTGTATTCTGTCCAATAAACTCAAGTGAGTTTTTGGAGCTCCTGACCAAACATGAGAATTGTACTCAAGTTTTGGACGAATTACAGAAGGGGAGACAAATTTCTTGCATCTACGGAGAAAACCTAAACACTTACTAGCGTTTTTGGCGACCTCAAATTTGTGGTCATTCCACGAAAGGTGGTCTGTGACACACATAGCGAGAACTGAGAGCTGTTCGGTTACCTCGATGCAAATACCGCCCATGGATAGCGGCATTGGGGGTGGGTTTCGCTTTAACGACAGGAGACAGCATTGAGTTTTAGAAGCATTAAATTCTACGCGGTTTTTGATTCCCCATTGGACAATGCTGTCGAGATCAGAATTTAATGAGCTTACCATACGCTGCCGTTCAAGTTCCACATCCGAAGGACATGGATGAGAATCTGTAAACGAATATGAGAAGCTGAGAGTATTGTCGTCAGCAAAACAGTTTAATGGATTAGAAGTTTCAGACAAAAGATCATTTATAAAAACAAGGAAGAGAGTCGGAGACAAAATGGAGCCCTGGGGCACACCAGAATTTATTTTGTGGATATCAGACTTGAAACCGTCCAATACGACTTGTATTAAACGGTCCGAAAGGTAATTTCTAATCCATCGAAGAAGAGATTCATCGAAACCAAATGCGCGCATTTTCGATAAGAGAGCTTGATGCCGAACTCTATCAAACGCTTTTGAAACATCAAGTGCAATAATCTTACTTTCTCCAAAACGATGTAAGATTTGTTCCACTGTTCGGTGAGATATACCATCAGATCACCAGTGGACCTATTGCTACGAAAGCCATACTGCCGGTCATTAAGAAGCTTTCGTTCTTCGAGATATTTCTTGAGCTGAAAATTGATCAGCGTTTCCATGACCTTGGAAAGAAGGGACGTAAGTGCAATTGAACGATAGTTTGAGGGTGAAGAAGATACGCCTTTTTTATTGACAGGCCGGACAAATGCTGTTTTTTGCATCCACTCGGAAAGAGACCAGTAGAGTAGGACAGATGGAAAACCTTACGCAGGGGTTTTGCCAGCGTTGAAGAACACCTCTTCATTCATATATATTTAAACGTTAAACCTACTCGTGTACCTACATATGTATTAATGTTAAATGAAGTCTGAATTTTGTTTTTGTTATTGTTATTAACTATAGCTATTATTTAAATACACAAAGTTCAAAAAATATCTTAAGTGTTTTTCTATGGTAAAAAAAAATTAATATAGGTATCTATGTGACTTTTTTTTCCGATTGCGACTTTTTGCTCCAAAATGCGATTTTTTCCAAATAATTTGAATTATGAGACTTTTTTTTTGTAATGCGACCTTTTTTAAGACTTTTAAAAAAATCACGGAGGTAACACTGCTTTCAAATCCCTCACAACTCACAATGACTTAATACACTTTTTTCCTTTTATAGTAACATTTATAACATCATCAGTCAAAATCGTAAAAATTCTTCTTCCTTAAAATTTCTTTTTATACCTGTTACGTGCTCGAAACGACTCTACCGCCAAAAACTAAAATCGCTTTCAGACCGGAAGGGATGTGTTGTGTTTTTTCATACTATACAATTCAAGTAAAACCAGACTTGTATACAGTTTCCTTGGAAAACTTAAATGTATGCCATGAAAGAAAAAAAAATAGAAGAACACGACGACTGCGAGAGAGAAAAGTTTCTTCATTTTCCCAAAGCACTTATAGCTATCTGTATTATACATATGTATGTATGTGCATTAGGGTGGTCCTTACAAACGCCATTTTCTTATTTTGAATGACGCACCCCCCTAATTTGTTCTAAATAATTAGAAACAATATTCCTGTAAAATTTTAGCTCATTTTATTAACGTTAACCCGGCCCACCCTAATGTACATTGTACATATACATAATGTATACCCCAATTGTCTGGCAACTGATGTAGTAAAGTTCTGTATACCTTATATTCCCTTTTTAGCTCAAAATAAGAATGAAAAATATTATTTCTAAAAATAAACAGGATGCCTTTCAGTGTATTTAATTCCCTTGAACATCAACTCTTTTTTTTTTTCTTCCTTTTCACTATAAATTTGAATGAAATGAAAATAAATAATTTTTTGCTTTAAGTATTTCATGTTTTTTCTTATAGTTCTCATATAATGTATATATCTACATATATAAACACATTTACTTTTTTATGTTTCCTATTTTCTAGTGGAAAATACAGCTTAGCTTTCCGACTAAGCAAGGTCGACACGGTTTTATGGATTTGAACTGCCCTGAAAACCCTGTTGGTGAAAGTTTATTATTTTTTTTTTTTCGTTTAATGTATGTACATACGTATGTCATTGTTTTGTGTTGTTGGGAAGTTTTTGAATTGAAAATTTAATTTAATTGTAAAATAATTATTTTTATTTGTCATTCCACCATTGAATATTGATATATTTGATGGTGGTTTAAGAACTAAGTGCATTAATAGAGGGTGTTTCGTTTTAAGCGTAATAAAACTTTCAACAGCAATTTGTAACATTTAACAGAGGTTCATTTTAAGTAGATATTTGAGATTTCTGGCACTGATAGTTTTGACAAAAGGTTTTTAAACAGGTTTTTATAAGAGTGACTTGACTATACATAATTCCATTTCCCATACATGATCTTACCTGATCTACGACCTTAAAATCGATTTTATCAAAAATTCAACTTTTGGCTGCCCAATTTTTTTTTTAAATTAATTAAGAACTATTAGGTTCCCCATTTTCTGAAAAATTTGATGCAAACAAAAAATAATTATAATTTCAATATATTATTACCCTGCTTTAGATTTTTGTTTTAAGAAATGAAAGTTTAAGTACAAAAATCGATTTAAATTTAACAGTTTGGGATATATATTAAACTTTTATTAAGCAATAGTTATATAGCTAAAATTGAAAACCATAATTACAAATTTCGATTGGGAGATAGCAAAATCAATGTCAAAATAAAACCTATATGTTCAATATTATTTCGAGCCAATCAAAACAAATGTTTTCTTCTTTTGCCTTAAAATTAGCAAATTAAAATGTTCAATGGTAGTTTTAAATGAAAGCTTTAGCTTATACCTTAGCCATGTGAAACTAACCTACCTAACTAACCCTTTCTGTCCTTGTCAAAAAAATCAGTAACTATTGTAATACTAAACAATTTAAAATCTCCTGTAAATTCATAAAAACTTTTGCACAACCGCCTATAGCCTTAGAGACAAACAAAAATCGTTTTAGGAGACGTTGGCATCTGAGCTATCAAGACTTGATCTTGTCAAAAAATATTGATAAATATCATGTCTATAAACATCACCTTTTCCTCTTAACCAAAAACAAATTCATCAAATCAATGAGATCATCCCAACAACAATCAACACCAAAAATTTTTACTTAACCAAATGGCACGATGTCCTACCCAAAATATTTAGATATAACCTACCTTACCTATACAATCTCAATCAGAAAGTCTTGTTCTTTTACGAGTTTTCTATTTTTACTCTTGCCGACAAAATTTTAGTGTTTTTTTTGTTCGTCTTTTTTTCGTACGTGGTGCTGGTTGTGAATTCTGACAGTAGTCTCTTGGTCTGACAGTCGGCAGCCGGGCACGCTCAATGGTTATGGTGTTGGTCTAAAAATAAAAATAGAACACCAAAGAAACTATCTTCTTCTGTATAACGATGGCAGCAGAGCCAGAGCCAGTAGCCAGAGTAAGCAGCACCACAATGAATTGATGCGTGCAAAGTGAACAGTAGCAGTAATAGCAATATACTTGTAGCAACAGAATACACCGCTTCTTCCCCTTATTGTGTTTATTAGATGTACCTACCTACCTACTCGGTGTATTTCTATCTTGTATATATCTCTTGCATTTATGAAGATACTTGGTTCGAATGCGAAACAAGAATAGAAATAGCAAAAGTGCTTCCTTCATCCCAAGGGAAGTAGTTGTTGGGGTACTCGAAATATTGAATAAAAAGTATATCCGATTCAATTGTTGTCTTAGCGAAAGTATCTCATCTGCTTTTCTTGTCTTCTTTTAGACCACAAAAGGCAAAGGCGTAGAAAGACCCCCCTCGCGCAGAAAAACAATCTAGTTTTCGACAAGGCACTAGAGAGTTTTACATAGATTCTTGCAAGGCACTAGCAAGATTTAGCAAAGGCTAGAACACGAGCCTTAGCGATTATGAATCCTTTTGCCTCGTCTGGCAAAACAAAAAAAAAGTTGGCTTATGTGGGACTTGATCCCGCGATTTTCTGATTGTCGGTCCAATGCGCTACCCACTGGGATAACTCGCTGTCGCTATACAAAAATTCAATGTCGAAAGTGAACAAGATTCATTCCGTTCATTGTTTGGGCAAGGCCCTAGAAAGTTTTCAGCAGGCCCTTGCTGGATTTCAGTACCAAACATTTAGACGAGGCAAACTTTTCAAACACTCGTGATGTCCTCCCTAGTAAAACCTTGTTGGACATGTATCGGTACCCTATCAGGAATAGAACCGAATCTTATGAACATGCTTTTTAGGTAGAACAACTTAGAAAAGCTTATTCCGCAATTCTATACAGATGTCTCAAACCCATAGTTAAAAGTGTGATATGAAAAAGAAGACAAAGGAAAGAGAGAAAAAAGTGTCGTATGATGCTGAAATTGCATGGTGCTTATAAAATTTGTGTTTTTGGTGTACCAGAGACATTCCTGATGGGGTACCGATACATGTCCAGCTAGTTTTCACTAGGGAGGGCCTCACGAGTGTTTGAAAAGTTTGCCTCATCTAAATTTGTGATACTGAAATCCAGCAAGGGCTTGCCAAGTATCTGACAAGTTTTCCTTATATAGGTTTTCCCTACTGAAAACCTTCTAGGGCCTTGCCCAAAATAGACAGAAACTTGTCAGTTTTACAGCCGGGCCGCCACAGACTATATTAAAAGTCTAAAATCCTGAATTAAGATATCGTGAACAGCGGCTAAGGTAACAATTTTCATATCGCAGACATTTCATTGTCTTCTGAATTTTTAAATAAAATTCATTACCTACTGTTTGTTTCACGTTAATCAACACAACAAGTTCCGCTCATTTTTTTTTTTTTTATTGAATATATTTTTTTCTTTAGTTAAAATTTAACGATGATCTTAATTAAATTAAATTTTTTAATAAGTAATAATGCAAGTCAAATGCAATTTATTCAATGGCCTGAGGGTAATTTTGCACTTTGTGTACCTACGCCACTGAATGCAATTATGCAAAAAAAAAAAATGCAAAAAAATGCTCTTCTTTAACCATTCGTCATCATCATAGTGGAAGTGTAATGCAATTATGTATCTGATTCTTATTTTTTTGTATACTTTGTCGTTCTAGTTTTCTAAGAAATTATACGATTGGTTACTTTTTACTTATTTGATGGGATGGGACAAAAAAAATACTGTCAAGGGATTGTAGTTCTACACTAAAAAGGAAAAAGTACCTAAGAAATGAAAAAAAAAAAAACAGCATAATATGGTTACCTAAGTGATAGATCTGTTGGAAAAAGTTAATTACAAAACTTTTTAAATATATGCCCACATCGCGAATATATGAATATGGATATGCTATCCGACTTTTGCACTGCATTTTGCTAACTCATTAGGTAGTTCGGGGGAGTGTAAGACAAGATCATTTTTAAATGAACACAATGGACCATCACACACTAGCTTATTTTCGAACTGGACTAAACTAGGGAAATGAAAGTTTGTTGGCAAGAGAGGTTAAGTGTGAGGAATGAAACGAGGAAAATGTTCATCCTTACAAAACTGGAAATTCTAAAGATTCCTAAACTTAAAAGTACTACTGCACACGCAGAAAAACATTCTAGTTTTCGACATGGCACCAGAGAGTTTTAAATAGATTCTGGCAAGGCCCTAGCATGGCTGAGTAATGGCCAAAAGTAGGGCCTTGTCGATTATGAACCCTTTTACCTCGTCAGAAAAACCACTCTAGGCCCCGGACCAGCAAAAACTAGATTTGTTCATATTTTTGCTAGAAACATTAAAAAAGGGTATTTTAGTATCGCTTCTGATCCGATAGTAAAATAACTAAGATCAAAAATAAAAACATAAATAAAAAAAATAATAGCGCAGATTTTTATGAATTTAATACGATATTAAAGCAATTTTAGTATGATACTGGGCATTTTTGTAAAAATCTCTTATTATCATATTATTTGATTTATTATCGTGTACAAAAATGCGCTTAATCTAAACTACATCGCACCACAAAAACAACCGATATGAACCACTTGAGATGAACCATCTGGAGTAAAGTTAATAAAGTTTAAGACAGTAAATTATAATTTTTGATTAATTTTACTGAAAAGTTCAAAAAGCCTTTGGCGGGGATGTAAAAATAGAGATTCTCGAAAGTAAATACCTATGAATATGATTATCTTGGCAGAATTTGCAAGAGCGTGAAATTTTTAACTTTTTTTTGAAACCAAAACTGACCAATTGTAATAAAAGTTAAAATTTGTATTTTTCGATTCATCGATTCAATTTATTTAGTTAAAATTTTACATATGTGGGTGATTCTCCACTAAAAGCTCCTTTTCGTGGCCCCGACCAAAAATAGTTCAACAAATTAAAAAAACTTATTTATTTTGAAGTCAATAACAGCACAAGCAACGTTTCTTACTGGGCCACTTCTAAATTTTAAATTTTTGCAGATATGTAATAAAAAACTAATTGTTTTTATGCTCCAAATGTCATTTCCGTCGCGTGTCTCCTCCTTGTTTCAGCGCGGAAAAATGAATTTTTTGTTTCTTTTTAAATGCATACAATTTAATTTGACTGAGTTCCAGCATTAAGAATATGTAGTTAAATACAACTTCCCTAAAAATTAAATTTATTTATTTGAAACAATTAACTTACAATCTTTCAAACATATGTCTCCATCTATTTGCATCATTTCCGTAAAAAAATGTTAAATGCTTATAATTTCAAATTAATGGCCGTTTGTTTATAGGATTTAGACTAAATGAAGAAAATAAATCATGCTTTATTTGAAATATATTCAATTAAATGGGTGAGACATCAGTTTCGTGTGTTGTTTTAAAATAAGTTCATCAATTTCGTCATTTTCGTAGGTGCATATAATTTTAGTAGGTGATAGTAAAAAAAAATATTTTGTAACAGTCTTGTGAGGTTATGTTGCAGTTAGTTGTACAAAATTAAAAAAAAAATTTACTTTCTATTGTTTTGTCTAAAAAGCTAAAAAACATCGATTTTCGCCATTTCCGTCGCGTCATTTCCTTCGCCTTTAGATGTGTTTTTTTTCTTAAAAAATCATGAATTTATTGCAAATCATTAAAATTTTTGTGCATGCATTGAAAACCCCTAAAAGGCAATTGCAGACAGTAAATCTGAGATTTGTGGGGAAGCGAAAACGTAACAAATTATTTATCTTTACTAGTTAAGTGTCATTTCCGTACCACACAATCATTTCCGTAAATCGATTTAATTTAGATTTTAATAATTTTAAATAAATTCCTGTAATACCTTAAGTCTTTTAAATGCATCCTGAATCACACGGCCCTTGATACAAGGAATATTTTAAAAGGAAAAGTTTTGTACTGATACATTATCATTTCCGTATCGAAGGCGTCATTTCCGTATCATGCCCAAATTCTCAAAAACGCCTAAAATCAAGTGCCGGCACTTTAAATCATTAATGTATTCCATAATTTATAACAACACTTGAATCTACATAATTTTTTCTTGAATTTAGGTAGGGGACATTTTGGGTGCTAAAAAGGAGCTTTTAACAGAGAATCACCCATGTATCAATAATGATAGTGCTTAGTCTGATAGGATGCCGAAAACGTCCAATGTAGTTCTTACTAGCGAGAACCTCACGAGAGTATGAAACATTTTCATCGTCTAAATTTTACTTACTGAAAACTTCCAAGGGCTTGACGTATGTTTGACAAGTTTTCCTCGTCTAGATTTTCCGTAAAGAAAACTGACTAGTGCCATGTTGAAACTAGATAGAAACTGGGCATTTTTCCAGCCGGGTACCTTTAAAGCCGGTTCATGTACACAGAATTTTCAGCAGCCAGATTTGCTCACCCCGTGTGCGATTGAAGTAAAAGTAAGTCTGGACTTAGTTCAGCTCAAAATTGAGCCAGTGTGTGATGGCCCAATGAACTTATCTGATTTAAAATTTCGTGTATCCGTCAAAGTGATTTTATTCTCTTTTTTTCTTTGCGACCTTTTTAATAAAATTAACAAAAAATCTAGTAACAATAATGTAAATAGAAGAAGCGCACCTTTAAATTTATATTTATAATATGCACCAACAAACCAATATCAAAGTTGGGGGCTATAATAGGTGCCTTCTCGTAGAATAGTCTACATGTTAATTTTCACAAGCTATGACCAAATACTAAAATCAATTTGAACAAAAATAAAATCTCAAATTCGCCTACAGATATAAAAACGATTGTGTATTTTATATTCATTCGTTAACTTTTCCATCACGTGAAGGTTTATATTAAGCAAATCTTTACATCTCATCTGTCGCGACAGACAAAAAGTTTGCTTAAGTATGGATGTAGGTATTAGCACAACGCATTGTTTATTATTTAACTAAAAATTAATGAGAAATAATAAAATATAACATCACTTTCTTACTAAAATTTTACAACTTTAAGACATCTGGCATACACAAAATTTAAAATAAATAGGTTCATATACTAAATCCTGAACCTGGAGTTTATATTGTTAAAGTTCTTTTAATAACCTTGACCGTCAATTAATTTTGTATTGTATAGTCTCTTCTATCTTTATGGTAATAAACATTAGGCGTTTATTGATATTTTATCTCAATTTATATTCAATAAAATATCAACACCAACGGAGTTTTCAAAACAAAATTTCAGCCAATCAAAATCTGCCCACTTACAAAATAATGCACTTCATGTCATTTAAATGGAAATAGGTACATGAGACGGAAAAAAAAACTAACAAAAAACCATAAAAATACAAATATTATCGGGTATTCGATTAAACTCGTATATATTGTACATACATATGAATGTTAATACATACCAGCAGTCGGACGTTACTCCAATTGAAGTAGATCTACTCTGCCTAAAAAAAGAAAATATTCGACTTCTACACTTCGCTCTTTTAAGACCTACTCCTATTTTTTAACACCAAAAAACAGACGCTTAACATAATTTAGTATGTTATTGTATTTGACATACAAAAATCGCAAAAACACGAATTGTTTTCAATTTCAAACTGGTTTAAACATTTTTTTTTAAATTGAAGATATTTAAACATATATAGATATATATACATATACATATAAACATATATATGTAGATATTTTTTTTAGTCTAATTCTGAAACGGATTTGTTTTAAATAAAAATTGATTTAAAGAAAATATAAATATTTTGAATTAACAGATCTACTTCGAAAATTATGGTTTTACTTCTCTTTTTTTTCATCGGCTCCGGAATTTAATAATAGAATCCGAACCCTGATACATACATTGTATGAACCTTAAAATATAAAATCCCGCAGAAGAAGTATTTAGCCACGAACACACGGGATAGAAATAGGTAGAAACATATAGATTATTTTTCCGCACCTTCTTTTTACTTGCTAATTGCGATGCAAGTGACTCTGTAAAGGCAAGTTATGGATTCATAAACAAAAATAAAACGTTGCAAAAATACAGCCTTAGAGGCAAAATACCTTCAAAACTACGCCGGCCGTCTCCAATAGTATAGGTATCAATTAAATAATATGTATTTTTATCAACTCCCAAATTACGCAGTTTTATACGGTTTTTGACATGAGAAGGTATGAAACCCGTTATATAGAATAATTATAAATAATTTTCTATTGCAGACGTCAAAACAAAAAAGTTTTTTGTTCCCAATTTCTGAGGTTTGAGGTTTTTTTTTCAATAAACTTTGTTTTAAATTTAACTTTTAAATACAACAGCAGATTCTTGCAATCGTATCGTGTACTTTAGTTTGGCCATATTAAGAAACCAGTCTATGAAATGAAAGAAAACGCAGCATGAACAAAGTATGTAATCTTTAAAACATTAAAACAGAAAAAAGGTATACTCGTACCAAGCAAAAACCACTAAAGCGGGAAAATCATTTCATTGGCGACGAGAACGCTGGCCAACTTTGAAAGTCTGGTAATTTCATTTCTTGTTTGGTGACTCCTTCTCCACATTTTATTGACATAACATGGTATGAGGCAGCGAGATGAGTGCGTAAAGCGCAAGGTCTAATGAGGAATTAAATGGGTTGTGTGATGTGATGTGGTTGTGAGTGATACATATGACATTTTTCGTTTCCTTTAGCATCCCCATTTAATATAAAAAAACTGCATATTCAGTATGAGTGATATAGGCACAACGATAACCAGAAGAGGTACCTAACCTACACCATCAGGTCTAAGAACTCTTCCAGGTTTGTTTATCTTGTTTATAAACGAGGGATTGGCATCTATTTTTATCATCACATTCAAATGGAGGAAGCGATGTTTTTGTGAGTGATATAAGAGGCAACATAAGTGAATTCCGATGTAACTCTTCTATTTGCTGATGCCGTTAATGTGTAAATGACAGAAGTCATTCTTCTTCATTTTTGTTTACAATTCTATTTTAAGAATTTTCAATTTGCTTATTCCCTTGAGGGTAAAGCTATTTCATAAAAAAGTAAATTGCTTGATTATATTCTCTATGACAACAAAATATTATTCAACAATTTCTTTCTACGTCAACGGCAGCAAAAAGTTTTATAGGTCAAATTTGTTACGAGAGTTGGTGAGGTGGTATAGTCATTGAGTCGCCATCCCATCACTAGAGTAATAAAAATGTTTACATAAATGTTTTAAACCTAGATCAACCATACCATAACGTTAGAACTAGTTTTCAATGAATATTAATTTATTTAGTTTTTTAAATATAGAGGTTTATATGTAAGATTTGATTTAAACAAAATAAATCGTAAGAGCCATTTAATAGAATAATTGATGCAGCTCATAATGACATTTTGATATTACGCCAACATAACCTAACATGAATCCAATACCTACCTATAACAACAATGACAAATGTCATATCTTGTCAGTGTGGTATTCCAAGAATAAAATACTTTTTCTTTTGCTAAACTCCTGCCTACTTAAAATAATCGAGAATGACAAGTTTTATATGAAATTGTTGGCAGCAAAAGACACAAGCATTTAACGTTTGAAAAATACTCCTGCAACAAGTGGCTGTCACGTAGGGTCGTAGGTATCATTCAATTTGTATACATACTCGTATTCAAACTTTTATTTTTATTATGGGAATATTTTCTTTTCATTGTCTATTTTAAGCAAGAGTTAAAGTCCATTTTCGTTAATATGCTAGTATTGTCAAAAAAAGTCTTTAATTTGGATTTATTACAATATGTATCGCACTTTGGGAATAATGACGCCATACATTAAATAAAAATCAGTTTTTTGTTAAGTATATAGTTCGAGTTCGTTATTCTATCTATGTTCGTGCAAAATAGAGTGTATTTATCTGCAAACATCGCAACTAGATAGCAGAAGTTTCGTTGAAATGATCAAAAAGCGACTTTGCATCAACTCCCAAGAATTGAATTCATTTCACAATCAATCACCTTTTAACTAAGTTTATAGTTTGCACAATTGTGTACACACAAATAGCCCAAAATTGTATTTTCAGTTAAATACCTGATTCTTATCGTTTACAAGATTTAATTCATATCTAGTACGTAGTCAATTTTATTATCCTTTTAAATATACAGCTATAAAGAAATGAGAAATGTATAGAGTAGGTAATTTGTTTGGGAAAATAATGTAACCTTATAATTTTTTGAAAGTTACAACATGTATCGGTTTAATTTATTAATTTTAAGAATAGAAGACACGGATAATGCTTTCTCCACTGAAATTCGGAGTAATTAAGGACGGATGAACACCTACGAACCTTTTGTACGCTTAGGCTTGATATTTTTGGGGTTTTTTAACCGATTAGCAAATAATGTGTATCCGTCCATTTCAAAACTAATTTCTTAACAGAAAAGCCCTAAATGAAGTGTATGTCCGGAAAATGTACCTTACTTACTTTACTTTTGATGGCGCTCACAGCCCAGGATGGGCTTCGGTAAATCTGTATCCTAGGGGAAAAAATATGTAGCGTTTCAAAAATTAGCCCCACCCCATTTTAAATCTATTTTTTAAATCCCTCTAATCCGTTACTTTTTTGCCTACAAAATATCACCACTCCATTGTATGGTTTCATTGACTCCAGAATTGTTATCTCCTCTCAACAAAAGAACTTTGCTATCCTAGCTATTACATTCCATTGACCTTTTTTCATATTTGCAAAATTAGCAAAAATCTACCAACGCAAGCAGCGTTTCGAATGATGCTGCTTCTTCGTTTACAGCTCTGCTGCTATTGCAGCACTACTCCAGTTTTTTTTGTCTACTTAAACACAACCTCTTTCCATTCACCGCACGCTGCTGGAACAACACACCTCTACATGCAGATGGGAAATATTACACTTTCCTGCATGAAAATCCACAAAAGGTACTTGAACTGTATTTTACCCAATTGTTGGCAATGTTGAGAGGAGTAACACAACACAGCAACAAGAACAACAAAAACGCAAAATATACTGAGTTATGGAAGGATGATGATGCTCAGCAAGAGTGCACAAAACCCAACACAAAAAGAAAATTCTGCAAACTATGGAAAGAAGCTTATATAGCTTCATATACAAATTGCTATGCCATGATGAGGAATACAACTGAGCGACCGGTTGCAGTGTCGAAATGTCAGCCAGGATGTGGTTGGATGCAAGCGAGCTGAAGAAGGCAAACAAAATAAGAATATACCAGAATCAGAAGCGGGATGAAGTGTACAAACAAAAATTGAAGAATAAACCATTGAAAAAACAACAACAAACAAAAAATAAAGTCAAAACAAAACGTCACACGTTGTGACACATCCCAGTTTTTATACATTTCCATTTGTCACACAAAAGTCAGGTACTTCTTTATCTGAAATCCAACCAGCCAGAGAGCGGCAATAGAGCATGTTGGAAGGACATGCCACTTTTTATCTTCTGATTATTATAATCCTTCACATAATCTCTCCAAAGTAGATGACATTCTTTGTTCATCCTTTTCTAATTAAAAATAGATAATAAATTATATTCTTTGTTTACATTTTTAATTTCCTCAAACTGAAGGACAATAAATATTTTTTGTTTTGATAACGAAAAAATGGCTTAATATTTAGGTGTGTCAGTATAAAATGGGTGGTAATATAGAAGGTGAAAATTTGAGATTGTGACAAGATAATTAAGATATTTTACAACAAGAGTTGTTTTTCTTTTTTGTATATACAATACATATACGCTTTTAAGGACGAAAGAACATGTGTTGTGTCGCAAAAGAAAGATACGAATTTCTGAGAATTGTTGGCAAAATTCTAACAGACAAGAACAGAAAATTTGTACTAAAACTACACATTTCAAAATAAATTAAACATATTATCTATCTTATAGGTTCCTAATTCTAAATACAGTTTTTGTTTTATTTTAATAGATAAATACAAATTCAGTTACAATTGACCACACAAATAGGTATGCAATTTTAAGTCTTGAGAGAATTAGAAAATTCTTATAAATAACCGTTTATCTTTATAAACTACAAAAAAAAACAAGATTCAAATTGATGTTGCATTTGGTTCAAGTTTAATTGAACTTGTTTTTCTTCATAACCTAGACAAGTTAGTACCCATCAAATCGTTAGCAATTTATATAGATTTTTCTACATACATATACATTGTATGTATGTATATATGTACTTTTTTGTAATGATTTTACTAAGAACTGGTTACAGATAGAACTAATCCTGTCTTAAAACAATACCATTTCACATTTCATTTAAATTTTATTTGATTTAACTTGTTATAAGCAAACTGGCTTTGCGATGTCTAATAACAGAATTTTAATTTTGTTTAATCAACTTGTTTCCTTCCTTCCTTCTATACCAGTAAAGAAAAATATGAGAGTGAGAGAAGTGACACGAGCAATCTAATTGACTTATACAACACCTTTATTCATCACTTTCGGGAGAGTATATGTAGGTATCTATGTCACACATTTAGGTGTATATACATACAATGCAGGCCAAAAGTTTGAGTCCATCTTCTGTTTTCGAAGGCAAACCAAATTCTAACATCGAAAACAACTTTTTAGTAAAAAAAAATAAACATGCAAAATTAATGGGGAACATTTTATAAAACCAAAGTAAAGAGACAAATATTTCAATTGTGTTTTTAATACATAGAAATATACTAAAATGAAGGGAAAATGGCTTAAACCGATTTTTCGACCAAGAAGAAGCCCCCTTTACATTCGATAACTTTTTTTTACAATTTTTGGCATTCTAGCTATAAGTTTTTGAATTGTTTCATGTGATATGTTGTTCCAGTAATTCAGAAGTGTATTCCATAAAGCAGATTCCGATGGCATTGATGCCGGACCCTTCTTTCCACTACTCCCACAACAGCTCTATAGGGTTAATATCTGGTGATTTGGCGGCTTTGTCATGGATTTTGATATTTCTTTATCCTTGTTTTGTATGAGGTATTCCTGACAAAGGTTTGACTTGTGTTTGGAGACGTTGTCTTGCTGAAATACGAATCCTTCGCCAATCAATCTAAGGCCAGAGGTCACAGCGTTTTCTTCGAGTATCGTTTAATAAGCCTCCTTGTTCATTTTTTCAGTCACCCGAGTAAGATAATTAATTATTAAATTATTTATTAAAATTATTATTAAAAAAATCATACAAATTAATAATTATGAACAAACCCAAACCCTTCCCAATAATCAATGAAAGTAGTTTTCTTACTTTTAAAACAAAACACCCATTTTTGAAAAAAAATGTGGATTAAAAATCCAACTTTGACTACCTGAATGTGTTGTGTACTGTTCAGGTAAAAAACCCAACTTTTAATTTCAGAACTCCCAGGCATGAATGAAATCGTTAATCCAGGTTGAACTCAAACTTTTGGCCTGCAGTGTTAATATCTCATTCAAAAATATTGAATAGCATTAAATGAATAATATGGCATGAAGCATTGATGCACATTATCACCAACCCGCCAAATACCTCCAGCCGAGTCAAACGGGCAACTTTATTTAAAGAATCGACTGAGCTAGAGATACAGGGAGAGAAGAGATTCGCTAAAATATATATTAAGTCCTTGAAAAAAATTGTCACTTTGATTCTTTTGATTGTTGATTTTTTTTTTGTGACATTTCAATACATGCAAAATAAGAAATTATTTTACTTTTGGAAATAAAGTTCATAGTTTTTTGTATTGTATTTACTTTACAAAGCATGGAATATAATTACATATTTACCTATGTAGCTTGCGTCATTAAAGATTAGTGAAAGTACCCAAATAAACAAGAACTAAGTTGTGATTGAGTGTGGCTAATAAAAACTCTAGTTGGTAAACGCAATTGATAAACAATAAGAACTTACATTCGATAGTAATCAAGGCTTAATGAGCAGTGCAAAAGCTTTGAGGCAGCTTGGTGTTGGTATATGTTTAAATCCCAACTAAAGGCAATCATTTATAAATTAAAATTCGAACATAAAATTTACTCTGTCGCCACTAAAACGAATCTGGTAAACGTTGTGCCAGCCGTGAGATAGCTATAATTCCAGGCTATAAAATCACTCGAGTGTCTTTTGTTTCAAACATAGGTACCGGTACCTGAATATTATCTTATTAAATAAATAATTAACCGATTCAGCATATTTTCAAACTGCATTTAAGGATCATTCACATGAGAGCGACCAACGAGCGACGAATAAACAAACAAATGGGAATTACAAAATTAATAAACCTTAATATTTCACAAAATCGAGTCAAAATGGTAGAATTCGATTTAAGATTAATTTTAAAATTATAAAATCTGAATTTTTATTTGCTTAAATATGATAAATTTGAGAAAAGCAATTGGTCGTAACGAATTGCGGCTGTTCGCGACGAACAAATTTTTTTCTTAAAATTCTCTTGTTTTAGCAATTTAAATGAAAATTTTAGTATCCTAAAATAATCATCAATTATATTTCTTCCATTTTGTGTAGATTTTGTAAAGAATTTAGGTTTATTAATGTTTAAAATCTCATTTGATCATTCATTCGTCGGTCGTTGGTCG
Organism: Melangyna quadrimaculata; assembly: GCA_949320155.1. NCBI lineage: Eukaryota > Metazoa > Arthropoda > Insecta > Diptera > Syrphidae > Melangyna > Melangyna quadrimaculata. The sequence goes on from OX439483.1 coordinate 3,524,300, forward strand.
CTCTCATGTGTACAGTCTTTTAGTCTTTACAAATAGATGTTGCGTCCGCGCGATCTAACTTGCACTCATCAGTTGAGTATTTGGTAAATTATACTTACACATAGAATTTGTATTATAAAAAATCTTCATATACCTACACATGTAAATAAGTAGGTACCTGCTTACAGCGTCTACTATTGCTGCTATAAATTTCGTTACAACATTATAATACCATTGTGTTACCTCAATTTAATATTATTGTTCGAAGTTGTTGTATGCTTGTGAACTGGAAATGCCCGCATTCAGAAACCTATGTAGACCTATGTAGACCTATCCAGATACGTTTGTGTTGTTGTAAACCCGTGTAAAATAACAGTGAATTACAAAACAGCTTTTGCTGTTGGATAGCTATCCAACCTATCCGAAAAATGTTGGTATACGTTTGTATCCCCATGCGAAATGTCAAAACCAACCAACACGTTCAGAAACCTATATGGTTACGAACCTATCTTAGATAGGCTATCGCATAAGTTTATGAATGCGGCCAATAATGAATTGGCTCCAGGTACTTCAGAACAAAGCAATGAGAGTCATATTAAAAGTGAATATTTATGCACCGAAAAGAGTGATGTTAAATGCCTTAAATTGGATGAATGTGACCAAAGACTAAAACACAGTGCAATGATGTAAATTTTTAAAATGAAAAATAATTTGGTTCCGGAATATCTGCAATCTTTTATAATTAATGTTGGTGAAATGCAGCTTTATAGCTTGCGAAACAACGAGGACTTAAGACCAAACAGATGCATCAGAACCAGTACCTTGTGTCCTTGCGAGGAAGTGTTGTTGCGGGGATGTTGTTTTGTGAAGATGTTGTGATAAAAAACATGCCCTTTGTGTTTAAGATATTCAGAACGAATGAATACAAATCTTTATTATTCGATATAATAAAATATTAATTTCAGTTTCATAGAACAGCTAGATATATAAACAAATTAAATAATTTAACAAATTCCCATTAATGTATTAAACAGTATAATTTTTGGTCCAGGAAAAGGCTTTGTTAAAATGTCAGCAATCATTTTATCTGAAGAAACTGTTTTAAGTATGATTTTATTAGTAACTATAGCATCTCTAATAAAATGATGCCGGACATCTATATGTTTTGTTCGCTGATGATAGTTTTCATTGATTGCCAGCTGAACCGCTCCATGATTGGCACAAAAAAGATCTATTGAAATTTGTTTGTTAAAAATTTCTTCCTCTAATCCTTTGATCCATAATGCTTCTTGTACAGCTGTGCCTATTGCCATGTATTCTGCGGCGCAAGTAGACAATGCGTTGTTTGACTTTTTAATCCCCAGGTAATAGCGCCATTGGAAGAGGTGATATCCCAGTTCATGTAATTATGAATAATACCGTAGAAGAAGTTGTTATTCAAAACGTTTTACTAATCCCAGATATTTGCATGAATCTACTATCAGTTAGCCAATTAACTAGAAAAGGACTTAACATAAAATTCTACAAAAAAATGTGAGATTTATGAAAATATAACCATGATTGCAGTAGGAAATGCGGTATAAAGCATGTTTAAATTGAACGAGAGAAATTTGGCATAAACGTTTGGGACATAAATTGACCCGAATTCTATAGACAAGAGATGTGTTCCGTGCATTCAAGGAAAACAAGCAAAATTACCATTTAAAAAATTTGAGAGTGCTACAACAGAAATATTGGAATTAGTTCACACAGATGTTTGTGGCCCAATGGAAAAAAATCAATGGGAGGTGCGCTGTATTTTGTCTTGTTTTTGGATAACTTTTCAAACAAAGTTTTCGTTTATATGATGAAGCATAAATCCGAAGTTTCAAATATTTTCAAGAGATTTAAAACATTGGCAGAAAATCAGACAGGCAAGAAAATTAAAAAACTAAGATCAGACAACGGACTAGAATTTATAAACAAGGAAATGAAGAATATATGCATGGAAAGTGGAATGATTCATCAAACTTCAGCACCATACAGTCCACAGCAAAACGGTAAGGCTGAACGTATGAATCGGAGTCTAGTTGGAAAAGCACGATCTTTATTAACTGATAGAACAGCTAGCTATATAAACAAAACAAGTATATTTAATTTTAAATTTCAACATGTTACTTGCGAAGATGGTTCGTGCGACAATGTTGTTTGCGAAGATTAGTTACCGACCCCCCGGAATTCTGTTATGTATTTGGGATTTAATTTCTTCAATAGCCTACCAACTGAGTTGAACTTTGACTATCAGTTTTTAAATATAAACTTATTTGTTATTAAAAAAATAGTTAATTATAAAATACATATTTGTATTTATTTCGTTATAATTTTAAAGGTTTTTATATACACTGCTCGTCATAACGTTAGAAGCAGGCATTTGTGAAAAGTTAATCTTAAATATCTCCTTTTGTATGCGATAGAGATCAAAATTTGGTATGACACAAGAGAGACTGTTAAATGTACCAAAGAACAACTTATGAGAACAAATGTTAGCCGAGTCACTTTTTTTTAAGTAATTTTATCGTTCCATAAGGTCAGAGGCATATACAAAAAAGTTGGTTTTAGTGTTTTTTTTTTTTTAATTTTCTTAGTCTAATTTGTATGCTTGTAACGTAGGCTGCTGGCAGCTTTCAAAATAAATTCAAAAATTCGATCTTTAAGAGTGTTATACAGTGATTCCAAATAGTCAAGTGAAATTTCACTTAAGGCCAACTTAATGGCGTGAAGCAGTCATCGTATTTCGTATTGCTTCCCTTCTTCGTATATTTTTCGTGTGAGCCAACCCCTAACATTTAATGTTATCAAGTAATGTTATCTTCACGTCCGGTGCATAGGGGGTTAAGGGAGCAATAGAGCATTTTTGGCTAACATTTGATGATTTTAACACACCAGCTGCATGAATACGGGAGCTGTTTGTATGAAAATCCGTGAAGTTCGTTCGGCCTTGAGTGAAATTTCACTTGGCTATTTGGAATCACTGGATTACTCTCTTAAAGATCGAATTTTTGAATTTATTTTGAAAGCTGCCAGCAGCCCACATTAGAAGCATACAAATTAGGCTAACAAAATAAAAAAAAATAAAAACCATCGTTTTTCGTCATTTTTTGTATGTGCTTCTAACCTTATGAAACTATAAAATTACTTAAAAAACATTTATTTTCTTATCTGCCGGTTACTTTTTTTCTCGGAGCTCAAACATAATTTGTTCTATGGTACATTAACAGTCTCTCTTGTGTCATACCAAATTTTGATCTCTATCGCATACAAAAGGAGATATATCGGATTAACTTTTCACAAATGCCTGCTTCTAACCTTATGACGAGCAGTGTACCTCATACATTGAGTTTTTTTTCTCGCGGTCTACGCCAAATATAGAGCCTAATCTTTCCAGCGCAGAGATAGGTACTTTTGGCCCAGCCGACATAGTGGCTGAAACTCTATTATTAATAAGTACAAATTTGAAAAAAATAGAGAATTATTTTTTCACCATTTGGAATTGAAAGTTGAGGCATATCCCAGACGATTACTCTAATGTAGTTACATATATATACATATATGTATGTATGTATAAAATAAAAATTACGAATTTGGCGGCGATTTCAATGAGTTATTATTTATTCACCTCAAAATGCGTTTTTTTATCACAGAAATAATTTCTACAACTTCTGAAACCTGACACTACCTGATGAGAAATGAAATTAAAACCACAAACCACTATCTATGGTAGCTTTGTAAATAAAATATCTATAAGATAGATTTTGATTGAATTCAACATTTTATATTATGTTTGAAAGTATGTAGGTGGTTTCGAAATGTTGTAGCATTTTTCATTTTCTTATTTTAACTTTTATTTTTCCTTGTACTAGGTAGGTACAGATATAAGGTGATGGCATGTGTTTCCCGAGGGGGAAATCTCCTTTTCTCATATTATACTTTTTTTTTTGTTACTGGCCAAGCAGAATGGAGTCGCTGTAGCAGCCGAATGTCGACTGTCAAAGTTAAAATATACGGAAACAGTACACAGCGCCACAATGGGAAGCTGTAGCTGCAGCAATCGCAGTCGCAGTCGCCAAAGTAGTATTATTTTCTACTGAAAGTTGAGCGATTTTAATGACAGCTTGTGCTACAGCCATTCTTTTCGCTACCAGCGACTTGCATGGTGTTCAAGGCGTCACTTTAATTCTAAATACTTTAACCTTAATTTTACTCATTTTGTATGTGCTTTTTTTTGTTTTCCTAGAAATTAAAATAAAAAAAATTAACTAAGAATGCATGAAAAACACTACACAAGTCTCTTCAGAGGAGCAGCCAGAAAGACCTGTTCAGTCGTCCACTAAAATGGCCTTATGCTGTTGGCTAGTTGCACACAAAAATATTCATATAGGTAAAGGTACCTTCAAAAAAGTTCATACGAACTACGTTATTTCATTTTAGGTAACGTACATTCTGCGCTATACAAAAATGAATCGTACAATCAAACAAGGTTTAGTTGTTTTGATTGTTCCTAAATTTCTCATTGTTTTTCTTTGTGCAATAATAAAACAAAATTACTGCAGATATTTGTGACCGAGATTTAATTATTTTACTTAAATGCCCCGAGAAGTTTGTAAGACCTTACATAATGTAGGTACCTGTGCCCGTTAAATTTTAATCAATGGCCATCAACTTCTTTCAGAGGAAATGAAACACAAATTAAAAAAAAAACTTAATGAGAGTTATAGCCGATTTCTTGAAGACTTAAATATTTAAAAGGTCATTTAGCCTTAAAATGAGGATTTTTGGATTCATTAATTGCTTTTAAATATAACTGGCTTTTAAACGCCCTTATAAACTAAAAGCTCATTTTAATCTCATTAAATTTTAAAAGCGTCTTGAAAGTCATCACATCGCGTGAACTATACATATTTTGATATCCCATTTGATTTTAATTTTGCTTCTTTTGCAGTTGTCCATCTTTCGTTGGAAGTACTCTGGTAATAATGTCACTGTCAATGGAGTCACATATAATGACGATGTCGTTGACTTGTATGGATTGAACTTTATCATGCCATTTGGGTCTTTTCAATACCTGAGGCAGGTACTCTGTTGGCCACATCTTCCACATGCGGTCTTTGAGGCTTAATGCAATTCTCCATTGCTTTCTGAGACAGATCTTCTCATCAACTGGATGAGGCGTTTGGGTCGAGTTGACGCATCCCAAAAGAAAGTGATTAGGTGTTAATGGATCATCTTCCTTTATATGGTAAGTGCTATGTCAGTAAGCGGACGTGAATTTATGATGTTCTCGGCTTCTATTAGGACGCTTCTGAGTTTCCACCTTCGGAGCTTCTTCAAAAACCGTTTTCGTCATCAGGCGTTCTATAATTCGGATGAGGCGTTCCCAGCAAACACCGGAGCTTGAATAAGGTGGGCAATTAAAAACCCATTCCATATTTCGGCTTGTAGCTTCCTGGTGAATGCGTTCGACATCGAAGAAAGGAGAATGGGCATTTTGTTCTACCTATTGCCCACAAATGACATATATCCTTTTCGTGGCCCCGACCAAAAATGGTTCAACAAATTAAAAAACCTTATTTATTTTGAAGTCAAGCAAGCAACGTTTCTAACTGGGCCACTCTAAATTTTAAATATTTGCAGATATGTAATACAAAAATAATTGTTTTTATGGTCCAAATGTCATTTCCGTCGCGTGTCTCCTCCTTGTTTCAGCGCGGGAAAATGGATTTTTTGTTTGTTTTTAAATGCATAAATCTTAATTTGACTGAGTTCCAGGATTAAGAATATGTAGTTAAATACAACTTGCCTAAAAATTAAATTTATTTATTTGAAACAATTAACTTACAAACTTTCAAACATGTGTCTCCATGGATTTGCATCATTTCCGTAAAAAACTGTTAAATGCTTATAAATTTAATTCAAATTAACGGCCGTCAGTTAATAGGATTTAGACTAAACGAAGAAACTCATTCATGCTTTCTTTGAAATATATTTAATTAAATGAGTGGGACATCAATTTCGTGTGTTATTTTAAAGTAAGTGGCTGTATTCGTCACGTGTTTCATAAATTTCGTCATTTCCGTAGGTGCATATAACTTTAGTTAGTGATAGTAAAAAAAAAATATTTTGTAATTGTGAGGTTATGTTGCAGTTAGTTATATAAAATTAAAAAAAAAAATACGTTTTCTATTTTTCTTTTATAAAAAGCTAAAAAACATCGTTTTTTTTTTCATTTCCGTCGCGTCATTTCTGTCGCCTTTATTGGGTTACGGCGATGAGAAATTGGTTACCGAAATGACTTTAGATGTGTTTTTTCTTTAAAAAATCATGAATTTATTGCAAATCATTAAAATTTTTGTGCAGGCATTTAAAACCACTAAAATGCAATTCCAGACCGTAAATCTGAAATAGGTGGGAAAGCGAAAACGTTTTAAATAAATTCTTGTAATATCGCAAATCTTTTAAATGCATCCTGAATTACACGGCCCTTGTTACAAGGAACATTTTACTGGTACATTATCATTTCCGTATCGAAGGCGTAATTTCCGTATCAAGCGTAAATTCTTAAAAACGCTCAAAATCAAGTGCACGCACTTTAAATCATTAATTATTCTATAATTTATAAATGAATTATTGAATGTACATCATTTTTTCTTAAATTTAGGTAGGGGACATTTTGGGTGCTAAAAAGAAGCTTTTAACAGAGAATCACCCATATATCGTTGGAAAGCTTAGCCCTAGTACATCATTTTTTCTATGGGCACAAATCTGTTAACCGTGGGGTTTAGGTAGCATTTGGCAAACAAGATAGCACAAATTAATTGCAATAGTGTTCCATTGAAATGACAGTATTGGCACTTTCGATGAACTGAATAGGCCAAAAAAAGCAAATAATTCAACTTAGTTAATTGTCTGACTTGGATTTTCGTTGTTTTTGAATATTTTTATGGTGGAAAGATTTAGTGTCGATTTTAGCAACATTCGTAGGCTTAGAAATAATTTCTGCAAACAACAGGCCAGATGTTTTGGCACTAAGTGAAACCCAGATAGGTGAAAATTCTGATCATTGGAATTTAATTTATTTGGGTACAACTTAGTGGCATTATTCTTTCCCCACCATGGTTTAGCCGTCTACATAAGAAATGATGTTGCGTACCAACTTCTACCACAATATGGTTTGTGTTCAACACAAATTTTAATTTGATAAGGTTAAAATTTACGATAAATAAGCACATCATACACACATGTGTCGGTTATCGAAGCCCCAATTTGGACAGAAATTCAACTTTTAACGAGTTTGATGCTCTGTCTAACTCCATTCAAAGAATTGTTGCCCATTACTCTCACACTGAAATCGTCATTGCGGGCGATTGCAATGTACACAATTCAAGTTGGCTTCGCTTTTCGGGTCAGACAACACCTGAAGGAAGGTTTGTTGAGGTCTTTGCTGATAAAACCACCTGACTCAGCTTGTTGATTAGCCAACTCGAATCCCTGACGTTGCAGGTCAGTCCGCAAACACTCTTGACTTGTTTCTTACCTCTGACCCTGATAATCGCCTCTTAACTTGTCAGACCATTGTGTCATATCTGCTAATTTCTCGTGCCAACAAAACTCAGTTAAAGAGAAAGCACCGTTTGGCAATACGAGAAAGCCAACTGGAACGGTCTCAACGGTTTCTTCAACAACTTTAACTGGTCACTATGCTTCCTCGATAGTGACGTAGATGCCAGTGCAGATATGATCACAAATTTAATTCTTTGTGGAATGAGAAATTTTATCCCGAATAGGGTTAAATCTATCAAACCCAAAGAAAACTCGTGAGAAGTAAGTTTCCGTAGTTACAAAGCCAACCCTACTAAGGAAATACGAAAAAAGTTTAAACAAGCCAGAAAGACCTGTAACGGTCATATTCGAAGAACCAAATTTTTGCATGACCAAAAATTAAGGCAAAAAATACTACAATGTCCCAATAGTAGTAAACATTTTTGGTCTTTTGCAAAAAACATTCGAAATACTACTTCGTCTGCGGTTCCAACGCTCGTCTTCAACGACACACCTGCTGTCAGCTTGCAAGATAAAGCCAATTTGCTTGCAGCACAGTTCGCTGTTAATTCGACGCTGCCAGTAAGTGATAAAACTCCGCGTGTAATACGATTTTGTGGGACAAATCTTCTTTCGCACTCGTGCAGTTGCTAGAGTTCTGAAAGATCTTGACATTCTCAAATCCGCTGGCCCGGATAGTATCCCTCCCATTGTTTTGAAGAGGTGTTCTTCAACGCTGGCAAAACCACTGCATAAGCTTTTCCATCTGTCCTACTCTACTGGTCTCTTTCCGAGTGGATGGAAAACAGCATTTGTCCAGCCTGTCCCTAAAAAAGGCGTATCTTCTTCACCCTCAAACTATCGTCCAATTGCACTTACGTCCTTTCTTTTCAAGGTCATGGAAACGCTGAACAATTTTCAGCAAAGAACGAAAGCTTCTTAATGACCGGCAGTATGGCTTTCGTAGCAATAGTTCCACTGGTGATCTAATGCTATATCTCACCGAACAGTGTAAAAAATCTTTATAATTGTTTTGGAAAAGTAAGATTATTGCGCTTGATAATCCAAAAGTGTTTGATAGAGTTTGGCATTAAGCTCTCTTATCGAAAATGCGCGGATTTGGTATCGGTAAATCTCTTCTTCGTTGGATTAGAAATTACCTTTCGGACCGATCAATACAAGTTGTATTGCACGGTTTCAAGTCTGAAACCCACAAAATAAATCTGGTGTGCCCCAGGGCTACGTTTTGTCTCCGACCCTCTTCCTCATATCATCATTAATGATATGCCGTCGACAGAAATTAGTGGAAAATGAAAAGAAGACAATGTAGCTGAAATCTCAAACCATTTTTATGTACATACATACATAGATATTAGGGAAGAATATTAAAGTTAAAGATATGTACATTTAAGTTGTGTTCTTTTTCAATAAATCTTTTAAAATAACACAAGAAACTTTTTTTAAATGTTGACTCATCTTCCAATGATGAATAAGTTTCTTCCCGATCTACAATGGGCTGGAAAATAATGATCTTTACAATTAAAAATGTATGTTGCTCGTGACTATTGAAGTTTCCCTCTTAAGTACTGACGATATTGCATTTGAGCAATATCATTGCCGGTTTTGAACGACCAACACGATTAATTAGGTAAAGATCATCCCACTTTTTAATTCCTTTAGCAACTTGTACCGCCTTCTTTCAACATATACACAATTGTCGTTTTTATCTTTTCACTTTTATTGCTCGAAGAAGTTGGTGGCCAATTTTCCAAAAATTAAAACTTCGGAAATTATAACTCGAAGTTTGCTCTGTCAACTTCTACTTTTTCCGGGAGTTGAAAAACTAAAGTTGATCAACTCTAGAGTTGAAAATCGAAAGTTGAAAACGTCAACTTTGTGTGAATAAAAACAAATTCACAAGTTGAAAATAAAATTCCTCAAGTTATGTTTAACTTTGACTGAAGAAAACCAGCCTAAGAGCCATTTTCTTCACTATTGCTTAACTTGAGGCAAACTTTCAAGTTGATCAGCTTAAGAGTTGGCCTCAACTCGAGAGTTGAATTGCAAGTTGAAATTTCTTTTTCTTCACAAATTGTTTTCTGAACTCCCCAGTTAAAAGTCTAAAGTTGATCAACTGCCAGTTTGAAAAATATCCCTGGGATTTTTGTAAAAAATAAAACAAAAACTGACATTTGCAAAATTAAATTCAAATTAATTGTTAATAAAATTGATATTTTGTGTGTTCTTTTGTTATTTATGTTTAATTGTGGATATTATGAGCAAATAATATGTGATAAAATTATTAACTATCTCATACTACACAATCATAGACAAAAAACATCTAAATTATAATGTACTTGACGGATAAAAAATGTAGGAGGACCCCTCTCAAAAAAGAATTTCATCCAAATAAGAGGTTCAGCGAACTGCATTTGAATGAGTGAAGGCAGACCTGGGTAGCGAACTGTCAGTCGTTGAACTGGATGATCTTTCCAACTTGCATTCGAAATAGAATTGCAAAGATTCCGCTTGGCTGTTTTCCACAAGAGAAGTCAATTTGAAGAACATCATGATCAAATCGCAAACTCAATAATTTTAACAGCAGCTGCCAGACAAAACTATAGGTTATATGCAGACATGTTATGTTCAACTTTGACTGGAAAAACCCAGCCTTAAAGTATTAATTTGAAAATATCATGACCATTTATTTCCTAAAATTGATTGATTTATTTGTTTAAAATTTTGTTGTACCCCAAGGTGTACTGCTATTATTTTGACCGCAGCTGTATGTACCTAAGTACCTACCTTTATATCTATGTACATATTAATATTTTGTAGTTTTTTTGGCTAAATTATAAATTTAGAATCTAAAACTAAGAAGGAACTCTCTTGCTCTTGGTGAGCAAAGAATTTCCCATTTACATGTATGTATGTATACATCCGTGGTGTAAGATTGAAGAAAGCTAACCCCGAATTCCACCTCTTTTTGCCTCATACTCGCATTGTCTGCAATTCAGAGTATGAATCATCAAGGGTAACAAAAAAAATAGAGAAAACTGAAACTCCCTGTTCAAAAAATCTTTATTCAATTAAAAAGAAATCTTTATTGTTACCAAATACATTTTAAGATTCGTTTGCCAATCTAAAAAATATGATGACGGCAATTAATAAGAAGCAATTCGAATTGAAAAGAACTTACCTTTCTCATTTGCATAAACATTTAGCTGTTCATCATCACGTGCGACTTGGGTTATTATTGATGTTGCATCCATTTAAGCATTCGCTATTAAGTGCGAATTTCTGCGCACTAAAGGACTTGATATGTAGGAAAAAAATCAAAAATTACTAAGAAACCAAAAAGAAATAAAATCGAGGCGACGCCGATGGCGATAGACAATCGACAATTTATTGACAACCGACACGATTCTGGAACTCTCAAATTCTCGTCCTTCCGTTTTGCACTTTCGATCGGAAATTTTCTTCTCTAGACCAAGAGAAGTCGAAGCTAATTCACACTAATTTCGTTTCGCACCACTTATCCGACGGGCAGATCACAGCTGAGTAATAATTTTATTTTAATTTATATTTTTTTTTAAGAAAAATTGTTAATAATCCACTTCAGATGAAGACTGGCAACATTTTGCATTATAATGTAAACACACGGCAGGCGACGGCAACAACGACAACAGCAGCAGATGTAGCAATAAGATATTAACACTACACTTCCAATTCTTTTCCAAGTCTACGTTTCGTTAAATTTGGCCAAAGTAGCTAGAAAATCAGCGATACAAATATTTTATTTTTTTTATTAATTGAAATCGCGAATTGTGCTCCTAGCGATAAAAATGAGAACTGGACACAAGGCAAACACAAACGACATGAAATCAGCGTAAAAGAATTTCTGTGAACGGCGATTGGAGTCGAAACGTCAGACGTAGCAGGAGGAACAGAAACGATGAACAACAGCAACAGACAAGAAATAAGAAAAAAACTAGTGTTCTGTTTTATCTCCCTTTGTATTTGTCACTTTTGGATGGGATTTGTATTGGCTAGAGTGAGAAAAAAGAACTCGCTTCGTTTTTCACTTGGCTTTTTTTTCCTCTTTCTGTTCTTATTTATTAAAACTTGAACACAACCCGTTTATGATACATTCAGCACTTTTGTACGTGGATTTCTTTGAAGATCTCAAGCATTTGCATTAACTTTTCACTGCAGAACAAGAAATTAGAGCAGTGGATGATGATTTTTTATGAATAAACGATGAAAAGCGCAACAGCTCGGAAGGTTACTGCTTCGTCCCTTTTTTCCTGCTATCCCCTGTAGTAACACTTTCACACTTTAGCAACCGACTTAAAAAAAAAAGTGCAAACGTAAGTTATTCGGTGTTTTCTATTTCTTGAATCCGAGCTTCATCCAATCAAAAAGACTATTGGAAACTGATACAGAATGAATTTTATGCGAATTTAAAATGGCCGCAAAGCTGTTTTATTTGAACGAAAGTTTTCCAGTAGCATGATATTTCCCCTCATTTTAGATGTCAAAATGTGTAGCATAGTTTACTTGTCTCTTTTTAGTACATGTGGATTTGAGAGAATACAAAATTGTTATATATTTCTCTCTTTTTTTTTGAGCAACAAATGTTTCCTATCATTCGTATGGTTTTCTTAACTTTAACGATCATAACACAATAGCAAATTTTGTTTGAATTGACGAATTCAGTGCCTTAATTTAAATCTTATCACCTTTTTTCTGATTTTTGTTCCACATTGAAACTGATTTTCGTACGAATTTAAAAACAGTTTTCCGTTTTGTAACTAATTAACAAATGAAAAGTCTGCTGGATAATTTTAACCACCATACATTGTTTCATTTCTTTCTGGCATAGGGGCCAGTTATAGCGATCAGTAAAAACCATCAGATAAGGCTATAATCGTTCACTGGGCACTTAAGCTTTTGTCAAAAACCAACGAAAAGTAGCTTTCCGAACAGTCAAATGGAGAAGTCACCCATAATGTACTCTAGTGAAATAAATATTCTTTCTAATTTTTTATTCCTACCTCAGTGAGATGGCAATTTTTCTTAAGTGAGGCGCACTTTCGAGCAATGTTCCCCTCCGAAAGCAAAAGTGAACGAAAAGCAACAAACCGCAATTATAGACGCATCATTTGATTTCCTTGCATTCGCTTGTTTTCATCCTACCACTTAAGTGGTCGGGCAGAAAATCACAGCACAGGATAATGGCATTTTGAGAGTAAGAGAATGAAAGCCACACATCGTGCCGTACTTGTCTGGCACATTAGGTAACACGGAATTTGGTTGAATTTGCGTTCCCGTCCTTTTGGACATTTTTGATATTTTTGAGTATATACTCAACGTTGCTCTCCAAAATCTGACTGTTTGTGATTTTCTGTGCACAAAATAAAGTATCGGACCTATTTTTCTCACATACACATAATAGGGGTATTCATGCAAACGCAGAAAACCCATAGAAAGCTTAAAAACGGCAGAATTTTCTATCGATAGAAATGAACTGTCAAAATTTGTATGGGAAAAATTTTCTGCAAAACATAGAATTTTATCTCACAAATTTGAAGCGACAAGCGTAGAAAAAAAAAACCCTTAGAAACTTTGTGACGTTTAATTTGACATTTGACTTAACTTAGCTGTTTGTTTTTATCGTTTACGCAAAAATTTCTAATGGGGTGTTCATGTTACCTTTTGCGTAAAATTATATTTTTCTACAAAGCGAAAAATTATCTCGTTACATAAATACCCTTAATAGGGGTATTCACGATCCGATGCAACTGGCCTTGTATCATTGTAAAAGTGCAAAAGTGTAAAATCTTACAACACTACAATAACAAAATATATAAGGTGCAATCTTACAACAGTTTCGCACTTTAGCAATACCCGAAACCTATTGCAACAGAAAAATACAACATTGTAAAATTTGTAAATTGTGTTTTTGACAGCTCACTCATTCTTGATTACGTTAAACAGAAACAAAGGTATGTTCATTGGATACATCCAATTTGCTATCTTGATTGTAATGATGTGACGTCGTCATCATCTTTTACTACTATTTTCCATTTAAAATTCGGACGATAATTAAGATTTGGTAATATTTTCTTTTTCCGTTTTTTTTGGCATCTTTTTATGAACAAAATTTAAATTAAATCAAATTGAAATTTTCAGATATGTTCGAAACAAAAACAAATAACAAATGTCAAACTAATTTTGACATTTGCTTTAGTGTTGCAAGAAGATAAGAAAAGTGCGTTCACGATCCACTTAAAAAAAATAAAATTTCGCACTTTTACTAGGCTCGTTGCACCAGATCGTGAATACCCCTAATATTTCACAAAGTAGAGTTCTAACAGAAAATAATTCGATTGGAATCAAAAATTAGTACTGTTCTAAAATCCAATAGGAAACGACAGTATAGTCTTTTGGTAATTCCGCACCTCCAATCGAAAAAGACATGGTTTAGAGACATCCCTGATACGTTGTTTAGGAATGGCCATATTCAGAAACCTATGCAGAGCTATCCAGATAGGTTCGTGTTGTTGTAATCCCGTGTAAAAAAACAGCTGATAACAAAACAGCTGTTGCTGTTGGATACCTATCCAAGCTATCGGAAAAATTTAGGTATACGTTTGTATCCAAAAGCCAAATGTCAAAAACAGTTGGCTGTTCAGAAACCTATATGGTTACGAACCTATCTTATGTCGAATTCCTTACAGCCATTTGAAGACGATTTCTTTTAAAATTTTTTTTTGGTAGAAGGAATTTAAAAAAAATTCGACTTTTTTTTGTGAGTGTGTGAGTGCAATTGACAGGAATTTTGTTGCCGCACAAAAACAAAGAAGTGGTGCGCGTTGTTTTGCTAATTTAAAACCAAATATATTTCGTCTGAAAATTGAAAAAGAACAAAAACAATTGTGCGCGTAATCAAGTAAAAAAATTACAATCCAAAATTAATCCACACACAGCAGCGAGGATCTATTCTGAATATTTCACTAGGGACGAAGAAAAATAGTCTTGCAACGTGTTTTCCTCGCGAATTGTATGTTATTTTAATGTGATTTTTTGTTTCTTGAAGATACGCACAATTATCTTTACTTCTTTTCATCATTCACTGAAATATTAAACAATTAAGAACACTTAAACATTTGTTTTCTTTTTTAACTTCGTCACAAAATTGCAATGAGAACATTTAATTACATCTTGATGCATGAGAAATGTCAAATCTTGATAGTGTGTGTGCGATTTGATGTGAAATCTAGCTAAAAACGCAAGATTTGTTTGATAGCATTAAAATCGATTTTGTTTAGAAAAAATTCGATTTGTTCAGAAAAATTCGAATTTTTTTGGTTGTAAAGTCCCGGTCTACATTGAACGATTTTTCCAGTGCCGATCTTTTGTTCGTTGGTGAAGGGAGTAAAAAGTGAGGGGTAGGGATCAAATCGTTTGTACCAGAAAACTCGAACGATTTTTCCAGTCTGTTTATGTTCTCTCTCTTCTCCTTTCCAGTTTTTTGAGTGTGTTCGGTGTAAGTGTGCCGTCGTGTGATGGTGTGAGTGAATATCAATGAAAAATGAAGAGCACAGCAACAAAACAAGGAAGAAGAAAAGGAAAAAATCGTTCTGTGTGTACATTTCACACGATTTCTGGAAAAATCTTCGTGGAAAAATCGGGCAATGTAGATCGAGACAAAGAATTCGACATTAGATAGGCTATCGCATAGGTTTCTGAATGCGGCCAATGTTTATAATTTTTTTTGAGCACTTCCACTTCCCACATTTCTGACAGTTGGTGGATCCTGGAATGGAACTGGAAACCAAAGCCAATTTGTGTGCATAACCAAGTAACATCCGAATCTGTGAATAAATAAAATCACCAAAAAGTTAGATAAAAAATGTTAATTATACGTAGATTTCAAGAACTCACGTTAAGGTACTAAATATTTTATGAAAATACAATTATGTATATTCATTAATCCTTTTAGAACTCTTGCTGTTCGTTCCAACCTCATCATTCGAGACTTTAGTGATCGCAAAAAAGATGATAGCGACAGTGACAGCGACCGGGAAGATAAGAAAAAAACCCAAAGGGAAGCAATTAAAGAAGAAACTGCCGCTGAACGCTTGAACAAACTTTTAGCCAGTATGAATTCAGAGGACAACACCCAAATTGTTAAAAATATCAACATGGCTAAGCCAGGCGGTAGCAAGAAACGACCAAAACCCGAAGATGATACCAAGAATGTTTTAGAAGCTGCAAAGAATGTCGCGTCTCTATTGGGCGAAGAAAATCAAAAACAAACAGAGGCGGAACTTTTGTCGAAACTCTTGAACCCAAATGGAATTCCTCCAACGTCAGAGCCTAACAAGCAAGATAGCGATCCAAATGAATTGAGTTTGAGGTAATTAAATTCCTAATATTTACTGTTAACATGACTTACCAATATTTTTAATTTAGCGACCTAATTGTGGGAATGAAGATTGATAGGCGTCAACCAGCTATCGAGTATTCCCGCAGCGACTTTGTACGCAAAAGTCTAGGCAGTAATAAACCTGACCACAATCGAGAGAGATCTGGAAACAACCGAATCCGAGGCAGAAATCCACAACAACGACAACCAGAGCCAAACACTGGCAGTGTCAACCTCTTTGGAAGCAAGCCACTCGATATTTTTAAGGATCCCAGTAAACTTCGCGACTCCCCCGACATTCTCAAGATTTGGGAGCACCTCTACCAACATGAACTTAAACTGGCCGTCACCCATCCGCCAGCAAACTACTTCCAGAAAATGGCTCTTTGGACTGAACAAGGCAAACTCTGGAATTTCCCAATCGACAATGAACAAGGCATGGACGAAGAGTTCGCAACGGACTTTTCTGAGCACATCTTCCTTGAACAACATTTGGAACCTTGGTGTCCAACCAAGGGACCAGTTCGTCATTTCATGGAATTGGTTTGTGTTGGTCTTTCGAAAAATCCCCACATAACTGCCACCGAGAAAAAAGCCCACATTCTTTGGTATCGCGATTATTTTGAAGAGAAGAAAGAAATCCTCAAAGACATAATCATCAGTCAAAAGGAAACTCCAAAGACCGTTCAATCTAGTTAATTATTGTTGTTTTATAATTAAATTGGGAAAATATAAATTCATATTCGAACATTCTGATACATGTGTGGATTTTTTCTAATATTCTCTTCCATAATCCTCTTCTTCAGTGATAGCCATTTCTCATATTTTTCCATAACCTCTGGAAGTAGCTTTTTAACCTGCATTCGGTCAATTTCCGGTCCATCTCTCAGTTCTACCTGAGTTTTAAAATCGTAACTTGGTTGATAACCATTAATTTCGAGAAAGTGATCGAAATAGAAAGGCACAATCGACTGCTGAATGCCATCGATCACATCCAAGCTCTCACGGGCTTCCTTCAGACCATTCGGATCGCCCTCATCGTGGAATGCTTTGTAAAAGAATTTCGCTTGGTCTGATATTGGAAAAGGTTTTTTATGCGTTAGACGGATCACCTTCTTCAGCTGTGAACGCTGGAGTTTAGCTTCGCGTTTTGGTTTTTGAAAAGGATGTGCCAAGTTGCGTTGGACTTTAATCATTTCAGAAGCGATTCGTCGCTCAATGAAGACAGCTTGTTTGGACATGTTGCGCCGGTAAGCGAGCATCCGGCGGTGTTTTTTCTCAACGCGGATACGTTGCGTTACTGGAATGTTTTCGAATTTGTCTAGAAAAGAAATGTGCGTTAGCATGATTTACGTTTTTTGATCAATGGTCAAAATCGTTGGACAAACTGTTCTCTCATCCTATTTTCGACAAAAATACAAATGCCCCATCTTACCAAGAAGTTCGTTCAACACCTCAGATATTGCGGCAACCTGCTCCAAGGCACTCAAATCCATTTGATCAGCAACTGGTACTAAGTTCCTGTACATCTCATTACAGATTCCTTTCATCTGACTCAATTGCTTATCTGCGAAGGTTTCAATTATCGGATCAGCTAGAAGAATGTCCACTTGGTCTTTTAATTTTTTCAATCGATTCTCCATGTAGTATTTGTTGGCACATTTATTTTCTGCAAATTTCTTCTTTGACGCAAGCTCAATGGTACACCAATCATTAAATTCCTGATATCTTTGTTCCAGTTCGGCTAAAATCCAAAGGGTAAAGTGTAATTCCAAAAGCAAAACAAACGTTTTAGATTTGAGATTATCGATGCCGTTAACGAATTCCTTGGCATTCGCGAAAACTACAATGATATGATGAGAATTCTTTAGAAAAATCTCTTCATAATATTCTTTTATAGCCCATGCATCGTCCTTATATCGCTGTCGAATATTCACTGACCACCTCTTTGCAATTGACTCTTGGAAACCTTCCAAACTTCCGTCCATGTTTCGATGGATCCAATCGTTCTCTACGCGCCATTCCATATCAGCCAACAAATAATGAAAATTCTGCAGAATGGTTCTACTCGTCCAATTGTTTTCTATGAAAACGATATCCATGTTCAAAACTGTGTATTGCTTACTTAATTCTTGACATTCTTTTCGATAGACATCCGTTGCTTCATAGTATGGCTTGACTTTGTTCACTACTTCCATTGCAGCTTCGTACTCCTTCTTCTCCCACTTGGCAAATAATTGTTCAAATAATTCCTTAGACTTTATCATTAGCTGAAAGTACTCTTCGTCGCGATGATCGTTAATCTTTGTCCGAACAATTTCACCTTGAATCAACATGGATTCAAATTTTTTTCGAAGGGCATCTTTATTCATGGTGCGACTGGAATTCCATTTGAATAGCTTCAAAGGAGGACGGTTCTTAAGATCTTCTATGTACATTTCATCAATGTCGGTAGCTACTTGAGCGATCGCTTTTGGGCCTTTATTCGGTCCAAGTAACTTTTTTGCAGGATCTTCTGATTTCACTTCTAAACGCTGTCGCATTCCGTTCTGTAATCTTGCATTGAATGTGAAGAAGTTATCTTTTGCTGTTGTCATAGACAGTTGTTCTTTCTGCTGACCAGCAAACCGAACAGTTTTATATGGGTTCATTTCTTCTTTACCGGCGTCAATGAGTGTAGCTTCGATACGATGTCTGTTCATTTCTTCAAAAGGCACTACTGACTTTCTTAAGTAGTCTAGTGGAATTTTTTTGTCTCCAGCCATTAGAAAACTTCCACTATCGTTTGATAAATTTGTACATTCCGAGGAGCTTAGTGAAGTAAGACAGGATTCTATGCTAAAGAGATCTTCTTTGAGTTCATTTATAAAGGTTCTTTTATCAATGACCAGTTCAGTGTCGGTTATTCTCGAACGTTTGTTTAATTCCGATTTGATTTCACTAATAAATTGCAGAAATTTATCGCGACCTGGAAATTCTTGAAACTTGCCATCAACCAGGCTGTGTATAACCATGTCTTTAGATTGGCGGAGCTCTTGTACTTTAATTTGTCCCTGATCACCACCTTTGGACTGGATTTTATGCTTCTTGATGCTATCGATATTGAGCATTGGCATAGAAAAATGTAGTTCATCCACATTAGTACTGTTTGGTCGAGCTTTGTTAAAGATTAAAGGCACTTTTCTTCTCTTCTTATTGACCTCAGATTTTTCTTCCAAAAGTTTGGGTTTGACTATTTTTCTAGAATATCGCACATTAATAGATTTGTGTTGCGTTGGATTCCAGTGGTCGTGGTGATGACGGGCATTAAATTTATTTGCGTATTCAGTGTTTTTTACAGTTCTTACATTTTCGACAACTTTTCTATCATCCCTTAGTTTTCTCATTACGGGAATATGTTGGTTTTGTACAAAATCATCGAGAAGAGCCGAGGCAACGCGCAACTGTTTGTAGTCTCTTGGGTGCTTTGGATGCTGACGTAGAGTTGTTTCTCGATTTGGCGGTGCAGGCATATTACCTCGCATTCGGAGATCAATATGACCGGATGATAAATGTTCGTTAGTTATATCATCTGGAACCCATTCGGAGTCACCAGAGTCCGAATCAATGCATCTAAATTTAGCCTTACGGCGTTGCTCCTGGGGACATGATATCCCCAGGTATCGCATACGTCGACGGTTTTGAATTGTTTGGTTCAATTTTTCCTTTTCTGTTTTGTTTCTCATGTAGTCCAGGGTACACCCTCTGAGATTATTATTTCTTTCAAAACTAGTAATGGTTTCCAACGATGTTTTTCTTTTTGTATTACCATACAAATATCCTTTTAGATTGAATTTTCTTGCTTTCACTGTCTTCGGTTTTTTAATGTGTAACTTTTTTCTAATCGTACGATTATAATGGTGTCCCAGTGGCTTTTTTTTAAATTCTCTAATAGCACTAATTGCATGAGACGGTTCTAGACCAAGTTGACGAGGGAAAAGATTCATCTCGTCATTTTTTATCTCGTTTCTTTGAATATTACTTACAAATAAAGATTCAAACCATTCAGTTCTGGTTATACAGCCTTTGACCTTACCAGCTCCCGCAGGCAACTCATTTTGATTGAACTTTCCCCTCAAATTTGTACCCAGTTTATAGCGAAACCCACGAAGAAGAAATTTACTTCCCTTCTGGCCAACAACGATGTCATCTTCATCATTTGAAGACTGTTCTCCACTCTTATTACTTGGCGAGCATGAGTCAGCACTGACTTTAAGCTGAGTTTCAGGTATTTTTTTTTGAATTCCCATTGCTTCGTAAACATTTTGTTTTACCTTAGCACGGTCTCTGATGATGCGCTTTGACTTCTTCATATCATATCGAAACTTCATTGTCTCCGAAATATTATGGGGAAAACTCTTTTGTTGGGGAAGCTGTCGAAGATTCATCTTTTTTGTTATGATATTTCGATCAAGTAAATTGACAAAATCTTGAATATCTTTTTCGGCTAACATTGTTGCTTTTTCTTCGGCAGTCGCTTTTTGAGTTTGAATTTCTTTTTCGTATTTTTCAGCTGTTTTCAGCTTTTTCTTTACATACAGTTGCTTGTAGCGTTCCCTTCGCCGTTCCTCTTCTTCTTTTAGCCTTTGAAAAACTTCTGGCTTTTGCTCAGCTCGAACAAGTTTTCCATGGAAATGCCTCTTTTCATTCAATATTTTTGATAAACTTAGATTGAGCTTCGCATGTACCGAACAACCATCAACAACAAAATGTTTCGGAATCGCTATCCTCTCAAGTTGTTGTTCCTTCTCAGTGTTATGTACTGTTTCTAACTTAACATTGCGCCGATGTTGTAATCTACAAACTTTTCGGTATTCGATTTGATTTTGGCATGACTGTTCATCTCGTTCGTATGTGTTTTTATAATCGGTTCCCTGAAAGTCCAAACCCAATGGATTGGCTAAATCTATAACTTCGCATATGCTAGAATTAGATGAATGTGATTCTGATATGGGAAGAACATTCTCTGCAGTATTTACAAGTTCCTTTATTTTAGCCAGCTCCAAAGGCTGTGAAATTGGTTTGTAATGAATTCTATTAGGATTTTTCAAACAAATTCTCTTACGAGGATCTTCTGTAAGTTTAAATTCTTTGCTCACACGTCCTGGACATTTTCCAATAAATGATATCGGAGCACCAAGCACAACACTGTCCGTACATTGCTTTTTAAATTGCAACAGAGTGGCTTTGACAGATTTTCTATGTTGTGTATCAAATAGAATTCTAGATGTACTTACATGGGAAGGATTTATTGACAAAAGATTGAAAGGCGATACATTTATTGAAGTTGAATTATATGAACTGGATCTATATAATGGTTTTCTTATTGATATAATTCCTGGAATTCCGAGCTCGCTAGATTTCACTGTGTTAATTTTGCTTGGAGATGTTCTCGTGAGAGAACATTTCCATTTAAAATGAGTAAATTCATCCGGAAAGTCAAGATTTGTAATAGGGATACTTATTTTGGACGATCTTTTGCAATGTGACATTTTTCTTTATTGTGTACAATATACACAGTTTATAAAATAATTTGATTATGGTTGATAATTTAATTTAGACTTGAAAAATAATTATCCTGAGTGATTTTTTTTTTTTGATTTCCTACATACATTAAATAAAACAGTAAATAAAAATGGCTGAAAATGTAATAAAATTCGAGCAACGATGGAATTGATAATTGATTCGCAGCTTTTACGTTTTGTTTATGTTGGAACTTCGATATGCGATTTTTTTGTTTATAAAATATTACTTTTAGTTTCAAAATCTTCAATTTTAAAAAAACAGAATCTTTATATTGTTTCAATCTTTAATTCGAAAACCATGGATGGCGAAGCTTGAATCATCGTTTATACTGCAAAAGGTCATAATATGTGCTTTTTTTTAGAATAATAAATACAACTTTTGTTTTGTATTGGACGAAGATAAGTAAAAATGATTATGCTACATCATACTCGCACTTCATTAGACGGACTTTTTCTGAAACCGATTGTGCTGAAACTCAAAATATTGAACTACAATCTTTGACAGATGTTTCTATATTATATACAAGCATCGATCAATTCTAAACTAAGAAAAACAATAGAAAAATTATTAATCTCTATTTACAAGTACTTAGCATTTCCACTGGAAAATCGACTGTCCAAGAACTTTGCTTTATCGACAATTTTTTTGGTTTGATTCTTGTCGATTTTGTTAAGTTGTAAATCGACATCCCTACTAAATGGACGTCGTTCTGGCTTTCCGTTAACTTCTTTTTCCTAAACAGAAAAATAGTAATACAATTATACTACTTAAAACTTTCTTCTCACCTTTTTGTCCTTTTTCAGTTTCTTCTGATGGATTTCATACAATGACTCATCACGTTTATGTTTCTTTTTTAATTTCTTTGAAATTTTCTCCTGTTCAGCATCACGTTGTGCCTGATATTTTTCTTCTGCCTTTGATTTTGTTGACTCAGTGACTTTAGATGTGGTAGGAACATCACTGGAGTTAGGAGTTTTAGTCCAAGAAGTTCTAAAACATAAAGTTTTTTTTTAAGTGTTACAACTTTAAGATTTATATAAAACAACCCTACCTATCACTAAAATCAGGTCGTTCCTTTGTGTGGAAAGTCCTTTTCAAACTAGCCAAACCAGTTTTTAATCCCACATCGGGTAGCTCTAACATCCACTCCTCTCGCACATTAATGTCTTCTTTATTTGCATCTGGATCTAACATGGCCAATTTCATTTCCAAAGCGCGTTCTTCGAGCTTGATTTGGGCCGTTGTCATTTTTGCAAATGACTTGCTATCTGTTGGAAGAGGACCGAATATCTCGTCTCCATCTTCTTCATCACTTTTCTGATTCGATTCATGTCCTACTTGAAGGACTATTCCTTCGGGAAGGGATGGACCTATAACTGATACTACTGCCTTCTTACTCTCAGCATACTTTGCGGTCATAAGATATGGAGGCAAAGCCGGTCCAAATGATTCCTCCGCAATTTCTGTGCTTTCAACAGCGGCAGTCCTTGTTATCAATATACCTTCAGATATTTTCGGTATATCCTGATTTCTAGCAAAACAAACATCTACAGTTGATGTCTCAGAATCAGAGCTCTGCCGAGTTCTCTTTTTATGCTTGTGTTTTTTTTCTTTTTTGTTTTTCTTTTCTTTTTTGCGGTGCTTCCTTTCTGGTCGTTTTTTGCTGTTTGAATCTGAATCGCTCATTATCTATCAAGAAAAGCAAACAAAAAAAGCAGTTTAAGTTGTTTCTTTTAAATAACATTTATTGTTCTTAAGCTAATTAGCAACTAATAAAATGGAAGGAACTCTTCCACTAGCAGCAAACTGTTATTCTATAATAATAGTACCCCGATTAGTTCAATGTTTTTAAAGCTTTCCTGTAACTATAGATAAGGGACTTGGATATACCGGCAGTGGGTATATTCTTAATTGATTGTTTTAAGCTACTGCGCCACACAATATCGTGAAGGGACATCGATATAATATCCTGTAAAGTATCTTTCGTGGAAATCGATTGTACCACTTCCATATAACTTCCTTTTGACACAGAGTTGCAGCGAATCCTATCCCTCAGATGAATTGGCAATAACATAAGATGATGCTCGATGGCTTTTACAGATTTATCTTGTTCGAAAAATATCTTGTTCTTTTCCTTCTCAGTACCTACAGCTACAAAGGCAGAGAGACATTTCAATACAGGTTGATACAACTTAAAGAACTCTTCCAATTGAGGGCAAACAATATTTCTAACTTTATTCTTATTTTCTCCAAATATCATTCGAAAATCGCCACTATAACTTATTTTTGATATTGTGTGAAACAATTCAAAGTCGGTAAACTTTTCTGGAAGCGTTAAAAGAGCAACTAAAAATGCGGACATGAGGTTCTGTCGCAGGGCATTCTGTAAACTTTCATCGGAAGCTATCACCTCCGCGACAGGTTTATGCAGTCTACCGGCAAAGTATAAGTGGGTCCATTCATTGAGATCCTTTTCGAGATGCCCTTTCGAAATAATTCCATATTTAATGGTCACTCCTATGTCGGTCAATGGTACCAAAGTGTTAAAGTACACTTTGGCTGCCAAATTTGTTTGATAAGATGCTATGAATTGACTGCCAAGTATCCTGAACCCCGAATAATGACTAGAATGTTTTTCTAAATTCTCAGCATGCCATTTCTCTGGGTTTTCCACACAGAAAGCTAGATCTATGACACTCGATTTTTGTGCGGCCACACGTTCATAGCCAACTTGTTGTTTGACTCCAGAGCCATAAGCAAAGCTGTAAACTATCCCGCGGGGAAAACGTCTTATTATTTTGTCGTAAATATTCATTATTTTGGGTAAACCTAATGTGGAAATTGGTACTTGGATGACTATTTAAACTACTTTAATACAATACATTTTGGAACAAATTCTTACTTTTTCTATATTATACGACTTGGCTGGTTCTCATGTCTTCTCTAATTTTTTTTTTTTTTTGTTTTGTTCCAACTATAAATAAACTATTAGAAAGATAGAGGCATATCGAGAAAAAATTGAAGCATTTTACAAAATTGTGTGATTCACACAAACCACTGAACACAAACACATTGACACAGGGTCGCAGTGACCCTTCAAGCAAAATCACGGACCCGAATTTCTCGGTTCACTTTGGAATCACTTGGGACTCCAAAAAACCTGAGTGTCTCGCACACATTAACAAATTTTCTGTGTACGCATGTAAAAAGAAGAACAAGAATCGAGAGAATTTTTTTATGCACGGAGAAACCCTTCAAGCAAAATCACGGACCCAAATTTCTCGGTTCACTTGGGACTCCAAAAAAAATGAGTGTCTCACACACAATAACAAATTTTCTGTGTACGCATGTAAAAAGAACGAGAATCGAGAGTATTTTTTTCAAGCATCGAGAAATAGAGAGAGTATAGGCGAAGTATACAATCATTTTGCCTTAATTTCCACCACTTTTTTTTTTTAGTTCAGTTTTGTAGGTAGCGTGGCGAAGACGGTTGCTTTTTTATCTCTTTTTTCTTGTTAACACTTTTAAACATTTCCAATCAGAAATGCAAGTTTCTATTTATTAAATGTAAATTTATATTTGTGGAATGATGTCATGTGCGAAATAGTATTTAGAAAATCTTTTATGAATGATAAATAAAAAAAAACTCTTGAAATGAAAAAATTCAGTTTGTTTTATTTTTGTAGTCAATGGAGAAA
Organism: Melangyna quadrimaculata; assembly: GCA_949320155.1. Classification (NCBI taxonomy): domain Eukaryota; kingdom Metazoa; phylum Arthropoda; class Insecta; order Diptera; family Syrphidae; genus Melangyna; species Melangyna quadrimaculata. Next base: position 3,549,551 of record OX439483.1, read on the forward strand.
CTGGACTAGATGGGAAGTTTTTTTTAATGCTTTTGGGTTGGGTATGCCTCAATTCATTCATTTTTTTTTGGAACCGTTTTAGATTCCATTTGGTTTCGGTTCTCCGAGTATGGTGAATTCAAAAACTCTCTCTCTCACAATACATTCACATAATGGCTCCGTGGTGATTCTAATTTCCATACTAATTTGAGCCACAAAACGCAGTTTTTCGATCCGTATTTGGATCCGAATGCGAAGTCGTCCATACGTTGTTTGATACGTTTGCGGACCGAAAACGAGCTCGCTTGCTTGAAGGGAATAGGGAGAGTACAGTCAATTTGTTTTAATTTCCACCACCTTTTTTTTTTTAGTTCGGTTTTGTAGGTAGCGTGGCGAAGACCCTTGTTTTTTTATCTTTTTTTCTTGTGAAAACTTTAAGAAATTTCCAATCAAAAATACAAGTTTACTGTTTATTATATGTATATGTTTAGTTGTGAAAATATATATTGTACCTTTTATAATTAATAAATAAAAATAAAGTCTTGAAATGAACAAAATTCTGTTTGTTTTTTTTTTTTTGTATGCAATGTAGAAACTCGACTAGATGTTGAAGTTTCTTTTTAATACAATACATTTGGGTATGCCTCGATTCATTCATTTTTGTTGGTCCGTTTTGGATTCCATTTAGGGCCACCGCCCACTAGGCAACTTAAAGTTGCTCGCCCCGGCAACTTTTTGTTGCTCCCGATCCAATTACATTGGGTTATATGGAAGAGCGCCCACTAGGCAATTTTGTTGCCGACAACTTTAAGTTGCTCGGAGTTGCTCGCGGAACTTAGTTGCCGGCAACACTGAGCAACTTAAAGTTGCTTGAGCAAATTTTTGTTGCCGGCAACTGTCAAAAATAGGATGCCATGCCACGAAACGCCATTACACCCTTCAAGCAAAATCACGGACCCAGATTTCTCGGTTCACTTGGGACTCAAAAAAAAATGAGTGTCTCACACACAATAACAAATTTTCTGTGTACGCATGTAAAAAGAACGAGAATCGAGAGTATTTTTTTTAAGCATCGAGAAATAGAGAGAGTATAGGCGAAGTATACAATCATTTTGCCTCAATTTCCACCACTTTTTTTTTTGTATTTAGTTCAGTTTTGTAGGTAGCGAGGCGAAGACGGTTGCTTTTTTATCTCTTTTTTCTTGTTAAAACTTTGAAAAAATTCCAATCGGAAATGCAAGTTTCTATTTATTAAATGTAAATTTATATTTGTGGAAATATGTCATGTTTATTAGTGCGAAATAGTCTAAAGAAAACGTTTTATGAATGATAAATAAAAAAAACTCTTGAAATGAAAAAATTCTGTTTGTTTTATTGGAGAAACTGGACTAGATGGGAAGTTTTTTTTAATACTTTTGGGTTGGGTATGCCTCAATTCATTCATTTTTTTTGGAACCGTTTAATATTCCATTTGGTTTCGGTTCTCCGAGTATGGTGAATTGAATAACTCTCTCTTACAATACATTCACATAATGGCTCCGTGGTGATTCTAATTTCCATACTAATTTGAGACGCAAAACGCAGTTTTTCGATCCGTATTTGGATCCGAATGCGAAGTCGTCCATACGATGTTTGATACGTTTGCGGATCAAAAACGAGCTCGCTTGCTTGAAGGGCAGATTTGCCACTGTCAAAAATAAGATCCAAAATTCAGTTTTCATTTTTTTCTATTCACTTGTAGACTCATGTCGTTTTCGGTTGGAGGTTCGGAGTTACTCCTTTTTGACTCCGATTACTCCAAAATAATTCGATTGGCTGTTCCGAGTAATGTTTTCGGAGTATTTTTCTGTTCCGGAATTAATAAAGGAGTAGACCCGGAACACACATATACATATAAACCCTTTAATCGGATTATTTGTCAAATTAATTTTACCCGACTGAACATGCAAAATATACATAAACATCAGACAATTTACGCACACACACATAAATATTTCAAAACTTAGTCTCGGAACAATAGAAAATAATTCGATTCGAATCAAAAAGGACTACCCTTCAAGCAAAATCACGGACCCAAATTTCTCGGTTCACTTCGGACTCCAAAAAAAATGAGTGTCTCAAACACAATAACAAATTTTCTGTGTACGCATGTAAAAAGAACGAGAATCGAGAGTATTTTTTTCAAGCATCGAGAAATAGAGAGAGTATAGGCGAAGTATAAAAACATTTTGCCTTAATTTCCACCACTTTTTTTTATTTTAGTTCAGTTTTGTAGGTAGCGTGGCGAAGACGGTTGCTTTTTTATCTTTTTTTTCTTGTTAACACTTTTAAACATTTCCAATCACAAATGCAAGTTTCTATTTATTAAATGTAAATTTATATTTGTGGAAATATGTCATGTTTATAAGTGCGAAATAGTATTTAGAAAACCTTTTAGGAATGATAAATAAAAAAAACTCTTGAAATGAAAAAATTCAGTTTGTTTTATTTTTGTAGGCAATGGAGAAACTGGACTAGATGGGAAGTTTTTTTTAATGCTTTTGGGTTGGGTATGCCTCAATTCATTCATTTTTTTGGAACCGTTTTAGATTTCATTTGGTTTCGGTTCTCCGAGTATGGTGAATTCAAAAACTCTCTCTCACAATACATTCACATAATGGCTCCGTGGTGATTCTAATTTCCATACTAATTTGAGCCACAAAACGCAGTTTTTCGATCCGTATTTGGATCCGAATGCGAAGTCGTCCATACGTTGTTTGATACGTTTGCGGACCGAAAACGAGCTCGCTTGCTTGAAGGGCCATGAGTTCCGTATTCAGACCATAGATATAACAATCGTTTATCTTTGATGGAGACTGATGAACGTTGAAGATCTTATCACAGTTGGTAAAAATCTGAAAATGTGTCCGTAATTTTAGTGTTTTCTAATATTAAGTCGTCATTTAATTAATAATATTAATAATTAATATTTCCGTAGTGATACACTGAAGAGAAACCTATATGAAGAAGAATTATATTGGATTCAGTTAGTTTCATGGCAATATCAGCAGGAAGCATAGATCACAAGGGCAAGTGATCCATGACAGATGATGGTGGAATTGGTGATTTTAGGCGTTTTTCTTTTTTAGTTCAGAGCAGAGCCTGAACTGTCAAACAAAAAATTGTGTTTCTTTTTTACCTCTGAACGTTCAGAGCTTCAAATTTGTGTTTCTTTTTTAGTTCTGAACGTGTTCTGAGCTTGTTCAGAGCGCGCTCTATGAGCTCAGAATAAAATAACTGAGCAGACCGAGTTGAATGCTGAACACAAGCATTTGATAGGTGAAATTAAAAAAAAGTGACAGTTTAGTGTTCAGGTGTGTTTCAAAAATAATTCTGAGCGCTCAGAACCAGAACACGCTTTGTTCAGAGGATGTTCAGAGCATGCTCGATATGCTCGGACTCTGTTCAGAACTCTTTTCTGAGCTAAAAAAGAAAAACGCCTATTGAAGCCGTACTGCTACTTCTAGGACTGAGGTTCTTATTCTATTCGGCGAGTGTTATACTACCTTTTACTATTTGTTCGGGTGTTACTACCACTCTGTCAATCGATAAATTCTCCTTGCCCTCCATCATGGTTTCAAATTTCAATGTCGATTATATCGTCAATCGGTGTCATAAAACTCGATGACGAACGAACTCGATGGGCTCTTTTAATGGGAGAACGTCGCAGAAAAAAGAGAAAAGAAAGTCACCCCTATTACGAAATTCCTATTATTAAGTCGTATTTGGTCGTATGTTGAACTTGAGGTTTCCTTAATGGTAAAATGTAATCTTTTTTGGTGCACAGCTTTTGAGAATCTACGAATAGAGATCTTGCGATGGTGGTATTTACCATCATCAAAAGACAATTTTTGTTCTTTTTGCCATGTCTTTTGATAAATATGTTGTTAAGTTTAAATACAAGCATCGCAAAATCTGTATTCGTGAATTCTCACAACCTTTGCACCAGAAAAGATGATACTTTACCATTGAGGAAAGCTCAAACTCAAAAAACCACCAAATACGACTTAATAATACAAATTTCGTAATTGGGGTGAGTTTCAATATGAATCCAAAAAAGATTCTCAGTCAAATCTTACCTTATGGGCACATCTTTATTGGTTTGTTTCACAAAATCCCTGCAACTATTTGCAGATGATGCACGTGTATTTTTCTCTGTTAATAGTGGGGTGGTAAGATTTATGTCTGTAATCGATGGTAGCCATCAGTTTGAGAGATCCATTTTCAAGTGAGAAACATGTGCTTTCAGGGTCCTTATTACGTAAAACGATAACGATCAAACGATATCGTATTGGCGATCCCTGTCCCCTTCTTTGTCCACTTATAACTTATATGGTAGGAATAGCTATTGCCAAAACGATATCGTTTTACGTAATAAGGCCCCATGATTTGGAATTTCAGGAGACACTGAGGTTCTAAGAAAGAAAATTAAAAAAAAAAAGCATTTTATATACTGAAAGCGTATTTTATTGAAATAGGAAACGTATACAAAGGTCCTGGAATCATACTGGCAGCGCGTATTTAATAATATGGTATTATGAGAGCAGAGCAATAAATGGCTGTGGGGAACTGCAGCTACTACTGTGGCTGCTGCAACTGTTACCACAGCTGCTGGTGTTGGTGTTTTGGTTCGCACCATCTGTGGGGGGCTAACTGAACCGCCACTAGTTTTAACACTTGGTTCTGCTAGTTTTGAAGTTGTTTGGCTAAAAGAATTATGGGTATAAGAACCTGCAATGAGTTAAAAATGCAATTTTCAAAACTTACCCATCATTGCTTATGAGCACGATAAGTTTTAACATTCGAGAATCTATTATCACAGTCGGAGCAGTAAATATCGACTTACTGTAAAGTTAAAAACAAAAATTAATTTTTATTAAATTCAACCAACTCACATCGCCACCATTGCAGGCGTTCGATTTTGGCGCCGGGGAGCTTTGGTGCATTCCCATGTGACGATTTAATGAGACTTTCTTATCGGCACTATAGGAGCACTGTGTGCAAGCATACTGCTTGAAAGTCTTAATAGATTTGGCTGATGACTCACCACTAGATGTGATAGTTGATATATCTCCCGATGATGTGCTCCCAGCACCGGCTCCACTTCCACCACAACCACCACCTGTCGAATCTTCTTCGGCTTCTTTTCTGCAAAAAAGAAAAATGTTTTCTATTATTATTTGTGCCTGGAGTGTTACAATAATTTTGAAGTTACCTAATGTGATGTAAGCTTGATGTGCTTCCAAAGTTGATCTCGGCGAGAATCCAATTGCACAGGGAAGACACATAAAAACTTTAATACGCTGTGAATTATCAACAGCAGCTGCAATTTGTTTCTTAACAGAAGGTTTCTGATCGGCAGGTGCTGGTAAACTTTCCTCCAACTGACTCTGGTGATTCTTTATTGATTCCTCATGAAGTATTTTTAAATTTCTCGCATCTGGATTAAGAACAGGATCAGAAGCTAGTAGTGCATTCAGTCGAAGTTTAGGAATCGCAGCTACTGCGACAGCAACAGGAACTATTGATGAGGAGTCGTCTGGCTCTGAGGTCGAGTTCACTTCCGATGGGAGATCTGATTGAACTGAAGGTGAATTTCGATCATCAACTTCTTCTGGTTCTGAGGGGGGTTAAAGGGTTCTAGACGAACTCGAAGACGCCGGACAATCGTCTTCCTCCATTTGGGATTCTGTTGTTGTTGTTGGTTCGGCTGATTAATCAATGTCAGCCGAAGCTTAGAAGTTTCGTTTCTGAAAACAGTTAAAAAGAAGAGCGTGTGTGAGTTTATTTGGGAAGTTCTATTCTAGGCATATAACAAAATATGGTGTACAAATTACAATAATTCGAGCAAAGCAATACTCATCGCATGCCTAAAGTGCATCTTGCATCTTTTACAATTAAATAAGAATGGTATTCATAGAGAATTCGAATACGAAATGACAAAAACCACGATGATGCGATGGTGGGATAAGTTCACAACCCAAAGGCACACTCTTGACTCTTCGTTCAGCGATGATAGCTGCGGAGAGGAATACAACAATGGGCACCTGTGTATATAGGTATATAACGTAGATTGCAATTATACCTACACACATCGTTCTCACAATGGGTAGGTTCAGAGAACTTAGGGGACTTGCAAGTAAGGCAAATTTCTAGACTGTGATTGGTCAGCTGTCGAAAAATTGTTTTGAACGAAGGGAACTTTCGACAGCTGGCCAGTCACAGTCTATAATTTTGCCTTACTTGCAAGTCCCCTAAGTTCCCTGAACTTACCAAAACAAAAAAAAAAGATTAGACAAAAACAACAACAAAAAGGAAGAAACCTCTCTGGAACGTGGACCTCCGAGGAATTTGATAATCTCTGGATTTCAAGAAATGATAATTTTAATAAGAGAATTTCCAAATCGTTTTTATTCTTGGACACAGAGTTTGTTTGCTTGTAGGAACTGTGTGTCCAATAAATGAACCATCGATTGTATTCTACACGTGAATGGATGCTTTATCATAAGCTTAGCGGGCAGATTAACTTTATTCGCATTCAATATGTGATCGAACATTTTAGTGTTTTAAGTTGGAATGATTTTTATAGATAGATAGGTAGGTAAAAACATGCATTTTGAGATTTTTCACAGTCAAACGTAGGTATATTAGAGAAGTAGATAGGTACCTTATATGCAATGTGTGATGCGAAGTGACAAAATTAGACGACAAGAAATTAAAGAAATTGTATACCAGAATATAATTATATTGTACCCATAAGAAGATTCATGATAAGGAACATTCAAAATGCGATAGGTTATAAGACTATAAAGCAGACGGGTCTGATATCTCTATAGGTACTCCTTCCAAAGAATGAAATGAAGTCTTGGGCTTGAAAATAAGCTCGAGAATATCAGAAATCATTAATTTTGGAACTAAGTTTGTACGTAAACCTACATAATTCTGGAAAATGGTAGAAGATTCACAAACAAATTTAGAAAATCAAAATATTATTCAAAATATGAAAAACCAATTTATCAAGCTTACGCCATGGAACTATATCGTTGAAATAATGTGAATTAGATTTTATTACTATGTCATGGCAGCTTTAAAGGTATGTCCATTCTATATGGAACATCTTATCGCCTTAACGGTTTTAAAATAATGGCCTTTCCGGTTGGTATCCAAATTCCAAACGCTTCTATTTCAATTTTGAAATTGAATTCAAATGCAAATTTTCTTTTCGCGCTCTATTTCTATTCACATAGCCCTGCTCCTCGTTGGAATTCCCAGTTTGCAAATGAACTACATCTGTGTATAACTTGGCATTAGTTTCTTATTGTTGTTCCCGAATCTCCTATTTCAATTCTTGAATACGCTCCTCCGTTAGTTCGCAATAATATAGAGTCCGTCGGTTTTTTTTTGCAATACTTAGAGCTGCAGCATCCGATGTTGTACGTTTTTTCCGCTTAGGCGTTTCAAAATTTTCCAATAACTCACCGTATTATTTAACAGCGTAGTTTTTGTGAAAACGAATCCGGTGGATGATTAGAGCCACATAAAAGTTTCAGCAAACGGCTGACAGTCATCCAATTTTGATCGCCACTGCAAGACACCGCAGAAGCTAGGCAGAGTTGATCGTTTTTTGACCATTTGTCGAGAGCCATGCGGTGAGGCGGCATTGCAATTGAGTTTCGGGTCAATGGCAAGCCATATCGCTTCCACATACATCCTCTGGATGGGTTTTGGCAAAAAATGTTATCACCCCGACTCCACAGACCATAGCACCTACATTAATTGGAGTTTGCTTTTGAAATGCACGGTGACTTATTTATTGGGAATTTTTATTAAAATTTCATAGTTTTTAACTTTTTTTAAAAAAAATTATAGTTTTTAGATGGGAGGATACTTCACATAAGACAAAAACCAAAACAAATATTGATTGAAAAATCAACTGTTACCAAATTAAACAATAATAAAATACCTACAAATAAAAATTCTTGGTAGCAACTATAGATCTGTCACCGAACGAAAAGCAAAATGGCGACAAGTCAATACTACAAATAAAAAACAACAACAAAAAGTTGCTCGGAAGTTGCTCAGAAGTTGCCTAGTGGGCGGTGGGGAGCAACTTTAGTTGCTCTGTGTTGCCGGCAACTCCGGGCAACTTAAAGTTGGCGGCAACAAAGTTGCCTAGTGGGCGGTGGCCCTAATGCATCGTAGTACTTGAGCCTTTGATAGTGGGCTTGATTTCAATATAGAGAGGGTATTTTGACAGCTGGCAGCTATGATGGTGTTGTTGTAAAATGTCTCTATATTGAAAATTGAACTACCGCATAGATTACCGCGCCCCCTATGATGGTTACGTTTTTGGAATGTAAACGAGCACTCCATATATTATATATACTCAAAGCTGCCAGTACTGGCTCGTGTGGCCTCAGGGTAATAGCCCTTCCACACTACCCCACTTTGTATTAATACATGTCTAATTGAAAGTGGGAAAGAATTCCAAGCGACTGCCAATGAAAAATCTATAAGTGGAGTGTTGCGCGGCAGAGGAAAGAAGTCGGACAAACTATGAATCTATGCAACCAATGAAATAAATGTGTGAATACATACTAGTGCAATGTGACACAAAAACTAAATAAGTAATAATTTTAAAATTATTTCGTCAATAAAAATAAGAGTTATGTGTTTTAAAAACAATTGGTATTTGTTTTTTTTTTTCAGTTACAGCTGATTTCTGTGACATTCTCCACAAACGCTTGTGTGTCAAAATTTAGCAAGGATCTTAGCCGATGTTTGGAGAGAATTGGGCAAGCTAAAATTAGCGCGATCTGCGTACTAGGCTTTAACCTAAAAAAAAGTGTGATAGAATGTGGGGTAGAATTAGAACCATTCCTAAAATTATTCATGTATTAACACATGTCAAATCGTGTGTGATAGAATGTCTGGTTGTGTAGGCTGGGCTTTCATATTTTGTTTCCACACTATTCAACATAGAGTAAGTATACTACCTAGAGGCCCGACTCGTACCCCCCTTGCCTTAAACACCCGCAAAATTTATTTGAGGTGAATAAGAGAAAACTCTCATAATTTACTCTTTTTTTCATATCCGTGAATCCGTGTGAGTGGTGGATTGAAAAACAAAATGGCGAAATTTGCTCAAGCTGACAGGTACGTTTTTTTTTGTTGTTTTATCAAAAACGACAGTCTGACAGTTCTAAAACAAATTGCGTGAAATCGTGTAAATTTTTGTTTAAACTTAAAATAGAAGCTTATTAACTATTATAAATATATATTATTATCGTGCATTTGTGATAGATATATTTATTTAGGTATTCTGGAATCATTTTTAGATACACTCTCTTTAATTACTTAGAAACTCGACCTAACGAACGTTTAAAAAAAAATCATACATTTTGGAACTAATTCTTCATTTTTTTTTCAGAATTTTTCCATCGCCATAACCAATTATATATACGTCCAGTAGTAGCAAATCTCTCTAGAGCCATTTGCAAGACAAAAAGCTAAAATTTGCAAAACTAACCTACGATTCTTATTACTCTAGAAAAAGGCACGCTCCCGCTCTATCGTGGAAGAAATGGTACATAATAAAGGAACAAACACCGTCACCACAATCAGTAGGACGAGAATTCGCTCGACAAAACTACACTCTGTTGAACAAGGTGCCAAGGACTTGTAGATGAAGTAACTGTTGGTGCATTTACCTGGCATTCGGGCTTAATCAGGTATGCAGAAATTTGAAACTGATTTAATTATTTTGATCATAAGTGCAAATTATTTGTAGACTTCTTCAGCAAATCCGAGATCCTCCCGCGAAATTCGATGATAATGAGTGTTAAGTCAATACCGCATATAATGCTGTGCAAGCAGTAAGACATCTACGAAAGGAAATTGTTGGAATTATGTCTCAAACCTCGTGTTTGGCCAAATCTATAAACCCCAAGGGTATGATGCCGTTGTGTAAAGAAATTATTTCTAAAACAAAAATACTTCTTAATATCTGGGAACCCCGGTTTATGGAGGAGGTCTTTTCATTTATACAACAACGTCGCGTAATCGAAGAACCCGATAATACGATGATGGTAAGTACATTTCGTCCGTAACAACTGACACGGTTTAAACGTTGTAACAATTATTATTTTTAGCCTATGTCCCCATTTAAGAAGATCACTCATCAATTAAGTGCACTTGATCTCTGAAGACTTTGCAACACCGGTTGTTGCTCCATCTACCACTGCCATGGGGCATTTTAAGTGAAGAAAACCTTAGCCTAGACCAAGCCAAAATAATTCTCGAAGAAGTAATGGAAATTATTAGGAAATGCATCTTAGAATTCATAGCAGTCAGGCAACTTAAGGGTAGTTCACAAGGCAAGATACTTTGTTTCCATGGCTTACCTGGTGTCGGAAAAAGAAGCGTTGGTAAGTTGTTACGAAATTAAAACAAACATACAAATAATAAATAATCTTTTTCACAGCAAGATCAATTGCACAAGCAGTTAACCGTGAAAATTTTAGCGTTCCTAGAATGAACGATGTTGCTGAAATCAAGGGCCGTAGGCGTACGTATGTTGGGGCAGTGCCTGGCAAATTCCCTCAGTGTCTTAAAAGAACAAAAACTGAAAATCCATTAGTTCTTATCGATAAAGTAGATAAAATTGAAAAGAATGCTTGAATTATGAAAATGAACGCTGTGGATTTTAAATTAATTAACTTTAGAGTCTACCAAGGCGACCCAAGTTCAGCTCTGCTAGAACTCCTTGATCCTGAACAAAATCCCAACTTAGATCATTATCTAGATGTTCCAGTCGATCTATCTCGTGTCTCGTTCATTTGCACTGCCAATGTCACAGATTCTATCTAGAGCTTTTAAGAGATCGAATGGAAATGATTACAATGTCTGGTAAGAATGTTGAAAACAATAACCCAGGGAATTATTTTTATTTTCGTTTGTATTTGAAGGATACGTTGCTTAAGAAAAAGGAGCAATAGCGAGCTAATATCTCATTCCAACAGCGATGAAAGAAAGTTGCCTCAATGAAAAACAAATTCAAATTTCCGAATAGGCCCTCAACACACTTATCAGAAGCTATTGTAGAGAATAATTGTGAAATTTACAAAAACAACACAGTGAGAAGGTTAGTTTGATTATTTATATGCATAATTATAACTAACTGCTACTGTTAACAGGTTGTGCGTCAAATTGCTTTCAAAATTGTTAAAAAAGAAGAATATAATTTTGAAGTAAAGAATGACAACCTTACTGTGTTTTCTCAAGAGAAAATGTATAATGAAACTCTTGAAGGTGTTGTTATGGGCTAAGCATGGACGGCTATGGGAGAATCTTCTTTGTATATTGAAACTGCACTGCGTAAAATGGAAGATTTAAGTAAGGATGGAAATTCAGCGTCTGGAGCGTTTCATCTTACTGGTCATCTTGGCGATGTCATGAAAGAATCTGCCCAAAATGCCTTAACTGTCGCCAGAAATTATTTGAGAGAGAGAAACAAAGACAATGCATTCTTAGAAAAGAGGTGAGCAACACAAATAACATTTTAAAACTAAGCGAGAACCTCTTCGATTAGTCACATACATCTCCATGTATTTAAACTAACCTATTATTTATTTTTTATTTTAGATCGCACCTTTTTCACTGACAAATCTTGGAAAACACACGTTGAAATTCGGCATATTGAAAAGAAATTCGTTTTTGAGGAATGTGGCAATTCTTTCGCACAAATAACTGGATTAAAAATTCACACCAGAACGCATACTGAGGAGCGATCATTCGAATGTACAATTTGCCAGAAATCTTATAAAACAGCCAGTAGTCGTGCAGCTCACATAGAAATTTCCCAGCGATTTTCTTATTAATTAATAATTCAAACGTAAAAACATGCTGTATTTTCAAAAATCAGCTATCAAATACAACTTGTTTCAAAATAATTTCATTAATCAGTCCTTTGTTTTTTATGGCAATTAGTAATGTAGTAATTTCATTCGATTTATAAATTTTAAATAAAATTAACCTACTTTTACGTATTTATATGTTTGTATATATATGCTTCTAGGCAAGTTTTCATGTAAGTTGCACCAAATCTTAATTATAATAATCTTAATTATAATAATTCAACTAATGCTGTTAGGAGTCTTACTCCACCGACGACGGATAGGCGAAAACGCAGGGGGTTTTGGGGGATAAAATTACTTTGCACACCAGGTAACTCTTATTTAAATATTTCTTACTTCCATTATTCGTTTTTTACTTGCGATATAGAGGTACTATGTATGGTAAATTGTAGATTCGTAAAAAAATCAAACTCGAGATAATAATTCACCCCAACATTGCAATGATAGAGAACGCGAAAAAGTGGGTCCCGCAATTCTGTCTGTCTGTCCTCGCCCATACAGCCTAAACGGCTGGAAGGACTTCCTTCGAACTTGGTACATAGTTATTTGACTAACATGCCCACACATTTTAATAATTTTTTTTAGGGCCAAAAATAACGGTACCTGCCATATAATTTTTTTTTTTTTCGTCAAAAAATAAAATAATATTCTTCTCAAAAAGACTCCGAGGATTTTGTAAAAAAATTATAATTAAAATAAGGAAATTCTCCTTTTTTATAATTATTTTATTTTCAAACATAAGTTACTTTTGGTACCTCCAGTACAACCATTTTCGTTTGTTTCTGATTTTCTCGAAACATCTCCCTCAGCTGCCTCAAAGTCAACAAAATTTATTTTATGACCTTTTGACGATTTTGAAATTAATTGCTAAAGTAACGATTGTAGTACATTAAAATACCTTTCCATTTTCCAATGACGTATTTCTCGTCCAGCTAGAATGTTATTTTTGACCACTCGTCTAACCTTATTTGTAGCCAACTTTCAACATCTCAATATTTTTCTTTAAGAATTGTTAGTTAGCTTAAGAAATTTCCATTTGTTTATTTTGTCTCAAAAAAGCTTGTAACGAAAATATCGGGAGTTTTTAAGGCCAAATTAACTGAATTCATATGTTGTTTTTATATAGGTATTACCAAAGAAACTTTAGTTTTTGTTTTTTTATTTAATAAAAAAAAAATTAATTGCGAGAACAAAACAATAAAATAATCATAATAAGAGAAGTAGAATATAATATATTATGTACTAATTACTAATTTAAATCGCAATAAAGAAGCTTTCATATATAAACAACAGCACACATAGTCTACAAGGAAACTCTTGTAGGACTTATTAGATAAAAATTTTTAATAATTTTTGTTCTTATCTACGCTTGCTCACAAGGATTTTTTGTTTTACACAAGTATTCTAATTTTTTGATCGCCTCATCTACAATTGGAACTGTGTGGAAGGTATTCCTCTTGATTAGATACAATCGCTTATAAAAATAAATTGGAAAAGAAAGAGTCTTGCTTTAAGGATTTCTGTCCTAGTGTTTTGCATCTTTATTAGTTCTATAGGTTTTTTTCTTTATAACATGTAAGTCCCGGACAAATGAAAACAATTTTTTTATTTCATGTTAATTGCGATATTTAGTTCATATATTTTTTTTAATAATTGGGTGGGGATGGACACTAGGTTTTACAAATCTTCTTCTCTTCCTCCTCGGACAAAGCAGTCTAGCCTGTGCCTATTGTAGATCACGTTCGATCTGTAACAACCTATCTTTGTCCATTTTAACTTCTGGTGGCAGCAACGCTGGCACAGCTGCGAATAACAGATTTGGATCACCAACCAGTTTACGGGATAACCAAAGGAATGGCTTTTCGAAGTTGTACTTTGACTTGGCTGATGAGATATTTGGTAGTACTATAAAATTATTTGAAAATTAAAAGTCAATGCGGTTATAGAATTGATAATAACAATCTCGGTATAACCTCACCTGTAAATTCTTTTTTCTGTGGCATACAATACTCTTGGCTTCGACCTTACGATCTTTAATATAAACTTTGTTGCCACAAAGTACTATTGAGATCTTTTCGCAATTTCCCCCTACAAAAGAAAATCGGTCAACGTATAAAAACAGTTTAAACGTCTCATTAACTCACCTGTTAAGAAAATAATACCTTCCATAACAAATATGGTGCTGAGGTGCTCATTATGGACCGATCCTGACCTTTGCGGAAGTCAGTCTGGCCAAACATCCTAAGCACTTTATAGACTTTTTCTGTTGCTGCTGGGTTAGATAAGTTAGGATGAAGTTCAAAGATAGCACCGCCTTTGGAAACTGCATTGTTTTTGTCTTTGATTTGCTTACTGCCTTCTTCGGAGGTTTCTTCTTCGTAGCTACAGCTTTTTGTCCAGTTCGATAAGGTTTTTCATCTTCGTCTTCTTCGGATGTTTCTATTTCTTTTCATCTCCGCTTCGTAGCAACAATTGGAATGTCTCTGGTATGGACGCCTCCTCGCATGGTGCTTTTGGATATTCTTCACATGGAAAATGGAATTGGTAGAACTTGTATGTGTTCTTGAGGAGCAGCAGTTTGTTACTGTTTATTCTTCTCTATTGCCGTTAGAGCCCGTCGGCGTTTGGCCATCCGACGAGGTTCTTCAACCGAATTAAAAGCGAATTCAGGCTAGTTTTTTTCGAAAATAATAAAATAATACCGACCGAAACTTAAAATTTAAAATTATTTTGTTGTCGCAGTAATGACAGCAACAACAAATGTCAAAAAAATCCACCACTCGGTTCTCAGTTTTGCTCAGCAGGTGTGTGCTGGAAATGGAATTTAAAGGTACGTATGCATTAATTTTCAAGGGTTCGCTTCTACTTTTTGATTAGATTTTCTTTGTTTTCAGCATAAATAGCCATAAGTATTACTGGATTTATATGCCAGAAGCAATAAAAGGCTATATCAAATAAAGTTTTTGTTCATAAACATTTAGAAGCATCAATTTTATTGGCAAAATATTTTATTTTTCAGTTTTTGAATTTAACGGATTCCCTTTTTTGAATATCCGATTCACCAATTGAGCACATGACCACGTTTGAGCAAATGCCCTAATGCATACATACAAAGCTCGTTTTGTCCCATTTAAAATGCATTGCAACTGCACACATCCTTACTGAATAGGGCATAAATCCTCTCAATTCAGCTTGTAGGGTGAAAGAGCATGGACCCCTTAAGTCGGTTCTCTAGGTAGTATTTTCTCTATGCTATTCAACATGATTTGTTCCCACTTTTTTGACATGTATTAATACACAGTTGGCTAGTGTGAAAGGCCTTTAAGGAATTCACCAATAACAAAAAATACTTGGAATTTTGTACTAGATTTGTTTGTTGTTTATTCTCTCATCACCAATCGCAGCTGTTTTGACATTTCTTATAATAATGAAATTTATCCACAGAAGCAGAAGAAGCAAAAGAGAAAATTCCACTCACAAAACAGCAAAGAAAAATATTTTTTTTGTTTTAATTACAAACTATTTTTCCCCGTTTACCAATTTATTTTTAAAACAGAATCACAGAATCAAAAAACAAATATTTTCTCCATTTCATGAATGTGATTCTTAAGTGAATAACCCAATGAATCCTTAACAAAAGAACATTTGGAATTATAAAACAACAAGAAGAAAATCATTCATAAAAGCCCTGTGGGTGCGACTTCATCGACAAACGAATAAAAAGTTGTTAAATATTGCAACAAATCTGCAACAAACCATGGCTAATATTACCGTTGGACAAATTATTGTTGATGCTCAACGTATGGCTAGTCGAATCAAAGACTTGGAAGTCTTAAGTGGTGGACTATTGATGGAAGCCGAGGGCAATAATAGACATCTGGAAGCGATGAGAAAGGTATTTTGTTTGGTTGCAGTGCAGTTAGTTTTTTGCAACCCGTTAGTTAGCACTTTTTAGGTCACATATCTAATTGAAATTCAATGCAAGTACCTCATCAATGCATATACGTATTAAATTTCTTTATAGTTTCAAGATGACTTAGACTCATTGAATCATATTACACGTGAAAAATCCAACGCCGATATGGTCAATCGCATAAACGTCCAAAATCCATGTATTAGAAAGGTTCGCGAAGAGAATCGTGAGCTCAAGGCTTGTTTGGAGGACCACGAGAGAGCTCTAGAGCTGATAATGCATAAATACAGAGAACATACACAGAGCAAAGTACTCACCAGCCAAATCAACTTCAAAGAAATGTACAACGAGAATCTATGGAAGATAATTCGCGAACAGGCAGACAAAATCACTGAAATGGCTGCCGTTATGCAGCGGGCCGCTTCAATTGATGATGATGCTATGTACAAAGAAATCGAATTGCTAACGAAGCTTAAAATAGAAAATCAGAATCTTAGGGAGATGCTCCAGATTTCTAATAAATTCGATTCAACCGGAAAACTTATAACTACGAATGCACATCTGCTCGAAGACAAAGCAATACAGACAGAGAATGGCCCTTCTACATCTGATCATGAATCATTATCGACGGCTTCTGCAAATGTAGCTAACAACAACAACAGCACCGCCAGTGTAGACCAAATTGTAACAACATCATCCCTGGAGTCGGGTGGTAACAACAATTTAGTAGCGATAGCAAATACCCCACCATCGCCCAATGCAGCAATTGACAATTCCATTATGGAAAACTCGACAGCCACAACCATAACTGCTGCCGTCAGCAATCTAGAAAAAAGTCTAAAAAATACCCTTAATATGTCTAATAGCAGCAGCGGCAGCGATGACAGCCGAGTCGAATCAAAACAACTATTTGAAGCACCACCAAATAACCCAGCTAATCAAGTAACAACCGCCCCAACTACGTGATAGAGAGGACCAAGTCCCACGAGCTTAAATTACAACACACGCACGCTCCATCTCTCTTGCTAATTAAAAAACAATGAGTTATGCTTAATATTATTTTGTATTCTTAATTTTGTTTTAATTTTATTCATTTTATCGCATTTTTAAAAGCGATGCTTTTATTGTTTTGTTACTTTATTAAGTATTTTAACCCTCTACTGTATACAAGGTCATATGAATCGATTTTAATTATTTTGTCCTTTTTATCTTAACCAAATCTCGACTCGATTATTTGAAAAACAAAAACTGCAAGACATATTATATTCAAGAGTTAGCGAAAGAATGCGCCAAACTTATTTTAACCTTAAGTTCTAATTTACATATTTGTTGTATGATTTTTTTCTATGGTTAAGTTAAACAAATATACCTAATTAATTAAAATTTTTTTTTAACAAAATATTTCTTTTTTAGACTAAGAGCTCGCAGCAATTTTTGTGTGTGAACAATAGCAAAAAATAAATCTTAACTGCCTGGTTTGTGGTACTACTTTCTCAGAGTATTGAACTGATTTCGATAAGCCATAGTTGTGAAGATGTGCAGAATATATATAAGACACGTAACTAACACAATATGGTTCATATTTGGTTTTACACTGCCGATCACTGTTTATATCAAAAAAAATTGAATTCAAAAATTGTTTTGTGCTTTAATTTTCAAACAAATTTTGTTGACTCTAGAGTATGTTAAAGTGAGTTCTTTATTGGGCGAATTTCGGCCATTGGGTAATATTTATATTTAACATAAGAGCTGAGAGCCCTACGGCTGCAGACGCACTCAAACATTCAATCTTTCAATGCGTCTTGCAGACGTTTGAACCCATGGAATCCATCTTGAACCCCATATTTAAGTTGTTACACTTTTTATCTTGGCTTAAAAAAAAATTCATAATCAAAGGCCCAAATCACATTTGCATCAAAAAGTATAGATCTATCTTAAAAAATAAAATAAATCGGGTGGCACAACGGCTCATGAAGAACCAGGGCCTAGTGACTAACAACTCGCAACCAATCCTGTGTGCGCCTTTCGACAGGAATGGAAGGGACCTACAATTTTAAGCCGAATCCGAACGGCTAGACGAGAAGCACTTATTCGTGACAAGTGATACTCTTGGAGGATTTGTCAATTCCTTGCAAAAGGCAGTAGCCCTGAAAAAAAACTTTTTTAGTTTTTAGGTGACGAGGCTGGGAAGCGATCCCAGACCTCCAGCGTGACAGTCGAACGCACTAACCATTACGCTACGGGCTACTACGATCTATCTTAAAACAGCAGTACAATATTATGCTATGGGCTCTCAGTCTATTTTAATAAAAATAACTACATATGTACATAGATACAAATGATCTAATTGAGAAAGCCAAAATTGACTTCTTGGGTCATAACTTCTGGATGTTGCACAAAATAGTCCAATTTATTTCGATTGGTCTTAGATTTCAAACTAATCAATTAAATGCACTTAAACAAGATCCTCTTTCTTTATGCAAAATCGTATTTTACCAATGATAATAGTGAACAAGGCAACAATTATATGGCAGCTTAAACATTGTGAAATTACTATAGTAAAAATGTATGTATGTATGTTTGTTGTTGATTGTTCTTAAAGAGAAAGTTTCAACTTTACCTACATAGTTAAGGAAACGAGAAAGATAAGTAGGCATTAAATTATGTTTAATTTTAAAGACATACAGTAAAAAATTCATTAAAATTCTTTTTTCAACGTTAAGCCATTTCAACATAGGCATAGATGATCTTGCTCTGCATCTGCATTGCATCAAAATTTGACTCAGATTTTGTACAACCCCAATGAGTCTAAATTACTTTTCAAAATTAACAATTCGTGTTTTTTTGCTAATCTGTATAGAAAAAAAAAACATTTACAAAAGACATAAATAACTAAACATATACAAGAATGGACTGAAAAAATAGACTATACAGATTAGCAAAAAAAGAGCGCGTGTAACTCAGTACTCGTGGCAGAAGTGAAACTTATTTGGCGAGCTAAAAATCTCGATATGTTTAGGTATATTTGAGTAGGTTTTCCGACTATTTCCAAAAATTCCTACACTCAAAATCTGTGCAAAATCAAAAATTTGTATATGACAACTTTAATTTGGTTTTATTTTTTTTGCAACCATATAAAATTCAAATTTTTAGCGGACTCCTGATTTAATTCAATTTTTTGAAATTAGCACATTTTGAGATAAAATGTTTAAAATAATTTATGTCTCCATACCAGTAGGAGATATATAAAAATTTTAAACTAGTAAGATTCTTAGAATTTCATTATCTATTCACCAAAAAAAAATTCAAAACTCTAAAGAAATTAGAAAAAAGACCCTTTTATCTGCTACAATAATATAGATTATTGAAAAATCCTAACTTATTGCGCTATAAAATATATTAGCCTATCAATAAAATTTTTTACTTGTACTCTACCTCTCACCACTTAGCTAATCAATGATCTCAGCGTTGCACATGTGGCGTTACGTTTTTTCGTTTCACAAAAATTCAACCTAGAAATTTAACTCTCAACGCGTGCAAAGAAGTTTCACTTCAAAAAACGTTAAATAAAAAATAACGAAGATGAAGAAATTTATATCTACATAAAAAGCCTTGTGGTACCATTTATTTAAAAAGTATTATATGGTTGGAAAGCCATAGGTGCGGAGATGTGCAGACGCTGTGGGTCATTTCTGTTTTTGCACTGCCGATAAAAAAAAATGTTTTGTGATTTAATTTTCAAAAAAATTGTTTGGCTCTAGAGTCTGTGAATGCGAGTTGTTTTTGGCGGTCGAATTTCGGTACGTGGGCCGAAATAAATTAATTCTGTTTAAGTGCCGAAACGCATGGAGTTGGAGTCACTTGAGCTTTTAACTGAATTTACTATGATCAGATTATCCATTATTTTAATTTGTGTGTACACTAAGGTAGCTATTTGGATTGTAAATTTAAAAAAAATATTATACTTGTGAAACGTTATTTTGAATTCTTCATCTGTTCTAGCCTTTATTTTTCACAGTTGTGCTTGCATTTCCCCGGTGACAATGATATGTGGTAGATAGCAATAGAATACTTAATAGATAATGAATTTACTTTCTTTTATGCTTGTAAAGTTAAAAAATGATTGAGCATTAAATATTTCTTTTATATTTAGTTTAAAAAAGTTACACACAAGTTATCAAAAATATATATTTTAGTACGTTTTCTATGCATGTAATAATCATTCAAGCAGTAGAGGGTTAAGTTATATAGTCAATTAATTACATATACATACTCAACCGAATCATAATTGTATTATTTAATTTATTTATATTCAATCGTATTATTGTTTATTATTATTGTTCAAACAAAAATACAAACAAACAAATTTTTTGATATTTTGGTCGCAAAAAATAAACATGAACCCCAAATATGATTATCAGTTTATAAATATTGCAAAGCAAATTGGTATTTTAAAAGTCAATAAATTATTGATTAAAAACTTGATCAACTAACTATTGATTGATAAATATAAATTCTTTTAATTCATTACGGTCAACTGCATTTTCAATTACAAAATTCAGTTATAAAATTCTGATTTTTATCAATTAATAAATTGATAACTGTAATAAAGGTGATACATTAGGTACCTACTAAAATATGTACAAGAGATTTGCTTTTATTTTCTTAACCACACATAGACAACAATCATTTTCACCTCTTTTTAGAGAACCATCAATGAAACAAACCGTCTTTTGAAAATCTAATAATTTATTAATATAAGAAAACAAAATTTAAACATCATTGTAGTACTACTACTGCCTTTAGGTTTTTGAAAATAATGAACCATTAAATAAATGAATACATTAGCGATGGAAATAACATAATACACTGTACTTAAATGAATATTAAATGTATCTAAATAAAAAAAAACACAATATGAAAAATAAACTGCATACATGCGTATTATATTATCTTTGATTGATTATGGAAGACTGGGTCACATGAACTTGTTCTTGTGTAGCCTATGTAAAATTTCAAATTCAAATAAATATTTATATAAAAACATGGATATTAATAAAAATTCAAAAGCATGAAATTGATTACACTCCTTAAGCCCGTATGACACTACATTTTTTCTTCATTTTGAATGCATTAAAAATGAAACTAGAGTAGTTCAAACAATTTATAATTGAAAATACCAATATGAATGAGTGCGTACAAAATAACCACATTAATGTAAAAAAGTTACAAAAAATGTATTAAAAATGAACATATTTCAGATTCTGGCAGCTTTTTTTTGACTTTTCAGAAATTGAAAATTAAAAAATTATTTCAAAGTACACTGTGAATACAAAAAATGTATAACCTTGGCTCATGAGAACATTAGGTTTTTGGTGTATATTTACTTTTGTGGACATTGTAATTGTCAAAACATAATGTCGTGCTTTTCATAAAAAATACTAATCTCTCTTTTCCTCTTATTTAAAGAATTAAAAAAGAAGAAAAAATGCTAAACAAACATGGTAGTTTGATTTCTTGAATATGTGTGGATACCTACACAAATTTTAATTCGTTGGAGCGCCTGTAAAAAAATATTTTGTATACATGTGTACATACCTTAAATTTTGTAAAATTTTAGAAAAACAAATTGGAATCCAAATTTAAAGAAATTATTAATATGCAGGTATAACTTTAATTTTAAAAGAGATTATTATTATTATACCGTATAAATCAAAATTATTTTAATCGGTTCATCCAAAGATGAGAAATGGTTCTATTGGAAGAACAGTTAATAAGAATACAAAGTAAAATTGTTCTTTCTTTAAAAGTAGATTCCAATAATTAAAGATAACACACATTTTGTATCAAAATTGTTAAAGCAATTTTTGAAAAAATAATAATAAGATTTTCTTAACGTTTTTTTTTTTAATTTGTGTATTAGGTACGGTGCCCTTACCCATATTTTTGGTTCTAAGAATATAATTCTTTCAAGCGTTTAAAAATTCAATGAAATTGACGGAATAAAGAATAGTCAAGCCTTAAAAGCTGACATTCTAGTACGAATAGTACAATAATAACTTAATAGTCTGGTTCGTTACCGATCTTCCAACCTCTCCCCTTTTGATACGTACTGCGAATTGTAGTTTATCGAAATAAGGTATGGAAAAAAATGGAGGCGGAACAAGCCAGCATACTTAAAGGCGCTTATAAAAATGCTGATGCTCAAAATGCATTTGATAAGCAAATAACACATCTCGACCTGTGACGTCAGTGGTCTAAAGCCGTAAGTGCGTAGTGCACACCACTGCTAAGACTGAGCAAATCTGATATGCGTGGGTTCGAATCCTATGGTGTGACTAAAAATGTTTTCATAATAAAATTGGATTAAAACACCAAGAAAAAAGGAGACAAATGGTATCGTTTTGAGGATAATTTTCCCTATATGTCAGAGACAGGGACAGGTATTGTCAAAACTATGCATTTTGTTTTCAGAATTACCCCCTGATTTTATTTTAACAAAACTATGGGACCTATTTTTGGGGACAAAATAAATAAAGTGTTAGGTAGGTACGGTTATTGTGTATCCTAAATAAATATAAAAAAAACGTGTGAGCGCATTAAGCAAAAAACACTACATAAAGCCGTTTAGGCTGTAGCCACGCAAAAAGACAAAATTGCTGAACTCACCTTGTCGCCCTCCCTATAATCGTAATAATAAGTTTGATCAAAATCTCGAATTCAATTTTTGTTAAAAATCCAGAACTTGCCACATTATATATACTATATAATACACGGAACCGAGGTCCTCAACCAATAACTGTCCTGCATTTGTCTTCGGATCAAGAACTTTCATGGGTTTTGTTAAAACCAATTCTTTTAATTCTTTTTTGTTTTTTAATTAACAGGCAATTTCTAGATAATGGTACATGCAGCCTTAGTTTTTTCGCATTTATGTTCATAAGAGCAAGTAAAAACAATAGTCGATTAGTACATTAACAAAAAATTTAATTACATTTATTCTTTAATCGCAGCGAAAAATGTTTTTATTTTTTAAATAAATCTTACAGTTTGCTTTTGTATTTTCTTTTTCTCTGTTTGTATTATATCACATACCTTATGATGGCTAGGGGTGCATTGGCAGAAACGAACGGGCTTCATTACTTCTTTTCCAAAAAAGGTTTAAACAAAATCATGTTTTCATCAATGTCTTTCATCAAAAAACGTATCCAAAGCTGTTTCGTTAACCGTTCCAAAGGTCCATTGCATATTTGGATTGTCTTTATTGCAGCGATTTACAAATATGATTTTTTTATCCGGATTAGCATCGAGGCAATTCTTTGCCTCTTTGCCGTGTCGAAGCCACTTATTTTCACGGTCATAGTACCAAAATTGATTGCCACCTTGACCATGGCAATCCCATAGCCAAACAGGGGCGTTTTTCTCAGAAGATTGTACGTCGAGACAGTCCCGTTTGAATCGCATACGTAAGTCCCGATGCCAACTTAGCGTCCAGAATTGATTACTCTGTGGTCTTTTAAAGTTATTAGCACAGAAATAGAGGCCAATCATAGAATGCCGTGCTCGGTTAAGTGTGTCTAGGCAAAGTTTGGGATTGGATACACTGCGTATTGTTCCAGATGCGTAGTCTGGTGGCTCAACCGGTGGATACATTTTGGGTAAGTCGAATGCAACCTCCGTCATGAACCACTTGAACGATTTACATTGAAGTTTCTCTCGAATAGCTTTCTGTTTACTTAGGTCGCCCGGATCAATATTGTCATAGAGACCTGGACTGTGCTCATAGATATACTCCTTGTACTCATCCATCCAAACTTCGGCAACTCGCTTGTAGTTCTATAAAAAAATAAATAATTTTAATTGCTTTATCAAAATGCATACCATGTTAAATTTGCCTTGTGAACGTAATCGGTTTTTCTTGGATTCCTTGAATCCATTGGTCCTCTATAGATATGTGCAACTCTAGAACATGGAGCATCGACAAGTTCGCCTCCACACATCCAAATTTTAAAACTTAATTCATATTGTTCCCCTCCCCAAATATCAAGGCCTTCATCATACCCACCCAATTCCCAGAAGAATTCCGAGCTTATCGCAAATAGACCGCCAGCCATGATTGGGCTTCGAAACGGCTTCGTTTTGTCTATCAAATCTTCTGGAAGTAAATTTAATCTTTTGTAATAAAACTCCCAATCGAATGCACCACGAGCGCCTTCGTCTTGTGCGCGATATTCAAAATTGTTGTAGTCAATCACATCAATGAACGGACAAACAGAAATTCTGTGATTTTCAGCTATTGGCTCCAACAGAGGTGGCAGCCAATTATAGTTGGCCTCGACGTGAGAATCCAAAAAGATCAACACCTGCCCTGTTGCCTTCCTAGCACCAGCCATCCGTGCTCCAATCAAACCAGTCCTCTCAGGCAAACGAACAACCTGCGCATTATGAAAGTTTTCGGCTAAATACTGATCTAGCTGCTTCATTAAATACTCCCGATCACTGAAATCATCGACCAAAATTATTTCTTTTAATATTTGCGGTGGAGATCGATTCAATATACTATGAACGGATCTCATTAGAACACTGAAGTGTTCATTATAGAAAGGTATCACCACACTGACTGTAGGCAGATTTTTTAAATATTTCTTGTGCTTGCATCCGGCATTTCTTATATCAGGAACAGAACGGTTAACAGATATGGAATCACTTAGCAAGGCATTGAAACCATTTTGTCGGAACATCAACTTCTCTTCGTCATGATATGCCTCGTCAAGAACGGCTCTTTTGCCGCCTTCTCCGATGCCAACACGCTGAACATCTTTGCTTATTGCTGGATAGTCATGCCAATCTATTTTCTCACCATCATTTTTTACGTCTGCTATTCGAAGTCGTTGCGCACTTTCTACTTCATTTCCTTGCGCTTCTCGACTATCGCCACCGGGGAATAATCGCGATATGTCTTTTCTTAGCTTCGCATTAGTTTCCCGAAGGCTTTCACTTATTCTATTTGTTGCCGAACTAGATGATATGGTACTTGTAAGGGCTACAAATAAGGTTATGGCAACGATTGATAGAAAAATAGCTTTCAGAAGCCATTTCACATTTCGACGTCTCATTTTTCTTGCTTTTATGTTAAGGAAATGATTCTGAAACGACAAATACAAAACAAATAAAGGTTTAAATGTGCATTAATAGAGTATTTTCAAAATGTATTTAATCAACGTGGCCCTATTGCAAAGCATTTTAAAAGTAGGTAATCAAACAATATCTTCATTGTTTATCAAACAGTGTTTTCATTGTTAGTTTTAAAAATAAATTTACACCTTTGTAAACATTAGTTAAAACAAATAAATGAAACACCTTTCGTTAAAGGGAAAGATATAACTGTCACATCTTCTTAGAAACTCGCAATTGGCAGACAAATTCTTCTTTGAAAAATTTAAATTGGACACGCATCGAGAAGTTAAAAGAGATAAATTAATTGAAAAACCGTGTATGTTTAACTTTTTTTGTTCATCACTAACAATTAGATTCTATATAGAAATTCTTGCTTGTGTAGAGGTGCGATTGTATGGTAAATGCTCCGACACTTGATAGATAAGAAGATAATAACAGAATTTTAATCAGATAAAAGTAAATGGAAGCAATATTGTTGCAACAAAATGATGTTGGTTGGCAGTGGGGTTATCGACTTTATTAACAAAAATGTTGTGCCAACGAGTTATTTTGATCCGAAAATTAAAAAAAAATAAACCTGAATAGGTACGAAATTTAAATTAGCATTAATTTACAAGTTAACTTCTATGAAGTGTTCCAAAACAAAATGATGTACACTGCCGGTCATTTGAATAGGTTCACACATTTTCACAAACTAATGATGCATGATATTCGAAGTCTAGAATATGAAATAAAACTTAATATGGAAGTGATGGATAAGTTTATACTTCTACACCAAAAGAAGAAGCTATACCAGCCTGTTCTTGAAAAATTTAATTGTATTTCATCGAAAAATACGAAATGTTGCGATTTTGATTTTTACGGCATTATTTTTTTCAGAACTGTTGGCATGTTTTCCTGCACGTGGAATTAATCTGTTTTTTTTTTTTTTTTAAAAAAGCATTTGTTAAAAATATTCTAGACTTCGAATATCATGCATTTCCGTAGCTCAGCTACAACTAACACCCGTTTTTTTCCATTATCTTTGAAGCAAAGTCGTAAAATTTAAAATGCAACTCTTGTTCGTCTTAACGCTTCTATTGGCTGTGCAAACCTCCTTTCATAATTTATTCATTGCTCGAATATTTTTGGAGATAATTGCTTACTAAAATTTGGCTGATAAAAAATTTTCTTGCGACTAGAAGATATTTTACACCCGATTCAATAAGTGCTTTTATTTTACCGTTTTTCTATTCCGTTATGGACTTTTCACGACCCATTTTTAAAACAGATCGTGAAAAACAGTTACAACTATCGATTGCCAATCAAAACAAGATGATTAGTTATCGCAGTTTGCCATAAAATCAAACTATTGCCAGTGAACCTATTCTAATGACACAACAAAATAACATGATCTTATCAAATTATTTTCCAAATAGTGTTTCTATGTCTATTTCTATTTAAGTGTCAACAAATAGTCTTGCTATATACATAAAATAAAGTTGGGTACACTCAATAATTATTAAGATAGAAGAACAATAATTTGTGAAAATGTGTGAACCTATTCAAATGACCGGCAGTGTATACCTACCTTCTTTGTAAAGTTTACTATTACAAAAACCATAAAGTTCTTAGCAGCAACTGGTTTATATAATTAAATAAATACTTTTGTTTTTATAATTTATTCCAGTGTTTTAACTATCAAGATTTACTAGTAAATACTTATATAGGTACATATATTCGTCTCAAATATTCTTTTGAAATTAATTAAATATACTTGCTTAGTTAAATAATTTACAGTAATATTTTATGTAATGTATGTACATTTTATGGATCTCTTTCTTTCTCAAACTCAATTTTTATAAGAGAACCAACAAACATTTTGTTGGAGGTCATTAACATATTGTGCCTCTAAGTCCATAATTTGTTCAGTTTTCGTGTTTTAATGTTACTTGCGATGTACGTTGTATAGGGCAAGTTAAGGATTAGCGCAAAAAAAAAAATTGGAGATAATAATTTTCCCTAACATTACGATTTTGGAGAACGCGAAAAAAGTGGGTCTCGCAATTCCGTCTGTCTGTCTGTACCTCGACCTGCAGCCTAAACGGCTGAAGCGGTTTTCTTCAAACTTTGTACTTAAGGTTCTTATGGTATTCCCTAGAGGGGAAATTGAATTTTTTTTGCTAAAAAAATAACGGTACCTGCCATACAACCAATATACAAAAATGGATTTATTTCAAAAACGTGTCTAACGATTTAAAACGAAAGTTAATATTTTGGTAGAAAACGGTTTGAAACGGTACCTGTCATAGAACCAATTTTTTTGTTTTCAAATTTCTCGTTAACCGCTACACCGATTTCAACCAAATTTTTGTCCTTTACAATTTCAACAATTTTGCATACAAAATATGAAATATTGAAATTTTTTTTTGAAAATTCAATATCTTGAAAATGGGTTAATGATTTTTTTTTATTTTGTGAAAAATTGTATTTTATTAAATATTAAAAGTTGGCATACCAAATTTTTTTTAATTTTCAAGAATTTTTTGTATATAAAAAATTATTTTAAAAAAAGCCGCTCTAATGATTTTTGAATTTTTTTTGTCATAAATTCATATTTATCAAACAAAGCTGATAGCATACTTACTTTAATTATATTTAGTTTAATTATATTTATAATTTATTTTGAATTTTTAAATCGGTTCGGGGTCAAAATACTCAGGGATCAGATTTTTTCTTTTCCAGATTCGATCATTATAATTCTCTTTGAAAAAAAAATCTCCAAATAGGTAAAGACAAATTTCGAAAATGCAACTTCGAAACTTCTTTTATTATTTATTTTATTAAACTTGCACGCCATTTTTTCTGCCGTATTTTATTTCGGTTTTGATCGCGTTCGTGCTGTATTGGCCCAATAATGGAACGCAAAACATATACAAATTTGCATTTTGGCAGATCCAAATAAAAAATAAATTGATTTTTTCTACCAATGCAAAAAACAATTAATAACTTAAATGCCACAACAAATTTTTCAAAAAAAAAGTTTTCAAAATTTGTCTTGAAAAGGCTTTAAAGGCCAGTTTCACAGTAATAGTAGTGGCACTTAAGTGCGAAATATAGGATAAAAAATGCCAATTTTCGCAGTGCACACTTACCTGAATAAATTCATGGTGTCCACTATTTTTCAAAATAAACTTCCCTGACTTTCCCTGACCAATTTCAAAATTTTCCCTGACCAAAAAATCAAAAAAAAAAATTTCATGAGTAGGTACGTATTAATATTGCACAAAGTGGTAGAAAATGTACGTATTTGAATGGAGTTAATTAAACCTTAGGCAAAAATAAATAACCTTGTATTTTTCAAAGATCTATCTGAAGGTATACAGGGTAACAAAATCCTTTTTTCCTTAATTTTTCTTTAATATTTTGTGTATTTTTTGCTCGATTTAAGCCATTTTTGGAATTAAGTTCTTTGAACCCATGATAGAATAAAAAAAAAATAAAAATATAACATACAAATTTTCTTACGAAGAATTACAATTTTGTTTTTATTTATTTACTTCGGCCCGTCAATATTTATGAGTAAAAATAAAAATTTAGTAGTTGTAGACAATGTATAGGCAAGATTCATATATTACAGGTATTAGCATGTTCATTTTTGTTCAGTTCTGCGCATGTTGTCAAAATCAATAGTAAAAAAATTTAATTTCAAACAATCACAACTAATTTGTTTTTGTTTACTGTGTACTTACACAAAGGGCAGCCATCTGGAAATTTTCTTTGATTTTGACAACATTCGCAGAAATGGTCGAAAATTAAAACGCTACCTTGACTTTTAGAGCCTCATTGCGAGGGTCTAATCCGAAAATATCTACTCGACAAAAGTCGATCAGAAATTCTTGATCCAATTTATTTTTCTATGAAATTGAAGAATTCATAGTAATATGACAGAAAAATATTAACGAACAGATTTTGGAAATACCGATACTAGACTTTAAGCCTATGGGACTCTCGCAATAAGCTCCTTATCTACTTTTGTGTTTGTTTTTAAACTACACACATATATGGATCATTGCTGATGAATTCATACAAACTTGTTGTATAATGATTATTATTCCAGATAATATTTTTTTATAATTAATTTTTAGTTTTTTTTTGTATTAACTACAAACCAACCCCCCCCCCCCAGAAAGCTGCATACGCTCCTGTAGGTATTCGTGTACCTACTTGACTTGTTTTCCTTTAGTTTTCATTTTGTACAAAAGCACTCTGATATTCAGAATCTAAATAATGATTTATCCAAAAAAGTAGGTACCAGCAGGTAAAGGTTATTCGAGTTATAAATAAAAAGACCTTCTTTTATTATACCTACTAAGTGTTTGAAATTATAGATAAATAATAGAAACTGAATAACTTCTTATTCTCATACAAATATTGCTTTATTTAAAACTAACGTTTTCGAGAATATCTTCTCATCTTCTTTTTGCTTAAAAACCTGAAGATGAGAAGATATTCTCGAAAACGTTAGTTTTAAATAAAGCTATATTTGTATGAGAATAAGAAGTTATTCAGTTTCTATTATTTATCTATAAAAGAACTCATACAGTTCCAAAAAAGTAATTTATTACTATTTATATTTAATTTGTTTGAAATTAAAAAAAAAAAAAAAAATTAACAACAAACTTACTTTATCTAAAATGTATATTTTATTTATGCATATGCTCATCAACTCATATAAAGAATACGAAAAGATGGGCATATTCATAGTCGCAGATAGACCCGCTTTAACAAAACTACAGTTTAAGACAATTTTGGCTCAATGAATACAGACCGATTTTAATTACAAATTGTTGGTTTTGTATTTTTATAAGATAATTAACTTGATAAACTTAAAAACAGAGTCAACGTCCGAAAATTCAACTAAACCTACGTTTAACTTAGACACAGCTCTAAAATGAATACGCCCGACTTTTCTTTTTAATTTACATGTGGAAAAGTGAGACTTTTTTATAATTACAAACATACCGGTCCATTGAAATAGTTTCTCTGCATGTTTTTAATTTTAACTCAAGGGTTATAAACTGCATACCAAGCTTACCGATGAAAAACTTGTTTACGAAGGTTTTCATTAAAATAAAAATAGAAACATGTTAGGTATCCCTTATTATTCTATTTTCATTCAGCCAAAGATGCGTGAACGTAGATCCAAGAAAATTGAGTTAATACGGCCAATGAAATGAATAAAGATAATTTTTTGTAAGTACTTACTGATATGTATTAATTTGGAATTTTCTTTTGTGTGGCGGCAGTCAACTCAATACACAAACTAAACCACAATTCCACAATTGTCGCTCGACTCCACGTACATACGTACTCCTTTTATTTTTGATCTTGATATCGTTTTTTTTTTTTTTTTATTTTGGATACTTGTACTCGTTTTCCTGCCCTTCTGCACAAAAATTCTTATCACTTGTCAGAGTTCCTAGTTTTGAACGATATGGGAAATATTTTAACACATTGTATGTTCTTCGCGTTAGCAAAC
Organism: Melangyna quadrimaculata; assembly: GCA_949320155.1. NCBI lineage: Eukaryota > Metazoa > Arthropoda > Insecta > Diptera > Syrphidae > Melangyna > Melangyna quadrimaculata. The sequence continues at coordinate 3,580,095 of OX439483.1, forward strand.
AAAAGAAAAAGTATACGAAGTGCGAAAACCAAATCTATTTCCGTTCTAGCCCAAGAAGCAAAGAAAAGATAAAGGGTAGATTTACCTGGCTAAAGCTAGGAAGCAAGGAAGCAAGTATCGTTAATAATTGTTGATGGTGATTGGAACAGGACTGCTGTGCTGACAGTGGGTGATGGTGAAGTTAAGTAGTCAGCATAAACACATATGTTTATGGTAGTCAGTCACACAGGTATTGCTTATCTGTGGTCAGTCAGGTAAAAGAGCACAACCACACCAAGCAGATGCACACAGCGACATTTGAGTATTTGACAGATAAACAGAGCTGCCTTTTTATCAAAAGAGTACCAGAGTAGTGTTTGGCGACCAGATTTTATTTTACACACTTTTATACTACGTTTTCATTGGAGCCGAAATGAGGTAATTTCGAAACTAGCTCATTCCAAATGAGCTAATTTCCAAATTACCTCATTTCGGCTCCAATGAAAACGTAGTATTAGGGCAAATAGGTAATTTTGTTAAACATTTTCAAATTAGAGCCGTGTTTTTTTGAGAAAGTGACTAGCAACTAAGTAAAAGTTTTACACGGAAAACACAAACAAAATTCTCTATAATAGCCGTTTTTTTTTGCAGGTTCAGATAGAATTTGATGAAAAGAATTTACATGTAAATACAAAAACAACTGAAGTCCATATGAACTTAGCTAAGTCCAGATAATTATCGGTTCTTAACAGTTCAGATAGAAAAAGTACTGCCAGCTCAAATTACTATTTTGTTATCGATAGTTTGTATGAAAACGTCAAAATATCTGAGCCAACGAATGAAAATATTTTTATAAACAGAAAACAATGGACCACCATTGTTTTGTAAATTAATTTTTTTCTGATTTGTGATTTAAATTTGCTTTTTTTACATTTTTTTGTGTTATTAACGATCGGAATAATTTAATGTTTCAAATCCTTTTTATTTGAATTTATTTTGTTTCTATTTTGCATGCTTTTCCAAAAGCTGAAAGGTAGTGATGGGGATATCTGAGTTTCGTGATAGTGCCGGGCATTTTTGCTTCGATGATTTTGCTAAGTTCAGATGTTGTTTTTTTCGACAGTTTTATCTGAACCTGCAAAAAAAACACGGCTAATAATTTGTTTTGTTATTGTTTTGCGTGTAAATATTTTGCTGAGTTGCTAGTCACTGGCCACGTTCGGGTGGTAAGCAGATACGTATCTGAGATACGTAAGAATCTGACATGTTTTCGAACGACCAGAACCGGATACGTAACCAAACCAAACAAAACCAGGAAAATGAACAGATGAGATTTCAGCTGTTAGTATAATCCAAAAAAATCCGAAAATTTTTGGGATAGCTTTAGATTTCTTTTTGACATCAGCTGTGTTTGGTTCGTCAGCTGGTTTTTCCTTTGAGTATATATAATATGGAGTGCTCGTTTATACTACGTTTCCACCAACCACTAAACCGAGATTTAGGTAATGAGATTTGTTTGGTGTTTCCACTGCACAAAAAGAGGATTATGGCAATACATTCAAATTGTGTTTCATTTTTTTGATATGAAGTGGAAATAAGATAGATTTTTTTTGTTTACATTTTCATCTGTCAATAAATGAAAATAGGTCGGTTCCACAATTATTCTTCGAAAAAAAAGTTTTGACAAACTAATGTTTCCAAGTAGATTTGAATGAGTTTTATTTGAAATCTTCATTTGAGGAGATTAAAATTTGTATGGTAAATCTTATAGATTTCAAGGAGATTTGTGATAATCTTGCTCGGTTTAGTGTCTGGTGGAAACGTAGTATTACTTTCCAAAAACGTAACCATCATAGGGGGCAGGGCAATCTATGCGGTTATTCAATTTCCAATATAGAGAGGGTTCTTACAACAACACCGTCATAGCTGCAGCTATCAAAAAACCCTCTCTATATTGAAATCACGCCCCCTATCACAGGCTCAAGTACTAAAATGCATTAGAGATAAGAACGAGCACTCCATATTATATATACTCAAACCCCCATATTAATAAACGGAGCTAGCGGCGAGTTATCTTTAACTCGCGGATAAGGAGTAAGATTTCTGCCACTTAAGAGCTAGCTAAACTACCAACGAAGATAGTTTAGCGAAGGATTAACTAGGACAAATAAATATACCTTCCTTGGTGGTTAAGCTAGCTCGTAAGTGGCAGAAATCTTACTCCTAATCCTCGAGTTAAAGATAGCTTCGTTTATTAATATGGGGGAAAGGGTTTTTCCTTAGGCATAACAACAACACAAACATATCCAGATACATTTGGTTACGTATCCGAACGCGGCCACTCTCTCAAAAACACGGCTTGGGTAGAAAACAGTCAATGTAAACTTGGTGAAAATTTGAAGTTACTGTACTGCGGCAAAACTAAAAATTATTTTTCTTGAGCTGGTTTTCGACCTCCGCTCCGGTGCGAAAAGTTGCAATTTAAAATGTTTTTATTTTTGTTGTGAATTCGTGCCATTGGCCGAGATCGGAAACCTATGCGATAGCCTATCTAAGATAGTTTCGTATCCATTAAGTTTTTCGAACGCATTGGTTATCTTTGACATTTCGCTTGGGATACAAACCAACATTTTTCAGATAGCAAGGATAGCTATCCAACATCAAAAGCTTTTTTGTCATCAGCTGTTTTTAACATGGAATTACAACAACATGAACCTATCTGGATAGCTCTAGAGAACCTATCTTATGTCGATTTCCTTTCAACGGTGTTGGACATTAAATCTTTTTTTTTTTTTTTTTTTCTTGTGAGGAATTCGCAAAAAAAACTTTGTTTTGCGATTGTATGTGTGCGCAATTTGGCAGGCCCGAACGCACAATTCTTTAATTTTTTTTTTGAAAATGAAAAATTATTGTAATTCTATAAACATATGTACATATAGTAAATTTTATTTATTTTATTTACTGAACAACGTGAACTTTATACTTTTACACAACGGATGTAATTCAATTGAACAAATTGACTTCAAAGCCAAACGTAAACAACCCTTCAAGCAAGCGAGTCCGTTTTGGGTCCGAAACCAGTTCATAAACGGACCAAAAACCGGATCCAAAACGATTCCAAATCGGATCAAATTAGTATGGAAATTAGAATCACCACGGAGCCATTATGTGAATGTATTGTGAGAGAGTATTCCAATTCACCATACTCCGAGAAAATGGAGCCTAAATGGAATCCAAAACGGACCAACAAAAATGAATGAATCTTCCCCATCTAATCGAGTTTCTACATTGCATACAAAAAAAAAAAACAAACAGAATTTTGTTCATTTCAAGACTTTATTTTTATTTATCAATTATAAAAGGTACATTATAATTTCCACAACTTAACATATACATATAATAAACAGTAAACTTCTATTTTTGCTTGGAAATTTCTTAAAGTTTTCACAAGAAAAAAAGATAAAAATGCAATGGTTTTCGCCACGCTCCTACAACAACGAACTAAAAAAAGGTGGTGGAAATTAAAACAAATTGACAGTACTCTCTCTATTTCTCCGTGAATAAAAAAATTCTCTCGATTCTTGTTCTTCTTTTTACATGCGTACACAGAAAATTTGTTAATGTGTGTGAGACACTCAGTTTTGTTGGATTCCCAAGTGATTCCAAAGTGAACCAAGAAATTGGGGTCCGTGATTTTGCTTGAAGGGAACCCTTCAAGCAAGCGAGCTCGTTTTCGGTCCGCAAACGTATCAAACAACGTATGGACGACTTCGTATTCGGATCCAAATACGGATCGAAAAACTGCGTTTTGTGGCTCAAATTAGTATGGAAATTAGAATCACCACGGAGCCATTATGTGAATGTATTGTGAGAGAGAGAGTTTTTCAATTCACCATACTCGGAGAACCGAAACCAAATGGAATCTAAAATGGTTCCAAAAAAAATGAATGAATTGAGGCATACCCAACCCAAAAGTATTAAAAAAAACTTCCCATCTAGTCCAGTTTCTCCATTGCCTACAAAAATAAAACAAACTGAATTTTTTCATTTCAAGAGTTTTTTTTATTTATCATTCATAAAAGGTTTTCTAAAGACTATTTCGCACTAATAAACATGACATATTTCCACAAATATAAATTTACATTTAATAAATAGAAACTTGCATTTCTGATTGGAAATGTTTAAAAGTGTTAACAAGAAAAAAGAGATAAAAAAGCAACCGTCTTCGCCACGCTACCTACAAAACTGAACTAAAGAAAAGTTGTGGAAATTAAGGCAAAATGATTGTATAATTCGCCTATACTCTCTTTATTTCTCGATGCTTGAAAAAAATACTCTCGATTCTCGTTCTTTTTACATGCGTACACAGAAAATTTGTTATTGTGTGTGAGACACTCATTTTTTTTGGAGTCCCAAGTGAACCGAGAAATTTGGGTCCGTGATTTTGCTTGAAGGGAATAGCCAGAGAAATGTCAAATCTTCCTAGTGTGTGTACAAGTCGTCGTAAATGTTGCTAAAATGAAAGAATTGATTTGTTCAGAAAATTTAATCTTTTCTTCTAAGCAAATCAAATTTCCCCTTCACAGATTTGATTTTTTTGTTGAAAGGAAATCCACATTAGATAGGCTATCGCATAGGTTTCCGAATAAGGCCATTGAAATTCTGCGTCGATACCATTACAGTATTTTACGGGTATAAGAAACACTCATATAAGAAAAACTCGCTTATAGGAAACGCAATCCAAAACACCGTGCATTTTTCTTAAAATTCACTTTAATATTGAATGTATATGTATAAGAAACTCGCGTATAAAGCCAGAACCATACCTGTGTCGTGTGTTGTGTTGTGGAGTCGTGTGTCGCTATCGCTACAATGTATTTCATATGCGTAGAACCATATTTGTCCTGTGTGTTGTGTTGCAGTGTGGCGCATAAAATATATGGAATGACAGCGACACACGACTCCACAACTAGGGGTGCAAACGATACATCGATGTTTTTGAAACATCGATGTTTTTGTCTTAAAAAATCGATGTTTGACATCGATGTTTCGAATCCGAAATCGATGTTTTATTGTTTTCTTGTCACGCAGAATTTTTAAAATTGATTGCTTTTGCACGCGGAGTTTGTGTTGCTTGACTTGTGATCACAGCCAAACACTTGTTTTTGCATTGAACGCGCCCATTCATTTTTCCCCAAGATAGTTGACAGTGACGGCTGACAACATCATTAAGAAAGCGGAAATAAAAGAAAGCGGAAAGAAAAGGACCAAAGAATATGAACAAACGACTTCAGAAAAATGAATTCAATTCGATTCTGGCACTAGCAACTACATTAGATCCAAGATTCAAATTACTCCAATGAAAGGATCATCCATCCCTCGGCTAAAAGTAAAATAATTTCTTATTTGAATGACTTCATAAGAGATGAAAGGAATGTGGCCAATATTTCAGATTCTTCCGAAGAGTCCGAAAAAGAAGAGTCAAAAAGAAGAAAAAAGATTTGGTACATCTAAACATCAAGTCCAAACAGTCCTCTTCCTCCATCTTCACAACAACGGAGTGCAGATGTATCTGGGGTCAACTGTAGCAACTATAACTATAGCCGTGTTTTATTATCCACCAATATCCATATGGATCATCCTGTGATAATAAAACGATCCAGATTCTACGTTTTTTGACGTTTTCAATTATGACATGTAAACAAAAAATAAAAATAGAAAAGTAGTTAAAGTAAGTGTTTTATTATCTTTTATCGGGATTTGGATATTGTTTTTTTTTTCACAGCGCTGACAACATTTGAGAACCAAAATGGTCACCTGGTGTTGAGAATTAAAACTAATTCTTGGATCTTGAAATAGATCCAGAAAGAAAGCAGGATCCGAAATTGTTTTTGTATTACGTGTAAAAGTTAATCCAGATCCGGATCCAGACCCCGATAAAAGATAATAAAACACAGCTTATATGAAAAATGTGTTTACCAAATATTTGCCCATTTTGGCTACGTCGCTCGGTTCCAAGTGAACGACTTTTTTCTAAAGCTGTGGCAACTATTACCCAACAACGAAACCTTTTGACAGTTTTCATTCAGTTTTGAATAAATATTTCCTTATTTCTAAATGACTGCTTATCTCTTTTCTTTTGGGTAGAACTTAGGCACTTTATAGGTACTTTTTAGATGACTCGCTAAAAAATTAAAGAAAAGAGAAGTCCTTAGCTTTACTTTTTGGGCTTTTCAAAAAACATCGATGTTTCGAAAGATCGATGTTTTTGAGGCCGATGTTTTTGACATCGATGTTTTTTTTTAGAAACATCGATACATCGAACCATCGATGTTTATTTTGCGATGTTTGCATCCCTATCCACAACACAACACATGACACAAATGTGGATCAGGCTATATGCGTATAACCATATTTGTCTAGTGTGTTGTGTTGCAGTGTGGCGCATAAAATATATGGAATGACAGCGACACACGACTCCACAACACAACACACGACACAGATGTGGATCCGGCTTAAGAAAAACACGGTTATAAGACTGCTTTCACACAAGGAAACTGAGTTGCTGGAAACTGGGAGTTTGTAGGCGAGAAGGGCAAGACGTAAGGGGAGTGAAAAAAATCTCCCCGGTCAACGATTGAGGAGATTTTTATCACATTCCTTCTCACACTGTCCGTAATGTGCGTTCAGCCAATAGACTTTATATGGAAAAAACAGAAATCTCCGGTAATTCAGTTTCCTTGTGTGAAAGCTACAAGGCAATTCAAGGAAAACGTCAAAAAAAAATCTCTAGCAACTGGTTTCCCTTTGTGAAAGGGGACTAAGAAACTCTTTTCGTTATTAATTTAAAGAACAAACAAAGTACACATAGGTATAAGAAATATAGTTCAGCAATTTTTTAATTCGCATTTGCCAAAACTTGTTTGTATCCATGAAAATGTTTCTTATATCCGTGTTGTACTGTAAAAAAAATTCGTTAATATAATGTCGATTTCTGTTCAACTATTAGAGATCAAATCATTTTTTTTTGTTGTAAGGAACTCGCAAACAAAATAAATTGTTTTCTGTGATTGTATGTGTGTGCAATTTGACGAACCCGAACGCACAATTCTTTGATTTTTTTTTTTGAAAATGGAAAATTGTAATTCTATCTACTAAAAGTAAATTTTATTTATTTTATTTTATTTACTGAAGAACGTGAACTTTATACTTTTACCCTACGGAAATAATTTAATTGAACAAATTGACTGAAAAACCAAACGTAAACAATAGCCAGAGAAATGTCAAATCTTCCTAGTGTATGTGCAAGTCGGTGTAAATCTTGGTTATTTTTAAAGGCCAAAAAAAGTTAAATTAAGTGAATCATATCAGAAGAACGCAAAAATAATTTCACATGAGATCTAGAGATGGGTGCTCTTAGCTAACCTCATTTTTTCACCACTTATGAAGCCAGTAATAATTTAGTTTTGAGTCAAAGTGACTATATTTATTTTTGAAAATGAAACTCAAATTCTTCCGTACAAATTGTAACTATTTTTGCTCAAAAGTCTCCGTAAAACTTCAACTTTTTTTTGTTTAATAAAATATTATTTAAAGTACTACTTACATTTGAGAGAATATGACATGAAAGAAATACTTTTAATTGCACAAAAAAAAATTTAAAAACTCGCATTTTTTTCGAAAAAATAAAATCAAAATTCATTGAATCCAACCCCTTTAAAATTCCTGAACAAAAAAGTCTCCGTACATCAATAAAATTTACCTACAGGGTGATTCACCTACGAGTCTATCAAAAAGTTAGAGTGCGTAGGTTGGGGTCGAAACACTCAAAAATTCGTATAAGAAAAGGGGAGTCTATTACCCCCTGTACAGGCAGGAAGGGCAATTATCAAAAATTATTGACATAAAACAGAAAAAAATAAACAAAAAACAACGGTAACACGTACAACAACGGATAGCTCTTTTTGTTAGACCTTTAGCTGAATCACCCTGAAGGTAAATTCTATTGATGTACGGAGACTTTTTTGTTCAGGAATTTTAAAGGGGTTGGATTCAATGAATTTTTGTCTTATTTTTTTCGAAATAAAAATCTGAGTTTTTATTTTTTTTTTTAATTAAAAGCATTTCCATCATTTATAGTCATCTTCTATTAAATGTAAGTAGTACTTTAAATAATATTTTAGCAAACAAAAAAATTTGAAGCTGTACGGAGACTTTTTCGATACAGCTTATATTTTAATAATACCTTTTTACCACTTTTATGTATCCACCTATTCACCATCTCAATATATCTCATCCCTAACCCAAATCAAACATTCCAAAGTATGCAAATGTACAACAGACGCTCTTAAACCTATGCGAATGAAATAAAATAAACGAAATGCCATACAGAATGCCAACTATAGCTTTCGCACAGTTTATTTCGTTTTTGAAAAACGAGCGTTCGCTTTCGTTTCGTTTATTACAGAATCTGGCCCCTGGTTTGTGTCAACTGTCAAAATCAGCTGCTGTCAGTGGCGGATCCAGGGGGTGGCTATAGGGGCTAAAGCCCCCCCCCACAGCCGATTCTTAAAATTTATTGAGATATAGAAATGAATACATCACAACATGAAGATTTTTATGTTTGTCAAAAAAATATAGCTGAGCAGAGATGTTTGATGTGAGTCAGACAAAATAACGAGGCTGGGGCTAATTAATTTAGGTACATGTTATATATTTTTTTTTTCTAAGCCCCAAATGAATTAGGTTGGAGCTAAGGCCTGAAAGTAATTGTACAAAAACCAAGGTCGGGGCTACGAATAATTGACAAGGACAGAAAATTGGGACGAAAAAAAAACAGCTCGGGACTAGGGCTTGACTGTGCAGGCTGCTCACAAAATTAAATAAATAAAATAAATGCGCTTTGGATAATCTGCGGGTTTTCCTGAGGGAGGAAAACGTCGACGTAGCGGTCATTCAAGAACCATGGGTGAATGGACTCAGAGTAAGAGTCCTCCAAGATCACCAATACGACCTGTTTTATAAAATCGCAAGCTCAGACCAAGGTAAGCCTAGAATTTGTATTTTAGCTAAAAAACACTTAAAAGCTTTTTTGTGTCCAAATCTTAGCACTCCTGATCTAACAGTTGTAAGGTTGGAGGATAAAAATGCAGACGGCTTATTGTTGGCCTCGGCGTACTCGGCCCATGACAGGCAGTCACAGCCAGAGAGTTGCGAACCCTTACAAATGAAGCTAAAGCGAAAGGGACTAACCTTGTGATTGGTAATGATGCTAACGCACGACATACCCTATGGCGTAGTTCAGAGATCAATGAACGAGGTGAGTCTCTTTTTGATTTTATTATTGAAAATAACCTGACGATCTGCAACAGAGGTAGCACTCCCATTTTTGTATTTCCGAGCTCGGATAATCATGAAGGCTGGGAGGACGTACCGGATGTTACGATCGTAAATAACAAAATGAATCTAATAGTAGAAAACTGGAGGGTATCCCTTCTGAAATCTTTTTCGGACCATAGATATGGATACTCTTCAGCATTAATTTCAAAACTGAAAATAAATCCCCTTATCCCAAAAGAATAGACTGGAAGAAATTCAGTCAAGTTGTAAAATCTAAACTGGGTAATATACCGAACCTAAGTCCAGACTCGGTGATAGATCTTGAGTCAAAGGTGAAATCCTTTGAGGCATCAATGAACACTGCTTTTAAGGTCTCTTGTCCAATAAAATATAGCCGTAAAACACTACCCCCTTGGTGGAATGAAGACCTATCTAATCTAAGGAAAATGACTAGAACAATCTTTAATATCTGCCACAAACATAAGTTTTATCAACCCTATAAAGACTGTCTCAAGGTTTACAAGCGAGCTCTCGCATCAGCCAAGCAACAAGGCTGGAGAGAATTCTGTCAGTCAATTGAAAATATAAAAGATTCCGCAAGACTCGGTAAAATTCTATCTAAGGAACATTGCAATCCATCATTCTTGAAAAAGCCTGATGGTTCCTGCACAGTCTCTCCAGCTGAGTCTTTGGAGCTATTAATGACGACTCACTTCCCGGGCTGCGAGAACAGTAGGTTAGCGACGCTGGAACCTTGGGACATGTCTTCAGCTCGAGTAGAGCATATCAATACCGTTATAACAAAAGAAAAAATTGCCTGGGCAATTAATACATTCTCACCGTATAAGTCTCCAGGCCTGGACGGCATACTGCCAATTATGCTCCAGAAACTGCAAGAGATAGCAGTTCCCTGGCTGGAAACAATTTTTAAAGGATGTTTATCTCTTAACTATGTTCCCGCGTCCTGGGGACATGTAAGAGTGGTTTTTATCCCGAAAGTCGGTAGGCGGGGGCATGAATCTGCGAAGGATTTCCGTCCAATTAGTCTAACCTCTTTTGTGCTTAAAACCTTAGAGCGCATCCTCGACATCCATGTTAGAGACATCCTGGATAGATGTCCACTTGGAAAACTCTCAACGCGCATACCTTAAAGGCAAATCCACTGAAACGGCCCTGCATGAGGTATGCGCACTATTGAGAAAACTATAAACTATAAAGAATATACTCTTGCCACTTTCTTAGATGTTGAAGGGGCTTTCAACAACGTGCTTACTGAATCCATTCTAGAGTCTTTAGTTGATTTTGTTGTAGAAGACTACATAAGAGAATGGATAATATCCATGCTCAGAGACAGACGGATTCAAGCTACGTTAGGTAATACAAACTCAACCAAACATGTAAGTAGAGGTACACCCCAGGGTGGGGTTCTGTCCCCTCTTCTATGGCTTTTAGACATGAATAAAATTCTTGTTAAGTTGGAAAGATGTGGAGTAAAGGCGGTGGGATATGCTGATGATTTGGTGATTTTAGTGTCAGGGAAGTTTACTCCTGTGTTAAGTGAGATCACGGAAATGGCTTTAAGGAAGGTCAGCAACTGGGCCACGAGCTGTGGACTAGGAGTTAACCAAAGCAAAACTGAACTGACGCTGTTTACTACCAAGACTAAGATACACCCCTTCACTCTACCCCGACTCAACGGCCAAACACTCTCACTCCCCTCTAAAGCTAAATATTTAGGTGTTATTCTCGACCCAAAATTAAATTGGAAGTTGAACATTGCAGAAAGGGTCAAGAAGGCCTGTATATCATTCTATGTCGTAGTAAAACTTTTGGTAAAAAGTGGGGGCTTCAGTCGAAGATGATCCTGTGGACGTACACAGCCGTGGTATGACCGATCCTCACATACGGTTCGATTGTATGGTGGCCTGCACTTAACAAAAAATATTACATCGATAGACTTAGGAAGGTTCAAAGAACTGCTAGCATTGGCACGACAGGGGCTATAAGATCCTGCCCGACTGATGCCTTAAGTGTTTTTCGCACCTTCTACCACTTGATTTCCATATTAAATAACTAGTATCTTGCAGCCCTTTAAGACTTAAACAATCAAACTCTTGGTTTGCCAAGCCCTATGGTCACAGCAATATCACAGACTTGATTCCAATGAAAATGTTTTCGACTCCCACTGACTACTGCACCCCTACAATGAGTATCAGTAAGGATTTCAAAGTTAAATTTCCATCCAGGTAGGATTGGAATGATAACGTCGTGACGAAAGATTTCGACACAACTATCTTTACTGATGGCTCAAAGATGGAGTGTGGCGTTGGTGCAGGAATCTTCTCTGAGTCTCTAAATGTATCTAGGTCCTTTCGGCTACCTGACCTTGCTAGCGTCTTTTAAGCTGAATTGCTGGCAATCAGGGAAGCTTGCAAGTTACTAAAAGCAGATCCAAACCAAAACCGTAATGCAGCTATTATTACAGACAGTCAAGCGGCTGTTAAAGCCATTAATTCAGCTACAGCATTCTCCAAACTAGTCCAGCAATGCCGGAATGAGCTTGCGGGTCTGAACACTGACCTCAAGGTCACAGTGGCATTGAGGGCAATCAACGGGCTGACGAGCTGGCCAGGCAAGGTTCAGCCCTTCATGGCTCACTTGCGGAAAGAGTCAACATTCCGCTTGGAGTTATGAAGGGCAACATTCTCTCAATTTATCTTACTAAAGCAATCCGTAGATGGAGCAGTTTATCAAACTGTATTATATCTAGGAAGATTTGGCCCACCTATGACAAGTACCGAACAATTGAACTAATACGCAGACCCAGGCAAGACATATCCAGGGTAGTTGCAACCTGTAGCGGACACTGGCCAATAGGAGAGCGTGCAGCGAAGCTGGGAATACCTCACAATACTCAGTGTCGGAGCTGTGAGGACCAGCAGGAAAAGGAAACAGTAGTTCAATTCCTCTGCAAATGCCCTGCTCTGGCCAAAGCTAGAAAACAGTCACTCGGAAGAGCATTCTTTGACGACATTAACGATTTTTCTGAAATGAAGATCAAAGACTTGATTTCTTTTCTCAACGCGACGAAATGGCTATAGGACAAATTTCGGCTACTTCTGCATTATACCTTCCGTCGATTCCCTATGATCACAAGATAGTGGACTAGGGTTCTGGTGGGGGTTTGTGGTGCACAGCGGCCGGATGCCAGCCAACGAACTGCCTAGTGGACTAACTGTGGATGGTGCGGGTGCGGGTGCGGGTGCTGATCTGGTTGAGTGAGTGATCCACTTTCTGATGATTGTGCTAAAAGCTACAACAAAATCCTATTCTAAACTAAATAAAAAGGGACGTATCCTGAGGATATGCCCATATTTTCTCTCTTCAATTCCATCCACAGGTTCAAACGAGTTATGGTATCAAAACGGCGCACTTCAGCGCTTATTGGGCTATGGGCTAGACTGCCCGTGGCCGCCATTTCTACCTACCTACCTACCAGAGCTTGACAAGAATTGGACAAAAAAAAAAGTGGTCGAGGCTAAGCTAATAATTCCCTTAAAACTTACCTTATTTCAGAAAATGTTAGGGTTTGAATTAAGGTACTGTCAAGTCCAAGTTAGGGCTAAGGCTAAGATAACTGAAAAACAGGGTGGGGGCTTAACAATTTATATGCCAAATGAAAAAACAATTTACCATAAAAACTTTACTAATTTTGCGTGAGAAAACGTTATCGGAGCTAAAACCAGAGGAGAATTCGGGAACAACAATTCAAAATCTATGTTTTCTCTGTGCACTCAGAAAATCATACATAGTTGCATGTGAATATTTGTTCAAAGCTTGACGTGCTTGAAAATTAAAGGTATATAATAAGTAAAGATTATAAGTCTATAAATACAGCTGAGCCTTTATATTCTATATCCGCTTAAAAATATTTTAAATGTTAAATGGCATGTGTTAATATTAAAAACATTCAAGCCGGGGATAGAAGCTGATATAAATGCCCAGATAACAAGGCTGTTGTAAATGGAAAAGTATGCACATGTCGAAATACGTTTTCGACTATATGGGGCATATTCATAGTCGCAGATAGACCCAGGTTTAACTAAACTACAGTTTAAGACAATTTCGGCTCAATGAATACAGACCGATTTTAATTACAAATTGTTGTTTTTATATTTTTATAAGATAATAAACTTGGTAATCTACATAAATAGCTTAAAATATTTTGAAATGATAAACTTAAAAAATATAATCAACGTCCGAAAATTCAACCAAACCTATGTTTAACTTAGACCCAGGTCTAAAATGATTATGAATATGCCCCTATAACTTTACATATTTTTCACAAAAAAACCTTATACCTAAACTAAAACTTTATTATTTGTTAGAAATTATAAAATTAATTTGAGGTCAAACAAATTAAATTACTTAATCACCCATATTCTGAAACTCGTATTTATGACTCGTATTCGACCACAGACGTATGTAGGCATTCATAAAGTCGTATATCCGACTTCACTTCTTGAGGAACTCACAACATCGCAATATCGCATAGCGCATAGGTATGACTGTTCGTATTTTATCATTATTCCGAATCTAATAGCCTTTTCACACCAAACCCAAAACCGGGTTTTTGGCAATTGGTTAACGAAAACTTGAAATGCGGTTACACCATTGTATATGAAAACTATAGTATTCTCATGGAGTCGTTTTTATTTTCGCTGGATTTGTACGGCTGGTGGCGCATGTGTTTGCAACATGTTCTATGATTTTGACAGCGTAGACATTCATTTTTAGAAAGAGTAAGTCTTGTTATATTGTAAGGGAGTAAGGGAGTTAGATCTCGACTTTCAAATTTGTTTCCTCAACAAAAAGTGTTGAGAGAAGTTGGTGGATTTCGACACTACGTGACTCAGTAGTCGGTGCTTCTGATGATATTACTATAGTTTTCATATACAATGGTTACACCGAAAATTTACAAGTTTTCATTTGACATTTCATTTGTTTTGCTTGAACACAATGGTTTCGAGGAAGGGCCGCGCTGCTTTGAAAATTTTCAGTGCCACAGATAAGGGAAAAATCAAATGTTTTATGTGCAATTAAAAGACAATTTATTCATATTGGAATTTAATAATGGTTTAGCAAAAATGTATGGGAAAACTTGTGTTTTCGATCTAGGTTTTCAGACAAAACCGATATTTTCGCGAAAACCAAGTTTTGGGTTTGGTGTGAAAAGGCTATAATATTGATACGAATTAAAGTCGTATTTGTGTTGTTTATTCGTCTTTTGAAATCTTTAAACGAGTATTATATTTTTTCGATAAAAATGGACAAAAATGTGTTGCTATGCATGTAGGTAACTTCTTAGAAGAAGAAATAGAGGAAGAGGTATTTGTCACAGTGTACATATACAGTGTACGTGAGTGAAGCAATTTTTGAGAACCAGAAGTGTCAAATTGTTAGCGTGTGATTAGAAAAATCAAAGAATTAAAAATTGGTACAAGTTAAAACCCAAATTAATATAACAATTACTTTGAAAAAACAAATAATTTAAAGTGCATTAGATAGACATTGTGGTGATCTTCTTATAAATTTAAAAAAAACATCAAGTGCATTGTTCAGGGGTGTGGAAATCAACAAAACATGGTGAATAAAAAATTTTCCTTTCACAAGTGAGTTTTTATTATATTTGTCTCCAAAAAAGTGCTGTAATGTTTTTGTCTTTAGATTGATGAACTATTAAACAATATATTTAGAATGAGTTACACTTTAAATTAAGTCAAGAATATTATAATTTAGTTGAAAATGTGCACATAATTTTTTTGCTAGAATTTAAGAACCAGAAATGTCAAACTGAAATTCTCGTTAACAGGTGTGCATGAGATTATATTGGAGGTTGAAAGGCGCAACTATCTGTTAAGCGCCCTTCTTATGACAAAATTAATTTTTGTTATTAAATCGATTTTTAACGTTTTCAGTTAGTAAAAAAATATCTATTTGTTCCGTCGCCAACTTATAAGTTCATATTTCAATGTTAATTTGTCTATTCAGTAAGGTGTCTATCAGTTCATATTTGGTTGTTCATGGTTCATGTTTAAAGTTTAATCCATTCTAAATAATATGTTCTTCGATAGTTAATTAATCTGCATAAATACAAACAGTTAACAGCACTTGCTTTGAGAAAAATATAATAAAACTCACTGTTTTTTTTTTGTTAATTGCTAAATAACTACAATGTCTATTTTATTCGCTTGAAAAGGTTTGTCTTTTCAAAGTTTTTTTTTTATAGATATGTGTCTTAATTTGTAACACTTTTTTATTGTTCTGTTTTAAAATCATACACGTACTCTTTCTTTTTTTTATGGTATTTTCGATTGGTAAAATAAATCAATTTATTTTTGATTTAAATCTGTCAAAACGCAGATTTTACATTCCAATGGGCAAATAAATTGATTTATTTTTTGATTTAAAATCAAATTTGCAGATCTAGATTTTTCGGCAGATTTACCCCTCCTATACTAATAGAATACAATTTTAAGTTCACTTTACAAAAGTTTTTGTGTGCATTGAATTTATTTCGGTTAGTGAAAATTGTGTTCTAAATATAAAGGGAAGCGTTTTTGATATAAAATGGAAGATGTTAAAAATTAATTGGTAAATTCATGAAGCTCATTTTTTTCTTCTGAAAGTGCATCAAGTGATGACGAGTTTTGTGATGTTATGTAACATACATTTTTTGACATTTCACTTTTTTTTTGGGAACGTTCAATGCATTTGAGAAGTTTTTTAACTTTTTTATAGTCAGCTATCATACACATTCTGTTCAAATATAAATTTTATATGCGTTGAACACGTCTCGAATAAATTTACAATTCCAAACAGCTGTGATGATGCGCTACATCATGGTAGACGTCGTTTGCTACATCAGTGAGCGATTTTATTGATAGATTATACTACAGCGATTATTTTAGCTACAGCTGCATTCCAATGTGTTCAAGGGGTTAAAGTACGACTTGCAGAATATGGGTGAACGTCGCAAACTGGATCTCGCAAACATCGTGTCTCTTTGTGCTATTACTTTGGAAACAAACAAATTAATATTTAAAAAACAACACAAATTAAATTAAATTAAATTGTGTAGTTAAATAAATACTATTTCTTATTGTTTTTTTCTTGCTTATCCACCAAACTGCAAAAGTAAATAACAATTTTTTTTGACAATTACATCTGTCAGACAGCTGCTTTGACGTTTCTGTTCTACTCTGTTCTGTTCTAATCTGAAAAAACCTCACTGAACAATCCTACTTACATTGATGAAAACCAAATCGATTTTGTTTCTTATCAATGCAATGTTCATTGACAATGGGCCTTACCAATAATCAAGTAGTAAAATTAACCTTAATTGTATTGATCCCAAATAATGTACTATTCATGGAATGGTTCAATATAGCTTTCAACGGCCTTTAGTCCATAAAAATTGGCGTTTCGTCTTGGCGTTCTCACTTGGACTCTTCAGTTGACAGTGAGGGCCTTGTCAAGACGCAATTTTTATTTAGTTCAGTCCAGCTTACATCAATTTTACTGCGAAAATCAATTGTGAACTATATCCAACCCAATTAGAATTTCTAATGTATTTTACAGAAATATTTAAGTCGTCACTAAATTTGTTTATTGGTAAGGCCCAATGACATTGAAGAACATACACGCGATCAATACCCAGCCAAAAATGACATTTTCAGCGAATATTGATAATAAACATTGATCGTCTTTAGGGCCCTTTAACTACATAGACCTACTTTTTTACAAAAGAACAAAAGTGAGAAATTAAAATGCTCGCTAAAGAAACATGCTTGAAAAAAAACATACGAAAATTGTTCTGACACATAAATTAAACACCCATGCACAATTTTCCATTGTTTTTTTGCAAGCAGTTGTCTTCAGAATAGAAATTTATTTCTCACTTTTGTACAAAAGAAGGCCTATGTAGTTAAGCTTTTAGCATAGAGTAAGTATACTAGTAGTATTTTCTCTATGGCCTTCAGTTTGTTACACCTTACCCATATTTAGTTAATTTTAGGCACTATTCGCAATTTGTAGGTGTTTTTGCAAGCAGCAGTCATTAGCATTTATGTTGTTCGTCACTTCTGTACTTTTTGCAAAATGTTGTTAAAAAGTTAAGGGGTATTAGTCTAAGAGCTGACAGCAAATTTTTGGTTTCGAGGTATAACCAAAATTTGCGAACATGTATGTATGTTTAGGTATCAGGGCCACGATTTCAGATTCAACCGCCTGGCAGGATTATTTTGTCGCCGGGGCTGGAGGCGTAAATCTCTTTAATAAACATATATTCTTAAGTGGTTATATACTCCAAACCAAAAATCAGTTTTTTCGCCCCTTTTGGGGTTGTCTGTGTCGGGCGACACTCAAATCGTCTGGGACCCCGAAATTCTTAATCAGTGCGTAATTCTCTTCAATTAACATATATTTTTAAGTGGTTATTTACTCCAAACCAAAATCTGTTTTTTGCCTGTTTTTGGGGGCGTCTGTATGGGTCGGGCGACACTCAAATCGTCTGGGACCCCGAAATTCTTGATGAGAGCGTAATTCTCTTTCGTTTACATATATATTTAAGTGGTTATATACTCTAAACCAAAATCTGAAATATCGCGGTTTTCAAACTCCTGCTTCCAGCCCCGGCGACAAAATAATCCTGCCAGACGGTGGAATTTGAAATCGTGGCCCTAATACCTCAACATACATGTTCGCAAATTTTGGTTATACCTACAAACCAAAAATTTGCTGTCAGCTCTCGGTCTATATGTTTTTTTCTTATCTAATTATAAAACCAAAAATGTTGTTTTTTCTTCTAAATTTTATTCAGCCAATATCATTATGTCTTAAATAGAGATTTATAAATCAAAAATAATTTTCGATTCTTTGTAAATATAGGTGTAAACATGTATAAAATCATTTTATCGTCTAAAATTTGCAACATGTATGTATATTTATAGTTAAATGTATACTAATGCCAAAAAAGAAGTATAATTTAATTGAAAATAAAATTTCCTACAATTGATCTAGGCTTGAATGCTCGGCTTGTTAAAACATGACGTATACTTTTCAAATCTATTCATTAAAAAATACGTAATTTACAATATACATTTCAAGCTAGAAATAGGCACTATTTATATGTTCAAAAATTCTTATTAAAACTTATTTAATTATCTTTTGATTTAAGTTTTTTTTGTTAATTAGTAAATATGTATTCATTTATAAAATTTATACAAGTGCTTTCCGTTTTAGTTTATGCATTACATAATATATTATAAAATATAACAAACGATATAAACAAGGGTTATAAATAAAGGGATCAGAATTATAGATAAAATATCGGTTTTACCAAGAATAATATATTAAAAAAAAAAACAATGTTTATGTTGAATCCGGTTACAAGTCACACAAAAAAATAATTAAATTTGTCTTATCTTACTCTAAGAATAAAAATGTTGACATACAAAGTAAAACTGTACATATTAAAAAAAATAATAAGAAACCGCACATGTATTTGAATTTAACATAATATAACTCATACTTTTTTATTTTGGATCCACTAGCTTATGTATTTTTATCGCAGACCAGGAATTAACTTAAGTCTTTTTCCAATTATCTCTTACAAAGATTTCAATCGAACATACCAAAGAACAACACGACTGATGTTTCATTAAGAGACAACTTTTAGATAGTCAGTTAGTTAATCCTCAATTAGTAGGTACTTATTATTAAGATAATGCACATTTGTTCCTGTTGCTATAGTATTTATTCCTCTGATAGCTTACCTGACGATTGAAAAGTCGACTTTTATTGTATTTCTGAATAAATAATAAGTGTGAAATTCTATAAAAAATGCCATAGCCCAGTCAACGAAGACTTAAAATTATAAAATAAATGCAAAAAACAGTGCTCTCTGGATTAAGTTTTTATATGGTAGGGGTTACCGCCAGGTATAACATACCCAAAGTCCCCAGCCCAGGGCCGCGAGCTAAACTCAGGAGGGAGGGTTTAAGATACCCCTTTTTAGATGTTCGTGAATATTTCCACAACCTAGCATGTTAGCGGAAAAGTCTATACTACTTAATTAGAGACAATTAAATTGTCTATAAAAATATATATTCGCATTTTTACTAGGATCAATAATAAAGGAGATGCGGGCGGTAGAAAAGTCAACAAATCTGAAAAACTTGTTATTGTCTTAGATATTGAATGTTTTCTGACCAATTTACCTGGAAAAAAAAACAAAAAACCTTAATACAAATTCGTTCACTGTTGTTTCATCATGTCGTGAAGCTAAGAAAGGAGTTATAATTTCCTTTGTTTTCTATATATCCGAAACTATACGAAAAAGTGTATGTGTACTAAATTAGGCAGAATTTAAATAGCAAGAGTTGTTTTCATATGGCGCAAAAAAATGATAACATTTTTTTTTAAAGGAACGCAATGCAAAGTTTATTTGCCATAGAGAAGGGTTCTTTCTCCCCCTTTTAGAGAGGAGGGGCATATTTTTAAAAATAATATTAAAAAAAAAAAACAACGGAAACACTTGCAACAAAAAAATTTACCGTTTTTGAAAGCCAGAGCTCCGTTCTTTTATTTTATTTTCATATCAAGTTATTGATGTCCATAGTTCTTGTAAAAATTACTTTCAAACTCAAAATTAATAAAAAAAATGTGAAAATTTCGTTTTTGATTTTTTTATTTAAATTGTAAAATAAAATGCAGAATTGGCTTTAATGTTCATTACCCCTATTAATTCTTAATTGAGAACTGAAAACTAAATGGTTCTTATGAATTTGACCAATTTTTTTGCGGCTTCTTTTGGTTCTATGTCTGCCAGTTTTTGAGAAAATTGAAAGTTATGACGAGATTTTTTTTTTTTTTTTTATTATTATTATACTGTGTAGTATGTGATAGTAGTGTTTCTTTGAACTTGAGGTAAATGAATTGATAATTTCTTTGAAGCTGCGAAGCAAGCCACCCAAGGTACTGTGATAGTGGTAGAGGGGACCCTAAGGTATAACCTACTCAAAGTTCCCAGCCCAGGGCCGCAAGCCTTAGACAGGAGAGGGGGGTAAAGGTCCCCTTTTGTAGTCTTTCTTCCATATTTGGGAAACTAAGCATAATAGAGCCAAAGTCAATACCACAGAATGAAAGAAAATTAAATTCCCTTCATATTCACGAAAATCTAAAAAGGGGTACCTTAACCCCCCCCCCTCCTGAGTTCAGCTCGCGGTCCTGGGCTGGGGAATTTGGGTATGTTATACCTGGGGGTAACACTATTTTTTGCAAGCAAAATTCCTTCATTGACTGTACTACCAGTCGGCAGAAGTTTTTGTTTTGTTATACTGTTATAGCTGAAGTTTTATGATTGATTTTGATAAACAACTGCCATTTATAACCACAAAAAATATAAAATTAATGTCTTCCTTATTTAAAGGAAAAATAAAATTTCAAAATTCTACATCTGATAATATTTTTCAATTTGCTTTTTTGTGTATATTAAATACATAAGTTGTTTATAATTTCTTTAAAAAAATACTAGTTTCAAAGCCTTCCTGTAAAATTAGGTTTTATAGTTATATCACTTTTGAAATACATGTGCGATGTGTATAAATCTTATTTTTTAACAAAAAAAAAATGTAAATATTGCCACAATTTTTGGGACACAAATAGAAAACATCATGACCTCCTAGCATAATTTTCTGTGCTATCCCCTGCCCAATTGATTATGAAAATTCTTTTGAAGTTTTTTTTTGCATCACAGATTACTATCGTTGATCATAACAATAGATTGCTCTTGTGATATTGCGGAGAGTTCCTTAAGCCACTCATCTAGGAGAACAGCACAGAGAGAAAGATCTCTGGTGCGTTCCGTTCCGCTTGAATTAGCAATTGCACCCAATGTTGACGACATTGAAGAAATCGAGTCAAGAGATGCCGGCTCTATGGTTCCACCAATTGTTGTCGATGGTATTAATGAATTCGATGCAGTTGCATTTAAATTGGATCCTGCTGTGTTTGGGGTTATTGAGCCGCTATTTGGGGTGGATTCTCGCATTGGAATACTGTTATTTTGATTCGAGGATATTGAATTAGGTTGGGATTGAGAGGCTAAGGAATGAGTAGAAGAGCTTAGAGACTGAGCAGTGTTTGAGAAAGTTGAACCTATTGAAATTAATAGAGTTAAGTATTAGAATTAACAAGTAATTTAAAATATAAGAAATTAAAATACAAGCATGCAGGGCGATATGATGCGAACATTAAAAGCTTACACAAAAATGGAAATACAATAGATTAGTTATAATTAAATAACTAAGCAAAAAGGAGGTAAGTACAATAAACAATTTTGGTAGTTTTTTTGTTTAAATAATATATTATGTGTTTTTGTGCTTGTATACTACAGGCTGCATATACACTGAAAAAAAATATTTATGTTAAGTGCAACAACAACTCTTCCGCTTTTTTATTGGCGATAAACATATCCCCTCATAGATTAATCGGATTTAAAAAAATAACTATAACTATTATAACTGTTATACGAATTTTTATAAAATACAATGGGTAAGGGGCGATGACTTGTCAAAAAATATTATGGATCCTCGAAGTAGGAAATTCTATAATCAGATCTGTTACAAATTGACATGCCAGTCGAGTCACTTATATGTAGATTAAAAGCCCGCACCAATTTTCCGGTGTCAATGATATCAAAATTCTACTTGTGTTTTAAAATAGACCTTAACTATTTAAATGTAGATATGAAAGTTTTGCATGCGAAGGTTGGGGCCCTTTTAGTTAATGTCCTGAGTGAGACCTTTTGCATGCAAGAAGAACCTAAAAAAGAGCATACAACCTATCTTTTAATAAATTGTGATAGCAAGGTGGTAGCCTTGCCTCATGGGGGTGATATGATTTTTCAAAGAAATAGTTTTTTTAATAATATTTTTGTAATCTTGAGTTTCGCTTGCTATTCGGAAGTTGATCGAAGGCAAGATACATACATATAGCATTAATAATAATAAAATTAGCGTTTTCATTTTTGTTTAATTCTGCGCATGTTGTCAAAATCAATAGTAAAATTAATTTAATTTCAAACAATCACCACAAATTTGTTAATCACAGTCATTTTTAAATTTCTGACAACGCTGCGCAGTATAATACCTTAGATGTGTACTGTGGATCGAAGGCAAGAAACATATATTACAGGTAATACCAGTAGCGTGTTCATTTTTGTTCAGTTTTGCGCATGTTGTCAAAATCAATAGTAAAAAAATTGAATTTCAAACAATCACCAAAAATTTGTTTTTGTTTACTGTGTACTTACACAAAGGGCCTGATAATACCTTAGATATGTGAACTGTGGATCGAAGGTACTTTTTATTTCACTGTCTTTTTTCGGCAAACATTGTTATAATTAGGGCTCGGATTTCACACTACATTTAGAACCTATTATTCAGTTAATATTGTAATTTACTTACGTATTAATAAAGTTATAATAATAATATCTTTAAAAATTATGAAATTTCCTTTTAAATGGAATTCTATGGTTAGTGCATATTTTGCATATTTTATGCAAAATGCATATTTTCATTATAAATTAATTATTTCGTTATAAATGCATATTTACATTATAAATGCATATTTTCATAATAAACGCATATTTTAAATGCATATTTTCATATTTTTCGTGCATAATTTTCAATAACCTGTGTCTATCTTCAAGAGTCAGTGTCACCGTGTAAAATACTACGATTACATTTGGTATTGAGCTTGGATCCTTGTAAATTGACATCGAGTTTGAAACTACTCTATTTCACTCGGGGACCGGAGTCAAGTCGAAATTTGCGACGAAAAACCCTGGGTCGAGGAGTTGGTTTGATAGATAATGCAAAAACAAATTCAAATTTGTTTTTATTTTTTATATTTTGATATTATTTTTTTGTTTTAAAAACAAAAGTAAAATAATGGTTTCATGTCCATATTTTCGATTTTTAATTTTATATTTTATATTTTTTAGTGCCTATTTTAAGCGCATATTTCCGATTTTTAAGTGCATGCAAATCCTAGCCCTAATTTTATTCAAGTAAATGACTGTCATTAAGTACCCAAATCTACAAAATAAATTGTTTGTTTTGATGTCGAACTTAACTTTACTTTTTCGATGGTTTTTGATGTGCTAATAATCGAATATAAGCTCCTACGTAGGGTTTTCCAGATATTCTAGTCTATATATAACCGTTTTTCAGTTATATTTGGGTTTATGTTACATATCATAAATTAATTTTTTCTCAGAAAAAAAAAAAATTCTAACTAATAGAAGCTTCCGCTCTTATAACAAATAAGTGTGCCCAAGAAGTTTTATATGTTTGGCAAGACAAAGATTGTGATAGCAAAATAATTCTTGTTCCCTATGCTAGGGTAGTACCACCCTATCAGCAAAATGAGAGTCCAAGACGTTTTTCATCGAGTTCCACCCATTTCATGCAAGGCTCTCATATTTATACTTTAAAAGTTTAGATCTATCTTAAAACACCAGAGCTATCATTCGCCATATCCAAAATTGTCTACGGGCGGCTCTCTACTTTATTTTAAGCTTGAAAAATATCGAAATTAAACATTTCATTATTTACTACTTCAAAGTAACACTAAGGATAAAAAACTTTGTATGCTTTTTTTAAAAAAATATATTGCAGTAGTTGTAAATGTGTGAAACATACAAACAAAAAATATTCAATAAAAGGAAAACATAAGAAAGTAGGATAACTAAATAGCAAGTTATTTACAAACAACTTCAAAGACACCTGAATAAATTAACAATTGACAGCAGAAACTAGTGAAGCAAATGCTAATTTTTATATTTAATTTCTGTGAAATATTTACCAGTGAAGAATGCGTATATTTGTGATAAGCCAGATGAAGCTGATTAAAAAAAAGAAAATAATATTTTTTTTTACTTAATTTTTCTCCAAAAGAACGAGTGATACAAATTATGTATGAAATTAGAATAAAAAAAATATATCTTATCAATACCAATGGACTACAAACAAAATTATATTGTATGAGTGTTTATTTTACTGTCCCACCACCAAAAATGAATAGGTAGTGAAAATAAAAATGAAAACAAACATAAATGAATAAATAAAAATCCTATTTGCTTTAACTTACCATTTGGTTTGCGACCAAAAATACTAGAGATCGATGTTGAAAAGCTTTTTCGCTTATTGTCATTCCGCTTAAAAGGGTCATATGATGAAGAAGGTGTTACTTGGACCGGTGATGATGATGATAAGTTAGCAAAAGTCGAGGTCGGCTGTAAGCTATTACGCTGAACATTTTTTATACCGTTATCACTTACTACTTTTCGAGCGTTAATTAACCTGAACTCTCGATCAATCAGATACGACCTTGCAACATCGATTATTTCAAGGGAATCTTCCGTAACTGGAAGTTCGGCATCGATTTGCTGTTTTAGAATACGCAAAACTTGGTGAAAAGAAGGTGTATCAGAGGTTGTCACAATATCGGGGCGCAGCAAAACTGATTGTGTAAGAGGCAACGGGTATAAAGCCAAACGAGTAATAAGTCCCGTCAAATGAAGATTAACATAAAGAGTATTGCTGGTAAACGTTTGCAACTTTCCCCAGACAGCATTTAAAAAGGGACCTGAAGGTATAAATATATATTTTAAAATGATCTGCGCAGATAACAACAAATTTTACCCAAAGTGACTGTCCCTTGAGCGAACAAATCTTCTGAGAAATCCAAATCCGTTATTACCAAATCTCTTCGACTTGTTAACCTCCAACTAGATTTCGCCTTTGTTCCACTTTCAGAATCTACTTCCGAAGCAACAGCAACTACTTCACTACTATCATGGTCATCATCGGGTCGCCACTTAAAGGATTCATATCCACTTGACTCGCCAATCGATTGCAGACTGTCGTACTTGTTTTTGTCACTATCGAGCAATGCATTCGATGCATCCCCAATAAATTGTAGCGGACTGCAACTAAATTCACTGAGAAAATTTCTCACCATCTCATTGATTCGTTCAATTGTTTGGCCGTTAGCCTTCTGCCTGGGTGGCCATTTTTGATACTTATACGCATTTGACCACCTATTGCAGGCAGTCCAAGATTGTGCAATTTTATAGTGTGCGTCAAACAAATACGCATGATAGTTTGAGTACAATGTGTCGCCCGTATGAAGATTATAATAATTCCAATTCGCTCCGATTGTTTTGCTCATCGACTGACGGGAAGGTGAATCATTGGCTGGTGTTCCTTCCACCGAGCTTGGCTTATGTTTAAGTTCTCTGGCTCGTTTCATCACCTCGGGAGTAAGATCTAGGAAAAAATCAGCAGTGTTTGTATACGGATCGATTTTGTTGATTTTGTGACGATATGATATTGGAACATGCTTGCCCGGTAGCAAGTATTTGAGTAACAATTCCAGCATGATGTCTTCGCAGTGTAAACTCAGCAGAGTTTCGAATAATGACATCGCCACCATGCATAGCTATTTTAAGAAAAAGATTAGTTAAGTTTATTGTTTTTTTTTTTTCAATGAATCATTTCTTACATTTGGGTCACTAGCACTTAGCCGATCAATGAGTGTGTCTATAATACGTTGACCATCGAATTTTTCTTCATCCAAAAGAAATTTAACAAAAGCTCTTAATAGCCCAGGTTCCGTCACGGACCGGAGGATTAAATCCAAATAGGACATTGCTGAAATTTGTGACTCGACGTTTGTCTGCAAATGTTTGCCTTTGAATGTCTGTAAAGTGTAATTTTCGATTGTTTCCCTGGTGTGGTTAGTGGAATCAAAAATCAAGAAAAAAGGATAGCTTTTCTTTTGAAATTAAAAAAGCATACAAAAGAGCGGAAGAAATGAGCGTATTTGACTTGTTGTGTACATTTTTGATATTTTTCTTCAGAAATACGAGTATGTATTTTTGTTGAACATAGAAAACTACAGACGAGATATAAAGCAGTAATAAACAAATTTACTTTGAACGTATAAATGATGATAGTAGACAAAAATACTTTGCTTAAATAGATCCCACGCCCGCCCACAGATAAATTAAAATAAAAAGACAAAAACATTAGACTTCCCACACCACAAATTAATCGAAAGACACGTTTCCAAATATATCTTTGTATATCCAAATACTTTACCTGCAATATGGCTGGTCCTAATACAGGTACAATGAACCCTTGATACATGAAGTCTAATAATTGATTTTTAATCAAATCATGTGCCACTTGAACGACTGCATTGCAAAACTCTAATGCATTCATAAAAAGTGTCAGTTCAGGTATTTCGGTGACGTCATCAGGCGTTATGCGATGCCAGTCGCTTGTGTTGATCTCTATTGAATTTGGCAACCGTGAGTAGAGACCTCCAAGTCCGGTAACAAGCAATGGACACATGGACGAATATTGTGCAATGTATGTTCCAATGTTTGAGTTCTTTTGAGAGAGTGACATGCACAGGAGGAGTGCATCACGCGCCTGATGCCCAAGACTACCTTCTCTGTGTACATACGGTATAAGAAGTGAAAATATAATGAAGCTGCAAAAATAAAAAAAAATCATTTATTAATCTATCTTTGCGTGTAACTAACAAAAATTCTTACTTTGTACTGTATTGCCCCTGTTTGTGCTGTTCTGAAGAGAAAAAGAACAAATCTAAGAGATGAACATTTTGCATAAGTACAACACACAATTGATTCAATAGAATGACCAATCTTTTTTCAAGATCTGGTGGGAAAATTTCCCCTTGGCTTGAGTCAAGAATTTTCAAGAGTGGTCGCAAAAACGGTTCGTGACATAAAAGTTGATGCCTAGAATGGCTGACCAGTAGTTCGTAGAGCTTAAGTTGTTCTAATCGAACTGCATTGGAATAACGTCCCGTAATTATACCCCATTGGTATAGTTTGTCTAATAGATTTTCACTTAGCAAAAACTCCAGACATGGCGCTGGAGGGCTTGAATTAGAATTTGGCAGCGAAATTTTATTGCAGTGATGGAGTTCCACAAGAAGCAGTGTTACCATGTAATCCAGGTGCGAAACAACCCCAAGAACATCATCGTGTGTCGGTGCTTTTTGATTCTGAATAAAAATACAAAAAAATACATGTAAAAATTTTGTATAGGTACCAAGATAAAATATAATATTTTTAAAATAATTAATCCAAAAGACAGGACAACACATTTTTTTTTGCAAAATATAAGTCCTGCCTGAAGCTTTCGGCTTTTAAACAAATTAAATATTTTTAGGGGCTCAGCAAAAACTTTTTAAAAAGCCTTTCGTTTGACTTATCGAAGTGAATGGCGAAAAAATGTACACATTTCTTTTTTTTAAAGATAATTTATAAATTATTTCTTTCTTCATCCTAGGTTTTTTTATGAATTCCCTACTAATTTGTTAGTGACTACATAGTTTTTTTTTATCGAAGTGTTTGCATTTTGAAAAGTTTTAGGAAATAAATGTTGGTACGAGAACAAGATTAATTTGTGTGTGCACTGTCGGCTACCTTATATAGGAACCTTAACACCCGTTCCCTGATACTTTAATATGACATCCAGAAATTTTGAATTATGATAAATACAAATGGAAGGAGCACATCAATGTCAAAAAGTTTTACTCATTGATTATAGTCTGGTTTTACTTCTTCCTTTAAATGTAGTATATGTCTTATCGCAAAATTTAATATTTTCGTATCCAAACTCATACTTTATAGTGATAAAACTATGAACTTTTGATACGCGTGGACTGCCTGATCGTAATAGGTGTTATCTTCGAATTTATAAGCAAATACAGAGTTTATTTCCACATTCTCATTTGAATATTTTATAGTTTTTTGTTTGTTATATTTTGATTGTATAAGTAGCTAATTATTGTATGCAATTGCAACTATATGCATATGAAGTTCTTTTACTATAAATAGCTCAAAGATTAAAGATTAGCAATCAGATCGACCTCATCTCATAAACAGAATGTCGTCGCTCGACTGTTAACGCAAAATTTGAAGAAAAAACTTGCAACTTCCTCTCTTTATTTAGAGGCAAATGAGTTTTATATATACATAAATCGAAAAACATTTAAACTTACGTCCGCCCTTTGTATTATCTCGTACGCCTGCTGCCAATGCTTGCAAAAACTATCATAGCACGCTCTTGGATCGCAGTCTGTTGCCGAGTCGATGGGTCGTTGCTTATTTAGGCTAGAAAGTGATGTTGTGGAGAGGCTGCCACCATTACTGCCACTGCTGGATATCGATGCTGTGGCTGTTGTTGCAGATGAACTGCTCCCATTTCGTGTTAGACTCTGCCGCAAAGGGCTGGAACGCAGCCAACTCATTTCCCGTTGTGTTACTGCCTGCTTTTTTTAAATGGTGTCTATTTCTATTTCGGATTGAAGCTCATTAAATACGCGCAAATTAACCAATAATGGAACTAAATAACAGTCGATTAACTTTGATTGCACTGAACATTAGTACCATGAAAGATAGAATATTGGGAAAGATACTAAAAGCGGGGGCGGAGTACACCTCAGTAACAAAATAAATAAAACAAATAGTGTTGGTAGTACGTCGAGATTATAACTTTGTCAAAAAAAAAAATTCCTTTGAAATTTATCAACACTTATTTGTTTAATTGTGTTGTTTTCACAGCAGCGATTAAAAACACAAATACAACCAATTTAAATTTTTCTTTTTCACTGTTTACTGCTAGTTTTACTATTCTGCCTTCTTAAGTTTTGCCACTGTAAGTGAAAAACGTATATCTCTTTGCAAAATATTTATTTTTCATTCGAATTTGCAGCACTTGTAATTACTTTTTTATAGTTGAAATATTTCGATTGATTACATGGTTTACATTATTTGGCAATTTGGATAGATTTATTTTATCAGCAAGATTTATTTTATGAGTAACATCTTCGATGACATAAATTTTAAAAAACGAACTTGCTATTTGCTATTTCTTTATCCACGTACGTTCTTGGCTGTCAGTTTTTTCTATGTCTCCTCTAGTAGTACTACTTTCACTTTGCTATAAAATAATAATCTTAAGGCATATACCTACGTCACTTTATGGTGGATTTACATGTATCGTCGTCCGACTTCTGCAAAAAATTGGGGATGCAAAATTAAAATGTACATTTGTACATAGTTTTGGAATACATCTGTCCCGCTCTACTTTTCTTCATATTTGCAGACGAAGATACATGTAAATCCAGCATTATGCTGGATTCGTCTGAGAATATGAAGAAAAGTAGATCGGGACAGATGTATGCGGAAAATCCGAGCGTGTGAAAGAGAACCATCAAGAAGATGAACATGTTCGTCCTCATATCTGCATTATGGCACTTCCTATAATCTGCATGTACGACCCAGCAAACGTAGAACTACATAAATAACCGGTGAAATATGTACGTAAGAAGTACTTCTTTTCCACTGAATAAGATAGGGGCTCGGGAAAAAACTCAGTTATATACCTCCTATACATGAGAATACATGAAGCAGATATTTTTTTCTAGCATGCGAAATGTAGTGAATTTCCCCTCCATGAAAGTACTGACAAAGGTACTTCAAATGTATATCAGCGAGGTACTACTGGAAGTACTTCTAATGTTTATTCACCAGTAGTTTCTTAAACCATAGCGAAAGCACTGAAACTTGTCCTTTAAAAGTACTTCTTATGCGCATACATTTCACCGGTTATATCCGTACTACTACAATTACTGAGTTCTCGAATCTAGAAATACGGATATAACTGGTGAAACTTGTACGTAAAAGAAGTAGTTTGTTACTTCTGAAACTGAGCCTTTTGAAATTATATATGCAATAATTAGTATGATAAATTGAATTTTACGAATAGTTTTTGTCACCAGTTTATTGCGCGTTTTATCAAAATAAATAAAAAAATTGTTCAGACTTTAGAGCCGTTCCAATAATTGAACAATTTGCTGCAATCTCAAAATACACGACAATCGTCGAAAATGGTTTCCTTGACCCTGATGAATCTGAAATGCAGTAATAACAAAGTATAAGACACTCTAATAAAAACATTTGTGTTTTCTATTAAAGTTTAATGACAATAATTAAATATAATTTATTTGTTTCTTATAAAAAGAACAACCAAAAAACAACCATTTATAACTCGCGCTCGCCGATAAAATAAATGTTTTTGTTTGTCATGTTGTACAGTGTGTGCACATTCAAAATGAGACAAAACTTTGTGCATCGTATACATTGCACTCTTTCTTCCCTTTTACGATAGAAGTTTTATTTTTTTTTTTTTTTAGGAGAACCAAAAGTACTTTTTTTGAGGGGAGAGTTTTTGGTAAATAAAGAAATACATACATTTATAGAATTATCAGAGAATACAAAAAAGAATTGTTTTATTTGTGACGTTAGTTTAAATATAAAGAGTAGTATACAAGTAAAAATAAGAGGGCGCACATGGCGCAAAAAGTCATATCCTCGGAGGTGACGGAATTACCAAACTCTAACACCCCCTCTCAATTCGTGGTCTGGAGATGATGAAGTCCAAGTCCGAGTAGGCATTTTTCATGATTCGGCTTGCTCAAAGGCTTGGTTAATATGTCTGCGACCATCTTCTCCGTTGGCATATAGTCGAGTGTTATGGATGAGTTCCTGATCACTTCACGGACGAAATGGTATCTAATGTCGATGAGTTTAGATCGGGAGTGAAAAACAGGATTTTCAGCCAGTTTCCCTGCTCCTTGGTTGTCATTGTACATTTTTATTTGGCTTAGTTGGATGAAGCCCAACTCATTTAAAAAATTCGACAGGTAGACTGCTTCTCTGCTTGCATCGCTTATATACCCATGTACTCAGTTCCAGTCGAGGATAGAGCCACTGTTCGTTGCTTACGGGATTCCCAGGATACTGAAGCCTTTCCAAAAATAAAAACTGAACCTGTATATGATCGACGATCCAATGTACAGTTGCCCCAATCAGCATCAACAAAGCAAATCGGTGTATTGTCATCCTTCTCGAACTCTAGTCCTAGATGGGTCGTTCCTCTTAGATAACGTAATACTCGCTTTGCAGCAATCCAATGTTCCTTGCTGTAACAGTTATTATACTGACTAAGGGCACCTACCGGGTATGCTATATCTGGTCGTGTGGCCAAGGCAAGGTACATTAATGCACCCACCAGCTCACGATATGGTTTCTCACTTTCTTCAGGTTGTGTTATCCTTCAAAAGCTTGCGATCGGTTATCATTGGAGTAGCAACCGGTTTACTATTTGCCATTGCAAATCTTTTCAAGACATCTTCGATATATCCGCTCTGCGATAGTTGTATCTTGTGTTGTGACCTTTTGATCTGGATGCCTAAGCAGTATTTCGCTTCCCCTAGATCTCGTACCGTAAAATTCTTAGACAGTGTTTGCTTTATGTATGCTTCCATAATTTTGTCACTGGAGAATATGAGGATGTCATCGACGTAGATAAGGACAAAAGTTTTGTTGCATTTGTCATGGTAGACACACGAGTCGGAATCCATTGGGGCCAATCCCGCATTTTTTAGCGTTCTATCGATCTCGATGTTCCATTGGCGTCCAGCCTGACGTAGTCCATATAAGGCCTTCTTGAGTTTACAGACCTTATTGGCACTGCCTCGAAGATCTTTCCGCATTTTATGTACATAGATTCTAAGATCTTCGTCTCCATCGCTAGTTGACATTCTCTGCAACATTGGTTTCAAAAACTGTGGTTTGTCCATGTAGATATCCTCGTTGACTGCCATTCAGGTAGGCTGACGTAATGTCCGGTTGAGAAATTTTTAAATTTTCCCTGGCAGCTATTGCAATTGATTAATCAGTAGCCGCAACGAGTTAAGTCTAGCAACTGGAGCGAATGTGTCACTAAAATCCACTCCGGGCTTCTGCGAGAATCCTTTTGCCACTAATCTGGCTTTTCTTCTCTCGAGTTCCGCAGTACTATCCTACAGCCAATTGTTCTAGCTTGCTCAGGCGTGTGCACCGGAACACACATATACATATAAACCCTTTCATCGGATTATTTGTCAATTTAATTTTACTCGACTGAACGAACAAAATATACATAAATATCAGACAATTTACGCACACACACATAAATATTTCCCAAACTAGTCTCGGAACAATAGAAAGTAATTATTATAATTATTATTATGAATCGCAGTTCCGCTGCAGTGCAGTTCCGCCTAGTGCGGTCTAACCTTAAGGCTGATTAAGGCTGGTATTTACCGAGAACAAAACCAGACTAGAAAATCGTTAGACGGTGTTCACATTGGACTGCCTCTTCCGACTATTTTATATATATTCTCTGGAATGTATCTCCCTTGCATTTTATGGTTAGAAAGAGCGAAAAGTAGTAATTTTTTAAAAAATTCAAAAATGTGTGGATTTTTTTGATGTTTTCTTTTGAAAATTCGGAGGAATCAGTCCAATGTGAACACCGTCTTAAATTTGATCCTTCCTCTACTCTTCACTCCCTTCATCCTCACACAAAACATTGGTATTTGTCACCTACTGGCAACTTATACTACGTTTTCATTGGAGCCGAAATGAGGTAATTTCGAAATTAGCTCATTTGGAACGTCATATTTCCTATACAAATTTGACGTTCCAAATGAGCTTATTTTGAAATTACTTCATTTCGGCTCTAATAAAAACGTAGACAAAATGTCGCTATCGGTACATGCATCTTTGTCTGCAAATATGAAGAAAAGTAGAGCGGGACAGATGTATGCAAAAATCCGAGCGTGTGAAAGAGAACTATCAAGAAGATGAACATGTTCGTCTTCATGTCTGCATCATGGCACTTCATATAATCTGCATGTACGATGATCTTCTGCATTTTGATGTTCTCTCTCTATCCAAAAAATGTAAATTTTAATTTTGCATCCCCTTTTTTTTTGCAGAAGTCAGACGAAGATGCATGTAATGGTGGATTTACATGTATCTGCATTTGGTTTCTGCAAAAAAAGGGATGCCAAATACAAAATGTATATTTGTTAGATAGAGAGAAAAGATCAAAATGCAGAAGAACTTCGTTTCTGCATTTTAGGAAAGTGCCATAATGCAGAAATGAAGACGAACATGTTCATCTTCTTGATGGTTCCCTTTCACTCACTCGAATTTCATGTATACATCTGTTCTGCTCTACTTTTCTTCATTATGCAGACGAAGATACATGTAAGTCCAACATAAATCCACCATAAGAGTTCTCTGGCTTTCTAAAAAGGTATGGCAGCGCATTGCAAGTTTTACCGTTGTTTTAAATATTTTTTTTCTGTTTTAGGTCAATGTTTTAGAAAATTGCCCCTCCCGCCTAAACGCCACGGCCACGACGATTCTGAAAAAAAAAACTGTCATTATATGCCTAAGGCCTTATAAAAATTAATTTCCATTAAAACAAAAGCCTAACAGAAAACAAAACGAATTTTCTCACGATGACAGTAAATATTTCTGATGTTTTATATTTCAAACGTGTTTTTCAAAGACTCCCAAATTTTAAAAAAAGAGAACGATAGACGATACGAGAGTAGAAGAGTTACGTGAAGCAAACTATTGTCGATATCGTTTCTAGCTATCGTTTGGACGATAGTCGTCAGAAAAGTTACGTGATGAAAACCCTGTATCCACATCTGTATCGTGTGTTGTGTTGTGGAGTCGTGTGACACTGTCATTCCATATATATTATGCGCCACACTGCAACACAACACACGAGACAAATATGGTTCTACGCATATGAAATACATTGTAGCGATAGCGACACACGACTCCACAACACAACACACGACACAGATGTGGATCAGGCTTAACCCTGAGGCTACACGAGCCAGTACTGGCTTACAAGTTACAATACATTTAAATTGTCTCACAAACCTGAGCAACTTGCTCGTCAACTGACTTTCCATTTTCGAAGCCGGCTGGGAAGCCAGTAGAGAAGACAGTGGCGTCGTTCAGACTTGTATATAAAGCTATATTACAAATTTCGTTGGAAATTTAATGCAAAATTAAATATTCTTTCTACCACAACTTTTAATGAGAGGAGGGACCAAGAATTTTTAACATTTCTAAAATAGGCAACTGTCAAAAATAATTGAAGGATGGCTATGGATTATGATGAAATATAAAAAATCTCTTAAAAATCCTAATGTTTCGAAAGTATTTTTTTTGCTTCGGAAAAATGAGGGTTCCGGGGATTTTGGTGACATTTGGAACATTCTGTTACCGATTTGTCAAGCCATAGACTGTCAAATTAAATGGAAATATTGCCACGGAGATGATGCATTGGAAAACTTCAAGATATCTGAATTTTTTGAGATTACATTTTCTTCGCGGGAAAAGACGATTTTAGCGCCTTTGGGTGACATTTTGGAACAAAAATTTCCTCGTACGACGTAATTTAGTTTCTTATACTACGTTTTCATTAGAGCCGAAATAAGGTTATTTCGAAATTTGGCAAAAAAGTGTGTTCATTATCTAATTTGCTAATTCCATTTGACATCTCATTTCATTTTGAATTTGGAATGGCAGTTAGCCGTTTATTTTTGTTGTTTTCTCTTTAAATTATTATTATTCTATTAACAAAACAACGTGCTGCATGCACTAATTTCTCCAACGGTGTATTATAAATTACTGTTGTGTAGGTAGACTTGCTTACAATATCATGACACATGCACCTATAAACCCTTATAATTATATTTTGATTATATATCCAGTCCCAAAATTTGCTGTCGGCTCGTAAAATATAAGAAATCACATCTAAAACTAATAAAATACACCAAGACGATAGCTAAATAGGTATCGAGCAGTCGATATCGTCGAGACGATAGTAAATGACAGATTTTTTAATTACATGAAGCAAAACTCAAATCGTCAATTCGATATTGTTTGAACGATAGACGTTTTGTATTCTTACGTGAAGCATAGCTATCGATAACGATATCGAAAACGATATCGTCACTATTACGTGATGAGAGCCCAGGCTTTATGCATTTAAAAGGAGACAAATTTAATAAAATAATATTAAAATACATAATTTCAAACACAAATACGTTGTATCTTGTCTCAATTCAGCATAATACACTTTATCTCTTGTATGTTTATAGTATAAGCATCGACCTGCATTTAACAAAACATTGAAGTTTTTTGAGGGATTTTTTTTTTAATTTATACTCGAGTAGGTACTGATTTTCTTCTACACGACAATTGGGTCAGTTTTTTCACTGTTAATCGCCTTTAATCTATGATTATTTCAACTGGTAAATTATCGAAAGTATTATTTTTTTGTTAACCACAATTTAAAAAAAAAATCTAAAGTTGCAAACTGCTAATGAGTTACTTAGTTGGAACGGATTCTTTTTCTACTACTACTTCTAACTTCAGTACCAATAAAGTCAGACTTAGGCTGGTATTCACTGAGCGCTCATAAACTGCTCTTAACTTTATGAGCTTCATAACTTGAAAATTATTTGTGCTATTCACCAACCACTCATAAGTATTTTTCTATGTTCGAAAAAGATAGGCAATGGTTGAATATGAGAGCGAATGATCGAAAAAGAGAGCCAAACCAAACATTCCCAAACTGTAAAATTAAACTGTTTTTGGTAACGATACAGCCCGATGCCTATCTAACACCAAAAGAATATCAATACCTAAACCCAGAACTTTTTTTTTATTTTGTCGTGAGGTATTATCTCTGAAAAAAATAATAGGTAGGTAGTAGTTTTAAAAAAAATTACCATTACAATATGTATTATGTTTTTACTATAAAAATAATTCTTTTCAGTGCTTAAATTTTGATTTCCCTTTAAACAGAAAATGATAACAAAAGATGATTGTATTCTGTGACGTCATAGAAATACCATAATGACAAATTGGGTGTATCAAATGACCATACCTTTTTGTGATTATCTTGGGGGGAAGGGACGTTTTATTGCGAAATTTTTCGGACGACTTTTCGAAGAGAGCGCTCGTGACTTAGGAGTGGCCGAGAGCACTCATAACTTTTGTGAGCGCTCGTAAATGTTCACTTATATTGATTGGTGAATAGGTTTATGACGCTTTTAAGTTATGAGCGCTCGGTGAATACCAGCCTTAAGCAGCCTTAAGGTTAGACCGCACTAGGCTGAACTGCACTGCAGCGGAACTGCGATTCAAAATAATTTGTATGAAATTTTATGAAGTTCAGTTATGCCGCTTAGTGCGATATAGCTCATACAATTTCATACAAATAATGTTTTCCCGCGTCGTGAAGTGTAGTTCCGCTGCAGTTGTGTGCGGTCTAACCTTAAAGGCTTAACTACATAGACCTACTTTTGTACAAAAGTACAAAAGTGAGAAATTACACACATACTCTAGCGTCATGTGCTTGCGAAAAATTGTGTTTAATGCTTAAGTTTCTGACATTTATCAAAAAAAAAAAAAACTAGAAAACAATTTGTTACGCTAGGTATTCGATTTTTATTATACAAAATATCTATTTTAATTTGTCTTTCTGTAAAATAAAATCGTCCTAATATATCTGAACATTATAAGCCAACTTCGGGAGTGAACATTATTTTACCGCCATATACTTAGCAGGTGAAAGTCACGAATTTAATTTTTTTTGGTTCCCAGAATTCTGTCCTCATTTGGTCCAATTTGGGCAACCACTTTTACAGCCGAATCTATAAAGAAATTTTAAAGGCTTCTTAACTCTAAACTACCTCTAAATAACACTTAGGTGTGAAAGCGGTATCTATAATCAATTTCCACATTTAAGCAACGTAACTTAAACACCTCTTAACTTAAACACCATCCAAAGCGTTTAAAGGCTACGCAAAGCCAACTTAAATATATTTTGACACATGAGAATGGTTTTTTTTTATCAAAACAAATTGTGCGTAGGTTGAGTAAGGAAATATTTATGTGTGTACTGTGATGGCCGGGTTTGAATTGTTTTTTTTTTTGTTTTTTTTGTTAAAGAAAATAATATACTTTCTCACGAATACAGGAAGGAAATTTCTGAAAACAAAATAAAAAAAAACTAAAGTGGAATGGTTTCATTTCTTCTGTCTTCTGTGTTTGACGATACATACACACATACACCCATTTGCTTCTCTTTCTGTCTTATTATTTGTTCACTCTTTTGTGTATGCAAATTTTTTTGCAATCTGACAGAAATAGCCTGAGAGTGAAAAATGTACTAGAAATTTGTATCAGATTTGTCAACTTTCTTGCGTTACGTTACATTACGGTTGTTTAGTTAAGTATGAAAGGAATATTGATTATAGATACAAATTTAAGTAACGTGATTTAAAGGCAACTTTAATATTTAAGCAAGCTTAACTAAATAACCTCTAAAAGGCATTTTAAGATAATTTTATAGATACGGCTGTTAGAATTTACGTCAGCGTAGTTAATTAGTTATAAACAATTTAAGTTTTAACGTATACTTAGCAGACATAGAAACAAAAGTGGGCTTTTTTGGTGTCAATCGATCGGGAATGGTGTTGTCGAATTTGCGCAACCTATTTTAGAATTTGGAGCATCATAGTTTAGTTAATAATAAATAAAATGTAAAAAAAAATGACAGCTCTATAAACAATTACAATTTACAAACAAATATACGTTTCGTAACGTAACGTATTTAAAGCTCTCAAATAAAACAGGACTAGCACATGTAAATTCACTTTTGTGTCCCAATTTAATATTTTTTTTGTTTTGGCTGTCAATATTTGTGGCTGGAGCAGTCGCTTTCTCTTTTTGTTTGCTGTGCTTATAATTTTTGTGAGTATGATTTAAAAAGTTTTCTAAAGAAAGTTTCTGTTTCAGACTACACTGTGAGGACATAAAACAATCAACTGGCATTATGATAATTGAATATCTGCCATATCGATATTTGCATCACTGGCTGGAACAATGCCATGGATTGTGCAAACAAAAACATCTTGAATAGGAACCTCCTTTGATAACAAAGTGCCTGGAAGATAATGCTCGGTCTGTGAAGAACATCGACTTGATAATCTACCAGGAGCACTGATCCTCTACCAGGAGTGTTGCTGGATGCTAAATTTGTCTGCATAAAAAGTGTTGTTTATACCTGTGGCAAACAGAGTAGTCGCAATTAGTGTTCAATAAGTTAAATTGTCTATGGCGATGAGACTTTGCAATAGACAAATCCAATTTTGGGAATTCGTTTATGATGTGGACATATCTCAGAACATTCCTTAGCACTACCAATTTGTTGATTTGGATTTATTTGAAATTTACACTTGATTTTTAATCTCTGGTCAGTCAAATTCATTTTGACAAACGTAAGATATACAAGAAAATATAATTTAATCATGTTCTTCACTATTTTTGTATTGTATTTTTTAACTTAAAGATAAATCCAATGGCTAGTTCCTAATTACTCCTTTTGGAATGCCAACATTCTGAATTTTTGATCGACTGACTTTTAGTCTTCAGTAATGCGCGGATAAACATATATTCAAGACTTGATTCCCGGCATAGCAGGAACATGAAGTACAATAGATGCAGATGCCGGCCATATCGAAATTGGATTTTCCCTTCATTCAGTTGCCATTGTATTGGAAATAAGATTGGGAAAAGTTTATATGAACCTGAGAGATCAACACTAAGGTAAAGATAAACCTCATATATTGATTCAATAAATAATTGCTTCTACATCTGTTACAGATAAAACTATAAATAATTCACGACAACATCTGTATAAAATAAAACCTTATGCTAAAGAATCCACATTCCCAATTAATAGTGATGATGAAATACCGATTTGTACATATAATTAAAACAGCAACCAAAAGCAAGAGCACAACTATATATTCTCTTCAATCCGCTAAATTAAATGATAAAATTTAACGCTAGATCTTTTTTTTAAAGTTTATTCATATTCCTTTACAATAAATATAATAATCATAATGTCGATAAAAATTTGTTAACTTTTTAATTTTGCATGTTGAACCCATCTTAGCAGAAACTAAGGTCGCTTTCAGGTAAGGAGGCAGGAAGGTGGATATGGCGGTGAAAAGCATCCTCGCTCGATGACCCATTTAACGCTGTAGTTCGGCGTTTTGATACTATAACTTGTTTGACCTGTGGATTAAAGAATATTAAAAAAAAAAAAAAGGAAATTATTTCCTTGCACAAATGTTAATTTTAAGAACAAAAACGTACGC
Organism: Melangyna quadrimaculata; assembly: GCA_949320155.1. Taxonomy (NCBI): domain Eukaryota; kingdom Metazoa; phylum Arthropoda; class Insecta; order Diptera; family Syrphidae; genus Melangyna; species Melangyna quadrimaculata. Next base: position 3,619,680 of record OX439483.1, read on the forward strand.
ATATAAGAAACTTCATTATATTTTAATTTACCTTTGCCAGAACTAGTTTGTGATCATAAATATGTTTCCATGGTTAATGACAGCTTTTAAATTTTATATTGGATTGCAGAAACAGTTTAAAAAGAGCTAGAATACACAGAAAATATGTGTTATTGCTTGCTTTTGTCTCTCTAATTTCCGTATAAGAAATATCCTTTCTTATAGACGTGTTTCTCATATAAGTTATTGTCTTTCTTATATCCGTTGTTTGTATATAAGAAAAACTCGGATATAAGAAAGAAATTTCTTGGATTATCAGAGTTTCTTATATCCGTGTTGTACTGTACTGTAGTACTAATTTTTATAGGGTGAAAAAAGTTAAAAAAAAAAAACAAAACAAGTTTTAACCAAAAATATTTACTGGAAGGTCTCTGAAGATCACCTAGGTGTTAGATGTTTTTAAAATTAACTAGGTATCTATTTGATGAAAGGGGGTAAAAACAAAAAAGTGATGGTCAATTAAAAAAAAAAAAAACTTTAGGGAGTTCACACTCATTGACAAGTCGATCGACCTGAGTCGTGTTGCTAGCGTTCACATTCGACGACAGCCTCATTAACTTCATTTGTAAATGTTAATAAATTTTCAAAAAGCAAAAACGACGTAGATTTATTTTTTTTGCACCAGTTTCAGCGAAGAAAATTCATATTTTCTACCTTATTTTGTGGTTTTACTTCTATTTCAACCCATTCTCTATGAGTCTCACATAAAAATTAAAAAGAAACACTAAAATCCAAATTTTCAGACACACCGGTTGTTCAACTAGTGTTCACATTAGCTACAGCGGTCGTTCGAACGAGCAAAATATCAAAAAATTTGAAAAACTTCCGACAGTCGTTCAACTTGTGTCCACATTGCAAATTATGCGACGATTCGACACGAGTTGATGAACTTGTATGCTTTTCACTTTTAGAGGGGTTCACACTCATCAACAAGTCGATCAACCTGAGTCGTGTTGCTAGCGTTCACATTCAACGACCGCCTCATCAACTTCATTTGTAAATAAATTTTCAAAGAGCAAACACCGCGTAGATTTAACTTTTTGCACTAGTTTCAGTGATGGAAATTCATATTTTCTCCCTTCCTTTTGTGGGTTTACTTCTATTTCAACCCATTCTCTATGAATCTCACATAAAAAATTGAAAAGAAACACTAAAATTCAAATTTTCAGACATATCAGTTGTTCAACTAGTGTTCACATTAGCTACAGCAGTCGCTCGACCGAGCAAAATATCAAAAAATTTGAAAAACTTCCAACAGTCGTTCAACTTGTGTTCACATTACAAATTATGTGACGATTCGACACGAGTTGATCAACTTGTCGATGAGTGTGAACCCCCCTTTTGTGAGGGTTCATCTCCAGGAAAAGTTATGCATATGCATAAAACAATAAAACATTTCAAAATTAAGCGATTTTTATAAGGTGAAAAAGGGTAAAACCAAAATATGGTGTTCGAATAAATTTTTTTTTAAGATTATATTTATAGAATTAACTTTAAGCATTAAGCTGGTCTCATGTATTGTGGAGAAGTTGGTCACTGTCATTCCATAAATTTCATGCGCCACAACACACGATACAATTGTAGTACTACGGATAAAAAATACATTGCACCGATTGCGACACACGACAACAAACGATATAAGTCTGGATCCGGCTTTACTTTGAGGACAGAAATCTCAAAATATAGTTTTGTATAGGGTGAATGGGATAAAAACAAAAAAAATTAGTTAAATTTTAAGTTATTTTTGTTTTTAGTTTTTTTTTTGATTTTTTTAAAATTTAGGCTCGTGCTGCCATTCCCTATATGAATCCGACGATAAAAACGTTGTCAACAACGAATGTTTCAAGTTGGTTTGAGAGAATATTTTATCATTCTATAGTGTGAAACGTAAAGGAAGACTTTTTTGAAATGAACCTTTTTATAGGTTTTAAATTTAATATATTGGGAGTTTCTGTTATAGCCCGGTATATTTCCAGCGAGACTTATTTACCTTTAGTGAAATTTAACAAATAAGCTGTTTAAGGAAAGTGGCGATCGATTTAGTCAAATTTTATTTTTAAAAATTTTATTTTTACTTAAATCCCAAGCGAGCGCATATGTGCATGCAAAGCAAAGGTGGACCGTGTTACTAGTTAAAGGTTAGACCGCACTCAACGGCAGCGGAACTGCGCTTCATGACGCGGCAAAACATTATTTGTACGAAATTGTATTAGCTATATCGCACTAAGCGGCAACTACACTTCATACAAATTATTGTGATTCGCAGTTCCGCTGCAGTGCAGTTCCGCCTAGTGCGGTCTTACCTTAAGAATGAAGCATAAAAAAGTAGTTCATATTTTTTTTTAAGATTTTTGGAGCAAAACTATTTTGGTAGGAATTTCGACGATATAAAGCAAAGCGACAGCATTGTTAAATTTAAATCTTTTCTATTACAATTCCTTTTCGCTTTACCGTGGTTCCTATGATTTCAAATTTGAAAATTGTTTGATGCATTGATATTTTTCTTTTAAAGTTCAAGTTTTCTTAGGAACAACGTTGAGTTCAATTTTCTTGTTCGATTCAATTTGCGAAACCAAAACTTCTAAAAAGTGATTTTAATTGCTAAATTTGTGTTAATTCAAACAAAATTGTGTAAATAATACCTGATAATAGGTATTTGATATTGCGTTTCATAATATTAAAAAAAAAACATCCAATAAAAAAAAAAAAAAAAAAAGATTGAGGTAGGTATGCACATTTAAAAAACATTAAACTTTTATTACAGATTTATAGTAACATACATTAAAGGTTTATGTGAACATTTTTAAAGTGATATTTATAGTGTAAAGCCTTCCTAACCTTCGGTTATTTCTAATGTTGCCAACGGTTTATTTGCAAAAAAAAATATAAATTTTTTTGTTTGAATACACTGAATTTCTTCAACTAAATCAGGGATCTATTTGTGCAGTTCCTTTTAATTTCATGCGGGTTCGTGTAATTCTGTTCTCAACATTGAAAGTATTTATCACCAAAGAGTCCTTGTTTTCCACTTTTATTTTCTAAATACCTACCTAATTTTCTGTAACAAAATTTCGATCAAATAATTGGGTACCATCAAAAGCAGCATTTTTTTAAGGAATATATAAGACAACACATTTGCAACATAATTATTGCTCTCTCGGTCACTTAGTTAAATTTTAATTTGGGTTAATATTGGTATTTTATACTTCTTCCCGTCAATCATCCTCAAAAGTAATTTCATGAATTATAGGATAACATAAGTCAGCGCTCAATAGACCAAGATATACTGATGTTTTTAGTTTCTTTTCAGCGTAAGTATTACCGCAAAAACAATAAAATAATTCCCATTTAGCGCAGGAACAAATTAAACACTCCTATCAGATGTGTACATACTTATATACATTAAGTGGACATGCATCTTTGCTTCAATTTTAATTTTATCTCCATATGGTTAATATACCTATCTAAAACTCACGCTCAAAATTAATTTCCAGCTAATACAATGTGGCATGAGCTGCCGAGTCAATATGTATACGTTTTCCAGAATCAATATTATTTGAACTGAAAAGAACTTAATTGAACAATCTTATTTGGACAATCTTTTTTAATGTAACGATTCTCCACATTATCTTCAAGTTTCTCCTTATCTGTCTTAAAATTGCTACATACAATAATTTTCTATGTCACTTTGTATATAGTGATCAAAGTTTTTGTAAATAAATTTAAGGTATGTCATATAACAGATATTATGATGCCGATAGTTTTGGCAAAAAAAAAGAAACATACAATTTAGCAGTAGGAGTGATTTTATCAATAAATTAGTACCTTATTATCTTCGTTACCAAATCACTTCATACCCTACAACCAATACTCACATTCACAGACTCTAGAGCATAACAATTTGTTTGAAAATTAAATCACAAATCATTTGTTTTTAGTTTTTAATATTTTATTCAATATGCAGTGATCGGCAGTGCAAAACCAAAAATGACCAACAGTGTTTAAATGCGTATTTCAGGTATAAACTCACATCTCCTCACCTATGACTTTCCATCCATATAAAATGTATCTAAATCGGTTGTACACTTTTTGATCAAATCGTATCACAAATTTTTTTCAAGGCTATTGTTTATAATATTTATGTTAATGGTATCTCCCATAGAATCATTTTTTGATTGTCCAAAATGTGTCAATGGTTTTTGATTAAAATTTTTATCCGGAAGCCTCTAAGGCCCACAAAAGGGTCAACAGATTTCGAACAAAATGTTAATGCAGAATTTTCTCAAATATCTTAGCAGAACATTATGTATGTATGTATGTATATATTGTATCAAAATTTTCAAAAAAATTTAGTTTTGAATTTAAAAAAAACTGAATGAGACCCACCCTCATAACTTCCTATTGGTACGTAAAAATGTTTTTTTGTTTAAAAAAAAACCGCGAATTAAACCATTTCCGACGGCTACCAGTTCCAGTTAAGTTAGAAACATTTTAGCAAATACAATGTTTGTATGTATTAGTTTGTGTCGAAAGTAACCATTATGAGAGCACAAATTCTAATACTTATATCCAAATCGAATGGGTTTTCTTCTAATGAAAATTTTAGGCGAATGACGTCCGAAGTAGTGTATCATTTGTTCATCTATTAAAAGGTGATGCGAAACTATTCCAAACTGCATAAATCTTTCATTGAGCATGTTGTTGAGTATTGTAACTTTAGCAAACTTTTATCTGGTATCGATTTTACTGTTTTCAGAAACATGTAAATAGGACTTGATTCTTTTGAAACGATCTCGACTCATGGTATTTTTTACTCAGTCGACGCCGTTTATAGCGACCGCCAAGGAATGTGGTCGCAATAGCCGGCGGTCGTTATATCCGACCCGACTTATTGAGAAAATGATTGATAAGAAAAAACAGAAGTACATAAGTATGCACTTTTAAGTTTTAGGAACACAATAATAGAGAACTGAGTTAAATTCATTCGCGAAGAAAATAATTTGTGTATATTCGAACACGTTCAGTTTTGAACTCTCAGTTAACTACTTTTTTTTTTAATTGTTCGTAATTCCGTCGTTGTAAGCGGCGAAACTGAAGTATTTTTTGCCTGAAATTCGTCGTCATATCCGACTAGTCGCTATAGACGATGATTTCACGGAGTTATTACCCACGATTAACTAATACAAGTTGTTTGAAAACCAACCAACTGAAAGAAAAGTGGGCGTTAAAAGCGACTTGTCGTTATAAGCAACGTCGTTATAGGTGGCGTCGACTGTATATCGCTTCGGTTTACTAATTGATTAGACCAATATAAATCAAACTGGGGCACTGTATGCATTTCGATGAATTTATAAATTTCATTGATATCAGTTCTGAATGTTTGAATATTTGTTTGTGTACATTAGCATAGACGTTTGTGCTTTCAAAAATAAAATTGACTATATCACTGTCAAATATATTCTAACATTTGCAGAGGATTGAAATTACCTGTAAGAAAAATAGAAATGGTCATCTCGTAAGAAACATAGAAATGGTCATCTCCCATACTCTTTCAAGAAAAGAATAGATTCTGAATGATATTATTATTATAAGCTTCTTTTGTAAAACACTGAGATCATTTTTAAAACACTTCTTGACCGCACAACTCACAGCTTATAAGTAAGAAATAAGTCAAATTCAATTTCATATTCGCTTAGCTTACCATACTGCAGCCGAACTCAGGGCGTCGGCGATGATCCTTTTTTTTTTAATATTCTTTAATCCACAGGTCAAACAAGTTATAGTATCAAAACGCCGAACTACAGCGTTAAATGGGTCATCGAGCGAGGATGCTTTTCACCGCCATATCCACCTTCCTGCCTACTTACCTGAAAGCGATAATGCTACCTTAGTTTCTGCTAAGATGGGTTCAACATGCAAAATTAAAAAGTTAACAAATTTTTATCGACATTATGTTTATTATATTTATTGTAAAGGAATATGAATAAACTTTAAAAAAAAAGATCTAGCGTTAAATTTTATCATTTAATTTAGCGGGTTGAAGAGAATATATAGTTGTGTTCTTGCTTTTGGTTGCTGTTTTAATTATATGTACAAATCGGTATTTCATCATCACTATTAATTGGGAATGTGGATTCTTTAGCATAAGGTTTTATTTTATACAGATGTTGTCGTGAATTATTTATAGTTTTATCTGTAACAGATGTAGAAGCAATTATTTATTGAATCAATAAATGAGGTTTATCTTTACCTTAGTGTTGATCTCTCAGGTTCATATAAACTTTTCCCAATCTTATTTCCAATACAATGGCAACTGAATGAAGGGAAAATCCAATTTCGATATGGCCGGCATCTGCATCTATTGTACTTCATATTCCTGCTAAGCCGGGAATCAAGTCTTGAATATATGTTTATCCGCGCATTACTGAAGACTAAAAGTCAGTCGATCAAAAATTCAGAATGTTGGCATTGCAAAAGGAGTAATTAGGAACTAGCCATAGGATTTATCTTTAAGTTAAAAAATGCAATATAAAAATAATGAAGAACATGATTAAATTATATTTTCTTGTATATCTTACCTTTGTCAAAATGAATTTGACTGACCAGAGATTAACAATCAAGTGTATATTTCAAATAAATCCAAATCAACAAAATGGTAGTGCTAAGGAATGTTCTGAGATATGTCCACATCATAAACGAATTCCCAAAATTGGATTTGTCTATTGCAAAGTCTCATCGCCATAGACAACTTAACTTATTGAACACTAATTGCGACTCCTCTGTTTGCCACAGGTATAAACAACACTTTTTATGCAGACAAATTTAGCATCCAGCAACACTCCTGGTAGAGGATCAGTGCTCCTGGTAGATTATCAAATCGATGTTCTTCACAGACCGAGCATTATCTTCCAGGCACTTTGTTATCAAAGGAGGTTCCTATTCAAGATGTTTTTGTTTGCACAATCCATGGCATTGTTCCAGCCAGTGATGCAAATATCGATATGGCAGATATTCAATTATCATAATGCCAGTTGATTTTTGTATGTCCTCACAGTGTACGAAGTGGTAGTCTGAAACAGAAACTTTCGCTAGCGAACTTTTTAAATCATACTCACAAAAATTATAAGCACAGCAAACAAAAAGAGAAAGCGACTGCTCCAGCCACAAATATTGACAGCCAAAACAAAAAAAAAAAAATTAAATTGGGACACGAAAGTGAATTTACATGTGCTAGTCCTGTTTTATTTGACAGCTTTAAATACGTTACGTTACGAAACGTATATTTGTTTGTAAATTGTAATTGTTTATAGAGCTGTCATTTTTTTTTACATTTTATTAATTATTAACTAAACTATGATGCTCCAAATTCTAAAATAGGTTTCGCAAATTCGACAACACCATTCCCGATCGATTGACACCAAAAAAGCCCACTTTTGTTTCTATGTCTGCTAAGTATACGCCAAAACTTAAATTGTTAATAACTTATTAACTACGCTGACGTAAATTCTAAAAGTGGTTGCGCAAATTGGACCAAATGAGGACTGAATTCTGGGAACCAAAAAAAATGAAATTCGTGACTTTCACCTGCTAAGTATATGGCGGTCATTATTTTGCTTAGTTGTACTGTCTAGTAAGTGCGTTCGGGCTTCCAGCGCAGATGTGCCAGGAAAGTACTTTGTTGACCTCACACAAATCCCGGATTCATTAATATTAATTATATTATTATTATATTAAAATACAGGCTATTTTCAATATGCTGATGAAAATCACACATTTGCCTCCACAAGAATGAACCAGCCAGCTCCAACATCAATTTAAAATTTTTTTATATAAAATACATATTTATTTAAACACACTTTTGTTTGCATTGAATTGAATTTAATTCTTGAACAAAAAAAAGTCAGCTATCAGCTGTTCAAGATAAGGTGTGTTCGTGGTTTGTTCCCCTAAAATTTCCCTACAGCCAGTGACATCTATTAGTCGTTTTCAAAACTGTTTCTTATGAATGTATTGATGTTTTACTTTTGTGCAAAAGTAAAAGTTAAGAGAGATCTAGTTTTTACTTTTGTAAAATTTGAGATACAAGATAGGATTGGTTAGCATTTTGGAAAAAGACAAAAAAAAAATTTTCAGTTTTGTACATGTAGTATAAAATTATTAATACACGCAATAATGTGTTATTCCCCTTATGTTTCGGTTTCAGAGTTTCGAAGCTAGGTGTCGCACACCGAGCGCGAAACACTGAAACTGAGACATAGAAGCGAGACAAAAAGTAGTTGGTCTCGCTCTTAGTTTTAAATTTGTATTTTAACGTCCATTCTAGTTCTCAGACGTGTCTAAGCAAGATATATAAAAGTGCTTAGAAGCTAAATAATTATATTTGTTCATAAAGACAGTAATTTTGTAAAAAATAAATATATCACAACGTCAGGTGGGGGGTAATACACAAAAGAAAAGACAATTATCGTGTGGATTACCTTTTATTTGCGGATTTAAAACCAGCCATGACAAAACTCACCAAAGCGCAATTGGCTGAAGCACTTCAGAGCGCTGGAGTAAATGTGCCAGACACGGCTTCTCTAGCTCAACTTCGGTCATTTTATGAGAACACAGTGGACACTTCTGCAACACCCTGACAAACTTCTGCTGAGTTAACTGAGGAAACTCCACCTTCTGGACCTCCGAATGAAGAAAATACTTCTGCAGCACCGGCCGTTTCCGATAACAGGCATGGTGCTACAACTTCTGATGATGACCAAGACATAGAGGAAGAATGAGAGCTGGCCAGACTTGAGCGTCGCAAAAAAATTCTTGATTTGAGGAAAGAGTTGGACCAGATGGAAGCAACCACAACATCTTCGGTTGCACCAAGGCGTGCAGTGGACTTCTCGGACATCGAAAATGCTGTTCCTGCATTCAACGGTGACGATCCATATAGCATTACTAAATGGATAGTTGACTACGAGGATGTGACCGACTCGCTGGGATGCGATGACCGATGCAAGTATTTGTCTCCACGTCGTCTCTTGCAGGGAACTGCGAAAATGTTGTTACGCACGGTCTACGTTGACAACTGGGATTCCTTGAAGCAAACACTCATTAAAGAAATCGACCATAAGATGAGCAGACAGCAGGTCTATCGTGAGAGTGAGAGAGTGCGTCGTCAGGGCGAGCCGTTTTTTCGATATGTCATATGTATGCAAGCTGAAATTGATGAGGCAGAGTTGATTGAGTTCATTATCGATGGTTTGAGGGATTCACCAGCAAATGTTTCCATTCTATTTGCTGCCAAAACAATAGTAGAGATCAAAAACCTTTTGCCACGATATGAAAAGAGAAGAGTTCCGAGGACTACGGTTGCTAGGTCAACAACTTCTGGAGGAAACATGGTTCCCTCAACTTCAGCGTCAGACAACGAACAGCCCAAGAGATGTTTTAAGTGTTCAAAGTATGGGTACATCGCAGTAAAATGCCCAAAGGGTCAACGACCAGCTGGATCCTGTTTTAAATGTGCTGACGAGGGGCACATTTATGCCCTTATGTTATGAAGACCAGAGTTGGAGCTGTGAACCGAGATGTCCTACATGATGATACCAAGGAGCTGACTCAGATTTTGGATCCTGTTCAGATGGTAAGTGTCGCCTTTATGACAAATAAGAATAAGTGCACAAAATTTATCGATTGTTGTTCTCTTTTGGATACCGGTAGTCCGGTTAGTTTCATACAAAACTCTATCCTGCCTGAAGAAATTTACGTTCAAGAATCATTAACTTATTCAAGATTTAAAGGATTAGGAGACATTAAACTCTTTACGTACGGTACGATTAATTGTTATATTAATATAAAAGATACTTTAAAACTTGTTTCCCTTATGGTTATTCCAGATGAAGTAACTCCTATACCTTAACTTATTGGTCGTGATCTCCTTGAAATCTTTAATATAAGACTTAATATGAACTATAATAAAGTTAATATAACTTCTGAGCAGTGTCAGAATGAAATTTGATCTAATAAAACTTTTGTTTCTAACCAATTGTATAAGTGCACTTAAGGTTAGACCGCACTAGGCGGAACTGCACTGCAACGGAACTGCGATTCAAAATAATTTGTATGAAATTGTATGAAGTTCAGTTGCCGCTTAGTGCGATATAGCTCATACAATTTCATACAAATAATGATTTGCCGCGTCGTGAAGTGTAGTTCCACTGCAGTTGTGTGCGGTCTTACCTTTATTCTGATGAAAAAACCGAACTGTAAGAACAGTATAAATGATGTTTCTGTAAGCATTGTATTGGCCGCTGAATTTAAGATTCAATCTAATAATCTTAGTGATTGCTTCAAAGACGAGTTGAATACGTTTGATTATAATCAAATTAAGCTTAATGACGATCTTGATGTAAACAGAGAATGAAGTAATGTTGAGATAGATAGTGATTTCTTTGGTTGCCATGCTTTTGAGATTATATGGGATAAAGAAGATTATATAGATATTGATCCAAATCTTAGTTTAGACATTTCAAAAACCATTAATGATATAGTATCTCACAGTTATTTGAATTTTAATAAATCTTTAGTTTCACCAAAGGATTTTGAAATGTACATTAGACTCACATCTGATATTCCTTTTTGTTTTGCTCCACGAAGGCTATCAATCTAAGAGAAGGGTACTGTGAGTGAAATAATAAAAGATCTATTGGAAAAACGAATTATTCATCCAAGTAGCTCTCCGTATGCTGCACCAATAGTTTTGGTTAAGAAAAAATCTGGTGAAACCAGAATGTGTCTAGACTATCGAGCATTAAACAAACATACAGTAAGAGGATTGCATTGAATACCTGGAGGGGAAGAAGGTCATGACCTTATTAGATCTTAAGAGTGGGTTTTATCAGGTAAAGGTAGCAGCAGATTCAACACAATTAACTTATTTCTTAAAATACCTTTCGGCCTTAAGAAGGCGCCCAGTGTTTTTCAGAGATTCATAATTCAAATTTTTCGCGAACTTATAGACAGAGGAGGTATAGTTGTCTACCTAGATGATATATTAATTGCTAGTAAAACTATTACTGAACATTTTGAGATACTTACTAAGATTTTATGTTGTGTAGCAAAAAATGGGTTAGAGCTTAACTTATCAAAATGTCATATTCGAAACTTGATTAATTAGGATTTAAAGTAACGGAACACGACATCCAACCTAGTGATTCCCATATTCGCGCGATTGCTCAATATCCTGTGCCTAAAGACAGAAAATAACTGCATTCATTCTTAGGACTTTGCTCATACTTTCGTAGGTTTGTTGAATCGTTTTCAAGAATAGCAAGACCTCTTTATGATTTATTAAAAGCTGAAACTACTTTTAGATTTAAATTAAATTAAGTTTAAAGTTTTTTTGTTGATAAAAATTTGATAGCCATAAAATGTCAGAAAATGTCATTTTTGTATCAATGCTGCCAAATAATTTTCTGAAGCAATGATGAGCTTTTTTTGTGCCATTATTTCTTAAGCTAACATAGAGGGCACAAAAAAACACGCCTATTGTTACCAAGTCACAACAATCCTTAGAGTAAATAGTCACAAGGGCCTATGACTTGTGACTCCTCACAAGGGGGATAATCGAGCTGTTAGTCAACCTACTATCGTTACAGCTTTTTGGTGCACCCTGTGTGCATAAATGTAACGTAGCCATAAAAAACCTATATGGTTCTGAGTGCGTTCATTCTTCTGCAACATGTAGTAAATACAAAAGAGATGGATATATTCATCAAAAATTAACTTCTCTTTTCTTTGCACATAAAAGATCAAATATATCAAATACTCGTAGTTAAATGTCAAAAGAAAGAAAAATTGAAAATTTTCCAAATCGACAAAGAATTTTTCTAATCGAAATCCAATTTTTCCGCACAACACAGCCGCTTCCTCCCTTCAAACTGATAGAATAATTTTTCACAAATTGAATTAGTTAGTCTTTTCTTAAAAAGCATTTTCATTCCAAAATGATGGACCAACAAGATATAGAAGATCTCCAAAGCTCTGATGTTGATAAAATCAAACGAATTCTCGAAACATTCAATACCAAAGTAAGTACATTACAAAACAAAAACATGATTCATAAAAATACCTTCCGATATTATTTAGTATGCAACACTATTCGATTTTACTGAATTCAACATAAGTGGCCAATGGACAACTATTTGGAATGCTTTTTTTGAAAATCTCCGTGATCCCCAGAAGGCGGTCATGTATCCTCAGTTACTTAATAGTGTTCGAATCCTTACTCGCGACGAACAATGCATAAAAGTGAACAACATTCAGGCGGACTTCAACTGCTTGCTCGATTTAGCTGATTTGGGACCAGAGAAACTAACCAACGCCTGCACACACAGCACAGAAACGAGCATCGAAGCTCTCAAATGCTTGTGCAACATAGTTTTCCTCAGTTCGGATTGTCGTAAGTTATGTATTAAGAATTCGGCTACAGAAAGAATTTTAAAACGCGTCAGCAGCCCAACTAGTCATCCATATGAGATTGAATTTTTTGATATGAAATTGATATTTCTAATAACTGCCTTAGAACCTATAACGCGCACTAAAGTACAAATCGATTTGAACGGCATTTTCTTCCTAACCGAATGGCTAGACATGAAGTCGTCATTGGAAGAAAAATCAGATCAACAAATCGATTTGATTTGTGAAATACTTAAAGTCATGTTTAATATAACTTCGAATCCAGATAGAAGTCCTAATGAAAACGAAATACAAAACAGACGCCTGACGGCCGTGATAAGAGGACTGCTCTACGAGTTCGGAAGCATGTCAAACGAAAAACATCGAAATGTTATATCGAATTGCGTTAACTTACTGACCAACATTTGTACCAGCTGTTTGTACGAACTTATAACCAAGCCAGCCGCTGGCGAAGCTCCGGAGTATGTTTCCGAAGGCAAAAGCGTTCGCTCGTTGGAGATTCTGCTGCGCTTTCTAAAGTCATTGCTGAACGAAAAGGAAGCTAGCCCAATATCAAACGATTCCTTGGCACCGGTATTGACTGTTCTCATTAACTGTGTGCGCTGTTGTCCTGTTATGCGTCACTATATTCGTCAAGTTGTTCTTCCTCCACTTAAGGATGTGTCCCACCGACCAGAAGTAGGGGATGAGCTGCGCAACCACCTCTGTCGCTTCCTTACCACTCCCGAAATCATTATCAGAGAATTATCTTCTGAATTACTTTTCGTTTGTTGCAAAGAAAATGTAAGTCGAATGATCAAGTACACTGGTTATGGAAATGCGGCAGGGCTCTTTGCAAATCGAGGTGTCCTAGACTGCAGGCGCATCGAAAATACAGAATACTCTTCAGACAGCGAAGACAGTGACACGGAGGAATACAAGAAAATGCAACATGGTATCAATCCTGTTTTGGGATGTTTTGAAAAGCCAAAGGCTAGTCCCCTTGCTGGAATGAGTGAAGAGCAAAAAGAATACGAAGCCATTCAATTGGTAAATTTAATGGATAAGTTGCATCGCAGTGGAGTGGTGCAACCATGTCGAGTGGGTGAGGATGGCAAGCCACATCCAGTAGACCATATTCTTCAATTACAAGAAGAACTTCCACAACAACAGTTCGATCAAAAACGAAAAACCTAAGTATTTTAAGTATATAATTTATTTATTTGTATTTAATTATGTAAATTATATAAGTATTTCTATTAGAAGCTAATTCCGTCGCTTGAGTGTAGCGTTTCATCGGGTTGATTCATTGGAATTCATGACGCTTATTATATTAAAAGGAAAACAAAAAATAGTAATACCTACTTTTTTTTTTTAAATAACATTGAGCATGAAATTCGCAGAAATAATTATTTCAGGAAATTTTGTCGGCCTTGATTATGGTTCGCGAACAAAACTTTACACAGGCACACGCTAAATTTTTTTATGAGACTTCTACAAATGACCGCATTTCAAAATTAATCGGGAATGATAAAGTTTTCAAAATACTTATTCACTCATTTGATACAAAAAGCCTTAAATTTTGAGTCAACATTATTGCGATTTAATTTTGTTAAAAATCATATCCGATATCTTTTTAATTTCACATACAGTCAACTTTTAGTTACACTACTGTCATTTTAAATCGTTTTTTTGTTGGTTTAAATAATTTTTTTTAAATTGAATGAATCTCTAAATAGTAAAAGTATTAGATATTCCATGTTGGCCAGATTAACATTATACGATAATTTCTTGTATCTACGATATTTCTATCTTTTAGGTCGAGAAATTTGTTTGTATAACGAGCTCTATTTAAAACAATAAATGTTTCGGTAATAATCACTTTGGTTTGTGGTCAATTTTTTTTTTTTCAATAATAATAATTGTAGTACGATAAAATCAGATAGCTTAACGAAGATGTTATCCGGTGCCACCCAAAGCCTCGTGAACTTTAATATGGGTCCAAAAGTTTAGTTTTATATTTCCGATGTAAAACTCGATCAAGGTATGCAAATTAGAATCAACAACAATAGTTTAGTTTTAGTTTAAGTTTTAAATAATAATAGATGCAAAAAAATTTAAGAACTAAAAACGTGTTTCTTTCGTATTATTTGTCTACTTCGATATAAGAAATAGAAATAGAATTAGGAAATAACAAAATAGTTTATGAAAGCTTTTTAATATGCATACGATTTTAATGGTTCTTTTTCTGAAATTAATCTCGTACAGATAATCATAAACCAAAAAAACAAGTGACCTCAACTCCAGAAATTATTGTGTTTCGCCCAAGGTATAACAGTGGGCTCTTCAGTCAGTCTGTTATACCCTACTAAGACACAAATTTTGGTCGATGTTTACCGACTCTTATAAAACTCACAGCAAGAAGATACTGTATAACAGACTGACTGAAGATCTCACTGTTATACCTTGGGCGAAACACAATTATTTCTGGAGTTGAGGTCACTTGTACTGTTTATTTGAATTATATTCATTCACTCCACTTAAAACCAAAATAATTTTGATATTTTAATATTTAAATTTCTTTTTCTTTAGGTAATCATAAACTCCAAATAGAAGATTGAAAACAAAAAAATTTGTATACATACATTCCACATTACAAATTATTTATATTCTAAACTTTTTTCAGAAAACGTATTTGATTATGAATTGTATAGCTGTATAACAACTATAAGCTTCGAATTTTATTTTTCTATTTAATGCTAGACATATTAATGCAAAAACAAAAACATTGCGATTCCCAAGACGTGCTATCCTATTATGAATGTTAATAAATCATTATATACATTTATAAACTTGTTGTTAAGTATTATTACATTGTACCTATTGCACTTTGTTTAAATTATATTATGCTTTAATTAATACGTTATTCCCAAACAAGGATCCGCACTTATTTCGGATGAAAATAAAAAAAAATACTGTGTTTCAAAACTGATAAACTGATTGTAAACCTTAGACTGTTTTTGTAATTAAAAAAAAAACATTAAACTTTTAAAAACCACAAAAGAAAAAACAAACCAATGACATCTTAAAACAATACTAGCAATATTTTGAAATATCGACAAATGATGCATGCAAATGAATAATGAGTGTGGTGACCTTCTATAGCTTTGGATTTGTATGATCATTTTAATTTGTTTCAATAATAAAATAAACTAAGATTACGATTTAAAATATTTCAATAAAGTAACTATAGCAGGCATTTATTTATTGCATTTTTTTTGTTGTTTTAATAGAATTCAAATTTGGATGGTCAAATAGTAAATTGTTAACTATGTACCTATATTGGTTTGTAATTTTTAAGGTTGATTGGGTCAATTTCTCATGATGATAGATTTATAGATTTTACATACAAAGTTGCAAGTATGCTATAAGGGGCCGGTTATAGCGATCAGGAAAACGCATCAGTAAAAAAAATTCTTTTTAATAATTGTATGTGTTAAGGGTGTTGAGATACGATTTGGATTTTAAAAATGAAACAAATCAATAATATCACCTGAAATAATTTATTAACATAAAATAAATCCTTGGAACAATATTTTGTGTGTCTAAAAAAGCATTTTTTAATTTTACTGATTTAAATTCCGTACACAATTTTTTCCGTACGAAATTTTCATCAGATAAATTAAAAAGCTTTTCTTTAGACACAATTTTTTTTTTTATGGATAAATTATTTTATGTGATTTTTTATTGATGCGTTTTCTTGAACGCTATAACCGGCCCCTATTAGTTGTAAACAGAAAAAAATAGTTTATATAAGCATCATTATACTTATTTTGAGATTCGATCGAAACTCGATTGACTAAATCTATTCGTTCGAATGAACTTTGTTTATTTTGACATTCGAATGAAAATATTCATTGCAGCATTGTATATGAAAACTATAGTAATATCATCAGGAGCGCCGACTACTGAGTCACGTAGTGTCGAAATACACCAACTTCTCTCAACACTTTTTGTTGAAGAAACAAATTTGAAAGTCGAGATCTAACTCTCTTGCTCCCAATATATAACCAGACTTACTCTTTCTAAAAATTAATGTCTACGCTGTCAAAATCATAGAACATGTTGCAAATACATGCGCCACCAGCCGTACAAATCCAGCGAAAATAAAAACGAGTCCCTGAGAATACTATAATTTTCATATACAATGATTGCAGAAAATGAACCTTATTTTGGAGATCAGGGGCGAATTCGTAATCGTAGATCTGCAAAGTTTGTGTTCGTAAACTAAAATTGAAATTTGACTTCAGTAGGCCTGCAAAACAAATTACGTTCGTAAACATCAAAAGTATGCAGAAATCAAGTCGGCGTCGGGCAGTTTGTGCAGGAAAAAAAAACATTCTGCAGAAAAAAAAATTGAAATTAAAACAGGAAAACATTTACATAGGTAGAGGGTGGGGCATCATTGGACCATTTTTCTTCGAAAATGAGGCTGCGAACAATGTTTCGGTCAACAATGGTCGTTACAGAGCCATATTAACCAACTTTTATTTTTACTAAAATTAAAGACATGGATTTGGACAACCTCTGGTTAATGCAGGATGGTGTGCCATGCCACACAGCCCATACCACAATCGATCAGCCGTCTTTGCGATGTCAATTGGCCGCCTCGGAGCTGCGATTTGATCCCTTTGAACTTTTTTTTTTTGTTGTTGGGAACCGTAAAGGACCGATGTTATGCCAACAACAATTTTATTGCATTTTTAAAAAGAAACTTGTATTTGGCCCACCCTGTATATCAAATGGCTTTGAAGTTCATACATATGTACATATATTATCAAGATATTTGTCTATCATAGCATGTTTTTTTTCCAAATTTCACCAAAAGCCCTAAAATCACCTTTGACCGCTCGAAAATTTTATGTCAAAAAAATATTTTTTTTTTAGTAATCGCGATTTTTTAGAAATAATTTTCTGCCGCCTGCTTACTTTCTGCGGGCAGAAGAAAAATAAAATCGATACGCAGACGCTAAGCAGACATGCGGCAGATCTGTGGCAGTTTCCGATTACGAACTCGCCCCAGCTGTTTGAAATGATTTGACATTTCTATTTGATTTAGTGTAAACATACACTGTTTTTTTTCGAAGAATCTTATTTTCAATTCAAAGTTTGTCACTAGATTAACAGTTTCTTAATTGAAAAATTAAGTGAAGCAAAACATACTCCTTTACCTGAGCGTCGAACTTGTAGGGTCAATGAGTCTCGAGTGGAGTGCTCTAGATGAGTCCCGAAACCAAAGGTCGCTTTCCTTTCCCCTACTTCTCCCTTTGTTTCCCAACCCCTCCCCTTCTTTCCATCCTTCCTTACCCAACTAACCAAATTCCTTATTTCTTGGGCCGGATCAAGGTGTTATAGGTACCGTGCCGATGATCAGCCTGGCTGGGGGCCCAGTTTAAAATACTAGCTCAGTCGTTAACGGAGTATCCGGATACCTGGCGACCTCCGGATTAACTAGCCTTATCTGCATATACGGATCTCTGTGCAGATGGACCACCCTTTCTCCGATACTCGTGGGAATCAAATGAATTCTTTTTCTGTTGTTGTTGTTGTTGGTGGTAAGCCCGGTTCTGCTTTAAGATCGGCCGGTAGTGCGACTGAAAAGTCGTCTGCCGTTCCTCCTGTCCTTCCTGTCAGTGACGTGACCATGTCAACTCATAGTCAAGCCGCTGACAGTAAGAACAGCGAGCGTTGGATAGAAATATCTAAATTCAGTGGTGGAGGGATCGTGAAGCATGGCCCCTCTACCACTACAGAGAGTAAACCTCTCTCAACTTCGAAACCAAAGTTCAGCGGTGGTGGGATCGTGAAGAATGGCCCGCACCCGCTAAGGGGAGAAATCCTCCACAAACGTCGAAGTCGGTTTTCGGTGGTGGTAGGATTGTGAAGCATGGCCCCTCCACCACTAATGAGTAAACCTCTCAAAAAGGATCACAGTGGGGGCAGGCAAAAACCTTCACCCTCTGGGACTTTTTATAGGGATAAGCGGAATGCTGAGAGGATTCTGAAGATCTTTGGCAATGCACCCAAGGGCGGAGGAAACTCTCAGCACGAAGCAAAGGTTAAGTGGGCTAGAAGCTTTATAGTAAAACACAACTTGGAGGCCAGCTGCGACTCCACGTCAAAGGTCTGTGGAGCGGGTGTAACTCCAGAACCAAAACGTAGTAAAGTGCTCAACATCAGCACTCCCCCTAAACCCCTTAATCGCCATAGTGGAGGCAAATCCTTCAGCGATGTGCTGCTAGGTAAAATAGTGGTTGCGGTCATCAATAGGAGCGATATGGATGGCACGATTTCACCTGGTCGTTGGCAGGAGGTCAAACTGAAGCTTCCCTGCAAACCGAAACTCAGTGGTTTGCCTTGAAGCACTACCACAAACAAAACCATTCTATATATGTATGTGATTCTTTATTTACCAAAAACTCCCCTCAAAAAAAGTACTCTTGTTTCTCCTAAACAAAAATGAAACTCTTCTATCGTAAAAAGGAAGAAAGAGTGCGATGTATACGATGCACCACGATGCAAAAATTTTGTCTCATTTCGTATGTGCACAACATGACAAACAAAAAAAGTTATTTTATCGGCGAGCGCACTGATCTTTATAATACACTGGATAGTGGATTCATATAAAAATCTTGAAGCAAATTGAAGGAAAATTATAACAGTGCAAGGATACAACTGTTGACAGTTGTCAATTTTTTTAGTTTATAACAGTTTAAATTGTATTAAAATGGTGGTTTTTGTTTACATTTTTTTATTAGCTGATGTTTTTCGCGAGTGAGTAAGAAAGTTATTTATAATAGATCATAAAAAAAAAGATTTTAATTGATTTTTTCATAGTTTTCTTCGAACACAAAACATTATAGAGATCATCAGTGATAGTGTCCCATTATCCTTACATACAATATTTCGAGATACTTTTAATTTAATTAACAATTTTAATTTTATAACATTTTATAAGACGCGTACTACGGAAAACGAGCGCTCGGTATATATTTTATCTGTTAAATACGCAGAAACAATTCTTAAACTGAATTTCTTCAACATGTATTTAAGTTTGAGAGAAATATTACAATTTTTAATGAACACTTATTAAAATTAATGGAAAACAATAGCAAATTAAACAATTTTATTTATGTTTTGTTTTCGTTTGCGTTTGTACTACAAACAAACCAAAACAAACAAACAGCTGATATCAATGCACGATTTTTTGTGATGATAAAAAACTATCTCTTTCTTTCCTGCGGTAAAAAAAAGAGACAAAAGTGTGCAAGGATACAATGGGGATATTTACCGAATTGTCAAACTCAAAACTCACAGCAAAAATTTTGGGTTAATGACATTTGTGCGTTCTTTTTTTTCTAACTAGTTCAACTTCATCGTTCTTTTAATAAGAAAAAGTTACTTTGAGTTTTCATTTTGGGGTTAGATTGTGTTTGCTTTTCGTCTTACGATTTGGAATTGTTTCCAATTTTATAATAATTAATTATAAATTTAATTGTTTTATTATTGAATTCGATATTTGAAATTGTTTTCTGAATAGTTCACTTTCATCGAAATTTTTTCATCCGCTTGGGTCAATTTTTTAATAAAGAAATGTGTGGCTCATAAAAAATTAACAAAAAAAGCTAAAACAAATTAGAAATGCTTTGTATTGCTATTCAATTTCATGCAAAAATGAAGTTGATAGTTATTCAATTTGTAGGAACCATGCATTTTTGGTAGTGAATTATTTATCAATAAATTTAACGCAATCAAAATTTTGTCTTTTGTTTATTATTTCTTATTTTTTCGATTTTTTTTCAACCCCTTCCCATTTTATTAACTTTGATCGTTCTTAAAAAAAGCAACTTTTTTAATTTTGACATTGCCACTTTTGTTTTTGACCATAGTTACAAAAAAGAACGCGCCACTAATCCAATTAACGCCAAGCACTCAAACGTCATTAACCCAAAATTTTTATTTGACGTTTAGAAGCTATGAGACAGAGATATATTGCTTTTTTTCTAAAAAGCCCTATTGTCAGATTCAATTTGCTTCAAAAAAAACTGTTATACGTATAGGGAATCCACTATCCAGTGTATTATAGAGATCAGTGAGTGGTCTACATAGGTTTCTGAATGCGGGCATTGTTGTTGTTTGTTTTTGGTCTATAAAGTTATTTTTAGAGAGAGAGAAAGAGCCTATACTGCTATCTGATGAACAAGAACAGCAATAGCAATAGATAAGACACCATCTGTCATTTTGATTTTAAGCAACAAAATTCTCCCCTCAGCTAGTGGAAATTTGTGTCTATAAATTTATTTGGCCACAGAATGTGGGTGCTGTTGTTATTTTTCTTTAGTTATTTTATCTTTAATAAATAATAAAAGGTTTAGAATTTGTTATACTACAAGAAATTTAGTGCACCGAAGTCATATAAAATCTAAAATTGCACCCAATTTCCAGTGAAAGCGAAGCGTACAAAGTAAAAATAAAATCAATAGACACGATTAAGCAGAAAGGTAGAAAAAACTTCAAATCATCCTCTTTAAAAAAGAACAATCGAAGAACAAAACAAAGGTCCGTCAAGGATTTAGAATTAAATATAAATTTTGTGTTGGTTAATGTTTATATTTTAAAGTTAAATCAATTGACTTGTATCAGAAAATTACATATATTTTAAGATTTAACAAATACCGGATCTGGACCACATCGATCCCTGATCCCAAAGTAGCTGCACCCAAACAGCTGGGAAAAAGAATCAAGCTATTACTAAAAAAGGCCGCATATCATTCAGAAGTTTTGATGAACTCCGAAGGCAAGAACGCAGACGACGAAGCTTCAAGGTAAATAGAATATTTTTTCTTACTCATCTTTTCATTTTGTTATTCTATTTATAAGTTGAACAATTTAAAATCAGCATACAATATGCATTTATTACTGTGATTTCGGAGCTTGCAAATGTTTTTATTGCATTTTATCCTGTATAGGTAATCTTTGTTATTCTTAACTCGTTGCAATTGGTTAAAACAACAGCTTGCTCCAAATTAAGAACATAGGCATTCCTTTTCCCACATTGCATTAGTAGGAACAAGTTTTCTGGGAATAAGCAAATAATAAATTTGGAACATTTTCTTTGTTTTCCTAACTGAATCATTTGCACGAATGAATTGCCAATAAACTCTTTGTTGACTTTCTTGTTTTTGTTCATAAAATAATTTCTGAAATTTAACTACCTACGTTTAATAATAATAACTAATAATATTAATGGTTACATACGAACACAATTTTTCTTTTGTGCACATCTGTGAACCTTTCCGAAGGTACATAATTCATTTAGTTCCATTTAATATTTACGGATAAAAACGCAACACAAAGTTTGGCCACCACGTATTAATATATTATGTATAGATAATACAAATCAATGGGGTTTTTGGTTTATAAACTGGAAGATGAGCTCAGTTTGTCTTATTTGATTATAAAGTTGTGTACCATTCTACTAACAAGTACTGTTCAGTGAAGAGAATATCAGAACAGAACAGAACGTATTCGTGAAAAACGTCAGACAAGTTAGAACAGAATACCTGTTCTAAGTTGTTCTACCTAGAAAGCAAATACAGAAAATCCTTTTTTATAACGTTCGGAACTGGCTTTGTTCCAAGCTGTTCAGAACAGCGTCGGTCGTTGAACAAACCTATAATAAATTGAAAATGTTATTAAAAATGCAAAATTTTTAAAGATGTTATTTCAATTAAGTCCAATAGGTATTGTTTTTTTTTAAATACTGAAAATGAAGAAATAAATTAAATTGAGCGTTTTTGTTTTTTATTTACTGAATTTAATAAAAAATCAAAAAATTACTCCAACAAATCAAATTTCAAATTCCTCATTTTTCTTTTAATAATAACAAATACGACTAGGTAAAATCTTTAAAATAAGCATAAATTGTTTTCTAAATTAATTTATAATCTGTCGTAGTCCCTTATCCCATTTTACTCTAAAATGAGTTTAGTCATTGTGTTCCTAAGATAAGTTCAGATAAAAATTAATAATGAAAAATCCATCGTAATGCTTGAAATAAAATTTATCAGCAGTCGAACTTAAATTTTTTAAATTAATAAAAAGGAAGGAAATGTAGGAAGGAAAAATAGGTGCATTTTTCCGCAGAGCACTGTTCTTAATAATTATTCAGCGATTAGAATTAAAATAAAACTTGAGAAAGCAAGAACCTTCGCATTCCATACCAAGGAACGTAGAGCAACAAAAAAAAATATGGTTCTTCATAGAGGATTAGATATTTATAATAATCTACCAAATGAATTAAAAATGGAAAGAAAATTACCAAAATCAAAAAACTGTTAATTGATTATTTTAAAACTAGATTTATTTAATATATCAAATGTATGTAAATACATTTCAAATGGCAAAATATTGCCAAATAAATGAATTAAAAAAAAAAAACCAAACTAAAATAATTTTCCTGAGCCAATCTATTTATTCATATGATCTATTAACAACGATAATTCTAAACGAAAACTTTTGTAAGTCTAGGATTTCAGTGGCTCATGTCATCAAAGTATCGCCGCGTACTGGCGTTCGGTATGTTAACAAAATGCCATGTGGTGCCGTACAGTGCCCACTAGCCTCGTGGAATTCAATCTTAACCTAGGATTCTTTTATTAAAAACAAAATCGAAAATCATAAAATTAAATCGCTAAAGAAATAATTTTTTTTTTTTAATGAACTTCTTTATGTTTTGCAGATTACCTGAAGAATCGTCGTCTTATAATACCGAAGAACAATCACAGCAAGCCAATACAAATAATACCGAAACCACCACATCAGACTTATCACAATCATCAACAAAAAATAATTTAAATTCAGACAAAAGCGCAATATCTTCACCAACAGCAACGACTGGAACAACACCAACACGTCACAACTATACGCCCGATATGAAACGCACTGCAGTTAAAGAGCTAATCGAACGATATTTCTATCAGTTGCAAAAAGGCTGCGGCAATCCGAAGTGCACCAACAAGTACTGTGCTTCCAGTGGTGAAGTAGAACAGATGACACCAAACCAAATTGCAGCTCGTGCAATACAACTGTTCTCACAAGACGCGAAATTATGTGATTCTTATAGTCAACCGTCAAAGGTAGCAAGAACATCGGCGGATTTGAATGAAATGCCATCTTCTAGCAGGTGAAATATTTTTATGTTGTTTTATATTATTTTTTTGTTTTTATTTGTAAAAACGTAAATGTACTAACATTATATATATTTTGGCAGTCAACTGCCGTCAATAAGTACGAAGTTCAAAACTAGTCCCAACAATGAAGCTCACACTCAACCATCAACATCTAGTCATTTTCAACTTAATTCAGAATTATTTTTGACGAAAAACAAAAAATCTTGCGAAAACATATCTTCACCCACTGCTAGTTTAACACATTTAGATGAAAAAATTATTGATGATCTTTTAGAAAGATGCAAAAACCAAAACTCTTTCACAGAGCTAACACTAGCTCTTGACGGAACATTTTCCTGCTTTGAATCGTTGAGTAAAAGTTTTATTCGACAAGAAACTGAAGCAATTAATAAACTGCTTGAAAAAGCTGGTAAATCTGACCTTAAATCAATGAAAAAAGAAGATTTACGCACATTAGAGGGCGAGACTGACAAAGATGAAGATAGCAGTGCTGAAACAGAAGAGAAGCCCAAAGATCCAAGTGACACGACGGTGGATTTACTTAGTCTTCGCAGATCTCTTATAAAATTATTTAAACTGGACAATGCAGTAATTGTTGATTCTATAAATAGGTCGATTGACGGCCTATTTACGGGGATATCAGGTGATCTTAGGCTGAAAAAGACTAACAACTATTTAGAAGAAGGCATGCTGCATTGTTTTGTCATTGCATTTGAAATTGCTCGTGCTGGTGAGCGTAATAAATTTTGTTTTGCCCTATTTTTCTCATTTTGTGGGAATAATTATTGATTAATT
Organism: Melangyna quadrimaculata; assembly: GCA_949320155.1. NCBI lineage: Eukaryota > Metazoa > Arthropoda > Insecta > Diptera > Syrphidae > Melangyna > Melangyna quadrimaculata. The sequence continues at coordinate 3,644,210 of OX439483.1, forward strand.
GAGTTTACAGCAGCTCCAGATTATATAGAACGAGCACTTCCGACAGTATGTAAAGCTGCATCACTTTTGCCAGTAACTCTCAGAGCACGACTTGCCAAAATATGGGCAAAGCATTCTAAAGACAACCTTCACAGCCTCATTATATCCTTACAGCAATTAATAACTCTAGAGGTAATTATAGATAGCGGTCCTGTGCAGGGAAATGCTTACATCACAGCGGCAACAAAAACATTAAAAGTAAAGGATATCATTTGAAGAGTTCTTCAGAAGCTAACTTATAATTTCTGTACTGTTTTAGATTGTATTTTATGCAAATATTCTTGCTGGTCAGTTAGAGACTGCAAAGCAAGCTGATACAGAGCAAGACGATGTACCAGCGAATTCAGAAGATGATGATTACTTCTTCTATCAGCAACCTACAAAACCACTCTCAAAGAAGTTTCCCGAGGACAAATTAGAAGCCGAACTAGGTGTTTCGGCTATAGACTGCCGGGTGCCGTTGGTGCCGTTTGAAGAATTTTACAATGAACCATTGAGTGATGAGATACAAATGGATCGAGACTACTTGGCATATAAGAATCTCTTATTGGATGCAAATGGCGAAGGTTTGTTTATTTATATTTTTTTTAAATTAACTTACAAATTATCATTTTCAGAATTTGATTTCACGTTTATGCTATACTCCTTTATTCTAACGCCCGCGAAAAAAGTGATAGCCCTGTACTATGACAGTCGAATCCGAATGTACAGCGAACGCAATCTGTCGATGTTCACTGCAGTGAATTATTTTGGCGGTGATAATGAAATCGGTCCCAGGCCTTATTTGAAACTGAAAGTTCGTCGTGAGCATATTATAGACGACGCTCTAGTTGAGGTGAGTTAGGGATGCTATAATCAGTTGAATGTAAATATGAGCAAGTTTTGTTTCTAAAAGTTGGAAATGGTAGCCATGGGGAGTCCAAAAGATTTTAAAAAACAACTTGTAGTAGAATTTGTCGGTGAGCAAGGTATCGACGAAGGAGGTGTATCAAAAGAATTTTTTCAACTAGTTGTAGAGGAAATTTTTAATCCCGATTTTGGTATGTTCACTTATCAAGAAGACACGAAGACTGTTTGGTAAGTTTGCTTACGTATAATAATATTAACCATTCAACTAAAATTGAAATAAAAAATACTGACTATAGGTTCAACTCGTCGCCATTCGAAAATGAGGCCCAATTTACACTAATAGGAATAGTCTTAGGTTTAGCTATCTACAACAATATTATTTTGGCTGTGAATTTCCCAATGGTTGTCTATCGCAAGCTGATGGGAGGGCATGGTTCATTTTATGACCTTGCCGATTGGAATCCTATTCTTTATCGTAGTTTGAAATCAATGCTTGATTATGATGGGAGCGATATGGAAGACATATTCATGCAAACGTTCAAAATAACCTACAGTAATGTGTTTGGTGAAACTGTGGAACATGAACTTAAAGCCAATGGCGATGACATCGCAGTTAGTCAAGAGAACAAGCAAGAGTTTGTTGATTTGTATATTGATTTCTTGTTGAACAAGAGTATTGAACGACAGTTTAAGGCGTTTAAGAAAGGTTTCGAAATGGTTACCGATGAATCTCCACTGAAACTGCTTTTCCGTCCTGAGGAGATAGAGTTACTTGTTTGTGGTAGTCGAGTAAGTTTAATTAATCTAATTAAATGTATGCTATAATCAAAATTGTATTAATTTTCTCTCTATAGAACTTCGATTTTGTGGAGCTGGAAAAATCCACAGAATACGAAGGTGGTTACACTAGCGATTCACAAATTATTAAAGACTTTTGGAGTATTGTACATTCTCTGCCAGATGAATCGAAGAGGAAACTCTTAGAATTTACCACAGGTTCGGATCGTGTGCCTGTGGGTGGTCTGAGTCGGCTGAAATTGCTCATCACCCGTCACGGATCGGACAGCGATCGTTTACCGACAAGTCATACCTGTTTTAATGTTCTACTCCTACCAGAATATAGCAACAGAGACAAATTAGAAGAAAGATTACTGAAAGCAATTAACTATTCCAAAGGTTTCGGGATGCTGTAAAGTTTCAAATCAATCGAAAAAAGTTAGTAATGCGGTGTGTGAAATGTTTATAAGTTTGTTTTATTTCAACATTGATTTTATTTTTATATGTCTAATAAAGGAACGCGCGCAGAGTATATTTATAAAAATAAAAAAAAAACAATAAACAAGGAAATATACATTGTTTACCTTTTGCTTACAGGTTAAATCTTTAACTACATTGTCCGGTGTGTTATTTATTTATTGACAAATATATCAGTTCATTTAGATTATATGTAGTTCGGCTAACTCGAACATTTTAAGATTTTTTTGATTACATAAATCCAAAGGCCATCATTTTTTGGTCGCTTACGCCTTATTTGAAAACCGTAGAAGTTTGTCTCTGAAACTACTGGTTTTACTGAGGAAAACCGGACCAAAATTGTAGACAAGGAAATTATGTTGTTTGTCTGCATTTTTTTCGGATATGCTTTTCTATAAAAGCGACTCGCCAGTGTGAAGAAAACTTAAACGTGGCCATAAAAAGCCCTCTTTCACATATGAAAGAATCAGGGGCCGAATCGCGTCCTCCGTGAACGGATGAGAGATCGAGCGTCACTCGTCAATCGAGTGAACGTATTCGGATCGCGACCTATGTACGTTAGCTGACGGAACGTAATCTATAAAATAAAAAAAAGGAGTAGTAGATTAATGTTCAAAGTTGTAACTAATCAAGTTCTGAACGCACCTATTATGATTATTTTGATTTGATTTTTTAAGTTCGGCTGAAAGTATGAATGAATAAATAGATATGTGTATTCTGATGCTAGGTTTCCACTTGTCATTGAAAGACACAGTTTGTCAAGACAAGTTAAACCTACTATTTTATTTACTTTTTTTGTTGATACTACCCACCCTGTCTTGTCAAAGTGAGTCTATTTGGGTCTTTCAAATGACAAGTGGAAACCTAGCATTAGCTCTTTTGTGGCCTTTAGGCCTTTTTGATTTCTTAATAAACGACGCGACGTTTCGACAATTCTTTCAGGTCTGTTACAATAATTCTAAAAAAATATTAGAAACTAAAAAAGATTTAAAATTGTTTAAGATTATTTAAATAGACATGAAGGAGAACGTAAGTACGTGTGCAACGTCGACTATTTTAGACAAAACAAAAATAGAATGAAGAAGAGCCTAAAAAACCACCAATACACAAAATTGAAAAGGCTGACACAAAACAGTACAAGCAATGGCACTCTACTACTCCAATCGAACATTCGTCTCACTAAGAATTATTAGAACTCACTCAAGCTTATCAGTGGCCCCACAAAAAAAAAAAACACTAAGTTTATTGGGGTTTTCCATTGGTACAAAATTTCAATACTTTTTTGATTCATATCTGTCAAAACACCGATTCTGACAAATAAAACCTTCCATTGGCCAAAAAATATTGATATTTTTTTGATTCTGAATCAGTTTTGCAGATCCGTATTTTTGGTGGATGTACCCCTCCTTTTACTAACACCAGTACAATTGCCAGTTGTTATTTTGACAAGTGCATGTTTTCATTAATGCATTTCAGTAGAGAAAGAAATTTTTTGTAAAAATATAAGGACTACAAAGTAAAAATTGAATTAGAATGGAAACAGTTTGAAATGAGTCGATAGCATAGAACTTATCCCTCATAAATAATTACAACTTTGTAATCGTCTATTTATAATTTTAAAATTGAAATCCCATCAAATGAAAAAACAAACTAGAATGTATAAAAAATGTTGACTGATTTTTTTGTATTCGTCAGCCGATACTATTTAGAGTTTCACAGACACAAAAATACACCAATACCATATCAAAAGAAAAATCAATTCAAATATCATTCCACTCGTCACGTAAAATATCAAATTCCACATCAAATTCTTAATTTACCAATGGAAAACCCCATAAGTAAAACACAAGAATCAGTTTACTTTTTATTGTTAATTTTTTATTATAAGTTCTTTCTTATTGATCTTTACTTTAAGTTGAAAGTTATAATCACAAAATCTATTTATTAAATTGTTATTTCGTTATTTAGGTAACTAAAATGTTGTACATTTATATTTATAAAAGGGATTATACATACTCACTTAACTCATCTCTATAAAAAAAATACTCTCCACATAAATTATTCATAGTTATCTTTTTAAATAATACTTTCGCTTTTCCAGTATACTCTATTTTAGTAAACTTCAATGTGAGCTTTGATTTTTAATGGTAGCAAAGGAAATTATAGTTTTCAAGCCTAACGCCCGTAGTAAAAAAAAAACAATTGGATATTTCTAACTAATATTATTGTTTTTGACATTAATGTCAATAAGTTATTGGGGATTTTGAAAGTGAAAGATTTGCCCCCCATTATTATTATTTAAAGGCAAATAATAAACTGAAAAGATACTATGTATATACTTAAGTCAATTATGTAAAAAAAATTTAATTATTTAAATAGGTATTTCTATTTATTTTCATTTCTTCCTAAAAAATATTGAATAATCGAATGAATTGATTTTTGTTTTAAATTAATAATTGAAGAAAACAACAAAGGTTATAATACAAACCAGTTGAAAATATTTACGAAAACATGTGTGCTTATAATTGCAAGTGTTTCTACTCGCTTGGAAAATAAAAAAGAACTAAAGGCCGATCGCTACGCTATAAGTTTTGTGATGGGGTTGTACAAACTGCTGATGTGTCGTCTTCTGTTCCAATGGTTGCATCGACTGATGGACCCACTGCCGATGCTGCCATTTGTTCCATAGATACCTCTCCTTCTAGGTTTATCCCAGGAGCAGTACTGATTGATCTAGCAAGCTTTATTTTTTGTCGTTCCAAGCGCTCCTTTTCTCGTGCCACTCGCAACTTTTCGAAGTCATCGTCTTCAGAAGCATCCAAATTTGATTTTGATTCGGACTCCTCAACTACATTTTACCAAAGAAAATTAATTAAAAAAGTTACGTTTTATTATGAATAAAATTTCAGTCGGGTTGTTAATGGTTAACTCTTAAATCATGCGTTCTATAACTAATAAAAAATACAAAATGTAACAACAAGGGCAGCGGGTTTCAAATATTTTACCACACAAACTATGCAAATAGTTCTAAATATTATTTTTTTTTAACGAACACTCTCAAAATCTAGCAACAGTTTACAAATGTTTTGTTTGTTATTTTTGTATTTACCCGGTGAAACAAACCAACGAAAGTTGCTTGGTCCTCGCATACGCACTGCACCAATTGGAAAATTTTGTTAAAAAATGTGTGTGAAATTTAACTGATTGTGATTGTGCAGAGATTATTCAATCAAACAATTTTTATATTGTTTTTTTTTATTTTGTGAGACATTCCGAAAACAAATTTAGCTCATCTGAGTCATGTAAGAAAATGAGCTTAACATATTTGGAGGTATAGTTAAAAATAATTGTTTGCACCAGGGAATTTTCTTAATCAGCTGTTCAACAATTTTTGCACCACCTCAGTTAAATATTTAGATACGTATATAAGTTGATTTATAGCCCATATTACTTTATTGGACATGTACCGCGGGTTCAAATTTGATTTCGCACTCATGTTTTTTTAATCAATATAACCATCAATCATAACCAAAAATTCTAAACTGTGTTATTTACGTTCTTTTTTCGATTCGTTATCTTAGAATGTGCAATCTCTTTTTGATGTAAGGATTAAATTAGCTACGGATAGGTAAACCTGTTTAAAAGACTTGGAGCTAAATTTGTTTTCAGTTAATGAATGACTTCTCCTCAATATCAAAATATAAAGTAGGTCAAACGTAATTTTTAAATCTCACCTGTTTCTCTGCTTCCATTATCCTTCTCACTCTGATGGTATAAACTCTTTGTGCTATCACCCATTGGAGAACAGGGTACAGTTTGCGAAGCAAAGCCTGGATTCCTTGCACTTGGTGCAGATGATGACAATAAAGCATCAACTCCACCTGGAGGAAATAGAGATGGTTCACCAGTTGATTGAACACGCGTATATGTCGGGATATCAACTGGATCTGAATGTGCATGCATTTCACTGCTACTACTGAATATATCTTTTACATTGGGTCTTGGATTATCAGAACCACGTTGTGATGTAATTGTCATTTGTTCGTCGACTTCTTCGATAACTTGATCAGTGATTCGCATGCTTCCACTTGGTGGAACTTTCGCCACTCCTTGTGGAACTAGACTTGTTGAACTAACAGAGCCAGGAAAACGATAATTACCTTGCTCGGTTGTTGGTGTTGCAGAACCCGGACGAGATTCTTCACGATTTAAGAAGCGTTTAAGTGCGGATGCTACTGTATTCACCCGAGATATAGTACCACTGAGGCTGACCAAACTCGGCGACGAGCCTTGTCGAGTTTTGCCATTACCAGCTGTAAAGTGGATTCCACTAGCTGCATCATCCACCTGTACATAAAAGTACTTTCTTATTGAATATTTTTACAAGGCATATAATTAGAAAATGAACTACGTGGTTAGTATTTTAAGTACAAACCACAAAGACAGACACTTTTTTAAATATTCCAGGAAACCAAATTAAAAGGCATTAAATTTATATGTACAGCCAAATAGAGCGGGAAAAAAAGTTAACTAGGAGAGCACTCTGTGAAGAATGGAAATTAGAATCAAAGAAGTTAGTTGACACCATTGCTCCGCAGCCACAAACTACTTTAATTTTTTTCTTTTTGTATAATGGGCGCCTTAGGATTGACATTAAATTAAGCTACCAAAATAGTTTTTTGTTGATGGGTTCCATTTGAAATACAGATGATGCATTAACAACTTAAGTTATCTTTTTACATACCCAGATAGCCCATATCTTATATCAACCTTAAGACGCCCAATTTAATATCTACATTGTACATATGTATGTATGTATGTACCTATACTTTTAAATTTAGATTTAAATTAAAGCAGCAAACACTTAAAAAGTTTCAGAATTCAGGATGTCACATTGCACTTCAGTATACCTTACTAAATGATGAGATTTGTCCCAGGGTGAGTCCTAATTTTCGTGTATTACCTTGACAAACCGCCTGCCAAACAAAGACCAGGAAGTCTTATAAGTCTTGCTGAATTCTGAAACATTTTCGTTGTTTAGTGTTTTATTTCTATTTTTAAAATTGATAACCATAAACCAAAAAAAAAAACTAATAAATATTTACATACGTATTTTAAAAAATTACTAAAGACCAAAAAAAGCTTGATTCGAATATATGTATATGCATATAAAACTCGTTCATAATAATAAGTCATAATTCTGAAGAAATTAATTTTAAATATTTCTCTACAATAAATAAATAAATTAAGTGAAATTTATATTGTTCACTGCAAAATCTGACAAAGAATAAAGAAAGGATGAGTCACAAAACTTTAATGATTCAGGAAAAAGTATTTAAAAGCATCGTTAGAGTTTGATTTCAGTCACGAGATCTTGTATCTTACTTACACTCCAACTTACAAATTGTTCAATGAATTTCTTGATTGCTTCAATAAAATTTTCTTTAATAAGAAAAGAAATTTGATCATGAGATCCTGAAGGATACCAACTAAGTACCTACCTACACTCCAATTAAGAAAACTGCTCAATGATATTCTTCATATTCTCAATGTAATTTAAATCAATTCAACATTATTAGTATATTTAATGGCCCATACATTGAAGCAAAACTGTTACGACTTGATCTTGAATTAAGTAAAATCATAACGATTCGGACCATAATTATTGTACGGGAACAAAAGAATTGCCTAAATATAACGAGAAGAATATTTAAATAAAAGATTGAAATTTCAAAGTTATTTCTTCTAGAAATAAAATTAAATTTGAACCTATAGACTAGATTCCGAGTGTACAAAAAAAGTAAAAAATCAATTATTCATTGGATGTTGAAAATCAGCTTTACACATACACATACTAATAAGTTAACCGAAATAAAATGGGAACAATCGTGCTCCAAGAGTTTAACAACTTTTTTTTTAGGTACGAGTACCGCGTTTATTTTCAAATCAAGCTTCTTTAAATTTTATTCAAGTGCTTTATTTTTGAATTTTTAATTTTGCAAGGGAAGGCATACCAATCACCGAATGATAAAATAAATTTATTTGTTTATCAAATTTTCAATATTATTAGCCATGGAAAGAAAGAATTGAGAAATTTCTTTGCTTTCGATTTTAGTTAAATACTTGTGTCGTAAATAGCACGCTCTGAGTTTAAATCCTAAATTGATTCTAACCTCCTCGATAGGATCCGTTTCTGGGAATTTATAATTAACCGCTTGCATTTGACCTGTTTTACCAACCATTTCATCGATCTTCACACTTGACAAATTGGTGGGCATCGCTGCTGCTTTGGAAACTTCAATTTTAGCTGTCGATGCTTCGGGATGCTCTTCTCGGAACTTCTCTGTAGCCTGGGAGTAGGGTAATTCGTTGGGGAAAATCTCATCCCAATATTGATCCTTAATAAGTTCTGGATGTTCGTGGTGCATCTCATCAACGATCATATAAGAAACTTGAAGATTACGATCGACCATCCAATTGACCTAAATATGACGGAAAAGGCTTGTGAATCCTTTAAGAATATATATTTATACATCTTTTTGTTTTACCTCAAAATCATCATCATCTTCGCCAAAAGGATTTATTAATGACTCAGCCACTTTCAGCCAACCCATGTAGAAGAAAAACTGAAGTGTTGTGAAAATTGGGAAATACAAATCGATATTGATGTTAACCCCATTCTTAATGCCTTTGCTACCGGTCCATTGTTGACCCATTACCGAGGTTAAAAAGAAAGAATAAACGGCAAGGGTTACCACTTGAGTGTACACAAGTGGAATACTTATTGTATCGTATGAAATCAACAATCCACATTGTCCACGAAACTTATTCAATTCGTCTAGAATTGTTTTAACAGCAAAATCATCACGTATCCTACCCTCTTTGCGGGCCCGAGTTACTATACTCGCTGCCCACACAATTGGTAACCAATGTTTCGAATGCCTTGGGAATTTCAAATTTAAACTTTCGATAATTACTTTTTCATTTTCGACAAGAAGACCGGCATCCACGAGGTTGTTAAGATTAGGAAAGCGTTTTTTAACACGAGGTGAAATATTAATTAATGCCATGGTTAGGCACAGGCACACATAACGCATAACTGTTCGCCGCATAACACGTCCACGTTCATCTTGACCATGCATATTAGAGCTGACAAAAACGGCTATAGGATCCGGCCAGGGTATACTTGTATATTGATTCCACCATCGAGTCATAACAATTTGAACGTAGAAACCGAGCACAAACGATAATGGAATGAGGGTACTATAGGCGTCACAATATTTTACTACTTCTTCGAATGTTCTAAGAGATGAATAAGATTATATAATTTTTTATTTCAGTATACGTATACAAAAAAGTTATATTGGACTCACTTTTTCTGGGTTTCATCCAAACAATAGCGATACATTATATTTAAACCGTAGTACGCTATTAGGAAAAATAGCAGGTCAAGCCAAACTAACTTGTAAATGCTACCCCGCCACCTGTTCAGAAAAAAATAGAATATTGAAAAATTAATACTTCGAAAACGGATTTATGAATATTTTATTTTAAAACTAGGTTTCAATCGTAATGAAATTTCAAAAATTATAAAAAAAAACCTAGTTTTTATAAAAATAATTGTTTTGCAGGTACTTATACGTTATACTTATGTATATTTTAGTCCAGTCAATATCCTAAATGGTTACAAAATTACTGTAGTTTTGATATTTTGATATGTTGTTAGAGTTGGTAGTTTAAAAAAAAAATGAAAATACCCACTACCGCGGGTGCCACATCTTTACAAACTGTTCATTTTTGGGCGTATCCGTTTTTTTCCTCAAAATACCTTCTAAATCTCGGTATTCTATAGCGAATACCTTAACTATTTGTATTTAAAACAGCTCCAACATTTTCTTAGATCTTGTTTTTATAAATTCATATTTATTCAAAAACCGGTTTTGAGCTTAAAATTGTTTAATGTTTAATATTTCAAAAGACTGTACGTGGAAGAACGTGCAATCCAACAACCCATACATAATTGAATTATAAGTACATGACTAACTAATTAATTTCAAGTATACAAAAAATGTTTTTAATTGTTTCTGGCAAAATATATTTCTCTATTATTTACCTAACTGACTTTTAGATTTACACAAAGATGTAGTGGGATTTTTTAAAGTCACCTATGTATAAGGTATAATATGGAACAGACTTTTTTTTCGCAACACGTTTTTGGATGTGATAAATGTCTGTTGTAGAAACAAAGCATCAATTATTTAATTGTCACTGTAATTAAATTCCATCCCTTTTTACTTCTCTTCCTCAAGATACTTTTGAATTAAACTCTTCCTTAATTATAAGACAACCATTTGAATAGTTTTTTTATAAATTGCCACTAAAACTACTTCGGCATTATTTTACTGAAACAGGCAAAACTCGCGATATTGTTTTATTTTATTATCAATAAATAATTTTATGTAAAAAGAAAACTTTCTGCTTACGTCGGTAAATACCAGAGCTTATAGACTGAACGGATAGCACACCGAATAATATAATATAATTTATAATATACCTTATTATTATCTTATTAATTTAAGCGACTTAAAATTGAAATGCTCCAACGCTTTTGACGCAATTTTCAGAGTCTATGTATATCAGCCAGAAAAGAAATCGAAGAATAGTTTTAGTTAAATCCACCTACTGCCACGCCCACTTTTTACACTTTAATTTTTCCGGTAACTGTGCCAACGTTTTTGAGTAAGTTTTCACGATTTGTTCTAATGCAAACAAAATTTAAAATTTATCGGAGATTCAAGAAAAGTCTTACTTTGGTGTACCCTGACCCATGTTAACGGTTATTGCGATGCTAGTACTAATGGTAGAAAGGTAGAAACTTCCTTTAGGAAGTTCGTTTTTAGAAGAAATGCCATCCTTTGTAACTGCGTTTAAATAAATTTGATATCTTTATTCAGTCTTAAGATATTCAGTTTTAAGCCTTTTCCATTTTTCCATTGAAAGTGAAATTGTATGGCGAGGAATTTAAATTCATATAATTCGGGGGGGTGGGGGTGGGTGGTGGCTGTTGCATCCCCAAAACCCCCCCTGCGTTCGCGCCTGACAATATGTACTTAAAATAAAAGTCAATAACAATTTTAGCGAAAAACCCAGATTTTATGAAAATTTGGAAAACCAGCGGCAGGTAAAATTTAATAAAAAGGTTTTTGTTTTGCTAAACGCTCGAATGGCTATGAATAAAAAATGATATGTGTAGTTATCGATAATTTTTATTTTATGTGTAAACTAAAACAGTTATAACTGGTGCTCATAAGAGTCCTCTTTAGTTTTGTATGCATGCTAGAGCCCGTTTTCGTATTTTACTGATACTGATATTAATGATAATAGCTACTGCCTCACTTCTGAGGACGCTTAGAGCAGGCGCTCTTCTACTTCACTTAAACATGCTATTTTGGTCGAATTGGTATGATTGGTAAAAATAAAGGCCTAAACTATGTTTCTACCATTATAACTAGCAGCGCAATTACCGTTAACATGGGTCAGGGTTCATCAAAGTATGACTTTTCTTAAATCCCCGATACACTATGATATCAAAATTGGAGAATTTTTTCCTTAGAATACACCCAAGAATCATGCCCTACAATACTAAAGACGAATTAAGGGACATCCTGTATACATAAGTAAACCGACTCAAGCTTCGATTTCATCGCGTTTCAAATCGCTACTCAAATCATTTATCAGGGCTCTAACACAAAATATTTAATTTATCTATGGAAAATGGATGCAAATGCTTTCGAGTCTTAACGCATAGGTTGTCAATAATAATAAATAAATATATAAATCTGCCGGAACAGTTTCGCGAAGCTCGGTCTCCCAGGTACTAACTGTTAAACATGGAAAAATTCTTTACACATGGCTTGAGGTATGTATAGAGCCAAAAAATTCTATATAAAAATAAAAATTTTAATATATGTATGTATACATGTAAGCGCATAAAAACGGAATTTTTAAAATTATAAGGTAAACTAAGGTAAATATGTGTGTAAATTTGGGAATAACATTTTTTGAAAGACTTGTTTTTCTTTATGCTCCTTCATTATAATTTCCAATAACTGTCTACTACTTATATAGGTACTGTATATGAAAATATAATTTGTATAGGGTAATCAAACAGAGTCAACACATGCAAAAACGCCTATGTCAATAAGTTTTAAATTAAGGTGGGAGGAACAATAAACAAACTTCTGATCTTGTTTCATTCTCATTATTATTATTTATGCAACTTTTGCTCTGTCATTTGCATTCTCTATAAGTGGCTTAATCAAAAGTGGAAATTAAAGAGCTGCACGCGACTGTCACTTTTTATCTTTTCAAGAATGAACTGTCAGCTATAATTTGACAAAGTTCGCCCCGATTAATATGATTAAAGAGCTCTCGTTGAAGGTCATACATTGATCCTAAACATAATAATATAGGTAACACTTGAAACAGTTATAGACACTTAAATAATAAGTGTGCAGTATGAATTTTTGATAAGCTTTTCAGTATGATGTACACAATGTACATAAGGGTGTCTGTTATTTCCCAAACTCATTTTATTTAATTTTTTTTCTTATCAAATAAAGTTTTTTTCTAATAATTTTTGAATGTGGGTTTTAAACAATTAAGATATTATTCAAAACAAATCATTCAAAACAACTTTATTTAATAAGAACAAAAAATTAAAAACGTTAAAAAATAAATTATTATTAATAATTTGCTCTCACTATTTGTTTTAGTGCAGTTTTTTAAAAAACGTATTACTTGATAAGGCTCGTTTCACACACATTCGGTTTCATTCGGTTCGGTCTCTATTCGGTTTGTATTCGGCTGTGCCTGATATGTGTGAAACGATAAAACGGCAAAAATAAATACCTAATAGAAACCGTATAGCAGCTTCCCTCGACACGAATCGGTTTCATTCCGGTACGTATTCGGGTCTAGGGCACACAAAGTAAACGTAGCGTTCACACATATTCGGTTCGTTTTCGGTTTTTCTGATTTTTTTTTTTTAATACATTTTATTTAATTTTAATTATTAGTGAGTACAAACCGAATATGAACCGTCTGTGTGTGAAGAGGTCTTGAAGGAAACCGAAATCGAACCGAATACAGGCCGAACCGAATGAAACCGAATGTATGTGAAACGAGCCTTAAAAAGCAATAAAAACCACTGAAGATCAAGAGAGAAAAAATAAGAGAGAAATATGTATATAATATTTAAGTATTTATTAACTTAAAAAAATCGAAATAAATTGTAATTTAAATTTTTATTATATTTTAAAATGCAGGTTTTTAAAGGATCAGAAATTCCAAAAAAATTAGAATAACTCTTATAGTTCCAGAAAAAAAAAAATAAAATGTGAAAAGTGTAAAATTCCCATACAAATTTGTATGGGAAAAGTATGACCTTAGAGGCACGGGTTAATGACCACGGAAACAAAATTTTTGTCAATAATTTCTTCTTTTGGCATAAACTTTCGATTGACGGGGTGTGTTATCCAAAAAAATGAGTTTGGGAAATAACGG